>OZ008367.1:24689218-26056498 GCA_963931995.1 Phaonia tiefii
AATACATAATAATAAACAATACATAATAATAATAGACAATACATAATAATAGACAATACAAAATAATAATAGACAATAAATAATAATAATAGACAATACATAATAATAATAGACAATACATAATAATAATAGACAATATATAACAAAAATAGACAATACAAAATAATAATAGACGATACATAATAATAATAGGCAATACGTAATAATAGGCAGTACATACTAATAATAGACAATACATAATAATAATACACAATATATAACAATAATAGACAATACAAAATAGTAATAGACGATACATTCTAATAATAGACAATACATAATAATATCCAATACAAAATAATAATAGACAATACATAGTAATAATAGGCAATACATAATAATAATAGACAATACATAATACTAATAGACAATAAATGATAATAATAGACAATACATAATAATAATAGGCAATACATAATAATAAACAATACATAATAATAATAGACAATACATAATAGACAATACAAAATAATAATAGACGATACAAAATAATAATAGGCAATACATAATAATAGGCAATACATAATAATAATAGACAATATATAACAATAATAGACAATACAAAATAATAATAGACGATATATAGCAATAATAGACAATACAAAATAATAATAGACGATACATAATAATAATAGACAATACATAATAATAGACAATACAAAATAATAGTAGACGATACATAATAATATTCAATACAAAATAATAATAGACAATACATAATAATAACAGACAATACATAATAATAATAGACAATACATAATAATAATAGACAATACATAATAATATTCAATACAAAATAATAATAGAAAATATATAATAATAACAGACAATACATAGTAATAATAGGCAATACATAATAATAATAGACAATACATAATAATAATAGACAATACATAATAATAATAGACAATATATAACAATAATAGACAATACAAAATAATAATAGACGATACATAATAATAATAGGCAATACATAATAATAATACACAATACATAATAATAATAGACAATACATAATAATATTCAATACAAAATAATAAAATAGACAATACATAATAATAATAGGCAATACATAATAATAATAGACAATATATAATAATAATAGACAATACATAATAATAATAGACAATATATAACAATAATAGACAATACAAAATAATAATAGACAATACATAATAATAACAGACAATACATAATAATAATAGACAATACATAATAATAATAGGCAATACATAATAATAATAGACAATACATAATAATAATAGACAATACATAATAATATTCAATACAAAATAATAATAGAAAATATATAATAATAACAGACAATACATAGTAATAATAGGCAATACATAATAATAATAGACAATACATAATAATAATAGACAATACATAATAATAATAGACAATATATAACAATAATAGACAATACAAAATAATAATAGACAATACATAATAATAACAGACAATACATAATAATAATAGACAATACATAATAATAATAGACGATACATAATAATAATAGACAATACATAATAATAATAGACAATATATAACAATAATAGACAATACATAATAATAATAGGCAATACATAATAATAATAGACAATACATAATAATAATAGACAATACATAATAATAATAGACAATATATAATAATAATAGACAATACATAATAATAATAGGCAATATATAACAATAATAGACAATACAAAATAATAATAGACAATACATAATAATATTCAATACAAAATAATAATAGAAAATATATAATAATAACAGACAATACATAGTAATAATAGGCAATACATAATAATAATAGACAATACATAATAATAATAGACAATACATAATAATAATAGACAATATATAACAATAATAGACAATACAAAATAATAATAGACAATACATAATAATAACAGACAATACATAATAATAATAGACAATACATAATAATAATAGACGATACATAATAATAATAGACAATACATAATAATAATAGACAATATATAACAATAATAGACAATACATAATAATAATAGGCAATACATAATAATAATAGACAATACATAATAATAATAGACAATACATAATAATAATAGACAATATATAATAATAATAGACAATACATAATAATAATAGGCAATATATAACAATAATAGACAATACAAAATAATAATAGACAATACATAATAATAACAGACGATACATAATAATAATAGACAATACATAATAATAATAGACAATACATAATAATATTCAATACAAAATAATAATAGACAATATATAATAATAACAGACAATACATAGTAATAATAGGCAATACATAATAATAATAGACAATACATAATAATAATAGACAATACATAATAATAATAGACAATATATAACAATAATAGACAATACCAAATAATAATAGACGATACATAATAATAATAGGCAATACATAATAATAATAGACAATACATAAAAATAATAGACAATACATAATAATATTCAATACAAAATAATAAAATAGACAATACATAATAATAATAGACAATATATAACAATAATAGACAATACAAAATAATAATAGACAATACATAATAATAATAGACAATACATAATAATATTCAATACAAAATAATAATAGACAATATATAATAATAACAGACAATACATAGTAATAATAGGCAATACATAATAATAATACACAATACATAATAATAATAGACAATACATAATAATATTCAATACAAAATAATAAAATAGACAATACATAATAATAACAGACAATACATAATAATAATAGACAATATATAACAATAATAGACAATACAAAATAATAATAGACGATACATAATAATAATAGGCAATACATAATAATAATAGACAATACATAATAATAATAGACAATACATAATAATATTCAATACAAAATAATAATAGACAATATATAATAATAACAGACAATACATAGTAATAATAGGCAATACATAATAATAATAGACAATACATAATAATAATAGACAATACATAATAATAATAGACAATATATAACAATAATAGACAATACAAAATAATAATAGACAATACATAATAATAACAGACGATACATAATAATAATAGACAATACATAATAATAATAGACAATACATAATAATATTCAATACAAAATAATAATAGACAATATATAATAATAACAGACAATACATAGTAATAATAGGCAATACATAATAATAATAGACAATACATAATAATAATAGACAATACATAATAATAATAGACAATATATAACAATAATAGACAATACCAAATAATAATAGACGATACATAATAATAATAGGCAATACATAATAATAATAGACAATACATAAAAATAATAGACAATACATAATAATATTCAATACAAAATAATAAAATAGACAATACATAATAATAATAGACAATATATAACAATAATAGACAATACAAAATAATAATAGACAATACATAATAATAATAGACAATACATAATAATAATAGACAATACATAATAATAATAGACAATACATAATAATATTCAATACAAAATAATAAAATAGACAATACATAATAATAATAGACAATACATAATAATAATAGACAATATATAACAATAATAGACAATACAAAATAATAATAGACAATACATAATAATAATAGACAATACATAATAATAATAGACAATATATAATAATAACAGACAATACATAGTAATAATAGGCAATACATAATAATAATAGACAATATATAATAATAATAGACAATATATAATAATAATAGACAATACATAATAATATTCAATACAAAATAATAATAGACAATATATAATAATAACAGACAATACATAGTAATAATAGGCAATACATAATAATAATACACAATACATAATAATAATAGACAATACATAATAATATTCAATACAAAATAATAAAATAGACAATACATAATAATAAACAATACATAATAATAATAGACAATATATAATAATAACAGACAATACATAGTAATAATAGGCAATACATAATAATAATAGACAATACATAATAATAACAGACAATACATAATAATAATAGACAATACATAATAATATTCAATACAAAATAATAATAGACAATATATAATAATAACAGACAATACATAGTAATAATAGGCAATACATAATAATAATACACAATACATAATAATAATAGACAATACATAATAATATTCAATACAAAATAATAAAATAGACAATACATAATAATAACAGACAATACATAATAATAATAGACAATATATAACAATAATAGACAATACAAAATAATAATAGACGATACATAATAATAATAGGCAATACATAATAATAATAGACAATACATAATAATAATAGACAATACATAATAATATTCAATACAAAATAATAAAATAGACAATACATAATAATAATAGACAATACATAATAATAATAGACAATATATAACAATAATAGACAATACAAAATAATAATAGACGATACATAATAATAATAGGCAATACATAATAATAATAGACAATACATAATAATAATAGACAATACAAAATAATAGTAGACGATACATAATAATATTCAATACAAAATAATAATAGACAATACATAATAATAACAGACAATACATAATAATAATAGACAATATATAACAATAATAGACAATACAAAATAATAATAGACGATACATAATAATAATAGGCAATACATAATAATAATAGACAATACATAATAATAATAGACAATACATAATAATATTCAATACAAAATAATAAAATAGACAATACATAATAATAATAGACAATACATAATAATAATAGACAATATATAACAATAATAGACAATTCAAAATAATAATAGACGATACATAATAATAATAGGCAATACATAATAATAATAGACAATACATAATAATAATAGACAATACATAATAATATTCAATACAAAATAATAAAATAGACAATACATAATAATAATAGACAATACATAATAATAATAGACAATCAGCCTTATTACGAATGTCGTTCTCGTATTTCGACTACGACAGTTTTGTAAAAGATTAAAGACAAAGTTGGCGTGTTATCTTTAATCTTTTACAAAACTGTCGTAGTCGAAATACGACAACGACATTCGTAATAAGGCTGATTATATAACAATAATAGACAATACAAAATAATAATAGACAATACATAATAATAATAGACAATACATAATAATATTCAATACAAAATAATAATAGACAATATATAATAATAACAGACAATACATAGTAATAATAGGCAATACATAATAATAATAGACAATACATAATAATAATAGACAATATATAATAATAATAGACAATACATAATAATAATAGACAATACATAATAATAACAGACAATACATAATAATAATAGACAATACATAATAATAATAGACAAAATAATAAAATAGACAATACATAATAATAACAGACAATACATAATAATAATAGACAATATATAACAATAATAGACAATACAAAATAATAATAGACGATACATAATAATAATAGGCAATACATAATAATAATAGACAATACATAATAATAATAGACAATACATAATAATACTCAATACAAAATAATAAAATAGACAATACACAATAATAATAGACAATACATAATAATAATAGACAATATATAACAATAATAGACAATACAAAATAATAATAGACGATACATAATAATAATAGGCAATACATAATAATAATAGACAATACATAATAATAATAGACAATACATAATAATATTCAATACAAAATAATAAAATAGACAATACATAATAATAATAGACAATACATAATAATAATAGACAATATATAACAATAATAGACAATACAAAATAATAATAGACGATACATAATAATAATAGACGATATATAGCAATAATAGACAATACAAAATAATAATAGACGATACATAATAATAATAGACAATACATAATAATAGACAATACAAAATAATAGTAGACGATACATAATAATATTCAATACAAAATAATAATAGACAATACATAATAATAACAGACAATACATAACAATAATAGACAATACATAATAATAATAGACAATACATAATAATATTCAATACAAAATAATAATAGAAAATATATAACAATATTAGACAATACAAAATAATAATAGACGATACATAATAATAATAGGCAATACATAATAATAATAGACAATACATAATAATAATAGACAATACATAATAATATTCAATACAAAATAATAAAATAGACAATACATAATAATAATAGGCAATACATAATAATAATAGACAATATATAATAATAATAGACAATACATAATAATAATAGACAATATATAATAATAATAGACAATACATAATAATATTCAATACAAAATAATAAAATAGACAATACATAATAATAATAGACAATACATAATAATAACAGACAATACATAATAATATAATAGACAATACATAATAATAATAGACAATACATAATAATAATAGACAATACATAATAATAATGGACAATACATAATAATAACAGACAATACATAATAATAATAGACAATACATAATAATAATAGAAAATACAAAATAATAATAGACGATACATAATAATAATAGGCAATACATAATAATAATAGACAATACATAATAATAATAGACAATACATAATAATATTCAATACAAAATAATAAAATAGACAATACATAATAATAATAGACAATACATAATAATAATAGACAATATATAACAATAATAGACAATACAAAATAATAATAGACGATACATAATAATAATAGACGATATATAGCAATAATAGACAATACAAAATAATAATAGACGATACATAATAATAATAGACAATACATAATAATAGACAATACAAAATAATAGTAGACGATACATAATAATATTCAATACAAAATAATAATAGACAATACATAATAATAACAGACAATACATAATAATAATAGACAATACATAATAATAATAGACAATACATAATAATATTCAATACAAAATAATAATAGAAAATATATAACAATAATAGACAATACAAAATAATAATAGACGATACATAATAATAATAGGCAATACATAATAATAATAGACAATACATAATAATAATAGACAATACATAATAATATTCAATACAAAATAATAAAATAGACAATACATAATAATAATAGGCAATACATAATAATAATAGACAATATATAATAATAATAGACAATACATAATAATAATAGACAATATATAACAATAATAGACAATACTAAATAATAATAGACGATACATAGTAATAATAGGCAATACATAATAATAATAGACAATACATAATAATAATAGACAATACATAATAATATTCAATACAAAATAATAAAATAGACAATACATAATAATAATAGGCAATACATAATAATAATAGACAATATATAATAATAATAGACAATACATAATAATAATAGACAATATATAACAATAATAGACAATACAAAATAATAATAGACGATACATAATAATAATAGGCAATACATAATAATAATAGACAATACATAATAATAATAGACAATACATAATAATATTCAATACAAAATAATAAAATAGACAATACATAATAATAATAGGCAATACATAATAATAATAGACAATATATAATAATAATAGACAATACATAATAATAATAGACAATATATAACAATAATAGACAATACAAAATAATAATAGACGATACATAATAATAATAGGCAATACATAATAATAATAGACAATACATAATAATAATAGACAATACATAATAATATTCAATACAAAATAATAAAATAGACAATACATAATAATAATAGGCAATACATAATAATAATAGACAATATATAATAATAATAGACAATACATAATAATAATCGGCAATATATAACAATAATAGACAATACAAAATAATAATAGACGATACATAATAATAATAGGCAATACATAATAATATTCAATACAAAATAATAAAATAGACAATACATAATAATAATAGGCAATACATAATAATAATAGACAATATATAATAATAATAGACAATACATAATAATAATAGACAATATATAACAATAATAGACAATACAAAATAATAATAGACGATACATAGTAATAATAGGCAATACATAATAATAATAGACAATACATAATAATAATAGACAATCGCTACCTAAAGTCGTAAAGGTTGTAAGTCCACTTTTTGGCGAAATGTATTTTTTGATGTAGAACGCAAGATAAGTTGAAAACGCATATGGCTTGATGAAAAAAACTACCAAAAATATATACCTTGTCACCTTTTATAACTGAAAAGAAAATGTTGTAAGTCCCTATAACATATAGAAATAAAGCGAAAAAGTTGTAAGTCCAGCCTTTTTGTTTTAATCATTCTCTGTTGAGTGGACTCGCCACTCATTTTAGAATTGAAAGTTGAAAATGTTTGCTTTGATCAAGTAGTCATAGCATTTCAATGCAACTGCATGATTTTTTCTTTGAGCATTTGTCAGTTTAAAATTTTATCAGTTTAGAAAAATTATTCTACCAATAAACATTTGTGATCCTGTTGTCTTCTTCTGGAATGGAATCTGATGACGGTGTCGTTGGATTAGTTCCTTATGGATTTAATACTGATTCAGACGACTCGTATGAATTACCTTCCAAATCACGGCGTAGAAAAAAGAGGGTACAAAGTTCTAAATCTCATTGGTTCAGTGCAAAGAATAAACGTCTGAGAGAAAATGGAAACCGTTACCTCGGAAGGAAAAAACATGGAGATTCCTGGAGTTATAATAATGTGGAAAAACAACGAGCAATTAAACCGAGATGCAATTGCAAAAATGTTGGCACCATGAAATGTTCCCAGGTAACTGATGTACAAAGAAAAGACATATTTGAAAAATTTTGGCAAATGGATTGGTCGGCCAAAAAAATGTTAGTAAAAACATTAATTCAAACATCCGTCCCAGTCCGAATCAGAAATCGAAAAGATGATACTAAATCGAGAAGAAGCCAGTCAATAAAATATCAACTTAAGGTACAAAACAGATTTGTGCGTGTGTGCAAAAAGTTTTTTTTGAATACGTTTAGCATTGGGTACCATACTGTGTTAAATTGGATAAAGAAACCTGTAGTGCAATCAAACGAAAAAAAAAGAGGAACTATGGAGTAGAAAGACAGAACCTTGAGTCATTTTTTGATTCCCTTCCTCTAATGGAATCACACTATTGTCGCGCAAGAACACAAAAAAAATATCTTTTGTCTGAGTGGAGTTCCAAAAAAATGGTTTATGATTTTTATGTAAATGATTGGTGCACAAAACAATGTGTAAAAAACCTTTCTTTAACAAAGTTCAATGAGATTTTTGATATCCGAAATTTGGGGTTATATATCCCAAAAAAAGATCAGTGCGAACAATGCGTCCGTTACTCTGTTGGAAATCTGTCACTTGAGGAGTATCTTTTGCACCAAGAAAAAAAGGAAGACGCCAGGACTGAGAAAAACAGAGACAAAGAAAAGGAATCACATGTGTATGCTGTTGATCTTCAAGCAGTGTTAATGGCTCCCAAATCGCAAGCTAGCAGCCATTATTATCGTAGAAAACTGCAAGTACATAATTTAGTCTTTTATAATCTTAAAAATAAAAAGACAGATTGCTTTATATGGAATGAGTCCGAGGGCGGAGTCTCAGCGGAGGCATTTGCAAGCATATGGGCATATTTTATTGAAAAACAAATACTACGTGTACAAGACCATCCAGAGAAGATTATTATATATAGTGATGGATGTACATACCAAAACCGAAATTCTATAATGAGTAATGCCTTATTAAATACAGCAATTAAACATAAAGTCATCATAGAACAAAAAATTCTTGAGCCCGGACATACTCAAATGGAGGTTGATAGTGTACATTCCGCAATAG
Organism: Phaonia tiefii; assembly: GCA_963931995.1. NCBI lineage: Eukaryota > Metazoa > Arthropoda > Insecta > Diptera > Muscidae > Phaonia > Phaonia tiefii. The sequence continues at coordinate 24,699,215 of OZ008367.1, forward strand.
AGCGTTCTTTGAAAAATAAAAACATTGATGTACCTGCTGATTATATTGGAATATGCAAATCAGCAAGAAAAATTCCGGAAGCATATAATGTTTCGTACTTGTCCCATGATTTTTTTAAAACATTCAGCAATGTTCAGTTTTGTAAAAATATTCGCCCTGGGCGTGGCAAAGGAGATGCAAAAGTAACCGATATTCGTGGCCTTAAATACATTCCAAATGGTGACATATGTTATAAACTTCGGTTTAATGATACTTGGAGACTTCTTCCTCAGAGAATTGACAGACAAGTAATCGCATTGGAGTGGTCAAATTTGAAACAACTACATCAAGAAAGAATAAAGATTACAGCTAAAAAATTCGAAGACCTACAATATTTGAAATCTACGTTGCCCAAAGACCACCATCACTTTTATGATAATATTCCTCATGAATAATATTTTTATTACCCATTTTATTAAAGAACTCAACAGCAAAGAAGTAAGACTGTTTTTTTTTGTGGTAATATTAATATAACATTATTAAAGTAATAAAATTTTACTTACAAAATATATACTTTCTAATTAAAAATGTAATAACCAATATAATATTATTGAAAATTAAATAAACTTTAATAAAAAAAAAATTGAGTTCCTATAGGAAAAGGCGGTAAGTCCAAATCACATCGATAATTTAAAAAGTGAAAAAGTTCAAAGTCCAAAAAAATGCTCCAAGAAGAGTACCAAGCATATTTTTCAAATTTTTTTTTTAATATTACCAACAATTTGAATAACCTACACATAATTGCATTAAAAGTTTTGCAAAAATAAATCGTCAAAGAAAAAAATTAGGTTTTTTGTCTCTCCTGTAAAATTTAAAATTTTGGACTTACACCCTTTGCGACTTTAGGTAGCGCAATACATAATAATATTCAATACAAAATAATAAAATAGACAATACATAATAATAATAGGCAATACATAATAATAATAGACAATATATAATAATAATAGACAATACATAATAATAATAGACAATATATAACAATAATAGACAATACAAAATAATAATAGACGATACATAGTAATAATAGGCAATACATAATAATAATAGACAATACATAATAATATTCAATACAAAATAATAAAATAGACAATACATAATAATAATAGGCAATACATAATAATAATAGACAATATATAATAATAATAGACAATACATAATAATAATAGACAATATATAACAATAATAGACAATACAAAATAATAATAGACGATACATAATAATATTCAATACAAAATAATAAAATAGACAATACATAATAATAATAGACAATACATAATAATAATAGACAATATATAACAATAATAGACAATACAAAATAATAATAGACGATACATAATAATAATAGGCAATACATAATAATAATAGACAATATATAATAATAATAGACAATATATAATAATAATAGGCAATACATAATAATAATAGACAATACATAATAATAATAGACAATACATAATAATATTCAATACAAAATAATAAAATAGACAATACATAATAATAATAGACAATACATAATAATAATAGACAATATATAACAATAATAGACAATACAAAATAATAATAGACGATACATAATAATAATAGGCAATACATAATAATAATACACAATACATAATAATAATAGACAATACATAATAATATTCAATACAAAATAATAAAATAGACAATACATAATAATAATAGGCAATACATAATAATAGACAATATATAACAATAATAGACAATACAAAATAATAATAGACGATATATAGCAATAATAGACAATACAAAATAATAATAGACAATACATAATAATAATAGACAATACATAATAATAGACAATACATAATAATATTCAATACAAAATACTAAAATAGACAATACATAATAATAATAGGCAATACATAATAATAGACAATATATAACAATAATAGACAATACAAAATAATAATAGACGATACATAATAATAATAGACAATACATAATAATAGACAATACAAAATAATAATAGACAATACATAATAATTATAGATGATACATAATAATAATAGACAATACATAATAATATTCAATACAAAATAATAATAGACAATACATAATAATTATAGATGATACATAATAATAATAGACAATATATAATAATAATAGACAATACATAATAATAATAGACAATACATAATAATATTCAATACAAAATAATAAAATAGACAATACATAATAATAATAGGCAATACATAATAATAATAGACAATATATAATAATAATAGACAATACATAATAATCGACAATATATAACAATAATAGACAATACAAAATAATAATAGACGATACATAATAATAATAGGCAATACATAATAATAATAGACAATACATAATAATAATAGACAATACATAATAATATTCAATACAAAATAATTAAATAGACAATACATAATAATAATAGACAATACATAATAATAATAGACAATATATAACAATAACAAACAATACAAAATAATAATAGACGATACATAATAATAATAGGCAATACATAATAATAATACACAATACATAATAATAATAGACAATACATAATAATATTCAATACAAAATAATAAAATAGACAATACATAATAATAATAGGCAATACATAATAATAGACAATATATAACAATAATAGACAATACAAAATAATAATAGACGATATATAGCAATAATAGACAATACAAAATAATAATAGACAATACATAATAATAATAGACAATACATAATAATAGACAATACATAATAATATTCAATACAAAATACTAAAATAGACAATACATAATAATAATAGGCAATACATAATAATAGACAATATATAACAATAATAGACAATACAAAATAATAATAGACGATACATAATAATAATAGGCAATACATAATAATAATAGACAATACATAATAATAATAGACAATACATAATAATATTCAATACAAAATAATAAAATAGACAATACATAATAATAATAGGCAATACATAATAATAATAGACAATATATAATAATAATAGACAATACATAATAATAATCGACAATATATAACAATAATAGACAATACAAAATAATAATAGACGATACATAATAATAATAGGCAATACATAATAATAATAGACAATACATAATAATAATAGACAATACATAATAATATTCAATACAAAATAATAAAATAGACAATACATAATAATAATAGGCAATACATAATAATAATAGACAATACATAATAATATTCAATACAAAATAATAAAATAGACAATACATAATAATAATAGGCAATACATAATAATAATAGACAATATATAATAATAATAGACAATATATAATAATAATAGACAATACATAATAATAATAGACAATATATAACAATAATAGACAATACAAAATAATAATAGACGATACATAATAATAATAGGCAATACATAATAATATTCAATACAAAATAATAAAATAGACAATACATAATAATAATAGGCAATACATAATAATAATAGACAATATATAATAATAATAGACAATATATAATAATAATAGACAATACATAATAATAATAGACAATATATAACAATAATAGACAATACAAAATAATAATAGACGATACATAATAATAATAGGCAATACATAATAATAATAGACAATACATAATAATATTCAATACAAAATAATAAAATAGACAATACATAATAATAATAGGCAATACATAATAATAATAGACAATACATAATAATATTCAATACAAAATAATAAAATAGACAATACATAATAATAATAGGCAATACATAATAATAATAGACAATATATAATAATAATAGACAATATATAATAATAATAGACAATACATAATAATAATAGACAATATATAACAATAATAGACAATACAAAATAATAATAGACGATACATAATAATAATAGGCAATACATAATAATAATAGACAATACATAATAATATTCAATACAAAATAATAAAATAGACAATACATAATAATAATAGGCAATACATAATAATAATAGACAATACATAATAATATTCAATACAAAATAATAAAATAGACAATACATAATAATAATAGACAATATATAGCAATAATAGACAATACAAAATAATAATAGACGATACATAATAATAATAGACAATACATAATAATAGACAATACATAATAATAGACAATACATAATAATATTCAATACAAAATACTAAAATAGACAATACATAATAATAATAGGCAATACATAATAATAGACAATATATAACAATAATAGACAATACAAAATAATAATAGACGATACATAATAATAATAGGCAATACATAATAATATTCAATACAAAATAATAAAATAGACAATACATAATAATAATAGGCAATACATAATAATAATAGACAATATATAATAATAATAGACAATACATAATAATAATAGACAATACATAATAATAATAGACAATACATGATAATATTCAATACAAAATAATAAAATAGACAATACATAATAATAATAGGCAATACATAATAATAATAGACAATACATAATAATATTCAATACAAAATAATAAAATAGACAATACATAATAATAATAGGCAATACATAATAATAATAGACAATATATAATAATAATAGACAATACATAATAATAATAGACAATACATAATAATAATAGACAATACATAATAATATTCAATACAAAATAATAAAATAGACAATACATAATAATAATAGGCAATACATAATAATAATAGACAATATATAATAATAATAGACAATATATAATAATAATAGACAATACATAATAATAATAGACAATATATAACAATAATAGACAATACAAAATAATAATAGACGATACATAATAATAATAGGCAATACATAATAATAATAGACAATACATAATAATATTCAATACAAAATAATAAAATAGACAATACATAATAATAATAGGCAATACATAATAATAATAGACAATATATAACAATAATAGACAATACAAAATAATATTCAATACATAATAATAATAAACAATGCATAAACAATAATAATAGACAATACATAATAATAATATACAATATATAACAATAGACAATACAAAATAATAATAGACAATACATAATAATAATAGACAATATATAACAATAATAGACAATACAAAATAATAATAGACGATACATAATAATAATAGACAATACATAATAATAATAGATAATTCATAATAATAGAAAATACATAATAATAATAAACAATACATAATAATAATAGACAATACATAATAATAATAGATAATTCATAATAATAGACAATACATAATAGTAGACAATACATAATATTAGACAATACATAATAAAAATAGACAATACATAATAATAATAAACAATACATAATAATACTAGACAATTCATAATAATAATAGACATTACAAAAAATACTTCTGTATTATTTATTGTTTTAATATTTAATTTCATGTTAAGACCTAGCTTAACTGTTTTCAAATGCATTTTTTATTTAAATAAACTTGTGTCAATAATTATTTTTAAGAATTTTTAATTGTAATGAGAAATAAAGATTTTTTTGAAATTGAAATATATATCACTCATTCCATGAGAAAACGCCACAAATCTGACCGAAGGTGTTCCGATTTTCTTCAATTTTGCACGGAGACTCTATGGAGCCAAATATACATTTGCGTTTTTAGATTTTTAAAATTGTTAAAGATCGCGATTTTATTAGCGTTTTTCATTTTTCAAAAAGTTAAAAAAATGGAAAAAGTAGTGAACTTTAAAGAGCCACATTTCCATAATTGGACCTGAATTTTTCAAAGATTTAAAAAGTTTCTGAAAGCTGTTTTTGTCTATTTTATGATTTGCAGTTTAAAAGTTACCACTATAAAAAAAAAATTGTATGCAAATGCAGTTTTAAAGTGCATTTTGCAGTGCGTTTTCCCTCTTCGATTTTCAAAAAAAACATTTTTGTAAAATTTGGAATAGTATTTATTAAATAAATGTTCTCTTTTTCTGGGACAAAGAATTTTTTTTATTTTTAATGATTTTTTAAAAAAAAACATGCGACACATGTACCAAACATTTGTGTACATATCGAGTCATCTCGCTCCAACTAATAGTTTGATTCGATCTTTGCTACTTTTGCTTGTCACAGAATTGTACACACATATGTACAAATGTGTACATAGGTGTGTTTACACGCTGAACACAATACATGATGAAATAGGGAAGAACTATTTCATCATCCAATTCTAGTAGCATGTAGTTTCCTAGGAATAAGTATTTGGCATCAAAAAGTAAGCCTTCTTACAAAAAAATCAAAAGAAAAACAATTTTTTTTCTGTACATTAGAATTTTTTGCAAAGTGCATCCAAAAATAGCATTTATATTACAAGTAATTGCATTCGCATTATTCTCAATCAGCATTATTTTAGAAAAACACACTTTAAATGACAACAATACCTTACAGGAACTTTTTAAATAATAGTAAAAATTGTTTCCCATTACATCCCATGAAGGAATTGGGGTGAGGTTCTCTCAACCAGTGAGCTGTGCGCTTCATAGTTTTTATACTCACTGATTGGGACCTACAATTTTACACCGGTTCCGAACGGTATGTTGAGAAGCTTTTTTCATGGCTAAGTACTCGATAGTGTCGCCATCACTAAGCGAGGTGACCGTCGTCGAAAGAAATTTTAAGGTGGTTGGAGCGGGAATCGAACCCAGGATCTCCTGTACAAGAGGCGCGCACACTAACCATTGCACCACCGACGGCCAATAATAGTAATGCGACAAAAACTGTTTAAAATATAGCAATTCAAAGTTACATACCAAATAAATTTCTTTCATGTTTTGTACATTTTCAAAATCCTAAAAAATATTAAATTTTATTTTTTTTATATGAAAAATCAAGTAAGTCTTTTTTTAAAAAATCATTACAAATAGTAAGCTGCCTTGTCCCAAAAAAAGATTACTTGTCTTTTTTATAAAAAATTCTGAATTTTGCAATGATGTTAATTTTTTTAAAATCATAGGGGGGAAAAGAAGTGGAAAATGCATTCAAAAAGTGCAGTTGCTATAAAAATGCATTTCTGAAATCAAGCCCTCATTTTTAGAGTACGGATTCTACAAATAGACAACCGTATCATTCAGAAACTTTTTAAATTTTTGAAATAGTCCATCTACTTAACAAAATATAGCTCTCAAAACTTCACAACTTTTTTCATTTTTTTGAAAAACGCGAATAAAATCGCGAGTTTTTTAAATTTCAAATATCTGATAATGGGATTCTCTTAATGGCTCCAAAGAGTCTCTCTGTTGTCAATATAAACAAAATCGGAGGATGTGAATTCAGAAAATCACTTATTTTCAACTTTCTTTCCTGGAACGAATGATATAATATTTTGAAATTTTGAATTATGAAATAATTTTAGGTGTATAAGTATTAAAATTGTATACAGTTTAGATATTAATTGACCAATATCAGATTTTTCGAAGACCTATGATTGATCGCTGTTCAAATTTATAAATGAGGACTTGAAGTGATGCAAGAATTTCAAACCTTTACAGTCGTTTGTATAAGTAGATATACATATGTATGGAAAGGCAGAAAATATTATACTTTTGAACTTCCTGGCCGTTTGTAGATATTTTTTATATATGTAAATAAATGATAATATAAGATTTTATATATTTTGTATAACTTACTTATTCGATTGGATGGTATAAATGAGAACACATTGTTTTAAGATATTTGATACTAAATAGTGATATTTCTTTATTTAAATATTCATAATTGTTGAGAGAAAAATTAGGAATATACAATAGTATTGCAATTAGTGTTATAACACAAAAATACAAATATGTTTTATAATAAAATAAATATTTTCATAGGACATATGTAAATGGGGCTTCGTCCTAAATAATTGGAATAGAAAGAAAAATATGTATATTTGATATGTGAATAAAAACAACCTACAAATAGAAATAAAGAGGGAAAAGTATATATGTTGTATGTAAATAGGATATATATATTATACATAGTTAGAAGTATGTATATGTAGTACGAGTAGTTATAAAGGATGTAAATACATCAAATATCATATATGTAGTATGTATGTACTTACATACGAATATAGCATGGTAAATCATGGTATAGGAAGACACATAATATAAGATATATATATGTATGTATGCATAAACTTCAATAATTTGACTTACTCCATCCAATTTCAATAATAGCCCTCTAGTAGAATATATATGCAATAAAGTTGATATTTAATGAAAAATATATTTATTGTATATAAATACAAATATTAAATCAAAATCGTTGAAGATTAAGTTTGGTAGAACCAAAAATTAAAAAATAAAATGAAGAAATGTTATTATGAAAGAAATAGCTGTGTCCCTTTAGCAAAATCGTAAGGGATATTTTTGTCAAGAATTAAGCTTCAATCAGAAGAGGAAATGTATCGCAGAAGTGGAAATATACACATGATATGTGTCGGGAATATGTTCTCTCAATATCTAGATTTCATATTTAGCCAAATACAAAACACCTAATTGTGCTGGAAACTTTTCAATTCAAAGGGTCCTATTTTCAAAATAGATGATCTACGGCTACACGATACTTTTCGATTCTGAATTTTGACGCCATGGATTATGGGGCTTCCCTAAGAACAACGAAGATGTGGAAATATGTGTTAGGTTGGTTAAATTTCACGAATCAAGATTTTTGTTTTTTAATAGATGAAAGGTAAAGAAAATAACGATCGCATGAAAAAAGCGAGTACACCTTCTAAGTGGGCTGAATAGACATACATTTGGTTAATGAAAATCAGTTAGTTTTGCGAATTTAACATTTGATTTAACTATTTGTCATATTTACGCTTTCAGATGAAATTTTGCGGATATCCTCCCCCTATCGCCGTTCTCTCACTCTGTATAATTTAATAGATAAATTGGCTGTATTATCTGATTTTATAAAAAAAATTATAAAACCCAGGTCTCCTGGCAATCGTCATAATCGAGTGAAACAATTGGTTGCCAATTTATGAAACCTAAAGGGGGAAAATACTGAAAATAGATAGAAAACATTTTCGGTTACTTTTATAAACAAATTAGTTTTTAATAAAATATCAATGATATTTTGAATGAAATATCGATAATTTATTTTGAAAGAATAAATAATATTCAGAGGGAAATAATTTTGCATAATATAACGAATTTTTAAGATGTTGAATATAAAAAAAATACAATATTATTAGATGAATTCATGTTTAAATATCATACACTACTGTTTGTTTGTGTTGTGTTTTTTTGGGAGACGTCAGTAAATTTATCACAATTGGAAAACAGATTATTTCAATTTAATGTTTTGTGGTACTTTCAATCCCTATTCGAATCATGAGGCACTTTAGCAACTAGATGGGAAACTGATACGAAAGAGCCGAATAAATTAGATTTGGATTCGTCACTAAACAGTACACTGGGTAATTTTTTCATTCCAGTCCTTATATTTTGTCGGAAATGCTATTCTAGAAACAAAACGGCCGGATCCACGCTTCTGTAAGAAAACTGTGAAGCATGGCGGAGGACGTGTGATGGTCTCGACGGTTTTCGGTGTTGGACACCTTCATGTCATTGACGGCTTTATGGACCGTGTCATGTACAAAAACATCTTCGAGACGGAAATGATTTCGTACACAGAGTGGAGCCTGCCACTTCGATTCGTGTTTTAACACGACAATGATCCGAAACACACTTCGAAGTTGGTCACAGACTATTTAAAGATGAACAAGGCTTCATTCAGTCCTTGATTGGCCGGCACAATCACCAGACTTGAATCCTATTGAAACTCTTTTCGGAATCCTCAAACGCAAAGTTGGTGGAAGGTATTTCAGCAACCGCGAAGATCTTATAAAAACCCCTAAAAAACGAATGGAAATCTATTCCGATACAAACAATAACCAACCTCATGAAATCCATGTGATGTTACCAGGTTTTCGACAATAAATGATATTATACAAAATATTGAAAATTTTGCGCAGCTAAAATTTGAGTATATATTGTTTTGGTAACATATTTTACCGTTTTGGATTTCGATTTTTCATGTTTGCACATATTTATGTTGCCGAGAATGAAATACTGTCTTATTTTTTTAAAATATTTTTATTTTAAGAAGTTGCTTAGGGATTTCGCAATGTTTGTTCTTTAATTTTTAAAAAATGTCGAATTTTCTATAATTTTTAAATTTAACTTTTTTATAGTTATCTATTTTATATAAATTAAAATTGTAGTTACGTGGTTTGCATTACTGCTAACGATATATTGATTTATATACTATAAATGGTAGAAAAACGATTGGCACAACTCCGTATTCAGCTTACCCGAATTAGGGTTACCCACTGGGTGCCCCGCTTGTTACCAAAAACAAAAATCCTATCTGAACAGTGTTATTATTCGTCTGTTTTGGAATCAATTAAGAAAATATTGTAGCAGATATTTTAACGGGTTTACCCGATTTCGAACGACCCCGCCACACACTAACCCGCCCCAACCGACCGAGAGGGCTCGTCCTCATGACGCAAGGACATCGCGTAAAAACCACAATCCGTATTATGGCTGAGAAGAGAAAAATACGTTGACTAGTCAACTAAGTTACGTTTAACCCGTATGTTGCACATATTACCGAAGACTTCAAGGCGAAGCAGAAGAAACCGAAAGATTTTTTTTTATTAAAATAGTTTATAAAGTTTAAGATATAATTGTGTAGTAGATTTAAGACGTCAGTTTAATTGTATATATAAATTTATTGGGTAAAACTAAATGTACTAAAATTAAATATTGTATAGTATAAAAGGAAATTAATTTTATAGCGACACTGATTACAATCTTCAACGATAAGGGTTTGGGTAATAACAAATGTTTTGATTTGACTTTTAAATTATTATAAAATATTATATAAATCAAAAAGATCAACTTCGAATTTATATGATATCTTGTTGATCGACTCTGATTGAGACATAATTAATTTATTAGATATTAAGATTTTCATTATTTTTAACTTTAGTTTAGAAAGCTCAACTTTGTTATTGACTTCAGTTATCATTTTTAAGACGATATTTTCCCTTTCGCTTGTTACCTGACGGTTTACAGTAAATTAGGTTCACTTAGGTTAGGTTAGGTTGGAGTGGCAGCCTGTATGTTAAGTTCACTTAGACCGTGGATATATCGGAATTTCCTAGCCACCCCTTCCCCCCCCTGGTGAAGCAGTTTGACTTGTAAAAAATATTATATAGGTATCATTTTTAAGACGTGAACTTTCCTAGCCACCCCTTCCCCCCCCTGGTGAAGAATTTTGACTTGTAAAATTTTTAAGACTTGTGGCGCGACATTTTCTCTTTCGATTGTTACCTGACATTTTACAGTAGATTAGGTTCACTTAGGTTAGGTTAGGTTGGAGTGGCTGCCTGTATGTTAGGTTCAATTAGACCGTGTAGCCAATTGTGATACCGCAGGGACAGAAGGATATATCGGAAGTTTCCTAGCCACCCCTTCCCCCCCCCTGGTGAAGCAGTTTGACTTGTAAAATTGTTACGACTTGTGGCGCGATACTTTCTCTTTCGATTGTTACCTGACATTTTACAGTAGATTAGGTTCACTTAGGTTAGGTTAGGTTGGAGTAGCTGCCTGTATGTTAGGTTCACTTAGACCGTGTAGTCGATTGTGATACCGCAACAACAGAAGGATATATCGGAAGTTTCCTAGCCACCCCTTCCCCCCCCTGGTGAAGCAGTTTGACTTGTAAAATTTTTAAGACTTGTGGCGCGATGCTTTCTCTTTCGATTGTTACCTGACATTTTACAGTAGATTAGGTTCACTTAGGTTAGGTTAGGTTGGAGTGGCTGCCTGTATGTTAGGTTCACTTAGACCGTGTAGTCAATTGTGATACCGCAGGGACAGAGGGATATATCGGAAGTTTCCTAGCCACCCCTTCCCCCCCCTGGTGAAGCAGTTAGACTTGTAAAATGTTACGACTTGTGGCGCGATATTTTCTCTTTCGATTGTTACCTGACATTTTACAGTAGATTAGGTTCACTTAGGTTAGGTTAGGTTGGAGTGGCTGCCTGTATGTTAGGTTCACTTAGACCGTGTAGTCGATTGTGATACCGCAACAACAGAAGGATATATCGGAAGTTTCCTAGCCACCCCTTCCCCCCCCTGGTGAAGCAGTTTGACTTGTAAAATTTTTAAGACTTGTGGCGCGATGCTTTCTCTTTCGATTGTTACCTGACATTTTACAGTAGATTAGGTTCACTTAGGTTAGGTTAGGTTGGAGTGGCTGCCTGTATGTTAGGTTCACTTAGACCGTGTAGTCAATTGTGATACCGCAGGGACAGAAGGATATATCGGAAGTTTCCTAGCCACCCCTTCCCCCCCCTGGTGAAGCAGTTTGACTTGTAAAATTTTTAAGACTTGTGGCGCGATGCTTTCTCTTTCGATTGTTACCTGACATTTTACAGTAGATTAGGTTCACTTAGGTTAGGTTAGGTTGGAGTGGCTGCCTGTATGTTAGGTTCACTTAGACCGTGTAGTCGATTGTGATACCGCAACAACAGAAGGATATATCGGAAGTTTCCTAGCCACCCCTTCCCCCCCCTGGTGAAGCAGTTTGACTTGTAAAATTTTTAAGACTTGTGGCGCGATGCTTTCTCTTTCGATTGTTACCTGACATTTTACAGTAGATTAGGTTCACTTAGGTTAGGTTAGGTTGGAGTGGCTGCCTGTATGTTAGGTTCACTTAGACCGTGTAGTCGATTGTGATACCGCAACAACAGAAGGATATATCGGAAGTTTCCTAGCCACCCCTTCCCCCCCCTGGTGAAGCAGTTAGACTTGTAAAATGTTACGACTTGTGGCGCGATATTTTCTCTTTCGATTGTTACCTGACATTTTACAGTAGATTAGGTTCACTTAGGTTAGGTTAGGTTGGAGTGGCTGCCTGTATGTTAGGTTCACTTAGACCGTGTAGTCGATTGTGATACCGCAACAACAGAAGGATATATCGGAAGTTTCCTAGCCACCCCTTCCCCCCCCTGGTGAAGCAGTTAGACTTGTAAAATGTTACGACTTGTGGCGCGATATTTTCTCTTTCGATTGTTACCTGACATTTTACAGTAGATTAGGTTCACTTAGGTTAGGTTAGGTTGGAGTGGCTGCCTGTATGTTAGGTTCACTTAGACCGTGTAGTCAATTGTGATACCGCAGGGACAGAGGGATATATCGGAAGTTCCCTAGCCACCCCTTCCCCCCCCTGGTGAAGCAGTTTGACTTGTAAAATTGTTACGACTTGTGGCGCGATACTTTCTCTTTCGATTGTTACCTGACATTTTACAGTAGATTAGGTTCACTTAGGTTAGGTTAGGTTGGAGTGGCTGCCTGTATGTTAGGTTCACTTAGACCGTGTAGTCAATTGTGGTACCGCAGGGACAGAAGGATATATCGGAATTTTCCTAGCCACCCCTTCCCCCCCCTGGTGAAGCAGTTTGACTTGTAAAATTTTTAAGACTTGTGGCGCGATATTTGCTCTTTCGATTGTTACCTGACATTTTACAGTACATTAGGTTCACTTAGGTTAGGTTAGGTCGGAGTGGCTGCCTGTATGTTAGGTTCATTTAGATTGTATAGTTCATTGGAATACCAAGGGAAAAATCGGAATATTATAACAGTTTTTAGACAATAATAGTATTGTTTAGATTAAAACAGTTTTAATTTTAAGATTCAAAACATGAATACCCTTAATTTAAAACTTATATGTTTTTGGGTACTAGTTTATCGCATTTATGTGTAACATTTTAGTTAAATGAATAGTAATTGACTAATACTTGTCGTCTTATTGTTGATCTTGTCCTTTAGTTAAGAATATATTTAAAATTTGTTATCGTGCATTTGAGAAAAACGGTTGGTGTTAACGTTTTAAGAGATATGTAAATGGTAAATTTTTGAAATATTGTGGCTTTTCAATTGTTTTATAATTGATTTGAAATGGATATTTAAATAAATTCATATATATTATTTTAGTGGACAATTAAATAATGTTATGCATATTACCAAATAATATTTAATTAAATCCTGTAATAAAGGGATATTGAATTTGTATTTTTATAGTATATTTTATAATAGTAGGTAGTAAAACTTGTAGATTAAAAAGAAATCGCATTTAGTTGTCATACGTTGGATATTTGAATCATAGAATTTAAGTGGATATTGAAAACATAATCTTCATGTAAGATGTTATTAAAAACTGATTGAAAAATTCGAACATATAAAATTGTCACACGCTAACCAAGTTACTCCAGTGTTGGGTATGTTGCTTCAATGTTTGGTATGTTGATTGTAGTTTATATTTGAGACTGCCAGGACACACGGTTGTATTAGTTGAAATGGGTGTTGAAAGTTTTCTTCTTTAAACTATTGACTCACGCATTAAATAGATTTTTCTACTTTGGGTTTAAAAGATATTTGAATGTTACAATTTATGTAAGTTGATATCGAAAAAATTATGGTCATTTAGGGTGTCGTTAAAAACTCATTGAAAAGTTCACTTATAAAATTCTCATATTTTGGGTTTAAAAGATATTTGAATCTTACGATTTAACTGAATATTGAAAAAAATAATCACCATTCAATTTAAGATGTTATTAAAAACTTATTGAAGTAGCATTAATTGCTGTTTAGAATTTGATATTAAATATTTGTTTACGGAATTTGAATGTAAAAACGCTTCAGTTTCATTATTGCGTTTGGTTTATATCGAAATATTATCATTCCCAAAGTTTTGATCGATAATTTATTACGATTAAAAAGTGAAACCAAAATATCAATAATTTCAGAATTGTGATTAAAACGGCTATTATTTTATGATCGTAGGGTTTAAATTTTCAAACTAAAATTTTGTATTACAACTATTCATTGAAGTTTAAAAGTATATGATTTAAATATGAATATTTATTATTGTAGAAAATTTTGTAACCATATAAGGCCTCGAGGCTTTGCTTTAATTTTAGTTTAGAATTTATAATCATAATACTGAAGTTTTTTTTATATGAATTTGCTATTTGATTTTTTTTTTGTTACTTTTTGTAAAGTATATTCTTTACTTTATTAGTGCCATTGAAAACTTGACTAATTTAAAACTGATACCGGAATATCGAATATTCATTTAACTCGCTTTTGATTGAGACTGGTGTATTATATTCGGAATATTTAATTTTTAAAGAAAAATTCGATGTTTATTATAATAGGCTTTGTTTAAGAAAATTAATACAAAAACTCTAAAAAATTATATATGAACTTTTTTTTAAATATGAATATTATAAAATATTTTTAATTTAATTGAAGTTTAGAATGCAAAACATTCAGTCATAATGCTGCTGTGGGTAAACATTTAAAAAAAAAATGAACGAGAATGCGAAAAAAGTTTTATTGTTGATTTGTTTAGATTTAATTTAAAACGAGTTTTTTAATTTAAAACGTTATATTTTTATTTTATTATATTTTTTGTACTTATTAACGCAATTTGTATTTGTTATCATTTTTATATTTTATTATAATTGGCATGAATTAGTATAATTATATATTCATTCTATTATTATTATTTTTTTATATTATTTTAAATACTACGATTTTAGAATCGGTATAACGCAAACAGAAACGTTACGATTTATGTGACAAAATAATATATTTACCATTTCATGTAATTGGTCAATTTACATTTTAAAATTTTGTTGTTATTTTTATTTTAAAAGGGTTGGCCTACATCTTGCATAAGAAAAACTTGATACCGTTAAGCATGAAACACATAGACGACGACAGGCTACATGAACACACGACTACAAATGCCGCTGACTGCAAATGTAGTCGTGTGGCAACTACTGAATTATTTTCAAGACGGCAACTGCAAAGTAAACAGTTCATCTGTAATGTTGACGTTTGTGTTATTGTGTTATTTGTGATAGAAGAAAATAAAATGTCTGGAGAATATTTAATAAATATTATTACAAACATAACAAAAATTGTGAAAACAGTTGATTATTCTGTCAGTGGTGCCACTTCAGGCATTGACAGCTCTAACCTGTTGATTGTCGCCCACACAAATAGAAATTAGTTTAATTCAACTACAGCTACATAAGTAGCATAGACAACAACCTGCAGTCGTGTCGCCTTGCCGTCGTCAAAATATTTACTTGCATATAAACGCATGTATTTTATTTTTGACAGGTTGTGGTCGGTAGCCTGTCGTCGTCTATGTGTTTCATGCTTTAGTCAAGACAATACGCATAGTTCAATGTTCATTAAGGACGTTCTATTCTAACATTATGAAAAATATAATATAAATATTTTTTGTCTTCAAAATTAAAATTGACTCCTCAATTCTCGTTGTCGTCGATCCAAGTTAATTTTTACAAAGTTGTAGTTCCTTATAAGCTAACAGATGGGAGTTTTCTACCCGCGGCTGTATAGTTTGTTCTCAATCCTAAAAACTGATCTGTTAGCTTAAACGAAATTAAAATTTTCTAAAAATTGACTTAGATATTAAATACAGTTACTTGGCTAAAGGAAACGCAAAGTATAACCTAGGAAATTTAAAGAGTGAGGACAAATTGTCCAACATGGAAAAAACATAAAATCGTATACATTTGAAATTAATATTTCCTATTTGTAATTTAGTTTCGAGATTCCACATAAATTTCCTAATTAAGCAGAATTTTCCTAATGTTTAAAGCAGTAAAAAGTTATGTATGTTTAGTTCATGAAAATTGTCGTCGAATATAGAAAAAAAATTATAACTAATGGAAAATAAATATAGAACAATTTATTTTAAATGAAACGATATTCAAACGAAGATTGGAAATAAGAAACGACGATTTGAAATAGGAAACAACGATTTGAAATAAGAAACGAAGATCTGAAATGAGTAACGAAGATTTGAAATAAGAAACGACGGTTGAAATAAGAAACGACGATTTGAAATAAGTAACGAAGATTTAAAATAGAAATTACGATTTGAAATAAGAAACAAAGATTTGAAATAAGAAACGAAGGATATTTTTTTATTAATTTTAATAGATTTCAGATAAGTATTTTGTTTCGGCTCAGATGACCAGTTTTTAGAATCGTTTTGTTGGCATTTATTTTTTAAATCAAATATTGAAATTATTTTTACGAATTAGTATAAAACGTGGGAAAATTGTGTTGGTTGTAGTAAAGTATTCTTGTAGGTTTCGTTAAGTTTAAGTTGATCATTCAATCAATATTTATTAAATGTAAGTAAAAAATAAAAAACGATGATTTCAAATAAGAAACGAAGATTTGAAATAACATATAATAATAACTTATATTTCGTAGGATAATTTTTTTTCTAACTTATAATAAAGATTTCAGATAAGAAACGAAATTTCGGCTCAGATATATAGTTATGAAATTCTTTTGTTGAAATTTATTTTATAAAGAAAATATTGAAATGATTTTTACGAATTAGTATAAAACGGGGTAAAATTGTGTTGATTGTAGTAAAGTATTGTTGTAGGTTTCGTCAAGTTTAAGTTGATCATTCAATCAACTTTTTTTTAAATCTAAATAAAAATTTCAAATATGAAACGAAGATTTGAAATAAGAAACAAGAATTGAAAATATAATAACTTATTTCGTAGGATAATTTTTATAAGATTTCAGATAAAAAGCGAAGTTTCGGCTCAGATAAATAGTTTTTAGAATCGTTGGCATTTATTTTTTAAATGAAATATTGAAATTAGTTTTACGAATTAATATAAAACGTGGGTAAATTGGGTTGATTGTAGTAAAGTATTGTTGTAGGTTTCGTCAAGTTTAAGTTGATCATTCCAATTAAATTTTTTTTTAAATCTAAATAAAAATTTCAAATAAGAAACGAAGAATTGAATCGTATAATAACAACTTATTTTGTAGGATAATTTTTTTTTAATTTTTAAAAGATTTCAGATAAGAAGCGAAGTTTTAGCTCAGATAAATAGTTTTTAGAATCGTTGGCATTTATTTTTTAAATGAAATATTGAAATTATTTTTAAGAATTAGTATAAAACGTGTCTTAGTCATGTTGATTGTAGTTTTGTAGATTTCGTTAAGTTTAATTTGATCATTTATAAATTTTTTTTACTAGTTAATCCTTTTAAATTATATTAAATTGTGGAAGGTTGTTTAAGTTTTCAGTTGGGTTTGGGTTTTCATGTGTTTGTATTATGTGGAAACGCAAAATAATATTGAGAACTATAATATAATTTAATCAGAAAAATATATTTGTTGAACGTGTAGATAGTGAGTTCCGCAGTGAAATTTGTGGCTAATGTTTTGAATTCATAGTTTTAAAGTACTGAGTTGTTGTTTTTAGATAAATTCGCTGAATTAAATAAAATTTAATATATTCCATTAGGCGATAAGTAATTCATATAGATTTACAAACATAATAATAATTATGTATGTATTTTTTTGTTAGCATTTTGTTATCGAAATTTTGAAGGAGTTTCCATGGTTCTTAATTTTGGTCTTGTTTTTTGTATTTTAAGCAATGACGATCTAAACAAATGCAGACATTTGTGGATTTGTTTTGGTAAGTTGATGTTGGTTTAAAGAAATAATCTCCCTATGAAATAAAACCACTCTTTTTCCAAGTTCGAAAATGAATCCATTCATGGTGCTTTCATAAATCTAAAGACACATTTTGCATGTTTGCGTTATTTAAGATGGACTAATTTTTCAACCAATGGTATTTAAGTAAAACGATATCAACCCTATCAACAATACGAAGATAACAAAATTGTAATTAATATAAAATTTGAATTAAAAAAATGCGAATTAAAAAAATTTGAATTAATAAAATTTGCATTAGATAATAAAATTTGAAATTGCATTTATATTTTAAAATTGGATATCATAAAGGGGGTTTTTATTTATGATGTCTTTTGTTGTATTTTCTCTGATAATTCCTTCAGCCGTACGTACATATATTCAAAATCATAATTTACGCCTGTCATTTGAAGTTCTTCCGAAGAGGACCCAAAATATGGTACTTCAATGTTGTGTGTGTGTTGCTTCAATATTTGGTATGTTGATTGTTGCTGATATTTGAGTATAACAGGATACAAAAAGTTAGCTTACTGGAATGTTTTGTTTTAAATTATTTTGTTAAAAAAAAATTCACCTAAAACTGAGATACAACTCTTGAACTACTTCAAGGTCTTTTTTAAAATTTAGTGAAATTTATAGTGAAATATCGTCGTATTATATTTATTTATTTAATACTTATATATTAATCGACTAATACCCTTAAGGACAATATTCAGCTCTATAAATTGAATTTGTAAATATTTGATTAAAACAAATTTTTTATCGATTAAACCCCCATCATATGAATTGAAGTTATATTTACCATAATCTGAACACAGGGTTGGTGGTTTGTTTATTAAAATTATACTATTTATAAATAGTTGCTATGATATCCATCATGGATGGTGTGGTCTAAGGGACACATTTAAAGTCCGGTGTAACACCTAGTTGCTATTAATATCGCAGGCGATATATACGAGGACTAATTTTGTTAACGAGGCCCTTTTTAAATACAACATTAATTCTTAACGATTTATAAATTGTTTACAGAAAATATTTTCAACGAAGCTTGGGGAGACGAGGACTAATTTTGTTAACGAGATCCTTTTAAAATACAACATTAATTCTTAACGTTTAATAAATTGTTTACAGAAAACAGTTTTTAACGAAGTTTGGGGTTTGAAGACAACATGTTTTATAACCGCATCTAAAATCGAGGTAAACAACAATAATGTGATTACCGAGTCAAATTACGAAGTATTTAGGTAGAATTTGAATAAAATTATTTAAAAACTAGGTAATAGTTATTGTGAATTTTTATTGATTTTTAGTTTTTACATATTCTGACGCATAAATTTCCTACGATTTGCAAGATGCCGCTTATTTGCTGACGTTTATTTTTCATATTTCTTACAAGGGAATCAACGCAGTTTTAAACCTTCATCATTTTGTAGATGTCAATAAAATGCAAGCAAAGTTATAAACCATAATCGTAGATTTGTTTAATTTCAATAAAATCAGCGCAAAATTTTAAACAAAGTTTTGAACCATAATCATTTTGTAGATTTTCGCAAATCAACGCAAAATTTTAAACTTTAATCATTTTGTAGTATTGTTTGATTTCAATAATTTATCAATATCGTATTTTATTTTTATTTGAAACAGTTCCCAAACCGGCGGTTGCTTATGTATGGCAAAAGGAATTTAGTAGCAAGTTCATATTCCCTGGTGCCTGTAAAGAAAAACATTTTTTCTTGTATAACCTTAACAGTATCAGGTTTTTTAAACGAAAATAAATTTTGAAATTTTTTACTGCTTTATAATTTTAACTTTTTTAATATATCCCCCCCCCCTCCCCCTCTTATTCTGTAGAATTTTTGAAGTTTTATGGAACTATAACTAAAATTGAATTTGAAAAAAAACTAAGTTATAGTAACAAGATTAATCGAGGATGCCCCAGGACATCTCAATACATATGTATGTATATAATAAATATGTAGTTTTGTTTTTCTACAAATTTTTACAAGACATTCAAAATTTAACACATTTTTTTGTAATAACATATCCCCTTATTATTCTGCAGCAAGTTTGAAGTTAGGCTGTTTGTTAAACACAGATCGCATGTTCAATATTAGAATTACTATCCGAAAAAGTTTTCGTTTGCAATTAGTCATATTTTAGTTTTAAAATAAATCTTCGTGCAGTATTTTTTTGATAACAGGTTAATGCTTTAAAATACATTTAAATATTTTGTAATAGCTTTACTATATAATGCGCAATATTTCAAAATTCAGACGACAAACGTTAAGGTGGTTAGAGATTTCTGATATAGAATCCTTGTTTCGTTTTATCAAAACTGAAGTATTGAATTAGATAAAATGTCAAGGCAAGAATCTAACAAAGGCGTACAAATATGTGTATATAAATATATTACAAAATCAACGTTTTTAATTTTGAAAAGACATTAACAATAATCAATTAAGCCTGCAAGAACACAGTATACCAATCAATGTGAATGAAGGAAGCCTTCACCATAGCAAATGCATATTTATAATTTAAAAAAAAAATATATATAAAATATATAGTGAGTGACTTATTTAAACAAACTAGTAGTCGTCAACAACTTAATACAGTATTTGATTTCTAAAAAAAAAGTATAGGGGGGTTAAATTTAACCAGCGTAATAAAATAATGAAACAAAAATGTAAATTTGTATTAAACATAACAAAAAAAATTGTATCATATTAACATAAAATGACACGCCACACCATACACAACTTTCGCATTCTAAACAGTAAAATAAACAAATTAAAAGAAAATAAATAAATTGTGGAAACCAAAATCAATAATATAATAAATAATACTGTTTTAATATAGTACAACAATTCAAATATTTTGTGTCATTCAGTTGGTAAAAACAATGCGCAGCAAAACTTTAAAAATGCATTATGTCAAACAAATACGTTGTTATATAGAATTAGAGAAAAAAAAAGATTTCAATAATTAAAATATGAGTTACTATTTAATTATACATATATTTGAACATCATTATAGAAATTAAGCGAATTTCATTCTGTATCCTTTTAAAAGTTCATCAAACAATTAGGAATTGCCACAAGGACTTGAAGTATGTAACTGGGGTTTTTGTTTAATAGAAATAATGATTTTCTGTTTTAGAGTTAAGAGATTAAAGTCTTATACAATTTTACATAAATTTCGAAAATATCGAAAACTAAGCTATAATCATTAGAAACCCCAGGGGTCATACTAAATACACAATGGTGGTAGTGGCATTTGCAAAACAGTACAAGTATAAGGTTGACAAGGATATTTGATAAATATTGTTTTGAATGTTATAGCGCCCAACAATCATATCCCACCAAGGACTATGCAATTAGTTTATACTTTAATGTATTATGTCTAAGATTTAGAGTAGGTATAAAACAAAGATATAACATTTACACGTTACAATCTGACGGGTAGTAGTAATAGTCGCCAGGACATGAAGTCTCACAGAGGTGCTAACATTTGTATGGGAGTATTAATGAAAAAGTATACTTACAAGATTGAGTATATTGTATACTTTCGATATGGTGGTAATTTTAAAATAA
Organism: Phaonia tiefii; assembly: GCA_963931995.1. Classification (NCBI taxonomy): domain Eukaryota; kingdom Metazoa; phylum Arthropoda; class Insecta; order Diptera; family Muscidae; genus Phaonia; species Phaonia tiefii. The sequence goes on from OZ008367.1 coordinate 24,721,493, forward strand.
TTTTGAAATATTGAACAAGATTACAGTCTAATTTACAACAGTAGTAGATATTAAAAGGACCTATTACAAAAAATACAGCTCGAATACACTATGTGTAAGAGTTTAAAGATGAAATCATAATGTTTAAAACGTACAAATAAATATTAATATTAAGTTTTGATACAGTTGTTTAATTTAAATAATAGAGTAAAAAAAGCATCTGCTATTTTTGTTTAAAAATTTCGATTTAAAATATTAAATTTGTTTAAAATATTCGGAAAAAAATGTCTATAGCTCATCACTACAGACCGTGTTGACATTTTGAAGTTGCAATCTTGAAGTTGTTAGTAAATGTGTCGATTTCTAATACTCCAGTATATTGGGGGTAAAGTTCTAAATAGTATTTCGATAAAAAACATATTTGATTTTTTTTGGAAAAAAATACAATGTTGAAACTATAGTTTTATTCGAAAAACTTGGCTTGATGTATAGCAGATGAAAAATTTCATAGAAAAATGTGTAGATACAATTGTAGTCTGGTAGTTAAAGGTCGTGCGTGGTATGTGGAAAATGTAAAATAAAAAGGTCCATATTATATATTATAAATTTGAAAATAAAAGTTAGAAAAAAGTATATTCCAAATTTGAAAGAAAAAATTGAGAGTATATTCTAAATTTGAAAGTAAAAGTGGGGGAAAAAAACTATATTATAAATTTGAAAGTAAAAAATTAGAAAAAATTATATTTTAAATTTGAAAGTAAAAATTTATAAAATATAAAAAATATAAAAAAAAAATTTGAAAGAAAAAATTAGAAAAAAGTATGTATATTATAAACAAATTAGAAAAAACTATATTATAAATTTGAAAGAAAAAATTTGAGAGTATTTTCTAAATTTGAAAGTAAAAATTAGAAAAAATATATTATAAATTTAAAGTAAAACTAAAAAAAAATTTTTAGAGAACAAATTAGAAAAAAGTATATTATAAACAAATTAGAAAAAACTATATTCTAAATTTCAAAGAAAATATTAGAAAAAAATGAGAAATTAGAAAATTAGAAAAATGTATATTAAAATTAGGAAAAAACTATATTATATTTGAAAGTAAAAATTAAAAAAAAAATAAAAATTGGAAAGAAAAAATCAGAAAAAACTATATTATAAATTTGAAATAAAAAATAAAAATAAAGATATAAATTTGAAAGTAAAAATTAAAAGGAAATATATATAGATTTGGGCATCAAAATTATATTTTAAATTTTAATTTAAAATTTAGAAAATAGTGTATTATAAATTTGAAAGTAAAAATTAACAGTATTTTTGTCAGAAATACAGCGAATACGAGTACAATTGTAAGAAAGAAGTTGCGACGAAAGGAATTACAACAATATAAATGCAATGCACGGACTGAAGATTTTGTAAGTTGCTTGTTTTGTGATCACTTGTAAAATGTTGGTTTGATGTCAGAAACAGTGTTGCAATTACAGCTGGAGATCAGGTCTAGGTGGTGAATAAAGTTTGCAATTTTGAAGAGGTATAATTAAAACATATGCGTGTGGATTTTCTAAATCAAAAATAAATAATATTTATTATAAAGATAAAAATATATAAATAAGTTTGAGCCACAAGAAAAAATATGTTAAAATAAGAAACGACGAATTAAAAGAAATACTAATAACTTGAATAAAAGTATAATGGCTTTATTACAGTATTCAACTTGAATTTTATGAGATATCTTCTATACGCTGAAAATTTTTTACTTTTTTAAACTTTGGATGCAAATAGAACGTGTTTGTAGTTTGTCGCAAATATACAAGACTTGTGTCCAAACACATTGTGTTTGCTATTCAATATTGTATGTTGAAGACGCAATGATTAATATCTTAATAAATGTTTTTGTGCCCCAAATTTGGGAGTTTGTTTGCTGAAAACAAAAACTTGACAGACATCAGAGAAACAAAAAAAAAGCAGAGCTTCAATTCATGAAGACAATGCTTGCACATTAGTGTATGGATTTTCCAAACGTATACATGGTTGCAGCATGTTACAGGGACCTTTTTTACAGAGTGTACTATATTAATTTTCAGAGACCAAACGTATACGTAGGTGCTGCATAATTTTGCAGGGGCCGTTTTTTTCAGCGTGTACTAAATTAATTTTCAGTTGTATAGCTACTAGGGTAATCTATGAAACAGTAATAATCACAAAGGAATTTGTACATGTATATTTTTCTATTTAATACCTTTTCTTTAAAACATGTTTTAGAAAGAGTTGGAGTATAAAAAGTGTATTTTAGCAGAACTTTAGGCTTAATATTTTCTTTAAAACAATTTATTGTAAGAGTTTATGCAAGAAAGGGATGTTATATTAATATAAAAACAAACTAGATTATATGGTAATTAGTAAGTAGTTGTCACAAGGACGGACTTGGTTTAAGAACAAATAATATTATATAGCACACTTCTATGTAGCAGCTTGTAAATAATATAAAGTAGATGGCAAAGATATACAAATAAAGTAGGGGGTACGTAACGTACTTGCATATTATTGTAACTAAAATTGTGTACTATATCGTATTCACTGATCTTTATCAGTGTAATATCGCGTAATCTAAAGTTATAGTAAGACTAGATTATACGAGGATGCCACAAGGACTTTTCAATACATAAATCAATATGTAGGTTGTTTTTACAAATTTCGAAATTGAAAGATAATGTGGAAGTACTTGTATGTTATTCTAACTAAAATTGTGTACTATATCGTATTTAATGATCTTTATAATAGTGTATTATCATAGTTTCCTAAAAATCTGAACTTAAGTCAAGATTATTCGAGGATGCCACAAGGACTTTTCAATACATAAATCAATATGTTAGGTTTTTTTTTACAAATTTCGAAATTTCAAAATCGAAATTGTTGGTATACACATACATGTTTGACGAATTTGGGTAAAGTCAATATAAACTTGTCACATTACATCTACAGTTTTGTATTGAATATTTTCAATTTGGGAATTTATATATTTGTAAATTTTAATTTCATACAAAAGTAATTTTGAAATGCAATATTATTTAAAGAAATATATACTTTACAGATTTCCTAAAAATATGTAAGTTTGGAATAGACATATGGTTCATTTGTATTTTCGTATTTTCTAGAATCCCACATGAGTTAAACAAAGTAATGACAACTATGGATGCAGGAAGAGAGCTGCTGAGACCAAAACTTCCTATGGTACAACTTTTCGGAAGTAAACACAAAATATTAGTTGTTTGTAACATTTGAATACGTTTCGTTATAATTATATATAAATGCAACAGTTGTTACAGGAAATTTCATTCGAATATGTATGAGAACTATTACGCTAATAAGTTATGTTATATTTTTCGAAATTACACAAAAGCGGTGCAACCTAATGATCTTTGCACACATATAATGCTGAAAACAAAGGAAGTATATAGGTAAAACAAGGTATACACCTTAAATAACATGTACAATTTTGAAAATTCATGGAAAATTTCAAACATAGTTGTGATGATGGTGCATTCAAAGACAACTTTGGTATACAAATGGGGGGCTTGGTTCGAATATTGATGGTCTAATGTTCCATTTGTAATAGAGAATTACATTAATATATACTATAAGTACAATGTTAGGCAAATACAATTGCGGTGCTTTCAAAGGGCATATAGTTTATGAACTGTTTACATCAACTTAAATTCTGAAGTACTGGTGGCTACATAATTGCCGATACGATTTTATATTTTAGTTAACAATTGAAATACAAGCGACAGATATATACACTTTTGTATAAATAAAATACGCACAAAATGTTATGTTTCCCAAACTACAGTTTTCCCAGTAACATACATATATGATTTTATGTTGTACTTGGGGGGTGGGATGTCGTTTACATAAAGGACATTTATTAATATTATATTCTCTAGATTATCATATTCTAGAGATGTAGTAGAAAGACAAATACCAGTACATTCCTATGATATTGTGTATATAATATTGAAACCAAAGTTTCAGCGCATTGACATTTTTAGTAACAAACGATTTGAAAATTAAAAATATTTGTATTTTTATATTTCTACTAGTGAAGCAGCGATTAGTTTTAAAGAAATTTATACGGCATTCATTATTTTATAAGGTATAACTATTGTGTAGAGTATGAAGTTAAAACTTGGTAGAGAATACAAAATTGGAATATATGTTGTATGAGAGATTATTGAGATAATCGAGTAACAAATTTATATTATTAAATAATATGTGAAATTGAATTATATAAAAAATGATTTTCATACGTTGTAATAACAACAAATATATATGTATATATATTTTTTTAAATTTGTATTATAAAGAGCTATTAGTACTTGTACATTAACTGATGGAATTCGGATATTTGCTGATATCAATACTATATAACATATTGTTTGAAAAATAAGCAGAACGTACAGTCAAAAATTATTAGTAAAGTGACAGACAAAACTGAGAGAATAAATCATATCATGGGAATTTGAAATATTTACTAGTAGTACAAGTTATCGATAGTTTTTTAAATCAAACGTACAGAAGTATATAAACCAAATATATATAAATGTCAAATATAGTTGTTATATTCAAAAGTATGTAATATAATAAAAAAAATATTAAAAAAACTATAAATAATTCTAAAACTCTTTTTTGGTTATGTACAAATTTGTTAAAATAGTTAAGATTTCTCAGTTGTTATAGTTTAAAGAAGAGTGGAAATACCAACGTAGATTAAGAGTTTGAGAAATAAAATAGTGTAGTTATTTTTTCTATATTTCCAGAAACTAGAAAGAAGTTTTGTAGTAGAACTATTTATAATGTGAGGTCGTTTTGTGGTATACACGTGGTTTTGAAAATACTATAACTAACACAAATGAAATGAATATAAAACTTAACGAAGTAGAAATAGTAAAAGCTGTAAAACACCCTCATCTTTACAAAATCCTATGATTTGGAATTTTTCCTGTTAGTAGTAGAAATTTTAAAATTATCGTTATCGATAGCTTTAGACAAGTAGAATCATTAATTAAATTCCATCACGTGCATAATTTTATTGTAGTTTTGTAGTACATGTTTCAACAACAAAAAAAAAAAGAATATCATGTTAAAATTACGCGATAAGGGTGGGTATTTATTTTATAACAAAAGAAGTACGAGTAGTAAGTACGAGTATGTTCATTATTATTATTACCATGACGTGCATTATACTTGTGGTTTTGTAGTACATACATATGTATATAAAACAGTTTATTGTAGAACTAAAGTTGATGCTAAATACTTGTTGTTTTGTAGACGCCTTGAGTTGTGTGATAATTTCTTGTGTCTTTATTCCTTGAAAAATTGATATTCTGCGTAAAATTGTTAATTGTAGTTTTGTAGTTCATATAATTCAGATGCATAATGTAGTAAATAGGATGAAGGTTTCACTAGTAAATAGGCCTTGGGTGTGTAGTACAATGCGTAGATGATGATGGTGCCCTGTGCGCTATATAATCATAATTGGGGGGAGAAAGTTTAAGTGTGTAGAGAGGATTTTATATGATGAAGCTGTTGGTAGTTATTGTTATAATGTTGTAAGGTTCAAGGCTTGAACTTTTGTGCCATGTGGTGGTAGTAGTGGTGTAGTAAAACAAAATTACTGTATTGATGCCCAGGGAGATGGAGAAAAACAACATAAGACGACATAATGATTGTGCGCAAATTGAGGAACCATTTTGCAATTGTAGCGCTTAGAAATTTGATGTATTGTAGTTAGAAGTGAAGTTTCCGTAATAGATGTTAGGAGACAAAAAGAGGACAGATGACCTTGGAAAATATAAATGAAAGCATTATAGCTGGTGTTAATTTCTCAATTATATCATATCGATGTCTTCAATTCCTAAGGAGATAATTTGAGAAGTTGGGTACATGAATAGCTTCAATAACTCCAGTGTTGTGGTTGTTTGTTTCTTGTTAAATATTTATTGGTTGATGTTCAAAATACATTTGTATGTTTGAAGTTTTGTAGTGAACCATAAAGATTATGGGCGTGTTTTTGTTGCAAGTCTTGTTGCTACTGATGTTAATGATTGTTGTCTGGTTGATGTTAAATCATTTCAATTCTTAAGGGATGATTAGGGCAATATATAGAAAACTTGCTTATATAATATTACTGTTCAAGTAATTTGAAGTTGTTCAATTGTAGTTGAAAATTTGTGGCCGATGTTGAAAATACATGTGTATGCTTGTAGATTTGTAGTAAACTATGATGAAGAGATCCGGGGCAAGTGTTGAAAGTTTCTGACGCAATTTTGTGCAAGATGTTGTAGGAAAATATGAGCTGTGTTGATTTTCTATATGGAATAAAGACAACTTTACAAACCTAAAATATATTTGAGATCAACAAAAAATAATTGACTGATATTGGACACCATTGAAGATAAGAATTTTACAAACCACAAAAATATTGTTGAGAGCAAGATAAAATAATTGAATGATGTTTGGACAATTGAAGATAAAGAGTGATACAAGTTTTGTAGTTGTAGTTTTCGTGTTGAAGTTGTTCGCACTGCTGTGTAACAGTTACGTTTATGTTTGGGTTGAAATGTTGGACTTGAGGATGTTTGGACGATTAAAGATACCAAGTTTTGAAGTTGTAGTTTTCGTGTTGAAGCAATGTCTGCTGTATAACAGTAAGGTTTAAGTTTGGGTTGAAATCTTGGACTTGAGGATGTTTGGACAATTGAAGATACCAAGTTTTGAAGTTGTAGTTTTCGTGTTGAAGAAATACTTGCTGTATGTATAACAGTTACTTTTAAGTTTGGGTTGAAATCTTGGACTTGAGGATGTTTGGACAATTGAAGATACCAAGTTTTGAAGTTGTAGTTTTCGTGTTGAACAAATACCTGCTGTATAACAGTTACGTTTAAGTTTGGGTTGAAATGTTGATATTTAGGATGTTTGGACAATTGATGATAAATCAGTTTGATACAAGTTTTGTAGCTATAGCTTTCGTGTTGAAGTAATACCTGCTGTGTTACAGTTACGTTTAAGTTTGGGTTGAAATGTTGGACTTTAGGATGTTTTTGCAATTGAAGATAACGAGTTTGATACAAGTTTTGTAGTTACGGTTTAAGTGTTGAAGTTGCAGTTACACTAATATGGATGAAGTTTGGTTTGAAATGCGTGGGTCTTGCAGACTAAGTAATAATTTTGGTGCAAGCTGTTGAGGTGTTGCATTGAAGGTCATAGTTGATGTTCTTGGTAAAGGAGTTTCGCCAATTTCCTTGCTGTACTAAAGAGCCGCACATTTAATAAACTTAAAAATTGTTTAAATCTTTATTAAAAATATAATTCAAATTGAGAAGAATGTTTTGCAGGTACATTTGATGCGTTTGGGTTGAAATGTTGATATTTAGGAAGTTTGGATAATTGAAGATACCAAGTTTTGAAGTTGCAATTTTCGTGTTGAAGAAATACCTGCTGTGTAACAGTTACGTGTAAGTTTGGGATGAAATGTTGGACTTTGGGATGTTTGGACAATTTATGATAGCAAGTTTTGAAGTTGTAGTTTTCGTGTTGAAGTAATACCTGCTGTGTTACAGTTACGTATAAGTTTGGGTTGAAATCTTGGACTTTAGGATGTTTGGGCAATTGAAGGTACCAAGTTTTGAAGTTGTAGTTTTCTTGTTGAAGAAATATCTGCTGTATAACAGTTACGTGTAAGTTTGGGATGAAATGTTGGACTTTGGGATGTTTGGACAATTTATGATAGCAAGTTATGAAGTTGTAGTTTTCATGTTGAAGTAATACCTGCTGTGTAACAGTTATGTTTAAGTATGGGTTGAAATGTTGGACTTTAAGATGTTTGGCCAATTGAAGCTAACGAGTTTGATACAAGTTTTGTAGTTCCAGCTTTAGTGTTAAGTTGCAGTTACACTAATACGGATGAAGTTTGGTTTGAAATGGGTGGGTCTTGCAGATTAAGTAATTCATTTTGGTGCAAAATGTTGAGGTGTTGGATTAACGGTCATAGTTGATGTTCTTGGTAAAGGAGTTTCGTCAATTTCCTTGAATTTAATAAACTTAAAAATTTTTAAAATCTTTATTAAAAATATAATTCAAATTGAGAAGAATGTTTTGCAGGTACATTTGATGCGTTGAAGCAGAGTTTAAAGCGCGCTCTATGTAATCTTGAATTTCAGAAGATGAAGACGATAATTGGAGACGAATTCAATTAATATATACCTGGAGAGACATTATAGTGGCAATACATATCATGGAAGTTAGGTGCTCGTCAATTTGTTTGCCGTTAAAATGAATTAATATAAAATTCGAAACATAACGATAAGACAGAACAAGTTGTATTCCACGAGCAAGGATGGAGGTGGTGTAAATAGATGTCTAACGGCACCGAGGAAGTTGTCATGTTGAATAATTTAATTGAAGACATGATGTGGCTGCAATGTCAGTATAGATGTTTTCCAAAACAAAATTAATATGTGATGTTTGAAGATGTTAATATGCTCCTTCCGCTTTTGCATAATCAATATGAAATACTAATGAATGTTGCCTAGTGTTGAATATAGCAGGTATTGAAGTTGAAGTTCGGGGATAGGTGTTGAAGTCATGATTAGATTTTCCTAGATGCAAACGAAGGGTATATCATTAAGTGATGTCCTTGATGTAAAAAAACTGGGCGTCACATTTAATATACTTAAAAATCTCGACTTTATTATTAAAAATATAATTGATATAGAAAAATAAGTTTTAAAGCGAAATTGAAGGCGCTATAAGTAAACTTGAATTCCAAAAGATGAAGTCGATATTTGACGACCATACAGCAGACCTTAGTGTAATGTAAATTTTCCTGAAGTAAAATATAATAAACTTCATCAATTAGACAGTTAGCTGCTGGAAAATATTTCGAATAATATTCAAAAATTATGCTAGTGCGGATGAAGCCGCGTTGAACGTTTAGGGATTGATGTGAAGCAACTACATGGATGCCGATCTCGAAGAAGTTGTCATGTTGGATAATTGCATTTGGCTGGGATTTCAGTTTCTAAGCGGTGTTGTAGTGTTCTCAAAACACAAAATTAAGAAATTATGTTAAACGTTGCCAAGGAAAAATGATATCAATCAAGTAGATTCCTGGTTGGACCTATTGGGGAAAGAAATATCAACATGTTGACCGATGTAATCGAAGGCTGTTTACAAAATCCCAAAGTTGTTGTGTTGTTGTAGTTGTGTTGAAAGTTCGGGTCAGGATGTGGTGGGAACAAAATGATGTTACGTTGTACTTGTGATATTGAAGATGTTGAATATGTGATATTGCTGCAATTTGAGTTTGGAAGCTGATAATTTTCAAAACAAAAAACAATATTTTTGATGTTGACAGTACTCCTATGGTGGGCTGGTGCAAAATCAATGTGAAATTAAATGATTCCTTAAACGTTGTCTAGTGTAAAATATATCAGGTTCTTGAAGCTATAAGTATAATTGAAGTTCGAGAAAAATGTATTACATGAACGTTGTCTAGTGTACAATATATCAGGTTCTGGAAACTATAATTGAAGTGCGGGAAAAGTTACTGAAGTCATGACTGGATTTTCCTAGTTGTAAAAGAACAGTTCACCATAGTTTATGATGTTGTTGGTATATAAATTTTGTCCTTGATAAAAAATATAATTGAAATTTTATGGGTATGCACCTTTGAAGAGTTGACATTGAAGAGCTCTACATATCTAGATGAAGCAATAATTGAAGTAATATGCAAATTTCTGTAGTTTTTAGTGGAATATTAATTATGCCGATTCCTGGAAGAATATACTGGGGTAATATGTATCAGAGCTTGGGTGCTCATCAAATTGTTGACCGAGGGATACGGAATTTAACTATAATTCCAATACATGCAGGTAAGACTGGAGGGATTGTGTAGAAAGTTCAGGGCTCGATGTGAAGTAAACAAAATGATGTTACATTGAATTGAAGATATCGCTCATTTACTTGAATAGTGGCATAACTCAAAAAATTAAATTTTTGAGTTAATTACACAGAATTGTACTTAATATCATGGTTCACACTGTGTAGAAATTTCATATCGATATGTTGAAAACTGTATGCGTGAGAAGAGTATATGCCGTTATTTCGTTTTAGTTATACCAATTTTTTGTAACCGAAAGACTGACACATCTTAGTTGTGTCGCAGTCGTTACAGGTTTAACATCGTGTGTCTTGCCCAAAGAGTGGCATAGTTTGTGTTGTGTCGTTCTATGTGAAAAGGTAAGAATATTTTTATTGCATATTAGTTGCATGTACACTGCATTATTTCGCGTTGTGACTGTGTTTTTGAAAAATAAATGTTTATGTTGCTTAATTCAAATTCGAAGTAGAGAAAAATGTGACGTTCTTGCTGAAAAATATATTTTTGTTAGCTGAAGTATTTCTTCTTATGCCGTTATTTTTAATAAAAGACGAACTAATAACAATTGATGTATTTGCATTAAAAGGTAATGTGTCATTATTAATGATAACTTTGGCGATAATATCCGTAAATGGTTTTGAATAAGTCAAAATAGGACGGTATTGTTGATATTTTTGTTTATACATTTAGAAATATTATGATACATTCAGGGTAGTAGGGCCATCTAAGAGTAAAATATTTTTCTTGAACTTGGAAAAAATCATTCGGAAATGTCAGCATAAAGAAGTATGTGTTAAAAAAGGATATTCACAGCCACTCTAATTCAATTTTACATTCATATACCCTTATGCACGTCCGCAGCACTAAATCTTAATATTTTGTAGGTTGTTTTAAAATGGAGGACTGTAACCCTACTAATTCCCCATCAAAGTCAACATCATCCAGTTCATCATCATTTTCCGAATATAGTGACGACTCCGTCGATGATGTAACGTACTACCCAGACTCAGAAAGGGATACTGATGATGAACTACCTCACAGTTCAACCAAGCCAAAGACTGTATTCCGGCCCGTTACTACAGTGGATAACTCTGATCACGAAACCCTTGAAATTATTGGTCCAGGAGAAGCCACTGCATCCCAAATATCCTGTCTTGGCTTACAACCTGGTGCTTCAACTTCGAATTCTTCCTTAATTTTAACAAGTCCATTAAGGAAGGGAAGAAAAAGAGTGAAACATCCAGAAAAATGGAAGCAGAATATAAATAAAAAAAGAAGAAATAGTGGAAAAGCTTATGAAACGCACACATTGAGCAAAAAAATTAGACCTGAAAGGCAAATTAAAACTCCTTGTGCTGAATCTTGTATGTTCCAATGTTCCAAAAATTTTAGCGAGGACGAAAGAAAGCAATTATTCGCCTCGTTTTGGGAACTCGGAGATATCGAAAAGCAGCGACAATATATTGGCAATTGTATGCAAGTTGTTGAGCCCACATATCGATACGTGCGCGTTGGTGGGACAAGAAATCCTCGACAAAAAAATAAAGCGTACTTTTTTAAGCAAGGGGATAATGTCGTGCGTGTCTGTAAAAGATTTTTTAAAAATACCCTAGATATTAACGATCGTCCCATTAGAACCGTGACAGACAAAGGTGAAAAGCTCGCGAACCAGATACTTGAGCCCGACCAAAGAGGTAAACACGGTAAACATAAAAAACTTGATCCGAATTTAAAAGCTGGAGTGAAACGATTCATTGATGATATACCAAAAATCGAGAGCCATTACACACGGGCAAACACCTCGAAAATATTCGTTGAAGGAAGCAAAACCGTAACAAGCATATATAGAGACTACGTAGACAAGTGCAAAGAGCAAAATGAGATGTTTTGCACCTATATTTCTTTTTATAGATGTTTTACGGAAGACTTCAACATCTCATTTTTCGTCCCTAAAAAAGATTTGTGTGAAGAATGTGAAGCATATAATAACATGGACGAAATTGCGAAAATGAACAAGAAGGAGGCATATGACAAGCACTTGCGTGAAAAAGCTTTGTCAAGAGATGAAAAAAAGAAAGACAAAGAAAATGTGAACGTTTCTGTAGCTGTCTATGATTTGCAAGCAGTCATGCAATCGCCTAAGGGCGATGTCTCTGCATTTTACTACAAATCCAAATTGAATGTTTTTAACTTCACTGTGTATGACATAAAAACAAATAAATGCCAATGTTTTGTTTGGGACGAAGCCAATGGTCACCGTGGAGTTAATGAGTTGGGAACGTGCGTACTCCAATATATTAAAAAAATTTCGAGCACAGGTGAGGCTGATCTAATATTTTATTCGGATAATTGTGCCGGTCAGCAAAAAAATAAATTCATGGTTGCCATGTACTTGTACGCCGTACGCTATTTGGGTATAAAATCTATCACACACAAGTATCTCATCAAAGGTCATACACAGAACGAAGGTGATTCAGCACATTCTTTAATCGAGAGGGAAACAAAAAGAATGCTTAAAAGTGGTCCTATTTATACTACTGAATCATTTGTGTCAATAATTCGATCAGCGAAGAAAACAAAGGAACCATTTATTGTTACGGAGCTTTGTTTTGAGGATTTTCTTGACTTAAAAGCACTGGCAAATGACATCGGCCCGTTAAATATGGCAGAGCTGAAATTGTCCCAGGTAAAAGTACTTAAAGTTCAACGTGATTCACCAAATTCGGTTTTCTATAAAACAACATATTCTGAGGAGCAATTCCAGGAGGTAACCTTTATTAAAAAGAAGAAGCAACCGACAGAAATTACTTTAAAACAAGCCTTTTTTACCAAACCAGGTATACCACAAAAGAAAAAGGAAGACATAAATGACTTAATAAAAAAAAATCTGATCCCACGTTTTTACAAACATTTTTATGATAATTTGTAAAAGGATTTGAATTTAAAATACGTTTACCGAATATGCATTTTTTTAATTTAAAAACCATTTATGTATTTAAAATACTATTTTCCTATGAATTAAACTTAAAGTACAATAAACTGCGATAGTATACATAGTTCCTTTACATTGATGCGTTGAAATTGGGCGTACTTTATTTATGTTTTTTAAATAATATATATTTATGATTTCAATTAAAAAGAATAAAAATAATATTTGTTAAAAGAAATTACTATTTTTTTATCATCAATAACGACACATTTCAAAATAAGACACTGGTATGAGAATACTTTATCAACAATAACGTCATATTTCAAAGTAGAGATAGATTTGGCCAAGGAAACCATAGTAAATGAGATTTTAGTTAATGGGAGTATTATGAAATAGTAAATATATTAAATAACTGACTATATAAGTTCGATATTATCATACTTTTCCTTTTTTTCGAAACGTACGAGTCAATTGAAAACTTTAAATGCGTTTTCTGCAAAATCGATTTTTTTGGATTATGACGTTGTTCAAGTAAATGAGCGATATGATATGGGGCTGGAATTTCCATTACGAAGTTGTCTGAAGTTTTCGTAGAAAATTAGAAAAGTTATGGTTTAAGATGTCAGTGCTTCTTTCTGGCCTAGAGCATAATCAATACGAAGTAAATCATTTTTGTGAACGTCACCTAAGGCAATTTGTATCAGGTTTGAAGTTGGCTATATAAAGCTTGATTGTAGATTATAAAAATTTGTAAAACTTGATTGTAGAGATGATGATTACGCTTTGAAAGGTGTTGAAGTGATGATTAGTTTGTCCTAGTTGAAAAATAACAGTTGACCCAAAGTGTATGTTTTCTTTGGCATATAAATTTCGTCCTGATGTAAGAGATGTATAACAAATTTAATAAAAATCATGACTTTATTAAAATTATATGGAAGTTTTGAAGGTACATTTGAAAGGATTGATGCTGAGAGTTTACAGCGCTCTATTTAGCTGAAATCGAATTCCAAAGATGAAGTAAAATGCTGACTTTTGTATGAAAGAAGTCGATTCCTGGAAAGACATAATGGGCAAAGATGTATCACAGAGGTTGGGTGCTCGTCAACTTGTTGATGGATTCAGAATTTAAATAAAATTAAGAAGAAGTTATGTCAGTGCTTCCCTGTGGCCTGTTGTATAATCATTGTAAAATAGATCGATCCTATGAATGTTGCTGGAATGAACGTTGGCGCTGAATTTTCCGTTTCAAAGTTGAAGAAGTTACGTTTTAAGATGTCAGTGCTTTTTGATGGCCTAGAGCATAATCAAAAGAATTAAATTGATTATATGAACCTTGGACAATTCGTATCAGGTTTGAAGTTGAAGATCGGCTATAAATCTTGATTGTAGTTTAATAAAGTTTTTTGAATGGTGTTGAAATGATGATAAACCTAGTTGAAAAATAACAGTTGCTTCAAAGTGCATGTTCTTGTTGGTATATAAATTTCGTCCGTGATGTAAAAAAATTTACAACAAATTGAAAAAACTTAAAAATTTCGAGGAAGTTTTATAGGTAGACTTGAAGGGTGGTTGATGCTGAGTTTACAGCGCACTATCTAGGTGAACTCGAATTCCAAAGATGAAGTAATATGCAGATTTCTGTAGTTCTTAATGGAATATTAAATAAGTCGATTCAGAATTTTAATAAAATTTAAAAAAAAATCCAGGTTTGATGGGAAAAGTTATGTCATAGGTTCAGGGCTGAATGTGAAGTAAACAAAATGATGTTACGTTGAATTGATAGATGGCTAACTCAATTATTGATATGATGTAGCTGGAATTACAGTTTCGTAGTTGTGTCTGAAGATTTCCCAGGGAATGAAAGAAGTTATGATAAAAGATGTCAGTGCTTCCCTGTGGCCTGGTACATAGTTAATGTAAAATAAATCGATCTTATGAACGTTGCCAGTTGAATTGCCGCTGACAATGACGGCATGCCAGAGATCGTCCCTTTATTGCCTTCTTGCTACCTTTTGCATAGGACGGTGGTTCCATACCATTCTCCACTTTCAGCTTCCTCTTCCGAGTTGGATTGGGTTCGTGTTCTTGAGCCCTTTCCATCCCGGCTGATTTAGTTGAAGTGCTCGCCTTCCTAGTAACCGCATCGGCTTTGCCTCTATTGTCCCTGGAATTACTTGGAACACCCTGGGTAATATGGGGTTTGGGCGTCTCTGAGTTACCGGATGACGGGGAACTCTTCTTCCTTATCGTCGCTAATTTCGCAGTGTTCTGCTCCTCCGGTGATCGGACCCTTTTTTCAGCCTCTGTTGAGGTCGAGAGAAGTGCCCACAGATCCTTCGGAACATCCTGCGTTTCGTCTTGTCTGGCTAAGCGGTTCATCTTCGCTATTTTTCTGCATTGAGCCCCCGAAAGACGTTTCTTTTACGTTGTGAGTTTGGCTATGCTCTCACTCACTTCATAGACCATTTTGCTGACCTCGTCATTCTTCCGAGTGGCTAAAATAGTAATATTATTTTCATTATCGCTTTAGGAGTCAGAGTTGGAGTGCCCACCAGTTTTTAAAGGTTAGGGACTTTTGCAGTCCCCCGGGTACATTCTCGTCATCATCCTTATTTAGGTTGCCAATGGCTTTGTGTGTGCTTGTCACATTCGCTACTACAGAGGCCAAGACACCCACCTCTGTAGAACCGAGTAAAGTATGATGGTCCCAACTTTGCGGTTTCATCATTGACATAATTGCATGGTGCTGCTGTATTATGCTATCGTGGATTAGCATAGGATTAGTCTCAAACGTCAAATCAGTTTCATGGTGTGTTCGTGTCGTTTGTGGTATCGTTCTCATTGACGGTATCTCTTGAATTCTAACTTGATTGTAGTTTATAAAACTATGTAAAACTTGATTGTAGAGATGATGATTAGGTTTTGAAAGGTGTTGAAGTGATGATTAGTTTATCGTAGTTGAAAAAGAACAGTTGACCCTAAGTGTGTGTTCTTGTTGTCCGTGATGTAAAAAATTTTACAATGAAAAATCACGACTTTAATTAAAAATTATATGGAACTTTTGAAGGTACATTTGAAGGGTTGATGCTCAGTTTACAGCGCACTAAGTAGGTGAAATCGAATTCCAAAGATGAAGTAATACACAGATTTCTGTATTTCATAGTGGAATGTGAAATAAGTCGATTCCTGGAAAGACATAATGGGGTAATACGTACCACAGAACTTGGGTGCTCGTCATCTTGTTGACCGATGGATTCAGAAATTTAAAAAATCCAACTACGAGGGGAAAGGTATGTAGTAGGCTCAGGGCTGAATGTGAAGTAAACAAAATGATGTTACGTTGAATTGCTAGATGGCTAACTAAATTGTTGACATGATGTAGCTGAAATTAGTTTCGTAGTTGTGTCTGAAGTTTTCCCAGGGAATGAAGAAGAAGTTATGATAGAAGATGTCAGTGTTTCCCTGTGGCATGGTGCATAATCATTGTAAAACAAATCCATCTTAAGAATGTTGCTGGAATGAAAGTTGGCGCTGCAGCTGTCCGTTTCAAAGTTGAAGAAGAAGTTATGTTTTAAGGTATCAGTGATTTTTTTATGGCCTAGAGCATAATCAATAGGAATTAAATTGATTCTATGAACCTTGGATAATTCGTATCAGGTTTGATCTTGAAGATCGGCTATACAACTTGATTGTAGTTTATAAAAGTTTTTAAAACTTGATTGTAGAGATGATTAGGTTTTGAAAGGTGTTGAAATGTTGATTGGATAATCCCAGTTGCAACATAACAATTGCCCATAAGAGCATGTTCTTGTTGGTATCTAAATTTCATCCTTGAAGTAAACAAATATACAACAAATTGAAAAATCTTAATCTCGAGGACGTTTTAAATGTACATTTGAAGGCCTGATGCTAAGTTTACAGCGCTCGTATCTAGATGAATTCAAATTCCAAAGATGAAGTAATAATTGAAGTAATATGCAGATTTCTGTAGTTCTTAGTGGAATATGAAATAAGTCGATTCTTGGAAAGATAATGGGTAAATATGTATCACACAACTTGGTTGATCGACAACTTGTTGACCGATGGATTGAGAATTTTAATAAAATTAAAAAAAAAATAACCAGGTACGAGGGGAAAAAGTTATGTCGTAGGTTCAGGGCTGAATTTGAAGTAAACAAAATGGTGTTACGTTGAATTGCTAGATGGGTGACTGAATTAAAGATATGATGTAGGGGGTTAGGTTGGAGTGGCAGCCATCAAGCCAGGCTCACTTAGAACTTGTGGCCTATTGTGATTCCACAGGGACAAACGGAAAAATATACGATTTTCCAAGTTCCATCCGTTGAATTGATATGATGTAGCTGTAATTGCAGTTTCGCAGTTGTGTCTGAAGTTTTCCCTGGAGATGAAGAAGAAGTTATGATAGAAAGATGTCAGTTTGTCCCTGTGGCCTGGTGCATAATCAATGTACAATAAATCGATATTATGAACGTTGTCTAGTGTAAAATATATCTGGAGTCTTCAAATAAAAAATTGTATGTTCGGATGAAGGTATTTAGTTATGTTACGAGCTTCCTGTTTGCAATTAAATTCTATATCTTACATTTCCTGTAAGACCAAGTTATAAAATGAAGTATTATCAAGATTAAACAATTTTGATGATTTCCATGGATTGATGTTGAGTATTTAAAAATACATTCGGTGCTAGGCATAGAAGTTATGAAGTGTTGCAGTTTCAATTGAAGTTTTGCAGTCCTTGTTGAAGTTCTTTAAAATCTTGCGTAGTAGAGATTTTGAAATGTTGAAAGTTAATTTGTTGATGAAGAAGTTACGTCGTGTAAGAAACACAACCCAGGGTTTGAATAAAATATAAAAAAAATCTAGTGTTTAGTAAGGGTGGAGGAGTAAAAGGGTTTGTATGTTTCGATGTAGCCTTAAAGGGTAAGTCCAAGTTCAACTTGGTTGTAAGTTGTATTCATCTGTGGGATAGTTTTTTAAATTTATACTGTTATAAAAGGTGTCGGGAACATATAAAAAAATGATGTGTAAAACCTTGATGTTGCAGTTGTTCAGGTGGTAATATTGCAATTATATTTGAATCACTGTGGTGAAATGTTGAATTCCCATGTCGATATTATGAACATAAAACTAATAGATGGCTGGCTTGTTATCAAGAAGCCGATGTATTTCAAAGAGAAATATTTTAAGATTGAGGTGCTGCAATAGTTTAAGGTTGAGCCGCTTAATTCGCAATTTGTATCGAAGTTTGGTGTAGTATAGTTGTTTACGAAGCGTTGCAGCTGAGTTAGGAGTCAGGGTTTGAAGATATATTGTGAAGGTATCCAGAATCATTGAACTAGATGGGTGATTTACATCATGGACTTGAATGCTGTTCCGTTGATAGCAAATTCATTGCAGGTGAAATTTGAAAATAAATGAGATTGAAGTTTTGATGACAATAATAATCTGGTGTTGAAATATTGTCAGTTGATATTTGTTTTCTCGATGGCGCCGTCATGAAAAATGTGTTAAAATTCGGTGAATAAGAGGTTATTGTCTAACATTAAAAATAGATTGTTGAGTGATGTTAAAAATGACCGTCCCAGCTTTGCTGATATTGTTTTGCCGAGCTGTTAAATCTTCTGGAAATGTTCCAGTTCATCGTTAGTAAAGGCAGCATTTAAGAACTAGAAAATTTAATTTTCTATAAACAAATTCAGATTTTTCTTAAAATAATGTTTGAATAAGGTTTGATCAGCCTGCGTTGTGGCAATTGATGTTATTTGTCTTTCGTTTTTGGTGAAGCAGCATTTTAGGCGCAGAGTGGTGAAGTTTTAAAAATATTAGTTTACTGCGAGAATTTCACGAAAAACTCGATTTCTTATGTTGTACGAGTATATGATGACATTGGGGGCGTTTGTAAGTGCTATGTGATATTAAGGATATGTAGAGGGGTTTGCTTAAAATTCAGAGTGGATGTTGGGTAGGTGTGTAGATTGCAGCTTTAGTTGTTGCACATGACGTGATAATAACATACATAGGTTGTATTCATCCATGGGATAGTTTTATAAATTTATAATGTTGATGATGGCTAAAAGGTGTCGGGAACAAATAAAAAAAAACAGGTAGTTGCAATGTTGATTGTAGTCTGATGCCTGCCTGGATTGTCAAATTTTTCGACAAGAGTTTCACAATTGTGTACGTTTTGAAGTTAGTGTGTATATTGGTAAGATGTTTCCATGCCGTTTGTAATCCCATAGTGGTGGTCTAGTGGCAGGTATTGAAGCGCAAATGGTGATATGGTGAAATTCATTTCTTGAGGTCAGCCCAACATAAACTTTTCTGGTTGTAACATGTACATAAGTAGGTTTGATATACATATAAAGTTTGATTGTTGTTTATAAAAATTTGCAAAACTTGATTGTAGAGATGATTAGCTTTTGAAGTGTGATTCGTAAATGTTTATTTGATGTTTGTTTGTAGAATGTTCCGGCCAAAAATAAAAATTCAATAGAATTTGTTGAAGATGTAAAAACTGGAAATGCGCAAGTAAGAAATTTATTTATTTACTTTGTAGCAAATGTCAAAAGTGTAGAAGAAACAAATAATATATTTTGTGTTAACAATTTCAATGTTGAGCTATTATTTCAAGCGCGTATTTTAGAAGAATATTTGTTTTAATTCAAAGATTGCCTATTTAAAGCCTAAGAATAATAAAAATAAATATTTACCCATTACATACCACGAAGGGGCGGCGGCAGAGGAGAGATTTAAAGCCTACTAAGTTATAAAGCAATATTTTAACTTTATAATTATTGAGCATTAATAAATGCTAAATCATTTTCTATTATTGAATTTTGTCGCTGAGAAAATCGTACTAATATTAATATACAAATATGTTTATATTAAGGTGTAGTAGGTAAAATAAATTACAGTATGGCACAAAATTAGTACAAACAAAAATAAAAGAAATTCAACCAAAGTTACAGAAGAATAAACAAAAGGCGGCTTCACACAACCCTAATAACAATATAATGCATCTGATGTTGTATATATGTAGTAGAAGTAGTTGGTCATGTACTGAAAACACAAATTCATACAATAAAACATAAAAATTATTTCAACATATAAGAGATTACACGATCCAGAAAAATATATATGCATGGAAATAACAATATAGAAAAACACAAACAATCTAGGAGAGCACAGCGAAAGGGACATACAGCGTATTAGATTTGTATAAATCATATAGTCAAGATACTAAAATAGTTGCAGGTGGGTATAAATATAGAGAAACAGACGTTTTTGCAAAAAGTATTGTAAGACTAGAACATATGTATGTATTTGATTTATCTTAGAAATAGCCAAGTGAGGCCAACCCTTTTCAAATCTAGGTGGGAAATTTAAATTCTTGATAATTTCTTATTTAATTGCTATTATTTAGGATTTGGTGTAAAAACCTGCAAAGTATGTAACTGTTCCAAATTGATGTTTTTAAGATAATACACGATTCTTAAATATTGTCTTCTAACACGATTAAAAATCATTCAATGTTCTTAAAAAGGCTCAATAAATTAATTAAATTTAATTTAATTTAGGATTTGGTGTAATTCTGTGTTGGTTTCAATTCATACTGGGGGGGGGGGGGGGCTACATGAATATATATATATGTATATATATACATATATATACTTTATTTAGCACATTTAAGGTGTCTAGACATAGTCCTTACGTATATATAATCTACATCTTTCGAATATTATTTCATTTCATAAATGTAAAGTAGACTATATTTGTTTGAACGCATTTGATTTTAATACAAAATGGTGGCAGTTGTTTTTTGACCTTAAGGTTTTGAAAATATCATTTATTGTTTATATATATATTATTAGAATTTATTTAAATATCCATTTGAGGCGATAATTTCAAGATTTTTGTATAAATATTTTTCGTATTTCGTTTTTTTGAATTCATTAATAATTTTAATTTGTTTTAACCACTAAAGAAATTGTAACGTAAACAGTTGCTAAATTGTAGCATAGTGCTCAAATTATATTGACCACCAAGTAAAAAATATTAATTCTCTCCTAACAATGTTTTTCCAAAAATAAAAATATTAATTCTCTCCCAACAATCTTTTTCCTAAAGTAAAATAATGAATAAATGATTTTCAATTTTAGTGTCGGCTACAGCTCATAGGAATTAAAAAAGAAGACAAAGTTGTATAATTTTCCCTTTATCACAATTTATTTAGTCTCCCACATTTCGTTCAACTTCGTTGATCATTTTCAAGGATCTAATATAAGAAACATAATAAAATATTAGTGAAAATATTAAACACCAAATTTTTTCTGTCAAATACAATCTGGACTGTTAGAAATTATTGAGTAGGAAATATCAATAATATTTATGCATATAGGTCAACTATAAATACAACTTAATAATGAATAAATTATATGATTCCATTTGGATTCTTTCTGTAGATATGAATTTGTTAGCCTTCGATTTTGCTGTTAAAGAAATATTTTCGATATTTGCACGTTCACAAAATGTTACGCAAAACTACTGGTTAGTTCTCGAATTATCTCACATAATATATATGTGTTATTAACATTATTTAACATTATTTAAAATTTAAAATGAAAATATTCGAGCAATAGGTCAATATTTGAAATTCTTTGAACTATTTTCTGCAAGTAATATTTGGAAAATAATACTATTGGATTATAAATTTTCCTCAAACAACCCTATTCAATGGTATACAGTCATTGTAGTGATTTCAATAAATCATTAGCTAAATTTCAGTTATATTTCCAATATATTTGTTATCCTTTGGATTCGCTGAAATAATTTCATCAATCAACACTCTTTTAAAGTGCAACAATCAAGTTCTTGGAAGGATGCAATACATTTTAAGCAATTTTTCATGTACGATAATATCAAAAATAGTTTGATCTTTGTTTGCTGTTTTCACACAAGTAGTTTTCAAAATGTCTCAAGATCACGCAGACTTTCAGATTACGGAATACAATTGAGGCTCAATTCTGGGTATTTTTTTAATCTCACTTAAAGCTAAGATGCATCATTGATTTTCTTGTACTTCTAAAAATATTCAATATATTTGGTTGGCAGACAAAGTTTAATATTTCATAATGAAATATAAAATATTCAAAACGTACTAAGGAATTTCGTAAATACAATGTGATCTGCATATGAAAATATATCTTATATGATAGGTGTCTGTAGTATATCTGATTTTCCACATGAAAATATTACTTATAAGTTAGTATTATCTGATTTATCATATGAAAATATTATTCATACGTAAGTACATTCTGATTTATCATATGAAAATATTAATCATACGTAAGTACATCTGATTTATCACATAAAAAATATTACTTATACGATGGGTGTCCCAAATAAATATAACTGGAACGTACATACATATGTATATACGTTTTCGCACAAACTTGTTCCCCAAAAGTTAGATATTTGCTTAAAACATCAAGAAATTAAACGATATGTTATAATTTAAGTTATCCTTAAATTTTATTATAAATTATAATGTTTGTTGTCTTCAAAACAGTAGTGTTTTTATTTTGTGAAATAACTTCGGAATCATTCTGATTAAACTTTTTATACGCACATTAGAAAACAACCAGTAATTTGTTGAAAATATATTAACTGCTTTTGATTTTCTTTCTATTTATGCAAATAAGATGTCTTCCCTCATATTCAATATTATTGTCTGTCGGCAATATGGAAATTATGATATTTTTTTATAAACTTGTACATAATTGTGTTCCAATTTATCTTGCAAATTAGAATTAGGAATTGGTTATAAACCTTGAAAGTTGTATTAGATTCAGTTCGTAAAACATTCATTCTTCACAATTTGTATATATAGTAGGTTAATAAATACATATGTATGTAGTAGTTTCTTATACGCAATTATATATATATGTATATACATATATATATATATATGACGTAAATGTATATATATACATATATATGATGCTGTTTGTATATTTATATCCTTTCCCTAATTATACGCAATTGTATCTGCCTACTTTTGAACACCATTGGAAAATATTTCTTAACACTCATAATCGTTTAAATTTTTCAATGAGCCCTTCATTTCATAATCATTTCAATTAGTGCTTTAACGAAGTCTTATATACCATTAATTTCAAAACTATTCAGCAGTAAAACGCAAAAAAACCGCATAATTGTAAAACATTCGATTTCAATTCATTAAGGATTTACTTCCATTATAAAGACGCACTATCACAGTGATAAAAAAAATTCCATAAATTGTTCACTTTTCACAAATACAAACTCATAAACCAGATTCTTTTAAATCACTTATACTTATAGTCATCCCAACATATTGTGAAATCATACTCAGAAGTTTTCCCACAAATGCACTATAACATACAAGGGGGTTTTTATCGCCCCAACAAAAAAAATCCAACACTTATTACGGGGAACCAAGGAAGTTTACGCGTATCCTCATACAAATTTGTTGAAAATTTAGTCAAGTGGGGAGCCAAAAAAACACATGTTTAATATTCATAATCTTATTCTTTATCCCATTCACTCTACCTCAAATCGGTTCTCATACACATCGAGTTAATCCGTAAACAAATATTTTGTAGATTTTGTAATTCATTGGCGTCTAAAAATCATACCACACCATAGTTCGTATGGTGACTCTAATAAAGGACTTGAATACATACTTTGTTTTCACATTCAATAAAATACAATCAAACCATGTTCATTAAATCTTCTTCAAATCACACAATCGTCAACTCTAGCATTAGAAAACATCTGAAAACGAAAAACAAATACTGATAAACTACCGCTGACAATTTCAAACCATCCTTTTCAAACAGTCTACAACTCTATTCCTTGTACATATTTAATTTCACACTCTTGTTTCCTAAGTTACAACACACCATATCACATCATATTCAATTGGATTCCCTTTTAACGTAGTCTTACAATCTAATACAACCTGAGATAAAAAAACAACAAATCTCCTTATAAATCAAACATACTATTATACTCTATAATAAAATAAATGGTTACCCATTACATCCTATGAAGGAATTAGGGAGAGCTTCTCACAACCAGTGACGATTATCAAATAAATCATCAAATCCAATGGATCCATTTCATTCATCCCATTTTCTCTAATTCAACTCTAATCTCATGCTAATCACACATTTTTTTTAATAACTTTGGACAACTCATCCCACATGCTTTCAATCTACTCACATCAGATTCTATTATATCTACAACAGGAAAACATACATATTCCCATAACTTTCTGTTATCACTCACATGAATTCACATCTTTCAAATACATAATCTCGATTTAAGAAATCACAGTACATCTGTTAAATTTCATTCATTTTGGATTCCCTTTTGTTTTCAATCTTGCTGTGTTTATTCACATTACTCTCATTGCTACCCACTGTGATTATTAGATAACTCAAAACATTCAATCCCACCGTGCTCTATAGCATAAGTCAAAACAATTTTCATTCAATTTCCACTCAACCGTATGTTCAATTGCCACTCAATGTCATATTCTATAAAATAACGTACAACTATTTTCATTCAATTTCACCTCATGTAGATATTCACTTTTTACATAACTAAATATTTTTGTAATCTAACTACAAATCATACATGTCAAAGTTTATCTTACATCGAATCAAAACAAGGTTCATTCAATCTACACTCAAAGGGATGCTGTTCAATTTTCAATTCCCACTCAACCTGATATTCAATTCTCACTCAACCGGATATTCTTCCAAACTAGCATTACGTTATTTCAAATCATATACACATATAAAAGTTGATCTTACATCGAATCAAAACAATTTTCAATCAATCTAATCTCCACTCAAACGGAAGTTCAATTTCCATACTCTATAACCCAATGCAATAATTATTTTTTAAATTCCCACTCAAGCCGATATTCAATTTTCACTCATCCGGATATTCTTTCAAATTAACACTATGTTAGTGCAAAACATCCAGCTCGAAGCTTATCTAACATCAAATCAAACCAATTTTCAATCAATCTAATCTCCACTCAAACGGACTTTCAATCTTCATACTGTATAACCCAACGCAAAACAATTTTTATTAAATTTCCAGTCAACCTGATATTCAATTTCACTCAATCGGATATTCTTTCAAACTTGCATTACGTTATTTCAAATCATATGTACATATAAAAGTTGATCTTACATCGAATCAAACCAATTTTCATTCAATCTAATCTCCACTCAAACGGATGTTAAATTTCCGTACTCTATAACCCAACGCAAAAATATTTTTAGTCAATTTCCACTCAACCTGATATTCTATTTTCACTCAAACGGATATTCTCGCAATCTAGCCCTAAATTCAAATCGTACATCGAATCAAACCAATTTTCAATCAATCTCCACTCAGCCGGATAAACTTCGGTTGTCATACTCTATAATGCAACGCAAACCAATTGTTATTCAATTCCCACTCATTCTAAAATTCAATTTTCACTCAACCGGACATTCTTTCAAACTAGCGATATGTTAATACAAAGCATACATGTCAAATAGTATCTTACATCGAATCAAAACAGTATTCAAGCAACCTCCACTCAAACGGATGTTTAATTGTCTACTCTATAACCCAGCTCAAAACTATTTTTATTCAATTTTCAGTCAACCTAATGTTCAATTTTCACTCAACCTGATATTCTTTCAAACTAGCACTACGCTAGTGCAAATCATACATCTTCACAGCTTATCTTACATCGAATTAATAACATTTTCAAATCCTCTAATCTCCACTCAAACTGATGTTAAATTTTCATACTCTATAACCCAACGAAAAACAATTTTTATTCCATTTCCACTCAACCTGATATTTAATTTGTACTCAATCGTATATTCTCGCAATATAGCACCAAGTTAGTGCAAGTCGTATATCTAAAAGTTAATCTTACATCGAATCAAAACAAAATTTTAGTCAACCTCTACTCAAACAGATGTTTAATTGTCATTTTCTATAACCCAAAGCATAAATATTTGTAATCAATTTTCACTCAACCTGATGTTAAATTTTCACTCAACCGGATATTCTCGCCAACGACGATCAAGAAGTTCACGACCAGAAGATGTGCGCAATTATGCAATCCTCGTAAAAGAGAGCCAAAAAAAAGTGGTAGCAATTCACTCAAACGCATTTCTCTCTCGCGTCATATCTTGCTTATTTCATAATTTTAGAATAGTTTATGTAATTTTACTTCAACATGGTTGGAATTATTATACATAGTTATAAACTTATACAATGCCACTATCACACGAGCAGTATTGAAATATTCAATGAAGAGAATAAGAGAGAGAGAGAGAGAGAGAGAGAGAGAATGATTAACGCTTCACTCGTTGTATTTATTGGCATTCGAGTGAAGAGAAATTTTAACTGCCAACTTCAGTACATTGTTTTTGATTCCCGCAATATAGCACTAAGTTCATATTGTACATCTAAAGTTTATCGTACATCGAATCAAAACAGTTTTCATTCAATCTCCACTCAACCGCATGTTCAATTGACAATACTCTTCAACGCGCAACGCAAATCAATTTTTATTAAATTCCAAATCTGAGATTGAATTTTCATTCATTCAACCAGATATTCTCGCAATCTATCGCTCAAATACTCTTGAATTCAATTCATTTGGATTCCCTTTTGTTCGCAATTTTCAAACTTACTGTCACTACGTTTGTGCCAAACACACTCAAACATAACTTTTATACTTCGTTCCACTCAAATACTCAATACATTTAAATTCTCTTGATTTGTACAAATACTCTTGAATTAAATTAATTTCGATACCCTTTTGTTATATCATCACAAACTTCCACACACTACTTTCGTGCTTGACAAACTTAAACGTATCTTTTACACTTCACCCTGCTCAAATACTCCCTTCATTTCAATTCATATGGATTCCCATTAGTTCTCATATTTACGCAATCGCCGACACTAAACATTGTGGGAGCCACACTCAGAAAGCTCCTTTGGTTCATTCGACTCAAATACTCATATCTTTTATTTAAATTGAATTCCATTTGTTTCCATTATAACAAACTGGCAGTCGCCACTTTCATGCTAGATATACATTTTTTTACAATCTTACACACATTTGTTAAACACACTCAAAAACATCTTCTGTCTGCTCAAATACTCATATCTTTCGATTTCAATTCACTTGGATTCCCTTTAGTTCTCATTTTTACGCCATTGTGCTAGATACACTCAGCAGGTTCTTTTGGTTCATTCGACTCAAATATTCAGATCTTTTAATTAAATTGAATTCCATTTGTTTTTATATAACAAACTTTCATGCTATATACATATGTATAAGTATACTGAAAAAACATCTACATT
Source organism: Phaonia tiefii (assembly GCA_963931995.1). Taxonomy (NCBI): domain Eukaryota; kingdom Metazoa; phylum Arthropoda; class Insecta; order Diptera; family Muscidae; genus Phaonia; species Phaonia tiefii. The sequence continues at coordinate 24,748,801 of OZ008367.1, forward strand.
TCATTCTGCTCAATTACGAATTCTCATTTGTTCTCATTATTACAAATTTGCGCTCACTACTTTCACGCTAAACATATTCAAAATATCTCTTATACTTCATTCTTTTCATACTCCTTTAATTGCAATTCATTTAGATTCCCTTTTGTTCTCATTTTTACAAAATTGCAATCACTGTCCTTAACACACTCAAAGACTTCTTTCCGCTCAAATATACTCATGTCTCTCGATTTAAATTCATTTGGATTCCCTTTAGTTCTCATTTTTACAATATCGCACTCACTAAACGTTGTGCTAGTCTCACTCAGAAACCTCCTTTAGCTCATTCGACTCAAATACTGATATCTTTCGATTTAAATTCCCTTTATTTTCTTTATAACAAACCGACAGTCGCCACTTTCATGCTAGATATACTAAAAAAAAAAAAACGTCTCAAACCTCATTCCGCTCAATTACTAGTTTTCTTTTTGTCTCATTATTACAAATGTACGCTCGCTACTTTCGTGCTAGACACACTCAACAGATCTCTTATACTTCATTCTTTTCATACTCCTTTAATTTCAATTCATTTCGATTCCCTTTTGTTCTCATTTTTACAAAATTTCAATCACTTTCCGTAACACACTCAAAGACTTCTTTACGCTCAAATATTCTCATGTCTCTCGATTTCAATTCATTTGGATTCCCTTTCGTTCGTACAATTCAATTGGATTGCCTTTAGTTCTCATTTTTACAACATCGCACTCACTAAACCTTGTGTTAGTCGCACTCAGAAACCTCCTTCAGTTCATTCGACTCAAATACTCAGATCATGGTAGAATTATCTATCGAGTAAACGCGTCAGCCCAGCTGATTCGAGGTTTGTTCAACTTTTCCGTCGGTAACCTGTCAAATTAAATTTTGTTTGTTAATACAATTCAAAGGATTTCAACCAAAATGCAATTTGTAGCATAGACTTTGTATCCAGTAATATAATCTTATTAAATGTTTCACATTTTGTGTACATAGTATTTTTCTTTATTCAGCTAATTTTGACAGTTTAAACCACGGAATTTCTAATGCGACTACCTAATAGATAATTCTACCATGACTCATATCTTTCAATTTACATTAATTTGAAGGAATTCATAACAAACTGACAGTCGCCACCTTCATGCAAGGTATACTGAAAAAACATCTCAAACTTTATCTCTTTGGTCTCATTATTACAAATGTACACTCGCTACTTTCGTGCTAGACATACTCAACAGATGTCTTATACTTCATTCTTTTCAAATTGCAATTCATTTGGATACCATTTTCTTCTCATTTTTACAAATGTTCAACCACTTTCCGTAACACACTCAAAAACTTCTTTCCGCTCAAATACTCATGTTTCGATTTGAAATCAATTGGATTCCCTTTAGTTCTCATTTTAATAACACCGCACTCACTAAACATTGTGCTAGCTCACTCAGAAACCTCCTTTAGTTCATTCGACTCAAATACTCATATCTTAAAATAATTTTAATTCCTTTTATTTTCTTTATTACACAGTTACCACTTTCATGCTAGATAAATCAAACATATCTCTTATTCTTCGTTTTGCTCAAATATTCAGGGTTCAATTCATTTGGATTCCCTTTTGTTCTCATTTTTACAAAATTTCCAATCACTTTCCTTAACACACTCAAAGACTTATTTTCGCTCAAATACCCATGACTCTCGATTTCAATTCATATGGATTCCCTTTTGTTCTCATTTTTACATCATCGCACTCACTAAACATTGTGTTAGTCTCACTCAGAAACCTCCTTTAGTTCATTCGACTCAAATACTCAAATCTTTCAATTTAAATTCCCTTTATTTTCTTTAAAATAAACCCACAGTAACCACTTTCATACTAGATATACTGAAAACACATCTCTAAATTCATTATGCTCAATTACGAATTCTCTTTTGGTTTCATTATTACAAATGTACGCTCGCTACTTTCGTGGTAGACACACTCAACAGATCTCTTATTCTTCATTCTTTTCATATTCCTTAACTTCAATTCATTTGGATTCCCTTTTGTTCTCATTTTTACAAAATTTCAATCACTTTCCTTAACACACTCATAGACTTCTTTCCGCTCAAATATACTCATGTCTCTCGATTTCAATTCATTTGGATTCCCTTTAGTTCTCATTTTTACAACATTGTGTTAGTCTCACTCAGAAACCTCCTTTAGTTCTTTCGACACAAATACTCATATTTTTCAATTTAAATTAAATTGAATTCCATTTGTTTTGATGCAATAAACTGACAGTTGTCCCTTTCATGATAGATATACTGAAAAAACATCACAAACTTCATTCCACTCAATTACGATTTCTCTTTTGTAATCATTCTTGCAAATTTACGCTCACTGGTTTCGTGCTAGACATACTCAGCATATCTTTTATACTTCATTCTTTCCAAACTTCTTTCCGTGTCTCTCGATTTCAATTCATTTGGATTCCCTTTTGTTCTCATTTTAACAACATCGCACTCACTAAACATTGTGCTAGTCTCACTCAGAAACCTCCTTTAGTTCATTCGACTCAAATACTCATATCTTTCGATTTAAATAAATTTTAATTCCTTTTATTTTCTTTATAACAAACCGACAGTCGCCACTTTCATGCTAGATATACTGAAAAAACATCTCAAACTTCATACTGTTCAATTGCGAATTCTCTCTCATTATTACAAATTTACGCTCACTACTTTCGTGCTATACATACTCAAAATATCTCTCATACTTCATTCTTTTTTTTTTTAACTTCTTTCCGCTCAAATACTCATGTTTCTCTATTTCAATTCATTTGGATTCCCTTTAGTTCTCATTTTTACAACATCGCACCCAGTAAACATTGTGTTAGTCTCACTCAGAAACCTCCTTTAGTTCATTCGACTCAAATACTCATATGTATCTTTCGATTTAAATTCCTTTAATTTTCTTTATAATAAACCGACATTCACCACTTTCATGCTAGATATACTGAAAAAACATCTCAAACTTTATCTCTTTTGGTCTCAATATTACAAATGTACACTCGCTACTTTCGTGCTAGACATACTCAACAGATCTCTTATACTTCATTCCTTTCAAATTGCAATTCATTAGGATTCCATTTTGTTCTCATTTTTACCAATTTTCAACCACTTTCCTTAACACACTCAAAGATTTCTTTCCGCTCAAATACCCATGTCTCTCGAATTCAATTCATACGGATTCCCTTTTGCTAGACATACCAAAAAATCTCTTATACTTCATTATTTTCAAACTTCTTTCCGCTCAAAAACTCATGTCTCTCTATTTCAATTCATTGGATTCCCTTTAATTCTCATTTTTACAACATCGCACTCACTAGACATTGTGCTAGTGACACTCAGAAACCTCCTTTATCTCATTCGACTGAAATACTTATATCTTTCAATTTAGATTAATTTAAAGGAATTCATAACAAACTGACAGTAGCCACCTTCATGCAAGGCATACTGAAAAAACATCTCAAACTTCACACTGCTCAATTACGAATTCTCTTTTGCTCTCATTATTAAAAATTTACGCTCACTAGTTTCGTGCTAGACATACTCTGCATATCTCTTCCACTTCATTCTTTTTTTTTAAACTTCTGTCCGCTCAAATACTCATGTTTCTGTATTTCAATTCATTTGGATTCCCTTTAGTTCTCATTTTTACAACATCGCACCCAGTAAACATTGAGTTAGTCTCACTCAGAAACCTCCTTTAGTTCATTCGACTCAAATACTCATATCTTTCGATTTAAATTCCTTTAATTTTCTTTATAATAAACCGACATTCACCACTTTCATGCTAGATATACAGAAAAACATCTCAAAATTTATCTCTTTTGGTCTCATTATTATAAATTTACACTCACTACATTCGTGCTAGCCATACACACATACATATGTATGTATATGTACATATATCTTATACTTCATTCTGTTCACATACTCCTTTGATTTGAAGGTTGATTAATTTGTACAAATTTTCACTTTCTATTGGTGAGTAACACACTGAAAAATATCTACTACAATTCATTCCGTTCAACTACTCATATCAGTCGTTTTCAATTCAATTGGATTCCCTTTATTTCTCATTTTTACAACAGAATTACATAGATTATACTGTGCTAGTCACACTCAAATACTTCAAAATTTCGATTCCACTCATTTAGATTCTCATTCGTATAAATTTTTACAAGATAGCACTCCCGAACTTTTGTGTTAGTCACACTCAAACACATATATTATACCTCACTCCACTCATATACTTATATCTGGCGATTTGAATTCATTTTGATTCCCTTTTGAATTCATGTTTTATACACTTTCACATTGGTGCTAGACACATTTAGAAATATAACCAAACACCATCCTTTTGGCCTCTTCGCGTCTCTGATGGGTTCGTCACCAGAGCGAGCCCTCTTAGTATTCTTGTCATTGCCTGACAAGCTAAAAGGACCGCCCGACTTCTTACCCATCTCTGCCGTTGAAGCTTATGGCCTCACAGTCACCGCAATATCAGGCTTTGTCGATAATTAACGAGCTATGGGATAACATACCAGCCACAAGAGAAGAATCTGAGGAGAGGAGCTCACTAAAGAGGAGAATCACTAAGGAACTTAGCGCCAACGTGTTTCATATGAAACTTTACGACATGTTCCCCGTGTTTCTTTATCAGGTGATTCTCCTCCTCAGAGAGCAAAACGGCATCGCAGCCTTGAAACATCGCAAGGATGTTACAAGACCTCCGATACACGTTGCGGTTCTTCTGCTCCTTAGATGTCTTCCTTTTCCTGCCATTCTTGTCGCCATCTTACAACCCGGTCGAGACTCCCTTGGAACTAGGGGGATGCCCAATAGAGAACACTCAATGATCGTATCCTCCATGTCCTCTTCAGAAAGGGACAAACTAGCTGGTTCTACCCATCATATCCTTCGAGGGCAAGACACTTTCTCCTTGTGCCTACTTACTACTTTTCTCACATATTTAATCGACCTGCTACTTAATTCTTCGCTCACACTTTCAATTTTCACTCAAATCTTTTGGTATTTTAAACAAAAATAAAAAACTCCACAAAAAACTATTATATAATAAATTTGCATTCAAGTTGATTCCCTTTTGGTATCATTCTTTCAAAATGGAAGTAAATTTTTGTATTATTCTCAATTTTTTTAGTGCCATTTATATCTCAATATCACTCAATTACTTTTGTCATGTTCTGTGCTCATACATATCCAGTATAATGAGAAAACATTAAACAAAAACTTACAAATAGAGAAGAACAAAAAACAGTGCAATTTTGCAACCCTCGTAGAAGAGAACCCCAAAAGTCGACACGATTCACTTAAACGCATTTCTCTCTCGCGTCTTATCTTGATTATTTCATACTTTCTGCATAGTTTATGTAATATTACTTAAACATGGTTGTAATTTGTATAGTTAGATACTGTATCATCAGAAAACTGCTCGTATATTGAAATATTCCACGAAGAGAGTAAGGGAGAGAGCACAGAAATTACGCGCCTCACATGTTTTTTTTTTGTTCTCTACAAGGGTTGCCATATTCCGCGTTTTTGTCTTCTCTACCTGTACATCCTCTTTAAAAATATGATTATCATTTATACTCGTCATGCCTATTACTCTATTACAGTCTTGCATTTTACAGAAATCAATAGATATTTGTTCTCTATATTCTAACTCCAAATTTCTTACTCTCATACACATGTAATAATCCATATTATACTCAATCACTCCCACTCCTTTATTATTCATACAAACTTTCTGTTACATAGAAATTTCTATTTCTATTGCATCCATGTAACCTTAGATCTCAATTATACAACTCAAATGTCCCATTCTATCACCCGCTTCAAAGAGCTATTATCCTTCTGTTATTAAGCAGCGCTCATATATTGAATCACTCAATCCTTTAATGACTGTTCCTCCTTACACTCAAATATGTATATTTATATTTTGTTTTTGTAACTCATTTAATGTTAACGCAATGAACGTATTTTCAAGATATCACACCTGCGTTTTCCGTATATATTTAATAGTTTATATAATTTTAAACCTCTCGTGACACATCAATTCAAAGCCGTTAGAAACTCTTCCGCATTAAACATCAAATTTAAAATTTGATCAAAAATCATTTAATTCCGCTAACTGGTTGCATTCACAATTTATTCGTTACGTTTTATTTTGCTATTTGTCATAGTTTTTGGTTGTTTGTACCCAGATTATTGTTGGTTTTATGTTAATGATTTTTATGCGGATATTCGAATATCCAATATCTTGATTCTCATAGTTTACGTCTTATTTCACGCCACTCATTCTCATTTGTATATCATTCTATTCTTGATTCCCACTGCATCACAGTCTATTCATTCTTGCATAATTTATTGGTTGAAACCCTTCATATTCTCCGATCCTATAGTACATGTGCTACAATTTATTAGTATTCCAACACCTTATTACCCGATTTCATTGAAATTGGTCTCGTTAAACTTAACTCAAATCGTTTAAAGGTGTTCGTATTTTATATAAAATTTATATATTCGTTAAGTATTAAAATACTTCCTTTCTCGCAGCATCAATTATTCGATACTTTGATAATTCAATTCATAAAAAAATATCTCATCTTGTATTTTCTAAAATTTTCCGCAAAAAAATCTCAAACTTGTCATCTTCTTAAATAAGTAAATAAATGGTTTCCCATTACATCCCATGGAGGGCCCGGGGAGAGCTTCTCACAATCACTGAGCTGTGCGCTTTCCAGTTTTCACTCACTGATTTCATCTTCTTGTTACATACTTCTTTTCACACACGCCACATCCTCTCACAATAGAATTTAAATCAGCAACACACTTCGTACCAACCGATCTCATTTAATTGTCATAAAACTCAGAACACTCTAAAATTCTTGTTAATCATTTTTGACTCATTCACACTCGCATGAATCTTCATGTAGCATCAAACACATCATCTATCTGTACACATTCTCGTATTAAAAATGGTACACATATCAAACCAATAAAAATTCAATATTATTCTATATTATTATGACGCTCAATAATTTTCTTACAACACCCGATACACTCTTTTCGTACTCATTGCTAGACAAATTCAAATCTTTATTCCCCTATGCATTACACGTTCCAGTAAAAACAAAACCTTAGGAAATAAAAAAAGTGGCTCAACCTTTAGAAAAACTATATCAGCCAAAATGGATGTACAAGTAGAGAAGAAAAACCACAGCAATTTGGCAACCCTAGTAGAAGAGAACCAAAAAAGTCGACGAGATTCACTCAAACACATTTCTCTCCCGCGTCATTACTTGATTGTTTCATACTTTTTACATAATTTATGTATTTATATTTAAATATAGTTGGAATTTCTATAGTTAGATACAAATATCATCATCAGAAAACTGCTCGTGTATTGAAATATTCAACGAAGAGAGTAAGAGAGCGAGCAGAGAAACGACGCGCTTCACGCGTTTTTTTTTTGTTGCTATTCCACTCCATGAATATGGTTTTTAATATTGGATCCTAATCAAACATTAAGACGAGTTAATCGTTTAATTACACATTTATGTGGCATTCTTGGAAGTACTTTACGAAATATGGTGATATTGCTCCTTTGGCACTAATGAAAATGTGATTCGCAAGATAATTTTTTGTTGGCTTTAAGATTTTTTATAACGCTTTTAAATGTTGTCATAAACGCTTTTAATTTGTACTCTCATTTCAAGTTACTATAAGTTTCGTAATAAACACATCAGTTTAATAATAAGAATGATTTGATTTTTTTTTTATTTACACTCATATCTAATAATAAAGTGTACTCACAGTTTGAAGACCCACACTTATCAACCCCTTATAAAACTCAACCTTATTCCTAATAGCACTCAATTTTATTATGATAGCTCATTTACTCTTATATCTCAAATACTGCGATAACTCAATTATCCTGATAGCTCAATTCAATCAATAACACTCTATCTTATTCTTAAAACACTCAATATTATTGTTAAAACACTTCAAGTTCATTCTTTAAACACCTCAATTTCATTCAAATAACACTCATATCTATTCCGATTACACACAAACCTATTTTTATGACCGTCTTATAACGTCTCAATCTTATTTTTGTAAAACGTGCGGACCCATTCAAACGCAATCAATTTTAACTTTCAATCTTATTCTTACAACACACCTGTGCATATTCGAACGCACTTGAAATAACTTAAAATATACCAACTAATGTCACTCTTGACACACAATACGTATTAAACTTCCGCCAATGATATTAGAACTAAAGCTAATTGCAAATTATAATTTATAAAATCTTTAACTAATAATTCCAATTGCTAATTGTGACCTCTTTAAACTCGTATACTCTTTTAAATCGCATATCTTGTTTCAAATTTATATTTATTTAGTACAAAGATTTTCTCAAAGCGTAATGAAGAATTTCCGCAATAAATGTATTTTTAATTTCAACATTTGTCAACATTTTCTTTGGGGACTTTTTTAGGATTTTTAAATATTTCTACAACTAATTGTAGAGTACTAATAAAGTACTAATAGAGTATTAATAGAGTACGACTAAATATTCATTCATACATTTTTCAATAATAGACCTTTACAAAAATCGATCCACTCATCGATTGACGCATTTCAAATTCACATTAGAATTTCAAATAATATACATATGTACGTTGGTATCAGTTGATTTAAAGCGCATTTCAGACTCACAGTTATATTAACTTCGAAATCATTGGAATAGTTTAACGTTGTTATTTATATCATTTGACGTAACTTAACATAGTATGTTTGAAACTGTTTGATTTTTAAAGTATTATAACTCGCTTGGTTTTCTTTAATACAATTCTCGAAAATATTTGAAATTCATTTATGCTGGATTTTAACGCATTCCGAATATAACATTCAAACTCATTGAAATTTATAACATTGTTATTTATAACAAATTGCATAATTTAACATAGCATGTTTGAAAATATTTATCATTGTAAAAGCTAAATCTTTATATATATAATTCTATTGCACATGAGTTTGTGACTGAACTCCTCCTAAACTTCTGGACCGATTTGAATAAATTTTTTTTATGCGTTTGGTTGGCGCCCTGGGTGGTTTAGATTTACTATTCGGTCCAATTGGACAAAGGGGCGTGGTACCTCCCATACAAACCATAATTTAAAAATCCATTATTTATGCTCCTGCTAACAGTATTTCAACAAAATTTGCAGGACAACGTCTGCCGGGTCAGCTACTATAATACAAATATTTGCATTTCATTTATGCTGAATATTAACCGCATTTCCAATTAGAGAAATATGATATTCGAAATCATTGGAATAGTGTAGTGTAAACGTTGTTGTTATTTATAACATTTCGCATAAGCAAACATTGTATGTTTGAAACTGTTTAAATTTTAAAGTATTCTTTATTATAATATGCTTGATTTTCTTTTTTGAAATATATATTCACTCCATTTAGGCTGGATTTTAAACGCATTTCGGATTAAGAGAAATATCAAATTCAAAATCGTCGAAATACTATAATAGTATACGATATTACTTAGAACATTTCCCAGAACTTAACATAGTATGTTTGATTTTAAAATGACTCTTTATTATAATCGCTTGATTTTCTTTGGCGAAAACATTTTCACTACATTTATGTTGATTTAAAGCGCATTTTATATTCAATAATATTAACTTCGAAATCATTGACATAGTGTAACGTTGTTATTTATATCATTTGACGTAACTTAACATAGTATGTTTGAAAATGTCTGATTTTTAAAGTATTATAACTCGCTTGGTTTTCTTTTTTAAAATTCTCGAAAATATTTCAAATTCATTTATGCTGGATTTTAACGCATTTCCGATTAATATAAATATAACATTCAAACTCATTGAAATTTATAACTTTGTTATTTATAGCATTTTGGATAACTTAACATAGTATGTTTGAAAATTTTTATCATTGTAAAAGGTAAATTATACGTATCTCGAAAATATTTGCATTTTATTTATGCTGGATGTTAACCGCATTTCCAATTAGAGAAATATGAAATTCGAAATCATTGGAATAGTGTAGTGTAAACGTTGTTGTTCTTTATAACATTTCGCATAAGCAAACATTGTATGTTTGAAACTATTTGAGTTTTAAAGGATTCTTTATAATAATATTCTTGGTTTTCTTTTTGAAAATTCTTGAAAATATTAAGAAAAATATAAAATTCGAGATCGTCGAAAAACTCAAGTATGTGTAACTTGGAAGATTTCGCATAACTTAATGTCTGAAATTGTTTGATTTTTAAAATTTTTATTATATATACGCTTGGTTTTCTTTTCCACAATTCTAAAAACACATATTCACTACATTTATGCTGGATTTTAACCGTATTTCCGATTAATACAAAATATTAAATTCAAAATCATTGGAATAATGTAGTGTATATATTCGTTGTTATTTATAAAATTTTGCCTAACTAAACATAGTATATTTGAAAGTGTTTATAATTGTTAAACATTCCGGTATTACGATCCCTCAGGGGTCTCTTTTAATATTCTCAAGACTATTTCTGATCCATTTATGCTGCATTTTAAACTCATTTTCGATTAAGATAGATATAAAATTCGAAATCATTAAAATAGTTTAGTGTGCGTTATTAGTTACAACATTTCCTACAACTGAACATAGCATGTTTGAGTGTTTATCTTATTCTTAAATTCTCGATAACTTAACGTAGTGTGTTTGGAACTGTTTTAAAGTTGTCTTTATTATTATGGCTTGGGTATCTTTTTTAAAATTCTCGAAAATATTTTCAATCCATGTATCTGGATTGTCTATGCGTTTCCTATTAAGTGAAATATCAAATTCGAAATTGTTGAAATACTGTAGTAGTATACGTTGTTATTTAAACGTTTGGTGTAAGCTAGATCTCCATTATTATCTCTTGGCTTTCTTTTCTAAAAATGTCGAAAAGTTTTTATTACATTTATGCTGATTTAAAACGAATTTCAGGCTCATAGAAGTATTAACTTCAAAATCGAAATAGTACATGTTGTTATAACATTCTAGATTTTAACTGCATTTCCAATATCAAATTCGAAATCATTGAAGTAGTGTAGTCTACGTGGTTACTTATAATATTTGGCGTAACTAAACATAGTACGTTTGAAACTTTTCGACTTTTAAAGCATTCTTTATTATAACCGCTTGGTTTTCTTTTTGCAAAATTCCCCAAAATATTCTCAATCCATTTATAATGTTAAAATCCATTATAAATAAATCCATATAACATCCAATATCAAATTCGAAATCATTGAAGTAGTGTTGCATACGTGGTTACTTATCACATTTCGCATAACTTAACATAGTATGTTTATTCTTTATTATAATCGCTCGAGTTTTTTTTTAAATTCTCGAAAATATTTTCAATCCATTTATACTGGATTTTAAACGCATTTCCTATTAAGAAAACTGTCAAATTCGAAATCATTAAAATAGTTTAGTATACTTTCTTACTTAGAACATTTCGCATATCTTAACATAGTATGTTTAAAACTTTGGGTTTTAAAGTTTCTTTATTATAATCGCTTGGTTTTCTTTTTTAAAATTCTGGAAAATATAGAAATATCAAACTCGAAATTGTTTAAATATCGTAATGTATTAGTATACGTTGTTATTTATAACATTCGGCGTATCTAAATATAGTATGTTTGAAACTGATTTCTGGTTTCTTTTTCAAAATTCTCAAAAACATTTTCACTACATTTGTCTGGATTTTAAACCATTTCCTATTAGTAGAAATATCAAATTCGAAATTGTTGAAATACTGTAGTAGTATGTATACGTTGTCATTTATAACATTTGGCGTAACTAAACATAGTGTTTGAAACTCTTCGACTTTTAAAGTATTCTTTATTATAACCGCTTGGTTTTCTTTTTGAAAATTCCCGAAAATATTCTCAATCATTTATACTGGATTTTAAACGCATTTCCTATTAACAAAAATATCAAATTCGAAATCATTAAAATAGTTTAGTATACTTTCTTACTTAGAACATATCGCATAATTTAACATAGTATGTTTGAAAATTATTGATTTTAAAATATATATCCATTATTATCTCTTGGCTTTCTTTTCTAAAAGTGTCGGAAAGATTTCAAATTCATTTACGCTGATTTAAAACGAATTTCAGGCTCATAGAAGTATTAGCTTCGAAATCGAAAGAGTTGTTATAAAATGCTGAATTTTAATCGTATTTCCAATATTAAATTCGAAATCATTGAAATAGTATAGTATACGTGGTTACTTATCACATTTCGCGTATCTTATCATAGTATGTTTGAAACTGTGAGTTTTCAAGATTCTTTATTATAATCGCTTGGTTTTCTTTTTTAAAATTCTAGAAAATATTTTCAAATATGTTGGATTTTAAATGCATTTATTATTACGAGAAATTTCAAATTCGAAATTGTTGAAATACTGTAGTATACGTTGTTATAACATTTCGTATAAAACCAAGGTTTTGAAAGTATTCTGTATTATAATTTGCTTCTTTTCTTTTTTAAAATTGTCGGAAAGATTTTTACTACATTAATGCTGATTTAATTCATGCATTTCAGACTCTTAGAAATATTAAATTCGAAATTTAAATATTTAGTTTATATGTATAAGTATATGTTATAACATTTCGCAGAACTCCAACATAGTATGTTGGAAATTGTTTATCATTGAGAATAGGTTCCGTCACTATAATCGCATTTCTGATTAAAATAAATATAAAATTCGAAATCATAGAAATAGTGTAGTATACGTTGTTACTTAAAACATTTCGCATAACTTAACATAGTATGTTTGAAAGTGTTTATAATTGTAAAAAGTTTCCGTCACTATAATTGCACAGCTTTCCTTTTTAAAATTCTCGAAAATATTTTGAATTTTTTGCGTTGAATTCGAATATCATTTACGATTAGAGAAATATTAAATTCGAAAACATTAGAATAGTGTAGTAAACGTTGTTATTTATAACATTTCGGATAAGCATCCACTGTATGTTTGCAACTCGTTGATTTTTAAAGTATTCTTTGTTATATTTTCAACTTGAGAGACGTTTTTTGTATGATAAACTGTCTCTCAAACCTCTCATAATTTTTTATGAATAAGGTCGTTAGTGTTCGTTGTTACTTATAACATTTCATTGTTAATTCTCAAAAACATTCTTACTAGCTATTTATGCTGATTTAAAACGCATTTCCGTCTCACAGAAATATTTAATTCGAAATAGTCTGTAACTTGTGTAGTTACTTCTTAAATAAGATTTCGCAAAACTTAACACAGTATATTTGAAAATGTTTATCATAGTAAAAGGTAAATACATCTCGAAAATATTTGCATGTTATGTATGCTGGATTTTAATCGCATTTCTGATTAAGAGAAATATAAAATTCGAAAACATAGAAATAGTGTAGTATACGTTGTTATTTTAAACATTTCACATAACTTAACAGAGTATGTTTGAAAGTGTTTATAATTGTAAGAAGTTTCCGTCACTATACTCGCTCAGCTTTCCGTTTTAAAATTCTCGAAAATGTTTTCACTTGTTTTATGCTGGCTGTTAACCGCATTTCCAATTAGAGATATGAAATTCGAAATCATTGGAATAGTGTAGTAAACGACGACGTTGTTATCTATAATATTTTCGCATAAGCAAACATTGTATGTTTAAAACTGGTTGATTTTTAAATTATTCTTTTCTATAATCTCGCCTGGGTTTCTTTTTTAAAATTCTTGAAAATATTTTCAATCCATTTTATGTTGGATTTTAAACGCATTTCCTATTAAGAGAAAAATCAAATTCAAAATTGTTGGAATACTGCAGTATACGTTGTATTTTTTGAAACTAGTAGTATTTTTGAAACTGATTGATTTTTAAAGTATTCTTTGTTATATTTTAAATCCAGGCATAAAACTATTTTAGCAGCAAAATCAGATCTGCACCAAAATTGCACCAACGGTAAAGGCTTTTGCGCTGAGTTGAAAAATAAGTTTTGTTTTTTGCGCTAGGTCCAACTTCTGGAGATATAGGCCTTTAAAACTTGAGTATATAATCGGTCATATCTCAGGTATTTATCATTGAATCTGCTTGAAATATGTATCATTACAAAGCCCTTGTGAAACTCTATAACTCTGTATATAAATATATTTCCTTTTATTAACCCATTGAGGGCTCATTTAAAAAAATGATTTTTAACCTCACTTTTTAGTTTAATCAACTTGTTCTCGTCTTTGGGTGTTGTTGTCTTTTGTCGTTGTTGTTGGTGTCTTTTATTTCTGTTGTCCTTTGTTGTAGTTTTTACACACCAAAATGTCTAAAAACTCGCGCGATTTTTCTGATTTTGTCACACATCGACTTAAGCTTCAGAGGGAATTTGACCGCCCCCCCTGCCTGAGCGACTAGTTAGAATATAAATTTAACGATTTATGAAATTTATTTCATCAGGATCGGATAATAAATGGCAGTTATGCGCGATTATACATTCAAGCTTTGGGGACCTATATTTCGGAAAATATGGACTTCCGCAAACTTTTTTCTTTTTTTTAAATCCGCATTTAATGCTCTACAGGCAAAAAAAAAACGAAAAAAATCCAATTTTGCTGCTAAAAGAAATTTGCTCCTAAATCCATTTATTCTGGATTTTAAACGCATTTCCTATATGAAGAATAATATCAAATTCAAAATCGTTGAAATACTCTAGTATACGGTGCTACTTATAATATTTCGCATAACTTAACATAGTAAGTTTGAAACTGTTCGTCATAAAAACACGTTATTAAATTCTGAAAAATGTGGATTACAATGGGGAATTTAAATCCCATTTTTATGGAAAACTCCAAACCGTGTCCTTTTAAGTGCAAGGAACTTAATGCTGATGGAATATTAGACAATGTATGTATGTATTTATTATTGTATTACAGCGATTTAAGACTTTTTATCACTTTTTCGGTGTAAATGCCGTTTTAGCTTGAATAATGTGTAACGCATTTTCGCCATTTAATGTTAGTTTCGAAATACATTAAACGAGAAATCAGTTGTATACACTATTACTTAGAACTTTTCAATATTTCAACACATTATGTTTGTAGCATATATAAATACACAACGAATTATATTATACTATATAAATTGCATTTCTTGTAATGATATACACAAAAATCTTGATTTTTAGTAAAGAAACTACGGAAACAAACTTCTTGATTCTTTGCAATTCTTCCCAAAACAAAAAAAGGCGGACAGATGTTTCTTCTCTTGGCATTCATTTATGCTAAACCAAAAACCCATATTAAAATTTTTACTTTCATACAAATATCAATTATATTATTTATAAACTTTCAAATTTCGATCTTTTTTCTTGAGGATCTTATTATTTAAAAAAAAAAAATGAAAATTCTCGCATTCAATTTTTTATACCCTCCACTGTAAGTGATAGAGGGTATATGTATATCAGTTTGTCATTCTGATTGTAACATATAGAAATAAGGCTTTGCGACCCCATAAAGTAAATATATTCTTGATCCTTATAACAACCGGAGTCGATATAGCCATGTCCGTCTGTTGAAAACATTCTCACGACTTCAATTGGCGATAACGCGGTTTGGTTTTTGGCCACAATGTTCCATGTATTCCTGAGCAGTTTGGTATTGAAAATCAGCGAAATTGGTCCATTGGAAAAAATTTTATGATTGGAAACGTAGAAAAACTCATAAAATTTTCACATTAATTTTTGTAGTTTTATACTAAACTACTCCTTTTGCCGTGTGGTGAATTTCCATGTTGAAAATCTTTGTTGTTCTTTATAATAGGTAAGTATCTACTTTAGAATGTTTCATTTCATCTAAGGTCGCTGTGGCCTGATGGGTAAAGGTTTGCGCGTTGGAGTCTGAGGGTTGTTGGTTCAACTCTCGTCCGTCCCAGCTTGTTTTTTTTTTTTAACAGTTCTTCAAAAAATCCTTTTTTATTTTTAAGCTTATTTTTATTTTTTTTAAAAAAGTACATTTTCTTAAAAAAGGTTGAAAATCTTTGTTGGTCTTTATAATAGGTAAGTACTTTAGAATGTTTAGATGTACTTTCATGTGTTCATACATTTATATGAATTTTGTCACACTTTATCTAAGGTCGCTGTGGCCTGATGGGTAAAGGGTTGCGCGTTGGAGTCTGAGGGTTGTAAAATCTTCTTTTTCCTTGTTTTTGCTTTATTGACTTGTAATTTGAAGCCTAGTGGCCAATTAGAGATAAATTACAATATTCTTCACAAAATAGTTAAACAAAATTGAATTATATAGCTTGTTGCAAATATAGTATACGTGTGTCGAAACACATTGTGTTTGAATGGGTCAATAAACATCATGACTTCAGCAGAAGCTGTAAACCCGCAAAAATCTCTTTTTTGTCGCTTGGATGCAAATATATAGTGATTGTAGCTTGTGGCAAGTATAGTGTACTTGTGTCCAAACACATTGTGTTTGCTGTTCAGTATTAAATGTTGGAGACACAATGATTAATATGTTATAATATGTATATGTGTTTGTGACCCAAAAATGGCTTTGTTTGTTGGAAACTGCTGAAAATAAAAACGTGGCAGACAACAATGAAACAAAAAAGCAGCAGCTCTTTAATTCATGAAAACAATGCTTGCACGAAAGTATATGGATGATCCAAACATATGTATGTATATGTACATGGTTCCTGCATAATGTTAGAGTGGGAAATATTGCTACATTTGCCATCTTCACTGTTCAGCCTGGGCCGAGAGAATATTCGAAGAGTTGTATATAAAAATACCAACGGATTTGTACTACGATAAATGTGAAAATTATATATCGAAAGTCTCAGTTATTCGAGAATCAATGTCAGACACAAGTTTATTTAATAATGAACCTCTTGGTACATAAAAGTCGTTAACCAACACATGCTGTAAAGTCACATTCGTTAAACAATTTTTTTCGAGAACATCAGTTCTTTATAATTTTATTTTTTGCAAGTCCTTTAGTACCATTCGAATAAATGTACTGTAGAGAATGTTGCAAGCTATAACTTGGGATGTATCTTTATAGATAAAAGATTCACGAAAACGCAGCATGAAGTTTCCGTAAGGGAATTTGTTGTGGTATATCTCGATTTAGGGACAAACACAGGTTTAGCTACAATTACTAACAAGTGCTAAACTGTTTCATATAAGCTTAAAATATATCGCAATTTGTAGGTTATGTTTAATGTAAATTAAAATCTTTAAAACTATGCGACACTGTGTCGTAGTGAGTTCGCAAAAAGGGTAATTTATTAACCGCATTTCTTAAGCAAACATTCGCGACACTCCTGCTTTATTATAATTAATTCTAAAATTATTTATTATAATTTATAAGTTAGCAGGGATGAATTTTCATAAAAGAAAATGTTGGAGTCGATATATAAGATTCGAAGATCTTATAGCGTCAGCTGATCTTTATCAATTATATCAAAACTACGAAAGCTTAGACTTGTAAAATTAAGAGTTGGATTAGATAACTAAGCTTTAAGAACTTGTGGCGTCAGCTTACCTTGATCAAATTTTGCGTAGTTACGAAATATGCGACAAAAGTAGGCATTGCAGCTTCACTTTATCAATCGTTTCAAAATTACGAAATATAAGACATAAAAAGTCATTGCATTCGATGATACCTAGATTCGAAGATCTTGTAGCGTCAGCTTCACTTTATCAATTGTTTCAAAGTTACGAAATTTAAGACTTATAAAATTAAACATTGGATTCGATACCGAATATTCTAAAATATCCTAGCGTAGCTTATATACATATACATTTTTTGAAGTTATGAACACTAAGACTCATAAGTCAGCGTTGGATGCGATACTTAAGATTCGAATATCTTGTAGCGTAAGCTTATCTTTACAATCAATTTTTTAATTTACGAAATTTAAGACTTATAAAAGTATTGAATTTTATACGTAAGATTCGAAGTTCTTGTCACGTAGCTTATTTTTTTATCAACTTTTCGAAATTTTGTTTGATATGAATTAAATTGACCGTTGGTCTCGATATTTAAGATTAAAAAATCTTGTAGCGTCTGTTTCTATATAAATTTGTTCAAGTTACGAAATGTAAGACTTATAAAAGTAAGCGTTGAATTCGACATCTAAGATTCGAAAATTTTGTAGCATTTTAGCTTCTTTTTATCAATTTTTTTCGAAGTTACGAAATATTACACTTACAAAATTATTTTTATCAACTTTTCGAAGTTTCGCAATTTGGTCCGAAATAAATTTAATTTAATTAAATTTAATTAAAAAAGATTCGAAGATCTTGTACGAAATGTAACTTAAAATTAAGCATTGAATTCGATACTGATGATTCGAATATCTTGTAGCGTAAGGTTATCTTTACAAAAAATTTTTAATTTATGAAATTTAAGACATAAAAGTATTGAATTTTATACGTAAGATCTGAGTTCTTGTCACGTAGCTTATTTATATCAACTTTTCGAAATTTCGTTTGATATGAATTAAATTAATATGAATTAAGTTACGAAATGTAAGACTTATAAAAGTAAGCGTTGGATTCGATACCTAAGATTCGAAGATTTTGTAGCATCAGCTTCTTTTATAATTTTGTTTCAAAGTTACGAAATATTACACTTACAAAATTAAGCATTCGAGTCTATACCTAAGATTCGAAGATCTCGTAGCGTCAGCTTCACTTTATCAATTGTTTTAAAATTACGAAATATAAGACATAAACAAATCATTGCATTCGATACTTAGATTCGAAGATCTTGTAGCATCACTTTCTTTTCAACAATTTTTTCAAAGTTACGAAATATTACACTTACAAAATTAAGCGTTGGATGGGATACCTAAGATTCGAAGATCTTGTAACGTAGCTTATTTTTATCCATTTTTCGAAGTTGGACACTAAGGGTGGTATTCTATAAGTCGTGAATCAGTCACTTCGCGTTACTTTTGTCGTTTTGTTAGTTTATAAAACGGTACAGCTGTTCGGTGACTACCTGCGTTGAGTTACGGTATTTAATGGGTAGTTTATAAAACGCAGCGCAACGTTTTTTATCACTTTAGCTGTCAAATTGAACACGCCATAGTTCCTCGCGTTAGTTGAAGAAATTACAAATTTAAAGAAAAATGTCGATCGAGGATAGGCAGAAAGTAGTTGCCAATTTTGGCTGAAATGCATTCGACGGATAGAGCTCAAACTTTTTTTTTAAATAATTCAAAATTATACTGTTTACGCACTGAAATTCTTACAATAATAAAATTAGGAATGGAACGTTCATACTATAAATAATGCGTTGCAAAACTATTATAATTATATTTAAAAATTATGGCCATCAGTTGATGTTGTCAATAATAAACAAAAGAACCAATACATTACAATCAATACATACCAAACAAATGACACGTGTTTTTGAAAAGACAACTATTTAATATAGATGGGGAAATTTATTGGACATTGAACCCCAAAATAACAGGTTTTTACACATTTTATGTGAATATTGTTGGTATTTGCAGTATTATAAATAATAGCAATATTAAAATCTGTTGATCTACTGAAAAAGAGCTAAATTTTTTGAATCTTTTTCATTCTGATCATTTCACTCAAGATAACTTTTTCTGATCTATAATTGTTTATTTTAGTTGGGCAACTCTATAAACCGCATATGTCAGTGACAGCTTTCGTAAACAAACGCAAGCGCGAAGTGATATATAAACTACCATTTTTTGACTTTGGCGTTCGCGTTGGCTTCTGCGTTTACGTCCACTCTCAGGACTTTTAGAATACTACCCTAAAAGTAAATAAACTAATCTTTAGATTGGATTACTTAAGATTCGAAAATCGAATAGCGTAGATTATCGTATCTATATTAATTTTCCTGAAGTTAAAAATGTAAGAGTTAAACTAAATAAGCTTTGGGTTCGATACTTAAGACTCGATGATTTTATAGTGTAGCTTATCTATATATTTTTTGAAAGTTATGAAAATTAAATCTTTGGATTCTATAAATAGGATTCGAAGATCCTGTAGCGTCAGCTTATCTGTATAAATTTTATCAAAATCACGAAATTTAAGATTTATACATTTTAGCGCTGGAATAGATCGTGCACTCACCGCGGAATGGTTGATCGCATCTCTTAATTTCGGGTCACATTTGATAGATAACTAAGATTCGAAGATCTTGTGGTGCCAGCTTATCTGTATCAATTTTGTCGATGTTACGAAATAAAAGACTTATAAAAGTAAGCGTTGAATTTCATACCTTGTACTCGAAGATCTTGTAGCGTTAGTTTTCTCTTCGTAAATTTTTTCGAAGTTGCGAAATTCAAGACATAAAATTAAACGTTTTATTCAATACTTAAAATTCGAAGAGCTTGTTACGTAACTTATTTTTATAAACTTTTCTAAGTTACGCAGTTTGATCCAAATTAAATTAAGTGAAGAATAGATACTTAAGATTCGACGGTCTAGTACCGCAAGCTTATCTTTATAAATTTTTATCAACTTTTACGAAGAATTTCACTATTTAACGTAAGCGTTGGAGTTCGTACTTAAGATTCGAAGATCTTGTAACGTAACCTTATCTGTATCATTTCTTATTTTCAAAGTTAAAAAATACTTTATGCAAGTGGGCGTTAGAATTAATATTAGAATTTCAAGATTTTGTAACGTTGGCTTTCGAAATTACGAAATATGAGACATAAAATAAGCGTTGAATTCGATATCTAAGATTCGAAAATTTTGTAGCATAAGCTTCTTTTTATCAATTTTTTTCGAAGTTACGAAATATTACACTTACAAAATTATTTTTATCAACTTTTCGAAGTTTCGCAATTTGATCCGAAATAAATTTAATTTAATTAAATTTTTTTAAATTTTATTTTATTTACTTTTATTTATCCAGTCAATAACCAAGCAGTAATGCCATTTATGGTTAAATGCGAATTTGGTATTTTAGATTCGAAAATCTTGTAGCGAAAGCTTTATCTTTATCAACTTTTACGAAGTTTTTCGCTGTTTAACTTAAGGTTTGGATTTGGTACTTAAGATTCTAACATCCTGTTTCTTTATCAATTTTTTCGAAGTTACGACATATATAACTTATCAAAGAAACGTTGTATTCGATATCGAAGATTCGAAGATCTTGTAGCGTCAGTTTTCTTTATAAATTTGTTCAAAATTACGAAGGTGAAGACATAAAATTAAGCGTTGGATTAGATAACTAAGCTTCGCAGGACTTGTGGCGTCAGCCTCCCTTTATCAATTTTTTCGAACTTACGAAATATAAGACATAAAAACGTTTGAGTATATACCTAAGATTCGAAGGTCTTGTAAGTAAAATCAGCCTCTTTTTATACATTTTTTCATTCACGAAATTACAGACATCATACTAAACGTTTTATTCGACACTTAAGATTAGAAGATTTTGTCACGTAGCTTATATTTATCAACTTTTCGCAGTTACGCAGTTTGATCTGAAGGATTTGATACTTAAGATTCGAAGATCGCAAACTTATCTTTAACGCAAACTTATCTTTATCAACTTTTACGAAGATTTTCACTATTTATAGTAAGCGGTGGATGTGATATTTAATATTCAAAGATCTTGCAGCGTCAGCTTATCTATATGATTTATTTGGAAGTTACGAAATATAAGACTTATAAAAGTACGCGATGGATTCGACACATATGATTCAAAGATCTTGTAGCGTCAGCTTATCTTTATCATTTTTTTCCGAAGTTACGATATATAAGACTTATAAAAGTAAGCGTTGGCTACGATACCTAAGATTCGAAGATCTTGCAGCGTCAGCTACTTTTGATAATTTTTTCCGAAGTTACGAACAATGAGACATACATAATTAAGCGTTGGATTCGATACCTACTGCTCGAAGATCTTGTAACGTAGCTTATTTTTATCAACTTTTCGAAGTTTCGCTAAATGATCCGAATTAAAGTAAGCGTAGGATTTTAATTTAATTTTTTTAAATTTATTTTTATTTATCCAGTCAATAACCGAGCAGTAATGCCATTTATGGTTAAATGCGAATTTGTTACTTAAGATTCGAAGATCTTGTAACGAAAGCTTTATCTTTATCAACTTTTACGAAGTTTTTCACTGTTTAACTTAAGCGTTGGATTTGGTACTTAGGATTCGAAGATCCTGTACCGTAAGCTTATCGTTATCAATTTTTTCGAAGTTACGACATATGTATGTATATGACTTATGAAAGAAACGTTGGATTCGATATCTAAGATTCGAAGATCTTGTCACGTCAGTGTTCTTTATACATTTTTTTCAAAATTACTAAAGTTAAGACAAAATTAAGCGTTGAATTCGATACCTAAGATTCGAAGATTTGTGGTATCAGCTTCTCTTTATCAATTTTTTTCGAAGTTACGAAATATTACACTTACAAAATTAAGCGTTCGATTCGATACCTAAGATTCGAAGATCTTGCAGCGCCAGCTTCTTTTTATAAATTTTTCCGAAGTTACGAAATATCAGTCGTACATAATTAAGCGTTGAATTCTATACCTAAGATTTGAAGATCTAGTAGCGTATGCTCATCTCTACCATTTTTCGAAGTTACGAAATTGAAGACATAAAATTAAGCGCTGGCTTTGATACTTTATCAATTTTTTCGGAAGTTACGAAATATTACACTTAGAAAATTAAGCGTTGGATTCGATACCTAAGATTCGAAGATCTTGTAAGTAAAATCAGCATTTTATACATTTTTTCAAAGTTACGAAATTAAAGACATCAAATTAAACGTTTTATTCGATACTTAAGATTAGAAGATCTTGTCACGTAGCTTATATTTATCAACTTTTCGCAGTTACGCAGTTTGATCTGAAGGATTTGATACTTAAGATTCGAAGATCGCAAACTTATCTTTAACGCAAACTTTATCAACTTTTACGAAGATTTTCACTATTTTAAGTAAGCGGTGGATGTGATACATAAGATTCGAAGATCTTGTAGCGTCACCTTATCTACACATATGATTTATTTAGAAGTTATGAAATATAAGACTTTAAAAGTACGCGCTGGATTCGACACATATGATTCAAAGATCTTGCAGCGTCAGCTTATCTTTATAATTTTTTTCGAAGTTACGAAATTTAAGACTTAAAAAAGAAAACGTTGGATTCGACACCTTACATTCGAAGAGCTAGTAGCGTATGCTCATCTCTACCATTTTTCGTAGTTACGAAATTGAAGACATAAAATTGAGCGGTGCATTTGATACTTCAGATTCGAAGATCTCCTAGCGTAGCTTATATATAAATTTTTCTGAAGTTATGAAAATTAACTCATAAAAGTAAGCGTTGGATGTAATGCTTAAGACTCGAAGACTTTGTACTTTAAGTTTATCTTTATAATTTTTTTCGAAATTTAGAACATAAAAAGGTAAGCGTTGGATTTGATACCTAAGATTCGAAGATCTTGTAGCGTCAGCAACCTTACAATATCTCGCTAGTCATAATGGGGTAACGGGGAGCCGTTATTTGCCAGTTTCTTTAGAGCACTTGCCGGCCATTCAGATCCTCGGCACAACTCCTTCACCTTGATCTTAAAAGTGCAGATCCAGGTAGAGGCATGACCTACAAGGGGTAGAAAGAACTGCTGCCTATTATAGGACAGACGCAGACTACGGAGCCGCGTAATGTAGGGCAGACGCTTGTGGATTTTGACTGATAGCCACCCTATTAAGGAATAGACAGACGTTACCAGCCTGAGAAGGGCAGTTCTTATTCTGGCATGGGTGGCCCTATGAGAGATCCGTGCAGGACAAGAAGTGCTCCCTTCAGCATGGCCACTATAAGTGCACCTAAGCCCCTGCATCGCGCCAAGTTACGAAATATAATATTTATAGAATCAAGCGTTGGATTCGACACATGTGATCCTTGTGGCGTATGCTCATCTCTACCATTTTTTAGGAAATTTAAGACATAAAATTAAGCGTGCCAGTGAATATTCGAAAATCTCCCAGTGTAGCTAATATACATATACATTTTTTGTAGTTATTAAAACTAATCATAAAAGTATGCGTTGGATGTGATGCTTAAGACACGAAGACCTTATTAGTTAGATTAGTTATTACAACTAATCATAAAAGTATGCGTTGGATGTGATGCTTAAGACACGAAGACCTTGTACCGTAAGCTTATCTTTATCAATTTCTTCGAAATTTAGGACATACAAAAGTAAGCGTTGGATTCGATACTTAAGATTCGAAGATCCTGTAGCGAAAGCTTTATCTTTATCAACTTGTACGAAGTTTTCCACTGTTTAACTTAAGCGTTGGATTTGGTACTTAAGATTCTAACATCCTGTACCGTAAGCTTATCTTTATCAATTTTTTCGAAGTTATGAATTCTATACCTAAGATTCGAAGATCTAGTAGCGTATGCTCATCTCACCATTTTTCGAAGTTACGAAATTGAAGACATAAAATTAAGCGCTGGCTTTGATACTTTAGATTCGAAGATCTTCTAGCGTAGCTTGTATAAGTATATAAATTTTTCTAAAGTTATGAAAATTAACTCATAAATGTAAGCGTTAGATGTCATGCTTAAGACTCGAAGATATTGTCCCTTAAGCTTATCTTTATCATTTTTTTCGAAATTTAGGACATACAAAAGTAAGCGTTGGATTCGATACTTAAGATTCGAATATACTGTAGCGAAAGCTTTATCTTTATCAACTTGTACGAAGTTTTCCACTGTTTAACTTAAGCGTTGGATTTGGTACTTAAGATTCTAACATCCTGTACCGTAAGCTTATCTTTATCAATTTTTTTGAAGTTACGATATATATGACTTATCAAAGAAACGTTGGATTGAATATCTAATATTCGAAGATCTTGTAGCGTCAGTGTTCTTTCTACATTTTTTCAAAAATACGAAAGTGAAGACATAAAGTTAAGCGTTGGATTGGAGCTTCGAAAATCTTGTGGCGTCAGCTTCCCTTTACCAATTATTTCGAACTTACGAAATATGACATAAAAACGGTGGAGTCTATACCTAAGATTCGAAGACCTTGTAATGAAAATCAGCTTCTTTTTATACATTTTTTCAGTCACGAAATTACAGACATCAAATTAAACGTTTTATTCGATACTTAAAATTAGAAGATCTTGTGACGTAGCTTATATTTATCAACTTTTCGAAGTTACGCAGTTTGATCCGAAGGATTTGATACTTAAGATTCCAAGATCTTGTAACGCAAACTTATCTTTATCAACTTTTACGACAATTTTCACTATTTATAGTAAGCGGTGGATGTGATACTTAAGATTCGAAGATCTTGTAGCGTCAGCTTATCTATATGATTTATTTAGAAGTTACGAAATATAAGACTTATAAAAGTACGCGCTTATCTTTATAATTTTTTTCCGAAGACTTAAAAAAAATTTAAGACTTAAAAAAGTAACCGTTGGATTCGCTACCTAAGATTCGAAGATCTTGTACCTTAAGCTATCTGTATAAATTTTATCAAAATTACGAAATTTAACACTTATAAATTTCAGCGCTGGAATAGATCGTGCACTCTCCGCGGAATGGTTGATCGCATCTCTTAATTTCGAGTCACATTTGATAGATAACTAAGATTCGAAGATCTTGTAGCGTCAACTTCTCTACATTAATTTTTTCGAAGCGTAAGCGTTGGATTCTATATCTAAGATTCGAAGTTCTTGAAGCGATCAATTTTTTCAAAATTACGAAATTGCAGACATAAAATTAAGAGCCGGATTAGATCTTGTACTCTCCGCTGAATGGTTCATCGCATCCCTTAATTGCGGGTCACATTTGATAGATAACTAGGATTCGAAGATCTTGTAGTGTCAGCTTGTCTGTTTCAATTTTGTAGATGTTACGAAATAAAAGACTTATAAAAGTAAGCGTTGAATTTCATACCTAGTACTCGAAAATCTTGTAGCGTTAGCTTTCTCTTCGTAAAATTTTTCGAAGTTACGAAATTCAAGACATAAATATAAAAGTTTTATCCGATACTTAAAATTCGAAGAGCTTGTAACGTAACTTATTTTTATAAACTTTTCGAAGTTACGCAGTTTGATCCAAATTAAAGTAAGTGAAGAATAGATACTTAAGATTCGACGGTCTAGTACCGCAAGCTTATCTTTATAAATTTTTATCAACTTTTACGAAGAATTTAACTTGTTAACGTAAGCGTTGGAGTTCGTACTTAAGATTCGAAGATCTTGTGGTATCAGCTTCTCTCTATCAATTTTTTCGGAAGTTACGAAATATTACTAGAAAATTAAGCGTTGGATTCGATACCTAAGATTCGAAGAAAATTAAGCGTTGGATTCGATACCTAAGATTCGAAGATCTTGTAAGTAAAATCATCTTTTTATACATTTTTTCAAAGTTACGAAATTAAAGACATCAAATTAAACGTTTTATTCGATACTTAAGATTAGAAGATCTTGTCACGTAGCTTATATTTATCAACTTTTCGCAGTTACGCAGTTTGATCTGAAGGATTTGATACTTAAGATTCGAAGATCGCAAACTTATCTTTAACGCAAACTTATCTTTTTCACTATTTTAAGTAAGCGGTGGATGTGATACATAAGATTCGAAGATCTTGTAGCGTCACCTTATCTACACATATGATTTATTTAGAAGTTATGAAATATAAGACTTCTAAAAGTACGCGCTGGATTCGACACATATGATTCAAAGATCTTGCAGCGTCAGCTTATCTTTATCATTTTTTTCGAAGTTACGAAATTTAAGACTTAAAAAAGAAAACGTTGGATTCGATACCTTACATTCGAAGAGCTAGTAGAGTATGCTCATCTCTACCATTTTTCGTAGTTACGAAATTGAAGACATAAAATTGAGCTGTGCATTTGATACTTCAGATTCGAAGATCTCCTAGCGTAGCTTATATATAAATTTTTCTGAAGTTATGAAAATTAACTCATAAAAGTAAGCGTTGGATGTAATGCTTAAGACTCGAAGACTTTGTGCTTTAAGTTTATCTTTATAATTTTTTTTCGAAATTTAGAACATATAAAGGTAAGCGTTGGATTTGATACCTAATATTCGAAGATCTTGTAGCGTCAGCACCTTACAATATCTCGCTAGTCATAATGGGGTAACGGGGAGCCGTTATTTGCCAGTTTCTTTAGAGCACTTGCCGGCCATTCAGATCCTCGGCACAACTCCTTCACCTTGATCTTAAAAGTGCAGATCCAGGTAGAGGCATGACCTACAAGGGTCAGAAAGAACTGCTGCCTATTATAGGACAGACGCAAACTACGGAGCCGCGTAATGTAGGACAGATTCGAAGATCTTCTACTCAGGTTATTTTCATAAATTTTTTCGAAGTTACGAACTTTCATATAGACTTGAACGTTTTATTCGATACGTAAAATTCAAAGATCATACGTAGGTCATTTTAATCAACCTTCCGAAGTTACGCAGTTTGATCCGAATTTAAGTGAAGATTCAAAGATATTGCAAGCTTCTCGAAAAAATGTCACTCATGATTTGATATACGATTCCAAGATCTTGTACCGGAAGCTTATCTCTATAAATTTTTTCGAAGTTATGAAATAGACTTATAATAAAAGTAAGCGTTTGATTCAATAATGAAGATTCGACAATCTTGTAGCGTCAGATTCCTTTTTATCAATTTTTTCGAAGTTATGAAATTTAAAACTTATAGACTTAAACATTTTATTCGATACTTTAAATTCAAAGATTATACGCAGCTTTTTTTCTCAACTTTTCGGAGTTACGCAGTTTAATCCGAATTAAAGTAAGTTAAGGATTTGATACTTAAGATTCCAAAATCTTGTAGCGCAGGCTTATTTTTATCAACTTTTACGAACATTTTCACTATTTAACCTAAGCGTTGGATTTGGTACTTAACAGTACTTAAGAGTCGAAGATCTTGTAATGTAACCTGATCTGTATCATTTCAGACTTATGAAAGTAGGCGTTGGATTTGATATTAAGATTCCCAGACCTTGTACCGTAAGCTTATATGTTTATATTTTTTCGAAGTTACGAAATATAAGACATAAGAGTAAGCATTGTATTCGATAATTAAGATTCGAAGATCTTTTAGCGTCAGCTTCTTTTAATCGATTTTTTTCGAAGTTACGGAATATAAGGTATAAAACTAAACGTTTTATTCGATACTTATAATTCGAAGATCATTAATTTTTATCAAATTTACGAAGTTGTGCATTTTACCCGATTCGAAGATCTTGTAACGTGACCTCATCTGTTCATTTCCGTTTTCCAAGCTAACAAAATATCAGATACTTAAGAAGCTGCTATCAGAAGCTCCCCCCAATTCCTTAATGGGATGTGAATGGAAACCATTTATTTATTATATTAATATTCGAACATCTTGTAGCGTATGCTCTTCTCTACAAGTTTTTCGAAGTTACTAAATCTAGGACATAAAATTAAGCATTGGTTTAGATTACTTAAGATTCGAAGATCTTGTAGCGGAAGCTTATCTGAATTTTTTTCTTAATTTATGAAATTTAAGACATGAGTTTGATTCGATACCTAAAATTTGTAATTCTTGTAACGGGGATTATTCTTCTCAAGTTTTCGAAGTTACTGAGTTTAATCCGAATTAAAGTGAAGGATTTGTACTTAAAAGTCGCACACATGTTGTAGCTCAAGCTTATCCTTACCAACTTTTACGAAGTTTTTCACTAAGCGTTGGATTTGGATTCGAAGGTCTTGTAACGCAACCTTATCTGTATCATTTTCGCTTTCAAAGTTAAAAAATATCAGACTCATTAAAGTAGGCATTGGTTTTGATGTTAGATTCCAAGATCTTGTACCGTAAACTTATCTTATCAAGTTTTTCGAAGTTACGAAGTATAACAGAAAGCGTTGGATTCGATAAATAAGATTGAAGAACTTCTAGTACAGCTTATATGTTTATATGTACATACATTTTTTTTAAGGTTATGAAAATTAACTCACAAAGGTAAGATTTGGATTCGATAACTCAGATTCGAAGATCTTGTAGTCAGCACTTTTTATATATTTTTTAAAGTTACGGAATTTAAAACTTATAAAACTAAAGTCCGGGATTCGATACTTCAAAGAGTCGAAGATCATGTAACATATACCCATCTTTACAATTTTTTTCGAAGTTAAGGAATGTCGATATCTAAGATTCGAAGATTTTGTAGCATCAGCTTCTCTTTCTCAAAATGTTCGATGTTGCGAAACATAAGACTGACAAAACTAAGCGTTTGATTCGACATGTATGATTCGCAGATTTTGTAGCGTCTGCTTATCTTTATAAATTTTTTTGAAGTTACGAAATTTAAGACTTCTACAACTAATCGGGGGATTCGATACTGAAGATTCAAAGATCTTTTGGAGTATCTTATCTATAATTCTTTTGAAGTTATGGAAATTAAGACTCATAAAAGTAAGCGTTGATCTTGTAACAAAACTTAATTTTACATTTTCGAAAGTAATGGCGTTGAGATTGATTTAAAGGGTTTAAATCTCGCATTGTGCTTATCTTTTCTGAAATTTTTCGAAGTATTGACGTTTACGATTTAAAGGTATAGTACTCCTTCAACGATATATTTATTGTCCCGAAAAATTGCTTAAAACTTTAAATTTCGAAACAATTCTGTTCTATAAGACAAAGCAAATTATTGTTAGTCGTATTCCGTGTACGATTAGAATTTACATTTTACATTTGTAACTTAAATCGTCTTTAATTTTTCTTTCAACTGACGCATGTTTCCTTTATATGATTCTACAAATGCATTTATCGGAGTAATCGAATTTTACTTTTTCAATATTTTTTATTAAATAAAAATATCAGAATATTACTAATTTAATAAAATAAGTCATGAAAATACCTGGAAAGGAATTGGTATTTCTGATATCCAAAAATAGTATACGCTTATACCCTGATGATGGCTGTTCTAGGAAGGTTTGCTTTTAGAAAATTGACGCAAAGATCTGATATAATGGTACTAGTATTGTAGTATATCATCGTATAGTTTGCAGTTAAACGCTGACCATTTACAATAATAAATTTTCAATTTTTTTTCAAACGCAAATCAAAATAATTTCGTACATAGTATTTCTACAATCATTTTTGCCTGTTGCGGATATCGTATGTTCCAGTACGATAAAAGTTTGAAAGCAGGACTTGTAACCTGACTAAATACAATCTTAGTACTTAGGTTCATAACAGAAATTTGGCGCAAATTGGGTTTTCCGTCCGTTCAAAATATTATATATTTTCCCTAAATAAAACCTGTTATATCTATAAAACTTCATAACTCTTCTATTATCGCAATGACAATCTTACACAAATTCTCAATTTGTGTGGAATTATATTCCGGAATATGATATTTGAATTATTCTTGATCAATTGTTTAGGAATTTCAAAAATGCAAAAATGCAAATGTTAGGTTAACACTAAATTCATTATTTTTTATAAATATTTCGATTTAAAAAATGGAAGAAATTCAGTTTGAACTAATTGGTTTAAATGTTTGCATGATTTCGTAAAATATTAGTC
This sequence comes from Phaonia tiefii, assembly GCA_963931995.1. Taxonomy (NCBI): domain Eukaryota; kingdom Metazoa; phylum Arthropoda; class Insecta; order Diptera; family Muscidae; genus Phaonia; species Phaonia tiefii. The sequence continues at coordinate 24,779,510 of OZ008367.1, forward strand.
AATATTCCTACTCCAACAAGCTGAGTTTTGTAGTAGTTATTTAAATTTATTATAAAATTTACTAATTGCAGTAGGCAAACGTATACATATTTAAAAAACTATAAATAAGCTTGAGTATAGAGTTCAAACCCTTCGTGTACTTTATTATAAAAATGTTGCGACATTTTTAGAATCATAAATTCCAGACTTTTAATAAGAACTTTCAGAAATCAAACCATTTGTATAAACACTGAAGTTTTATAAACCTAGAGCAATTATTTTAATCGCCTCATATTTGTTAATGATTCGTAAACTCTTTTTAATTTCTACATTTTCTAGATTTTGATAAAAAAAAGCTATCGAGTTTTTGTAAATTTTTTAAATTCTATGACATATTTGCAAATTTTTGACTTTTGCGTAGTGTTTGGAGTTCTTCGATGAACTAGACTTTTATCTAAGTTTGAATTTTTTATTGTGAACTTTTATTCGGTTTCTTTTTTTACTTCTTATTAAACTTGCCTCTTCTCTTCTTCATAAATAAACTCTAACAGTTTCGTTAAAAATCCCTTGATTTCTTCGTTAACTCTTGATCAAACTTTTGTTCAAATTTCCGTTCAATAATTTCTAGATCAGTAGTTAATTATTTTTAAAACTCTCAACGTTTCTTTTACTGCTCTTCATTTATTTATGGATTCGTTTTCATTAACTGGTATCTATTTCATAAACCATCGACTCTTAAATAAACAGCGATTATTTTAAAATTTTTGAATTTAATAAACACAACGTTTTTTTAAACGGTTAATGTTTTTGTAAACTATCAATGTTTTTGTAAACTATCAATGGTTTTGTAAACTATCAATGTTTTTGCAAACTGTCAATGTTTCCATTAACTATCGCATTTTATAATCTCTCCAAGTTTTAAAAATATCCAAAGTTTATATAAAATATTGATGGTTATATAAAATTTTACTGATAACAAATAGTAGACATTCGTCATAGAGATTGTATCCCTTTCAAAATATATAGATATCTATAAACGCTGATATTTTCATTTCTCGACTTTCCATAAACTCTCTGTATCTATCTATAAACCCATGGCATAAACTCGCGATGGTTCTTTTAATCGATGCTCTATAAATATTCTATAAACTCTTGCAGTTTTTATAAACTCTCAACGTGTTTATAAACTCTCGACGTTTCTATAAACTCCTGAGGATTTCATAAACTCTCGATATTTTAAAAATATTCGATATTCCATAAACCTTTGACGTTCTTTAAACACGCAACGTTTCTATAACCTCTCAACGTTTCCATAAACTCTCAACGTTTCTATAAACTCCCGATGTTTTAAAAATATTCCATATTTCCATAAATCTTCGTTCTTTAAAAATTCGACCTTTCTATAAACTCTCAACGTTTCAATAAACTCTCAAAGTATTTATAAACTCTCGACGATTATATAAACTCTTATGTTTTAAAAATATTCGATATTTCCATAAACCTTTGACGCTCTTTAAACTCTATTGTAAGTTTCTATAAACTCTCAGTTTTTATAAACACTCGTCATTTCCATAAACTCTCAACATTTCTTTAAACTCTCAGTTTTTATAAACTCGAAGGTTTTATAATCTCTCGATGTTTTTAAAAATATTCGATATTTCCATAAACCTTTGACGATCTTTTAAGACTCGACGGTTCTATAAACTCTCTGAATTTCTAAAAACGCCCTAAGTTTGTATAAACTCTCAAAGTTCTTATAATCTCTCAACATTTCCATAAACTCGCGAAGTTTCCATATACTCTCGACGGTTTTATAATCTCTCGATGTTTTTAAAAATATTCGATATTTCCATAAATCTTTGACGTTCTTTAAACTGGCTGTTTCTATAAACTCTCGAAATTTATATAAACTCGATGCTTATTTAAACTCTCGGCGTTTCTATAAATTCTCGACGTTTCATAAACATTCGACGGTTTTATAAACTCTCGATTTTTTTTAAATATTTCATATTTCTTTTGAACTTTGGAAGTTTCTTTCGAAGTTTCTATGAACTCTCAATACTTTAATAACTCTCGACGTTTCTATAAACTACAGAGATTTCCATAAGCAGTAAAACGTTTTTATAGACTGTCCGAAGTCTCCAAAAATAATTTCTGTAAACTTATGACCTTCTTTACACTCTCTCTCAACGTTTCTATACTTGCAAAAATTTCTACAAATGTTCGACATTCATATAAACTCGGTGTTCTAAAAGTATTCGCTATTTCATCAAACGTTTTATAAAATTCCGACTTTCTATAAACTGTCTGTAACGTTTTTGTGAACTTTTGAAATTTGTATGAACTTTCGAAGATTCTAAAAGATTTTGACGATTTTGTACATAACTATAAGTTGTCAACGTTCCTATATAAAATTCGACATTTCGTTAAACCTTCGATGTTTCTACAAATGTTCGACGTTTCTATAAAATCTAGACGCTTCTTCTATAAACGGCATACCTGTAGGATTTTTACGCTACAAACTCCTGGCTTTTTAATAAACTGAATTGTTTACAAACTCTTAACTTCTTTATAAAATCGTATCTTTTCATAAACTTTCGACTTTTTCATAAATTAATGACTTGTTTATTATTCTAACCGCTTGGATCATATACCCGCTTGGATTTGCAACATTTGTTTATGTTTGTTTCATAAGCTCTCGATTTTTTCCATTAACTTTTGACATTCACACTCTTTGCTTTTTCATAAGCTCTCTACATTTTCACAAACCCTAGATTATTTATAAGCTCTCGACTCTTTTATTAACTCGGCTTTCATACTGACTCTCGACATTATCACATACACTCGGTTTTTTCATAAACTGTGCTTTTTCATAAACCCGGAAACTTTTGATTGGCTAAACTTGTTCACAAAATCTTAACTTTGTCATAAACAGAACTTATTCAAAAAATCTGGATTGTTTCATTAACTCATAATTTCATAAATTCTGAACTTTTCATAAACCCTGAATTTTTTCAAAAATTCAACTTTTTTATAAACTAAAATTTTCATAATCTGAAAATTTTCAGATAATTTGAACTTTTTGATAATTAAAGTTTTTCATAAACTCTGAACTTTTAAATAAACTGAAATTTTTCATTAACTGAATTTTTTCAAAAACTCAACTTTCCATAAACTGAACTTTTTCATGAACTCTGAACTTTTTCAATAACTGAACTTTTTCATTAACTATAAACTTTTAACACTGAACATTTGCAATAACTCTGAACTTTTTCATTAACTCGGAACTTTTTCATAAACTCAACTTTTTCATAATCTATGAACTTTTTTCAAAAACGGAACGTTTTTTAAACTCTGAAATTTTTCGTTAATTTTAAACATTTTCATAAACTGAACGTTTGACACATCCACACACACTCGACTTTTCCATATACTGGACTTTTTCAATAACTCTGAACTCTTTCATTAACTCTGAACTATTTCATAAACTCTGAAGTTTTGCATGAACTTAACACTTTTTCATAAACTCTGAGCGTCTTCATAAACTCTGAACATTTTTCCATAAACTCATGACTTCCATTAACTCTCGACTTTCATTACCACTGGACTGCCATTAACTCCCGACTCTCATTAACTCTCGACTCACATCAACTCTCGGCTCTCATCAACTTATCACATCAACTCTCGACATTTATTAACTCTCAACCTTCATTAAGTCATAACTCTCGACTCTCGTTAACTCTCGACATTCATTAACTGTCAACTTTCGTTAATTCTCGACTCCCATTTACTCTCGACTTTCATTTACTCTCGATTTTCATTAACTCTCGACTCTCATTTACTCTCAACATTTACTAACTCTCGACATTTATTAACTCTCCACTCTCATTGACTCCCAACTCTCATTAACTCTCAACTTTCATTATCTCTCTACTTTTAATATCTCTCGACATTCATTAATCTCGACTTTCATTAAGAACCAGATCATTCATCACTTTCACATTCAAGGCATTTTCCGGCATAATTTCTGGACTAAATTACGAAGTTGATATAGTTTTGTTAAAATATTTTTGTCTTCAGTTTTACGCAAATATTGTCGAAAATGTTACGGCAAGTGCTTAGTATGTACTGTCTAAAATAATAAGTGAAGTGACTGTGGCTAGTGTGATAACGCCTTAAATTACGACTTTCATGAACTCTCGATTTGCATACTCCTTACTTTCATAAACTCTCGACTTTTTCATTCAGCATTATTACGTATGTCGTTGTCGTATTTCGACTACGACAGTTCTTTAGCTAATTCACTCTAATGTCCAGTTTTTCAATGGGTAGTTAGTTAACTATCGGATTACTTAATCGTAATTGAAAGATAAAGTAAACTATCATATGGTAAGTGATTTGACAACCCTTGTATTCTTATTGGAAAAACATGCTTTAGGCTAAATACCAAAACAAACAACCATTTATAAAAAAAACTAAAATTTAACAATCTAGGATCAAAGTATGTATGTGCACAAAAACACTAATCAGAAATATGTACATATTATATACAATCTTACATTTCTCATATTGACTATCAGCAATGTGATGGTCAAAATCATATGGTTCTGACTAAAGTTAATCAATCAACATTGGGTTGTTAAATCATTGTTAACCATTGGCTGAAAACAAAATTCTCATTAACTCTTAGCATACTCATACGACTTCCGATAACTTTATATGCCCATAACTTTTGTCAAATATAGAATTTTGGTATCTTATTTTTAGTTAAATTTTTTGAACATGATCGACATTTTTTGGAACACCTAACATTTCAACCTCCAACCATCATGGGGGGTTTTATCAACTTTGATGTAAACTATAAAAACATTTAAAGGTTTTTATAAACTGAAATAACTGAAACAAAAGCTTCGTTACAAACTCTCTATCTAAGTAATCTGCGGTTTTAAAATTAAGCGGCGCATTCATATAAGTAATTATGGTATTATTATTTAAAAACATGAACTTTCATAAAGCTTTCGAATTCCGTCGGTATTTAGAACAATTGGTTTTAGTGGCAAACATTTAGGTTGTATGGCTCAAATATCACATTCTTAAAACTTGCATCACTAACATTTAAATTTGGTCATATTCAAATGTAATATAATTTATTTTTAATTCATTCAATAACCAAGCAGTAAGTAATGCCATTTATGGTTAAATGCGCTACAATTTTTAAATTTTGTTAATACTTTCCACCTTATACACTTTCATAAACTCAGAACTTTTCATAAACCCTTGAAATTCATGCGCCTGACATTTATACTCTGGAGTTTTTCATACTCTCATCATCTTTGCATAACCTATGTACTGCTTTTTATATATCTCGAACTTTTTATAATCGACTCTTTCTTTTCATACCTTTTCATAATTTATCTAATTCTGCATACTCTATATGGCCAATTTTTTGACCCATAATTATCTGATTTGTTAATTATGATAAGATGTTAACAATAGATTAATCAAGCGTTAAGATTTTCGGTGTTCTTGTTAAATACACAACCATTTGTACTAACATGATGGCAACAATGGCAAATACCGGAAAATGAAATGGGGAAACAGTTGGTTCCAAAGCAGAATTAGTAAACAAAACAAACATTTGATCAAATTGCAAAAAAACATTTATTACAAAAGAAAATAATGGTAATTGTTTTTTTTTACCTATTGAAAGATAGGGTATTTTTTTATAAATGAAGAAACTAGAACTAAGAAGAAAATAAACACGTGTAAAAATAAATGATAATAATGATGGGATTCCAATTTTTAGAGTTGTGGGCTCCCAAAGTTTTGATATACGGAATGTAATAAGGAACTGTTTTAAACGATGGATCTGACCGCTAATAATGTAAAAGAATTAAAGGAGCATTTTGTTCATTTGGTTGAAATTTTGAAAAATTAATTTTTTTTCCGAACTATTTATTTTAAAAAATCGTTTGTTCCAAAATTTCTAAGAAATTTGTCGTTTCTTTTTTAACGAATCATATTATGGGTTTTCAGTCTTAGTATAAGCTCGTTTTTCCTGTAACTGATTTTTGAAATTTGTATGAACATTTTTTGACGTTTCGGAAATATAAAAGTTTTACGAGGTATACGTAGGATGGATCTATGAAATCCCATATTATTTTGTTTGCACAACTATTGAAAAAGTATTTATCTAAAGTCTACGTATTATTTTAATTTAGACAACGTTTCGTTATTAATATCTGGCTCGTACTTCTTTCATTGGTAAACAGCTTAACAATAAATTGTACCATCGCACCAAAACAGTTGTACCAGAAGTGGTACCACATATCCCATCACTGATGTCAATAACAGCTGCATACTTAGCAAGAAGGGAAGGTTTAGAGTGCTCCTTCTGAACACTCAACACCACGCCCCTCTTTTCGAACGAACTAACTAACTAACTAACTAACTAGCAATTGTTTAATCGACGAAATGTGGCTGATTAATCATTTGTTAATTATATACCGAAATCATAAATGCTGTGTTTAATTACAAAATCAAGTATATCGAGATGATCTCTCTCCTAAAAATTGGCCATTAATCCATTAATAAATACTCGACTTTTAAATATATTATACCAACTTCTTCATACTCTCAACATTTTACTCTTTTAAACACTCTCCAACTATAAACTCTCGACTTATTCTGTAACACCCGACCTTTTCCTCGACTCTCGACTAATTCTCAATTTTTTCACTTGAATTTTGGCTTTTTATAACCCATGAATTTGTATTTTGTCGGAATTATTTTTATAGCTTTGAATTTTATTTATTTTTTCATTTCTCGTCATATACATAACCAAGCCATTAGGCCTTATATTGTTACAAAACTTCTACCATAATTATCTTTGAATTTTTATTTAACTTTTGAATTGTCTTTTATCTCTGGACCTGTTTCTTAAATCCCTGGATGTTCTTTAACGTTATTCTTTCATTTTGGTTTTTCTTTCATGTAGACTTTTTCTTTTAACTCTCGTCTTGACTTTGTCTTTAACCCTGGGTTTGTTGTTTAACTATCGACGACATCGTTTTTAAATCTCAAATTTTTATTGAACTCTCAACTTTTTCTTTAGATTTTTACTTTTTATTGAACTCGCTTTTTCTTCAGCTCGTGACTTTTTCTTTAACTCTCGAAGTGTGTAAATCTGTACATCTTAGCAAACTTTCGATTTTATAAAATTCTTGTCTTCTTTTGTTATCTTAGTTCTTTCAAAACATTGAACGTGTTTCATTTTCGCATATTTAGACATTTTATTCTCTCGAGTTTTCGTAAATTTTACAATTTTAAGGATACTTTTTGTCTATTTCTAACCCCTATTTATTTTTGTATTATTGCTCTATTATTAAATAATCCCAACATATGTATATTTTGGTAGTTTGTGACGCATTTTAAGGACAATAAGCTTAACTTTTTACGACGATTTTATATCGAATATTTCATGTTATTTATAGTTGGTCCCCAAATACGCATACGTAGGACTTGATCTATATTCTGGTAAAAACGCAGATTGACTATTAGTTTTTTTTTTTATAAATTAAAGATTAATTTAAACGCTTAGTTGGTATTCATCATTTTGTTTGGTTGTGTGCCCTATGTATCGTTAACTATTAACTAAACAAATACTTGTCCTAATCGATGATATTTTCTTATTTCAAATATTTTTTAAATTATTCTATACGAAATATGTATGTACTCTAAAGTATTTGAATATCTATAAAAGTATAAAAATAAATCTATAGATCTATATAATATAATTTACTCACTTTGATTTATATAATACGTGTAAATAACGTAGTTTTTCATACGTAAATAACGTAATATAACATGGGGGGGAGGATACCTTTCTGTAAAATGAAGAATGTGGAAAATGGATGTTTGTTTCGGCTGGGGTCATATCATGTATATTCGAGTGCGTGACACGAAACATGGACGGACCGACCAGCACAAAAACGTTGGTGGTGTTGTTGTTTGAAAGGAAAAACAATTTGCAAAGGTTGTTGGTTTGTAGAAAAAATTCTTGGTATAATATATTTATTTCTCATTCATCATCATATATATATTTCTTTTTTTTGTACATATCGTGTACTATTTTTTGAAATTAATTTTCATTCCTTTTTTAGGATATTCATTTTTTAGATATAGATATTTTTTCAAGATTTTTTTGGAATTCCTTCTATTACTTTTTTAATTTTTCCTTTTTTGAATTCCTTTCATCTTTTATCTTTTTTTGAATCTTTTTTGTTTCTTTTTTTTTGGAAATGTAGAAATTATATCTAGTAAGTAGAATTTTTGAAAAATACTTAATAATTGAGGCAAAAAACGTGTGAAAAACAGAACTTAAGAGGCTTACATGGTAAACTTAAAACATTTTTTATAAATCTTGTTGGCTTTATTAAGTGCTGTCGAATATAGGGTGGTTGGTTGATTATCTCGCTAGTGTTTATAGATTAATAGTCAGAATAAAATGTAAGGACGAATTTTAAATAGTATTTTAAACTATAAAACACTTTACCCTCTTCGTTTGCATAAAGCAGTAGTTGTGGTATACGCTCTCTATACAGAATTATACGTTTTAGTTTGGACTCATGTTAAGGAGGCTGCTGTTTTTCAGATTCAGTAAAGCAACCCATTCCGTGGGTTGGACGATGTAGTTTATATACATGATTTGTGAACTTTTTGTGTGTCATCTCTGATTTGCGATAGTGCCTGACTGTTATTTTCCTTTCTCTCTCTCTCATTTGATTGTATCGCCGACGACGAACGAATGACCTGCCTGTGATTCAAACTCGTGCATCATATCTCATTCATTATCATCACATCATATCACAACATTCATTCTTCATTCATATTAACAACAATTAGGCGCATCATGCATTCTCTGGCTTATTTTATTTAGAGACGAGACGGACGCGACGACTCTTTCGATGACCTCTATCTTGATTATCGTTTGTAGGTTTGAGTTTCGATTTGCTGTGTTCTAAACCGATATCTCAACATTTATATTGTATACATAATATTTAAGATACATAGTATAACCTTTTTGCTCAGAGGTCTCTACAGTTGCGTTTCAAGATGCTTATCTTAAATTTTTGTTGTGATAGATAGATATTTCAAAACTTCAAAAGACGAGAGAAGGTTAGACGGACGACGTAGAATTATAAACATAGCTTATATCTTTTTAGTTTATACGATATAAATTACGGACGCCGCCCATATAAACACACACAAACAATTCGCTATATGATTTAAAGAAAGAAAGGTATTTTGTAAGTTTTTTAAAAAAATATATGAGTAATACTATATAAGAGAAATTATGTATACTAAAAGTTAATTAATTACTAAAACGAATACAAATAGAGAAGAATTGGATAATACAGAAATTATCCATAAACAAATTGGCTGTAGATTACGGAGGGAGAAATAGGAGATTGTATGGGGATTAAAAATTATACACATTTCCCCGCTAGGTGTACACGCTACACAAACACGAACTATTTTGGACTACACGTTTCTTTAAGTGTAAAAAAATACATCTTTTTCAGCAGCAGCGGCGTCGTCGACAAATCGAATTAAACATCGGCGTTACAAAGACTTTTAGTGCCGTGGACTTTTGTTACACAGAGTGAGCAATTTTGTCTCGAGTATCGAATACATTTTTGCGAATCAGGGATAAAAGATTGGAATTTTAAAATTTTACTCCGAAGCTGTATTAAAATATAGTACCACGGTAGTAAATGTATCACAGTAGTGAATGTAAATAGTTGATGGTTGAAAAAAAAACAGCGTAAAGTATAAAATGAATACACTTTATTCGCATATCTCTGCTAACAAGGAAACACGACTGATGTGCAATTCCGTTTGTTTGGTGAGAACGTTTTTAGGTTACTTTTCCCATAAGTAAAAAGCCTCTACGATATTACTTTCACAAATATCGATCGAATACAATCAAAATTTTGGTTGTAGTTTCCGATCCTAAATTAATGCATTTTTCATACCTGATGTGAAAAGAAGATGAGAAACTACATCTCTGATAAATTTGTGAGAAAAAAGTGAATGTAATTCTCTCGTTGAAAGAAATAGCACCATGGTAGAATTATCTACCAGGTAAACTCGTCAGCCCAACTGATTTGTGAATTTTTCATATTTTCCTTGGGTATCTGTCAAATTTGGTATTGTTTCTTCTCGTTTGTTGAAAAAAATTTTAATGAAGATGCAAGTTTAAGCATAGACATTGTATCAAGTAGGATAAGCTTATTCCATTTCAGTTTGTGTAGTGTTTCTACTTAATCAGCTAATTCTGAAACTACAGAATTTCTAAGGCGAAGTAGATAATTCTACCATGGATAGCACGTTATTTTGTATTTGAAACGGAATATGCACGAGATCGTTTACTTCCTGAGTCATTTTCAAGTGCTGTGAGACAAATAAATAGATACATACATCATTCTGCTCATGATAAAAATACTCATGGTAGACGGGGTGTCGCAGTTGGTGGAATATTTATGACAACACATTTATCTGCTTCTCACTTACGTTGTGTGAAATCAAACACATACGTATACCTACACTAAAGTAAACACACATACAAAAACAAAATACATGTGAAGTTGACAGTTCGAAAGTGGTCTGCAGTGTAAACAAAGCAAATGAGCTGGGATTATGCGTTCACCATCTATGAATACATCTTGATCGTGCCAGATGATTTGGCTTCCAAAATAGAGATGCCACATGTAACAAAACAATTATACGAGACACGGGAACCTTAAAAAAAAATCTCCAGACTCTGGTGATGAACAAAATAGTTTAGAAATTTCTAATAAAATGATGTAACAAAATTAATAAAAAAAAAAAAAAAAAAATGCATTTTCCACTTTATGCAGTTACATTTTACGGTATTGTATACAAACATAGAAAATAAATCAGCATTTTATAACTGTTCTTTGGGTTATCGCCAACAATCGAAGTTGAAGATGACGGAAATGAACGTCACACCGTATTTTGTTAAAATTTAATCGATTTAGCCAACAACAAAAAAGGAGGAAACAGCTGCAATAAATAATAATGAAATCAACTTGCACAAATTGCAGTGTTAGGGTGCAAATCCCAGATTGTGACTATAGTATGTATACAGCATTAAGTGCCAAACTTCCAGTATACATTTAAACTGGAAGGAATTTCACTGGAACTTCCCTGAGGCAAATTAGTGACTATTCAGAACGAAAAATATAGATGAATCCTACAATATCTGTACTATATATTTCATTAATATATACGAACTTATATGGGGTGCATTACAAATATAAATAGGTACTTATAACGAATATAATTTTCAGTTTAAAAAATTGTTGAAATACGTAGAATGTACTTGTTTGTGTATATATGTATGTACATTTGCGACGGACGATAGGAATAGCACATACATATAAAATGTATAAAAACGACAACACATACGTGTTGTACATGTACAGCAGATGTTTTTGCACAACGCCACTAAACCGTTGCGACAACTAGCCAGAAATTTCTCGACATTTAGGTTAGGAAAATTTTCAATTTCGCACAATTGAGTTGAAAAATAACAATTTATGTTAACACGACAGTAATACTATATCTTTTATTTTTCGTTTCTTTAAATATTTAAACAAATATTTAAATAATGCTTACGTGGTGGATTGAGGGTATAATGACGACGACCACACCTCAGTACTCTTCCCAAACACACAAAGGCGAACCCCAGAGAAAAAAGCCCATTTCATCATGTCTGCCTCCTACAGAGGAGAAGAACGCAGCTGCATTATATGTATCTGCCTGGTGGTCTAAACCATCTTCTTTCTGCTCCCTAGCGATTCACTGGCAAAAACTTCTTTTTAAGCCCCATAATCCGATGGTTTCGCTTCACGCAATAGTGGTTAACAAATTCTTCCATAAATTTTCAGCAAAATTTCCTTTCTCATCTTCACTATTTCAGCCTATTACACGAAGAACAATATTGGTATTCTAGCTGCTCCTGCACTATTTGCCCAATACAACAATTGGCAAAGGTGGTGATGATGATGTAGAAGGCCATTTATTTCACAATATTGGCAATGCACTTATTTCACAATACTTTAACTTAATATTCCACTTTTCTTTTGAGTATTCCGCCAACTGAACTAAACAAACTGTAAAACACAACTGATGCCAGTACTAGCACTGCAGCAGTATTTATACCCTGGCCACAATATCTACATATGTGTGTGTTCTGTTTGTTTCCAAGCTTCAAGAAATTTCCATTGCCCCTTTCTGGCACTATTGATTTTCGCATGAGCAATGGGAAAATTCTGGAAATAAATATGAGGTTGTCTCTTTCGCAGGCTACGTGATTCCAAACTGCTATACAAATGAAATATAGACGAAGTGTGGGAAGGGGGTATGGTAAACGTTTACCACTGCGTAGCCAAAAAAATCCATGAAATAAACCACTTGTCATTGGAAAGCTGTAAAATTTCGTAATTAAATTGGTTAATTTTTGTTGTACTTCAATGGGATGATAAATAATTTTTCTAGTTTTGCTAAAATATCTAAAATTTGAAGTGGTGTAGTTCAAATTTTCTCTGGCAAAAAGAAACATAACAATCATTTATACATAAAACCTCGCACACATGCATAAGTAAGTATCTGTGTCTATTCATGTGTACAAGCGTAAATCGTTGCTAATGTTGGTCGCGTTAAATGAGGGGAATACACGATACATCAGATTGATGATGACGGCCTATACGTACAATAACCCTGCGGCTACACGAGCAAGATATTGCTCAATGAATTTCACACATACTAGCTGTCAGAATTACGTTGAATTGGCAGCTGTGACATAGGCTGTCTACAAGAAATTGTAGCAAATTCATTTCTCTATATGGCGTCGTCACAGAAGCAACAAAAAAAAAACTGATTTGTTGGTTGGCACACATTTTATTTATTTATTTATTTTACACAAAACACTAATAACTGAAAAAACACAAATAATACCCTCTACTACACAGCGCGGTATTTCAATTATTCATGTATTATCGATCGCAATACGCTATCAAAATGCGCTACCGACTTTCTCTGCAGCGACCATTGCCAACTAGCTGGTATTCAAAATCCTCTACCAGCTAGCTTTCAATGAGCAAAATGTGAGTGGGTTAGTAAAAAAATGTGAGTGTAATGTGAATTGCTTACAATTTCTTGCTCGTGTAGCCACCGGGTAACTAGGGTGTTCATAACCGAAACCGGTTTGCCGTTTTTTTAAACGTAGTTTTCCATAATTCAGCTAATATGTTAATTTCGTGAATCGAAAATTTCGATCAATTTTTATTTTTTGTAATCAAAATCAATTACAGGGTTCTTCTGATTACACATACACCAGCAGCTACGTTTGCGGGCTGCTATGTCTTTTTGCTCCCGCATATAGCACTGCACCTTCATAGCAATGTCTGCTTGATCTTCGGGGTCGATACCCTCCATTTCCGTTTCGACATACATGCCCAACCACTCAAACTTTCGCCGCTTTTTTCGTTGGCTCAATTTATCGGAAAATTTGGATATTTCTTCCTGGAACTTTCTGATCTCACCGCCTCTCTAAATATATAAGTTTATTTACTTTTAATGATAAACTTTCCCGACAAAAAAATTATTAAGCATACCTTTGGTTTCTTCCTTTGTGGAGTCTCCGATAAGTATGGGCTGGTATTTTCAGACTCCTACAATTAAACATTAAAACAAGTCAAATATGAAATATTAACTTGAATTTTATTAATTTTTAATTACCGACAGCGTTATTGCATCTTCGCTCGTGTATGCTACATTTGAGTCCTGAAAAAATTGAAACATAATTGCCTTTAACATTTAAGGTCTTTTCCAAAACAAAAATTTATAATTACATGAATGTTATCTTCGCTTGGTCTCATATCAATGTGACACTTCAGGAATGCCAGCTCGTCGTAGCACCAAAGTCGGGGAACATATATGTCACCAGTTCCACTTCCACTTTTCTTCGACCGAGTCACCAGTCGCTCTTCGGCCATATACTGCGTCCTCAAGTTCCTCCATTTTTTTTTGACATCGTCTAAACTGATGCTTGGGATGAATTTTCGCATTTGCTCCAAAATATTATTGAACGCCTGCGCCTTTACATTTCGGTCCATATATTCTTTGGATTTTACGCTGTATAGGCAAGGATGCTGCTGCACCATCAGAATATATTCTGAAATGTGGTGTCGCTCCCATTTGATTGGCATTTTTTTTTTACATTTAGACCTTTCAAATTAATGAACTATTTAAGAAAAGATTAAAAAAAACACAACATAAACACTTTTTTAATAATTTACTATTTTCTTCCAAAATACACAAAAAAAAACATTTATGTATATGGCTTTCGTTTTTGTTAGGAAACTAGAATAGGACACTATGCAAAAGTTTCATACAAAAACAAACACTTTTATAATTATTTAATGTTTTCTTTTAAATAAAATCAAAACAAAATACTCACTTTACAAATCTCTGGAATTACTCACAAACACACCTTTAAACACTTTAAAAACCACTGCCAATAATACTACGAAATGAAATGAAAATCAAAACGGAATTGCAAGATAATTGCATGTATGTGCAAGTTTTTTCCCAGTTACTCCCCTTTCACCTCTCTCTCCTATAAACTTAACAATTGCTGCAATTATAATTGCTAATGTAAACCCACCCTTTCCAAGCTTCAAGAAATTTCCATTGCCCCTTTCTGGCACTATTGATTTTCGCATGAGCAATGGGAAAATTCTGGAAATAAATATGAGGTTGTCTCTTTCGCAGACTACGTGATTCCAAACTGCTGTACAAATGAAATATAGACGAAATGTGGGAAGGGGGTATGGTAAACGTTTACCACCGCGTAGCCAAAAAAATCCATGAAATAAACCACTTTTCATTGGAAAGCTGTACAATTTCGTAACTAAATTGGTTAATTTTTGTTGTACTTAAATGAGATGATAAATAATTTTTCTAGTTTTGCTAAAATATCTAAAATTTGAAGTGGTGTAGTTCCAATTTTCTCTGGCAAAAAAAAACATAACAATCATTTATACATAAAACCTCGCACACACGCATAAGTAAGTATCTGTGTCTATTCATGTGTACAAGCGTAAATGGTTGATAATGTTGGTCGCGTAAAATGAGGGGAATACACGATACATCAGATTGATGATGACGGCCTTACGTATAATTTGACGCTCTCCAACTAGGGTGTTCATAACCGAAACCGGTTTTCCGGTTTTTTTTTAAACGTAGTTTTCCATAATTCAGTTAATATGTTAATTTCGTGAATCGAAAATTTCGATCAATTTTTATTTTTTGTAAGCAAAATCAATTACAGGGTTATTCGCATAATTATAACAGTTGATTTTTTTTGCCATACGAAGTACGAGTATCAAAAATAAGGAAAATTTCATCAACCGAAAATTTCGCTCACTTTTTATTTGCTTGGTACTCAGCTCTGCCAAAATTTCGTAGGTAAAATCAAGTACAGGGTTGTTACGCCGAAGTTATTTCGTACGAAAACAATTGTTTAATAATTGTAGGGGACCGGAATTTGGACATTTCGATTATTTTAGTAAACAAAAGTAATACCACATGCATTAAAAATAGAATTGAGTGCAAAGATGAATTATTAATGAAATATTTGCAAGGAAAATCAGAGATATGTGGTAACTCTCTGTAAAAAAATTTTCCGTTGAGAGATAAATCACAAAATTTCTTAGGCTGATGGCAGAGTGCGCGCTGAAAGCCGAGCCGAACCTATTTGATGCGAGATGAAAAATAGGGGGTGTCAGAGTGAATGCGAGAATCTGCGCTGTTTTTCCTTTGTATTTTGTATTTATGAATGTTTATAGTGCAGTTATTCATTTGTGTTTATAAAATTGAATGAACAGTAAAGCAGTGAAACAGTACAGCAATTAAACTTAATTATTTTCTATTTGACAGTTGAAATTTTTCCCATATATTATTGATAGTTGAAGATGTATATTTTCTGATATTTTTATTAATATATCAATCGTTGTAGGAAAGAAAGTTGAAAATAAGTGATTTTCTGAATTCACATCCTCCAATTTTGTTTATATTGACAACAGAGAGACTCTATGGAGCCATTAAGAGAATCCCATTATCAGATATTTGAAATTTAAAAAACTCGCGATTTTATTCGCGTTTTTCATTTTTGAAAAACCTAAAAAAATGAAAAAAGTTGTGAAGTTTGGAGAGCTATATTTTTTTAAGTAGATGGACTATTTCAAAAATTTAAAATGTTTCTGAATGATACGGTTGTCTATTTGTAGAATCCGTACTCTAAAAATGAGGGCTTGATTTCAGAAATGCATTTTTATAGCAACTGCATTTTTTTAATGCATTTTCCACTTCCTTTTCCCCCTATGATTTTAAAAAATTTAACATCATTGCAAAATTCAGAATTTTTTATAAAAAAGACAAGTAATCTTTTTTTGGGACAAGGCAGCTTACTATTTGTAATGATTTTTTAAAAAAAAACTTACTTGATTTTTCATATAAAAAAAAAATAAAATTTAATATTTTTTAGGATTTTGACTTTGAATTGCTATATTTTAAACAGTTTTTGTCGCATTACTAATATTTAAAAAGTTCCTGTAAGGTATTGTTGTCATTTAAAGTGTGTTTTTCTAAAATAATGCTGATTGAGAATAATGCGAATGCAATTACTTGTAATATAAATGCTATTTTTGGATGCACTTTGCAAAAAATTCTAATGTACAGAAAAAAAATTGTTTTTCTTTTGATTTTTTTGTAAGAAGGCTTACTTTTTGATGCCAAATACTTATTCCTAGGAAACTACATGCTACTAGAATTGAATGATGAAATACTTCTTCCCTATTTCATCATGTATTGTGTTCAGCGTGTATACACACCTATGTACACATTTGTACATATGTGTGTACAATTCTGTGACAAGCAAAAGTAGCACAACTTTTTATATGAAATATTTCATATGTTTTTTTTTTTTAAATCATTAAAAATAGAAAAATTCTTTGTCCCAGAAAAAGAGAACATTTATTTAATAAATACTATTCTAAATTTTACAAAAATGTTTTTTTTTTTGAAAATCGAAGGGGGAGAACGCACCGCAAAATGCACTTTAAAACTGCATTTGCATACAATTTTTTTTTTTTTATAGTGGTAACTTTTAAACTTCAAATCATAAAATAGACAAAAACAACTTTCAGAAACTTTTTAAATCTTTGAAAAATTCGGTCCACTTATGGAAATGTGGCTCTTCAAAGTTCACTACTTTTTCCATTTTCTTAACTTTTTGAAAAATGAAAGCGCTAATAAAATCGCGATCTTTAACAATTTTAAAAATCTAAAAACGCAAATGTATATTTGGCTCCATAGAGTCTCTCCGTGCAAAATTTGAAGAAAATCGGAATACCTTCGGTCAGATTTGTGGTGTTTTCTCATGGAATGAATGATATGTTTTTCAAGTCCCACAAAGCAGGTCGAGAAAATACTTCACTTAATATACGTTCATTGTCCATATTTAATTAAAATTGATTGCAAAAAATACAACTTTAAAGTAAAGAATTCATATAAGCAGCTCGAAAATTAGCTTTGAATCAGATTTATCGCATTCAATCTGCTTTGCTATCGGCTCGGCAAGGCTTTCAGGGCGCACTCTGCCATCAGCCTTACGAACTGAATAGGGGTCTTGATAAAGGTTGTACGCTTGTCGGGTACAAATTGTTGCTCCAAGGGAAGAGACAGGGTTGTTATGTCAAAGTTATTTTGTACGAAAACAATTGATTGATAATTCTTTGCATTCGAAATGTTGATATTCCGATCAGTTTGACAAACAAAAGCAACGCCACGTGCTTCAGAAATAAATTGGAGTGCGAAGATGAAATATTTATGTAATATTTGCAAGGTAAATCAGGATAGGGGGTGATTTCCATTTAGAAATAAATGAAGAAATATCTTACGAAAATTAAGCAGGAACTAAATCCCTATTAATAGCGATATAATTTTCAAAAAGAAATATCGCAAAATGCATCCCCATGATTCCTGGCAAGCCGTACTTATATTGCAGATCAGGTATTTTTCTCACAAATTTAATGATGTCTATATTTTTGTGAAGCGGCATCTGTGGACGCAGATAATTCCAATTTACCATATACCATAGTAGGTCGTGAGAATTGGAAAACGTCAAACATTTAGTGCTGGTACTCAAATTTAAGGAAATGACGAACCTGTTTCAATGGTGGTCGTTTTGGAAACTTGAAAAAAATATGTTACAGAAACTTTAGAGAAAAAATTTCCAGACTTTAAAGAAAAATTACTACTGCAACAGCTGTTTTCCTTGGGCCGGAAACCAAAACAAACTCCTGGAAAATTTGGAGCATAGAGCAGTACAAACTTGGCAACAGATGCATAATGAGAAAAAACTTTATTTTAATACATTTATATTTTAATTGCAACCTCTATAAAGAATTATATCCTACATTATAAGTACATTTTGCTTTATTTCACTTTTAATCCCTTTTTTGTTCGATTTAATTATCACAAACACACTCTCAGTTGATGAATTTTCTACTTTTGGTTCAATGCACAAAGGCAAATGTGTGAAAACACCATTGAGTAACCTTAAATATTTCCTGTCATCTATTGCTATTTCTCTTCCTTACTTTATTCTGCATGTTTTCCAGTTCTAAGATTGATCAGCTTTGGCATAGAACACCCCATGTGCTCAAACCTTAACAAACGAGAAAATCCCTAAACCTGGCCGAATGCAGTCCACGCAGAAAACATTATTGAATAAAAAACTATTCTGAAGTTGGTGTACGGCCCATAGGGGAAGCCCCCTAAGCCGATCATGTATGCAACAATGCAATATGCCAAAATAGGGTTATCTGTCCACACTTACCTTTACCTACATACGTTTCCTTGCGTGGAGCCAGTGTGTTCCATGGGTTCGGCCGAAATTATTTCTAAATTTTTCTAAAATTTTACTCTCCAAAAATTAAAAAAAAAACTTTTCTTTCTTTTTAAAATAATTTATCTTTTTTTTGAGAAAAGAAAAAAAAATGTTCCATAATTTTTAAATATCCCATAACTCGATAACTAAGCAAATTATCGACAAATGCTACATACATTTTGAGTTTATTTTGAATATCAATAGCTTTACACGGTACCTTAACCGCATTACCCTCTCACATATCCCAAATTTCGGGGTCCATTAAACAGGCCTGCTCCAATTGCTGGTATAATTTAAATTATCTGTGAAAAACTCAAACAAAAATTCAATTTCTTATATAAAATTAACACAAAATTAATTTTTTTATATTAGATGAGTTGGAAGCGAGAAAAATTAAAACAAAAACGGTGAAACCGGCTTTTTCCTGTCGGTTCTACAATACTAATATGTAAAAACCCGGCGGTCGGTGGATGTCCAAAAAACCGGTTTAGCGGTTTCAGGTTTTCAATACTCTATCAGTTTACTATGAGCACATTCTTTGCTTCTTCCATGGGTAAACGCAACAACTTTATTTGTATTGTTAATTCCCCGCATACAATTCATATAGTTTACCTCTTTCAATCAATGAAAGCCAGATAGAGACAACTGAAACTTTTGAAATATAACAGTTTGTGTGTAATGGGTGATGCCAGCCTTGGAAATTGGGTATGGGGAACAGTGCACTCTAATTGAAAGTGGTGGAGAAATGAGTAATCTTGCACGTGCACCAAATACAATTGTGGAAATTTCCAGACTATGAATGGACGCAGTTTAAAACAGTGACTCAAAGTAATATTAATAATGATAATATTGCATGCAATTTTCTTAACGGTACGATATACAAAATCTCTAGAAACGATAATTGGTTTTTATGGAACCCCTCAAAATAAGCCAAAACAAAAATTATTTTGTTGAAACCTCGCTTTGTTATCGAGATATAGGTTGTGGATGCTTTCAAACATCGATATCTTATATACAATTTGTTAAAAAAATCAGCTTGATATTGTGATTTAATAGGAAATCTCAAAATTACTTAATAAAATTCAGCGGATCTCACCTTTCAGACTTGTCATGCATGAGTTTTATCGTTATCGGGGAGAGTACGATAACCAAAGCCTCTCGATCCGATAATGTTCTTCGAGCACATCAAAATAAGATGAATAAATTAAATTCAAATTTAGATAAATAAAAAACCAGAAATGGTGAAAGATAAGTGGTGGATTTGAAAGTAATGGGAAATTTTCTAGATGGCGCCGGCCCCACTTAAAGTCACGTACTTAACCCATGCGAAATTTTCGTACGCAATTTTGTCATTTATGACCTACATATATGATGCTCTTATGAAATTTGGTTTCTTTTAATAAATACGTGTATAAAGATTTACGATTTACTTATTTTAGTTTATCGGTTAGTTTTCGGAATAATAGAAAATATGTAAAATAACATGTTTTAGGGCAAATCAGCTGATACATCTAGGAATAATCAGCGAATATTCACTCCAAAACATGCTAAACACGTTCAGTGGAAACATATGCTAAATAACAGAAAAAGCAAGTACAATAAAAAGAATAAATTATTTTAAGAAAATCCTACTCTTGCCGATAACAATTTGTGAAAGCATGTTTGTTGGTGATGCACAAATCAGTGCATTCATTTTATTCTTGCAAAACAAGGTAGAAAACAATTTACTTTTTCAAGTGCCCACAGACTTGTCCGTCACAAGCAGGAACATTGTGAAAAACGTTTTCTCCGGCGTGACAAATGTAACCGAGATTAACAAAATTGTTTGTGCTGTTAACAACATTGACTTCATTTTTATTAGGCTTCGTGAATGGCATTGAAACTATAATAAATACCACCGATAACCAATGCACAAGCTAATTATTGTGAAATGTGTGGTTCGCATAAAGTATATTTTCGATTAAAACCGATAAACCGGCACTATACGTTTCTTGTGGCAAAACTGAGGTGAAACCTATTAACTTAATAAAGCTTTTCATTCACGAGCATGAACATCAGCTATCGTGACAAAGCATTGGGGTAGTCCACGATTCGTTGGATACACCCTGAAACCGCTGCTTGAATATATCGTGTTATAGCTTATTGGAAGCGTATAGACTTCTGCTAGAAGGTATTGGAATCCAAGTTAAATTTTTTTTCATTGAGATAGAAAGAAGTTTTGGAAAAAAACCGAAAACCCCAAATTTTAATTTTTGTTAAAAATTGAAAATTTTTTAGAATTAAAAATTGGAACCCTTAGAGTGGTCGGATTTTACTCAAACTTTATCCAGTTTATATTAAGGTTAAACTAAATCAATGTGCAAATTTGTTTTCAAATTCACCGAGGAGTGAAGATTTTCTAGTGTGTACGAAATTTCACCCAAAATGCCAAAATCCGAAAACTTTGACTAAAATGCGGCACGGCTTAGAGTTGTCCGGTTCGGCTCAAAATTAAACCAAGTCAGTTTAAGACCATAAGGAACAAGAACAAGGGTTTATTAAAATTCGAAAACATATTTTCCTCCATACATTTCATTGCCACCCTAATGTACATTGATTAAAAAAAAGTTATTCGAGTTTCTTATTGTAGCATAATTGATGCGCCACCTGTGCCATGATTTTACCACGAAGCACTTTGGACATTCTACACTTATTTGAAATGACGTGGAAAGTAGTTTTTTATGTAAAGTATATTTCTCAAAAAAAAGCGATAAACCAGTATTTTCAACAATGTGGTGGAAAGTTTATTTTAAACGCCGATAAAATTTTGAAGTAATTTGCAATTGGCGACTTAGTGCGTTTGGCGTGTGACCTGCCGCAATTTCTGCTCTTGTACTTGAGATCCTGGGTTCGATCCCTGCTCTGACCACCTTATAATTTCTTTCGACGGCGGTCACCTCGCGTAGTGACGGCGACACTATCGAGTATTTGAATGAAAATGCTTCTCAAAAATACCGTTCGGAACCGGTGTAAATGTGTAGGTCCCAATCAGTGAGTATAAAACTAGAAAGATTCCCTCATGGGATGTAATGGGAAACCATTTATTTTATTTATAGATATTCATTATAATCTGACTTTAACTTCCTTAGTATAGTATTCAGTTTTTATGAAATTTTCGTTGCCATAAGAAGTACGTGTATACAAAATAACGAAAATTTCATGAGCCGAAAATTTCGCTCATTTTTCATTTGCCTGGTACCAAACTCTTTGCAGGCTAAATTAAGTACAGGGTTGTAAGTCCAAAGCTATTTCGTATGAAAACAATTGTTTGATAATTGTTTGGGACCGGAATTTTGACATTTCGTTAATTTTAACAACCACAATTAACACCACGTGCTTTAACAACAAAAATGGAGTGGATAGAGGAATAATAAATGAAATATTTGCAAGGTAAATCAAAGATAGATGGTAACGTTCTTACAAAAATTTCGACAGAACTGAATACGGGGCTTATCACACAAATTTTGCATCTTATTGGACGTTTACATACGAGGATTACAAATTTCAACTTCGATACAAAATTGTCACCTGTAATCTTCATATTGCGTTAATTGCGTTGTTGTATGCCCCATTTAGTTAATATTTAATAATAGTTAATATTTAAGTTATTCCTTCGGATTAGTTTGCTCTATCGAACAAACGATAATGAAATTTATCTAAATATTATTACGATTAATTTCCGTTCTAATTTCACTTGAGCCACGGTATCTATATCATAAAGGCAATGTTTCCAGATTCCCCTTTTGGTGATGCACAGCATCCGCTCATAAAACATTTATCTGCGCAATAAAACTATCTGACATTTGCCTGATTGAAATAACCGTTGGGGTTGAATGGAATTATGCCTGCTATGTGTGGATATATGTACATACTCATTTAAATAGGTACATACATATGTTTGTATGTACATACAACACAAGCAAAGGTTCTCGAATAATCTCACTGGAAACGTTTAGGGGAGGATTGTTTGTCATTACTGGGAGTCACCCTTTTTCTAGAAATTTCGTTGCATTTTGGAAATGTGCACATCTGCCGGTATTTTCATTGGAAATGAATATCTATAAAAGTGTATATTTATATGTAAATATGGATGTTTGTAAATACATTCATATATGCAGATACAAACTTAATTGAAGAATGTAAAAAACCATTTGTACACAATATTATAAATTGGTTTCAAATTATAAAATGGAAAATTAAACGAAATGGGTTATTCCTCAAACCTCGGTATTTAATAACCATTGTTTAGATACCGGTTTTTAAAAACAAATAAATGATTTTCGTTAAAGAAAATGTAATTCAGACAGGAACGTATTATCCTGTAACAGATGCAGGGAAAATAATAATAAAAATATAAATGGGTTCCTATTACATCCCATGAAGGAATTGGGGAGAGCTTCTCACAACCACTGAGCCGTGCGCTTTCTAGTTTTATACCCATTGATGGGGACCTACAGTTTTATACCGGTTCCGAACGGTATTTTGAGAAGCTTTTTCATGGATAGATGTAGAGTATTTTATTGGTGGTGATTATTAATTTGTTTATTGATAACGATTTTAAAATTATTTTAATAATATTAATTAACAAAATGCAAGGATGGTATTACAATAATTATAGGAAGAATACGGCGGATTAACAACTTGGTGCCAATTTAACAATTGGGCTCCTTTACAATGGATGTTGGCAAAGGCGGTTGTGTGAGGTTAACTTTATAACAAAAAAAAAATAAATGGTTTCCCATTACATCCCATGAAGGGACTGGGGAGAACTTCTCACAATCACTGAGCTGTGCGCTTTCCAGTTTTCACTCTCTGATTGGGACCTACAGTTTTACACCGATTCCGAACGGTAATTTGAGAAGCTTTTTCATGGCTAGATACTCGATAGTGTCGCCGCCACTATGCGAGGTGGCCGCCGCCGAAAGAAAATTTGAAGGTGGTCAGAGCAGGGTTCGAACCCAGGATCTCATGTACAAGAGCCGCGCACACTAACCATTGCACCAACTTTATAACAACGCAGTGTAATATGAACGCGGCTTCAATGGACAACTTTAACTTGCTTACAACTTTACTTTCCGACTTTAACAATTTAGCTTTTTTACGACAACCGACTAGATGACAACTTAAAAAACAAAAAGTAACAACTGTTCGATGTCTTCTTAAGTCCTCTTGGCACTCGTTCAACCAATGCCTCTTCAGCTAGGGTTGCCATCACATCTTACATTCGGTCATCCTGATCCTCATCGTCTGTCCCAGACGACAGCAGTTCCTCGTTATGTTCTACATATTTCCACAACTTCATATTGTCTGCGCTTGAGGATGTTATATTGGGACCCTCGATTTGTGCGGATTTTTGTACATCATAACGACCATTTCTTTTCACTTTAACAACTTCATAGGGCCCAAGGAATGTGCTTGCAAATTTCCTGCCTGCCACGAATTGTGTACGTTTAATTGCAACAAGATCGCCCTCTACGTAGACATGTTCACCTTTACACTTTTTATCATAATTCTTATATACATCTTGAGCTTGTTTTATCTGCCACCTAGCTTCTTCACGCATTTTAAACCTTTCCTTGTCAAACTCATATAACAGCTCCTGCTCCAATAAGTCTGTAAGTTTATCGCTAACACTCGTATGCATCTTTGTTCCGAACATTATCTCGAACGGCGACTTTTTTGTAGAGCAGTTAATGTGGGAGTTTATTACCTTCTGTACTTGTGGCACAAACTTATACCACTTTGAAGTATCCTCTGCAGACAGCTTGCTGATTATTGAGAGTATAACACGATTTACCCTTTCAATTTGACCGTTACCTCTAGCCACCCCAGGTGTAGTCCAAACATGCTCAACCTGATTTACGACAACATAGTCTTCGAAAGCATTTGATACAAACGCAGCTCCTCTGTCGCTTACTATGCGAGCAGGCAACCCAAAAATGTTTGACCAATCTAAAAATTTTTTAATGACTTCGTCCGATCCCGTAGA
This sequence comes from Phaonia tiefii, assembly GCA_963931995.1. Classification (NCBI taxonomy): domain Eukaryota; kingdom Metazoa; phylum Arthropoda; class Insecta; order Diptera; family Muscidae; genus Phaonia; species Phaonia tiefii. The sequence continues at coordinate 24,804,559 of OZ008367.1, forward strand.
CTTTGTTGTAAACAACCACAAAAAAATTTTGAAAACCAGTCGACCATTGCGAGTATGAACTTCTACTGCTTTGCTGTGGAATCCATCGGGCCTAAATGGTCGAGGTGAAGGGTGTGTAGAGGTTGACTGCCTTTATCTCTACAATTTTGATAGCCTTCTTGCTTGCCCAGCTTCTTGTTATTAATAATGCATTTTATGCAGGTGTTAACCACATTCGACACTTTGTGTTCTAGATGAGGAATCCAAAACTGCTGTTGTATACTGTGCATAGTCTTTCGTACAGCAAAATGACCATTGACCACGTAGAGGGCGATCTTGTTGCAATTAAACGTACACAATTCGTGGCAGGCAGGAAATTGGGCCATATGAAGTTGTTAAAGTGAAAAGAAATGGTCGTTATGATGTAAAAAAAGCCGCACAAATCGAGGGTCCCAATATAACATCCACAAGCGCAGACAATATGAAGTTGTGGAAATATGTAGAACATAACGAGGAACTGCTGTCGTCTGGGACAGACGATGAGGATCAGGATGACCGAATGTAAGATGTGATGGTAACCCTAGCTGAAGAGGCATTGGTTGAACGAGTGCCAAGAGGACTTAAGAAGACATCGAACAGTTGTTACTTTTTTGTTTTTTAAGTTGTCATCTATTCGGTTGTCGTAAAGAAGCTGAATTGTTAAAGTCGCTAAGTAAAGTTGTAAGCAAGTTAAAGTTGTCCGTTGAAGCCGCGTACATATTACACTGCGTTGTTATAAAGTTAACCTCACACAACCGCCTTTGCCAACATCCCTTGTAAAGGAGCCCAATTGTTAAATTGGCACCAAGTTGTTAATCCGCCGTATTCTTTCTATAATTATTATAATACCATCCTTGCATTTTGTTAATTAATATTATTAAAATAATTTTAAAATCGTTATCAATAAAACAAATTAATAATCACCACCAATAAAATACTCTACTCTAATCTAACTGTGAAAAATTAAAGTCTCCAAAGACAATATCCGCCTTATTCATAGAAAGTGGTGAGGAGTTTCAGAGACGTTTTTTGTATGATAAACAGTCTCTCAAACCTCTCATAACTTTTTATGAATAAGGTCGTATATGTTTACTATACCCTTCACATTCTTTTTTTTTCAAAATGCAGATAAGTTTTTGGCAGGTATTTGATGCCCAGTTTTTTAAGACAAAATTCAACAGTTTGTATTTTTTTCAAATCTTTGTACCCAATTTTTTGGTTTAACTCTCCCCAAAGGGTTTGTTATTTATTTATTTTATTTTATTTGTTTTTTTACTTCTACAACAAAACATTCGTCTTAAACAGTAGAAATCTTATGTTGTTATGATATAAATTAACACAGGTAAGATAACGATTACATACAAAATTATTTTAAATATAAATACAAAAAAAATACAAAAAAAAGTTAAATAAAATAGTTTACAATTTTTTCTTAAATTGTAGCGCGTTGCTGGTTTCCTCAAATTGTTGGAGGAATAATATTCCAAAGACGCATTGCAGTTACAAAAAATTGCCATTCAGATATTAAAGTACAATGTCTAATTTGTATTAGGGGTATATTTCTTCTGAGTCGACTAAATTTTAAACGATCAAAGAGATGACATGGCTCATGGGTAATTATAATTTTGTGGAGAAATATAAGAGTTCATATTTTCAGTAAGTCTAAGAACTGCACGCCAAATATTCTTGTAGAATAAGGAGTTATATTGAAATAATTACCAAAAGTACCACAATTTCTGAGTCCATAAACGTACCTTGCAATGTTGTTATATGTAACGTTTAATTTTGTTTTTCTAGTGCTATCACAGCTTGCGAAATTCTCACATCCGTAGATTAAATTTGGTATCATATAAGTTTTAGCAAGTAATAGCCTTATTTTTATTGGCGTGCAATATAGTGTAGGCCATAGGGTTCTGAGCATAGAGTATGTTTTACCACAAGCGGCTATTACGTGATCTGACCAGGTTAGAGTATTATTAAAAATTACACCAAGATTTTTCGCTTTGTTAACGATCTCCATTCGTTGATTGTTAATAAAAACATTAGGATTATCACTAATTTTTTGCGTTCTCTTGCGCATTACAATACATTTAGATTTTTTAGGATTTTAACTTAATCCATTCACATCTGCCCAAAGAAAAACACGTTTTAAGTCATCATTGAGTTTCGTAGAACATCGCTCAATGTGTCCTTGTTCATCGCTTATGTACAATTGCACGTCGTCTGCATACATTCTTATGTTGCAGTGGAGCAATTGTTCAGGAAGATCATTGACATAGATTGAGAAGAGGAGAGGTCCTAGTATGGAGCCTTGTGGAACACCCCTGATAACAGGAAGGAAATTTGAGGTTGTTAACGGCTTTGTTTCGACACACTGCACACGACCATTTAAATATGACTCAATTAGTTTGAGGGATGTATATGAAAAGTTCATAATTTTTTCCAGTTTTTGAATTAATATAATGTGGTCAACGGTATCATAAGCCTTTGAATGATCCAACAACACCGGCATTGCCACACAGCCATCATCCATTGCCTTTTTTAGATCTTCGGCTACGAAAACCCGAAAACCAGACTGTTTATCAGTTAACAAATTATGCTGTTTAATGTAATTAGTTATCTGTATATGTAATAGCTTTTCGAAAACTTTTGACAAATATGGCAATATAGCTATAGGCCGAAACTCAGTGGGTGATTTTAGTATTGGCAGAACTTTCGCTTGTTTCCATCTAAGTGGATAAGTACATGTCATAATTATCTTATTAAATAAAGGGTTTTTCAACAGAGACGCTACAAAAGTAAATCGATAGGGACAGCAAACGACGCCATATTTTTTCCCGCTCTTTTGACATTTCTCTTCAGTAAGGTTTGCCATTTCATCATGGAAATATATACGAGCCAACAACGAGTCGAAATTATTAAAATTTACTACCGAAATTTGGAGTCAGTGGCCTCAACTTTAAGAGCGCTACGTCCAATTTATGGTCGTCATAATCGTCCTACCAGATCAACAATTGAGCGTCTAGTGGAAAAATTTGAATTCACAGGCACAGTACAAAATGTTCCCGTGCCAGTGAGACAAAGAAGTGCCCGTAGTGTCGAGAATATTGCTGCCGCTGAGGCTTCAGTTCAAGAAAGCCCAAATGTGTCTCTCACACGTCGTTCTCAAGCGCTGGGCATCTCTGTGACGTCGTTGTGGCGAATTTTGCGAAAAGATCTTGGCCTACATCCTTACAAGATCAAATTGACGCAAGAACTGAAGCCGCTTGACCACCATAAGCGTCGTATGTTCGTGAATTGGGCTGAGCAACAACTTTAAAATGATTCGGATTTTCATCGGAAAATCATGTTCAGCGATGAGGCTCATTTCTGGCTGAATGGCTTCGTCAATAAGCACACGTAATCCATGAGTCATCATTGCATCCTGAAAAAATTACGGTTTGGTGCGGTTTATGGCCCGGCGGCGTCATTGGGCCGTACTTCTTCCGTGATGATCAAGACCGGCACATTACTGTGAATGCGAATCGCTACCGTTCAATGATAACCGAATATTTTTGGCCCCAATTGGATAATATGGACTTGGAGGACATGTGGTTCCAACAGGACGGCGCCACAAGCCACACAGCGAATGCCACAATCAATTTATTGGAAACCAAGTTTGGTGAACATGTTATCTCACGAAATGGCCCAGTCGATTGGCCGCCTCGGTCGTGCGATTTGACGCCGTTAGATTGTTTCCTGTGGGGCTACGTCAAGTCTATGGTCTATGCCAACAAGCCAGCGGCGATTGATGAACTTTGTACGAATATCGAACGTGAAATTACAGCAGTATCGGTCGATTTATGCTTGAAAACCGTCGAAAATTGGGTTCAGCACCATGCAAAAGAAATAGAGTTCCATACATAATGGCATCGAACGTACTTTCACAGGAATAAAGAATTTCATTGGTATCTAAAACTGGTTTTGTTTTATTTAAAAAACTTTTGTAACTTTGTAACTTTTTTTATTGAAAACCCCGTTACATGTGTGATTATTGGTAGAAGTGGCGGAAGAATAATTTTAATGAAGGCGGGGTGAATGCCATCAATACTTATAGCGTTTGATTTTATGGATAGACAGATTCGAAGTATATCACACTGACTAACTAGGTTCTGCCGGAGATTAGCAGCATGATAGGAACTGTAATGGGTATGGTCTGCTTCTGTCATGGGTATATTAAGAAACCTTTCGTTTATCTCCTACGGGTCTGATATGATTTTATCCTGCTTGTTTCTATTATTCACTATTTCAATTTCCGCAATAGTTTTCCAGGTATTTTTTGATTCAATTGAATTTTCAAATTTCTCGGCATAATATTTTGACTTGACGTTTCGTATGGCCTTGGTTACAATTTTCCTAGCGTTACGATAAACATTATATAGATCATCAGTCTTAAAACGGTTCCATCGAGAATAAGCATGGTCACGGTCTTCAATAAGTCGCTTAATTTCAGCTGTAAACAAGGGCTTTTGACGGTTACTCACCTCCTTCGTTTGAAGTGGTACTATTGTATTATATAACGTTATTATATTTTGTTCCAAGAAGGCCAGCTGATCATTTACAGATAACATATAATAAATGCAACCCCAGTCAATTTTTATCATACTCTTCTTCTAAAATATGATAATTAATACGTTTAAAATTACGAAATAGAACAGCGTTATTAGATTTTTGTAAAGCAATCATAAATATAAGGTCATGTCTAGAAAAACATGATGCAAACAACTGGTTGGTGTTTGCGAATTGGCAGGAACAAGTTCAAATGATTTCATATTAACAGTTAAACATGATTCAGTCAACAGATTTGAGTTAAAGTCCCCAGCTATTATAAAAAAAAAATAAATGGTTTCCCATTACATCCCATGAAGGGACCGGGGAGAACTTCTCACAATCACTGAGCTGTGCGCTTTCCAGTTTTCACTCACTGATTGGGACCTACAGTTTAACACCGATTCCGAACGGCATTTTGAGAAGCTTTTTCATGGCTATATACTCGATAGTGTCGCCGTCACTAAGCGAGGTGACCGTCGTCGAAAGAAATTTTAAGGTGGTTGGAGCAGGGATCGAACCCAGGATCTCCTGTACAAGAGGCGCGCACACTACCCATTGCACCACCAACGGTCATTATAATAACGTTATAATTATAATAAAATTATAACGTCATTATAAAATGCTGTGACATCCTCCAATATTGTATAAAAATGAGTGAGGTCAATATTATTTCGAGGCCTATAAACACAACCAATAAGAAACTTTCCTCCATAGCTACATGCTTCAAGAAATATAGTATATTCTAATTTGTTATTACGATTAATTACTTCACCACTTTTGCTCTTTACTGTACAAACCAATTATTTTTTGACATAGATTGCCACTCCGCCATAGCCGTCTGATCCGTCATTTCTATATAAATTATAACCATTCATCGTTACCAAGTCATCTTTGATGGATTCATCAAACCAAGTCTCTGACACACATATTACATTTAATCCAGAGTTTTCAAAAATATATCTAAATTCGTCAATTTTGTTTGTTAGACGTTGTGCGTTAATATGACAAATTTTGAGGCCATTTCTGTGTTTAGCAAGAATTTTTATCATGTTTGCTGTTACGTCTGGAGAATATATTCTATTGCCCCCCTAGTAAATCCATGTTCTGAACAGTAATAATAAATAAAATCCCTACCAGCAACGCTAATTAAATAATTATACAATCAATATAGTTCCATAGACGTTAATTATATAAATTATATTGTAATAATGTTCATCAATTAAAAAGTAGGCAGTAATGTTTAAAAAATAAATTTTCGACTGACAAAAAAAAAAAACGATTAATAAGAAAATTAATAAATACTTCCAAAATAGTAGTAAATGTATAATAATGTTACGTAAATATATGTAAAAATGTAATGTAAAATGTAAATAATGTAAAAATAATATAATGTTAATAATAATGTTACTTGTCTACCTAAGTAGAATCGCACTATTGTTTTGAAACAAATTTTTGACGAAGATTGGATTGTCAATCTGGTCATGATTTGGGAATTAGTGATGCACAGAACCGGTCCGGAGCTTACAAGATCCGAAAGACGGATCCAAATGAACCGAAAACAGTTCTTTAGGAACCGAAAAACGGGTTGAAAGAAAACAAAACGGTTCCAAAAAGACTGATAAACGATTCTACTGGAACTGAAAAATGAGTTGAAAAGACTCGTAAAATGGTTCTTGAATAAGAGGACTCGTTCATTGGAACCAAAAGGGCTAACGTGTTGGGTGTGGGTACGAAAATGTGTATTTTTATCACATTTTATATTCTTATAATCAGATATCAGAAAAAAAGTAACCGTAAAAGGGATGTACAAGTAGAGAAAAAGAAACCACCGCAATGTGGCAACCCTCGTATAGAGAACCAAAAAGCCGACGCGATTCACTGAAACGCATTTCTCTCTCACATCATAACTTTACTATTTCATTCCATAAAGCAAGAAAATTTACTCATGGAGTGGAATGCCAGCAAAGAAAACGAGGGAAGCGCGTCGTTTCTCTTCTCTCTCTCTTACTCTCTTCGTTGAATATTTCAATACACGAACAGTTTTCTGATCATGTTGTTATATCTAACTATAGAAATTTCAACCATATTTAAATAAAATTACGTAAAAAGTATGAAATAATCAAGTTATGACGCAGGAAAGAAATGCGTTTGAGTGAATCGCGTCGACTTTTTTGGTTCTCTTTTACCAGGGTTGCCAAGTGCCAAAAAATGTTAGGAGTTCACTCAAACGCAGTTCTCTCTCTCTCGCGTCATATCTTGCTTATTTCATACTTTTTGCATAGTTTATGTAATTTTACTTCAACATGGTTGGAATTTGTATAGTTATATACAATAACACTATCAAAAAGCGGCTCGTGTATTGAAATATTCAATGAATAGAGTAAGAGAGAGAGTAGACAAGTACTAGGGTTCAGTCGTTTTGTTTGTTGGCATTTGAGTGAAGAGAAATTTTGACCGTCTACTTGTACATCGTTTTTGTCGTGTATTGAAATAGCTGTTCCATTTAGTACTTGGAGAACAGATAGAGAATATGCTTTCAAAGAAGAAACGGTGATAGCTGACTGGAATTCAGCAATAATGTTTTCACTTTGTTTTGATTTTTTCGTTCGTGGGGCGTTCTTAATTTCGGGTAGTTTTGTGAAATATTGTATTAAAAAAGTGGCAAAAAGTGATCAAATTAACAAAAAATATATTAACAAATTAGATGCAATACGGTTATTCGGTGGAAGTAAATGAAACACGACACATATCTTGAAAATCAATCTTCAGAAAAAGCGAAGCATAGCGCAAAACAAAAGTGAACAAAACACATTTTCTTTTACTAGGCTATACTACTATATGTTTCCCAAGTATTCCACGGAACTCGTTAGTACACAAACGAACTAGTGCACACTCTTAAAGTAATACTCGGTGACAATAACACTATCAAAAAGCTGCTCGTGTATTGAAATATTCAATGAAGAGAGTAAGAGAGGGAGAGAGAGCAAAGAATGATTAACGCTTTACTCGTTTTGTTTGTTGACCAGTGTTGCCAGAGACCGACTAAAATATTACGCCAAATGTCCTCAAAAATTGTGCTGTTTGCAAAATCATTATGCTAAAATTTACTTTTTAATCCCCAAGCCTCTTACAGATCCTCCAGCTTAAAAAGAAGTATAATTATGGTTTTAGTTGTATAGCCTGTATCTTAATTTCGTACAAAACACTAACTTAAAATATTTTAAGAATTTATACAACAACAACGAAATCCAAAGTATGGGTTATTTTCAGCATTCAAATTTTTTTAAATAAAACTTCAAAAATTAATTTATAATTTTGTTGAGATCCATTGGTTTTAACAATTTCTTTTAATCATCTTAGAATAGAAATTCCCAAATTTTGGATAATTTATTTTGGAATCCGTTCCACTTATCCTAGAGAAGGGTGATCAAATCGTCTTTACTTCGTAATTTTCTTTGTCAGATATTACTCTCATAATGAACAAGGAGCTTTTCTCTGGAGTTTATATCTGGAGCTTCAGGAATAACATATGTATATCGGATTTAGACCATTTTATAAATGTCACATCTTGATATTGAAGGCACTGTACGGTCCAAAATGACTAATTTTAAGTTTGTTAATAATCGCCCATTTTTTACTCCAGGTACAAAAAGTACGTTTTACATCGTTTTTTTTCACTTCTGCTTTCAGGAAAGTTTTTGTCATCCCTAATAGTAAATTTATAAGCAATTTTGCCATTTACCTCTACACGGAAATTTTTGAAATAGTCAACCTATTTCTGATATTTCATGAATTACATTTTTGCCTTTACGCCTGTGGAGTTACTTTGTTTGGCAAAGTAGTCGAAACATAAAATTTTCTGTACCAAGCAATTGTTTACGTACGAAATTACTTTGGCATAACAACCCTGTAATTTGTGATTTTGTTCACGACATTTTCGCAAAGCGATTAGGAGTACAAGGCAAATATAGATAAACCGATAAATATGCTTTAAAAATAGATTTTTCAGATAAATTAAAGGCAGACTTTTTAAATAGTTACAAACAATTGTGCCGTTTGCAAAAAAAATTGTGTTAAAAAACTGCACTAAAATTAAAAAAATTAGAAAAATGTTGAGAAAATTGTGCTAAACGGCATTTGGCATAATTTTACAAAAAACAAGTGCCAAACCCAATAAAATTGTACCAAAACGGCATAAATTATGCCAACATGGTAACACTGTTCTTGACATTCGAGTGAAGAGAAATTTTGACTGTCTACTTAAGTACATCGTTTTAGATTGTAACCACAAATTTTCAAATAATTCACCACAAAATAAGAGGTTATCAAAAGCAGAGTAAACAAAATCATATGGTCTGTACAAAATGAAACAAAAAGAATGAAAGCGGCAAAAAAGGAAAAGTATGTATTTAATATATTTATGTTTTATTGAATTAAAATTAAAACATTATTACTTAGGAAATTTGATCGCACCGCACTTGCCTTCCTCAAAAAATAAACAGGGATGCTAAGCAAAAAGAACACATCTGCGCATCCGCGGCCCATTTATTTAAGCCCATTTTATTAACCCATTGGGGAGCAAATTGAGAAAACGATTTTATATCCTCACTTTTCTGATAAGAGTTTATTTTTTTTCAAAAAATAAATTGCTATTATACCTATCTTTTGGTACGCTTCAACAATAGACAAGGCCCTAACCTTTTTTTAAGGCATTATACTCACCAATACCCCTTCAAACAGGGGAGATATTTACGTTCAAAAGTTTGATATACAGTTGGCGCTTTTTTAATCTTTCTAACACAAAAACAAATCCTTTCAGCTCCATTTCCATAGCACAAAGAAACAAAAGTCCTTCCTCCATTTAATTATGCCTTCTTGTCGATTTGTTACAAAATATATTATTTACTTTTTCCCGTATACACTTTTATTGTTTACTTGTAGAATTTATAAAATATTTTTGTATCAACTTTCCGGCAAACAAAACAGCTGTCATACCTCCTCTTTGGCTGGTAACAGTTTTTGATATTTTTGTCACCAAAAAAGAATGTGTCAGAATACCGATTTGTGACAATTGTCACATTACTGTCTAATAGTGACTTTTGTAACCCTGCCGGAATAGGGCTGTTAGTGTAAAATTGCAGTTACACCTACTAAGATCATCGCTTTTTCGGGATTATAAATGTCAGACTCCATAAGAAAAAAACGTAATTAATCCCGAAAATTCGATAATCTTGGTAGGTGTAAATGCCGCTTAAAGCATAGATAAAGGAAATACTTGGATACCTCACAAGTGTTGGGAAATTTCTTGTTCAGTGGGATATTTTCTAGATGGAGCTTACCTGGCGTTTATACGGGACAGTTTTGCTCCGACAGTAGCAATACATTCACACACTTTTACTACCACACTTACACTTCCCTCACTTTCCTCGCCACCCTGCAAACATTTTCTATCGCATAAGTTACGTGACTGTAACGCTGTCTGGATGAAAAACATCGTATATGATATCGTAGTTGTATCTTAATTGCATCTTGTTTGGTGAGAAAGTGTACCCCGCCTAAGATACCATGATGTTTCAACTCTTGTGATACTTTCATAAGATTGTATCACGATACAATAAAAAGTATCCTAATAGCATCTTTTACAAGTTATATTAAAGAGTCTCACCCATGCCAACAATAGTATCTTGTGTGTATTTGTAATATGGTGCAAACAACTTGAAACACAAATTAATAAAATATATACATATATTTTGAGTGCTTAGTAACAAAATAAAAACTTTATTTCAAAACAAAAACTTAAAAAACATTCATTTAAACAAAAACTTAAAATTTCATTCATTTATAATTTAAAGCTCATTTTTTAAGAATTCATTTGAGATCAATTAATAAATTTCTTTTCACTTTCAAAAACGGTAAATTCTAAACATTCAAACTGTCGTGAAGGCATATGTTTAAAAGATGAAAATATGATAGGCGTGCATTTTGTTTTTGCAAAGTTGTTTACATCTAAAAATCAACTTAGAAAAGTGACGGTTAAGTAAATATTTAGGGATGGCGATGAAAACAATCATTGAAATGCTTGCAGGGCACAGTCTCTGATTTTTCAACGACAGTAACTTCGGCAAGAGATTTGACATAAGCGGCCAGATCATGGCTGAACTAGTAAAGGTTGGCGCAATAGAATGACTGATTTTACTTTCTTATGACTCCATCTGTTAAATTCAGTGTATTTTGTTGTTGTACTTTTTTGTTTACTGTGTTTGTTCATATGGATCTGTGTTGAATTTGACGATTAGAGTCATGAAACAAAAACTAAATGTCTGTTGTTGGTTCACACAATTACAGCAAATCCACCCGCGTCAACCTCTACTAGTTCAGCCATCGGCCATATCGGTGACGTTTCGTAGTAATTTGAGACAAAGGCAAAACATCGCAAACGACTTTACAAATTGGGAAATATATTTGTATTTGAAAATTTTGGTAATTTTTATTGAAATATTGTTTGACAAAAGAAACATAAACATGAACACATGTCTAATTTTGCAGAGTACATCCGTTCCATTATAATTTGGAGAAGTAATACAAAACACAATGGCAAAAGAGCGAAGAAACAAAAAATCAGAGCACGAAATTTAGCGAAACGACACTTTTGACGGTTGCTTAAAATTGTACTGTCTTTATAACTGGCTGGACGCGTACGTCACACAAACAGTTTTTGTCTTTGTGACAATTAATACATATTTTCAACTATCTTGTCTCAAACTATCCCTTGTAAACGCACCGTTAAGGCAATGATTATAACGTTTGAACCGAAAGAAAAAATCTGTGTTGTAGCTAACATCAACAAGCATTTTGTTTTTTGTTTGGAGGGTCGATGCTATAAAATTCAATACAAACGAATACCAACAATAACAGTAAACAAAAAAGCAAATAATCAAACTACATTTGAGTTTGATAGTGGGGAACACAACGACATGAAAAAAATTAAAGTGGTTATTCGAATAACACAACCTGGAAAATTATACTTTTTTGTATATAACAAATTTCCCACAGTGTTGAATACACGTCAATGAGTGTTATAAGAAACTTCAAAACGACAGGGTAGCACCTTGTGGCAGTGCTTGACAAAGCTTGTGCGATATCTACTTATTTCCTTTATCTATGGTATAAAGTATGAAGTAAAATAAGGAACTAAAACTGTTGTACTTATAGTAATTTAAAAAGAGCCTTGATTTAACGGACGATTAGAAAATTCGTAACAATGTGTATGCCAACAATACAATTAAATAAATATCTCCAAGTAAACAAACATGTACTTCTGAATTTGACAGTTGCAGGGTAAAATTTGAGGCCAATACTGATATCTGATGTGAAAATCCTGTCATTATATAAATTCACTTTGATTTATTTAAAAAATTTGAACAAAAATTACATTTTAGAATTGTCAATTTATTGTTGGCTTACAGTAGGGTAAAACCTCTTTCAAATTTTTTGATTTTAAATATGATTTACTAAACGTGTATAAATACAGCTTTTTATTTATCGAAATTTCTTTAGTACAGCTATTTTCAATTTGTTTGAATCAGGCCATTGGAATTTAACGGTCAAATATGACAGTTATTAGTTTATTCGCACAGTTTTATTAGTTGTAACAAAATGGCATTGCCAACATTAAGCCGGAGTACTAATTATGACAGCACTGGCCGGTATTGCCAGTAAGGTGTTATATATGTCTTATGGCAATACTGAATTTAGTAACTTTTAGTACAGTGTATAACAATCAATTTGTGTTGCATCTGAAGGTAAAAGCAGTTAAAAGTTTAGGATAGTTTTAGGAGCTTTGCTACCGTCAATTGTTTGAAACACTAGAGGTTATTGTAATTTTCGCGGGATACAGAAAGAATTATTGAATGTTTGACTGTGAATGTGGTAAGAAAAAATAGATATGATTTTAAACAAAACTGATATATGTATGTATGTATGTACGTCTGGCGCGTACGCTTTCTAACAGATTCCCCTTTTTAAGTAGGAAACAAAAGAACCTAGGCATACAATACTATGACCACAGAGTAAGATATAAAGAGTGTGCATCTGTGTTTCATTTCCAATAATTGTCGAAAGTCACTGGGGTAACGACAGTTTTGAGACCGTTTTTTATGCCAGAATTTGAACGTAATACAAAGAAAAATAAGAGAAAATTGTTGTGTTCTTCGAATCAAAATTAATTTATTCCATACAGTTATTTTAAAAGTCATAAGTGCCAGTAAAATCAAATTTTAAGTCAGTTTTTTCCATTCGCCTATCGCTCAGTCTCCATTACATCATATGCTGTATCAAACTAGCAGCTAAAAACAACTTTTAAAATTAGAATTTTATTTTCAATGCTCATTTTTGACTTTCGATTGATAAAAGCATACAAAGCTTTTGTAGTTATGTTCAGTTTATTAACAATATTCGAAATATCAGCGTTAAAAACTAACTTATTATCGAGCACAACTCTAAGGTATCGCACATTTGACTCCCATTCAACTTCTACATAGTATAATACATAGAATAACACATACCATAGAAGCTTTTATTCGCTCAATAAATTAAACGTCATAGGTACGATGGAAAGTAAACATTGGATGGTGGAAAATATGGGTTCAATAATACCAGATGGTGGCAATAATATACAGCGATCAACAAAGGAACAACAACCGAATTTCGTGTTTTTGTGACAAAATAGTTGTGTTAAATGCAATACAAATGTATACCAACGATAAAAGTCAACAAAAAAGTGCAAAATACATTTAAATTTTTCAGTTCTACACCAAAACGATATGAAAAAGTTAAGTGAACACATTTTGTAACTCCACCTGGTGTAAGTTAATTTTAATTAAATTTAAAATTAATTAATTAACTTTGTCCACAGAAGCTTGGAGGTTTAACAGAATATCCGTTGCGTAAATATTCGAGCTGAGAATTGCAGTGTCGTCTGCAAATATAGAAGATACGCAACCGTTTAACTATGGAAAGTCATATGTAAATAAGTTGTATAAAATCGGCGATATACAAGATCCTTGAGGGCATCCAGCTGGAATATGATATACATTTGAAGAGTCACTACCAATATGAACACTAAAAGATCGATCTGTCAAGAAGCTTCTAATGATCTTTACCACTGACATATTAAGCCCAATTTTAATTAATTTATGTATTAGTCCTTCGTGCCATACGGTATCGAATGCTGCTTTAACGTCCAACAGTACCACTGCTGTAGATTTAACGCAGATAAAGTTGTTCTTCACCAATTTATTAATTCGAACTAAAGGCTGAACTGTATTATGTTCCTGCCGAAAACCAAACTGTTGGGGAGGGAGTATGTCCCCGTTTTCAATAAAGTCAACAATAATTTCTTTTAAAGCTTTTTCCAAAATGTTACTCATTGTATTCAGTAAACTTATCGGTCTGTAAGAATCAGGTTGTTTGTTTATTTATTTACTCCACTACAAATAAGTCCAGCTGGAGATGGAATAATTTTTTCAAAATTCATCTTAAACTAAAATTTATAAATAAAAATATCTTATAAATACAATAAATATCTTATAAATACAATAAAATACAAAGAAGAAAAAAATAATAAAAAATTTAAATACAATTTTAAACATTGAGCAGGAAAAAATGTATTGTTTAGCATAAAAAAAAAAATAAATTAAAAAATAACAAAATTTATATAATAGTGGTCTTCATGAAAGCTCGAAAGAACCTCGTAAACTCGAAAACATCGTAAACTTGCACAGCAAACGTCAAAACAAACAAATTTCCCATACAAAGCGACTTGCTCAAAAGTGGAAAGTTTTCGAGGCAAATTTGCTGAGCAAACGTGGGATGGAGAAACGTGTAAACTTTTGACATTTCGTTGTCATCTGACTAGGATGGATAAATAAGGTGATAGCACTAGAACAGTAGAAAAAGTACACATACATAATGCATGCAATTGCTACTGCTACCACCTTATGTATCTATCTTGGTCAGCTGATATGGTTTTGAGCACAACTACGCTGAGCAACTTTACCTGGTGCCTCATGCAACGGTGCGAGGGAAACTTGCGCTGAGCAAAAGTTCTCGGCTTTCACGTTTGCATGAATGCCGCTAATAAAAATTTAAAATAAGGAAACAAGAAACAGCAAATACATATGAATTGCGAAATTAAAAACAAAACAAAATTAATATAATAAAAACTTAAAATAAGGAAACAGCAAAATCAGGAAGCAGTAACCGGGAACAAGATGAAGGAGAAGAATTCGAAATCAGGAACAAAAACACAAAGACAAGCGGGAAGAAAACAGGAACCAGCATACGAGATACATTGGTTAACAGCAAATACGTCATATGGGATATGATGTTGAGTTGGCAGTATAAATAATAGTTAAAAAATCCGAGTTACAAAGCAGGAAAAGCAACACCAATAAAATCAGGAATAAATGTGAAGACAGGCAGCAGGAAATCAGGAACCAGGAGCATTAGTTAAGACATCAGAGTTACGGAGCAGGACAAATAACACCAATACAACCAGGAACTATACCAAATAGACGAAATAAAAAGACGCCATGATATCGAGTTGACATTATACAGGAAACCAGCAAACAACGAAATCAATAAACAACAGCAAATAATTTAACGGGACAGGATCGTTAGAAATACGGGAAACAGGAATAAGCAACAGCAATAATTAGACACGACATCATCAGTCCAGGAACCAGGAACACAAATTAAAACACCAGAGTTACGAAGCAGGAAAAATATCAGGAAACCGGGAACAACACCAAATAAATGTAATTAGAAGACGCTGTGCTATCAACTCAACAGGGAAACAGGAATAAGGAGCAGCAATAATTGGACACGACATCATCAGACATCACGACATATCAGCATATAGAACTCAAGAATCGTCGGAGAAATGACTCTTGCAGGCAAAAGAATTGAGGTAATAAACTGCAACGACTTTATTCAATCCTAACGGCATTACAAGCGTTACATTGATTTAACGGTTCGAATGATATGAACTGGCAACAATGACATGTGTAAATTCGTAAATAATATACTTTTTAATGGTTCAAAAACCGGTAGATAAATATAAAGATCATTATAAAGAAGAAATAGAGTGCGGACCGGGTTATAATAATCGTAATTAGATCTTGAGACAGACAATTTTAAAGGACAAAAAATTTCTAGTAACGCGAGATGGTATATTAAAACGAATTTTACTGAGCAAAAATTTTGAATCAACTTGACCGTTTATCAATTATATAATAAACATAATCTTAACATATATCTCCTTCGTTCAAGGGTAGGAAGGCCAATAAGTTTTAAACGGTTTTCATAAGGTGGTAAATTTTCCGATTGATTCTAGCCTAAACCACGCAAAGCCAATAAGAGAAATTTTTTCTGGATTGACTCAATTCTATCTATATACACGTTATAGTATGGGCTCCAAACTACGCATGAATACTCAAGGGAGGGCCTAACTAGACCAACAAAAAGACTTTTCGTTATATGATGAATTTCATGTAAAAATCGAGATGCATTGAACCCGACCCCCTCAGATATCGATGAAATTTTGTTTATAGCTAAATTTGATCAATACAAACAAACCCTCATTTTCAGAAATGACTGTTTTGCGATTTTTTGGGCGTGGCACAGTGGGAAAGTTTTCGAAAAAACGCGAAAATGGTCGAAAAGAGCTCCATCTGAACTACAATAACTGAGAATCGGCTGAACCGATTTCCATGATCTTGGTATCATTAAAAATATATTTTAACAGGCTTTATGACACGTTTAAAAAAAATAAAAAAATACAATGTAAAAAATTTTATAACAAAAAAAAAATTTTAACTAACGAAAAAACCAAAAAGATCAAGGGTTTTTTTACCACACCATTTGACCAAGCTAGAAAGGTCAGACTGTAATCGATTGGTGTCATGCAAGTTTTTAAATGACAAGAACAGTTTAACGTCATCAGCGTACATTAAAATCTTCAAGAACGAAATAGCTGAAGGTAAATCATTTAAATATAAAACAAACAGAAGGGGTCCTAAATGATTTCCCTAGGGAAAGGCCAGATGTAACAAATCTGTTTTGTAGACAAACAACCTCTAAACATAACTCGCTGTGTACGATCTGTAAGATACGAAGATATCCACTTCAATAGACCTGGAGGAAATCCTAACTTATCTATTTTAAATATGAGGAGATCATGAACAACAGTGTCAAACGCTTTACTAAAGTCAGTATAAATGACAGCAGTCTGACAACGATTGGAAAAAGCCTTAAAAACATGGGACGTTAATTCCAATAAATTTGTACTAGTCGACCTATTCTTAATAAAACCATGTTGGTAGGGTGAAATGACAGCGCAAACCGATCGAATAATCTTCTGAGTTACTAAATATTCAAATAACTTTGGAATAACACTTAATTTAGCTATTCCCCTGTAATTATCAACACATCGTCTATTACCATTCTTATATAACGTAATGATATAGCTCCTCTTCCATAAAGATGGGAAATAACCTAAACGAAGGGACTTATTGAAAATATTCATGAGAGGAATGCATAATTCATCAGCACATAATATAAGCACCGACGCAGGGACGCCATCGTCTCCAGGCGGATTAGAATACTTCAATCTTCTCAGACCATTTAATACATCATCTTCACTAACAGTTAAATTAGTGAATGCCTCATACATTGGGAGTTCGTAGGGATAATCGGTATTAAATGAAGTAGACAAATATGTTCGTTGAAAAAATTCAGAAAATAAATTAGATATTTCGGAGTCATCCGGAGACTCAATGTCCCTATATTTCATCGATGTTGGAAATCCACGAACCTTTCTCTTGGAGTTTACAAATTGAAAAAACATTTAGGGTTTGTCCTAATCTTACACCTCATCCTTGTAATATAATTCGAATAGCACTTCTGATTCGATAAATTATATTTACTCCGGGCTACTGTGTAGTTGACATAATTTACCACAGAACCATTATTCTTTTATTTCTTATACAATCAAAAAAATTGGTTACTGTTTTTACCCGGTTTTGGAATTGCCACAGTTTTTGAGGCTTTAGGATAGTATCCAAATTTAAAACAAGAGTTAAACAGTAGGGTCAGAATTTGAAAACCTTTTGCCGGAAGATTTTTGAGTATGTTATTAGAAATGCCGTCGATTCCAGGACTCTTCTTTATCTTTAAATACTTTATAATATTTTTCACGCGACTAACTGATATTATGGGATGATCATCTCCCTCATAAGCATTCAAAATATTACTTCAATTATTATAGCCGCGCTGCCGAAATTCGATGAAATTTCATGGTTTGCTAGAAATTTTCGAGCGAAAACTTCCGCTTTTCGAATACTAGTTATGTAAATAACGCCATTATCTTTAAGACAAGGTATGCAACTGACCTTCTTCTTTAATACTCTAGAAATATTCCACAATTTAGGCGAAGATTTACGCAAACTCCTGAGAGTATTATTCCCATTCTTGTTCCTAAATTGAGAAATATGTTCCTTAATAGCATTATTTAAAAACTTCATTTCAGCTTTAAAATGAGTCATTCTATACCGAAGCCAATTTCTTCGCCAATTATTGGGAAGAGTGATAAGATTTAAAATGAACCTTGGAAGTTTCTTGACGTAATAATTAGCTTTAAGTTGTTTTGGCACTCATGCATCAATAGCAGCTTGCAAAAATTTAGTAATCTCATCTACGAAAGTATCAATATCTTCATTAGTATTTAGAGGTAAGCTAAAAAACCTATCAATATTGTCGTTTATGTATCGTTTAAATCTATTCCAATTGGTATGTTTGTAATCAAATTTAAAATTTAATAGCGAGTTATACTCCGAATCATATGTCGCACACACTGGCAGATGATCCTAACTTAAGCTATTAACGGTAATCGCGGCTGAGAATTTATCAGGTACGTTTGTGATGAAAAAGTCTATTACTGCTGGATTTGAATTAATATTCGAAGGTACTAGAGTAGGTTCAGGTGGGTAAACAATATTGATCGCATTAGTGGTGACTAGATCGTTGAGTATATTTCCCCAGCAATTTGCTCTCATGCAGCCCCAGTTCTGATTTCTGCAATTAAAATCTCCCCCTAAAATGTAATTGCCTTGGATTCTCGAAAATTTCCCTAAGTCTGATTTAAATTTCAATTTCTTAGTGTCTGGTGGGTCGGCAGAGCCTCCCGGGAAGTAGCAGCTGTAAATATTAAGAAATGAATTATCCCCTAGAGTAACTCTTATACCAATATTTTCAATAACCTCCATGTTTAAATACGGTGGAACGGAATGTTTAATATTATTACGAATTACTACTGCTACACCCCCTCCAACGGTGTTTTCCCTGTCTCTTCTATAACAACAATAGTCTGCATGAGTCATAGAAACATCATTTTTCAGCCAGGTTTCACTCACTAATGGCCAGTTTTTCAGTCAGTGGTGATTTCGTTTCTTAGTTAAATTGTGGTTAAACATCGAATTGTGTTTTTTAGTCATTGTTTAACTATGATTTAACCACCCAATGTTGGTTGGTTAACTTATAGTCAGAACCATATTAT
The DNA here is from genome assembly GCA_963931995.1 of Phaonia tiefii. Classification (NCBI taxonomy): domain Eukaryota; kingdom Metazoa; phylum Arthropoda; class Insecta; order Diptera; family Muscidae; genus Phaonia; species Phaonia tiefii. The sequence continues at coordinate 24,823,781 of OZ008367.1, forward strand.
TTTAACAATCAAATGACTGACTGTCAAAGTGAGAAATGAAGATTGTATAAAATACATGTTTCAGATTTACGTATTTGTACACATACGTTGAGTCTAGATCGTTAAATTGTTGTGCCTATACAGTTCTTTACACATTTTTGTTAAAATGACTTCGATTTTATGCATCTATTTCTTATTTTACATAATTCCATTTTGTTTGTTCCCCTTTGTTGTTTTGATATTTATCCCAAAACACACGTTTTTTCCAATAAGAATACAAGGGTTGCCATATTAGTTGACAATATGGCGACTTACATTAACTCACCACTGAAAAACAAAATGCAAAGTTAACCTCTAATTAACTTAGAATTAAGGTTAAGTAATCCGATAGTTAACTACCCACTTAAAAACTGGCCATAAGGCAATATCAACATTAGTGGCCGTCGGTGGTGCAATGGTTAGTGTGCGCGGCTCTTGTACATGAGATCCTGGATTCGAACCCTGCTCTGACCACCTTCAAATTTCTTTCGGCGGCGGTCACCTCGCATAGTGACGGCAACACTATCGAGTATATAGCCATGAAAAAGCTTCTCAAAATACCGTTCGGAGTCGGTGTAAAACTGTAGGTCCCAATCATTGAGTGAAAACTGGAAAGCGCACAGCTCAGTGATTGTGAGAAGTTCTCCCCGGTCCCTTCATGGGATGTAATGGGAAACCATTTTTTTTTTCTCTTTAGGAAATCAAAAAAATTACGTATTCCTCGGGAATTCCATAAAACTAACTTAATATTATTGGTGTTCATGGCAAGAACTTAAAAGCTAAACTAGTGATAACATTAAATTGATCTACCTTAGTTTTACAATTCTTCATCAAACCTATAAGCTCCATAGTCAAAGTTTGCAGCTCCTCCACTGAAAACAAATCATTTTGCCCTGATGACCCTTGCGTCCGGACATTAAAAGGGTTTCCGTTTGCCCAAGCATTAGTTACTGGTACTGGGTTTTGATATCCTATATTATTTGACACAACAGAACGACGAGTCTTTACAGAATATCTTGATCTGTAGCCAATATAAGATGATCTATTGGGGCATTCTTTATCAGTCGATTTATGAGTCCCATTACAGTTTGCACATTTAGTAAATATAGCTGTGCAAGATGATGTTGAGTGTGAACCAGCACATTTAGCACAAAAGGTTTTCACATTACAGTTGTCAGACCCGTGGCCAAACATCTGACAGTTGTAACATTGGGTGAGTTGATGAGGTAGTCTGGTTTTGTGACTCCATTTGATGCGAATATAGTTTCTCTTTCAAATCTTTAAGAGATATAGTACCACCCTTTTTCAAATAAACTATATACAATAAAATTTCTCTGTTATTATTTGCCGTCCGAATAACTGGTTTAACGTCCAGACAATAAAGACCAATTTTCATGAGTTCATCCTTTAATAGCTTAGCATCCATTTTGTCCAAACCAGATAGTATTACCATGAAGGGTCTATTATTCTTTGTTGTGTATGAAAAGTATTCGACATTTTTAGACTTTAGAGTTGTAATAACATTCTCATAATCATACTGCATCTCACAGAAGTGCTTATGCCCGATCGATATTTTCCTTATCGAATATTTAATAATTTTACACTCTTTGCAAATACTTTGAATAGTTTCAAAATTGCTCTTGAGTATGGTGATTGGCGGTATATGCTTCTCTGTAGAAGTTTGAGTGGAATCTTCCACATCTCCATCATCAGTTGCTTTCTCATAACTCAGTGTTTGCAGTGGATGGAAGTAATTGTTATTCTTTGCCCTCCGCGAAGTGGAAGCAATATCATCGCTAATTCTCTTCCGTTTACTTGAACACATGTTCGAAAGGAAGAGTATTTAACTCACTCACTCTTCGCCGTCCCTCAGTACGAAGTGTGAAGTAAAAACAGCTCCATCAGAAATTTTTTCTGTAGAATTTTGTAATTGTTGTTGGTTGAATAAACCGTAACACATAAAACGAATAATTTTGTCACTTGCGATCGATACGTGCGTTGCGTTCAAGGGCATCCGAGAGACTGAAAAAAAGTAAATTTTCTTACAAAAGTATCTTTTCTTAGAAAAATTTTTTTTTTTAAAATTAAGTACCTTTTCTTAAAAAATACATTTTCGTACAACAAATTGCCTTTTATTAAAAAACTACCTTTTCGTTAAAGAGTAACAGTTTTGTGATAAGTACCTACTCTTAAAAATTCACCTATTCTTGAAAAAAGGACCCATTCTAAAAAAATTCCCATTTCTTAAAAAAAACATTTCTTCAAAAAAATACTTTCTCTTAAAAAAATAAATTTTCTTACAAAAATTCATTTTCCTAAAAATAAAATAATACCGTTTCTGTTATTTTCTTGAGACAGATAGCCTTTCTGAAAATAAGTAAATTTTCTAAATAAAACCCTTTTCCTAAAACGAGTACCACTTCTTGAAAAGGTAACTGTTCTTAACAAAGTACTTCTTGTCTTCTCTTATGGTTTTTTCTTACAAAAAGTACTTCATCTTAAAAATAGTACATTTTCTTAAAAAAAAGCATTAGCTTTTAATAGAAGAAGTACCTCACTGTCAAAAAGGACCTTTCGGGAAAATATAATACATATTCTTACAAAAAGGACCTAAATATATACTTAAAAAAATACATTCTATAAAAAAAGAATTCTTAAAAAAAGTTTATCATTTTACAAAAAGTATATTTTCTTAAAGTTGCATTTAAATTATCTTATTTTCAGTGGGCGCCTAGGCGTGTTGGAACTAACTAGTATATAGCTAATATATAACGAAAGGAACTTCGTTCCAACCGGGTGTCCCCTGACACCTCATGTAATTTTTTAATTCTGAGGATCATAAAAAAGTCATCAACGGTTTTTCCAAAGAATTTTGTACATATCGTCGAGCAAATTTGTTTTAAATTCATTCAGTACGATTATCCACATTCATTGAAACAAAAAATTAAATATTCTTGTCAAAATGAGACATCTGTACTTAATTATGAATAAAAGCGAAACGCGTTCTTCGATTTTCATGATTGTTTGTTCATAGGTTATGTGACTTTGCGTGAAAGTAATAAGACTTGACACTTTTTCGCGGTTTGGATTTTTCATGATTTTTAAAAATAAATGTTTTTAATTTTTTAGCAAAAAATTATTTTTTTTCAAAAATTTATTTATAACTGCAAAACTGTTGATTATGTAGAGAGACAGTATATCAACAGAATAAAGGAAATATAAGTCTTAATTTTTCTGGGTTTGTTGCAGCAAAATCGGACTAGTCGTTCTGGAGTTATCTCAAACAAAAAAGCTCCAAACGTGACACATTCCCCTATATGATACTGACTAACTTCAAATCGATATATCTCGATTCCTAGAATCGACCCAGCGAAACGCCGGGACAAGTATAACCGATATAAGTTTGACCGATATAAATTTTGGCTGTCGCACAGTCAGCCACGAAGTACGAACCCTGATTCGTGACTTCAAGAACTGTCCAAAATTGCCACGTATCTCTAAATTAGATGGCCATGCAATTGATATTCACCTTATATGGGTGCCGGGACACAAATACCTTCCAGGAAACCATAAAAGAGTTGAGCTGCCAAGATTAGGTACTACCTTGCCTGTTCCACTGGATATGGAGCATTTGGGTATGCCGCTTACTGCATGCAAGCTCTTGCTTAAAACCGAAGCTCTCAGACATCTCGTGTCACAAATTGCGGGATCACCACAGAATTATGGCCAAGTTATAACCAAAATTGTACGCTAAACCTGATATCCATATCCTAGATACATACGTCTAGACTTGGAACCTCGGCTCATGGTTGCTGCAGAAGCTGTGGGGATGTCGAGGAGGACTAGAGCGTCGAACATTTCATCGGCCTTTTGTATGAGTAGGAGAAAATATCTAAGATCTTACTTCATGTTGGACTTATCAATCATTCAGAAAGTTAAGCTGAATAATGTAGGACCTTTTTGCAGAGTACTAATTTGCTCCAAAGGGACTTCACCAGTAGTAGTACCGGGATGAGGTAGTACCGGGATGATGTATCATATGACTTGAACACCCCTTAACTATACCAGGTAAATTTATAGGTTCAACGATAGGGACGGAATATCACATCACGTGGTATCACAAGAGTCCTCATTGGACTAAGTGTGCCAATAGTGACACCAAACCAATACGGCATACAAATTCCAAACAACTTGTATAGACATCATACATGGGGCAAATTAATTATATGACAATTATAATTTGGTATTTAATTTGAATTTCCTGTCCAAATGCAAATTCAAAAAAACTTTCAGTACCATTGACAATTGTACTTATTTTCAAAACATTTGCTTCATATCTGTCAATTTTTGTTTATAAATATTTTATACAGTACAGGTTTATGAATTTGAAAGTACTACGATACTTTAAAAACAGAATTGCCAGCAGTCAAACAAATTCAAAAGCATTCCCATATTTCATTACAATTGGCATCCGATTCCACAACCTGCATTTGTATTGCCTGAGCAAATGCAAATTCAAAATTTTGTAATTGTCATTGCGAACAACGGTAATGCTTTTGCATTTGCATTATAGTTATAAAGTAATGCAAATTAAAATCCATTGCAAATTAAAAAAAAACCATATATGATAGACATAGACAGAAAACAAGAAAATGTTTCTTTTGGAAAAAATATTTTTGATTATGAGAAACATTTAATGCATTGATAAGATCTATAGAAACCCACATATTAGTTTATAAAAGCGGATAGCGTTATCGTCTTAAACAATAACTCCTAAACAAAGTATACGGCACATTTAATGACAGTTGTGGTACCTCCAACTAAATACATCCGTTTACTGGAGCCTTTCATAACTTTTTCAAAAGTATCTTAAAACTTTAAAGATGCCTTCCTGAAAGTTGTGAAAAACTATAGATTTTACATACTTGCATCGTTTTCGGGTTGAATTTAATTCTTTGTGTTATTTTTTGTATTATTATGTTTCAAAATAAGATATTTAATGAATATAATTCGGAATCCTAGTCATTACTATAAACTCATAATAATCATACTTACCAGTTTAATTTAATAATAGTCGTGTTTTGGTTACAAGCAAGCATTTGTCGCTTGCTAAGTTGCAAAGCAAACGGCTATTTAGCGATAAGTCATTTTATTCAAAAATATGAATAAGCGCTGAAAACGGTAAAAGATGTAAAAAAAATTGTTTAAACTTAGCGAAAATGGTTCACGTCGCTAAGTTCTCGCTAAGTGCTTCATACAAAACAAGTGAATATGTTATAAGCAAGCGGTGTAACCAAAACGCGCTTAATATCAATTATACACAACGGTAGACGTTTTCAATATCTGTTATAAGCACCGCTGTTTCCTCCTAATATGAAAACATAAAAAACGATGTTCTAAAAATTGGATTCATGTCATTCATTTGCGCCAAGAACAAACAAAAAAACTACATGAGGGTGTCAGGGGACACCCGGTTGGAACGAACTTCCTTTCGCTATATATTATGTACTTGTTAGATCCAGCGATCCAGCACGCCTAAGGCGGTCGTTGAAAAATCCGATAATTTAGATATAATGGATCTTTTGTAAAAGAAGAAAATGTATTTTTTTTTAAAGTATATTTTTAGGTTTATTTGTAAGGATGGTTTGTAAAAGGTCCTTCTTTAAGGAGAGGTACTTCTTTTATTAAAAGCTAATGGTTTTTTAAGAAAATGTACTATTTTTAAGAAAAAGTACTTTCTGTAAGAAAAAGCTATAAGAGTATGAATTTCTTTTACAAAGAAGTCCTTTTTTTAAGAACAGGTACTTGGTAAAGAAGTCGTACTCATTTTAGGAAAAGGTTATTTCTTTAAGAAAATGTACTTATTTTCAGAAAGCCACCTTATCTCAAGAAAAGAAAAGGTATTATTTTAGTATTAAGAAAACGTACCCTTAAGAAAGATAATTTTTGTAAGAATAGGTATTGTTTTAAGAAAGGGTATTTTTTTTGAAGAAAGGGTTTTTTTCGAAGAAATTGGATTTTTTTTAGAATTGGTTCTATTTTCAAGAATATGTAAATTTTCAAGAGTAGATAATTATCTCAAGAAAATATATTTTGTTTCACGAAATAGGTACTCTTTAAAGTAAAGGTAGTTTTTTAAGAAAAGGTAATTTGTTGTAAGGAAAAGTACTTATTTAAGAAAAGGTACTTCTTTAAGATAAGGCCTTTTATTAAAGCAAAGCTACTTTGTTTAAGAATATCATAGATACATAAAAAACCGTAGATGGCGAATGATAAGTGGTGTATTTGAAAGTTTTCTATTTTCTCAGCGGCGAAGCTATAACCTGGAAAGCCTGAAATCATGATCAAAAAGGCCTTCTTTAAAATACGGAAGGCCTTCCCTACACATTGCCTCCTCATTTCTTTTTGCGTGAGATTGGGAGGCAAGGCCTTCCTTGCCCATTGCCTAAAGAAGGCATACAAAGAGGAAGGCCTTAGAAGGAATTTCCTTTAATTATTTTTTTTTTTAACAAAAATAAAATTAAAATAATTTATTTTATCACTAAATCTTTGCGCACTTCTACATATTTATTTATTAGTATGTATGTATCTAGGGTTGCAGTGAAGATCGCCTCCTCGCGGTGCAACCTGGGTAACTCTAAATGATCTTCTTCCTCTTTGGCACAGACTCTGCTACGACCCTGGTTTGATATTTGATTTTCTTCTCTCGAGCTGTCGGCCTGTGCTCTGCGACCTGAGTAGGCAGAGGTCACACTCTGTCGAAATGGCTCGTGGCTGAGGGTACCGTTCGTCTGCGCCTCAGTAAAACTTGGCAAGTCTTGTAGTACGTTCGAAGTCCGTTACCGTTAAGTTGGTGGTAATGGTGAGGTTGAGACGACTCCCTCTTTGGAACACTCTGTCCCATAAGGCGGAGTGTCAACCCTCGCGTGGAACTCCCTGCTTCAAAGACATCCATGGGGCCTTTCTTTTTGAACACATTGCATCTTTACGGACGTAGATAGCGGCTACAAGTTGAGGCCCGATCAACATGAAGATTAATATTGAAAAGTCTTCGGCCATAGGAAAACCTGTGACTTCCCCCGGCTCTTCCTCGTGCATTAGTGCTCGTAAGTCTTCTGCGGTCACACGCAAGGGGGCCTCTGCAACTTCAAATAACGCGGGCGGTGGTCAACCCTCCCAACTACGGGGAAAACTAAAAATCTCTGCCCGTCCTGGAAGCGGAGAGCTGATCTTCTACTGGCCACTAGATTGGTTAGTCAACTCTCTGCACGACCAATCGCCGCACTCACTCCTACACAGGTAAACACCTTGGAGTGGGCTAAGGGCGTCTGTGAGGGCTCCAAGTCTGTAGGGACAAAGCCTCCATTGGCTGTTAATAAAAAATAGCGTTGAGTGGAGGTGGTTCGCGATGTCGCGAAGGACAGCCTAATCATTGGCGTCTTGGATGAAGGTTCCCAGGATGGACGTATCCCCAAGGATAAATGGCGCCTTGTAGAAGAAGCCCTTCTTACGGTGTTTATGGCTATCGTAAACGACAACCCTGCTCCTGTGCCAATCTGCGAAGACGCGGGATGGTTCCAGGGAAGTATTAAACTTATCGGCTGCTCTGATGAATGAACAGCTCGATTGTATAAGTCCACCATGAGTCGGGTAGGTGAGGTTTGGCCGGAGGCTAAACTCAAAGTAGTGGATAGGAAGTATATAGCTTCTAGACCAAGGGCTAGGGTTTGGGTCCCGTCAAACTCACCTACTGACCCACAGGAGATCCCAAAGATCATCAGCCACTGCAATCCCCAGGAATGGAGGGATTGCAGTGGCGGATGATCTTTAGGATCTCCTGTGGGTCAGTAGGTGAGTTTGAAGGGACCCAAACCCTAGCCTAGAAGGTATATCCTTCCTATCCACTGCTTTGAGTTTGGCCCCCGGCCAAACCTCACCTATGGCCGGGATTGGAAGGTGGTCAAGGTTGAGGATCCTGTAGGAACCTCCCGGCAGGTAGTTTTAGTCCTGAACCAGGATTCCTTAAAACCCCTAGAGGAGTGCAAAGGCCAAATTCGGTTTGGGTTCATGAGTGTATCCCTCAGGGTATACAAAGTGGATTCGCTGAGTGGCAAACTGAATGAGTCGGAAGTCACAGATGTAAATGCTGGAAAGCATTCTGAAACGGCGGTAGATGCTGAAGAAGCACTACTAGATGACGACAGTGGCAGCATCATCGACCTGTCCATCACTAGCGACGGTGATCACGAGACAACCGTGATAGAGGTACCCGGAGTTGAAGATCCTGTAGATGATGGAAGTCCTCCAGATAAATCTTCATCGCAGAAAGGCAGCATTTGCCAACCTCATTCTCCATCTTGCGAAGGGTGGAGCCGATGTGGCCCTGACACAAGAACCATGGACGGTCAATGATCGTATATGTGGTATCAGGTGCAATGGATACAAGACCTTCGTCCTATTAACCCCAGGTAGGCCAAGATCTTGCATACTCATTAAAAACAAATTGAATGCTCTTTTATTGTCGAATTTTAGTAATAGCGATGCAACCGCTATCAGCCTCTCGCTGGAAAATGGCCAGCGGGACATCTGGATAGTTTCATCGTACATGGCGCACGACCATACTGAATCGCACCTTCCGAAGTGCGTCAGGGATATTGTATCGGAGACAAAAAGACGGAATTGTAGCGTCATTATAGGTGCTGATGCCAACGAGCACCACACAATATGGGCGAGTACCGGCACAAATGATCGAGGTGAGTCTCTTTTTAATTTCATTATAAGCGAAACCTTGACTATATGTAATAGAGGCAAGGAACCGACTTTCATAACTTCGGTTAAGAGGGAAGTAGTAGACCTTACTTTACTACTTGGCTACGACTATGTAACTGTATCCGATTGGAGCGTACTTTCTGACCACTCATTTTCTGATCATAGATATATACAGTTCCACATAAATATCGGACCTCTGAAAAAGGAAGTTTTTAAAAATTATAGGAAAACGGACTGGAACGCCTATCGTGGGCGCCTAAGGAAACTCTTAGGTAACCACACGAATATTCCGACGAATGTGTACTATATTTTCCGAAAAGGTAATTTTTTAAGGAGAGGTACTTCTTTTATTAAAAGCTAATGTTTTTTTAAGAAAATGTACTATTTTTAAGAAAAAGTACTTTCTGTAAGAAAAAGCCATAAGAGTATGAATTTTTTTTGACAAAGAAGTACTTTTTTTAAGAACAGGTACTTGGTAAAGAAGTGGTACTCATTTTAGGAAAAGGTTATTTCTTTAAGAAAATGTACTTATTTTCAGAAAGCCACCTTATCTCAAGAAAAGAAAAGAAGAGGTATTATTTTATTATTAAAAAAACGTACCCTTAAGAAAGAGAATTTTTGTAAGAATAGGTATTGTTTTAAGAAAGGGTATTTTTTTTGAAGTAAAGGGTTTTTTTTGAAGAAATTGGAATTTTTTTAGAATTGGTCCTATTTTCAAGAATATGTACATTTTTAAGAGTAGATAATTATCTCAAGAAAATATATTTTGTTTCACGAAATAGGTACTCTTTAAAGTAAAGGTAGTTTTTTAAGAAAAGGCAATTTGTTGTAAGAAAATGTGCTTTTTAAGAAAAGGTACTTATTTAAAAAAAAAACTATTTTTTTAAGAAAAGGTACTTGTAAGAAACTGTGCTTTTTTAAGCAAAGGTACTTCTTTAAGATAAGGTATTTTATTAAAGCAAAGCTACTTTGTTTAAGAATATCATAGATACATAAAAAACCATAGATGGCGAATGGTAAGTGGTGGATTTGAAAGTTTTCTATTTTCTCAGCGGCGGAGCTATAACCTGGAAGGCCTGACCAAAAAGGCCTTCTTTAAAATACGGAAGGCCTTCCCTACACATTACCTCCTCATTTCTTTTTAATATTGCGTGAGATTGGGAGGCAAGGCCTTCCTTGCCCATTGCCTAAAGAAGGCGTACAAAGAGGAAGGCCTTAGAAGGAATTTCCTTTAATTTATTTTTTTTTAACAAGAACAAAATTAAAATAATTTATTTTATCAATAAATCTTTGGCCACTTCTACATATTTATTTATTAGTATGTATGTATCTAGGGTTGCAGTGAAGATCGCCTCCTCGCGGTGCAACCTGGGTAACTCTAAATGATCTTCTTCCTCTTTGGCACAGACTCTGCTACGACCCTGGTTCACGATTTTCGTAACTATTTGATTTTCTGCTCTCGAGCTGTCGTCCTGTGCTCTGCGACCTGAGTAGGCAGAGGTCACACTCTGTCGAAATGGCTCGTGGCTGAGGTACCGTTCGTCTGCGCCTCAGTAAAACTTGGCAAGTCTTGTAGTACGTTCGAAATCCGTTACCGTTAAGTTGATGGTAATGGTAAGGTTGAGACGACTCCCTCTTTGGAACACTCTGTCCCATAAGGCGGAGTGTCAACCCTCGCGTGGAACTCCCTGCTTCAAAGATATCCATGGGGCCCTTCTTTTTGAACACATTGCATCTTTACGGACGTAGATAGCGGCTACAAGTTGAGGCCCGATCAACATGAAGATTAATATTGAAAAGTCTTCGGCCATAGGAAAACCTGTGACTTCCCCCGGCTCTTCCTCGTTCATTAGCGCTCGTAAGTCTTCTGCGGTCACACGCAAGGGGGCCTCTGCAACTTCAAATAACGCGGGCGGTGGTCAACCCTCCCAACTACGGGGAAAACTAAAAATCTCTGCCCGTCCTGGAAGCGGAGAGCTGATCTTCTACTGGCCACTAGATTGGTTAGTCAACTTTCTGCACGACCAATCGCCGCACTCACTCCTACACAGGTAAACACCTTGGAGTGGGCTAAGGGCGTCTGTGAGGGCTCCAAGTCTGTAGGGACAAAGCCTCCACTGGCTGTTAATAAAAAATAGCGTTGAGTGGAGGTGGTTCGCGATGTCGCGAAGGACAGCCTAATCATTGGCGTCTTGGATGAAGGTTCCCAGGATGGACGTATCCCCAAGGATAAATGGCGCCTTGTAGAAGAAGCCCTTCTTACGGTGTTTATGGCTATCGTAAACGACAACCCTGCTCCTGTGCCAATCTGCGAAGACGCGGGATGGTTCCAGGGAAGTATTAAACTTATCGGCTGCTCTGATGAATGAACAGCTCGATTGTATAAGTCCACCATGAGTCGGGTAGGTGAGGTTTGGCCGGAGGCTAAACTCAAAGCAGTGGATAGGAAGTATATAGCTTCTAGACCAAGGGCTAGGGTTTGGGTCCCGTCAAACTCACCTACTGACCCACAGGAGATCCCAAAGATCATCAGCCACTGCAATCCCCAGGAATGGAGGGATTGCAGTGGCGGATGATCTTTAGGATCTCCTGTGGGTCAGTAGGTGAGTTTGAAGGGACCCAAACCCTAGCCTAGAAGGTATATCCTTCCTATCCACTGCTTTGAGTTTGGCCCCCGGCCAAACCTCACCTATGGCCGGGATTGGAAGGTGGTCAAGGTTGAGGATCCTGTAGGAACCTCCCGGCAGGTAGTTTTAGTCCTGAACCAGGATTCCTTAAAACCCCTAGAGGAGTGCAAAGGCCAAATTCGGTTTGGGTTCATGAGTGTATCCCTCAGGGTATACAAAGTGGATTCGCTGAGTGGCAAACTGAATGAGTCGGAAGTCACAGATGTAAATGCTGGAAAGCATTCTGAAACGGCGGTAGATGCTGAAGAAGCACTACTGGATGACGACAGTGGCAGCATCATCGACCTGTCCATCACTAGCGACGGTGATCACGAGACAACCGTGATAGAGGTACCCGGAGTTGAAGATCCTGTAGATGATGGAAGTCCTCCAGATAAATCTTCATCGCAGAAAGGCAGCATTTGCCAACCTCATTCTCCATCTTGCGAAGGGTGGAGCCAATGTGGCCCTGACACAAGAACCATGGACGGTCAATGATCGTATATGTGGTATCAGATGCAATGGATACAAGACCTTCGTCCTATTAACCCCAGGTAGGCCAAGATCTTGCATACTCATTAAAAACAAATTTAATGCTCTTTTATTGTCGAATTTTAGTAATAGCGATGCAACCGCTATCAGCCTCTCGCTGGAAAATGGCCAGCGGGACATCTGGATAGTTTCATCGTACATGGCGCACGACCATACTGAATCACACCTTCCGAAGTGCGTCAGGGATATTGTATCGGAGACAAAAAGACGGAATTGTAGCGTCATTATAGGTGCTGATGCCAACGAGCACCACACAATATGGGCGAGTACCGGCACAAATGATCGAGGTGAGTCTCTTTTTAATTTCATTATAAGCGAAACCTTGACTATATGTAATAGAGGCGAGGAACCGACTTTCATAACTTCGGTTAAGAGGGAAGTAGTAGACCTTACTTTACTACTTGGCTACGACTATGTAACTGTATCCGATTGGAGCGTACTTTCTGACCACTCATTTTCTGATCATAGATATATACAGTTCCACATAAATATCGGACCTCTGAAAAAGGAAGTTTTTAAAAATTATAGGAAAACGGACTGGAACGCCTATCGTGGGCGCCTAAGGAAACTCTTAGGTAACCACACGAATATTCCGACGAATGTGTACTATATTTTCCGAAAAGGTAATTTTTTAAGGAGAGGTACTTCTTTTATTAAAAGCTAATGTTTTTTTAAGAAAATGTACTATTTTTAAGAAAAAGTACTTTCTGTAAGAAAAAGCCATAAGAGTATGAATTTTTTTGACAAAGAAGTACTTTTTTTAAGAACAGGTACTTGGTAAAGAAGTGGTACTCATTTTAGGAAAAGGTTATTTCTTTAAGAAAATGTACTTATTTTCAGAAAGCCACCTTATCTCAAGAAAAGAAAAGAAGAGGTATTATTTTATTATTAAAAAAACGTACCCTTAAGAAAGAGAATTTTTGTAAGAATAGGTATTGTTTTAAGAAAGGGTATTTTTTTTGAAGTAAAGGGTTTTTTTTGAAGAAATTGGAATTTTTTTAGAATTGGTCCTATTTTCAAGAATATGTACATTTTTAAGAGTAGATAATTATCTCAAGAAAATATATTTTGTTTCACGAAATAGGTACTCTTTAAAGTAAAGGTAGTTTTTTAAGAAAAGGCAATTTGTTGTAAGAAAATGTGCTTTTTAAGAAAAGGTACTTATTTAAAAAAAAAACTATTTTTTTAAGAAAAGGTACTTGTAAGAAACTGTGCTTTTTTAAGCAAAGGTACTTCTTTAAGATAAGGTATTTTATTTAAGCAAAGCTACTTTGTTTAAGAATATCATAGATACATAAAAAACCATAGATGGCGAATGGTAAGTGGTGGATTTGAAAGTTTTCTATTTTCTCAGCGGCGGAGCTATAACCTGGAAGGCCTGACCAAAAAGGCCTTCTTTAAAATACGGAAGGCCTTCCCTACACATTACCTCCTCATTTCTTTTTAATATTGCGTGAGATTGGGAGGCAAGGCCTTCCTTGCCCATTGCCTAAAGAAGGCGTACAAAGAGGAAGGCCTTAGAAGGAATTTCCTTTAATTTATTTTTTTTTAACAAGAACAAAATTAAAATAATTTATTTTATCAATAAATCTTTGGCCACTTCTACATATTTATTTATTAGTATGTATGTATCTAGGGTTGCAGTGAAGATCGCCTCCTCGCGGTGCAACCTGGGTAACTCTAAATGATCTTCTTCCTCTTTGGCACAGACTCTGCTTCGACCCTGGTTCACGATTTTCGTAACTATTTGATTTTCTGCTCTCGAGCTGTCGTCCTGTGCTCTGCGACCTGAGTAGGCAGAGGTCACACTCTGTCGAAATGGCTCGTGGCTGAGGTACCGTTCGTCTGCGCCTCAGTAAAACTTGGCAAGTCTTGTAGTACGTTCGAAATCCGTTACCGTTAAGTTGATGGTAATGGTAAGGTTGAGACGACTCCCTCTTTGGAACACTCTGTCCCATAAGGCGGAGTGTCAACCCTCGCGTGGAACTCCCTGCTTCAAAGATATCCATGGGGCCCTTCTTTTTGAACACATTGCATCTTTACGGACGTAGATAGCGGCTACAAGTTGAGGCCCGATCAACATGAAGATTAATATTGAAAAGTCTTCGGCCATAGGAAAACCTGTGACTTCCCCCGGCTCTTCCTCGTTCATTAGCGCTCGTAAGTCTTCTGCAGTCACACGCAAGGGGGCCTCTGCAACTTCAAATAACGCGGGCGGTGGTCAACCCTCCCAACTACGGGGAAAACTAAAAATCTCTGCCCGTCCTGGAAGCGGAGAGCTGATCTTCTACTGGCCACTAGATTGGTTAGTCAACTCTCTGCACGACCAATCGCCGCACTCACTCCTACACAGGTAAACACCTTGGAGTGGGCTAAGGGCGTCTGTGAGGGCTCCAAGTCTGTAGGGACAAAGCCTCCACTGGCTGTTAATAAAAAATAGCGTTGAGTGGAGGTGGTTCGCGATGTCGCGAAGGACAGCCTAATCATTGGCGTCTTGGATGAAGGTTCCCAGGATGGACGTATCCCCAAGGATAAATGGCGCCTTGTAGAAGAAGCCCTTCTTACGGTGTTTATGGCTATCGTAAACGACAACCCTGCTCCTGTGCCAATCTGCGAAGACGCGGGATGGTTCCAGGGAAGTATTAAACTTATCGGCTGCTCTGATGAATGAACAGCTCGATTGTATAAGTCCACCATGAGTCGGGTAGGTGAGGTTTGGCCGGAGGCTAAACTCAAAGCAGTGGATAGGAAGTATATAGCTTCTAGACCAAGGGCTAGGGTTTGGGTCCCGTCAAACTCACCTACTGACCCACAGGAGATCCCAAAGATCATCAGCCACTGCAATCCCCAGGAATGGAGGGATTGCAGTGGCGGATGATCTTTAGGATCTCCTGTGGGTCAGTAGGTGAGTTTGAAGGGACCCAAACCCTAGCCTAGAAGGTATATCCTTCCTATCCACTGCTTTGAGTTTGGCCCCCGGCCAAACCTCACCTATGGCCGGGATTGGAAGGTGGTCAAGGTTGAGGATCCTGTAGGAACCTCCCGGCAGGTAGTTTTAGTCCTGAACCAGGATTCCTTAAAACCCCTAGAGGAGTGCAAAGGCCAAATTCGGTTTGGGTTCATGAGTGTATCCCTCAGGGTATACAAAGTGGATTCGCTGAGTGGCAAACTGAATGAGTCGGAAGTCACAGATGTAAATGCTGGAAAGCATTCTGAAACGGCGGTAGATGCTGAAGAAGCACTACTGGATGACGACAGTGGCAGCATCATCGACCTGTCCATCACTAGCGACGGTGATCACGAGACAACCGTGATAGAGGTACCCGGAGTTGAAGATCCTGTAGATGATGGAAGTCCTCCAGATAAATCTTCATCGCAGAAAGGCAGCATTTGCCAACCTCATTCTCCATCTTGCGAAGGGTGGAGCCAATGTGGCCCTGACACAAGAACCATGGACGGTCAATGATCGTATATGTGGTATCAGGTGCAATGGATACAAGACCTTCGTCCTATTAACCCCAGGTAGGCCAAGATCTTGCATACTCATTAAAAACAAATTTAATGCTCTTTTATTGTCGAATTTTAGTAATAGCGATGCAACCGCTATCAGCCTCTCGCTGGAAAATGGCCAGCGGGACATCTGGATAGTTTCATCGTACATGGCGCACGACCATACTGAATCACACCTTCCGAAGTGCGTCAGGGATATTGTATCGGAGACAAAAAGACGGAATTGTAGCGTCATTATAGGTGCTGATGCCAACGAGCACCACACAATATGGGCGAGTACCGGCACAAATGATCGAGGTGAGTCTCTTTTTAATTTCATTATAAGCGAAACCTTGACTATATGTAATAGAGGCGAGGAACCGACTTTCATAACTTCGGTTAAGAGGGAAGTAGTAGACCTTACTTTACTACTTGGCTACGACTATGTAACTGTATCCGATTGGAGCGTACTTTCTGACCACTCATTTTCTGATCATAGATATATACAGTTCCACATAAATATCGGACCTCTGAAAAAGGAAGTTTTTAAAAATTATAGGAAAACGGACTGGAACGCCTATCGTGGGCGCCTAAGGAAACTCTTAGGTAACCACACGAATATTCCGACAAATGTGCCAGAGCTGGAAGAACTAATTGATGCGTGCAGAAACGCGCTCAATGAGTCCTGTAAGACCAGTGGTTATAATGCTGCCAAGGGTAATAAAAAACCTCATTGGTGGAACGCTGAGCTTCAGGATCTAAGATCGTCCATTAGGCGGCTTTTTGACAAGGCCAAAAAGAGCGGCGACCAAAGGGATTGAAACGTCTACAAGATTAGTCTTAATCTATATAAACGTGAAATCCAGAAGGCCAAACGGAAATCCTGGCGAAAGTTCTGTGAATCCATTGAGGGAACCAACCAGACTGCACGCTTAAGATGTGTGCTCGCTAAAATCCCACCGTGTGCGGGGTTCTTAATGAAAGACGATGGAACGTCAACGTATTCGTCTGAAGAGTCTCTTGGGATTCTTCTGGATACCCACTTTCCCAACGATGAGCGGAATGCTGGTTATCAGCCAGAAGAGGTAGGCGGAAACTCACCTAGCTTAGAAAAAGTTCGCTCAATAGTGAGCAGAAAAAACCTGATATGGGCCATTAGATGCTTTAAGCCCTATAAATCAGCCGGACCTGACGGGATAATTCCCGCGCAACTACAGGAGGCCCTATACCTATCTTGTAGTTGGTTGGAGGCAATCTTCAAGGACTGCCTTATGCTGGGAGTCATTCCCAGCATTTGGAAGCAAACCAAAGTGGTTTTTGTCCCGAAAGCGGGAAAATGCTCTCATGTCAAACCAAAGGACTTTAGATCAATCATCCTTTGTTCTTAAGACATTTGAAAGGTTACTGGACATTCAAATTCGAAGTAATCTTCCACAAAATCTGCTATCGAGTTCTCAGCATACCTATATCAAGGGCAGGTCAACTGAGATGGCTCTCCACTCTATAGTCAGCATAATAGAGAACTCTCTTGAGAATAAGGTCTTCGCTCTAGGGACCTTCCTGGACATCGAGGGAGCCTTCAATAACATTCAACCTTCGGCGATTCTTAGGTCTTTACAGAAACTAGGAGTCGACAGCTTAGTGACACGCCTAATTGGGAAGCTTCTGGTGGATAGATCCTTCAAAGCTGAATGGGGTGGTGCTACAATTGCTAGGAACGTTAACAGGGGGACAGCGCAGGGGGGAGTTCTGTCTCCACTATTGTGGTTATCTTCTGTCAATGAACTGCTTCTTGAATTGGACAGGGCCGAATGCCAGGTCTTTGCCTATGCCGATGATATTGCTATCATCTTAGTCTGATTTCGAACTGGACCGCTAACAACGGAGTATCACTTAACCCACTTAAAACCGAGCTTATCGAGCAATTACAGTTGACGGAAAAGATCAAATATCTGGGGATAATTCTCGACAGAAAACTGTCTTCGAAACCGAATGTGGAGGAGAGGGTGAAAACGGCGTCTGTTGCTCTATACTGCTGTAAAGGGGCGATAGATAAGTGCTGGGGACTGTCTCCTAAGACCACCATGTGGATTTATACGGCAATAGTCAGACCAATACTTCTCTATGGCATCGTAGTTTTCCTTGATGAAAATTTAAAGATCACCACTGATTACATCCCTGGTGAGAATCACATCCCTGGTGAGAATCAGAGATTGTGGCGTTTTGATAGCGGTGTATTCCGGACACGCTGAATTACTACCCCGGATCAACTATATTCTCGTAAAAACGGACTACTGTATCCCATACCTTCTACCAGCGACAAATCTAAGGACTTCTATTCCGAACAGGAATACCTGGGAAAGTCAGTAGTATCAGATTTTTCACGGATGGATCAAAGTTGGACGAGCAAGTAGGCTATGGGGTCCATTCACCGGACCTAAATATAAATATCTGATCACTGTAGTGTATTTCAGGCGGAAATTACCGCCATACTGGAGGTTGCTGAACTACTGAAAAGTAGTGTCACAACCCTCCGGAGAATATGTATCTACACAGACAGCCAGGCTGCCATAAAATCCTTGGAAGCCATGTTTGCTACGTCCCTGACGGTGGAAGAATGCCACTCATCACTTAGGGTGATGGCAGAGTATTTTGACATCAGGCTCATCTGGGTACCGGGACACAGCGACATTCCAGGCAATTGCGTAGCGGATGCGTTAGCTAGACAGGGCACTACGGCACAGGTTCTTCCGGCAAAAGCAGGTGTTGGTATGCCAATCTCTACCTGCCGTTTGCAGATAGGACCGATAATATGTTCAAGGACAAGTGGAGACTTACTTCAACTTTCAAACAAGCCAGGGTCCTCTGGCCACAGGTGGACAGGAAGAGGACTAGGCAACTACTTAACTCGCCGAGAGGCAGGTTATCCACAATGATAGGAACACTTACGGGACATTGTGTTGTAGGAAAACACACCCTAAGATTGGGAAATAGAAACTCCACTCTCTGTAGATGCTGCATGGAAGAGGACGAGGAAACGACGGATCACCTTCTCTTGGATTGCCTTTCTCTGGCGGGACTGAGAAGTAGGATATTCGGAACCCATTTAGTTTGCACCGTAGCCCTACAGGATATTCCTGTAGGTCTTATAGACAAATTTTGTGAAAGGGCAAATTGGCTGGACGACTAGTCAATAGTTGCTATGCAGGTATCACAATGCGCTTATTTAGCCTAAGTGTGCTAGACAGCGTGCTGTCTTGCAGCCTTTTCAACCAACCAACCAACCATGTACGAAAGTTTTAGAAAGTTTTACCACGCCCAACTTCAAATTGAAAATTTTAAAAATATTAAATAAACAATATAATTTTAAAATTTGTATGAAATTTTCCAATTAAATTACGTATAAAAAGAATCGAAAAAGAAATTTCTCAAAATTTTAAAACTCTTCTTCTTGGTTATATCTGATGATAAAATTCATGCATCCGCAGGCCTTATTTAAGGAAGGCATTACAAAGGCAAGGCACATTCCGCATGCATTATTTGTGGAAGGCCTTGCGACTAACGCCGCTGGGTTATAATTGCATTTTTTTTAAAGTAAAGGAACTTTGTTTAAGAATATCATATCATAGATATATAATATAAAGATAATTGGTGGATTTGAAAGTAAAGGGAAATTTTCTAGATGGCGCCGGAGTGTTGGATATGGGCAAATTTCCCTGGAAATAAAAACTATGGAAAAAAATCAATGAGTGTTCGAACTCACGGATGATGTGTGAACCCCTTTTTGCTACACGGTACCTGTTCGATTTCTATGAACACATTAGTAAATGTTACATTGGAAAATAAAAAATAATAGTTTTTTGTATACACCGGGCAATGCTGAACATCAAATGACTCGCTTTGTTTGGCCATATCAACAGCAACGAAACAGCCAAACACACAACATCACACATACTTTGTACGAAGTAGCTGACGTATTAGTGTGTCACCATAACGTCGACTGCGCAAGCCCATGGGCTTGCAAATGAAATTTGCATACATACATACAAATGTACACACATCCATTATTATGCTAATACATACGCTATAGACACAATTTCGTTTGCCTCACCCCTGCCACACCACTCTTCCATTGCTCTCTTGCTCGCTCATTTTTGTTTAACACGTCATTATTCTCTTTCGCAGTCGCATAAAATCTGGTTTTAGCAGCAGCATAAAATCTAAAAGTAGTCCTAGCCAAAAGTTAGGATTGCTCGTTGTGTGCCAGCATCCATACTCATTTGTATTTCTAAAGTTTTTCCTGTGGTGTAGAAGGTATATTTTGAAAATAAGAAATAAAAAACTGCTTTAATACCATTTGTGTCTTTAAGTGACTTTGCCTCTTTAGGTGAATGTCCTTGCATATTTTTGTCGGTGTATCTAGTCTAGGTGTAAATGCAATGTGTGCGTGTGGCTGAGTGCTGTGCTACCTAAGGTATTTGAACTTTTGGCCGCATTTTACTTTGCAACAATTTCAAGTTAAGAGAGAACAAATACAAAAACTCTCTTACTGTATAAAGTTAAACAAGGATAAACTACAACGAAAGAGAAAGTGAGGAAGAAGTGGTGGTGGTGGGTGTGTGTGTGTGTATATGGTGGGCATGTAAATACAAACATTACAACACCGAAAAGGAAATCATAAAATTGTTACTTCAAGTTAAAGAAGAACAAAAATAAAAATTACAACATTGGATGCTTTTAAGGGAAAACAACAACAAATGACAGATTTTTATGAATATTATGGGGTTTGGAATAGTCCCTCACATGTTGTGTTGTTAGTATCATATGTATAGGTGAGTACTGGAGTACATGTAAATATGTATGTACGTATGTATGTATGTAAAGACAGGATACATTAACATTTAGTCTTAAATGGTAGTCATATAAACTAGGGCGGGCTGCTAACGATTCGTAGGCAAATTAAATGTAATTTTAATTTTAGCTGAAATACAAGTTTAGACGGATTAAGACGTTAAGCAACATTATCGTAAAAATCCCAGCTTAATGAGGTCTCCGGACAATAACAACAATAACGGCGTTAGCTTGATGAGAGCTCTGCAATTATGAAGAAATATAACAAGAAGAAGAGAGAGAAAAAAAAACAGTTTTACTGCCTTATTTACTTTTGAAGGACTTTTTGTAGAAAGTTTATTTTTGTTTGTTTTGGTTGTTGTTGCTGTTGTTATTCTTTTTTTGAGGCAAATTAAAAAAAGCCAAAGTTGATTTTATGCTTTATATCAACTAACACACACACACCATCCCTCGCACACCCCTCATCAGCTGACTTGAGTCCATAAGGCCATTCAGACATAGTACATACTATATTTTTACACAGACACACACACACACACAAAGCAACCAACAATTCCATCCGAGTACTGAGCACTGTGTTGGCAGTTAGGTAGGTAGGTTTATTCATATAGGGAGCAAGGACAACAGTTTTAGAGTTGTTCTCATACATATAAGAGGGTTGCCATAACAAGTGTGGGCATATTATATGCTATGATGTGACATTTAAGGTCAGACATCTATTTTAACATTAGGTGAGGTTAGGAAATTTTGGGTTAATATATCTACCAACTTTGGTTATACTTTATAAACTTTCGTTTGTTTGTTTTTAATGGTGGGAAGCTGAGAAAACTTAATTAATTATTTTTACTTGAACTACAGAATCGTTGTTATAGATATACTTATAAATTGAGGATTACACTGAGCAACAAATTTTGAAATTCAATTGCTATGAGTTGATCCGCCTTCTGTTGTTGTCTCTATAATAAAACGGTTTCCCTTTTCATGAGGGGTTCAAGGGATTGCGGAGAGTTTCTCACAACCAGCTGTCCGCTTTCTAGTTTTGCACTCACTGATTGGGACCTACAGTTTTACACCGATTCCGAAGTGAATTTGAAGAAGTTTTTCTCAGGGCTAAATACTGGATAGTGTCGCCTGTCACTAAGCGAGGTGACCGCCGTCGAAAGAAAATGTAAGGTGGTCAGAGCAGGGATCGAACCCACGTTCTTATGCACAAGAACCGCGCACACTAACCATTGCACACCACCGGTGGCCACTTTCACTATCACTATGCTCTATTCAAATTCATCCCATGTGTTAAAGTGATAAATTTCAAGGATGTCAGTTGACACAATTTAACTTCGATTGCAATCAATTGTCTTTACGTTTGTTGCCCAGTGTTATTGGATGATGTGTATGACAGTTTTATTACTGGCTATAGAAACTTTTCTAAATTTTTGTGTTTCTTATTTTGTAAATATTTAGTTTCAATGTCGAAATTTGTGAAACAAAAAGATTCTATACTTTATGTATATTAGGGTGCACTGAAAAAATTATTTTGGAGAAGGGGTCTCAAAAGATTACTCATTACGCGAACGTCAAACTTTTGTATATGTGAGGGTACTTACAGTCCTGTGGCCGGTGGTGGTACAATGGCTAGTGTGCGCGTCTCTTGTGAAGGAGAACTTGGGGTTGATCCCTCCTCCGACTACCTTACATTTCCTTCGACGACGGCCACCTCGATTAGTGATGGAGTACTTAGCCATTAAAAGTATTCTCAAAATACCTTTCGGAACCGGTGTAAAACTATAGGTCCCAATCACAGAGTGAAAAATTAGAAAGCACACAGCTCACTGATTGTGAGAAGTTCTCCGCAATCTCTTCATGGGATGTAATGGGAAATGGGGTTTTTTACTTACAGTCCTTTACCGGCCGTTTAAGTTTCGATCCCTGGTTTATTTTTGGCAAGATATGAGAGCGGATTAATAAGTCCGTGACTTTTCGAACTTCCCTCGTAGTTATATGAAATGCAATACGGCTCCCATGAAGTACCACCTGTTAATAGACTACTGTCAAACTTTGAGCAAGTTCCCTCATTTACTTTGCGTTTAACAACTGTTCAAAACATACAACCTCGTGCATTTTTTAAAAATGGAAAAGTGAAAAAAATTTAATTTTTTGCGAAAAAAAACGTCAATCAAACCAAGGAAAAGTTTGGTAAAGAAAGTGGTTTACTGACTTTCGTTGTGGTCGCACAAGTACAAATGACGCTGAACGTTCTGAACGGCCAATTGAGGTCAATACACCCGAAAATGTCGAAAAAATCCACGATATGGTGTTGGCCGATCGAAAAGGTAAAGTGCGTGAGATTGTTGATGCCACAGGCATTTCATATGGCAGTGTGGTTTCGATTTTAAATTATCAATTGAATTTAAGAAAGCTGTCTGCAAGATGGGTGCCGCGTTTGCTCCCAATTGACCATAAACGTAATCGTGTGACAACTTCAAAGGATTGTTTGGAGTTCCATGAATTGGGCTACGAATTGGTACCTCATCCGCCATATTCTCCGAATTTAGCCCCCAGTGACTATTTCCTATTTCCCAACCTAAAGAAATGGCTCGGTGGAAAGAGATTTAGCTCCAACGATGAAATTATTGATCAACCAAATGCCTATTTTATGGACCTCGAAATATCCTATTTTTTTGGAAGGGATACAAAAATTGGAGAAGCGTTAGACTAAGTGAATTGAGCTAAAAGGAAATTATGTTAAGATATACATTTTATTTTTGCATAAAAAAACTGTGTTTTATTCAAAAAGTGACGGGCTTATTGAACCGCCCTCTACCATATATATCTGTTTTGATCAATATGGGGGCTCTACTTGGGAATCGCCTGATGGTCAAACCTTCAATCAAATTTTTCATATACTTGGCAGCAAGATGCTTTTGAATTGCTTGCTGGACGTCAAAACGAGACGTGATGTTGATATTGTTAGCGATAACCAACACTTAGTGGGCATGTTCCGTCTCCGTCCAGCGCCTGTCAATAGTATTAGATACAAAATCGTAAAATTTAACACAGACCGTCTGCAGGACCCATCCCTATCAATGATGTACGATCAAATTCTACGCTCCAATTTGGCGCACGACAGTAAAAATATCTGGCCAGGCATTTTTCGAACGCTGAAGGAAACAGCTATGGTGGTCATTGAAAAGACTTGGGAAAATATGTGTGAATAATGTTTGAATTAGTGCAGAATCCTGGGTCGAAATTCGGAATAGTGAACGCCTGCACACTATGCGTATACAATCGAAGACACCAACATTGAAGAGGCAGTTAAAATCAGACTGTCGGCAATCAGCACGTAGAGTTAATTACATTATCCGTTCAGATTACGACATTTATCTGATCAATATAACGGACGAAACCGAAAATGTTGCAAATACAGGTAGCCTCCAAATACAGGTAAACTCCGTATAAAAAGCAACAACATGAGAAGTACTGCATCGTTAAAAACTAATGATGGCACGTATATATCACCACAAGATCAGTAAGTGGAGCGATGGCGCGAATTCTTTACAATACAATCAAGAATTCCGGTTGATAAAGATCAGTGTACGCCTTCGCCAGGACATTCATGTCGCAACCCGAGAAGGGATATTTTAATGGAACCTCCTTTGCCATCAGAGATCAAGCCGGCACTGGGTAAAATGAAGGATACCAAATCTTCGGGTCCCTATAATATTCCACCGGAACTGTTGAAAAATGTTGCATCACAATGTTGCACAGAACTGATATGTGAATGGAACCCCCGTCGCACAGTGGCGCAATTTGAGTATTTTCGATGCAAACATCATATCTTTTGAACCGCATGAGATAATCGAATAATTTAAATGTCATATGATAGATAATTGTTCAGAGTGTGTGGAATGGGTGATACACCTTCTAGGTGATTACTTATGGGATATCAAAGTAAGAATTTGTGGAAAAATCAATTTTGATGGTAAAATATTTTTACCCATTTTGAATTTTTTTTTAGTTCTTTTATAAGGTGTTAATGTTTTAAAATTATTACCCAACAAATTAAAATTCATCACAATTTGTAAGAGAAGGAATATCTAAAAGACTAATCATTTCTAGAATTTTTTTGTAACTCTATTCGTGACTTCTCATGCGACAATTTATACAATTTGCTAAGAGACTCCTGTGCTTCTTCAGAAAGCTCTCCAATTGGCAAATATTGGTATTCACTTATATCTTGCCATATTTTATGTCAACTTCTCGGTCAACTTCCTTCATACATTTCCGCTAAAATACTTTGTATTTGTATTTTGTAGAATTGACGTTTTCTTTGCAGTTAAAAATATTCAAGATCGTTCCCAATCTTTGCACGATTTGATTGTCAATTCCAGTGATTGTAGTTACTGCCTCGTCATTTTCAAAACATCTCCTAGAAGTGTTTCCGTCGTTTGAGTTCCCGTATCCGTACTTGGGACAGTCTACTTTTAGTTAAATTTGTTTAAAAAATGCATCCCGTATTTGCTTCTTTCTGATCTATTCCTTATCCTTAATTGATGTATTTCAAAGTTTTCCTCCTCTTGTGGTAGGGCATACGCCAATTTTAGAAAGAACTACATACACCTTATCCCTGGGGGCAATGGTGACATTCCATATTCGTAATTCTCCTCGTTTGTAGAATCGTTCAAATTACCGAAGTTCTTCTGACTATTTTTTCAAATAGTCAAAAAATAGTATTTTTTCAAATAGTTTGTTTACAACGTTTCCGTCAACCATGGTCAGGTGGAATATGGCAGCTTTGTAGCCTTAATCTTTCTTATTTGTTCTTCAATGTCCTTCACCGTGGTCCTTATGAGTTCTGCCGATTCCCTTGCAATTGCACTGATGCACTTATTGCTAATGCACTGATGATGGCAGTGGATTTTTCCAGTGTAGGGAAACATCAGATTTTAGCCGCAAAGAAACCACAGATGCCATAAACATATTTCCGTCCGATATTGTAGTGTTATCGGAAGATATCCTTATAAACGCTTTGTCCGGATGATCCATCGCAGTCTCTTTTAGTGATCAATGTCAGTTTCTTAGAAAGAATTTCAGGAAGACTCTCCAACAGCCGTTTCGCTGTATGGCCCTTAAGATCCTGCTGATTGGCTTTCGCAGAGACTTCCGTAAACTCCGTTTGCAGTGGTCGTGAATTTAGCATGCGAAATATGCTTGTATCCGGGTAAAATATCAGTAGTATCTCATATTTCTCTTTGGAAAGTTCTAAGTTGGAAGTTCTAAGTGTGTGCGTTTGGGGGCGTGGGAATGCTTACCTTAATACTTTTTAGTCGCAGTGGGCTTGCATCTTTAATCTTTGTATATTTAATAGACAGCTCTCAGTTTCCTCTTTCTTGTGAAAATTCAACAAAATTAAACGGGCGCCACTGTGCGTCGTAAGCAGAGACCGGGATGGCACTGGATAAAATAAAGGATCAAAAATCGTCTGGTCGTGATTATATTCCAGCGGAACTGTTGAAATATGGTGCAGCAGCGTTAGCAACTGTCTTTACGCCGGTCATCAAAAGTCCATGGATAGCAATAAAATCCCTACAGAGTGGAAAGAGGGAGTGCTTATCACTTTCCCGAAAAAAGGTGATCTAACGCTGTGCAGGAACTGTAGAGGTATTACATTGCTCAATGCAATAGGCAAAGTAATGACGGCTCTTATACTTCAGCCAATCTCGCCGGTGGTGGAGCAAATTATAGGGAAGAATCAGGCAGGTTTCAGGCCTGGTCGTTTATGTGCCGACAACGTAAACACACTTCGTATATCATAGAACAATCAGATGAACTACACTTGTATCTACATTCGTAGACTTCGAACAAGATTGTGTACAATGTAACTCAATGTAGTTCACCTTGATAGTGGCCATTAGTGATGTGCGGTTCCGTGTATTTGAAGAACCGGTTCTGTCGAGTCCCTTTCCGAGAGGAACCGGGTATTTAATTAATATCTTATTATAAGAATTTTAAAATTTGATAAAAATACACATTTTCATACCCTCAAATGTTACCCCTTTTGGTTCTTTTGGAACCGAGTCCTGTTATTCTGGAACCGTTTTACGCTTCTTCCAAACCGTTTTTCAGTTCTGTTAGAATCATTTCTCGGACTTTTTGCCACCGTTTTCGGTTCTTTTGTACCTGTTTTTTGTGCCTTTAAGAACCGTTGTCAGTTCATTTGGACCCGTAATTCGGTTTATTTGAAACGGGTTTCGGTTCTTTTGGAACCACTATTCGGTTCTTGTAAGAACTGGTCCGCTCGGGTCTTATAAAGAACCGGTTCCTTATTTCTGTGCATCAACTTTAACCACATCTAGATGTGTTATTCTACTTATATACGAGATAATGGATGCTTCTAAGACAGAAGAACCTTTCGGCATTCGGCAGAATTATGAACATCTACATGATATCGACTACGCAGATAACATATGTATCTCTTATGGCCCACAAATTTGATAACATCGAGGCCAAGTTAAACAGACTCTTCGAGAATGCGAAAAGAATTACTATTGAGAATAAATATAAAGACGACAAAGCCAATGCGTATTCGATCGGAACGGAATACACCACTAACAATTGACGACTCAATAATGGAAGACGTAGATTCAATCAACTATTTAGGATGTAAGATTACCAAGGGTGATGGCTCTGCGACAGATGTCAGTGAGCGGATGAATAAGGACCCTGTTGCATTCCTAAACCTGCACAACATCTAGCACAATAACAAGATATCGGAGAAGGCGAAATTGCGAATATTTAATTGTACAAAATATAACAATATAAATCAATATTAAAATACAAACTTTAAAGAAAATGTTCACGAAGAGAATTTCCATCGATTTCTGTCTCTGGGAAGTGATTGGTGACTGAATTGGTTCCATGATAGTCGAGTTTGTTTATATTCCTTTTCCAGGCACCACTTCTATGTCCTTGATGGACTTCCTAGCCTTAGATACCCCTGAGGGTTCCATGCAAGTGCCGCTCTAACAATGTTTGATGTAAAATGTGGGCCCTGTACAATTTGGAATTTAAACCCCCGTTATATCTAAGCAAATGGCTAATTTGACATTTAAGAAGTGACAGATTATTTGCTAAATATTACAAATTTCAGCTTTGCACTTGAAGAAAATTGGGAGATATTTAAAACTTTCTTCCGAAGTTCTGAGTCTTCAGCTCAAACTGTATGAAGTCTACGAAATAAATTCAATAGAAATAGAGTGAATCAATTTGTGAATTGAGTTAGCCAATCCAGGTCCTTATGGGACAATAGAACTCGTGTACGTGTTTTAAGTGGAAATTATTGCCTCTGTAGCTGAAAGTGTGCTGGAACAGCCATCAACATCAACTCGCCATCGTTCGCACAAGCGAATGCAAATGTTTGGATGCAAATGTAACGTATGTTTGGAGCTTGTCCCAAATATAATATACTTGTGTCCAAACACATTGTGTTTGCTATTCAATATTACATGTTTGAGTCACAATTGTAACCCAAATGTGACTTTGTTTATTGAGAACTGCTGAAAACAAAAACAGACAATAAAAGCAGAAAACAAAAAGCAGATGCTGCTGGGGCCAATATTTTTAATTTTTTAATCAATTTATATGATTAATTGAATAATCAAAATTAATGTTTGAGAAATTCATATTTTTAGGTTTTTTCAGTTTGCGTTTTTTTACTCAAAATGTTCAAATGTTTTCCTTTGTTTGTATTGTACGCATACATGGTGTTTTAATTTCCTTTGGATTTTAATTTGCATTACTTTATCTAATGCAAATGCAAAAGAATTGCCATTGTCCGCAATGGCAATTCAAAAGTTTTGAATTTGCATTTGCTCAGGAAATACAAATGCAGGTTGTGGAATCGGATGCCAATTGCAAAGAAATGTGGGATTGCTTTTAATTATTTTGAATTTGTTTGACTGTTGGCAATTCTGTTTTTAAAGCGTATTATATGCAGAGGTTTGTGGCTTCGATAGGTGTTGCCTCGTAGTACTTTCAAATTCATAAACCTGTACTGTATAAAATATTTTAAAACCAAAATTACCAATATGTCGGAAATGCTTTGACAATAAAAAAAATTGCCAATGCTATTGATATTTTTTTTGAAATTGCATTTGGACAGGTAGTTCAAATTAAACTGCAAATTATAATTGTTATATAATTAATTTGCCCATGTATAATTGAATGATTTCGAAAAATTATTTGAATGATGAATACAATTATTCAAATATTAATTGATTAATCAAAGTTTTGATTTTTCGATTAACTGAAAGATTAATTAATTAATCACGATTAATCGCACATTCCAAATTGTAACATATTAGTCATTGTGTCTGTGGCCGTCGGTGGTGCAATGTCTAGTGTGCGGGGCTGTTGTGCAAGAGAACGTGGGTTCGATCCCTGCTCTGACCACATTCACTTCTTTCGACGACGGCTATCTGGCACAGTGACGGCGACACTATCAAGTAATAAGCCGTGAAATAGCTTCTCAAAAAATGGTCGGAACCGGTGTAAAACTATAGGGCCCAATCAGTGAGTGAAAACTGGAAAGCACTTAGCACAGAGATTATGAGAAGCCCTCCCCTATCCCTTCATGGAATGTAATGGCAAAATATTAATTTTTTTAGTCACTGCAGCTCCAACATCCAATATTGAATAGCAAACACAATGTGTTTGAAAGCAAAGATACTATGTTTGCGAAAAGCTACAACCACGTTATATTTGTACCCAAACAACAAAAAATACAGTTTGTATATCAGCGTGTATATCCAATTTAATAGGGCTGTTACTTGTGCGTTGCCAAAGTTCTTCATTTGGGCTGTAAGTGTCCTCGTATAAAAAAATCACATGAGGTGTCAGGGGACACCCAGTTGGAATTATATATTATCTTCCTCTATATATTATGTACTAGTTAGTTCCAACACGACTAAGGTGCGCGTTGAAAATTACGATAATTTAAATAGGTTTTTAATAAAATATACTTTTTGTAAAATGATAAACATTTTTTAAGAACATTTTTTTTATAGAATGTATTATTTAAAGTAAAAATGTATGAAAAGTAAAAGTATATAAGAATATATATTATATTTTCCCGGAAAAGGTCCGTGTTTAAAGAGAAGTACTTCTTTTATTTAAAGCTAATGTTTTTTTAAGAAAAAGTACTATTGTTATACCAATGCTATACCATGAAAAAATACAACTCTGTGATATTGATTAAAACTCACCTCAAGGCACTGCAACAATGCGAGAATGCATGAGGAAAAGAAGGATATGGTGGAAAATGTCTGTCTGTTCTTGTTGTTGGAATTATAGGCTTTTCAGTGATGGTGATACTTAGGGATCTTCGATCGATACTAATTCGCACATGTGAATTGCAGAATTGAGTTTGTATATCAATTCCGGCACAGTAGTTAGGCATCTGAAGATGAACTTGTCACGGAGTTCGAAACTAGTCATGCCAGTCAGTGTGTGTTGAACTGAATTGCCTATTAACGGGTTTTTCAATAAGAGCGCTACAAAATTTTTTTTTAAATAAAACAAAACCGGTTTTAGATACCAATGACATTTTTTATTCCTGTGAAAGTACGTTCGATGCCATTATGTATGGAACTCGATTTCTTTTGCATGGCCACCACGGGCACGCTTGCAGAAGTCCAGACGCTGAACCCAATTTTCGAAGGTTTTCAAGCATAAATCGGCCAATACTGCTGCAATTTCACGTTCGATATTCGGCATAGACCATAGACTTGACGTAGCCCCACAGGAAATAATCTAACGGCGTCAAATCGCACGACCGAGGCGGCCAATCGATTGGGCCATTTCGTTAGATAACACGATCACCAAACTTGGTTTCCAATAAATTGATTGTGGCATTCGCTGTGTGGCTTGTGGCGCCGTACTGTTGGAACCACATGTCCTCCAAGTCCATATTATCCAATTGGGGACAAAAATATTCGGTTATCATTGAACGGTAGCGATTCGCATTCACAGTAATGTGCCGGTCTTGATCATGACGGAAGAAGTACGGCCCAATGACGCCGCCGGCCCATAAACCGCACCAAACCGTAATTTTTTCGGGATGACTCATGGATTACGTGTGGATTGCTGTCTGACCAATAACGCATATTTTGCTTATTGACGAAGCCATTCAGGAGAAATGAAATTCAGAATTCAGAAATTGGACGTAGCGCTCTTAAAGTTGAGGCCACTGACTCCAAAGTTCGGTAGTAAATTTTAATTATTTCGACTCGTTGTCTGAAGAGAAATGTCAAAAGAGCGTGAAAAAATATGGCGTCGTTTGCTGTCCCTATCGATTTACTTTTGTAGCGTCTCTGTTGAAAAACCCTCCATTTCCAACAAAAAACCAACCATTTTTCAATTCGAAAAATGTACATGGCTTGTAAGCTTGTAGTATGAATTTCTCATACATACAAAATCTGTACTTATCTCAAGTAAAGTTATTTTTTTTGTCACAAAAAAGATACTCTTTAAAGAAAAGGTAGGTTTTTAAGGAAAGGAAATTTTTTGTAGGAAAATTTACTTTTTTAAGTAAAGGTACTTATTTAAAGAAAAATACTTTTTTTAAGAAAATGTACTTTTGTCAGAAAATGTATTTTTTTTAAGCAACGGTACTTCTTTAAGATAAAGTTTTTTTTTTTTTTAAGAAAACGTACTTTGTTTAAGAATATGAATAGGTATTTTTTTTTTAATATTTACTTTTTTTAAGAAAAGGAACTTCTTTAAAAAATGTTCTTTTTTTAAATAAAAGTAGTGGAGAAAATTTCTTTTACCAGCAAAATTGGATTTTTTTCGTTTTTTTTTTTGCCTGGTAGAGCATTAAATGTGGATTTAAAAAGAAATAAAAAAGTTTGCGGAAGTCCATATTTTCCGAAATATATGTTTCCAAAACTTGTATGTATAATCGCGCATAACTCTGCCATTTATTATCCGATCCTGATGAAATAAATGTCATAAATGTGTGACAAAATCAGAAACATCGCGCGAGTTTTTAGAAATAATTTTTTTATTTTGGTGTGTAGAAACTACAACAAAGGACAACAGAAATGAAAGACAACAACAACAACGACAAAAGACGACAACACCAAAAGATAAGAACAACAAGTTGATTAAACCAAAAAAGTGAGGTTAAAAAATATTTTTTAAATGAGCCCACAATGGGTTCAGAAAAGGAAATATATTTATATACAGAGTTATAGAGAGGGCTTTGTAATGATGCATATTTCAAGCAGATCCGATGATAAATACTTGAGATGTGACCGATTATATGCTCAAGCTTTAAAGGCCTATATCTCAAGAAGTTGGACCTAGCGCGAAAAACAAAACTAATTTTTCAACTCAGCCCAAAAGCTTTTACCGTTGGTGAAATTTTGGTGCAGATCTGATTTTGCTGCTAAAATAGTTTTATGCCAAAGTAGTTTTTTAAGAAAAGTATTTCTTTCAAATAAAAGTTAATAAAGGGAATTGTTATCAAATGCAGTATTTTGCCAGTCTTGCACTTTGGCTTTTCTAAATTGTCAAAACTACAAATCAGGTTCAAAACTACAATATCTATTAAATATTAGTTACAGGCTCCACCTAGAAACTTCCCATTAAACAAGAAATTTCTCAACATATGTGGGACATCTAGTTAATTTCTTTCTCTACAATCTAAGGCGTTAGTCTAGACACAAACCAAAGCAAACGTAAACAATATAGTTGATAATAGTGGGTTGTAGCATAATACTGTTAAAACAATAGTTGTTATTTTTTCCCCGCAACATGCGATAAGGAATTTCGTTCCAAAAAGTTTGATGTTCCCGTAATCAGCTCTACAAGAGATCCCAGCTCCCTTTGAAATTCCAAATAACTAAATTTTCAATACACGCTAATGTATATGGCATTGAAAATTGTAGTCAAATAAATCAATTTACTGTATCGAAATGTCTCACAATGTTTCAAAATAAAAAAACACACAATTTGTTAAAGTATTTTTGTTGTACGAAATATAGACACTGGGTTTTTAAATAGTTTGTAGTTGATTAAATCGACATGATAAAGATATTTATTTACATGGTACAATTTACTCGTATCCTACTTTCCCCATTGTTTATTTGTTTTATCTTCATTTCCCTCTCTACTCTATAGCCAAATCCTTGCTAACTTTCTACGGTAAATGAGAAACGACTTACTTACTCGTACTCTCACATTCGTTGATGTCCAGCATTAACAATAACATTTACGCAATACTTAATTAAAAATGTCATCTAAAAGGACAATATTGTCCTGTTTCATTTAGGCCTCTTGTAATCCTAACTATTTCAGATTTAAACTTGCACTCATTAATGTAACTACCAATAAAACTGGAACCGGGGATGATTTTATAGTTTTTGATATATGTATATGTGTGTGTGTTGTGTTTTTACTTTATACTAATTACCCCATACTAACCTCGTTCAACACAGTCATTTCCTATGGCACTCACCTCCTCATCCGCTCACGCTCAATGTTAATGGGCTCCAACTAATATGAAACAAAGAGTACGAGTACGTACTGGTCTCACTAAATGCAAGAGAGTAAAGGACCTACATTTTAGTTAGTTAGTACGTACGATGAGAAGCAACGAAGGCAAAACCAAAACCAAAACAAAAACCAAACACGAACTTGTGTGTGAAATCCTGTTATTGTTCATCATATAAGCCCGTGCGAAACGAATTGTTAGAGCTCCAGTATTGCTTCGCACGCGGAACCGTTCACAACAGTTTTTCCCTTAGAAAAGCAAGAGAATAGCAACGGGAAAAGTGTTTGTGTTAGTGTTAAAGAGAATGAGTAAGAGGAAATAAAATAAAACAAAATGTAACGGTTTTCAAAGATTTGAAATTTTTTAAAAAAGATACAAAATAACAAATGAGTTCACAGAGTTTATAACCATAAAAAATAAGAAAAAAAATTTGATTTTTTTTACCCAGTTAAACCTATAAACCCAAAAAAGAAATAAAGAAAACTATTAAAAGAAAATTTAAAACGTTTTTACGATTTTGTATTTTGTGCATTCAGTCATTTATTATGCAGATTTTTATCGTTGAAATCTACGCGAGCGAGAGCGATTAAACAGCAAATGCAAATAATGCAAAAGTGCAATTTGAAATATTTCGACACATAAAATCTGATTTTATGTTTTGTGGATGGATGTTATTGGTGCAATATATAATTGGTCATGTCACGAGATGTCATAAAACTTTTTGGGTAACTTTCTCTGCCTGCTTCTTCTCAAGATGGCTTTGGGGAATTTTGGTGGCTATCAAGAGCAGCTCGTTGTGAAAAATGGCTGTTGCTAACCCTGTGGTAGTTTGAATTGTAAATCATATGTATGTACATATCCCTCGACCATCCTTTCTCTTCCAAAAAAAAGAAAAACAAAACATATGTATGTGCAATAGTTACATATTAATGTGAGTGAAGGAAAGCAAAGGGGATTAGGTGCCAGTGATGAGAAAATCATTTCACTATAATATTTAATGGAACCTTTTTATGGTGCAGTTTATAACTGGGTTATACATATTTGATAGCAACATGGCAATGACCTTTAAAGTCATCTAATATATATGTATCTGTTTTCTCACTGATATAAATTTTACAAAAAACACAATATTTACCTTTTTAAATTAATATTTGTATTTATATTAATCATACTTATCGGTGGACATTAATAACATCAATTAAACAAATATATATCATACGCACCGTTGAACGCAGGGGCGTGGAATCGTAGCAGAAGTTTAGGAGTCGGAGTTCAGAAAATGTGCGAGGAGTCGGAGTAGTAGTTGGAGTCGAGTTTTTTCAGCCCGACTCCAACTTCATGTCAACAAAATTACTAAACATTGGAAAAATTCAAAAGTGGAAACAGAAGAAGGAATACAATATATCTGTGGTTACAAACAATAACAGCCTAACTCGAGTTAGGCCAAATTTGAAAAAAAAATTTTGAGAAGTCACCGTGCTCAAGAAGTAAGTAAAAGAATTCGCTTCCTTGTTATCTGTAACAAAGTTATCACAAAAACTCCGACTCCTGATTTCCAGTAAAGATATTAAACTTTAACCTGCTATCCCTGAAAAATTTTAGAATCGACTGCTATTGTTTGTGACCACAGATATATATACTTTCCACCGTATTCGAAAAAGTTTTAAGAGATTTCAGGAAGGATTCTTCTAAATGGTCTACCAAAGTTCTTATAGGTTTTTATGAATAAAGCCTTTTATATTTTATATATAATTTATTACCATTACATCCCAAGAATGAATAGTGGAGAGCTTCTCACAATAACTGACCAGTGCAGTTTCTAGTTTTAGTTATTGGAATCTACAGTTTTACACCGTTTCCGAACGGTATTTTGAGAAGCCTTTTCATGGCTAAATACTCAATAAGCGATTTGATCGTCGTCGAAAGAAATATAAGGTGGTTGGAGCAGGATATAACCCACATTCTAATGTACAAGAGTCACGCATACCATACATTGTACCACCGACGGTCACTGAAGGCATACAATAATACAGCTCTGTCATAGACACTGGTTAGCGAGGAACTTCCAGATCCGCTCAAAACTATTTTATGCCAGCGATGTGAGATTGGGTTAATAAAGTAGTTATAGTGTTCCGTGAACTGGAAACTGTTTTTCCATATTGACTTTAGCTTTCGAGTCGTCAGGATTCGTACAAATTAATTTTAATTAAGTCTCGAATATTGATGTTGCCAATAAAATACAGACACCCCAGGGCACAGCGTCTTCATATTGCCAATAGGATGCGAGATGTTGCAATAGAATTTGGAAAACAGTAAAATGTTTATTTTGTAGTTCTGTGGTTCTAATTCTAGAAATATCCTGGGTAGTTTTTTGATTGGTAAAAGTTAGGAAAATACTCATATTTTCCAGGAATGATGTTACTATACGCATCCTTAACCATATGCAATCATTTGGTGCCGTCGTTGGAACGAAAAATTGACTTTCTAATGTATAGAAATTCAAACTCCTTTAATCCTCTTCCGGACTGCTGTGTAGACCCATTTTTGAACCACACATGCTGAAAATCGATCTTTTTTGTTGATTGGATGCAAATATAACGTGTTTGTAGCTTGCCGCAAATATAGCATACATGTGTTCAAACACATAGTGATATTGAATATTACATGTTTGAGACACAAGTTTACACTACAGGTTTGACACCGGAAGCTTTGAGAATTTTGAGAAGCTTTTTCAAGGCTAAGTACTCGATAGTGTCGCCATCACTGAGCGAGGTGGCCGTGGTCGAAAGAAATGTAAGGTGGTGTAAGCAGGGATCGAACCCACGTTCTCATGTACAAGAGCCGCGCACAGTAGTCATTGCACCACCGATGGCCACATTGACAATAACTGATAAATGAATGTTGGTCTGATTTGTTATCAATATCAAAAGTGGTACGGATTTTTTGTCGGTCATGCAGATCTCCGCTTAACCGAACATAACCTAGTAGAATAAATAATTTTTATATTCACAAGATTCTTTATAATTTTTACCAATAAACAGTGGTGGAGTTGGATTTGATATTGGAGATGGAGTTGTAGTAGGAGTCGGAGTCGGAGTTAGAGTGAGAGTCAGAGTCAAACTAAGAGTCAGAGTCAGAGTCAGAGTCAGAGTCAGAGTCAGAGTCAGAGTCAGAGTCAGAGTCAGAGTCAGAGTCAGAGTCAGAGTCAGAGTCAGAGTCAGAGTCAGAGTCAGAGTCAGAGTCAGAGTCAGATTCAGAGTCAGAGTCAGAGTCAGAGTCAGAGTCAGAGTCAGAGTCAGAGTCAGAGTCAGAGTCAGAGTCAGAGTCAGAGTCAGAATCAGAGTCAGAGTCAGAGCCAGAGCCAGAGCCAGAGTCAGAGTCCGAGTCAGAGTCCGAGTCAGAATCAGAGTCAGAATCAGAATCAGAGTCAGACTCAGAGTCAGACTCAGACTCAGAGTCAGAGTCGGACTCAGAGCCTGAGTCAGACTCAGAGTCAGAGTCAGACCCAGAGTCAGAGTCAAAGTCAAAGTCAAAGTCAAAGTCAAAGTCAAAGTCAAAGTCAAAGTCAAAGTCAAAGTCAAAGTCAAAGTCAAAGTCAAAGTCAAAGTCAAAGTCAAAGTCAAAGTCAAAGTCAAAGTCAAAGTCAAAGTCAAAGTCAAAGTCAAAGTCAACGTCAAAGTCAAAGTCAAAGTCAAAGTCAAAGTCAAAGTCAAAGTCAAAGTCAAAGTCAAAGTCAAAGTCAAAGTCAAAGTCAAAGTCAAAGTCAAAGTCAAAGTCAAAGTCAAAGTCAAAGTCAAAGTCAAAGTCAAAGTCAAAGTCAAAGTCAAAGTCAAAGTCAAAGTCAAAGTCAAAGTCAAAGTCAAAGTCAAAGTCAAAGTCAAAGTCAAAGTCAAAGTCAAAGTCAAAGTCAAAGTCAAAGTCAAAGTCAAAGTCAAAGTCAAAGTCAAAGTCAAAGTCAAAGTCAAAGTCAAAGTCAAAGTCAAAGTCAAAGTCAAAGTCAAAGTCAAAGTCAAAGTCAAAGTCAAAGTCAAAGTCAAAGTCAAAGTCAAAGTCAAAGTCAAAGTCAAAGTCAAAGTCAAAGTCAAAGTCAAAGTCAAAGTCAAAGTCAAAGTCAAAGTCAAAGTCAAAGTCAAAGTCAAAGTCAAAGTCAAAGTTAAAGTCAAAGTCAAAGTCAAAGTCAAAGTCAAAGTCAAAGTCAAAGTCAAAGTCAAAGTCAAAATCAAAGTCAAAGTCAAAGTCAAAGTCAAAGTCAAAGTCAAAGTCAAAGTCAAAGTCAAAGTCAAAGTCAAAGTCAAAATCAAAGTCAAAGTCAAAGTCAAAATTTTCAATATTTTAGGAAAAATCCACACCACTGATAGAACGCTCCTATAAGATTAAAAATTTTTTATTACTTTCCTATTACATCCGATTAAGAGGTAGGGGAGATCTTCTCTTACAGACTTACTTACAGACTCTTACTTATGTATTGATCAGTTTTTTCATATCTAAATACTCTAAAGTCATTAAACGAGTTCATCGTCGTCGAAAGAAATTAAAATTGCTTAAACAGGTATAAACCCCACGTTTCACTGCACAAAGGTCACACCACAGACTGTCACATTTGTTCCTACACTCACAGAACTAATTGTTTGAAAAGAGGTTGCAGCAATCGTAAATTCGGCTAATTCCACCGAATTGCAGTTGCCACAACCGAATTGAGATCGCCACGACTGTAGTCAGTCCATGTTAGAGGTTGCCACAACCTATTAGAGGTTGCTTCAACCTCTAATTCGGGAGTGATGACAGCTAATGTGGTTGTGACAACCTCCAAATTCGTTTACGGCTAATCCCGATATTTTTTTCTGTGGGTGTAATAACAATGAAAATAATTTTTTTTATTTTGAAATAAAAATTAAATGAAATAAGTTTTTTTCTATAAAACTTCTACATTTACATTTTCCAATACCAAACTTTCAACATCTTCCACGGAAAACATTTTCCAATTTTGTTTTTATAGACTTTGTGTTGAAATTATTTAAAATTTCCTCTATAAAAGTTTAAACATTTGCCAAAGATAACTTCTAATATTTTTTATAAAAAAAAATACTATAGAAAAGTTAAAAATCTGGAAATATGTCGAATTATCGATTAGACAGCATATCTAATAATGTGTTGCCGACTTAACAGATTTTTCCATCTTATTTTTTTCCACAAGGTCTTGATTATCCATTGCTTGGTATTCCCTCTTCAGGCATAATCGAATAACTTTTCGAATACTTTTGCAGGTATTTCCGTAACATAACCTTTAAATCGGTTTATATTTAGAGCAGCTTTAATGTCTTCCAGTAAATACAATGTTTACTAAATAGGAGCATTTGTTTGTCTAATTCTGATCAGGAATTTAGGAAACTCTATACATCAGGTACAGGCTAAGCCATAAGTCGTTAGATACGTAAAATGTAATTCGATTCAAAACTAAATCGATATTACGGCGTGTTTCCTAAAAACAAATTCGAACGAATCAATCGGCTAAAATTAAAACGTAAATTATACGAATAATTTTGCTCAAATGAGTTATTTATTTGGGATAACCATTTTTCAATGTCCCTTTAATAAATTTTTAAAATAATTGCCTCATTTGGTTTATGAAT
This sequence comes from Phaonia tiefii, assembly GCA_963931995.1. NCBI lineage: Eukaryota > Metazoa > Arthropoda > Insecta > Diptera > Muscidae > Phaonia > Phaonia tiefii. Next base: position 24,862,309 of record OZ008367.1, read on the forward strand.
TTATTCTTATTAGTTCGCTAGTTCAAATTCGTTTTATGAAAACAGGCCGTGAATCATACGTAACACTGTGCATAGTTAATATTAATCATACGTTCCGGTAAATACTATTAATATCAATCATACTTGTGTTACTTAAATCAATTGGATTTTTTTTAAATTTTAAGTATTTAGGATGACAGTGGTCAATACCTAGAAATCTATTTTATCTTGGCACAAATGTGGTGCAAAACTTTGAATACTTCCTGTAGTTTTGAAAATGTTTCTCCTGCTCGGAAATTCTGTAACTTTTTAACGTTAAAAATCGGTAGTTAAATTGACAAAATTCGGAAATTGTTGTATTGAAATTTTATGAATTTTGACAATTGAACTACCGATTGGTATCGTTAAAAAGTTACAGAATTACGGTGCTGAATTCCATTAAACATGTACACTATAAAAATCAATACAATTGTTACCAAATATTTAAAAATATTTACGAAACATCCTTTCCACTCATGATTTTGATACGAAAAACAATAATGATGTGGCCCGTAAAATTTTTGGTTAATACAAGTTGACGTCGCTGGTGCAATGGTAGTGTGTAAGGCTATTGTACCTACGAACGGGGGTTCGATCCCAGCTGTGACCACCTGACATTCCTTTCGACTGCGGTCACTTCGCTTAGTGACGGCGATACTATCGAGTATTTAGCCATGAAAAGGCTTTCAAAACACCGCTCGGAAGCGGTGTAAAACTATAGGTGCCAATTAGTGAGTATAAAACTAGACAGCGCCACAGCTCACTGGTTATGGGAAGCTCTCCCCAATCTCTTCATGGGATATAATGGGAGACCATTTATTTAGACTGTGATCAGCGGCTATATTGGTCACTGTGAGCAAATGCAAATAAAATACTTTTATTTCATTTATTTTTTTGTTCTTCAACAACATTCAAACTCTGCATTTGGTAACGCGTTTTATTAACATATTTTCCCATTACATTTCATCAAGGAGAGGGAGAAGAAACCTTCTCACAACCAGTGAGCTGCTCCTTCATAAGCAACTTCTTTGATTCCTTATCGATGGCTACGGAAACTTTAGCATCCACTTTCTTCATCAGCATATTCCCAAGATAGTCAGTCTGCCACCTTGCATGAAGTCTACTTAATTAGAATATATATAAGTTTTTACAGGACGATAATATCAGAAACTATTTGTTTAATTAAATAATAATAGTACCATAAAATGTACCATAGCATGAGATTGTACCATCACTCATATGGATATGTTGTCTCATTCCCTTTTGCTACATAGGGGTTATTGTGCCACTGGGAGCCACCGTGTCTGTTTCTCAGCCATACGCACTATTTTCCCACGCATACCATCAAGCAATATCATATACATATCCCTATCCCTTACCACCACTATCTTCATTACACGATTGAGTATGGATGTATGTAAGTATGTAGGTACAGCATCCAACATCCTTTAATGCTAACCCAAACACAAGTGTAGAAAAGTCATGTTTTCCATGTAAAGTCCTTTTATACAGGATACTTGTATTATATTGATATTGTTATTGTCGTTGCCGTTGTCGTTGTTGTCACCAACGTTAACGTTAACGTTGACATTTTAACTGTCTGCTAACTAACAATGTTGGCGGGCGTGTAGCTATTGAATGAAGGATATCCTATTTTTATAGATCCTTTTTGATTGTTGTGATGGCGATTTTTATTGTAGTTGACTTAACTATACCCCAGTCCCATGAGATGCACAGAAGGCCAACAAAAAGAAGATGCAGACTTTATTGTGTTCAATGAATTTGTTAAGCGAATTCGTGGTTAATAACAACAACAACGATTAAAGCAGCAACCTTAACCAGGATTGACAATCATGGAAGGATGAATGGATGATGGGGTAGCTTTAAGGTACAATGGACAACGGACGACGGATGACGGACTGGATATTAAATAGATGAGAAGTGTTTATTTGAGCAAATGTGGCTTTTTATTGTTCGGTTCGGTTCGATTCAGGTCCTATTACGGCTCGTATTAGAAGTTTACTGGCGGCGCAAGTGATTCCAATTGATATGCCATAAAGAAGGTTTCTCGCGTTGTGAATGGATGGGTCAAAGGTTACAAACTTGAAATCATGTATTTGTTTTTATTGTTATTCAGTGCTTATAACAACAATAACCACAACCACAAAAACAACAAAAAAAAAAACAGCCACCGATTGCAAAGATCTCAGGGCCATTTAGCACTTCTTTACTCTTAGCGTTTCTACTATATAGGTATTTGTTATTGTTTGTTGGTGTGTGTGCGTGTGTGTGTGTGTGTGAGTGCTGCAAGTGCAACATATGTGTATGAGAGTTTTTAGTTTTACATACACACATAGGTGTCTGTGTTCTCATATATAACTATGTGTATGAATTTGTAGGTGTGTGCCTGTGTTATATATGCAATGACCTTAAATATAATATATTACCAAGGTCTCCTACGAATGAATCCCTTGTCAGAGGACCAACAAAAATCCATAGTAGATATGTATGTATGTATTTATGCATAAGTACATAGGAAGAGGAAGAGAAGTTAAAGAGCGAGTGCAAGCAAGGTTACAAAAAAAAAACAAAAATATTTAATCTTTATTTTTATCAAATCCAAAAGTTTAAAAAAAATATTGTTTTTTCTTCAAATTATGAAGCCTTAACAAATTTTGAGATACTCACCTTAAGTAGGCATTAGAGTGAAACTTTTTTGTATATGAAGACCTGTAAATGAATGACCTGAATGAATTTCAATTCCTTACGAATTAGCTACATTTTGAATTAATTCTTTTCACAAAAAAAAAAATTGTTGAATGAAATTTGAAAGGAATTTGACAAATATGAATTGCAATTAATTTGAATTGAATTGATTTTAAAGTAATTCAAATCAATTAGAAGAATGAACTGCAGTTCATATTAATGACATTCAGAATGAGAGAAATCCTTGCTCTGAACGTAATGTTTACTTTAATTTTTCTTACACTAGTCTTTTTTCAAAATCAATTCATTTACAATTCATTTGAAATGAATTGAAAATAGTCTTTTTTCAAAATTAATTCCATTCAAATTCATTTTGGAACGAATTTCCTTATTGCACGTTCGAGATGGGGGCTAAATGAAAAAATTAAACGTTTATTAACACTATTATGCTACAACCCAGTATTATCAACCATTTTGTGTACCTTTGCTTTGGTTTATGTCTAGACTAACATATGTTGGGAAATTTCTTGTTTAATGGGAAGTTTTCTAGGTGGAGCTTGTAACCAATATTTAGTATAGGGGTTTTCAATAAGGACTTGACAACTTTTTTTTTTAAATAAAACGCTAACCATTTGAGATATTTCCAAAACTTTATGTTCGACTTGAAATACAATCAAACCATTTATGAATGGAACTCGACTTCGTTCATATGGTCACCGCGGGCACGTCGGTAGCGGTCGATTCGTTGGACCCAATTTTCGATGACTCGGTTACACATTTCGGCCGTAACGGCCACTATTTCGCGTTCAATGTTGCCTCTGAGTTCTTCCAACGTCGTCGGCTTGTTGGCATAGACCAATGATTTGACGTAACGAGGCGGCCATTGACTGGCCCATTTTTTGAGATAACACGCTCACCAAACTTACTCTCGATTGTAACGTGTGCTGTGTGGCTAGTGGCACCGTCCTGTTGAAACCACATGTTTTCCAAGTCCATGTTTTCCAATTCGGGCCAAAAATAATCGGTAATCATGGCGCGATAACGATCGCCATTCACAGTAACGTGACGATCGTTATTGTCGACGAAAAAATATGGGCCAATGACGCCGCCGGCATGAAAACCGCACCAAAGTTATTTTTTGTGGATGAAGTGGTAATTCATGAAGCACATGTGGATTTTCATCAAACCAATATCGCATATTTGTCTTATTGACGAACCATTGAGCCAAAAATGAGCTTCGTCACTGAAGATGATTTTGCGATGAAATTCGTCGCGTCAATTGGTCCATCATTTAATTCTTGAGTCAGCTGGTCTCTTGGCGATGCCCAGTTCTTGAGAATATCGCGGAATCGACTGGTTTGGATCGTTTGTTACGGACGCCTGAACGGTACCGATATTTTCGTTACTTCGACCAACCCATTGTCTCGCTGGCACGGCAGCATCACACAATGAATATGTAGACTCAAATTTTTGCACTAAACTTCTTATTGCTTGTCTCCTAGGGCGAGAATAACGACCGACAATTGGAGTTAACGCTCTTAAAGTTACGGTCACCTACTCCGAATTTCGGTAGTACATTTTAATAATTTGCATACGTTGTTCGTTCGTGTAGTTTACCATGATGAAAATGTTGAGTTTACTGATAAAAGGAAAGTTACAGTTAGATGATCAGAGAAATAGTGCGTTCACAAGTTAAATTCAAAATTGTAATGTACCTATTGGAAAACCCTTTATATATTGTAGTTTTGAACCCAATAAAAAGTAAATTTAGAAAAGCCAAAGTGAAAGAAGTTTAAAAAAAGAACATTTTCTTAAATAAGTGTCTTTTCTTAAAAAAAGTAAATTTTCTCAAAAAAAAATACGTATTCTAAGAGTTTAAAATAGAGCTAAAGCTCGAACATTTTATTTTTAAATAGAATACGAAAGGTCGAATAAATCATCGTATATTGAAAAAAAGATATTTATTAAACAAATCATAATGTTACTTATGAGCCACCCTGTATATAATTTAACAAATTGCTTCTAGAAAATTGCTAACTTTTAGGCGGATTTTTATGAAACATCAAAATTATTACGCTGTCATCAGTATTTATCTGGTGGAAATTTGCTCCTGTCAGAAATAAAAAGGAAAGTCACTCATTTCTCGACTGATTTTGATGAAACTTATAGCTCATTCGTACTACAAAATACATATTTTCCCGATGTCGTATCAAATGTCTTAACCAAATCCGAAGTGTTCGCATTGGGATTTTTCCTGATTTGATTGAATGTCAAGGCGCTTTGACGAGGTAGTATTACTACGACAACAAACACCAACCAAGCCGATAACAGTAGGCATTTTGCTTTGTCTGGTATTTTTCCACAATCAAATTCAGTACAAGTGTATTCTAGCAATAAAAGTAAACAAAATAGTATAAAAATATGTTTGAGGAACAATAACCACATCCACATCCATGCGCCGTGATTGAAATGGTTGTAAACAAACGTACTATTCGTTCGTAAAAAAAATAAATAAATGGTTTATCGAACAGTACAGTGCCGAACATAACCAATCTTATGGGAATAGACCGGAACTTTCGGAGGAACTTCGTGCATATCACTGACTGAGGGTTACGAGGTTGAATTTTATGTTTCGGGATTTGGCAACCCTAGTGTTGCAATCTGGCTACTGACAGCTCTATCGTAAAGTTGGACATTTTTGGGGTTATGCGTACTCAGAACGTTTTGACATACGGGCGCTATTTGTGTTGTTTACAGTAACTTAAAAGATTCATCTCGGCCCAAAAATGGAATTAAGTCGTGACCATTTTCGTGCGATTTTTTTTTACAACTTTCGACGTGGATTAACTCAGCAACACTGCATGGATGAACGTAATTCAATGTTTGGTGATGAAGCTCCATCAAGGACCAGTGTTTATCGATGGTATGGTGAATTCAATCGTGGTCGTAGTTCACTCCAAGACGAATTTCGCGAAGGTCGTCCAAAATCAGCTGTTGTTCCGAAAACCATTGATGCTGTGCGCGAACTGATTTTACAAGATCGTCATGTGACCTATCGTGAGATTGAGACAACCTTAGGCATTAGTGGGACCAGCATACATTCAATATTGCATAAACATTTGACTGTCAAAAAAATTTGTTCGCGTTGGATCCCACACAATTTGTCAATCGCTCAAAAAAGGCTCGTGTCGATTGGTCGAAAGAAATGATCCAAAAATACGATCGCGGTGCTTCGAAACACGTCTATGACATCGTGACAGGTGATGAATCCTGGATTTATACGAATGACACCGAACGTAAACAGCAGTCAACTGTATGGGTGTTTCAAGATGAGCCAAATCCAACAAAAGTCGTTCGCGCCCGAAGCACTTTCAAGGAAATGGTCGCCTGTTTTTTCGGAAAAACCTGACATGTTACAACGGTACCACTAGAACAACGCAGGACAGTGAATTCTGAGTGGTAAACAACCATTTGTTTACCAGTTGTCTTCCAAGAAATCAGGAAAACCAACCGCCGAAGACGGATCACTCTTCACCACGACAATGCGAGCTCTCACACATCGGCTGAAACAACTGCATTTTTGAGCACCCAAAACATGGATTTGATGGGTCATCCGCGATATAGTCCTGACTTGGCACCGAATGCCTTCTTTTTATTCCTGTACGTACAAAACAAATTGAGAGGTCAAAGTTTTTCGATACCCGAAGAAGCGGTTGCTGCATTCAGAATGCATGTTTTGGAGATACCTCAATCAGAGTGGCAAAAGTGTTTCGACAATTGGTTCAAACGCATTCAAAAGTGTATAAATCTTCATTGGGAATATTTTGAAAAACAATAAAGTGATTTTCGATGATTAATATTTGTTTTTGCTCTCTAATCCCGAAACATAAAATTCAACCTCGCAATGACATAGTAGGGCAAAAGGGAGAGCTCACACAAGGTCGAATTAGTCACGTAATAGGTCGAATCAGCGACGGACATAGGACGGATCATTTCTCTATCGTACTCCTCTTCTTCAAATTAACCAACTAACCATGCACTTTGGTGGATTTAATTTTATCAAAAAAGTACCATTGTACCAACTTTCACATCCCTGGTTCATCACCGCTTTTAAAGTCCTTTCCAATAGTTCAATTTAAAGTTGAAAATATTGAAATGTAATCAGTATTGGGATGTTTTAATTTGCGTTTGATTTTAATTCGCATTACTTCGCGTTTAAAAGTCAACAGTTGTCCCAATCAATTTGTTTATACAATTCAAATGCTCGGTTGTGGAATTGGCTGTCAATTGTAATGAAATGTAGGACTTGGCCAGTACTGAACACATCAATAGATAGTCAAGATAATGTTATCGCTTGTTTTGTATGAAGAACTTAGCGAAGGCTTAGCGACACAAATATTTCTGCTAAGTTTATAATTTTTTTAAATTTTTTTTGAGTGTTACCATATTTTTGATTAATATGACTTTTTCAAAAATTAAATTGTTCGAGCGTTTGGTCGTAATACGAAAGTTCGGATAAATCATCACTTATTCAATATGACTTTTTGCTAAATAGCCTTTTCCTTTATAACTTAGTAAGCGATAATTGCTTGCTTGTAACCAAAACACGGCTAATGTTTTTGGTTCCATTTGAAATATTTGTGATTTCCCAAATACTGCCAAAGTGTTTCTCTAATATTTCATGTGTGTAGAAATATAACCCAAATCACTTGGCACTTAAGTGCAATCAGTTTTAATGGGGATTCTTGCACTACCAGCGAGTCGTCTCACCAAATGCAGTGCATTGAGTTGGGAAGTCAATATTTGCCATATTCGCCAATAGCAATGGCCTCAGGCAGAGATTTCATTAAATCAAATAAATAAAATCTTTGCCTCGGCTTCCCCTTGAGCAGGATTGATGTTATAGCTTCAATCAAGTGTACTTCATATAAATGGAAATCACAGCTGTATATACATATTTACAATGTGTTGTTAACACAGTCGTAGTGTAGATTACACGACATATACTGTGTGACACCATCTTTACAAAATCCAAAATGTAACCAAATTATATTCAAATGAAAAATTGGATGTCGATTTTATTTCAAGTACAACAAGGTGGCGCACAATGGGGGTTTTCTCAAAAAAATGGAAGCAATTCAACCGATCAAGATAAAAAGTTTCACATGGTCATGGGTTAAGTCTAATGCTAGAGATAATGGAACATCATAGACCCCACTGGAGTCGCTCAGTTGGCGCCTACACTTGACAAGCTCGGTCATCTCTTATAAAATTTTGAAATTTGATTTTATTGAAAATATTTGTTTTCCGTTTAAGTATATGCCTTGGTGGGCATTGAAACAGCTATATTCCCAACCATCCATCATAATGATCAATTTCACACACTTTTTTTTTTTAATAATTCTATTAAAATGTAATTTTTCATAGAAAAAGAAATTTATCTTTTAGAACTTTTCAGATATTAATCTTGAACCGAACAATTATTAAAAACAGAAAATATTTCTTATATATTTGTAGCGCTACTAAAAACCTACAAAAATCATGTAGGCAGGTTTCTCAAAATATCGTTCGGAACCGGTGTAAAACTGTGGGTTTCAATCAGTGAGTTTGAAACTAGAAAGCGCATATCTAGCTGATTGTAAGAGATCTCTCCAATCCCTTCAAGGGATGTTATGGGACACCAATATTTTTATTAGGTTTAGATTTTCTCTTATGATTCTCGAGATATTTGGGAACATAATTTTTTTTTGGAAAACTTTGCTTGTATTTTTCAGTTGTTTGAATGAAAAACAATATTAATTTTGGGAAAACAATATTAATTATGGCAAAAGTATAACATTAGCAACAGAATATGTTGAAAAATAAAATAAAGAGACATTGCGAGAAATTCAAAACATAACCGGTCATCCAAAAAACTGTCTCACACAGAAATGCAACTGTGTGTTATAGACAAAATAACCTCAAAACCACTGCAACCCTGCGAGAATGTAAGAGGAAAAGAGAACATGGAGGAGAAAAGCCTTCTGTCATTGTTGGAATAATTGAAACTCAGGTTTAGTTGGTACTGAGGGATTTTCGATCGATACCAATTCACATATGCAAATTGCACAAACGATGGCGGATCAATAAGTCCGTGACTTTTCGATCTTCGAACTTATAGTTATATGAAATACAACACTGCTCCCATCAAGTACCACCTGTTAATAGACTACTGTCAAATTTTAAGAAAATTCCGTCATTTACTTTGTGTTTAACAGTTGTTCAAAACATACATCCTGGTGCATTTTTTTAAAAATGGAAAAAAGTGAATTTCGAGTGCTCATTAAACACTATTTTTTGCGAAAAAAAAACCGTCAATCAAACCAAGGAAAAGCTTGATAAATACTACGGGGACTCTGCACCATCGATTTCAATGGTAAAAATGGTTTACCGACTTTCGTGGTGGTCGCACAATTACAAATGACGCTGCACGTTCTGGATGGCCAATTGAGATCGATACACCCGAAAATGTCGAAAAAATCCACGATATAGTGTTGCCCAATCGAAGAGTAAAAGTTTGTCAGATTCTTGATGCCATAGGCATTTCATATGGCAGTGTGGTTTCGATTTCAAATTATCAGTTGGGTTTAAGAAAGCTGTCTGCAAGATGGGTGCCGCGTTTGCTCTCAATTGACCATAAACGTACGGGTGCACACGTGTGTATTCTCAGTGGCAAAATTCCATGAATTGGGCTACGAATTGGTACCTCATCCGAGAGATTCTCCGGATTTAGCCCCCAGTGGCTATTTCCTATTTCCAAACCTAAAGAAATGGCTCGGTGGTAAGAAATTTAGCTCCAACGATGAAATTATTGATCAAACAAATGCCTATTTGATGAACCTCGAAAAATCCTATTTTTTGGAAGGATAGAAAAATTGGAAAATCTTTGGACTAAGTGTGTTGAGCTAAAAGGAGATTATGTTGAAAAATAATTTTTTTTTCAAAAATAATAGTGTGTTTCATTCAAAAAATCACGGACTTATTGATCCGCCCTCGTAAAATTGATATATCGCACCCGAAATACAAAAGCGTCACAACTCAAAATTTCGAGATTTTAATTTTTTTCTTAAAAACAATCACCGAGAACCATTTCTATCTGCTATGAAAATTTCGCGTCAGTTTCTCTTCCCTTTCGTCAAACAAATCCAGTATTAATATGTCAATGTTTGGGACATTTCATACATTTTTTAACTTTCCAACTCAGTTTTTTGCCTCTATTGCAAATTTGTCAATTTTGAGTTGTGACACTTTTGTATTTAGGGTGCGATATATACGATTGATGATCTTCTATTCAATGGTCCCAATTCAGGCACAGTGAGTAGGCATCAGATGATGAACTTGTCAGGGAGTTCGAAACTAGTCATGCCAGTGACTGTGCTTAACTGAATTGTATATTACTCCTACGAAAAACCATGCATATATCAGTTAGAAATATGTATCAGACCTTGAAAGCTTGTAGTACGAACTTCGAGTACATTAAAATTCAAAACTAACTGTAATAGGGTCATGGCAAAAAATTCAAAATAAAAACCGTTGAAATACACTTTGTTTTTAGGAAAAGGTATACATTTGAAGTGAAAATATTAAAAAAAATTTACGGTGTTTGGAAACAAGGTTTCACCACATTTTTGTCAATACTAGAGAAATTTGTTTTCAAATGTATTTAGTTTTTTTTTTATGTATTTGAAACATTGGTAAATGTAGGTTAATTTCTTACATACCAGAGTTTCCTATCTATCACACAGCTTTCTCTAGAGCCCTCTAAATTGTGTCCATTTAAAAAAATCACATTCGGTAAAAAATATGTCGACGTGCAAAGCTGCCTCGCGATGTTTTCAAGCGAATTCTGATATCTGCATGTGTTCCAACAGAGCAATTTAAAAAGCTAAACAACCTAGAAACAAATCTACCTAGATTCCTAAAATTTTCTGAAAAATCCCATATTTGGGTATTTTAGATATTATTTTTGGGATACTGGGATTGTGGTAGGACGAATTTTTAAGAATTTTCATGGCTTTGAATCTACATTATATGAGTAAGCAAACTGTCAAATTTTGTTGTTATATCTAGTGATGTGCGGTTCAGCGTATTTTAAGAACCGGTTCTGTCTATTCCGGTTCCGAGAAGTACCGGGTATTTGAACCAGTTCAGGTTCTCATATTATATCATAATATAAGATTATAAAATTTGATAAAAATACACATTTTCTGTCGAGTCCGATTCCGAGAAGAATCGCGAATTTGGACCGGTTCAGGGTTCTCATATTATATTATATTACAAGAATGTAAAACTTAATAAAACACACACATTTTCTGTTCAGTCCGGTTCAAAAAAGAACAGGGTATTGGGACCGGTTCCGGTTCTCATGTTATATAATATTATAAGAATATAAAATTTGATAAAAACACACATTTTCGGTCGAGTCCGGTTCCGAGAAGAATAGGGAATTTGGACCGGTTTCGAGAAGAACCGGGAATTTGGACCAGTTGCGGTTTTCAGAAAATTGCTGCCCCAAAGAGGCTTTAAGAACTGGTTCTGTCGACTCCGGTTTCGAGAAGAACCTGGAATTTGGACCGGTTCTGAAACGAACCGGGTATTTGGACCGGTACCGGTTTTCAGAAAATTGCTGTCCCAAAGCGCCTTTAGTGAAATATCTTATTATAAGAATATAAAATTTGATATAAATACACATTTTCATACCCTCTCCCAAAGGTTACTACTTTTGGCCGTCGGTGGTGCAATGGCTAGTGTGCGCCTGCTCTGACCACCTTAAAATTTCCTTCGCCGATGGCCACCTCGCTTAGTGTTGGCGATACTATCCAGTACTTAGCCATGAAAAGGCTTCTCAAACTACCGTTCGGAACCGGTGTAAAACTGTAGGTCCCAATCAGTGAGCGAAAAATTAGAACGCGCACAGCTCACTGGTTGTGAGAAGCTCTACCCAACCCCTTCATGAGATGTAATTGGAAACCTTGAAGTTGTTGTTCATTTGGAAACGAGTCCTCTTAGTCAGGAACCGTTTTACGGCTCTTCTCAACCCGTTTTCCAGTTCCTGTAGAATAGTTTTTCGATCTTTTTGGAACAATTTTCGGTTCCTTTGAATCCGTTTTTTGGTCCTTAAAGAACAGATTTCGGTTCAGTTGGACCCGTATTTCGGTTCTTGTACGCCCTGGTCCGGTCAGGTCTTGTAAAGAACCGGTTCCTCGATTCTGTGCATCACTAGTTCTATCTAAATTCTTTCTATATTTGTTTATAACTCAAACATTAATTCATTCCGAAAATAACTACGTTAGATCAAATTTTGACTCAATATTAGTTTGTGATTCATGACTCACGTTTATTATTTCTTTTACTAAAGACTCATCTAAAAACGTCAACTACAAATTTCATTTCGATCGGTCCAGCCGTTTAAAAACCATTGAATTATTTCCATTTTTTTCTAGAAATCCCCACTGTGTGACGCAAATGTTGTCACCTTATGTTCTTTAGCTGCAGGTTCCACGTGTTTGGCAGTCAACATATAATAACTGATGCTCTCTCTGCACTTTGTAAGGGAACATCTTCAAGTCTTGCACCAAAATTCTCTTTAATAACGTGGCACGTTGTCTTGTCGATACTCCGTGGTCGTCTGCGCCACAGTCTCGTTATTCTTAGCAAACTGGCTGTTCCGAGACCGGCCAGACCTGCCTGCATCTCGTGTTGTTCCATACTCTCCAAGTCGTTTTGTTAAAATAATCGAGAAAATTGTCCAAATTTAGTTGTCGTACGAAATAACTTTGGCATAACAACTCTGCAATTGATTTTGCGTACGAAAATTTCGCAATTAGCACAACAATTTCATACTAGCTGAATACTTGCCTTTAAGACTTTGTGGCACTGATTTGATCAGGTGTTTGAAAATTCCTCTATTTTTGTCAGAAAATGGAGCTTTGCTCACGACCAGTGTACGTAGTTCATACATGAAGTGTTTGTAAATATTACTCAATCAACGAATCTAATAAGTTGCAATGGTGTCTATCATCAATCAATTAGGTTAATCTTATTGTTATTACACTCAAGTCCTGTGACATCATCCTCAGAACCTATTCATCTCAATTGTACTCTAATGTTTCCGCATTGCTTTTCTAATGGATATCATAAACAACAGAAAGGTAAATACACAGGTTGAGGCAAAATTGTGATTCCTGCAGGATATCAAAGGCATATTGTTTATTATGGTCGCACCATAATGAGTAGACACTTGATTTAATTGTTTGGGTTGTAGATTATACAGATTGTTAATATCATCTACTAATCGTGACATTGTTTGTATTTCAGATGTCAAACAGCGCACAGTGGTGTATTTGCAGAGAAAGGCAGCAAAAAAATCTTCAACTTTTGATAGAGTTAATACTTTTTTCAATTGTGTTTTTGTATTTGTAACTAGGACCATTGGCTTTAATGTGTACTAATATACTGGGTTGATATTACGAGCAAAACATACCTACCAATTTTTCCCCAGTGTACATAGAATTTTGACGTAATTTCCGAAGTAAAATAAATTAAGTCTGGATCTGAAATAGCAAGGAATCATGAGGATGCATTTTGCGTAAATTAGTTTTCGATAACTATCGGCTATGTGATGGAAATCGATCGATTTAAATCGAAATCGATTTGACATTATAATGCTGTTACTTTTGCAATATAATGGACATCAATTAACTTATTTTTATGTTTCCGTTATTTAATAACATGACGGTAAAAATGGCCGTCGGTGGTGCAGTGGCTAGTGTCCGCGGCCCTAGTGTATGAGAACATGGGTTCGATCCCTGCTTTAACCACCTTGCATTTCTTTCGGCGACGGCCTGCTCACTTGGTAATGGCGACACTATAGAGTACTTAGCCATGAAAAAGCTTCTCAAAACACCGTCCGGAACCGGTGTAAAACTGTAGGTTCCAATCAGTGAGTGAAAAATTAGAAAGCACACAGCTCTCTCCAATCCCTTCATGGGATCTAATGGGAAACGGTTAACGGAAGGTAAAAATAAAATTTCCGAATATTAATAATTTTGACAAAACTATTCGTTTAAATCGAATTCAATTCTGGCTGTTCGATTTTCATCCCAAATTGGTATATCTCTATTAATAGATAAAAAATGGTCTTCAGCTTGAATAAAATATAAAAATTATTAGTTCTAAAATAATAGATTGAATAAATAAAAACACAAGTGAATAAAATAAATATGTAAATTATAATCTGAAAACTAATTTCTAAAAATCAGTCCTGATACATTTGTTTTTACAATCTATAGCAACTCAGTGCTACCATATCGTTCAAAAAATGTGTGAATAAAAAATATGGCAACACTATTTTTTAAATACATTTTTGAACTCAGAGTATACGTTTTATTCAAGGGAGTAACAATTTCAGGCGGGAGATTAAGGTTGAGATGTCCGGAGATAATAATGTTGAACAGCAGCGATCGTTCACTTTAGGAACATTTATAGCCTGTTTCTCGATGTCGAAAGAATGCATTCGCAACGGTTGTAAGCGAAAGATATCTGATTTGGGTTTCACTAATTCAACTTTATGCGAACGACGACTCGAACGACAAGTAGAAAGAAAATTTCGAATACGTAAAGGTTTTCATACAAAATTAGGTTTCTCTATTTCGAATTAGTTGTCAACACAGCGAATGGAAGTGTCAAATTCAGTCACTTGCTGTTTTGTTTTCGAGTGGCAAAGAAATATAAAAAGTAAGGAAATCAAATAGAAATTTTCAAATTAAAATGCATGGCAAATTATAGTCTGAAAAAGTCAACTATGCAGCAGCTGCAGGCAATGGCCCACAATATGGAAAAAACCCCAGAGTTTGCCAGCGGAGTGCCGGTTTTCGGAGCCAGCAAATTTTCGGTGAAGGATGAATGGGGGAACATTGGGTTTTAATTTTTTTAAATTTTTGTTTTTGTTTGTTTACTTTGTCTTCTTCGTTTTGTTTTGCTTTTCACTGACAATCGGTATCAATAGATCATCAGGGTTGTATTCAAGCCTATACAATAAAGTAGTATTTTTTAAGGAAATTGTAATCAAATGAAAATGTCGATCTGGCAATTCATAAAAGCATAATTACGTAACACATACAAATTGACAGACGCAAGTGCATAAGAACGAAAACTTAAGAGATAGAGAAACCCAAATTGAATCGAATTCGAGTGACTGTGTTTCATTCGACATCGGGAAACAGGCTATTAATACTGATGGCTCCAAAATTTATAGATTTTGGCACCAGAGTTGGGCTCTATAGCGGGGACCTCCAAATAAAATTGTCCATTTAATTTAGCCGTCGATGACGCAATGGTAGTGTGCGCGGTTCTTGTACATGAGAACGTACGTTCGATCCCTGCTACGACCACTTTACATTTATTTCGACGGCGGTCATTTCGCTTAGTGGGGGCGACAATATCGAGTATTTAGCCATGTCAGAGGTTCTCAAACTAATCTTCGGAACCGGTGTAAAACTTTACGTCTCAATCAATGAGTGTGTATATAGAAAGCACACATCTCACTGGTAGTGAAAAGCTCTCCCCAATCCTTTCGTGGAATGTAATGGAAATCCATTTATGTTATTTTTAATTGAACTGAATGACTGTAACTTCCGTGTCTTCCTTGCTGATATCCTGGCAGTCATGAGAGCTGCAGAAGAGCTACTTGGGTTAAGTTCATTTGGTCCAGAATATGTTATTATCTTCGTGGTCAGTATAGCAGTAATTAAATCGAACTCTTATAAATCGGAACTGACATTTTCATGGTTGTATTATTAGAACAACTGATTTCAATTATTTTAAACAAAACTATCAAATCCAAATGTATTTTGTTCTTGTACCTTATTTGTTCAGTTTTATTGTTAGCATTCATATCGCTTCTCCCAGTCTTTTCGATCTACACTGACGACCTTTCTCAGATATTCATCAAGAGCTTGATTAAATTTCTTTACCGTGTCGTTTGTCCGAGGACGGAATAACGTCGTTTTTATACCACTCATTTCATTCATCTTGCATATTTCCTTCAAGATGGCAGATTCCAAATTTCTACACCGCCCCGAATGCAGTTCTAAAGGGATACCAAAATGACTTATTCACTTGTCCTCGACAGTTTTGCGTATTGTTTTCGCTTCTTCATTCGGAAAAGCCTGCATCTCGGGCCGTTTACTGGAGTAGTCCGTAGCGACTAGGATATATTGGTTTCCAGAGCTACTTGTTGGAAATGGACCAGCCACATTCAAGCATATACGCTCGAAGAGCCCTTCTGTGGGTGTGTCCACAACTCTGCCACGTTAGTCATTTATAGGTCACATGCATTCGATCTTCCAGATCGACTCGATAATCGACAAGTCACTCTTGTTATCATGTGGTTCTTCATACATTTGTTGTGCCCAAGATCGAGTAATTGTACCTCGATAATGTTATTTTCAGAGCCTGTGCCAATCGGTATCAAAGTACTATAGTAAAAAAAAATTTGTTATGATGACAAACATTTCCATTTTTGCTGTGCCAATCAATATATTTTTTGGTAATAGTACATTTTGACAGTTTCTTCATAAGAAGAAGACTTCAGACGAAATTGAAATATAATTTTGTGCATTGAATATTTTTGGAATATATTTTCCATTGCTTTTACCAATACTTTTGCGAATACGATCTTAACAATCCATGAATATTTTCATTCTGCAAAATTTCTTTAAAATTTCTACCAAATTTCTTCGTCTTTCTATGTTTTGTTTACAAATGATAAACAGAGCTACAAGTCGCCATAAAAACTTGACGGCGGCGCCGGACAAAAATTTCGAACGGCGTTGGATCAAGCCGATGATAAAAAAAACAATTTTAAAATCAAAATTATATCATTCGAAAATATAAATATGCATGTAAATTGCAAAAAACCGACAAATATATTTATTAAAATTGAAAATAAATTGATTATTGAAAATTGAAATAAAATTGAAAATATATTTATTAAAAAACTTCGGTGGCACCTCACCGCTATACAAATATCGGTTGCGGCGGCAGTTCGGTTTCGCTTTACGCAACTTGTTTGTCCGCTGGTGTGTTTTTGTTAAACGTCAAAAATTTCCATCCTCTTGTCAAAACTTTAACTAGCCCCATGGGATAGTGAAATATTATTCAGCACGCAAATGTAGTATTTTTATTAACCTGTGCACTATGATACTGATTGGCACAGGATCTCATGTCATAAGTCATTTCAACCCCAGAGTTGTATACGGACTTTCAGTATGAATGATGCAAAAGGCAGTGTTATAAGAACAGCTCATTTTATTTCAAGAAATTCGCTAATTAAATAAAAAGTTGTAATTTTCCTTTAAGGCTGTAAGAGATCATGTTTTCTCCGGTGAGTACAAAAAAATTTAAATGCCGCGGGTGGGATTCGAACTCACATTCGCTGGACGATCGTTTCGATGTTTGTGAAGCATCATCTTCAGCAGCGTCTAGCCCGTTAAGCCACCGCATTTATTTATTTATATTTATTTACACAAGTCACTAACCGAAGACATTTATTGATTGTGTGCAGAGTGATTGTTGTCGCTACTTACACGCACTGATGCAGAAGTTTTGAAAGTTCTATTTATAGAACGAACTATTCTAATTGTAGTTGTCTCGTTCTGTTTTGGTTTGTCCCTACCATATGTTTCAAATTTAGTTGTTTTAGACCCTCGTTATGTTTAAAGTTGTAATTTTCCTTTAAGGCTGTAAGAGATCATGTTTTCTCCGGTTAGTGAAAAAGATGATGCTGCTGAAGATGATGCTTCACAAACATCGAAACGATCGTCCAGCGAATGCGAGTTCGAATCCCACCCGCGGCATTTACATTTTTTTCACTAACTGGAGGAAATATGATCTCTACAGCCTTAAAGGAAAATTACAACTCTAAACATAACGATGAACTAAAACAATTAAATTTAAATAAAAAGTTATTTTTACAAATAAAGAATGAGAGAAATAGAAAAAATTACTGAGTTTGACAGAATTCTATGATACTAATCCATACAAACCTCGTATAATACAAAGAGGATGTACAGGCAGAGAAGAACAAAACTACTGCGCAATTTGGCAACCCTCGTAGAAGAGAACCAAAAAGTCGACGCGATTCACTCAAACGCATTTCTCTCTCGCGTTATAACTTGATTATTTCATACTTTTTACATACTCTATGTAATTTTATTTCAACATGGTTGGAGTGTCTATAGTTAGATACTGTAACATCATCAGAAAACTGCTGGCGTATTTAAATATTCAACGAAGAGAGTAAGAGAGCAGAGAAACGAGACGCTTCACTCGTTTTCTTTGTTGGCATTCAACTCCATGAGTAAATTTTCTTCTCTGCTTAAAATTCCATACACTTTGTATAATTCCATTATGGCACCATGAAATACAAAAATGTCAAAACTAAATCGAATAATAAGGCATATGAACACCTTTTTGCCGTAGAATGATAATCACGATATTATGATGATCAAAGAGTGCATGTAAACCCGCCGTTAGATATCAATCACTGAGTACAGCCTTCAATCCACTCGGATACAGGTTTTTGACCACCAACCCAATTGAAGCGTTGATTTAGTTTCTCTATAGTGTTGCCTTTACCGAGGTGTCTACTATTCGGGCCATTACGAGACTTTGCAATTATCTCTTTTACTTTCGAGGCTGGTTCCACAGTTAGATTCACTTTTCCGTACACGATGTACATATCCATGTAGTAATCTCAGGCTAAATCCACTGGAACCAATTTGATTCCAAAATTGGACTGTCTGAAGCGATTTCATTCCGCATGAATTGGAATTCACATCTTCGTTTCTAAAACAAAAACAAAATTTGAATTGTTGTTACCTTCAATTACAAAAACAGAGCACCTGATATAAATCCATCTTGATGCTAGTACCCTCTAAGCAGAGAGTTTGAAAGAAAAAAGAGAAAGAGAGAGCACTGAAAGAAAAGGCTTCATCAAATTTATGAATTCCTTCTTCAATTTGATGAAACATTTCGTCATTTTCCAACCAACGACATATTTCATTGAATTGCTGAAGAACATTTCATCAATCTTTCATCCATATTTCATCAACAGTTTACATTGATTCAACGACAATGTTTTAATGTTTGTCATGAATTTAAAGTCAATTTGTTGTACATTTTTCGACAACTAGATGTAAGCTCGTTATCAATATGATGTAAGTTTGTCATCAGTTTGATGTAAATTGGTCATAATTTTGATGTAAATTGTTTGTTAATGCGTAGCTAAACTCAAAACTGAAATTTCCAGAAATGGATGCCACATTTTCATGAAAACCGTAAAATTAACTAACACATACAAACGGTGCGACATGTGGACACAACAGGAAATTAAAGAAAATAGTTCCAGATGATTTATCGCTAAACACAATATAATAAATGTGAATGAAAAATTGTTAAAAGCAGTAAAAACAGTTTAAATCCTGTACAGATATAAATTAATTTTTCCAAACTTTCAAACAAATTTCATAAAATAGCCGGAAATATATTCGACGTACAGAGAAAAAATCAACTGATGTCGCCAAAAGCTCTTTCTCTCATTTCCTTTAGACGCTAGAGATTTTTCCGTGACGGGTTCTGTTTGGACTCTTATAACGCATGTACACCGCTGTTTATCTCGGCCAGGTTAACGATAATCTTGTTCTCTAATCTTTGCAGTTTACACCATCCAATTTGAGATTAAGTTGACATTTCAGGTACACAATAGAAAAGTTAATTAGGATTGCGGCTTTTGGGTTTGCCAGTTTTTTACAAATTTGGGATGTTTGGCGTGAGCTTCAAAAAAGTTTTGGTGGCGGCGATGCGTCAGAAAATTTGCGATCGGCTTCCATCTGTCAAACAGTTGATTTTTTGTGTATTTTTATATTATGGTTGCATTTGTTAGTAACTAGCAGTGTGGCATCAAAATGAACACCAGTTTAAAACTAGGTTAAAAATTAAACTTCAGTTTCTACGGATTAAAATTGTACGAGTAATCTTCTGGGTTAGAGTGGGTTAACGGAGTTAAACTTCGAAATGCGTTAATCTTGTTTATTGTAAATGCCGCATTAGTCAGAAACGCATCCATTCTAGCATCATCATTAACTGTGATCTCTGGCCTCCTTGAAGTATAGAGCAAACCATTGTGCGTATCATCCTTGGTTTTGTGTTCTTTGTAAGAGTTAACGCTTCTTAGGGTGATATTCAAATCGCTTTCATGCGACAATATTTTCCTAAGAAAGCAACCGAATTTTTTATTTTAGAAAAAACTATTGTATTTTTAAATAGAATAAAAAGATTACACTGTTTCAAGGTGGTTTCTTCCATAGAGAAATGATATATAGTGAAGCGATTTAACTCAGTAAATTTACGAAGTTTGGTGTGTTGCATATGGATGTTGCATGTTGGAAAGTATTGCTTTAATAATACCAGATAGAGGCTATGGCTCAAACCAACCAACAAGCAAACAGCAACGGCATTTCGATTTGTGCGGTAAAAGTGTTGTATACACCACAAATATACACAAACAATAAAATATAACAAACAAGTCCAAAATACGTTCAATATTCACAGTTTTCCATCAAAAGAACATGAAGAGTTTACGTCAACAATTTTTGTAATTCCACCTGGTGTAAGTCAATTTAAGTCAATTCCACCTGGTGTAAGTCAAGTAACTCCCTATCGCACCGACCGCACCACGAAGAGTACGAGTAAACGAAACGTCAGATGAGAAAAATTACATTACTCTATAGTATGTTCATATAAAAATAGTCCAAATTTCTGTTCTACACTGGAAAAAAAAGCTTCCTTAAAAGTCAGCTAATATAGAAAATGCGTCACCACAATGAAAATGTTCATTGCAGCAATGCACAGTAATTTTGTTATTGATGCAAAGACTGTTTACATTTTGGTGATTAATTTGTTCAATATGACAAATTTATATAATTGATAGGCAGACTACTGAAGACAAGAGCGTGAAATATCTCATATGCTCCTACCCCGCCTTCTGTGTGAGTAGCTGAGAATATTTAGTGTGTTACATCTTTTTGGATCTAACCTACATTCAGGTAGTAAAGCTCTGGTTGACGTTGACGGCTCATTCGCATCATCTTCAGCCACGGCGGCTATATTCGCGTCACAATGAGCACATCGACGACTTTCGGCGCCTCTTCTATCATGAATTGTTCTAGTCACTTCGATGCGAGCGGATAAACACCTCGGCTGAAACCACTGACGAATTACTCTGCAAAAAATTCTCACGAATATTTCACGTTCTTGGCTTATAGACATGTATTCTGCATCTGGGTTGCTTCACAAATATCAAAACGAAACGAAAGTTGCCGTCAATTGTCAAAGTTATAGTATCTTTTGATAGTGTGATATATTTTGTGCCACCCTGTATTATTTATTAAATACGACGAATTGTTAGTCAGTACATTCCTCCACTATTTCATAGATCTCTCCAACCTCCAAAGTTATATTTTTGTACCCCTCTATGCCAGTCTGCAACTGATGACCACCGAGTGTAGTCTCGTATCAAGTGATTAATCATTGATTGCCTTAGTTGATAAGTGTCCTTAAACTAACTTAACCCAAACCCGCCATTTGTGCAATTTGGTTTTCTTTAACCGGTTCGGGGTTTACACTCTAATAGCAATACATAAAACGCATTTTCCATTTGTTTTATTTAGTAATAAAATTGGATCGTTTATTTCCTTTATCATCCAAACAATCTGTAGGTCATCACTTTTAAAAAACACACCTAGATTACGATAGAAAATTTGGAATGGAGACATTAAGCCGATCGTCCATTACTTAGTAAATTCTATCGTAAATAGTAGTGTAGGTGTAAAACTCATTATATTCATAATTGGTTTCCCATGACATCCCATGGAGGGATTGGGGAGAGCTTCTCACAACCAGTGAGCTTTGTGCGTTCTAGTTTTACACTCACTGTTTGGGACCTACAGTTTTACACCGGTTGCGGACGGTATTGTTGAGAAGCTATTTCATAGCTAAATACTCGATAGTGTCGCCGTCACTAAGCGAGGTGACCGCCGTCGAAAGAAATGTAAGCTGTGCTGAGCAGGGATCGAAACAACGTACTCATGTACAAGCGCCGCACACACTACCATTGCACCACCGACGCACTTTGGCGCCATTTGAGTTTTTTCGTTGAAAAAATCATATCTTTTGAACGAAATAAGATAATCGAATAATTTAAATGGCGTATGATAGATAATTGTTCAGCCTATGATATGAGTGTTTGGAAAGGGTGCTTACTTATGGGTTATCAAAGTTAACATTTGTGTAAAAATCAATTTTATGGTAACTAAAAAAAATATTTTTACCAATTTTAGATTTGTTATAGTTCGTTTTTAAGGTTTTTTGTTTTAAATTATTACCCAACAAATTAAAAAAAAATTTTTTTTAATTTTCTGTAAAATATTCATGACAATTCGTAAGAGAAGGTTTATCTAAAAGACTAATACTTTCTAAACTATAATTAATTTCTAACTCTATTCGTGACTTCACATGCCGCAGGGAAGAAATAAGTGAATCGGAAGATGCTGCCAACATGTTGCAGAGGTCCTCATTTTGCCACACCCTTGATGCTTTGAATGTATTCTGCAATATATATTTTGTATACAATTTGTTAAGAGACTCCTGTGCTTCTTCAAAAGCTCTCCAATTGGCAAAGACTGGTATTCAATTATATCTTTGGCATGCGCCAATATTTTATGCACCTTCGGGGTCAACTTCTTCTGTGGATACATTTCCGCTAAAAGTGATGGTGTTTTCGATGCACATTTTCCATATTTTGTAGAATTTTTGTTTTAAACATTCAAGATTGTTTCCAATCTTTTCACGATTTGATTGTCAATTCCAGTGATTCCAGTTACTGCCTCATCATTTTCAAAAAATCTCCTAGAACTGTTTCCATCGTTTGAGTTTCCATATCCGCACTTGGGACGGTTTACTTTTAGTCCAACTTGTTTAAAAAAAGCATCCTGCATTTGCTTCTTTCTGATCTGTTCCTTATCCTTAATTGATGTATTTTCACCGATATTTTCATCTACGCCAGTTTTAGCAAGAACTCCATACACCTTATCCTTGCGTGCAATGGTAACATTCCATATTCGTAATTCTCCTCGTGTGTAGAATCGTTCAAATTACCGAAGTTTTTCTGACTCTTTTTTGCAAATCGGTCATGACAATGTTAAGGTTGTTCCTGTCAGTTCGTTTACGACTTTTCCTTCAACCATGGTCAGGTGGAACTCGTAACTACATTCAATAAATTTTCTTTCTCCACTTTGCAGCTTTGTAGGCTTAATCTTGCTTATTTGTTCTTCAATGTCCTTTACCGTGGTCCTTAAGAGTTCTGCCTATTCCCTTGCATTGTTCACATCAGATTTTAGCCGGAAAGGAACACCAGATGCCGTAAACATATTTCCGTCCTATATTGTAGTGTCATCGGAAGATATCCTTTGCTTATAAACGCTTTGTACGGATAATCCATCGCAGCCCCTTTTACTAATCAATGTCAGTTTCTTAGGAATAATTTCCACCTCATTTTCAGGAAGACTCTCCATTAGCCGTTTTGCTGTATAGCCCATAAGATCCTGCAGATTGGCTTTCACATAGACTTCCGTAAACTCCGTATGCAGTGATCGTGAATTTGGCTTGCGAAATAGGCTTGTATCCGGGTAAAACCGTGTCGCATTAAAGATACGGTTTTCAAAGACCGAGGTAGCTGTAGAAGCATCCAAATACCATGTTTTGGAGCTGTCTCAATCGGACTGGAGAATATTTTGAAAAACAATGAAACCATTTCCAATGATAAATGATGTTTTTTTTGTTGCTGCACTGAAAGAAAATCTTTACATAAACTCGATGATAAATGTTCATCAATTGTTCTTCATTGAATTGATGTCAAATTTCATCAATTCAATGAAAAAGTTCTTCAATTTGAAGATTATGCGTTTTTACAATTTTTTCAGTGTCATTGAATTGATGATCTTTTTTACATCAATCTTCATCATTGGAATTTGGAAATTATTAGTGGGATCGATTTAAAATATGGACATAGTATTGAAAAATAAAGAGAAAAATCACATGAGGTGTCAGTGGACACCCGGTTGGAACAAAGTTCCTTTCGCTATATATTATGTACTAGTTAGTACCAACAGGGTTAAGGTGGCCGATGAAAATATGATAATTTAAATGGATCTTTAAGAAAATATACTTTTTGTAAAATGATAACCTTTTTTTAAGAAATTTTTTTTTATAAAATGTATTTTTTTTAAAACAAAATATTTTTAGGCCCTTTTTGTGACAATATGTATTATATTTTCCCAAAAGGGTCCTTTTTTAAAGAGACGCACTTCTTTTATTAAAAGCTAATGTTTTTTTTAAGAAAATGTACTATTTTTAAGAAGAAGTACTTTCTGTAAGAAAAGCCATAAGGATATGAATTTTTTTTACAAAGAAGTCCTTTTTTGAAGGTACTCGTTTTAGGAAAAGGTTAGTTTTTTAAGAAAATTGACTTATTTTCAGAAAGGCGACTTATCTCAAGAAAAGAAAAAAGGGTATTATTTTACTTTTAAGTGAAGGTACTTTTAAGAAAAGGAATTTTTAAAATTTTCTAAATTTATTCAAGCTTTATATTATTTTCAAAAAAGTCGAGCACAAAAAATGTTCCAATGATACCAGGGCTGTCTGTATAGCTTTTTCGGATCTTGCCAAGATCTTCATCAGCAGAAGTTTTTGGTATGTTTTCGGTGAATTCATCAAAAATATATATATAGATACACTCATCATATTAATGAGAATTCCTTTATACATACGTTCGAAGAATGCCAAGCACTAACATTGAAACACTTTCTTGCAGAACTCTTTTTTATCATGTTGAAAAACCATTGGTTTTAACTAGGCATGATTTATTTTTGTTTTGTCATTTCAAAACAACAATATAAACAAATAAGCTTTATATTAGAAAAGTCTTGAGCTTGAATAAATTTAGAAAATTTTAAGTTTAAAAAACAGGCCGACTACAAAACTCCCGCTAGGGAAATGATGGAAAAAGGAATTTTTGTAAGAAAAGGTTTTATTAAGAGAAGGTTTTTTTGTTGAAGAAAAGTTTTTTTTTAAGAAATGGGATTTTTTTTAGAATTGCTGTTTTTTTCAAGAATAGGTACATTTATAAAAGTAAGCACTTACCTCAATAAAAGTTATTTTGTTTCACAAAAAGGTATTCTTTAAAGGAAGTGTAATTTTTACGAAAAGGCAATTTGTTGCAAGAAAATGTACTTTTTGTAAGAAAATTTACTTTTTTAAGCAAAGGTACTTCTTTAAGATAAGGTATTTTTTTAAGAAAAGGTACTTTGCTTAAGAATGTGAATAGGTATTTTTTAATAGAAAATTTACTGTTATATGAAAAGGCACTTATTTAATAAAATTGTCTTTTTTAAACTTCTTTCACTTTGGCTTTTCTAAATTTACTTTTTATTGGGTTCAAAACTATAACATATATATACAAAATATAACCACCTAGAAAACTTCCCATTAATTCCCATTAAACATATGGCGGGAATTAACAAGTAATTTCCCGCCATATGTTAGTCTAGACACAAAACAAAACAAAAGTACCCAATATAGTGGATAATACTTCGTTGTAGCATAAGGGCTAATCAATAAATCCGTGACTTTTTGAATGAAACACAATGTTTTTGGAAAAAAAAATATTTTTCAACATAATCTCCTTTTAGTTCAATACACTTAGTCCAAAGATTCTCCAATTTTTGTATCCCTTCCAAAAAAAATAGGGTTTTTCGAGGTCCATAAAATAGACATTTGTTTGATCAATAATTTCATCGTTGGAGCTAAATCTCTTTCCACCGAGCCATTTCTTTAGGTTTGGAAATAGGAAATAGTCACTGGGGGCTAAATCCGGAGAATATGGGGGATGAGGTACTAATTCGTAGCGCAATTCATGGAATTTTGCCATTGAGACTACATACGTGCGCATCCAAGCATAATCTTCATGAAAAATAACTTTTTTCTTGGTCATATGGGGTCGTCTTTTTTTTACATCCTCTTTAAATCGGTCTATTAAGTTGGCATAATATTCGCCGTTTACTGTTTTTCCCTTTTGAAGGTAATCGATGTGGATCATCCCGCGTGCCTCCCAAAAAACTGTTGCCATCACCTTATTGGCCGACAAACTTACATTGGCCTTCTTCGGAGCCGGTTCACCCGGAGAAACCCATTGCTGCTGCTTGATCTCCGGAGTGTTTTAATGGATCCATATTTCATCCACAGTTACAAAACGCAGCAGAAATTCCTTCGAATTGCGGTTAAACATCTCCAAACAATCCTTTGAAGTTGTCACACGATTACATGGTCAGTTGAGAGCAAACGCGGCACCCATCTTGCAGACAGCTTTCTTAAACCCAACTGATCATTTAAAATCGAAACCACACTGCCATATGAAATGCCTATGGCATCAACAATCTCACGCACTTTTACTCTTCGATCGGCCAACACTATATCGTGGATTTTTTCGACATTTTCGGGTGTATTGACCTCAATTGGCCACCCATCCAAGCATAATCTTCATGAAAAATAACTTTTTTCTTGGTCATATGGGGTCGTCTTTTTTTTACATCCTCTTTAAATCGGTCTATTAAGTTGGCATAATATTCGCCGTTTACTGTTTTTCCCTTTTGAAGGTAATCGATGTGGATCATCCCGCGTGCCTCCCAAAAAACTGTTGCCATCACCTTATTGGCCGACAAACTTACATTGGCCTTCTTCGGAGCCGGTTCACCCGGAGAAACCCATTGCTGCTGCTTGATCTCCGGAGTGTTTTAATGGATCCATATTTCATCCACAGTTACAAAACGCAGCAGAAATTCCTTCGAATTGCGGTTAAACATCTCCAAACAATCCTTTGAAGTTGTCACACGATTACATGGTCAGTTGAGAGCAAACGCGGCACCCATCTTGCAGACAGCTTTCTTAAACCCAACTGATCATTTAAAATCGAAACCACACTGCCATATGAAATGCCTATGGCATCAACAATCTCACGCACTTTTACTCTTCGATCGGCCAACACTATATCGTGGATTTTTTCGACATTTTCGGGTGTATTGACCTCAATTGGCCACCCAGAATGTTCAGAGTCATTTGTACTTGTGCGACCACAACGAAAGTCAGTAAACCACGTTTTTACCATTCAAATCGATGGTGCAGAGTCCCCATAGTATTTTTTAAGCTTGCTCAAAATATGACAGTAGTCTCTTAACACGTGGTACATGATGGGAGCAGTGTTGCATTCCATATAACTACGAGGGAAGTTCGAAAAGTCGCGGACTTGTTGATCCGCCTCATAGTGTTAAAAAAAAGTTGTTTAATTTTTTTTCATTTAGCCCCCATCCCGCAACGTACGATAAGGAACTTCGTTCCAAAAAAAGTAGTAGAAAATGTTATTGTGATTTTTTAGGATGGAAAAGAGTCTGGCTACTCATTAACAAATAATTTATATAAAAATTATGACCAATTTACAAAAAATTTATGACAAAATGGGGAAAAAATTTACTTCAACTTGATGGCTTACTTACTTCAAACTGATGACAAATTTACATCAACTTGATGTAGCATTATCGTTGAATCAACGTAAACTATTGATAAAAGATTGATATTAATGAAATGCTCTTCATTTTCTTCATCAATTCTATAAAATGTGTCATAGGTTGGAAAGAGAGGAATTATTTCATCAAATTGAGGAACGAATTCTTAAATTTGAGGAAGCTTTTTCGTTCAGTGTGTAGCCGAAATATAAATAACAAGCCACCCTCGTACATTGTCTTTTGATTTTGTTTTATTTGATGATATGTAATATTTTAAGTTTTTTAAAGGCATTTCACAAATCTCCTCATATCATTTGCAACAAGAGTTAGAGATTTATTTAAATGCTGTGCAAACAAAATCTGATTGATGGCATTATCCTTTGCTGTAAATGGCTATCACATCCTTATCATATTGTCTAAAGCTATTCATATTTGCGAAACTTTACATCTGTTATACATCATACTGGGCCATTATCATAGTGTAGAGTTGGAGCCAACAAAAAGATAGAAGTATACAATTTCACACAAACTAACAGCTATAACTGTTAGTTGGATATAACTGGCTGATGAGCGGAGATGATGATAATAGGGGTCTATATTAATCGTTTGGATTCTCTTAGTTATTAAATATTATGGCTCTCATTGAAATTTAAACTGAATATTGAAATATTCAAGGACGCATTATGATGCCCACTCATTTTTTACAAAACAAAAAACTGACTGTCAAAGCCACTTTCCCCATTAACATTCCATTTCTTAATTTTTTGAGTTTAACATGGGACGATTTTTATTGCCATGTCCTTTTATTTCAATTGATATCCTTTTCATTCAAATATATTTTTGATATTCCCCTTTACAAGTTAACTTTAACTGTTATCACCAGCATAAAATTACATAAATTAAGGATATCCCTTTTGATTATTGTCACGAACCCTTCGGCCACAAAGCCTTTTTCATGTCTTTCTTACTACCTAATCACAAAATGAAAATGAAACTGAAACTGAAAGAAAAGCACAAAATCAGGGTTCAGGTCAAAATCGATGTCAAACGGCCATATTAACAACGAATTTACTAACCCTCCTCAAAAATCCACAGGCTGCCTGAATGAGCGAAAGGTGGGTGTACTACACTGTACGATACAGTGTACACCGATGATGTGTGTTCGAATACGAGTGTAGTAAATTTGCTTATAAATCAAAAAATTATGCTAATTTATGCCACAAAATACAGACCCATTTAATGTGACACACACGATTTCCTGGAATACACTTAACGAAAGAAGTGCCAACCATAAATTCAGTGCCAAAAATGTCACAACACTCCATACATACTTGTAAACAATGTCAGTGGAGATTCGGCAACATGTACCAAATAAAGTTATCATAATATCCATTTTTTGTCTTTCAGTAACGACCTTTTAAATACGCGACGAAAGCAAAATGCAAATATTTTAATTAGAGATGATAAATGGCGGTTTGGTACAGGCGTCTTGGAGTACCAAGTGATAACTTTTAGGAGTTATAGGTGTATTGTTTACGCCATAGGCAAAGGACAATGAAAATTGATCTCCATTCTTAAGAAAGGAAGGAAGAATCATTGTTCTCGAAGAAAAGTTAATTTCTGTTTCCACAGGAAAGAGACAAAAGTAATAAAATCCTTTTATGAATCGAGCTTTACTTAAGAAATATAAATTATTCTAGAAATCTTAACTTAAGGAGTGCGCACGAAATAAATGGTGCACATATTTCTGGGGAAAAAAATTCATTTGTTTACAGGTACATACAGGGTGTTTCAAAAGTGACCACCCTATTGGAAGATGCTCTTATGTTTGCAAATGGCCGCCAATGTCAATTCTGTTTTGACATTTGTGGACCATACAGATGTAGAATACAAGTAAACAAGCCATGGAGCGATACACTCCACAAGAACGCGGAATAATCGTGTTTTTTTTTTTGCGTAACAATTCGTCTGTGGTGTTGGCGCAGCGCGAATACCGTCGCCGATTCCCGGCCGTCTGACACCGACTAAGAGTATTGAAGAGTATGGGACCACACGAGACGTTGCCAGGAGCGGCCGGCCCCGGAGGGCCCGTTCTGCCGAGGATGTCGAGCTGTCGCCGGAAACATCGATCAGACGCCGTGCCTCGTAATTAGCCATCAGCCGGTCGGCCCTAAGGCGAATTTTGGTCAAAGACCTGAGCATGTTCCCATCCAAAGTCCAGTCCGTGCATCAGCTGCTGCCTGTCGACCCCCAAATGCGTGTAACCTACGCCCAAGCCATCCTCAATCTCGTGGACGAAGTGGACGATTTTTCCACCAAAATCATAATGAGCGATGAGGCTCATTTCCACCTCAGCGGGTGCGTGAACAAGCAAAACTATCGCTTCTGGGACACCGAAAATCCACCAGTGATGCACGAGGAGCCATTACACCCGCTCAAAGTGGCTGCATGGTGCGCTGTTCACGCTGGAGAAGTGAGCGGGCTAGAACGCCGCTGGTCAAACGACAACAGTGGACTGTGCGCGCTATAGGGTCATGTTAACCGAGTTTTTTCTGCCGCAATTCGACGAACTAGGAGTGGAGGACATGTGGTTCCAACAGGACGGAGCAACGGCACACACTGCGCGAGCCACAACCGATATTCTGAAGGTCCAGTCATCTCTCGTTTTGGCGATTTGCGCTGGCCCGCAAGATCGCCCGATTTAACCGTTCCAGACTTTTTTGTGGGGTTTTTTGAAGTCCCGTGTTTACGTGACCAAGCCGGAGACTCTGGAAGCCCTCAAGTTCAACATTCGATAAGGGTGCGAGAATCTGTCGCCCGAAGTTCAAGCCGAAGTGATGAAAAATGCCACAAAACGAGCCCGTATGGTAATCAATTATGACGGCGCCCATTTAACCGATATCATCTTCTCAACTTAACCAATGAAATTCTAAAGGTTCAAATAAACATAATCAAAAAACAAAATCGAAGCTTTTCATTTAGAAAAAAAATGAGAGCCAAACAACATCGGATGACTTCTTTTGAAACACCTTGTATATTATTCTAGGAATCCTATCTTAAGGAGTGCGTACGAAATAAATGGTGCACATATTTCTGGAAAAAAATAAAGATGCATGGCTTCATTTGTTTACAAGTATTTATTTATTAGCAAAATTTAAGTTCAAATTCACATTTTACACTCGCTTACAAATATTTAGTTTTTGGTACGAAGTTCCTTATCGCACGTTGCGGGATGGGGGCTAAATGAAAAAAATTAAACAACTTTTTTTTAACACTATTATGTTACAACGCAGTATTATCAACTATACTGCGTACTTTTTGGGGTAATCATTCAAGTAATCATTATTCGGTTAATCGATTAATCGTGTTATAAAATTAAGCGATCATTTTAATAATTAATTTTTTGATTAACGATTAAATCGAACAAATCAAACGTGTTTATGGCAAGCCGTCCCTCTTGAAACACTCATACAATCTGGCAACTCATATTACAACGATTTGCGAACAAATTTCATATCTTTACACACATTTCGAACAGATTTGATAGTTTGTTGAGGAAACCGACGCACAGTGATTTAGATTATAAACATAAATAAAAAAAAAAATTGTCTCAAGACCCTCTGGTCACTTTGTATGGGGGGTACCAAAATGCCTGGTTCGATTTCTGCTCAAATTTCTTATATGTACAATAAGGATAATACTCAGAAAATTACGTTTTGCAAAATTTGGTCAAAATTAGTCAATCTAATTGGATGTTATAGTGTGATATTGTTTCAGAGCGACCCTAGCCTTTGGATGGGAGGTGCCCGAAGACGTGAAACGTTTGGTTCCAAACTTTGAGACTTTTTTAATTTTGGCTTGGTACCAAAAGTCACTAATTTTCATGTTGCTGCCACTACGATTTGGGAATTGTACCTACATATCTTTATATATATAATTCTACTGCACGTGTGTTTGTGACTGAACTCCTCCTAAACTTCTGGGCCGATTTGAATAAATTTTTTTGTATGCGTTTGGGTGGCGTCCTGGGTGGACAAAGGGGCGTGGTACCTCCCATACAAATCGCTTGAAATATTATGCAGGACAACGTCTGCTGGATCAGCTAGTACTTTATATAATGAAGTTGCTTTTGTTACGTTTTGTTTTAATAATTGTGCCTAGTACACTGTTTTCTATTTTTTTGTTTGTTTTATTTTATTAGAATAATCGATTAATCGATTAATTTGATTGCGTTTTGTTCGGTTAATTGCCAGATTGAAATTTACGATTAACGATTAACCGATTAATCAAAAACCCCGATTAAATGGGTACCCTAGTACTTTTGTTTTGATTTGTGTCTAGACTAACATATGTTGGCAAATTTCTTGTTTAATGGGTAGTTTTCTCGGTGGAACCTGTAACCAAAATGTGGTAAGGGTTGAATGTTTTTGATTGAATTTTATTTTTCGCGATTTGGCAACCCTAGTGTTACAATCTGGCAACTGACAGCTCTATCGTAAAGTTGGACATTTTTGAGGTTATGCGTACTCAGAACGTTTTGACATACGAGCGCTATTTGTGTTGTTTACAGTAACTTAAAAGATTCATCTCGGCCCAAAAATGGAATTAAATCGTAACATTTTCGTGCGATTATTTTTTACAACTTTCGACGTGGATTAACTCAGCAACACTGCATGGATGAACTTAATTCAATTTTTGGCGATGAAGCTCCATCAAGGACCAGTGTTTATCGATGTTCACTCCAAGACGAATTTCGCGAAGGTCGTCCAAAATCAGCTGTTGTTCCGAAAACCATTGATGCTGTGCGCGAACTGATTTTGCAAGATCGTCATGTGACCTATCGTGAGATTGAGACAACCTTAGGCATTAGTGGGACCAGCATACATTCAATATTGCATAAACATTTGACTGTCAAAAAAATTTGTTCGCGTTGGATCCCACACAATTTGTCAATCGCTCAAAAAAGGCACGTGTCGATTGGTCGAAAGAAATGATCCAAAAATACGATCGCGGTGCTTCGAAACACGTCTATGACATCGTAACAGGTGATGAATCCTGGATTTACACGAATGAGACCGAAAGTAAACAGCAGTCAACTGTATGGGTGTTTCAAGATGAGCCAAATCCAACCGAGGTTGTTCGCGCCCAATGCACTTCCAAGCAAATGGTCGCCTGTTTTTTCGGAAAAACCTGACATGTCACAACCGTACCACTAGAACAACGCAGGACAGTGCATTCTGAGTGGTAAACAACCATTTGTTTGCCAGTTGTCTTCCAAGAAATCAGGAAAATCAACCGCCGAAGACGGATCACTCTTCACCACGACAATACGAGCTCTCACACATGGGCTGAAACAACTGCATTTTTGAGCACCCAAAACATCGATTTGATGGGTCATCCGCCGTATAGTTCTGACTTGGCACGGATACCCGAAGAAGCGGTTGCTGCATTCAGAATGCATGTTTTGGAGATACATCAATCAGAGTGGCAAAAGTGTTTCGACAATTGGTTCAAACGCATGCAAAAGTGTATAAATCTTCATGGGGAATATTTTGAACAATAAAGTGATTTTCGATGATTAATATGTGTTTTTTTTCTCTAATCCCGAAACATAAAATTCAACCCGTATATAGTATTGTAGTTTTGAACCCAATAAAAAGTAGATTTAGTAAAACCAAAGTAAAGAAATGAAAAAAAAATAAAATTGTCTTAAATAAGTGCCTTTTATTAATAAAATTCAAATTTCTAAAAAAAATATCTATTCATATTCTTCAGCAAAATACCTTTGCTTAAAAAAAGTAAATTTTCATACAAATAGTACCTTTTCTTAAAAAAGTATTTTTTTTTTTATTTTTTTAAAAATAAGTACCTTTTCTTAAAAAAGTAAATTTTCTTACAACAAATTGCCTTTGCTTAAAATACTACCTTTTCTTTAAAGACTACCTTTTTTGTGAAACAAAATAACTTTTCTTGAGATATGTACCTGCTCTTAAAAATGTACCAATTCTTGAAAAAAAGGACGAATTCTAAAAAATTCCCATTTCTTAAAAAAAAAAATATTTTATTCAAAAAAATACCTTCTCTTAAAAAAAATTCGGTTTCTTACGAAAATTCCTTTGCTTAAAATTACCTTTCTTTCTTTTCTTGAGATAAGTAGCCTTTTTGAAAATAATTATATTTTCTTTAAAAAAATATAATCTTTCCTTAAAAGAGTACCACGTCTGTAAAAAGTACTTGTCCTTAAAACAAGTACTTCTTTGTAAACAAAATTCATATTCTTATAGCTTTTTCTTACAGAAAGTACTTCTTCTTAAAAATATTACCTTTTATGTGTTCAGATTTGTTCCAGCTTGAGGTCATATGTGAAAAATAAAATAATGTATAAGATTGTCTTTTCGTCACGATTTTATTAATTAATTCCAATATTTCGAACAACTTCGTTGGTCATTTTCAAGGATCTAATAAAGGAAAAACACAAAGTATTTAATACACTAGTAAATCAAATTAAACAATATAAAGAAAAAACTCAAAAAAAAAATATATATTTTCCATTTTCAAGGGAATAAAAGGTTGTAATTACATTGCGAGATAACACAAAATGCGTTGAAACTTTTCTGCAAGCTTATTTCAACTCATTTTGATTTCCTCTTAAATTTTTGAATAGTGTGCCTACACACTTGTGCACATCGCTCTGTATCACGCTTAAAGTTAAGGCTTTTCTCCGTTGGAACGTCAATAATGTGTAATATTTCTTGACAGAGATGACGAGAGTAGTTTTTCTCTTCATCAAGAATTTCCACTTCGTCAATGTTAGGTTTATGCCCAGTTAAAGTACAATGGGCCGCGAGTGCAGTTTTTCGTTCCAAGGGCTTATAGTGCGCTTTTTGGTCCGATTTGTGAGCAGATATTCATAGTTGTGTCAATATATACCTTCTGACATGCGCTAGACTTGTCCCCATTACACGGTATTTTATACACCACATTGGGCTTTCCCTCTTTGCCAATTTTCGATTTGATCCGGCTGAATCGATCGTATAGCGTACGATGAGACTTAAGTGCCAATTCATATTTCCCCTTATCGTAGATGTACCAGTTTTTTTTATCCTTTTAGATAGTCCCGAAATATATGTTGTCGATTTGTATATTTTCTGTTCGGATGTGTTAGTATTATTTGTCGGTCGTCCAATCTCAGATCGAGAAATCAAATCTTCAGTTGTCCTTCTCGGAAAATTGTTCAATAGGAGTATTTTTCGTACTTTCTCCTTATTCGTCCTTTAAAACTGTGTATCACTTAGCTGTAATACTCTCCTAATAAAGTTGCTGGCTGTGTTCATAATAGTCCTTCTGGGGTGTTTGGACTCAAAATCCAGTAGTCGCCCCGACGCTGTCGGTTTTTTATACCAGTCTATTTCGAGAGCGTTTCCTTGTCCTATGACTAAACTATCCAGATACGGAAGGTTGTGGTCCTGTTCCTTTTCCACAGTGAATTGTAACTGTTCGTTGAATGAATTTAGTGCCGTAATTGTGTTTTCCACCTCAGTTTCCTTAATGATCACGAATATATCATCCACGTATTTCGTCTAGAATTTCGGCTTTTCCGTCAGGGTGTTGAGTGTCGTATCTAATAATACCTCCATTAAAATGTCAGCCACAATCGGTGATGCCGGAGAACCCATGGGCATACCATTTCTCTGCTCGTATATTTTGTCCTCGTACTTGAAATAGCGTGTGTCCCTGATACAGAATGTCAAAAATTCCATAAATAATCCCCGTGTTATGTTCGTATGTGCTCCAATTTTGTCCCAATTATCCTCTATAGTCTTAAGAGCCAAATTAATGGGTATACCGAGGAAGAGATTAACTACGTCAAAAGACACTAGTATTTGATCATTGTCTATTCTCAAATTCTCCAACCGTGACCTGAAATCTATTGAAATCTTTTGTCACATCTATTTTGAATCTTTTGTCACATTTTTAAGTATCTCGACCACAAATTTATATAGAGAATATCCCGGTGCATTTAATTAATAAAATCGTGACAAGCCTATACATATGACCTCAAGCCGGGACAAATGTGAATACATATAATTTGAAAGGTCAACTATACATATAACTAACAATAGTACCTTTTCTTAAAAAAACATTAGCTCTAAATAAAAGAAGTACCTCTCTTTAAAAAAATTACCTTTTCGGGAAAATATAATAGACATTCTTACAAAAGGACCTAAAAATATCCTTCTTTTAAAAAAAAAAAAGTGGATTCTAAAAACAACGATTTTTCTTTAAAATATTTTATCATTTTACAAAAAGTATCTTTTCTTAAAGATCCATTATCGTATTTTTCAGTGGCCGCCTTCAGCGTGTTGGAACTAACTAGTACATTAATATATAGCGAAAGGAACTTCGTTCCAACTGGGTGTCCCCTGACACCCTCATGTCATTTTTTTTTTAATTTTTCAGGGATGACTTCCATCCATTAGGGCTTTAATTGTACTCTCTGGTACCATATTAGTGATTGTAGCCCACTTTCTTCTGAAAACTTCTGCATTCTTACCCTTTAAATGCCGTTTAACTAAGGCCCAATATCTTTCGATCGGATGGAGTTCTGGACAGTTATGTGGATTTGTCTCCTTTGGCACAAACACTACATTATTGTTTTTGTACCAAGACGTGAGATCGAGCCAAAAGAATGTAGAATATTCAGACTTTCTTAAGAATGAAAGAAATCGTTTTTGTAGACATTCCTTGATATACACTTCAGTATTTCTCGTGTTAGTTGAAACGAATGAGCTGCTCATGTGTCCACAAGTACAATTGGCTTGCCACACCAAAAATTTCTGCGGGGAGTTTGTCTTTTATTAAACTCTGTACTCCTCTGCAACATTTCTGAAATATAAAACTATTATCTGAAATATAAAACTCCTGGCCATGTAGCTATAAAAAGTCGGACACTACGTAGGTTTCATCTTCCATTACACAGCGTCCATAATTTGGAATGAAATTTCTTTGTAAATTTTTAGCTCGCAGTATGGCGTGCGATCTTTTTTTTGGAATTTCCATCGGACAGTTTTTGTACTTTGTAAGTTTTGAGACCTGCCTCTGTTTTCGCTTTTCTTACCAAAAACTCCGAGAAATTGGTCTTCTGAGCAACTTTTCTTCCTCATACGTTTGGAGTTTTCTTAAGAATGTCTATTATTTTCTTTGCCTTCTCGATGTCTGAAATGCCTTTTTTCTGCCACGCCCAGATTTTTTTATCGATCGTCAGGAGTTCCTTATATTTTTTATAATTCTAGAAATTGTATTACGGGACACCCCTGCCATCCCAGCAATTGTTTTATATAGACGTCTTTCATTTTCATGCGCGGGGAATGTGTAAAGAGCGTTTAGCTATTATTAAAATAATGGGTAGCTACCCTCAAAAATGGGGAATTACCCATTACCCTCAGGGTAATAGGAAAAATAGTGGGTAGCTTCCCATGACAATTGGAAATTACCCATTACCCTCAGGGTAATGGGGAAAATAATAGGTACCTACTCACGACAATGGGGAATTACTCATCACTATTACACATTACCCTCAGGATAATGGGGAAAATAATGGGTAGCTACCCTCGAAAATGGACAATTACCCATCACGATTACCCATTACCCTCAGGCTAATGAGGAAAATAATGGGTAGTTACCCACGACAATAGAGAATTACCCATTACCCTCAGGGTAATGGGGAAAATAAAGGGGAATTACGCCTCACGATTACACAATACTCTCAGGGTGATGGGCGATGGGTAATGGGTTACCCAGGGTAACACATCCCCATTTTTGATTAAAAATATGAAAAAAGTAGAAAAAATTTCTATATCTCGGAAACGAAGCGTCCAATCGGAAAAATAGCCAATTTTTTGAGGCTTTCTAAGAGTTTCTAAATTTTTTTCAAAAAATCGCCAAATTAAGAAAATCGTTAAAATAAAAAAGTAGCCATAACTCGGAAACGGTACGTGCAATCGGAAAAATAATAAATAGTTTAGGTCCATAGGAGGCTTTAACCAATGTCTTAATATAATGTTTTAAAAATCGCTAAACCTAAAATTGTTCGATTAAAAAATCGCTAAAACGCCCTAATGTCTATATCTCGGAAACGAAGCGTCCAATCGAAAAAATAACCAATTTTTTCGCGTTCCTAAGGAATTTTGATAAATTGCTCCAATTCGAATTGAAGATTTTTTTCAAAAAATCGGCAAAATAAAAAAAAAAAAAAAATAAAAAAAAACTAAAGGAACGATTGACGTTACATTAAGCACGTGGTTTTTAATGGCACTGACAGATGTCAAAATGTCAATGACATCTAAATGCATTGGATAGAAAAAACGTTTTAAGCCTAAATGTATGCACCATTTATTTCATACGCACTTCTTATATAGAAATATAAGAAGAATTTAAGTTGTTCATTGGAAAGTTAAGTGGTGTAGAAGCCGCTGTCATTATTGTTTCACTCATGGCCACTTTCTCAATATCCGGTTATATTTTATCGTAACGGTTATGTTTTATCGGGCCGATTCGCGGAATTTAATTTTGAGCAGTTTATTTATTTATAACTGCAAAACTGTTAATGCAGCAAAATCGGACTAGTCGTTCTCGAGCTATGTCATACAAAAGAGTCCCAAACGTAACAAATTCCCCTAATTTCAAATCGCTATATCTCAATTCCAGCGAAATGCTGGGACACTGTGGATTCATTGGTCCATATGTTTCAAAAACGATGATGGTCAGAATGTTCCTGCCAACGGTGAACGGTGTAGAGAAATGATTACAAGTTTTTTCGTACATTAATTAGTTGGCATTAATCTTGCTGACATGTGATTCCAACAGGAAGGAGCCACATGTCCACACCTCGCATGCTATAATTAATTTACTTAAAGAAACTTTTGATGAATGAATAATTTCACGTAATGGTCCTGTTAATTACCTCCCAAGATAGAGTGGTTTAACACCATTGGATTATTTTCTTTGGGGTTGTGTAAAGTCACTCGTTCATACCGATAAACCAGAGATAATTGAACACCTGGAAATGAACATTCGACGAGTTATTGGCGAAACATGGCCGCAAATGCTGCGAAAAGTGTGTGAAAATCGGATTTCCGGATTGCGCGATGTACCCGCCAAGTTTCGCGCGATGTACCAAGTCACATTTAAGCATTAATGGTATAAAATTATCTAAAGCCATTTTAATTGATATTAAAAATGTTATTCTTTGCTTTATTTCAATTTAAAAATCTGTAACTCCAAAAAAACACCCTTTGTAAAGAAAATAAATATTATCCCATTACATTCCAAGATGGGACATGAGGAATTTTTCACAATCACTGAGCTGCGTGCTTTCGATTTTTAAACTCACTGATTGTGATTTACAGTTTTACTTCAGTTCCGAATGGCTTTTTTAGAAGCTTTTCCATGGCGAATTACTTGTAGTGTCGCATACACTAAGCGTGGTGACAGTCGACAGACAGAAATTAAAGGTGACCAGAGAACTAGATATATTTTAACTACGAGGCGATCCCAAAACTAGCCGACCTGACGTATAGATTGTGCCAGTAGTTGGGAAAAAAATTGTTTTGGTGAAAAGTGGCAACCTTGCAAACATATGTATTATAAGTTTCAAGGCGCCACATTGTTTAGTATTTTTTTTTGGAGCCATCAGAAGTAAACGATCTCAGCGAATTTGTAAATATAGAAAAAATTTGTCACGGTTATGTAATTCAATATTTCCATTTGAAAGGTCTCACTCAGTTCAAGCAATATTAAAGCCGAGCTAGATTCTACTTAAACGAGGTCGTACGAGCTGCCAAAATGAACACCGTAGTGGTCGACCAATTCAGGTGTCCACGCCACACAAGGTTCAGAAAATCCACAAAAGATGAGAACTAGTGTGTGCAAAACCGAAACTGAAAAACCGGTTAACCGGAATTCGTGCAATTTTAGAATAAACCGAAAACCGGTTATTATATGTCAGTTAACCGATTTATACTCAATTTGTGTTAAAAGTTCTTACAAACTTTTAATAATTAAACAAAAAAAAGATACAATTTTCATATATTAATTATTTTTTTGGAATTAGTAACACGTCATTTTTTTTTGAAATATAATTATAATAAGATTTTAAACAGTTTTTAATTACGCAATGTTTTCATCATTCGAATAACAATTAAATAATTTCATTCATGAAAATTGCTTTCAAATTCGAACATGATTTTCAAATTTAAATAAGTTGAATGTAAATATGAATTAAAATTGTCAATTTTTCATTAAACAGACATTGCAAATTGGAATATGATTTACTTTTTAATTTGAAAATCAAACGTTATTGGGGATGATTTCTTATTTATTCGGCTTTTTCATTAGTACTTTTATATTTTGTTGTTAAATTTAACAATAACGTTTTATTTTGTTGCTCAAGCTTCAGACCTTTCTATATCTCTATAAATAGAGATATAGTTTTTGGAAAAAGAAGATGTTTTGCAAATGCATCCTCATGATTCCTGGCAAACCGTATAGCTATTTCAGATCTCGCCACAGATCTTCATCAGGGGGTTTTTGGAATGCTGCTTTTGAAAAAATCATCAAACTTTTTATTGAGATATAGAAAGGTCTTGAGCTTGTACAACAAAATCAAAAAGTACCAATCATAAGGCCGAATAATTAAGAAATCATCCCTGATGAACGTAACGCACGACGAAATAACAGGCAATAACAATTGCCTGTAAACATTATGTTGTGTTTTAGACAACAACAAAAATTATTTCTAATGGGGACCGATGGTTCTCTGGAGATGGAAAGAAGATGTTTGCAAATGTTTTCTTGTGTGTTTTGCTTGCGATATTTTTCGAACACTTGCATAGTGGAAAATTATCAATTCAGATAAGTTTTCGTTTGCATTTAGTTTGATGAATTTTTCAAAAGCAACATTCCAGAAAACCGCTGATGAAGATCTGCGGCGGAATTTGAAATAGCTATACGGTTTACCAGGAACCATGAGGATGCATTTGCAAAACATCTTATTTTTTTACAAAAAACTATATCTCTATTTATAGAGATATAGAAAGGTCTGAAGCTTGAGCAACAAAATAAAACGTTATTGTTAAATTTAATTACAGTTGTGAAATTTTGAGATAGCAACACCAATACAAATATTCAATTCATTTCAATAAAAACCAATTCAATTCAGCTCAGTTGAATTAAGAAGATAAAAAGAATTGAACTGAAGTAGACTAGATTAGACTTAGTTAGATTAGATTGGATTGAATTTACTTGGACTAAATTGATGGAATTGAATTGAAATGCATTGCATTGAATTGAATTGAATTGATTTGAATTGACTTGAATTGAATTGAATTGAATTGAATTGAATTGAATTGAATTAAATTAAATTAAATTTAATTGAATTGAATTGAATTGAATTGAATTGAATTGAATTGAATGAATTGAATTGAAAATGAATTGATTTGAATTGTATTGAATTGAATTGAATTAAATTAAATTAAATTAAATTAAATTAAATTAAATTAAATTGAATTGAATTGAATTGAATTAAATTAAACTGAATTGAGTTGAATTGAATTGAATTGAATTGAATGGAATTGAATTGAATTGAATTGAATTGAATTGAATTGAATTGAATTAAATTAAATTTAATTGAATTGAATTGAATTGAATTGAATTGAATTGAATTGAATTGAATTAAATTGAATTAAATTAAATTGAATTGAATTGACTTGAATTGAATTGTATTGAAAATGAATTGATTTGAATTGTATTGAATTGAATTGAATTGAATTGAATTGAATTGAATTGAATTGAATTGAATTGAATTGAATTGAATTGAATTGAATTGAATTGAATTGAATTGAATTGAATGGAATTGAATTAAATTAAATTTAATTGAATTGAATTGAATTGAAAATGAATTGATTTGAATTGTATTGAATTGAATTGAATTGAATTGAATTAAATTGAATTGAATTGAATTGAATTAAATTAAATTGAATTGAATTGAATTGAATTGAATTGAATAGAATTGAATTGAATTGAATTGAATTGAATTGAATTGAATTGAATTGAATTGAATTGAATTGAATTGAATTGAATTGAATTGAATTGAATTGAATTGAATAGAATTGAATTGAATTGAATTGAATTGAATTGAATTGAATTGAATTGAATTGAATTGAAAATGAATTGATTTGAATTGTATTGAATTGAATTGACTTGAATTGTATTGAATTGAAATGAATTGAACTAATTGAGTTGAATTGAATTGAACTAAATTAAATTGAATTGAACTCGAGATACTCGCCGTTGTGCACTATAGGGCCATACATTTTTCGGAGTATTTTTCTCTGGAACACTCCTAAAGATATTTCGTCTGCTTGCGATAAGACCCCGGATTCTGCGCCACAAAGCAAGACAGGTTGTATGAGAGTCTGGTATAGCTGGACTTTTGTTACTCGAGAGAGACTTTCATCTCCACAGTGCTTGCTTAGCCCACAATAACATCTATTCACAAGCAAAATCCTCCACTTGATCTCAAGTCTGACGTTGTTGTTTTTGTTTAGGGCAGATCCGAGGTATATAAATTCATCCACCACCTCGAAATTATAACGGTTAACAACGTTCACACTTTGGTCTAATCGCACGGAGTCCCTGCTCGTAGGGACCATTAATTTTGTGATGTCCTCATTTACTGTCAGACCCACTTTTGCTAACTCCTTCTAAATTCTCTAAACCACAGCAGTAACTTCTCTAATTGTGCGCCCAGTGATATCTACACGTATAACATCAGCATACGCGAGCAGCATGTGACTTTTGCTGTTGATGGTTTTATTTATGATGACTGCAGCTTTTCTCATAACGATCTCCTTGATTGAGGCCTCGCTGAGTTTTGAAAGGTTCCGTCAGATCCTTACCAACTTTCCTTGCGGATTTGGTGTTCGTCAAGGTCATCCTGCAAAGGCGTATGAGTTTTGCAGCAATACCAAGCTCAGAGATTGCTTCGTAGAGTTTCTCCCGTATCAGGCTATCGAAGGCCGCCTTATAATCGACAAATAGATGATAGGTGTCGATTTATTTTTTCGTGAGTCTTCTCTAGGATATGGCGTACACAGAAAAAAATTATTTTTCAATTCACATAAAAAATTCGAAAATTCAAACAACATACTACTTGAAAATCCTTTGACAAAAAAATCACATATCAGTTACCATATTTGTAGGTTGTTTATTGGAAAAATATTATTTTTCAATCGACGCAAAATTTCACATATCTACGAAAATATTTGTACGTTATTTATCAAAAATATTTTCGTTTTTAGTCGATGAAGAATTTGACACATTCGTTTTGTCTTCGATCCGAAGTATTTTTAGAAATTTTACTTATTTGAAAAAAAAAATGAAACAGCCTTGGAAGGATTTGAACTCACATCCACTGGAAGATCGTTTCGACATTTGTGACACAGCGTCTAGCCCGTTATGCCACCGACTGCCTGTACAAACTTATCTCCAACTGAAGTTATGTGGTTTTTCGTATCGTATTTACTTCGTTAAATATTTGGGTATTTCTTATGAATTTTTTTGTTGGTACCATTTATCGATTTTCATTTAAATATTTGAGTAATTTGTTAG
Organism: Phaonia tiefii; assembly: GCA_963931995.1. Lineage (NCBI taxonomy): Eukaryota > Metazoa > Arthropoda > Insecta > Diptera > Muscidae > Phaonia > Phaonia tiefii. The sequence continues at coordinate 24,905,415 of OZ008367.1, forward strand.
TATAAAAAATGTAATTCAGTGCTGAGGGTTTTCACGTACCAATGTTTTTGTTAAAATTTGACAGTCGTCTTTTTTTTCTGTGTAGAGTGAAAATCTGGTCGGCATTACGCCACACTGTACAGTTCAATCAGGCTAGCGATGATTGGTTTCAGTCTCTCGCACATTATACTTGATAGAACCTTATATGCTATGGTTAAAAGGCTTATTCCACTGTAGTTGGCACAGAGACTCGGGTTACCTTTTTTAATTATGGGGCATAGTACACTGAGACTCCAATCGCCGGGCATGCATTCATCTAACCAAATTTTGCTAATGAGCTGATGCATGCACCTTATCAGCTCATCGCTGTCAGCCTTACACAGCTCCGCCGGTAATCCATCGGCTCCTGCGGCTTTGTGGTTCTTAAGCCGGGCAACAGCTGATCTGACCTAGTCCAGGTTAGGAGGGGCAATCGACGTCGTCGTTCAAATTGTGATCGATTGCCTCATCATCATTGGATATATCAGCTACCAGTAGTATCTTTTGACACATGTACATTTACTATAGTCTTGGCAAGTCCAGCATCGGAGTTCTATATCTTTTTAACGATTAAATTCGGTAGTTACATAAATTGACAAAACTCGGAAATTTTGAATTCAAATTTTAGAAATGTTGACAATTTAACTACCAATTTTTATCGACAAAAAGTTACAGCCTTCCGGTGCAGGTAGAATATTTTATCATCCTAGGATTATTGGGTTAAGAGAAGGTTTATATTTTTGTTTTCCTATCCTAATATATAAATTAATTAATAAATTAAATAATTACTTCAGCACCCTGACTTTTCAATTTGTAAAGTTTTTTTCCATTCCCTAAAAATTCTTTTTCTGATAACCCGTGGTCATAGTACTATTGGTTTACAAATAGTACCTATAAAGTACTCAAGTTATCATCCCTGATTTATATTTTTGGCAGCTTACTTCTCAACTTTAGTTGCGTGCTTTCTGAACTTATGTATGCATGTATGTACGTTTAGATTGTTTGCTATAAAGGAAAAAACCACGATATTTATCATGCAATTAGCCGACAAAACCGACACAATTTTAATTTCAAGTTGCAGAACTACATGAATTACCCAAGACCGATTTTCAGTGAATCATGACAAACCCGAATGCGAGATGTTCAAGCAACTCATTCAAATGAACAAAAGAGTTGCGACAATGTTATTATGAATGAGACAATTGAATCAATTCAATGGGACGCTCAACGTGTACGTTGTATTCATTTGTGCTACTTTATACACTAGAGTACTTAGTGTAAGGAAATTTGTATTTTGTAAAATTTCTCGATAAATATGTTTTTAAATTTAAAGACTCCGTACTCCATCTTTTTGATGGACAGCTTAGTTTTATTCGAACTGTTTTTCACACCTGTACATAGAAAATTAATAAAAATACATATAATTTATACTCGGTATGAAACTTGCTCATCCAAAACAAACGCCACACTCACTCACATGTAGGTATTTCTCCTAAAATGTGCACAACATTAACAATGTGCTAACTCAAAACAAGTGAGTCACACTAAGTGATGAAATATTTGAATGCACTTGAATTCATGCAGCTCTCTAATTCATGTACTATCTACATTACACATTTTCTTGACGTTAACTTTGTCTTGCTCAAATTTCAGTTGTCTTTATGTATGTGATAACGCACAAAAGTTGTGGAAGAGGCAGCTCGAATGAGGGTGTCTGAAATACCCCTTATAAAACTACACCATTTCCAATTGAAAAATAGGAAATGTTAATTTAATTTGTAAAATAGAATCAATAGAAATTTAGTGTAAATTTAATATAAATTAGCCGAAATTTAAAAGTTCTATTTGAAATTTAAAATACATCAATTGCACTTTAAGAAACATTAATTTACGAAACTACACTAATTTATAAAATTTACGAAACATCAATTGATAAAATTTAAAAGATATCAGTTGAATTTTAAGAGACATCAATTGAATTTTGAAAAACGTAAATTGAAATTTAAAAGAGATCAATACACACTGAAAAATATCGGCCCCAGGAACATATTTCACGAACCATGTACTTTTTTGGGAGCATTGTTTTCGTGAATTGAAGATCTGCTGCTTTTTTCTTTAGTGTTGTGCCATGTTTTGGTTTTCAGCAGATTTCAACAAGTAAAACCGTATTTAGATCACAAATACATAAATTATAACCCTGTAATCATTGTGACCCAAACATGTTATATTGACTAGCAAACACAATGTGTTTGGGCACAACTTTAATATATTTGCGACAAGCTACAAACACGTTATGTTTCCTCCCAAACAACAAACAAGAGAAATTTTTCAGCGTGTAGAAATTTAAAATTGGTCTGTTGAAATTCAAAAAATATTTATCAACTTTATATAACGAGTAATATGTTTGCTATTTGGTTTTTGTTTTTCACGCGAGATTCATGACAAGTGGCAAAATAAAAAATTTTCAATTTCTTTGCCTTTTCATCGCACGCTGAAACATTTGTATTTTTTTGTTGTTTGGATGCAAATATAATGTGTTTGTAGCTTGTCGCAAATATAGTATCCTTGTGTCCAAACACATTGTGTTTGCTATACAATATAACTTTGTTGGAACACAATGATTACTAGGTTATAAGGTTATAGGTATTTCTGACGCAAATGTGATTTTGGTTGTGGAAAACTGTTGATCACAAAAATGTGAAAGAAAATAAAGAAACAAAATCAGCAGATCTTCTATTCACGAAAACAGTGCTCGCAAACATGTACGTGCTTCCTGGAATATTTTGCTGGGGCCGTTATTTTTCTGCGTCCATGAATAGACTTACATGCACGCTTGCAAATCATTGAGTTCTAAGTCAAAATTCGTGCACTGTGAAAAATGTGCTCCGGACTTTTTTTGATTTTCAGCATCGAGGATCATTTCTGGCTCAATGCACACACTGAAAAATATCGGCCCTAGCAACATATTGCAGGAACCATGTACATGTTTGCAAGCATCGCTTTCGAAAATTGAAGATCTTTTTAGTCCTTTTTTATTTTTTTATGGTGACAGACAGCAGTATTTTCAGCAGTTTTAAGCAAACAAAACCATATTTGGATCACAAGTACATATATTAATCATTGTGTCCAAAAACATAGCAAACACAATGTGTTTGGACACAAGTATACTATATTTTCGACAAGCTACAAAAACGTTATATTTGCATCCAAACAACAACAAAATTACAAACTTTTTAGCGTGTACGTCAATAAACAGAATTGCCAAATTTGGTCCGAATAGCAGCCACAGGCTGATCATGATCTGTCAATGCACCCTGAAAATTTGCACTGTTTGGTGAGATTTATGATGAGCAATGGAGCAAGGTACTGTTCGATGATCACGAACTTTTATTTACCCAAAATGGAATAATTGAACTTGGTTGGCATATGGATTCAACAAGACGGCGTAAAAAGAACTATACGTGCTTCGGCGTTTTGAAAGTTTACGTCTGATTTTTTTTAAGGGAGAGGAATGATGAATCGGCATAGGAAACCGTGTTATCCTTACATTTTAGGTATAGGATGTATTCAGCAATTTTATGTACAAATTTACGAGAAACATTTTTGTAGAATACCTTAACCCTCTACCGCCTCAATATTTGGGTTTTTTTGTTCTATTTAAAAAAGTGTAAAAACACCCCTAAAACACGGCTGTAACGGGTTAAAAAAAATGTACCCAAAAAAATTTGGTATTTCATTTCTCGTTTGGGGGTTATTTCACTCGGGGGGCCAAAATTAAATTAACTCCAAGGCAAAATGGAAGCAAAGGTGAAAAATTTTCCTTGTAAAAGGCCCATTTTCATACAATTTCATTGGAGATTATTTCATAATTTGGAAACCCCGATTGGAAAACGAAATAACTTCCAAAAAAAATTAAATACTTCCCAAAAAATTTGGTTGTTTTTTTGATATGAAATAACACCCAAAAATGTGTGAAAAACATTGGAGATTATTTCATTTCTCGTCTGGGGGTTATTTCCTTGGGGGTATTTCGTGGAGCCGTTTTTTTATTATATTTCACAAATGGTCCGCCGGGCCATAATGTTGGGGATAATTTCCTAATTTCCGGGAGTTATTTCATTTTTTAATTGGTGATTGTTTCATAATGAAATATCCCCCAAATGAAAAAAGTCCCAAATTTTGTTTTTGGGGATAGTTTCATTGTGATGTTGGTTTTGGGGGTTACTTTATCTTATTTGGGGTTTATTTCATTTCCGCAAGAAATTACCCTTTTTACAATAATGTGTTGATATTTAAGAAACTCATACACAAAACCAAAGCCACATCACAAGCCATTTAACCGTCCGTTCTGATCAAGAGCTTTTGATATCCTCTTTCCGATGAACCATTGACGACCGAATGCATGAAACTTCATCTGCAATTTACACGCATATTCAGGAATATTTATGAATCACTGACTGAGAGAATAATGCAAAAATGCCGATACACACTTACCGATACACTCTCTCGTTGTTACTCTTTTATTCTCTTGCTCTCGAGAGAGCGTAAACAAACACATATATATATTGTGGTCGCAAATACTTATATTATAACATATTAATCACGGTGTCTCAAATATATAATATTGAATAGCAAACACAATGTATTTGCACACAAGTATATTATATTTGCGACAAGCTCTAAACATATGCTATAGTTGCATCCAAATAAGTAATAGTTGTATCCAATAATAGCTACGGATTTTCAGCGTTTAATCATTCAAAATTAAATGACGAATCATTGATTTATCGATCTAAATAATTCATTCACAAATTGTCTGTGGTTCTGTCAATTTTCAAAAACCAAATAGCAAAAAAGTCACCCATTATTAGAATTTTAAAATTCAATTTGTTGGTTGGTTGGTTGGTTGAAAAGGCTGCAAGACAGCACGGAATATCCTGTATGGCTACGGTGCTAACTAAATGTGTACCGAATATCCTACTTCTCAGTCCTGCCAGAGCAGGGCAATCCAAGAGAAGGTGTTTCGTCGTTTCCTCGTCCTCTTCCATGCAGCATCTATAGAGAGTAGAGTTTCTATGGGCGTGTTTCCTACAAGACAATGTCCCGTAAGTGTTCCTATCATTGTGGATAACCTGCCTCTCGGCAAGTTAAGTAGTTGCCTAGTCCTCTCCCTGTCCACCTGTGGCCAGAGGACAAGTTGAAGTAAGTCTCCACTTGCCCTTGAACATATTATCGGCCCACTGCCTGATCTGCAAACGGCAGGTAGAGATTGGGATGCTAACACCTTCTAACGCATCCGCTACGCAATTGCCTGAAATGTCGCTGTGTCCCGGTACCCAGATGAGCCTGATGTCAAAATACTCTGTCATCACCCTAAGTGATAAGTGGCATTCTTTCACCGACAGGGACATAGCAAACATGGCTTCCGGGGATTTTATGGCAGCCTGGCTGTCTGTGTAGATACATATTCTCTGGAGGGTTGTGACACTACTTTTCAGTAGTTCAGCAACCTCCAGTATGGCGGTAACTTCCGCCTGAAATACACTATAGTGATCAGGTAACTTGAAGGAGATATTTACATTTAGGTCCGGTGAATGGACCCCATAGCCTACTTGCTCGTCCAACTTTGATCCATCCGTGAAAAATCTGATACTACTGGTATCCCCTTCCAGTGACTTTTCCCAGGTATTCCTATTCAAAATAGAAGTCCTTTGATTTGTCGCTGGTAGAAGGTAGGGGATACAGTAGTCCGTTTTTACGGGAATAGAGTTGATCCGGTGTAGTAATTCAGCGTGCCCCCCCCCCCCATAGCCTACTTGCTCGTCCAACTTTGATCCATCCGTGAAAAATCTGATACTACTGGTATCCCCTTCCAGTGACTTTTCCCAGGTATTCCTATTCAGAATAGAAGTCCTTAGATTTGTCGCTGGTAGAAGGTAGGGGATACAGTAGTCCGTTTTTACGGGAATAGAGTTGATCCGGTGTAGTAATTCAGCGTGTCCGGAATGCCCCGATATCAAAACGCCACAATATCTGATTCTCACCAGGGATATAGCGGCTGCCGATTCGGCCATGATATCAGGAGTACAGATGTTCAGGATAGCACTAAGTGCAGTACCTCACGTCGTGCCCATTGCCCCACTAACGCTAATCAGTGTTGATCTTTGAATTTTCATCAAGGAAAACTACGATGCCATAGATAAGTATTTTTCTGACTATTGCCGTATAAATCCACATGGTGATCTTAGGAGACAGGCCCCAGCACTTTCCTATCGCCCCGTTACAGCAGTAAAGAGCAACAGACGCCTTTTTCACCCTCTCCTCCACATTCGGTTTCCAAGACAGTTTTCTGTCGAGAATTATTCCCAGATACTTGACCTTTTCCGTCAACTGTAATTGCATCCCATTTACTGACGGCAGTTCACATGCGGGTATTTTATATTTCCGAGAGAACAGGATATGCACGGTTTTAAGTGGGTTAAAAAAATTTGAATTTACTTTCTTTAAATTTCAATTGATGTGTTTTAAAATTCAATTGATACATTTTACATTCCAATTGATGGTTTTTAAATTTCCGGCGATGTGTTTTCAATTTTCTTTTGTGTCTATCACATTTCAAGTGGGATTTTTGAATTCAAATTAATATATTTTAAATTTCAAATGGAATTTTTAAATTTCAACTGGTTTTTTTAAATTTCATTTGGAAATGGTATAGTAAATGTTTCATGTAGCTACAAAGTATTTAAAAAAGTTATTTTACCATTTGCCTCGTTGACGTGACATGTTACCAAAACACCATAATTACATTTTTGTAAAAGATTTCAACAGATTATTCCAAGCAAATCCAAAGTTTAAACAAAGTTTAAAAAGTACCTAAGTGTTATTTTCAACATTCCCAAATTGAATTTTAGAAAATATTTTATACATAGTCACAGAGACTACATTAACCTAATAGAAGCCGTATTAAATACTCATTATGTACAAATAACAGCAAGAAATTTTGAACTGAGTTTACTGGAACACATGCAAATTTAAGACAAGAAAAAAATACAAGTGTCTGCAAGAAATGGTATCAACTTCACATCGCCTAAGAAGAAAACCCCAAAAACTTAACGAGAAATTAACATATAAAGACAGCTATGATCCATTATACATGTCCTCGTCGTCCTTGTCAACGTCCTCCACCCACTCTTCAGCGTCAGCAGCAGCAGCAGCAACAACAACGACAACATCATCAACATCAACATCAGCATCAGCACCAACATCAAAAACAACTTCAGAATTAATGACCACAACCTCAACATCAACCACACCGACTAGGACTGCGACATCAACCTCGTTATCAGAGCCAAGTAACACTATGGATTATTCGGAAGCTTTGCTAGATTTCAATTTCACTAAAGTGAATGATTCCTCCTCCTTCAGCAGTAGCAGCAGCAGCAGCGCCAGCAGTTTAATGGAAAACTTTAGCCAACAGCTTTTGATGGAGTTGCACTCACTCTCGGGCAGTGTTGCCAATATAACCAACAATAATGGCTATGATGTTAATTCTACTGTATCAGTAGATAGTTATGATACAGCTGGTGGCTTCAGTCCTGCAACTATTTTATCAGATGCCACATCATTACCATTGCCCACAGCCGGAGCGGGATCATTATCGGATGCCGCTGCCGAGGCTGCTGCTGTCCAAGCAAATGCCAATCGTGGTAGCCCAATAATGGATACATTGTTGGGCTCTGTAATGACCACTGCCACCGCCACCGTTACTTCAGCCGCCTCCAGTTATCAGGAAAATTTCTATGAAACCACCACCGCTTCGATTGCTACTCTATCGAATTTGGCCAAGAGTACCGTCACCTCCAACAACAACGAATCATCGTCGGCCTATTGGGAATTGGAAGCATCCGATTTTGATTTTCTCTATCGTCATTCACTGGCGATGACCATTGTTTATTGCATTGCATATGTGATTGTATTCCTGGTCGGATTGGTGGGCAATAGTTTTGTGATTGCGGTGGTATTACGCATGAGGAATATGCGCACGGTCACCAACTATTTCATTGTGAATCTGGCCATAGCGGATATATTGGTTATTGTCTTTTGTCTGCCGGCAACATTGATGAGCAACATATTTGTACGTAAGTATCGAACAAACCAAATCGAATATATATAAATACATACTGACACACATACATATATTGTATTTCTTTATTAGAATAAGATGTCATTTTATACATACATACATACATTTGATAAAAGTATAATATTGACGTAGGCGTTGTTATCGATATCTATTTTGATTTACATACTTAAGTAAATCGAATTTCAACCACAAAAATATAACACAATAGATTTCCACCGGAATTGCAGATAGAATCACGTAGAATTCCCCAGTGACTACATTTTACATAGGAAACTAATGTCAATGTGAAAACAAGAAATAAATTTGTTTAACTTCTCCTCCCATCGAACTGGGCAGGAATCTACACATTTAGCTCAGCTAACCCTGCTAAAATACAGTTTGGATAAATCGTTATATGTAATAACTCATTTGTAAAGACCGCATTAAAGGATTCGACGACGACACTGGTTTGACATAATAAGGAACTAACTAAAACTAACTACTTTCCCATTACATCCCATGAAGGAACAGCGTAGAGCCGCTCACAATCAGTGATCTGTGCGCTTTCTATTTTTACACTCACTAACGGCTCCGAACGGTTTTTGAGAAGTTTTTCGATGGATAAAATACCCGCCATAAATTAGAAAAAAAATTCTCCAAATTCATGCATTCCGATAGTTTGAAAATTGTTTGAAAAAGGTTGTATCAAACAAAAATTCGGATGTTGCCACCAAATTGCGGTTGTCACTATCGAATTGCGGTTGTCACTACCGAATTGCGGTTGCCACAACCGAATTGAGGTTGTCACACCTGAATTTAGTCCCCACACCTGAAATTTGGATGATGCAACCTCGTTACATAATTGATGCGATTGTGACAATTGAATTTTCAATTATATTCGTTCTTTCTAGTAAATTTTCTAAAATTTCGGTTGGAAAAGCCGAATTTAAAATTAACTCAGCGGCGGAAGTCGCAAGGCCTTCCACAAATAAGGCATGCGGAATGGTTCTTTTGTAATGCATTGAATGCATGAATTTTTTCATCAGATATCACCAAGAAGAAGATTTTCACAAATTTGAAAAATTTCTTTTCCGATTCTTTTAACCGTAATTTAATTGAAAAATTTCATACAAATTTTAAAATTATATTTTTTATTTAATACGAGTATATTCAGGGTATTTTTAAAATTTTCAATTTGAAGTTGTGCGTGGTACAACTTTGTAAGGTAGATACATACATACATACTTATAAATAAATATCTAGAACTGGATAATCATTTTGTGATAAAATAAATTATTTTAATTTTATTTTTGTTTAACAAAAATAAATTAAAGTAAATGCCTTCTAAGGCCTTCCTCTTTGCATGGCTTTTTAGGCCTTCTTTAGGCGATGGGCAAGGAAGGCCTTGCCTCCCAATCTCACGCAATGTTAAAAAGAAAGGAGGAGGTAATGTGTAGGGAAGGCCTTCCGTGTTATAAAGAAGGCCTATTTGGTCATGATTTCAGGCCTTCCAGGTCATGACCTCCGCCGCTGGGAAAACGGATGCAACAACCGAAATTGATACCAAATTCGGTTGCAGCAACTGAATGTGGCTTCAAGTCAGCCACACTAATCGAATTTGGATTCACTTCGGTTGAAACTATCGAAATTGCTATCAATTCAGTCGGAATAACAGAATTTAATCTTACGTCGGTTGCAACGTCCGACTTGGCTGTAAACTGCGGGATTGAATTTCTCATGAATTCTGTTGGAACAACCGAATTAATTTTCCATTCGGTTACCATAACATAATTCTATACATTTGAAACCTGACGTTCAAAATTCTAAAATCAAATATTATATTAAAAATTAACTGAGGTGGTAGGGGACACCCGGTTGGAACGAAATACCTTTCGCTATATAAATATTATGTACCAGTTAGTTCCAACACGCCTAAGGCTCCCGTTGAAAAATACGATAATTTAAATGGATCTTCAAGAAAAGATACTTTTTGTAAAATGATAAACTTTTTAATAAATTATTTTGTAGATTGTATTTGTTGTTTTTTAAAAAGTATATTTTTGGGTCTTTTTTGTAAGAATGTGTATTATATTTTCCCGAAAAGGTAATTATTTAAAGAGAGTTACTTCTTTTATTAAAAGCTAATTTTTTTTTAAGTAAAGGTACTTTTTTTTAAGAAGAAGTACTTTCTGCAAGAAAAAGCTCTAAGAGCATGAATTTTTTTTACAAAGAAGTACTTTTTTTAAGAACAGGTACTTTTTAAAGAAGGAAACGGTTTTTAGGAAAAGGTTGTTATTTTAAGAAAATTTACTTCTTTTCAGAAAGGCTACTTATCTCAAGAAAAGAAAAGAAAAGTTACTATTTTATTTTTAAGAAAAGGTACTTTTAATAAAAGGAATTTTTGAAAGAAAATGAATTTTTTTTAAAAAGAAGGTATTTTTTTTTGAAGAAAAGTTTTTTTTAAGAAATGGGATTTTTTTAGAATTGGTCATTTTTTCAAGAATAGGTACATTTTTAAGAGCAGGTACTTATCTCAAGAAAAGTTATTTTGTTTTACAAAAAAGATACTCTTTAAAGAAAAGGTAGTTTTTGAAGAAAAGGCAATTTGTTGTAAGAAAAGGTACCTTTTAAAGAAAATGTACTTTTTAAAGAAAAGGTACTTTTTAAAGAAGTACTTTTTTAAGAAAAGGTACTTATTAAAAAAGTAATTTTTTAAGAAAATGTACTTATTAAAAAAGTACTTTTTTAAGAAAAGGTACTTTTTGTAAGAAAATTTACTTTTTTAAGCAAAGGTACACTTTAAGATAAGGTATTTTGTTTAAGAAAATGTACTTTGTTTAAGAATGTGAATAGGTAGTTTTTCTTTGAGAAAATTTACTATTTTAAAGAAAAGGCACTTATATAAAAAAAAATTCTGTTTTTTAAATAAAAGTAGTTTTTTAAGAAAAGAATTTTTTTCAAATAAAAGATATTAAAAGGAATTATAATAAAATGCAATATTTTCATGCCAGTCTTGCACTTTGGTTTTTCTAAATCTACTTTTTATTGCTTTCAAAACTACAATATACTTATATACTAAATTGGTTACCGGCTCCACCTAGAAAACTTCCCATTAAACAAGAAATTGCCCAACATATGTGAGCCATCTAGTTAATTTCTTTCTCTATGATCCAAGCCGTTAGTCTAGACACAAACCAAAGCAAAGTAAACAATATAGTTGATAATACTGGGTTGTAGCATAATACTGTTAAAACAAAACTTGTTAAATTTTTTTTCATTTAGACCTCATCCCGCAGCGTGTGATAAGGAACTTCGTTCCAAAAGTGAAAGAATGTACAATTGTTGCTGTCGCGGTGACATCAAAATTTAGTTGTTTTTTTGGTTGTTGAGAAACGCAGATAAAAATGTTGTATTTACTGATTTTCCGTTAAATTGTATTAATATTCAGAGAATGCCCACATGGATCAGCGTACAAGGCATGCAGATGTCAACAGTTCTAAAGTTTTTTAAGGTTGGTCGGTTGAGATGTACTGCCCTCGTGTGTATGATTTATGGTTTGGGACATAAATCGACAGACACAACTCGTCAGAACTGGTGTAATGACTCTGATGGCCGGGACTTCAAAAACGGCCGGGATGTAAAAGTAATTATTATTATAATAAATAAATAAATAAATAAATAAATGGTTTCCCATTACATCCCATGAAGGGACTGGGAGAACTTCTCACAATCACTGAGCTGTGCGCTTTCCAGTTTTCACTCATTGATTTGGACCTACAGTTTTACACCGATTCCGAACGGTATTTTGAGAAGCTTTTTCATGGCTATATACTCGATAGTGTCGCCGTCACTATGCGAGGTGACCGCCGCCGAGAGTAATTTGAAGGTGGTCAGAGCAGGATCTCATGTACAAGAGCCGCGCACACAAACCATTGCACCACCGATGGCCATACATACAAAGATTACCCCATATAAATTACTTCCTCGCCTTATACTATATTTATTTATGAGCATACAGGAAAATAAAGTATCACTAGAGTAATAGACGAACATTTCACAATTCAGTTGTGACACTATCTAAACTCGGTTGTGGCAACCTCTAGTTAGGCTGCGAGAACTTCTAATTATTACGGTTGTGGTAAACCTTATTTTGATTGTGACAATCTCCAATTGGGTTGTGACAACCTCTAACTCGGCTGTGACAACACCCAATCGGCTGTTAAAACTTCTAACTCGGTTGAGACAACGTCTTATTCGGCTGTGACAATCTCTAATTCGGTTGTGACAACCTCTAATTCGGTTGAGACAACGTCTAATTCGCTTATGGCAACCTCTATTTCGTCAGTAACAACTTCTAAATTCGGTCAAGGCAAAATCGGTTGCCTCTACCGAGTTTCTGTGTGATTGTGCCAACAATATTTCAACACCACAGCTACAAATCAATAAAAATCAATTGAAAATCGAAAGACTTTAAGTAAAATTTAAAACCAATCAAAAGAGATTCAAAATGTGTTAAAACAATAATATAAAATCTGATAACTTCAAATTGGAAAAGTCTATAAATTGAAATTCACAAAAAAACAATAATTAATGTTTAAAATGCCATTTAAAATTCATTCAGTTTAAAATTTACAAATTAAAATTTCAAAATGTGTGAATTTAAGTTAAAAAATTTCCATTGAAATTCAAAATATGTACATCAATAGAAATCCCAAAAATTCTTTTTGAACTTCAAAAAATGTCAATCAAATAACTTAAAACTGCAGTTAATAATATTTTGTTAACATTTGATTCATTTCGTGACGATATAAAATTTGCAATTGAGGAGGAATATAATTCTAAAATTCCTTATTTGGATACATTAGTAATAAGAAAGGATAATAATCTATAAATGGATTGGTATCAGAAGCCCACAGCTTCTGGAAGGATTATTAACTATTTTTCAAAACATCCAAAGAGGATCATAATCAATTCTGCTAGAAATCTTATTGAGAGAGTTTTGAATATTAGCGATACAGATTTTCACGGAATTAATATTGAAAGGATTAAAAATATCCTGAATGACAATGACAAATTAATAAGACAGCATAAGAACCGAAAAAAATTGAATACGAGAACGGTTACTGAACCGAAAACTTATAAATCTCTAACTTATGTATCTCTTATATCTGAAAGATTAGAAAAATCTAAAATTTTTGATGACAAGAAATATTCAGTTGTACACAGAACATATAATACTTTATGTTCATTATTCAGCAGAACAAAGGATAGAATAGATAAATTTGAAAGGTACAATTTAGTTTATAAGATACCGTGTAAGGGTAAGGATAATGTAAATTGCAATATGGTATACGTAGGTACAACATCCTGATTTTGACAATACATCAATTTTGAACACAGACAATAATTACAAACGCAGATATACATTAGAAATGTTCCATTAACACAAAGGTTTAACTATAAAACAGACATAGCGAATATTGCTCAGTATTACAGACATTTAGTTAATAGGAATTAGGATATTTACATTAATGCCAAATAAGATAGATATTTTCAATATTTAAGTTAATATTTTTAATTTTGTTAATTTAATTTTTTTTTTTTTTTTCATATTGACAAGGAAAATTTTTTTTTATTTCCCGCACGTTTTTGAAAGGTTTTGAATTGTTAATTATTATTACATATAATAATAATTGTTCCCTGAAGAAGTCGCCCAATGTGGGGACGAACTATTGGAAATAAATAAGCAATACTTATAAATGATCTTAAGCTCGTTTAAATAATAATAAGAATTTCAATCGCAGATCATGGAAAACTTAATATATTAAAATTTATGGATATTTAACATACACCAGTAAAGCAAACCACACACTTGTCCATCATGAGTATAAACATCAGCTATCGTTGATGTTTATTGTATAAATATTTACATCAATAGAGATTAAGGAGTTGATTTTGAAATGAGAAAATTATTTAAACCACTTTCCAACTGGCGGATGTCCTCGGAAAATATAAAGCTGACATCACAGCGATCCAGGAAATGCGATGGACAGGATATGGTTGCACCAGAAAGAAAAACTTCGATATTTACTACAGCTGCCATGAGCGTAAGCACGAATTTGGGTGCGGATTTATAGTTGGCAAGAGACTGCGACATCTAGTTTCAAGGTTCAACCCAGTGAGTGGCCGCATAGCCACAATTCGCATCAAAGCGAAATATTTCAACATCTCGTTAATTTGCGTGCACGCACCGACAGAGGATAAAGATGATGAGGTCAAAGAAACATTTTATGAGCGCCTGGAGGAAGTATATGAACGCTGCCCTGACCACGACATTAAGATTATTCTACGCGATTTTAATGCTAAATTAGGAAAGGAAAGTGTCTTTCGACCAACCATCGGCAATCACAGTCTACATGATACCACCTCCGATAATGGAATAAGACTGATAGACTTCGCCGCTGCAAACAACATGGTAGTTAGTAGCACACGTTTCCAGCATAAGGACATTCATAAGGCGACCTGGATATCTCCTGATCAACGGACGAAGAACCAGATTGATCACTTGGTAATAGATGGCTGGCACTCTTCTAGCGTAATGGATGTACGTGTGATTCGAGGTGCCAATATTGACTCGCATCATTACCTGGTGGCTGCGAAAGTTCGCACGAGATTGAGAAGGGCGAAAAACGTACGGAGCCGAACACAGGAAAAGCTGGATATTGACAAGCTACGAATACCGGAGATATCAATGTCCTATCGACAGAAACTCTCTCGCAGTGGAAGCACATCTCCCATTCTTTGGAAATCGCTGCAATGACTGAACTTGGCTATCAAAAACCGCAGAAGGATAAGCCATGGTACGACGAAGAATGTCGCATTGCAACTGATGAAAAAGACGCTGCACGTATGGCAACGAAACAGTCAGTTACAACGCGTGCTGCGAGTGAGCGGTACAAGAGGCTGCGAAGGGAGGAAAACCAATTATTTAGGCGAAAAAAATGGCAGTGGGAGCAGAGAGAGACAGTGAAAGAACCGAAATGTGCAGGATGAATGGTGAATCGCGAAAGTTTTTCCAGAGGGTAAGAAGATCGACCAACGGGCCTATTAATGGGCTGCCCTCCTGCAAGGACGAGAATGGAAATCTGGTGACTGAGGCGCTGTGTGCTCAAAATGTGGAGAGACCACTTTTCAGCACTACTCCACTCAGATTCTTCCACTGAAGATCAGGAGGTAATGATAGTGGAAGATAGTATAGATTGTACCCCCCCCCCCCCAACCAAGACGAGATTAGAACGGCGATCTCCCGCCTGAAGAATAATAAAGCCGCTGGTGCGGATTTTTAAGGCAGGTGGCGAAGGACTGATAGCCCACATGCATCAACTGAAATGCGGTATATGGCTGGGGCAATCTATGCCCGACGACTGGAGTCGCAGTGTATTATGTCCTGTAATCAAAAAGGGTGATCCGTGTGTCTTTTATCCATCAGTCTTTTATCCATCGCGTATAAGGTCTTGTCAAGTGTATTATGTGAAAGACTAAAGCCAATTATTGAAAACCTGATTGGACCTTACGAGTGTGGTTTTAGACAAGGCAAGTCCACAACTGACCAAATATTCACGCTACGCCAAATCCTGGAAACGACCCACGAAAAGCAAATCGATACATACCACCTTTTTGTCGATTACAAAGCTGCTTTCAATAGCCCCATACGGGGAAAACTATACGAAGCTATGTCTGAACTTGGTATTCCGGCAAAACTGATCCGCCTCTGTAGAATCACTCTGACCAACACCAAATCAGCAGTGAAAGTGGGGAAAGACCTCACTGAACCAACTTGGGTCATATCGCAAGCCGATGAAAAAGACCTGACAGTATTCGAGAGAAAAATTCTCCGTAAAATATATGGTCCTGTTAGAGAAAACGGCGAGTACCGACGTTGCTGGAACGCAGAGCTATATAATCTCTATTCTGACGTGGACATAGCTAGACGAATCAAAGTGTGCCAATTGCGTTGGCTAGGCCATGTTATCAGAATGGATGAAGATGAGCCAGCGCGAAAGATTTTTGATAACGTACCCGATGGAAGCAGGAAAAGAGGACGACCAAGACTCCGCTGAAAAGACCAGACAGAAGAATCCCTCCATATCCTTGGTGTTACCAACTGGCCAGAAAAGGTGAAGGATAGAGCCAGTTGGAAGAATTTGTTGAAGACGTCTGAACTCATGAGGTTGTAATATAGTCAATAAAAAAAAAATGTAATAACATCAAAAAATAGTTTCCCATTACACCCCATGAAGGGATTGAGGAGAGCTTCTTGCAACCAGAAAGCTGTGCGTTTTCTAGTTTTACACTCACTAATTGGGACCTACAATTTTACGCCAGTTCCGAGCGGAATTTTGAGAAACATTTTCATGGCTAAATACTCGATAATGTCACTGTCACTATGCGAGGTGACCGCCGGCGAAAGATATTTTAAGGTGGTCAGAGCAGGGATCGGACCCACAGTCTCATGTACAAGTATCAACACACCATTCCACCACATATGGCCACATTAAATTTTAATTAAAATTCAAAATACAACTGTAAAAAATCAAAAGTCTTTAATTTTAAATTACGAACCTTCCAATTGAATTTCAAAAAAAAATATGTAATTCGAAAAATATGTAAATTGAATATGTAATTCGAAATTCAAAATCATTAATTGAAAATCAAATATGTTTAATTTGATTCGGAAACACGTTAATTAAAAATCAAGACACTATAATTTAATGCAAAACTCAAACTTAAACGACAGAAACTGAAATTTATGGATAATAAATTGAAATTAGCAAAATATATACTGGATTTAGATGATCTTTTTTAAAATTCATTTACTGAATTTTGAGTTTAAATTAAAATCAACAAATTTTACTTCAATTCAAAAATCATTTATTCGCATTCGAAAGACGTTAATTAAAATTCAAAACAACTCAATCAAAAATCAAAAGACTTGAAATTGAAATCATAAATATGCCAATTGAAATTGTAAAAGTCAATTGCTTTTGAAAACAACTTTTGAAATTCAAAATCATTGTTTTAAAAATCAATTATCTATAATTTATGTTCAAAGCACATTAATCAAAAATCAAGACACTTTAATTTAATGCACAACTCAGACAGGAACTGAAATTCATAGATCCTGTATTAAAATTAACCAAAATATACTGAATTTTCATTTCATTTGATAAATTTTGAATTACAATTTCATATTCGAAGGACGTCAATTCAACATCAATTCAAAATCAATAGACTTCACAATGAAATTGCAAACATAACAATTGAAGTTCAAAACAAATTTTGTCTTCAATTCAAAACTGATTTTTTCATATTCGAAAGACGTTAATTAAAATTCAAAACAATTCAGTCAAAAATTAAAAGACTTAAAATTAAAAACACCAGTATGCCAATTGAAATTCGAAAAAGTCAATTGCTTTTGAAAATGACATTTGAAATTCAAAATCATTACCTAAAGCATCATTTATCTATAATTTATGTTCGAAACACGTTAATCCAAAATCAAGACACTTTAATTTAATTCCGAATTTAATTATCTAGTTTTAAAATTCATTTGACAAATTTTCAATTACAACTTAAATCGACAAATTTCAATTTAATTACTTTATATTCGAACGGCATTAATAAAAATTTAACAAACATCAATTCTAAATCAAAAGACATCACATTGAAATTACGAACATACGAATTGAAATTCAAAAAAACTTCAATTGCTGTGCAACATCTAATGTCTATAATTTAAGTTCGAGACACGTTACTCAAAAATCAAGACACTTTAATTTAATTCTTAATTCAAACTTAAACGACAGGACCTGAAGTTTATAGATCATATATTAAAATTTACCAAACTATACTGAATTTTATTAAGCTTTTTTAAAATTCATTTGATAAATTTTGAATTACAATTTAAATCAACAGATTTTAATTCAATTCTAAACACATTTATTCATTTTCGAAAGATGTTAATTAAAATTCAACAAACATCAATTCAAAATCACAATTGAAATTACGACCATGCCAATCGAAATTCAAAAAACTTCAATTCATTTGAAATTCAAAATCAATGATTAAAAAATCAAATGTCTACTTAACTTTCGAAACACGTCAATCACAACTCAAGACACTTTAATTTAATTCAAAACTCAAACTTAAACGACAGAAACTGAAATTCATAGATCATAAATTAAAATTATCCAAAAAATACTAAATTTAATTAACCTTTCTTAAAATTAATTTGATAAATTTTGATTTACAATTTAAATCAACATAATTTAATTCAATTCTAAACACATTTATTCATATTCGAAAGACGTTAATTAAAATTCAACTAACATCAATTCAAAATCAAAAGACATCACATTGAAATTACCAACATAACAATTGAAGTTCAAAACACTTCGATTGCTGCTCAAAATGTCATTTGCAATTCCAAAACATTAATAGGGAATCAAATGTCTATAATTAAATTTGCAACACTTTAATCCAAAATCAAGACTCTTATTCAATACTCAAACTCAAAAGACAGGAACTGAAATTCAATAGATCATAAATTAAATTTAACAAAAAGGAAAAAAATACTGAATTTCATTGACATAATCCAATTCATTGATTCAAATCCAATTATTCAGCAGCTAAATGATAATGACAGTGTAACAATTTTACCATGATTCATTGAAATCTGCCGGAAAACGAGTGGCTTTTTTAGGTTGATTGTTAAAAAAAAGGATGTGTTTTAAAGCGCGATAGAAATTGAAAACAGCTGAAAACATATAAAAAGAGCAGAAAATGTTATTCGAAAAACATGGTATTAATATTTGAAAATGATTTCGGGAATATGACCACCGCGGCAGTTCATGACGAAGCGCATTCTGGATGTCCAATTTGGGGTTACATTTTCGAGCATTGCTGGCCGTATGTCATGAATGACAAGAACAATTGTGGCCTGCAAGGCGTCAATTCTTGCAGGTTTATTAGCATAAACCAGTGACTCCACGTAGTTCCACATGAAATAATTTAGAGGTTGCAAATCGCAAATGTGGCCGTCGGTGGTGCAACGATTAGTGTTCGCAGTTGTTGTGCGACAGAACGGGGGTTCGATCCCTGCTCTGACCACCTCGCTTGGAGACGGCGACACTATCGAGTAATAAGCCATGAATTAGCTTCTCAAAAAACCATTCGGAACCGGTGTAAAACTGGAAAGTGCACAGCTCAGTGATTGTGAGAAGATCTCTCTCCCCTATCCTTGTAATGGGAAAATATTTATTTTTTCAAATCGCACTACCTTAGAGGCCAATTGACAGGTCCATTTCTCGAAATCAACTTATCGCCAAATTTTGATTTCAATAAATCGATGGTTGCGATCGCCGTATGGCACGTAGCACCATCTTGTTGAAATCACATCTCGCCCGGATCAATATCATCCATATTATCAAAAAAAAAATCATTCATCATGGTGCGGTAACGATCTCCGTTGACCGTAATGCGAGCTTCCGCGTGTAAATCGCACTAAACGGTGCATTTTTCTGGATGTTATGGGAGTCTGTAGGGTCTGTTGTGGATTGGTCTCACTCCATATGCGACAATTTTATTTATTAACAAACCCGTTAAACCAAAAATTAGCCTCATTGCTAAACACAAGTTTGCGATAAAATATCGGGTCAGTTTCCAACTGCTCTAGAGCCCAATCGGCGAAAGAACGACACATATGATGGTCTCGTGGCTTTAATTCCTGCACCAGCTGGATCATATCGGATGTATACCAAGAATTTTTTACCTAGTGGATAGAAAAATCCCCAACTCCTGCGACCGACGTAGAATCGATAAATTTGGATCTTCTCCCACACTTTTGTTCACAGCGGCTATATTTCCTTCAGTACGCACATTATTTCGACGTGTTGGTGTTAGTGCATCATTTAGAGGGTATGTGGTATGAAATCTTTGCACAGGTCGATGGATGGCTTGCTAAGATGGACGATTATGTGAGCCATAAATATCACGAAGTTGCGCGAATCTAAGGGCAGATCAAAAAGTCCGTGACTTTTAGAATGAAACACAGTTTCTTTTTGCAAAAACAATTTATTTTTCTACATAATTTCCTTTTAGCTCAATACACTTAGTCCAACGTTTCTCCAATTTGTGTATCCCTTCCAAAAAATAGGATTTTTCGAGGTCCAAAAAATAGGCATTTGTTTGATCAATAGTTTCAACGTTGGAGCTAAATCTGTTTCCACCGAGCCATTTCTTTAGGTTTGGAAATAGGAAATAGTCACTGGGGGCTAAATCCGGAGAAAATGGCGGATGAGGTACCAATTCGTAGCCCAATTAAACAACTCCAAACAATCCTTTAATGTTGTCAGACAATTACGTTTACGGTCAATTGAGAGCAAACGCGGCACCCATCTTGCAGACGGCTGTTTTAAACCCAACTGATCATTTAAAATCGAAACCACACTGCCATATGAAATGCCTATGGCATCAACAATCCCACGCACATTTATTCTTCGATCGGCCAACACCATATCGTGGATTTTTTCGACATTTTTGGGTGTATTGACCTCAATTGGCCGTCCAGAACGTTCATCGGCATTTGTATTTGTGCGACCACAACGAAAGTCAGTATATCACTTTTTTACCTTTCAAATCGATGGTGCAGAGTCCCCATAGTTTTTATCAAGCTTTTCCTCGGTTTGATTGACCGTTTTTTTCCAACAAATAATATTTAATGAGCACTCGGAATTCAGTTTTTCCCATTTTTAAAAAAATGCACGAGGTTGTATGTTTTGGACAGTTGTTACACGCAAAGTAAATGATGGAATTTGATCCAAATTTGACAGTAGTGTATTAAAAGGTGGTACTTGATGGGAGCAGTATTGCATTTCATATAACTACGAGGGAGAAGTTATGGACTTATTGATCCGCCTCATACGACTGATTTTCAAAGTATATTTGAATACCTTGGTAGCGTAATTCAAGCGTGAATATAATCATGATGATTTTCCAGATTATGACAGTTCGTTTGACAGCTAACCCTTTTGTTAGTTCTATCTAAGCAATGAAAACACACTTTACATATTTTCCCAAAATTTTAATATGATATCAAAGAATTTACAGAATATCCCAAAAAATTTCCAGCATTAAATTTCTTCATCAAGAGTCACCCTCGCCCAATGGTCCTTGAATTTTAACAAAATAAATTTTGCATACAATAAAATTACACTCTAACAAATGGCCGGCGGTGGTGCAATGGTTAGTGTGTCCAACTCTTGTACAAGAGAAAGTGGGTTCGATTCCTTACATTTCTTTCGACGACGGTCACCTCGCCTAACTAGTCAGGCAAAAAGCCTCTCAAACTACCGTTCGGAACCGGTGTAAAACTCTAGGTCCCAATCAGTGAGTGTAAAACTATAAGGCTATATAGTTTGGTTGTAATGGGTATTCATTGGTTGTAATGGGTAACTATTTATTTAACAAACATTATAGTGGCTCTTTGCTATATGAAGATTTCTGACAGTTAAAATGTCGGGTTCGCAGTTACCAATTTTGTTTCATTAGCTAAAAAGTGATAAGATATATGCAAAATTTTACCTCTGGTCAACTTCTAGGCAACCTTCAAACACCCTTAAAATCGATGAAACATCCCAGAAATGCCTTACATCCTACCTCTGAATCAGAGTTACCGGCTCAATATCTTGTCCATAATTTATAAAGCCCCATTTTCAGCTCCAACGAAATTTTAGTAAACAATTTTGTCATTTATATCTGAACGAAAAATTTTGATGCAGAGGGTTACCAACTGTCTCTGATTGAAAAAAATGGTCTCCCATAAAATCCCATGAAGGGAGTGAGGAGAGCTTCTCCCTATCAGTTAGATGGGCGCTATCTACTTTCTACACTCACTGATTGGGGCCTATAGTTTTACACCGGTTCCGAACGGTATTTTAAGAAAATATTGTTGGGGTTACCAGTTACCATCTATCTCTGAATGACCTTGCAAATATTTCATTCACAATTCCTCTACGCAGTCCATTTTATTTCTAACTTATGTGGTGTTACATTTGGTTGTTAAAATTATCGAAATGTCAAAATTTCGGTTCCAAACAATTGTTTACGTACGAAATAACTTTGGCGTAACAACCCTGTAATTGATTTTGTCTACGAAACTTTCGCAAAGACCTGAGTACCAAGCAAATGAAAAGTGACCGAAATTTTCGGTTCTTGATAGTTTCGTTATTTTTTTTCAAAACATTCGTAAAAACTGAATACCGGACTTAAAATAATGTCACATGTCCGGTTCAAAACAATTGTTTTCGTACGAAGTAACTTCAGCCTAATATCTTGTGATGTGCGGTTCCGCGTATTTTAAGAACCGGTTCTGTCGAGTGCGGTTCTGAGAAGAACCCGGTATTTGGACCGGTTCCGGTTATCAGCAAATTGCTGTCCCAACGAAGCTTAAGTGAAATATCTATAAAAAAAATTTGATAAAAATACACATTTTCTATCGAGGCCGGTTCCGAGAGAACCGGGTATTTGGGCCGGTTCCGGTTCTCAGCAAATTGCTGTCCCAAAACAAATTGCTGTCCAAGGCTTAAGTGAAATATCTTATTATATTCAGAGGTTAACACTTTTGGTTCCTTTGGAAATGAGTCGTCTTATTCAGGAACCATTTTACGGTTGTTTTCAATTCGTTTTTATGTTCCTGTAGAATCGTTTTCAATTCTTTTGGAACCGTTTTCGATTCATTTGAACCTGTTGTTCGGTCTTTCAAGAATCGGTTTCGGTTCATTTGGACATGTCCTACGGTTCTTGAAGGGCGCCGATCCGGTCGGTTCTTGTATAGAACCGGTTCTTCCGAAGCGGTTCCTCGATTTTGTGCATCACTACTAACAACTCTGTAATTGCTTTTGTATATTTGACAACTCTCTAAAAACACCAATCAAGAACAAATTATACCAGAGAAAATCGATGAAACGTAAGATATTAAATTTATTTTCGTATTTCGTGTTCGAAAAACCAAAATCAGCGTCTTCTTTAAAGTTGTTGTAGATTCTTGTAAATATTGTTGAGTACTTTATAAAAATCCCTAAGTGCTAAAAGTGGCGTAAATGGTGCCAACATTTCTTAAATATTGAATAAAAAACAATACATTTCCCATTTTTAGCCTATATACAGTATGTATGCAACTGTGTCACATGGTACAGAAACCACATCCATCTTATACCCGGAAGTTGTAGTCAGCAACACTATTGATAACTTTATAAATGACACTAAGTACTAAAAGTGACATATTAGAAGCGAGAATTGATTAATGGTTGGGGAAAAACATTTTATTGTGGCATTTGAGCCCATGTATGTCACATGGTCGAGAAAACACAATTACTATCTTCTTCCAAATTGTGGTTCGCAATATTATTGACATCTTTGTAAAATACACTACCTACCAAAAGTGTGGAATAACAAGCAAAAATTTAAATAATAGGCAAAACAACGAATAGTCTCTGAAGTCGCGTAATCAGTTCTGGCGAAATTATCGTTCCCATAAGAAGTAAAATTAACTAAAATTGAGTAAATAATGTGATCTAAATTTTAGTTCACTTTGAACTCAAATTTAGGACATGTTTTTTTTTTTGAGTGTGTCTAAAAAATAATGAAAATTTCGTGAATCGAAAACTTCGCTCACTTCAATCAATTATAATGACATAACTTCTTCCGAAAAAAGAAATTTAAGATTCTTCCGCTGAAAGAAATTTAAGATGGTCAGAGCAGGGATCGAACCCAGGATCTCATGTAGAAGAGGCGCGCATACTAGCCATTGCACCACCGAAACTTACATTTGGAATGTTCTTCTAAATCTTTCGAAATTTCTAAAAATTACACCAATTAGCTAATGTTTGCTATTCTAAATATAAAAGCTTTGGGCCTGTTCGGAAATGCATCACCGTTCTGCATCTGATGCGCAGCACGTTCGAAACTAAAACATTTGACAATTTTTTAGGTGTTTTGTGTTGGTTCTTGCAAACAAAATGCTTTATTTCATCCAAATTTTTAAATATGTTTTGCCTTTAAAAACTGGCTTAATTTTTTTGGTCTCAATATCTTTCTTTCACCGCCTAAAATCTGAATTCGTGTAAAATTTGGTTGGAGTAACGCGAATATTTTATTAAAACCGCTTCAGCCGAACCGTGCTTTGCGATGACCCTTCAATGTCATGACAATAGAAGGATTACCATTCGCACTCAGAGAACTAATTGTTTGAAAAGAGGTTGTAGGAAACGTAAATTCTGCTGTTACCATTGAACTGCGGTTGCCACAACCGAATTGAGTTTGTCACTACAAAATTTTGTCCCCACAACTGAAATTGAGTTGAAGCAACTTCGTTTCATAACTAATTCTGTTGTGACAACTGAATCTTTAATTATATTCGTTATATCAACTAAATTTTTAATAATTTCGGTTGCAATAACCGAATATGAATTTAATTCCGATACAACAATCGAAATTGGTACCAAATTGGGTTGCACCAACAGAATGTGGCATCAATTCAAGTGCCAAATTCGGTTGCTATCATCAAATTTGGTATAAATTAATTACCGAATTTGGCATTAAGTCGGTTGCAACGACCGAGTTTGGCGTCAATTCGGTTGCTGTAACTGAATTTCTCATGAATTCTTTTGGGACAACCGAATTCGTTTTTAAATCGGTTTCAATAAAATAATTCTATATATATCCAACCTGGCATTTAAAATTAAAGAATATTATAAATAAATAAGATAAATAAGGCCGTCGGTGGTGTAATGGTTAGTGTACGCGCCTCTACTACTCTGTCCACCTTAAATTTCTTTCGGCCCACATTTATCAGCGTGCAGTACAAGCAGATGTCAACAGTCCAGTTTTCAAGATGTTCGTTTGAGATGTTCTGCCATCGCATTTTTATAGAAAGGTTTAGGGCCTAAACCGACCCCTACCCTGATGGTCGGGAATGAATTGAAATGAATGGAAATGAATTTGATACCCTAAAGATTAACTCATATAAATTATTTGCTCGCTACACGAAAATAAATCATCACTAAATTTATAGACAAAAATTATAAATTTCCGTTGTGACACTATCTAAATTCGACTGTGGCAACTTCTAATTCAGCAGTGATATCGTCTATTTCGATTGTGACAAACTCTATTTCGGTTGCGACAACCTCCAATTCGGTTGTGACAAACCCCATTTCCGTTGTGACAGCGTGTAATTCGGCTGGGATCACCTCTAATTCGTTTGTGACAACCTCTAATTAAGGTCTAACTGCCTCCAATTCGGCTGGGACTACCTCTAATTCGGCTGTGTCCACCTCTAATTCGGCTGTGATAACCTGTTATTTGGTTGTGACAACCTGTAAGTTGGCTGAAACAACCTCTGATTCAGGTGTGAAGACCTTTAGTGGGATTATGACAACCTAAAATGTCGTGATGGCCAATTCGGCTGCATCAATCGAAGTTTTCTGTGAATGCGTATCTACACGCTGAAAAATAACGGCCTCTCTAATATATTTTCCCAAACATATTCTGCAGGAACCATGTATATATTTGGAACACACTTCAAACATTCATATCTTTGCAAGTTCCAAACTCACTTGTAAAGGGTCCGCCATCTAACGTTTTTTTTCAACTAGTGGTTATTTCGTGAATGGTAACACTTAGCTCATGTCTGATTTGACAGATAATTAGTTTTATCCTTCCGCTGAACGAATATGGTTGTGTATACGCTTGAACAACGCTGGGAAATATTGCGACATTACTTTGAAAATCATGGTAATGTTGCAGAATGTGTGCGAAAATTGCGTACGGATTTTGGAAGAAGAGAAGCACCGTCAGCTCCGTATGTTCGTTATCTTGTGAAAAAAGCGAAAGAAACTGACATCCTCATCGATAAACCAAAGCGAGAATATTGCTGCTGTGGCAGAAAGTGTGCGTGAAGCGCCATCAACGTCAATTCACCGTCGTTCTCAACAATTCAACATTTCGGAGAAATCATTGAGACGAATTTTGCATAAAGACCTTGGTATGACGCCATACAAAGTCCAATTGGTTCAGGAGTTGAAGCCAACTGACCATCCAATACGTTTTCGCTTCGCTAAGTGGGCCTGCGATCGACTTACAGAAGATGCCGATTTTGCCAAAAAAATCATCTTTTCAGATGAAGCTCACTGATGTCGTTTGGCCACCTCGGAGCTGCGATTTGACACCGTTGGACTATTATTTGTGGGGTGCCCTCAAAGAGAAGTGTTACGCCGACAAGCCAGAGACAATTGACGCTTATTCGTGAAGCCATTGGTGAAATACAGCTGCACACAATCGATAATGTGCTTAGAAATGGCCAGCCGAGGCAGCCATTTGAATGAAGTTATTTTCCATTATTAACCGGAAGGATTGTACTTTCAAATAAAAAAATTTGAGAAAATATTCAGTAGTTTTTTTCATAGAATTTTCAAAAAAAAAAGTTATTTGGCGGACCCGTTATTTAAATGTAAACAGTATCATGTTTACTGGTAAACATGTATTCTTTTACGTGGAAACATATGCGTTATTCCACACACTTACGTGGAAGCATTCGCCTGTTTCCCCCAAACCTACATATACTTACGTGGAAACATTGCGTATGCTTTCACATTGTTACTCTTTCCAGTTTCTTTCCTCAAATCGTTTTCCACTTTGGTAGCACACATAAATATATGCGAAACATATACACAAAAACCAAAGCAACATCACAAACCATTTAACCGTGCGAGGCTCTGATCCTGATCAAGCGCTTTTGATATCCTCTGTCCGATGAATCATTGATGATTGAATACATGAAACTAAAACGCATACATCAGCCAAAATAAGAAACACTTCATCTGCAATTTACACGCAAGAATAAATTGCACTGCAAGAATATTTATGAATCACTCACTGAGAGAATAATGCAAAAATACAGTACACACAAGATAGACTCTTCCCTCTTTTATTCTCTTGCTCTCGAGGGAGCATAAACCGTGCAACAAACACATCTGGATTAGTATCACAAACACAGACATATTTGAGTCGTAAACACATATATTATATAATATGTAATATTCAATAGCAAACACAACATATATTATATTTGTGACAAGCTCCAAACACACTTTATATTTGCATCCAAACAACAACAAAAAAAAAGATTTTTCAGCCTGTACTACTTATATACTCGTATATCTGTGTCTTTCTAATCGGCGTCATAAATTTTCATACATTTTCCTAACATCCGTGAAACTTTTTAGATTTAAAAACAAAACAATATTCTATTTATCTACGCCAATCATCCAAACGGTTTGAAGTAAAAATTACACCACTTCCAATTGAAATTCAAAAATATTAATTTAATTTTGAAAACGTTAAATTGAAATATGAAAATGATTGTATTTTGTTATGCGACCTTTGTTTTACCAATAAATATTTCAAATTTCTTCGAAGTTGAGGTAACCTTTACTTATTTTATTTTCAATATTTCGCTAGACCATTGGGTAGCATTGTACGGAATAAAAGCTAAATTTACCTCAAGCTCGAAGAAAATTTAGGTTAGAAATTTGAAAATTTTATTTGAAATTTGTAGTACATGTTTTGAAGTATAACAACTTGAAAGATATCAATTGAAATTTATAAAATATCAATTGAAATTTATAAAATATCATTTGAAATATAAAAGGCATCAATTGAAATTTCAAACACATCAGTTGATTTTTAAAAACATCAATTTAAATCTAAAAGACATCAAATGAAATTTGAAATTCGTCAATTTAAAAATTAAAAATCAGTAACCGATTTTCTTCAAAATTAAAATGTTCGAGCGTTTGGTCTTTTTTCAAATAATTTTATTGTCCAATACTTCGCTGAGCTGCATCGTCAGAAAGATGAACACAATTATTAATTAAAAATGAAATGAATATAATTTTTTTGTAAATAAATAAATAAATGGTTTCCCATTACATCCCATGAGGGAATTGGGGAGAGCTTCTCACAAACAGTGAACACAGCTTCTCACAGAGTTTTATAGTAATTTTTATTATTTTATTAGGATTTATTTATTAGGATTTTAAATTTCAATTGATGTCTTAAATTTCAATTGATGTTTTTTAAAATACAATTGATGTCTTTCTAAATTCAATTGACGTCTTTTTAATTTCAATGAATGAGTTTTAAATTTGAATTGAGGTATCTTAAAATGCAATTGATGTCTTTCAAAATTCAATTGACGTCTATTAAATGAGTCTTCTATAAGTCATCTAAATTGCATTGATGCTTTTTAAATTTCAATTGATGTTTTTAAAATTCAATTGACATCATTAAACCTTAACGGCAGATGAAGTAATTTAAACTTTTAAAAAAACTCAATTCCTCAAACGAAATTCTATTACCAACTTTTCGAGTCCTACATAGTAATCAATTTCCACTTGAAATTCAAAAAATATCAATTTAACTTTGATATAAATCAATTCAAATTTCGATTTTGTATTTAAAATTTGAAAGATACCAATTGTATTTAAAAAATATCAATTCAAATTTAACAGTCATGAATGGAAATGTGAAACACATCAATTGAAATTTAAAATAAATCAATAGAATTTTAAAAGACATCAGTTGTAATTTAAAATTCGTTAATAGAAATTCAAAAATCATTAACCGGTTTTATATACATATAGGATTTTAAAATTCAATTGATATATTTTCAATTTAAATTTATGTTTTTTAAAATTGAAATTATGTCTTTCAAAATTGAATTGATGTCTTTTAAATTTCACTTGATGTGTTTTAAAATTAAATGGTTGTGTTTTAAACTTCAATTGTTGTCTTTAAAATTTCAATTGGTTTTTTAAATTTAAATTGATGTCTTTTAAAAGTCAATTTACGTCTTTTAAATTTCAATTGTTGTCTTTAAAATTTCAATTAGTGTCTTTTAAATATCAATTGATGTCTTTAAAACTTAAATTGTTGTGTTTTAATTTTCAATTGTTGTCTTTAAAATTTCAATTGTTGTCTTTAAAATTTCAATTGGTGTCTCTTAAATTTCAATTGATTTCCTTTAAAAGTCAATTGACGTCTTTTAAATTTCAATTAATTTCTTTTCAATTTCAATTGATGTATTTTACATTTCAAATATAATATTTAAATTTCAATTGATTTATAACAAAGTTACATTGATTTTACAAATTTTTTAAAATTGATTGAAATTTAACTGACGTTAAGTGTCGTATCTGAAGCGCCTTAGTGTCCTAAGAGATTGTCCTTAGTGCCGCTAAGATTTTATAATCCTCTAGACGTTTACCGATTGAACTGAAATCGTACAACGATAAGTTTTATGAAAATTAAAATAAAACTTTTCAAAGAGTTCAAAAATAATTTTTGTTTCTTCGTGTAAAAACAAACAGGACACTCAAAAAAATTTTCAATAAACACAGAACAAAAGACAGCTGAGCGCAGGAGCAATCATGTTTCAGGAAATATATATTTGTTGTTTTACCAAAAATATGATTGTTGTATCATCAAACCATAGAATAATACATACAGAGATAAACTTATTCTCTCATCTGACGTTTCATTTCACACTCTCATCGTAGGTTTGTGGAAATGAGAGCAATTAAATTTAAAATTACCTTACACCAGGTGGAGTTACAAAATATGTTCACTTAACTCTTTCCTGTCGCTTTGGTGTAGACTGAAAAATTTAAATATATTTTGGACTTTTTTGTTGACTTTTATCGTTGGTATACATTTGTATTGTATTTAACACAACTAGTTTGTCACAAAAACACGAAATTCGGTTGTTGTTCCTTTGTGGATCGCTGTATACTATTGCCACCATCTGGTATTATTGAATCCATATTTTCCACCATCCAATGTTTACTTTCCATCGTACCTATGACATTTAATTTATTGAGCGAATAAAAGCTTCGATGGTATGTGTTATTCTATGCATCAAACATATGTTTATTTTTCAAAAAATATGTTCAATATTTTATCAATACTACAGTTTGTTGTTATGGCAGTAGATTTGCTTAAATCGCAGATAAATTAAAAAAATTTCAAGGAGAAAACCAAAACAAATATTAAACTAAAAACTACACTCAAACAAAAAACAGCAGACAGTTGTCCGAGGCCTTCGGCCACGGACTGTCCCTGCAGGCTGTGTCAGAGACACGGCCATTAAGTTTAACGTAGAATACGCCATCCGATAAGACAGAAAACATATACAACAATAAATGATAAATAACATAAGCAAATGAATTTATTTATTTGATAGTTACTTTTGATAATATACATAAGCTTATGGTAGGAAAAATAGGATAAATATGTTTTTAAATTTTTATTTTAATTTACTAAACGTCAACTGTCAGCTGCTGTCAAACAACATCAAGCAGCATTGTTATTTTGCTTACTTGGCAGCACTTTCATTTCACATAAAAATGTATGAATTAATTTTTTCGCATATATTTTATAATATCCATGTTAAATTCAAATTCACATTTAACATTTTGTTTCACTTAAATACATAAGTAAATATACGAAATTTCAATATTTCATCAATCAAAACAACAGCCGAAGGTTTGTGTCCACACTGAAAGAGAAGCATAGTTTGTGTTCACGCTACAAACTCAAACACCACACATATGTTTGAGTGTATGTGTTTAAACAATTTTCATTTGAGAAATTTAAATATTAGGAAGATATCAACCAATATGAAATGTATATCAAACGAAAGATAACATCTTCATTTAGCTACAAATTTTTAAAAAAAGTTATCTCGCCGTTTCCTCATAATCAATGAAATAAAGATTACAACAATAACAATCTGACATGACTCCCTATACCGTAAGGTAAGACGTATTCTACGCCAAAACGTTTCTTATTAACAGCGAATGCGGTAGAGTTTAAAATTAATAGTTTTCCATTATATCCCATGAAGGGACTGTGCGCTTCAAGCTTGTGGTAAGGGTATACTTTCAGGCGCAGCATTAATTGCCCTGTTATTTACATTATGTTAATTTGATCATTAAGATTAAGTAAAAGCTTTTGCTTAATCGTAACAATATGTTAATTAATTCGAAACAAGAAAAAGCTGACTATCAAAGAGTCTGGGCTCGCGTCTCGAAAGTTAGTAAAGCAATCATTGACATAATAATTAATAATGCAAACACAGCAAGAAGGTAACACATACTTGCTCCGCTGAAATTAGCAGACAAAAATTTATTTCTTCCCCAACAACTGTTTTGCAGTCAGTTTTTGTTGTAAGAGAATGTGGATGTGATTCTGAGGTGCGTCTTTCATGTCCGTCTGTCCATATAAGTATTCACACCGATTTCAACGGAATTTGTTGATAGCCTTTGGATGGGTTAAGGAGACTCTCTTGAGAATGACCAATATCGGTTCATGTTTTTAAATAGACCGTATACAAATCTGCCTCCAAAGTTTTATACTGTCGACTGCAGAGGTTACAAATACATACGAATTCAACATTAAAAGTTGGATGATTTTAAAAATGGAATATAACGGGCTATATTTTTATATAGGTCTCATACAAATTGTACCAACTATGATTGGTGTTAAGGCTGCAAATATTAAACATGGTCGTCGAAGTACGATTCGTATGTTTCCTTGGAGCAGGATGAGCATGTTTGGAAATGAACCATATCTGTCCAAGTTTTGATGTAGACCCCACACAAATTTTACCAACCATGTTGGAACTGTCGCCTTCAGAGGTTACAAATCGTAACCGATTTCAACAACATTTGATACGAAATCTTTTCTTAAGACGTGTTATGGAAATGACCCATATAGGTCCACATTTTAATATAACCCCATACAAATTGTACCAACCAGTCTTGATACTATTGCTTTTAGCGGAATTTAGTTCAACAGATTTGAATGAAATTTGGTGTCATTACATTCCATGAAGAGATTTCGGAGAAATTCTCACAACCAGTGAGCTCCTGTTTTACACCGGTTCCGAAAGGTATTTTGAGAAGCCTTTTCATGGCTAAGTACTCAATAATGTGTGTTGCAATTACAGTTGACGGAAAAGGTCAAATATCTGGGAATATCTGGGAAACCGAATGTGGAGGAGAGGGTGAAATGGGCGTCTGTTGCTCTTTACTGCTGTAAAGGGGCGATAGGAAAGCGCTGGGGACTGTCTCCTAAGATCATCATGTGGATTTATACGGCAATAGTCAGACCAATACTTCTCTATGTCATCGTAGTTTGGTGGAGGTCCCTCCAAAAGAAATATATTCTGAATTCCTTGATGAAAATTCAAAGATCAGCACTGATTAGCGTTAGTGGGGTAATAGGCATGACGTCAGGTACTGCACTTAGTGCTATCCTGAACGTCTGTACTCCTAATATCATGGTCGAATCGGCAGCCGCTACATCCCTGGTGAGAATCATAGATTGTGGCGTCATGAAATCGGGGCATTCCGGACACGCAGAATTGCTACACCGGATCAACCCTATTCCCGTAAAAACGGACTACTGTATCCCCTACCTTTTACCAGCGACAAATCTAAGGCCTTCTATTCCGAACAAGAATACCTGGGAAAAGTCACTGGAAGGGGACACCAGTAGTATCATTTTTCACGGATGGATCAAAGTTGGACGAGCAAATAGGCTATGGGTCCATTCACCGGACCTAAATGTAAATATCCCCTTCAAGCTTCCTGATCACTGTAGTGTATTTCAGGTGGAAATTACCGCCATACTGGAGGTTGCTGAACTACTGAAAATACAGACAGCCAGACTGCCATAAAATCCCTGGAAGCCATGTTTGCTACGTCCCTGACGGTGAAAGAATGCCACTCATCACTTAGGGTGATTTTGACATCAGCCTCATCTGGGTACCGGGACACAGCGACATTCCGGGCAATTGTGTGGCGGATGCGTTAGCTAGACAGGGCACTACGGCGCAGGTTCTTCCGACGGAAGAAGGTGTTAGTATGCCAATCTCTACCTGCCATTTGCAGATCAGGCAGTGGGCCGATAATATGTTCAAGGACAAGTGGAGACTTACTTCAACTTGCAAACAAGCCGGGGTCCTCTGGCCACAGGTGGACAGGAAGAGGACTAGGCAACTACTTAACTTGCCAAGAGGCAGGTTATCCACAGTAATAGGAACACTTACGGGACATTGTCTGGTAGGATAAAACGCCCTAAGATTGGGACCTAGAAACTCCACTCTCTGTAGATACTGAATGGAAAAGGAGAGGAAACGACGAAACACCTTCTCTTGGATTGCCCAGCTCTGGCAGGACTGAGAAGTAGGATATTCGGTACACATTTAGTTAGCACCGTAGCCCTACAGGATATTCCTGTAGGTCTTATAGACAAATTCATTGAAAGGGCAAATTGGCTAGACGACTAGTCAATAGTTGCTATAGAGGAAACTGCAGGTATCACAGTGGGCTTCTTTAGCCTAAGTGTGCTTGACAGCGTGCTGTCTTGCAGTCTTTTCAACCAACTCGATAATGTCGCCATCACTTAGCGAGGTGGCCGTCATCGTAGGAAATGTAAGATGGTCAGAGCAGAGATCGAACCTACGTTCTCATGCACAGGAGCCGAGCACATTAGCCAAGGCAACATCGACGGTACTGAAAGTCCCAATATAAATTCAACCAATTACGATATTCTATCGGCTTTAGTGACAACAGATATTTAACGATTTCAACAAAAGTTGGTACTAAGACTAAGCCGGTAAAAAAGGACATATTACGCCACGTTTTGATATGGCTGACATATAAACGTACTTGCCTTGCTTGATACTATTCATTTATATTATAAACAGACAAGTATACCTACGAGCATGAGGTAGTGATATAGTGTCTTATACAGTCAACTTTGGCCGAATAAAACATTGGCTGCTTCAAACTTACCGTCTTTCCGCATTTTGAAAACTATTTTTGTTTTATCATTCATTTTGTCATTTTGACTTACAAAACCCACTGCAAGTGCTAAAAGAGCGACAATTTCCATTGATAAACTAATTTCTTTCTGTGTACTATATTTTGCCCCTCTCTAGTCGAGATTCTGCCAGCATTCTGCAGCATCGCTGCAAATCAGCTATTTATGCAACTGCATTCGTTTCCGGAACCATGTGGTAGTAACGCGTAGCCGTTCTCGATTGTTCTCGAAAGTTTGACACCGACTTTATGATAATTGGTGAGATGCCATCTGTTCTCGATTGTTTTAGAATATTCTTGCGATATCATCAAACATTCTTGGCGAGTTGGCATAAGAAAGTTTTTCAACTTGCAACAATGATATACTATTAGGCGTAATTAACATTAGGTAATCAAGCTACAATAGCCACCACAAACCGTTTGTTAACATTCTAATGTTATTTGGGCATAAATGTCAAAAAAGTCAAACATGTAAAGCATTTTTCGTAACAATATAAAACAAAAGTTAAACAAATATGTTATGAAGTACATAATATATTTGTTGAAGTTTTGTTTTATATACAACAACCATCATATTTACTTCTAAATACATACACATAAATATCTGTAATATATATATATAATAAAAATAATGCCCACGAAACCACTTAATACAAATACATGGTGCCTGCCACTCACATGTCATCACTCAAATATCGTCACCGAAGCCATCGCTCATTGGAGGATTAGGTAGCCTATCCATGTCTAACTTTGATGCAAATTTATATATTTTAGTCTAGGAAATACAATCATTATAATCATTATAGACTAGCTTAACTAAAAGTAATATAAATCTAAATCATTTTTAAATGTATTGAATGAAATCAAATTAACACTCAAACAAAATAATAAAACAACAAACATACGATAGCAAACATATGTTTGCTGAAACAACAAACATGTTGTAACAATAAAAATGCTTTGCTTTTTGGCTTAACTAACTAATGTCAAAATAACATTAGAATGCCAACAAATAGTTTGTGATGTATAATACAGCTTGATTGCTTAACAGTTGAATGCTAATGTTAATTACGCCTAAAATTAGGCAGTACAGTGTTGTGGTGTTTTAATACGGGGGGCCAAATGGAAGGAGTTGTCGTAGGTCAATGAAATTTTGCGAAGGCAATTCGTTGAAGCAGTCAGAAGAAAAAACTAATTGTGGGCCAAATCCGTCGATGGACTTGCTACACAGAAAAAAAACTTTTGTGTAAAATAATCCATATTCATGGTCTGGTATCAGCTAATGTACAGGGCTAGCTATTTAATTGGGCAACATTACAAATTAACCCAAGCTATTTTACATAGTCATGCTATAATGCAATGTGCTTGCATATTTGTTGATTTACCCAACGAAGAAGGGAAATTTACTGAATTTAGTATAGGAGAATTATATTCGTTTAAAATACGCATTCTTACGAAATGTTTAGTCCATATTTTGCATTTTATTATAAAACCATTTATTGAACTCAGATATTTTTTCCTACAATAACATTGAAACAGGCTGTAATTATGTTACGAATTTCCTTATTCGTCCTTTTTGCGCTGTTTCATTCCCAATAATAAAACAAGGTCCGTTTTAAATTTCGATAATTACAACAATTTAACTTCCTTATATTTTACTCAAACACTACAACAGTTTACTTTAGTTACATCACTTTACAATAAGTCTTATGTTTTACTATCAAATCGCGTTGCTGACTTTCCGGTGGTTAATCAAAACTGACTCATAATGCCAAAAACCTAAACTATTTATACGAGTTATACTTCTCGTCACCTTGTTTCCAGATTGTTCTACCCTGTTGTAGAATACTTTTTAAAAATAACGTACTTGTAGCCGACTCGTCAACTGCTTTGTGGTAAGAGTATACTTTTAGGCGCAGCATTAATCGTACTGTTACTTACATAATGTTAGTCTGGTCATTAAGAGTAAGGAAAAGCTTTTGCTTAGTCGTAACAATAAGCGTGTTTGGTTGCACCGCTTGCTTATATATTCGCTTGTTTTGTATGAAGCACTTAGCGAAGACTTAGCGAAGACTTAGCGAGAACTTAGCGACGAGAATCATTTTCGCTAAGTTTAAACAATATTTTTTTTTGAAATCTTTTACAGTTTTCAACCCTTATTCATATTCGCTTGCTTGTAACCAAAACACGACTAATATTATAATTACGAAGTCCCAGGCTCTTGAAATATAGCTGCGCCCTTGGTTTATTTCTGTCGTGGACTCCAATCACGTTCCCTCAATTTTCCGGTGAATAAATTGATTAAAGATTAGATAATTAGATTAGATAAAGATATTTTGCTATCAAATTTGGACACACATTTCAATTCTTCAATGTCACGTGTAATGTTGTCTTGCAAGGCAGAAGACGAGAGGCTTCACGTGCCCCTACAAAAAGTAGTAAAGTGGGATCAAATTTCACAAACAAGGCGGACAATTGACAGTACTATAACATGAGATAAATTGCTCACCAAACTCGCCGTCCTGTTGAAACCACATGTCAACCAAATCCAGTGCTTATTTGAGGGTGCATTGTCAGCTCCTGAACAGCATCTGGCTGCATTTCGAACCAAATTCGGCAATTCTGTTTATTCACTTAGGTACCCATTTGGTTAAAAATGAGCCTCGTCACTTAAGATAATTTTTCGATTCGTCGTAGAGCACGGATTTTGATAATGGAACTCAAACTCAAGCGTTGTTCGTTTGTAGGTTTATTCACGATGAAATGAAAAGGCAGGATGAAATTTTTTGATTTTGACGGATGTCATGAATCACGCGTGAACTGGCACAAATAGCAAAAAAAAACACTCGTTGTAAGGAATTCCAACCTCGAGCTCTATTTGTTGGCCAGGCTCGCGACATTGTGAACTGACGTTGTATGCTGAAATGCTATCGCATACCAACTCACCACGAATGTTTTGATGATATCGCCGAGAACATTCGAGACAAATTGAAAAGATATGGCGCTGCTGCGAAAAGAAAAAAAGGAAACTTCGAAATGATATTTGCCGAAAGTAGTAACTGTTGTAAATAGTCGATTGGTGGCGCATGTCGAGGCAGTCTGATTTCCACCGCCTAAAACTATACATTGTCGATTGTAATAAATTTGTTGTGACTGTTAATAATGCTTATTAAATAAAGTCGTGTTTGAAAAGTGAAAAACATTATTGATAAAAGGTTATGACAGGTTTGAGAGATGATTTACCACACATAAATCGTCTCTCTCTCGTCTTCAAGGTGTGAAATATGTATGTTGAAGTGTAAATGTTGTGATTTATGAAAAATTACATAAGAATTTCATAAATTTTTCCCCAAACAATTGGGGTTTTCCTTTCATCTGTTAAGTTTGCTTTCGTGGTATGGTATGGAGACCAAAAATACAAATCGACATACAGAAACGCAAAAATGCTTCGCAAGTGGTTTTGACGAACATTTTGAGTGATTCGAGATATGTAAGCAGGCTGTTACTCACGAATGTTAACTTTGTTCAAATGAAGAGAATTGTTGTACTTCTCGTAATTTGAAAAGAACATTGAACCTTATTATAGGGAAATAAAACAATTAGAAAATGGGTAACAATATGTTTGATGAAATAGCAAACATGCTTGCTTTGACCTTTTCAACATTCTTTACTGTTGTGTTTATCACTCACATATCGTCACCGTAACCATCGGTTATTGGAGAATTAAGTAGCCTATCCATGTCTTACTTTAATGCAAATTTATTTATTTTAGTCTACGAAATACCGTCATTTATAGACTGGCTTAAGTAAAAATAATATAAATATAAAAAATTTCCCTGCAATCAATGGAAAACAAAAATCTGTATCAAAATTGATTAAAAACTAATATTTTATATTTCGATTACACTGTGGAATACAAAAAAATAACAAGATTCTGACAACGTTTTCTGATAGAGGGGGTAAAAAAAAGAACCTTACCCGTTGAAAAATAACGGCCTCTCTAACATATTTTCCAAAACATATTTTGCAGGAACCATGTACATGTTTGGAATACACTTCAAACATTAATATGTTTGCAAGTCCCAAACTTGCTTGTATGTAAATGCAAACAGTATCATGTTTACTGACAAACATGTATGCTTTTACATGGAAATATATGCGTTCTTCATCCCAAACATCCATATACTTACGTGGAAGCATTCGCGTGTTTTCCCCAAACCTACATATACTTACGTGGAAACATATGCAAATTTCTTCCCAAATATAATAATATTTAGAAACGAATTATTCTTCGATTTCATTATGTATGTATTATTTTTTATAATTATTTTATTAATATTAATCCACATTTATAAAAAATTAATACAAAAAATTAAAAGATTTAAAACGGTCCATTTTGCATTTATTTGCATTGAATGCAGTGTTTGTTTTCTTTCATGAAATGAGAACCTGGTGCACTTTCCTTTCTTTGTTGTCTCTCACGTTTTTGTTTTCAGAAGGTTTCAGGTATGCGTTGGTTATCACTGTGCGTTGGTACACAAACAAGGTATTTATATACTAATCAAGTTCATGCAAGCCAAGAGTGGTTTAATTTCTTGTGTTTTTTATTACACTTATTTCACAAATGGTCCGCCGTTCCGATTTTCTCAGTAAAGGCTCGGACACGTTTCACGTTGTTACCCTTTCCACGCTCCACGCTGTTGCCCTTTTCAGTTTCTTTCCTCAAAATCGTTTCTCACAAAAACCAAAGTAACATCACAAACCATTTAACCGTCTGAGCCTTTGTTTATTCTTCTTTTACTGGTCAAGCGCTTTTGATATCATCTCTCCGATGAACCATTGACGAATGAGAAACAATTCATCTGCAATTTACACGCACATTCAGGAATATTTATGACTCACTGACTGAGAGAATAATGCAAAAATACAGATACACCATAGGCTAATATAGTATAGACACATTTATTCTCTCATCTGATGTGTGTGAACTTCGTCGTAGATTTGTGGAAATGAGAGCAACTAAATTTAAAATTAACTTACACCAGGTGGAGTTACAAAATATGTTCACTTAACTTTTTCATGTCGTTTTGGTGTAGAACTGAAAAATTTAAATGTCTTTGCACTTTTTTGTTGACTTTTATCGTTGGTATACATTTGTATTGTATTTAACAGAAGTAGTTTGCCACAAAAAAAAACGAAATGCGGTTGTAGTTCCTTTGTTGGACGTAGTTTACTACTCGTATTGCCTCTATCAGGTAATATTGAACCCATGTTTTCCACCATCCAATGTTTACTTGCAACCATACCTATGACGTTTAATTTATTGAGAGAATAAATGTATCTATACTATATTCGGCTATGAGATACACACTTACAAGATAGACTCTCTTGTTGTCCCTGTTTTATTCTCTTGCTCGCAAGAGATCATAGACAATATTATAACATATTAATCATTGTGTCTCAAACATGTAATATTGAACAACCGCTGATGAAAATCTATGGCTAGATCTGCAATAGCTATATAGTTTGCCAGGAATCATAGGGAAACATTTGCAAAACTCCTTTTTTAAAAAACCTATATCTCTATTAATTTGGCCTCGAGCTTGATCAATAATACTAAAAAGTATTGAATAGCAAACATAGTGTGTTTGGACACAAGTGTATTATATTTGCGACAAGCTCCAAACACTCTTTATATTTGCATCCAAACAACAAAAAAGTCAGACTTTTCAGCGTGTATTTTGAAATTTTTTAAGGAGTGGAGAACTTTCGATCGTTTGCACATTCTTATAATGAATCGGCATAGGAAACCATGTTATCCTTACATTTGAGGTATAGGATGTGCTCAGTAATTGTATGTAGAAATTTACGGGAATCATTTTTGAGGAGCCTCATATATTGAGCCTCAATATATGAGTCTTTTTGTTCTTGTTGTGGAAAAGGGTAAAAACCACCCCTAAACCAGGGGTGCAACGGGTCAAAATGTACTACAAAAATATTCCTCATAAATTTTTTCTATAAGTTTCTTAACATACCAAAGCTCAAAGCTCAAAATTCAAACTCAAACTGAAAAATAAATCAAATCTGAAAATCCATTTAAGGGTTAATTTCGTACTTATTCCGAGTTTGCGCTAAAATGTTCCACAAAACTGAATTTTAGGGGGTTAGTGTGTATGGAACAAATATTCTACGTTAAATTTCACTATACGTCACTGAAAAAAAGAAAGCTGTAGATATAATATCTATGAATGAAAGATCAGTATAAATTTGGGTATCTAGGAAGGATTTCATTTGTTACATTTTTTTCTTAGCTCTTGGTAATTCTATGCCGTTATCAAACAAAGTTCATCATATGTCAGCTACAAGAGAATAAAT
The DNA here is from genome assembly GCA_963931995.1 of Phaonia tiefii. Classification (NCBI taxonomy): domain Eukaryota; kingdom Metazoa; phylum Arthropoda; class Insecta; order Diptera; family Muscidae; genus Phaonia; species Phaonia tiefii. Next base: position 24,945,936 of record OZ008367.1, read on the forward strand.
ACTCTTCCCTTTATAGCGTTGTTCAATAGGTGCACATGTTTGATGAAATCGTTCACCATGTTCACACAGACTCTCTTGCCAACTGATGTTCAAAATAATCCATATGAGAATTCAAAAAATGAACAAAGTTTCTCAAAAGCTCTTAGCATGGTGTCGGCATATATTCGAGCAGTAGATTAACGATTTTTGCCTAGAAAGTTGTAAATAACTTCGATAATTCTTCTCCAGTAGATTAACGATTTTTGCCTAGAAAGTTGTAAATAACTTCGTTAATTCTTCTCCATGCGGCAAGTTCGTTTGGTGAGAGTATTTGCGCAAATTCAGCGTTTGGCATATGTTTCCGTATGTTCAGGCCAACAAAAACATCTTTTGTAATGGAAATACACAATTTTTAAAATTCATTTTGTACGAAACCCATGACCAGGATCCGTTGTCAGAACCTTGTTATTTTCAAAAAAGTAAAATTTTGTTCCACAGTGTTATCCATGTGTACTGGACAAATCGCTTACTGCAATGTATTTGTACTCGCTACTTCTTTTCACGTCCTTTAAACACCAGCTTCATTATAAACACTAAGGAGTCTTTATGTCAAATTCTATTTGATATTTGAAATATGTTTAACTTACAAAATTGTAAAGAATCAAAACCAAACATATTGCTTTTGACTGCGATACGAATTATACAAGTTAGAACACCCACACACCTCATTATTAATCAGCTTAAAACACCACGAATGAAGCCCCTCTTCAATTTTATGGCCACAAAGCAAACAAATGAGTTCATAAATGCATCCTTACTTCAAGGAGACAATGAGAAAGAATGTCTCCCCGCCCCCTGTGCACAAACTTAAAAGGATTAGAAGATAAAGAAATGAATAATAAAAAAGAAGAAGAAAATGCTCCTTAAAATAGTTGATGCTTGATGATGTTCCACGAGATGTGTTGGGTTTGGTTGGAATTTCTTTTATTATATGAACTCAAGAAAACCCCACTCAATTAAGTTTAAGTTTTGCCAAGTGTGAAATGGGTTTGATATTCAACAACTTTTCCTTTAGATGTTTTAATAAATAAAAAAAAAGAGCGTAACAAGAAATTGTTAGCATGTTCAAACTGTTTGGGTGTTTGTTTGTTTGTTTGTTGCTTTGCTCGTGTCAATGTTAATGCATTCAATTTGGAATATTTATGAATCGAGTAGATTATAAGTACAATAGATTTTATAAGAATTCCAGTTATTTGCAAATCGTCCTTTCTTACACCCTTATGCCAGTGTGATTAGAATTTCACTATCTTTGCCGGGGGGGAAGCCATAAACTATCGCAGGACAATAACAATTTATTGTCATTAATGGGAATGGCTGTAAAATGATGCTTGTTATCCAGGCAAAGGAAAGATGGAGTGACTGGTGATGCCTGCCCGACTACACAAAGCCGAGACAAACAGCCGTAAACAGCAAAATAAAAAAAAGGAAACGAAACATTGGCAAGAAGACTAATAGGCGTATGTACATATGTTTGGGGGGGGGGGGGAGGAAATGATTAGGGTGTCTCTTTTTAACGTGATTCATAAATATTCAGAATTTGACTTTTGAATTTTAATGAGAAAATTTGGAGTACATAAAGTAGGAAGTTGCGCCACAATACAATTAAAACAAATTAAATATAATATTTATCAATTGAAATTTCAATTGCATCAATAAATTAATTCAATGCATTGAAATAATTTAAACGTCATTTGCAGTTTGAAAGACTCCAATTGAAATATAAAAAATAGTTTCCCATTAAATCCCATTAAGAGACCCGATAGAGCTTTTAACAACCAGTGTGTGGTTAGCTTTCTGGGTTTAATTATTTATTTGATTATTTCAGCTCAAGACCATCTATATATCTGGTCTTAGTTTTTTAAAAAAGATAATGTTTTGCAAATGTATCCTCATGATTCCTGGCAAACCGTATAGCTATTTCAGATTCCGCCACAGATCTTCATCAGCGGTTTTTTGAAATGCTGCTTTTGAAAAATTCATCAAACTAAATGCAAACGAAAACTCATCTGAATTGAGAATTTTCCACTATGCAAGTGTTCGAAAAATATCGCAAGCAAAACACACAAGAAAACATTTGCAAACAACTTCTTTCCATCTCCAGAGAACCATCGGTCCCCATTAGAAATATTTTTTTTTTTGTTATTGCCTGTTGTTTCGTCTTGCTTGACGTTCATCAGGAATGATTTTTGTTTATTCTGCCTTTTTATTGGTACTTTTCTTAGTGGTACTGATGAAGATTTGTGGCTAGATTTGAAATAGCTATACGGTTCATGAGGTTGCATTTGCAAAACTTTATCTTTTTTAAAAAACTATACCTCTATTTACAGAGATATAGATGGTCTTGAGCTTGAATAATAAAATAAAAAAAGTCCCAATAAAAAGGACGAATAAATAAAAAACATCCATTTCTGGGTTTAAACTCACTTATTGGGACCTACAGTGTTTTAATGGTTCCGAAGGGTATATTGAGAAGCTTTTTCATGGCCAAGTACTCGATAGTGTCGCAATCACCAAGCAAAGTGACCGTCGCCGAAGGAAATGTGTGACGGTCAAAGCGGGGATGGAGCCTACGTTCTCATGTGCAAGAGCTGCGCACACTAACCATTGTACCACCAACAGACGATGAAATACAAAAACCCTAATTAAAGGACCTGTGTAGTTGAAATTTTCAAAAACAAACAATACATATTCAAAATCCATCAATTGAAATTCAAAATACATCAATTTAAATTAAAATTTTACCACCTTAAATTCAAAATACATCAATTGATACTAAAATTGCACCCATTCAAATTTAAAAAAACAGAAATTTATATTTAAAATTCTTTAATTCAAATCCAAATTACATCAATTTAATTCAATTCAAATTCAGAATACATTGATTGAAATTGAAAATTAATCAATGAAATTCAAAATACAGCAATTAAAATTCAAAATACATCAATTTAAATTCAGAATTCATCAATTAAAATTCAAAATATGTACATGAATTAGATTTCAAAGATCATCAATTCATTTTCAAAATACATAAATTGAAAATCAAAATACATCAATTCAAAGTACAAAAATTGAAATTCAAAAGATTCTCACTGAAATTATTGAAGCAATAATTTAAATTCAAAACCATTCAATTAAAATTCGGAATGCAAACAAAATTGTTTCCCATCATTGAGGAGAGCTGTTCGAAAATTGGAAATTGTGCGCATTCTTAAATTTAGACGAACTGACCTCAAACTAATCACATTCAAACTCAAACATCAAATAAAATTTAAAAATCATTTTCGGAACTCAACTTCAAATCAATGTTGTTACAAAATAACTAACTATAGCAGACCGTAATGCAATCACTCTATAAACACCAACTCAAATTCAAAATACATCAATTGAAATTAAAAATTCACCAATTCAAAATAATAATACAATAACTGAAATTCAAAATTTATCATTTGAAATTCAAACCAAATCAATGGACATTCTAAATTCATCAATTCAAATTCAAAATGCATCAAATCAAATTCATCATTTCAGATTCAATACATATCAATTGAAATTCATCAGATATCAATTCAATTACAAAATACATCAATTGAAATTCAAAATTTATCGGTTCAAATTCAAAATACAGCAAATGAAATTCAGAATTCATCAATTAAATTTCAGAATACATCAAATGAATACAATCAAAAGTCATACATTCAAATACAAAATACATCAATTGATATTCAAAATTCGCAAACTTAAGTACAAAATACGTTATGTGAAATTCATCATTTCCAAATGTATCAATTCAAACTGAAAATACGTCAATTGAAATTGAAAATACATTAATTGAATTTCAAAATATATTACGTGAAATTCAAAATTTATCAATTCACCACGCATCAATTGAAATTCTAAATTCATCAAGTCAAACTGAAATACTCAAAATAGAAATACAGAATACATACATCAATTCAATTTCAAAAGAATTTACATCAATTCAATTTCAAAAGAATTTACATCAATTCAAATTCAAAATACATTAATTTAAATTCAAAATACATTAAGCGAAATTCAAACTTCATCAAATCAAAATGCTTAATTGAAAATACATTAATTTAAATTCAAAACACATTAAGCGAAATTCAAACTTCATCAATTCAAAATGAATCAATTGAAATTCAAAATTCATCAATTCAAACCCAAATACTCAAAATAGAAATACAAGACGACACATACATCAATTCAATTTCAAAATACATTAATTGAAATTCAAAATTCATCAGTTCAAACTCAAATACTCAAAATAGAAATACAAATTACACACATCTATTCAAATTCAAAATACATCAACTGAAATTCAAAAATCATCAATTTAAATTCAAAATACATCATTTGGAACTCAAAAATCACAAACTTAAATATAAAATACATTAAGTGAAATTCAAAATTTATCTTTTCCAAATGTATCAATTCAAACTCAAAATACAGCAATTGAAATTGAAAATACATTATCATCAATTATTATTATTGCATTATGTTCAATTCAAAATTAATCAATTTAAATACAAAATTCGTTAATTCAAAGTGAAATACTCAAAATAGAAATACAAAATACATACATCAATTCAATTTCAAAATACATCAATTTAATTTCAAAATACATCAATTTAATTTCAAAATACAATAAGCGAAATTCAAATTTTATCAATTTGAAATATATCAATTGAAATTCAAAAGTCATGAATTTAAACTCAAATATGTACTCAAAATAGAAATACAAAATACATACATGCATCAACTCAATATCAAAATATATCAATTGACATTCAAAATTAATTTCAAAACACATTAAGCGAAATTCAAAATTCATCAATTTAAAATGCATCAATTGGGATTCAAAATTCATCAATTCGAACTCAAGTACTCAGAATAGAAATACAAAATACATCAACTCAATTTCAAAATGCATACATCAATTGAAATTCAAAATTCAGCAATTCAGATTCAAAATACACTAAATTAAATTAAAAAAAAACACTTCAATTTCAAAATATAGGAATTTAAATTTAAAACGCATCAATTCAGTACCAAAATACATTAATTGTAATTCAAAATGCATCAATGAAATTCAAACTCAAATACTCAAAATATAAATACAAAATACAGAATTCAATTTCAAAATACATACAATACATTCAAAATCAAACTCAAGATAATCAATTGAAATTCAAAATATGTACATACATAAATTGAAATTCAAAATTCATAAATTCAAATTCAATTCAAAATTCAATTGAAATTCAAAAGATTGCAACTGAAATTTTAAATTAAAAATTAAATTCAAAACCAATTATAAAGAACAAAAATTCCATTTTTTTCCACCATTGAGTAGAGATTTTAACATTTTTAAAACTGCGCGCTTTCTTAAATTTAAACGCGCTGAATTCAAAATAATCAATTCAAAATAAAATTATCACCTAATAAAATTGCCGTCGGTGGTGCAATGGTTAGTGTGCGCGCCTCTTGTACATGAGATCGTGGGTTCGATCCCTGCCCTGACCACCTTAAAATTTCTTTCGGCGGCGGTCACCCCGCATAGTGACGTCGACACTGTCGAGTATTTGGCCATGAAAATTCTTCTCAAAATACCGTTCGGAATCGGTGTAAACACTGTAGGTCCCAAGCATTGAGTATAAAACTAGGAAGCGCACAGCTCATTGGTCCAATTCCTTCCTGGAATGTGATGGGATACCATTTATTTAAATTTTATAAAATTTGATATGGAATTCAAATGAAATTCAACTTCAACTCTAAATTTTAATAATGTTTTCTTAAATTCTCAACGAATTTTTATATTTCATGCGATGAATAAATCGATGTTGTTATAAATTAACTAAATATAGCAGACCGTTTTGAAATCACTGTATTAACACACACCCTATTTCATTTATATATTTGTGTGGGTAGATTCCATTCAACCGTAATAGAATACAAAAGTCAAATACAGTAACAAATTAAATGGGAATCAGGACAGCAATAATCATCCTTCCCAGATTCTTTCAAATATACACACACACACAAGCATATACTCGCAATATTACTCACACACACAAATACAAACTTTTCAGTATATGGGTATCCGGGCGGATGTGTTTTTAAGACCGGCGATTTCCAGTGTCCGTTTAGTTTTGTGTAGGAGTTTCACAGCATTCAAACTTGTATTTCGCTTGTTTCAAGAATTCAAATTAAAATGAATTTTGTTTTGTTTTTTATTTTAAAGCTGTCTCCGGAGAGTGTTGGGCCAATTTCCGGACTGCTAGGAACGCAATTTAAAACTTTCAGTTTTCTACAGGAATTCGAGGAGAATTTTTTTTTTAGGATGTCAGTTTGAAATAGGCATAATATTTTGCATTTCATATGCAAAGGTGACTTCCATTGAATTTAAAATGTACTAAATTACGTATGAGTATTATAAAATGGAAAGAGGATTAATATTACTTATACGAACCCCCAGTGTATTGAGTGTGCAAATTTAGTTTAGTCGCTGGTTGAAACGAAAAAAAAAACGCCAACTCACTTTAAAGACAGCAGCAGATTGTTAAATGACATTGACATTGACAGGCCTTAACGTTTCTATACATATCAGTCACTAGCAGATGCATCGAGAGCGATTGTTTTGTTTTCTCACACTTTTACAGGACCAAGTGTTTCTGCGAATGAGTGGATGTTTTAAGTGTTCAATTTTTTTCAAGACCAACTCCCCTTTTGTATTTCTCCATCTCTGAAAGTACAAACATCCTCAAGTTATGAACCACTCCTGTTGGTACAAGTGATACAAATGTTTGATATAATCTACAATATGATTTTGTTTGAACAAAGTGTCACAGTAAAGGCTGTGTTAGACTATTAGATAAATCGTTGGATATGTCAACATTTTAATTTATGGACAGTGAACTTGTGGAGAATAATTTGCAGAAAAAATTACAGATCTGTTATTTTATTTTTTGATTTTCCTCAAAAACTGGTACGATCAGCTCTGGAATTCTGTAACTTTTTAACGATATAAATCGGTAGTTAAATTGTTAAAATTCACAAAATTTCAAATTTTGTCAACATAACTTCCGATTTTCATCGTTATTAAGTTACAGAATTCCGGTGCAGAGTTGAATTAAAGGAACAAAAATATTAAAGAAACTGGGAAATAAATCTTTAATTTCTTTGCGTTTTTTCAAATACTTCATTTTAAACCACAACTTTATTTTTATCTATTTTTCATTATTACAGTTGTTTTATTTCTCATTTTACAAACATGTGTTTTTGCATTTTTCATTCCATTTTTCAATACTGATAGTGTAAATCAAAAGCAGATTGATCGTGCGATTTCTTTCAAATAGAAGAGAGTTTCATTCTATTTCTCTCTCCACAAATAGTTCAGTTTGCACTGATAGTCTAACGTGGCCTTAAGTGAGCTGGCTCAGGTTACTTGCAAATCCTGATTTTTATCATACACAAATAATGTGGTTTAAAAATGACATTGGCCATGTGGCTGCCGCGTTTGCTCACAGCCGAAAACAACTGCAATCATGCTGGTCATCCTTGGGGGGATTGATATCCTACTACTACATTTTGAATGACTTTCGACGTCTCTACTCGAGAGTTAGATGGGCTGTTGATACTTTGGGAATCGGCGTTAGAACTTAAATTATGCGGGAAAGAAAAGGGGCCTTATGTTTGTCTTCCACTAAATCAAATGTGACCAATAAAATATAAAATAAATAAAGAGAATTTTAACAAGAAGAACATACAGAATTATTACACCATGTTCTTCTTTTGCTTTGAGCTGAGTTTTAATCTATGTATCAGAGTTGTATTTTTCAATTAGAAAAATGTTCATGACTTGCAAGCTTGTAGTATGAATTTCTGATACATTAACCAAAAACTAACAAAGATCGGTCATAAAAATTCAAATTCAAATAAACGTAACTGACACTAGCACGGTATTCAAAAATTCTATACACGGAAAAATACAACTCTGTGGTATAGATTAAAATTCACCTCAAAGTACTGCAACAATGAGAGAATGCATGAGAAAAAGAAGAACATGGTGGAAAAATTCTGTCTGTTCTTGTTGTGATGTTGATACTTAGGGATCTTCGATCGATACTAAGTCGCACATGTGAATTGTAGAATTGAGTTTGTATATATACGATTGATGATCTACCGATGGTATTAATTCAGGCACAGTAGTTAGGCGTCTGATGATGAATTTGTCACGGAGTTCGAAACTAGTCATGTCAGTGAGTGTGTGTAAAATTAAATTGTATATTATTTCCAACAAAAACCAACCATTTTTCAATTAGAAAAATGTTCATGACTTGCAAGCTTGTAGTATGAATTTCTGATACATTAACCAAAAACTAACAAAAATCGGTCATAAAAATTCAAATTCAAATAGAGAATTTTAATAAATAATCAATATTCTTCGAGCTTGAGGTTAGATTTGCTTCTTGTTTTGATTTTCCTCGATATTTCGCTACTCCATTGTGTAGCATCATCAGGAGATATAAACAAATGGAGTAGAAAAAGAAAAAAAAAGGTCGAACAACAGAATATAAATAAAGAGAATTTTTAAATTTGGTTTAACGTAGACAGAAAGTTCAAAATGATACGTAAATAAAGGATATCCCAAAATTCACCGCATGAATGAATTGTAATTTTATTGCTCTCGGTATATAAGGCATGTGGCACCGTCTTTTTGAAATCACTTGTCGTCCACATCCATATCATGTAGTTTAGGGACAACATAACTAGATTATCCCGTCAAATCAGAGCACCATTAACTGGTATTTGCCCGACCAGCCGAATTTTCGAAGAGAAATTGTTCGATGATCGCCTCAGCCCAAAATCTATCACAAACAGTGACAAGATGTTGATTCATTTGTTTCCCAACAATCACTGTGTGTGTTTTGTGAACCACAATTACGACAAGTGGGATGATTAATGATGCCATCAATATGAAAATGAGCCTCAGCACTGAACATGATGTTGTTCGAAAACCCTTCAATATTTTTCAAATATTTCTCAACATTGAAAACACGTTGTACTTTAGTTTAAAGTTCCAGTTTTAATAACCTTGAAGTGTCAGGTTGCCTGGTGTCTTGTGTCTTCAACAACAACACTTTACTGCACACATGACACGAAGTTCAAATCTTGTGTGTATTTTCGGACAACCTTAATAAGAATCATGGTGGGTAGGAAATGTATTTTCGAATGAAATGCATTTTCAAAGCTTGAAATCAATGGCATTCATCATCTCTGTTATGTATAGTATAAATTTAAATCTTTTCAAAATCGATGTTTTTGTATTTTTATAACAGAATAAATTACATCAATTTAGATACTTTCTTATTTAGTTAATTGCTCAATTACCATTCAGGGGGGTTAGGAGGAGGCTTACAAAGCGGAGATGCCATATTCTTCCAATCGGCACGATCTTTTGCCTTTCTCTCCAGTTGGTTACACCAAGGTTTCGTAGGAATTCGTTCAACTAATGTTTTCAGCGGAGTCTTGATCGTACTATGTTTCAGTTTCCTTCGAATACGTATTCGAATACATTTCGCGCTGATTCATTCTACTGATACGGTCTAGCCAGCATAATAGCCTTATTTTGATTCAATTATCTACGCCTCTGTCGGGATAAAGTTCCTAGAGCTCACGGTTCATACAACGTTGATACTCGCCGTTGTCTTTTATAGGCCCATATATTTGCAGGCCCATTTTTCTCTAGTAGACTTCCAAAGTTATTTCGTCTGCTTGCAATACGACCCCGGATTCTGCGCCACAAATCAAAACATATTGCATGAGAGTCTAATATAATATGTTTCTCAAAAGATGTGTTCAGGCTCGTACGAAAATGTATCATTTAACAATTATTAAACACCTATGCTTTATATAAGAACTCTTTCGAACCAATAAAAATAAATAAATAAATAAAAAATAAATAAAAATTGTTGAATTTAGTGCTATTTTCAACCTAAATATCTAGGTCTAAAGTCACACTAATGCAACCGTCGGTGGTGCAATAGTTAGTAAGCACTGCTAGTGTACATGACCTTATATTTATATCGGCGACGGTCGCTTCCTTAGTCGCGGCAACACTATCGAGTAATTAGCGATGAAAAGGCTTCTCAAAAAGCCGTTCGGAATCGCTATAAAACGGTAAATCCCAATCAAGAAGTGAGTATAAAACTTGAGAGCGCACAGCACACTGGTTACAGGAAGCTCTCCCCAGACTCTCCATGGGATGGAATGAAAAACTACAGTATTTATTTTAGTTTTTAAGACACACTGATGAGCTCCTATTAGGTCTGTAAGAATTGATTTCAGTCTTCCGCACAGAGTATTATTTCTCGTTAATTGGAACACATTTTTTAAATACGGGATATAGACAGTCGCCGGGCATACATTTGTCAATCCTAATTTTGCACATGAGCTGGTGGATGTGTATCTTGCCAGCTCATAGTCGCCAGCCTTGGAAAGCTCTGCCGATAGTCCATCGGCACCTGAGGATTTATTGCACATAAATGAGCTTTCCATATCTCCAAAATACTCTGTACATCTACGACTAGAACTCTGGCCTTATCCTTATAAAAAGGTGCCACTGAGCCATGGAATATAGTTCGACTATTTACGTTGTGGTAGAATATTCCGGCTTCGATTTTTCTTTGTTCACTCTCGCGCTTTCTCAACTGCCTTTTTTTCAATTAAAACATCCGTTTTACTACTGTCTCTCCTTATGTCGATCTGTCGCAGATCGCTTTGCGACTGAATGAACCACACTCTTCTTACTGACATGGTTTGTTTTGAGATTGTTGTTTTCATAAGCAAGCACATGTTTTGCAGCAGTTTCTATAGAGTCGGAAATATATTTTCTCTACCCTGCACAATCATCAAGTTCGAGTGCGTTCCGCGGGAGTAATTGAGTGGGTTTATTGGTTGCAACGTCTGGTGGTTGCAATTTTCCGATTTCAACCTTTATCTGTGTCTGGTTTCGTACTGCAACTGCAACTTTGGTAACGAATCATCTGTGGAGATAATGCACATAGATGACATATATAATGTAGCTCAGTTCGGAAGCTGACTACAAGGGGCACGCCGCAGGTTGGAGTGTTATCCCCTCTGCTGTGGCTTTTATTGGTTGACGACATTCTTAGGGACTTTGAGTTGGGAGAACGTAGAATTGGTGCCTATGCGGACGACGTTGTTATTCTTGTGTCGGTGAAAAATATTTGCCTACGATCAATGACCTCGGGCAGGATGGCCTGGGTGACTTGTCAGTTTGGGCCAGGCACAGTGGCCTGAGTATTAACCCGGCAAAGACGGAACTGGTTTATTTTACGGGCAGGCGAAAGATTGGATTTTTTAGGAAACCAAGGTGTTGGAGGGCGTGAAGGTATCTCTATCTTCTGGGGCGAAATATCTCGGTATCGTTCTTGATCTGGAAGCGATAAATAATATATAAGCGATAAATATATATATAATATATATATAATATATATAATAAATACTGAGGAGCGAATGAAGAAAGGATTGAAAGTGCTTTACGCCTGTATGAATTCTATTGCCAAAAGCTGGGGTCTTTGCCAGAAAATCGTGCATTGGCTTTTTTCGGCTATCGTGCGCCCAATTATTACCTGTGGCTGGGTAGTCTGGTGTACCACATTGGGGAACAGCTACCAGTTTAGAATCACCCGGACGAGTGCTTGAGTCAGGCCACTGACTACATGCTGCCGACTGTAGAGTTTTGGAAATGCCCGGAGATCATGATGCCAGATAGGAGTGACTAGGTGATAGGTATACCTTCTTCACTCTCTGGTTATATGATCTTTACAGATGGCTCCAAAATGGAATCGGACACAGGAGCCGGGATCTTCAGTGAGGACCTTCAACTCGGGCTTTCGATGAAATTGGATGCAAACTGCAGTATCTTCCAAGCGCAAATCGTGGCGATTATGAGAGCTGCAACTGAGATAATAGCCTCGTGCTTGTATCCATCGGATGAAATCGTCATCTGCGTTGAGAATAAGCCAGCCCTCAGTGCAATTAGGTTGCACATATGTAAATCGAATTTGGTTAAGGATTACAAGCGGGTCTGGAACACTGTAGGGACCGGCAAGCTAAGATTCTGCTGGGTTCCGGGACATAGTGATGTGACAGGGAATTTTTAAACAGACTGTCTTGCTAGAGCAGGATGCACTTCTGCTGGTTTGAGATTGATTGCCTCTGCAAATTTACCGATCTGCTACTTTTATGGCTTGATCGATTTCTGGTCGCTGGACGACATCAAAGCTGCCTGGCTGGCCAGAGCGGATTGCAGGATTTCAAGAGATATAAGGCCGGCAGTGGACTCACGGAGGACTAAGTCGCTTCTACGACTGGACAAGGCTGACTTGCAGCTCCCCATTGGGGTAATCACGGGTCATTGTGTTGCTGGAGGCTTCACTTGCAAACTGGATTGTGAGCGGGGTTGATTACTGCCATGATTGTGGTGACAGCCCTACAGCTTGGTTGGTTTCAGGCAGAGGGCCTTGCCTCAATTCGCGATGTGACCATTGAGGATTTGATGGAAGTCTCTCGGGGTCTGCCATTGATCGACGCAGGCTATGCCGTCATCTGATGATTTGACTATTGGTTCTTTCTACCTCACTGGACATCCGGAATGGTAAACCTTGACTTGCACATGTGGACCCTCATCTTGGATGGTATTGTATGTATTAATCAGGGCTTATCAGGTGATGCATATATATATATACTGGGAACATAAGTGAGTGGTTCTTCTGTTTGTCCTACGTCTATCTCTCCATCTATCTATAGGAAATTGTTTCACTACTAGTGGGGCTCGCTCCATTATCCTCCCTCCCTTCTCTCTTTTCTCCTCATATATATGGGCAATCACAATGGGTCGACAGACCTCCGAGTGTAGTGACGATAAGTTGTATACTGTCTCTTATTGTCATGTGTCCTAAACCTAACCTAATGTAGCGGACAGGGCCACGAGTGCTCTCAACAACTCTCTAGAAATCTCTAGCCAAGAACGATACCCCCTGGTCAAATGGACAAATTGCGGACATAAGGAAGTCACGCCGCCAACGAATGTTTAACAAAGCCAAGTTATCGAGAGACAAGGACGATTGGGATAGTTATAAAGTTGAGCTAAGGCGATATAAGAATGCGCTCAGACATGCCAAGAACAGCTCGTCGATACGGATCTGTAAATCTATAGAAGATTTATCCGAGGCGTCACGGCTAAGGAATATACTGGTATTGCGACAATAGGATACTTGAAGTACTCTCCTGGCAGTGGACAACCTGCAATGTCCCTATAGACACCCATTTCCCTGGCAACTCGCTTGAACAGATCAGAAGTTGTCATTGAAACTGTTACTAAATCTAGACTTAAATGACCTGTCGGTGGCTTCAAACTCTTTAAATCCCTCGAGTCCAACATGGAGCCACCAGCGGAATCTCAGGTTGTCCCGATCTATTGATTTCATGGCTGATAAAGTTATACACCACGTATATAAATTTCAGATGCATAACTAAATGCTGGAGGGATACTGCCCCTGAAGGCTTCCAAAGGACAATAAAACTGTAGTCGTTCGCACTGGAATGGTTGATATATGAATACTTGTGAGCGAGAATTGATGCTAGATTGTTATCTGGGCGCAGCATGGACACTGGAAGGATAGGGAAATCGTTGGGTGCTAAGGAGAATACGTTGGTAGGATTTCTTAACATTGGGGGTGAGTGCAACAATACCACAACCAGTGCGATAGAATTTGCATTATCGGTTAACTTGGATATTATGGGGCTTGTGAACTCACCAAGAGATATATCTCGGCCGAATTGGACACCTCTACCTCTACCAGGAATGTTAACATAACCCCACTCCATAGATGGATCTTGCCTCTCCTTGTATGGAGCCTTGCGCTGAATGGAATACTGGAAAATGCGGCGGCGAAAATAGTTGCTTATGTCGATGACGTAGCAATAGCTATAAGGGGCCAGAATCACAGTACATTAAGGGGCACTCTCCAGGGTAGCTTAGATGATCGGGTAAAAAATCAACAATATGTAAACATGGTCCTTTTGTCCGAAGTTATAAAATACCTATCGTGGAACCTATCATGTTGAATAGTTATGAAATTCAGCTTACAGAGGGTGTCAAATAACTGGGTGTTGTTTTAGATAGCAAGGTCAGCTTCAGACCCAACATAGTGGAAAGGCCACGGTAGCTCCATTCAGCTGCAAGAGAGCTGTAGATGGTAAATAAACAATTTCTCCCAGGATTGTTCACTAAATCTATATAGAGGTGGTGAGACGGATAATTATCTCTGGAGTTATTGTGTGGTGGCTTCTGCTTGAGACTAGGGTTCAGAGAATGGCGATGATGTGCATCGCGGGTGCTCTGTACTATTACACTGAATACAATGTTATATTGGATGCCGGTGGACATTATAGGGAGAAAGATTACTTCCACGTCTGTCATCACAATGGGGTATGGTCACAGTTGGTCATGGAATAGTGCTACATGTGCCCAGTCCTTCAGCACATCTCTTAACGAGATAGCCCAGCAGTACGGTGTTCAACTAATACAAGTGCCAGGGCACAGGCACATTCCGGGAAACTACAGACCACATGAAGTGGCCGGACTGGGGACTGCCTTACAGGTTCCAATGGAATTGGAACGAGTTGGCATGCCCCGATTTGTAAGCATTTCATGCGAGAATGCTCCTATACGATGATGTAGGAGAGGTGCACAAGGGGCACAGATTCTATAAAATCTGGCTGACAGTGTACAGAAAAAGTTCCACGAATCCTTTGTATCATTTACCAAGTGATCAATGTGTTTTCTTCTTTTCTGATCGAGAGTTACCCAAGTAATCTGGTGGAAGTATTTATGTTGCAATGTCATACTATTGACAATCAGGCTTTTAGCCACCGCGAAATCTATCAGTATTATTCCGTTGTCGGCTGTGGTGGCCTGGCAATTTGGCCATTAAAATCATCTAGGATAATCTTAATGTTATTGGCAGTTCAATTGTCTTATGTGTTTTCTAGGCCTCTAGTAAAACAAATCTTTGGCCTTATCGTCTGTCTCCTTAATCGGTACATGTATACAAATTAAAAAAATTTCTAGAGACTATATGTCATAGTCTTTTGCTAATTACA
Organism: Phaonia tiefii; assembly: GCA_963931995.1. Lineage (NCBI taxonomy): Eukaryota > Metazoa > Arthropoda > Insecta > Diptera > Muscidae > Phaonia > Phaonia tiefii. Next base: position 24,961,188 of record OZ008367.1, read on the forward strand.
AATCCCCAAACAAATTCGTCTTTTTAGATAGTAATAGATGTCACAGTTCGCCCACCTTGTACAGCCATGTCCTGTCCGATGCATTTCTTAGATAGCAGCTTGTACCTCTAGAGTACATCTTCCAGTTGAATACTGGCATCAGATTTGTATAAGGTTCTTATATTCCAGAGGCATATCTCCAAATCATGGTCCTATAACGTTGGCGGAGCTTGCCAGAAAAATAGGGGGTTTAATGTTTTATTTTTCGCTTTGGTATTTACATTGTCATTATGAAGGTGGCGAATGTCAAGACTAGCCTACCGTGGTTTCTCATTTTACCTACTGTTGGGATTTATAAATCAGCTGCCTATTATGTATCAGACGCTGACCTACATATAGTTCTGCGTCAGCTTATCGGACCGGGAATTTGTTTCTGTTTGGTTTTTGTAGCCGCTGGTTACCAGTATATTGGTTAATCGACTTCTAAGGGTAAAAGAAATTCCTTAAATGTTCGATGGGCTTCAGCGACGGTTGTAACATGATAACCTATAGAGTTTTGTAACTCATGAACTATACAGACATCACCCTCACGAACATAATGCACATTAGACCGGGTCGGCCTCCACATAAAAAAAAACTAGCAAAGTCGAGGGAAAATATGAAATTCCACCTCGAGGCAATTTAAAAAAGAAAAAATTCATCCTTTTATTATTATTATTTATTAATAGATTCATAATATACATTACAGTTCAAAATAATTAGTATTAGAAAATAGAGTATACGATCTATAATTGGCGAAGCATTTATTGCTGTAGCCAGATTGAAAATTAAGTATTACACATTTTTGGAAAATGTCCTTCCCTTTATATAATACAAATGTAGTTAAGTATTATAAATGATTAAATCTCAAATTCTTCCATTATTAACTTTCTAAATTTCAACATAAAGTGAGTTCTAAATATAAATAGAGCGAGTTGAAATTATTGCCAATTAATATATTAATTACTTCATTATAATCTAGAGAAGTATGCCCAAAGTGAATTCTTCTTATTTCTCTATAAATGGGGCAAATGCCAATGAAGTGAAATGTATTTTCTGATTCGTGCATGTTGCAAATTGTACAAATACCATCAGTGTTGTTCTTGAAGCATCTAGCATTAAGATCTAATATCCCACCTCTAGCTCTTATAATCAGGCTCGTAGCACGTGCTGAAAATTCAGACATCAGGAATGGTGTGATGCTGTAGTCAAAATGCGAATATAAAACGTGAAACTGAGAATTTGACGCATCGATGGCAAAGTTGTCCCTCTCCTTAATCACCGACAAATCTAATATCTCCCTCCAGTATAGACAAAACGGGCTGCCACTATTCGGAGGGGAAAAATTTACCACGTCACATAAATTCACCCATTCCCTTGCCCAACATATGTTCATTCGTATTATCGTCACTGCCAACTTTCTAGGTAATCTATTTGAGCCTAACCTGGCGTTTACGCGGGCCAGTTTTGCTCCGACAGTAGAAATACATTCACACATTTTTACTACCCCACTTACACTTCTCTCACTTGCCATCGATGCTGGACGCGTACGTCACCCAAACAATTTTTCTGTTTTTGACAGTTAATACATATTCTCAACTGTCTTGTCGCAAACTGTCACGTGTAAACGCACCGTAAGGTATGTACCCTATTTACGTAGGAGAAGTGTAGTTGTAGTGAAGAAATATAAACTGAGTTAAACCCGGTTTCTAAATATAGCATATAATTTGGAGTATTAGCCGGAAGGTATAGCATTTTTTTAATAAAAAAACGGAACAATTTCTTCACATCATCATATTTTTCGTAACCCCATATTTGAGCAGCATACAGCATTATAGATTTTGACGCAACGTTCAAAATTTTCATTTTGTTGGCTTTCGATATGCTTGGATTGTTTATATATTTTGACCATGTCGAACTAATTGCAACTTTGGAAGCAGAAAGTTTGTCTCGTAAATGGCTTCTAAATGACAAATTGTATGTTATATCCGCTCCAAGATTCACATAATTATTGACTATTTCAATATTCTCCTCACCATAGTGCCACTTCAAATTCTGAGATACTCTAGTACATTTTCGAAATACCATACTCTTAGATTTTAACAAATTAACCTTTAAATTCCACTTTGAACAATATCCATGTAGAGCATCAATCATATACTGTAGTCCATTAGGAGTATCAGACATTATAACAATGTCATCTGCGTACAAAAGAATTTTTACATCAATACCAGCCAATTTTACACCACCTGGCAGAATATCAGGAAGGTCATTTATGTAGAGAAAAAATAACATTGGACTCAATATACATCCTTGCTTGACCCCTGTTTCCACTGCAAAATTATCGGAAAACATACAACCATCCCAGACACGGCTTTCTGTATTATTATACAAAGATTGCAAAATCCTAATAATCTTGGATGAAAGACCTATACACGACAGTTTATAGAACAGACTGTTTCTTGAAATCGTATCTAAGGCACAAGAAAAGTCCACAAAAAATGCATGCGTATGTTTCCCACTCAGATTGTTCAAATTCACAACGCTAACCAGTTTAAAAATATTGTCCACCGTAGAATATTCCTTTCTAAAGCCAGCTTGGAATTCGTTTAAAATATTGTTACTGGCCAACCATTCAGAGATGCGATTGAACAGTATGCTATTGAATATCTTGCAGAGAGTATCTATTAGCGACAGACCTCTATAATTCGTGACCAAATTTGGATCACCCTTTTTATATAGTGGAATAAGAATAGACTCTCTAAAAGACACAGGCACCTTTTCATTCTTAAAGATTTTGTTAAAAACGAACAACATTCGGGTTATAAGGCTCTGAGGGGCATATTTATGAAATTCGTACGGAATTCCATCGGCACCAGGGGATTTGTTCAGTTTAAGGTTTTCTACAACTGCATATAATTCACAGTACTCAATAGGGGAGTCCAAAAATGCGTCAACAATACAGGGCATACACCAGCTATAAAGCTGAACATCTCGATTTCGCAACATCGAACTAAAATATGCATAAAAGTCATCAACATCCAAGTTCCCATTCGGCAAACGTCTTCGGGACTTTAAAGAGTTGGAAACTTTCCACCATTCTTTGCTACAGGTGACCTTATCAGCAACATAATATTATTATTTTGATACTGCAACTTTTTGGAACTGCACAGCGCAAGGTATCTGGACTTGGACGATAGAAATCGAGATCTCTTATCGAGTGTATGTTTTCTTCTTCTTCTTTTCTCCAGAAGAGTTTTCTGCATGTCAGAGTGAAACCGGAAACACTACCAGTCGAACCACTCCTGTCTTGGGTTGAAGGAAGATCTACCTGGTTTTTTGACATTTGCCTTCTTAATTATATTGTTTATCTCATACACCATCTCATCAACAGAATGGTTAATTTCAAACAACTGATTATTTGAAAAGTTTCTACGATATTGATCAGCTAATTTCCCGTTCCAATAAAGTTTTTGAAAAGTTGTCTTCCTTCTATTGTCAGAGGAATGGGGCGCAAATTTATCCTTTCCGAGCCCGTGAAAAACAGCCAAAATCGTAGTTTTTTGTGTGTGGCTCGATCGTCACATACAGGACATCGTTGTATTGTTCTCGACGAGTACTACATTTGTCCTATAGATGTCGCTGACGTACGACATCATCTTGTAATGAAAGCCACATTTAATACAGTTTCTACACCCAACATTTAAAAATATTTTTTCTCCAATTAAAGTCCTTTAAAACCCAAGAACATTTTGCTTTGGAAGTAAAGGGTTTTCCAATTTGAGTGATATGATTTCGAAGTGACGTTTCGGCCATTTTTAGTATGTCATGATCTGTCATTTTTCCACTGTATTCAGTAATGTTTACAATTTCATGATGGACAGATATACGCAAGAACAGCGTTTACAAATTATTAAATTTTTTTATCAAAATAATCGTTCTCCAATTGCAACCTTTCGTGCGCTGTTGCCATTTTATGGTCGTAAAAATCGTCCACCTGTGCTCGCTATTCGTCGAATTGTAGCAAATTACGAGCGTACATTTTCTTTACATAATATTCAAGTGCCAATAAGACAAAGAACCGCTCGAAGTAATGAAATAATATTTATCGATTTTAAGACGTTGTAAACAATTGGAACTGATTTTGATAATGAATTTGGGCTTGCATCGGTATAAAATTGTTATCACTCAAGAACTGAAGCCATTGGACTACCATAAACGTCATGAATTTGCTGATTTTATCTGGGAATACCTTGAAAACGATAACGATTTTTTTAAGAAAATCATCTTCTCCGATGCGGTTCACATTCATCTGAGTTGTGCGGTAAATAAACAAAACTGTCGATTCTGATGCATAGAAAATCCACAAATTATTCATGAACAACCATTACATTTACCTAAATTGACAGTTTGGTGTTCTTTTGTGTTCATTGGATCCTTCGAAATGACGCTGGTAACACCGTTACTGTCAATAGAGGGCGGTATAGATCGATGATAACCAACTTTTTACGGCCGAATTTGGAAGCCGTTGATCTTGACAACATCTAGATCTAACAAGAGGGAGCTACGTGCAGCACGTGCAACAACCGAATTAATGCGAGAATAGTTTGGAGATTCGATTATTTCAAGAAATTGTGACACTGAATCTCCTCCAAAAAGTAGTGATTTAACACCACTAGACTATTTGAAGTCATTGGTCTTTAGAAATAAACCAGACTCTCTTCAAGCTTTGCAAGTCAATATTGAACTTGCTATTCGTGATATACGACTTGATTTAGTGGAACCAGTGCTTGAAAAGTGGGTTCAATTAATTCGTTCCTGCAAATGAAGACGTGAAGGCCATTGGAAAGACGTTGTATTCAGAACTTAATTCGATTGTATCGATTGTACTTCACATTAAATAAAAAACAATTGAATTTTCTTAACAATTAGTGCGTTTTTTTTTTAAAAGAAATCATATCACTCAAATTGGAAAACCCTTTAATTGTTACTACACAATTTTATATGGCGATCTCATCCGACAGTCATCGCTTACAATGGTAACTAGATTAAAAATTAATTATCCCAGACAAATATTTAAAAAAAAAATTTGATAGGGCTAAAATATGCAATAACTTTTATTTAAAAAAATTTTCGATAGCGCTAAAAAGTATACAACAATTTTCGGTAATAATGCAAAGAACATGAACAATTATTTGTATTAATGCTGTATAAGTAGCGGGTTTTTCAATAAGAGCGCTACAAAAGTTTTTTTAAATAAAACAAAACCGGTTTTAGATACCAATGAAATTCTGTATTCCTGTGAAAGTACGTTCGATGCCATTATGTATGGAACTCGATTTCTTTTACATGGCCACCACGGGCACGCTTGCAGAAGTCAAGACGCTGAACCCAATTTTCAAGCATAAATCGGCCGATACTGCTGCAATTTCACGTTCGATATTCGTACGAAGTTCATCAATCGTCGCTGGCTTATTGGCATAGACCATAGACTTGACGTAGCCCCACAGGAAATAATCTAACGGCGTCAAATCGCACGACCGAAGCGGCCAATCGACTGGGCCATTTCGTGAGATAACACGTTCACCAAACCTGGTTTCCAATAAATTGATTGTGGCATTCGCTGTGTGGCTTGTGGCGCCGTCCTGTTGGAACCACATGTCCTCAAAGTCCCATATTATCCAATTAGGGCCAAAAATATTCGGTTATCATTGAACGGTAGCGATTCGCATGCACAATAATGTACCGGTCTTGATCATCACGGAAGAAGTATGGCCCAATGACGCCGCCGGCCCATAAACCGCACCAAACCGTAATTTTTTCGGGATGCAATGATGACTCATGGATTACGTGTGGATTGCTGTCTGACCAATAACGCATATTTTGCTTATTGACGAAGCCATTCAGCCAGAAATGAAATTCAGAAATTAGACGTAGAATTGGAGGCCACTGACTCCAAATTTCGGTAGTAAATTTTAATAATTTCTACTCGTTGTTGGCTCGTATATCTTTCCATGATGAGGAAGAACTATTGAGGAAGAGACGGAGGTCGAGGCACAAAGATTTAGTGGAGAATTCTTTGAGAAGCATTAGTAAAGTTGTGAAAATTGCGAAAAGAATATGTATGGAATATTTTTATGTTGACAATCTGCAAAAGACCGGTGGTAATATGAAAAAATCTTGGAATTTTATAAAGAGTATTTTAGGTAGAATGAAGAAAACAAATATTGACTTCAGGGATTCACAAAGTCAGGAATTGGTGAGTGATCAGTGTAAAGCAAATCACTTGAACTCATATTTTATCGAGTCTGCCGAATAACTCAGGCAGTCAATTCATACTCGACCAGGAGATCATTACAACGGTCTTCGAACGCTTTTACATTCCCAATGTTGATTTTCAATTAATAGTATTCAATGCGTAGATGTTCATGAGGTTATAGCAACCATGAAAATAAATAAGAGCCCCGGTTATGATTGCATTACTCCAACGTATGTCAAAAGTTGTTCCGGAGAAATTACCCCAATTTTAGTGGACATATTTAATAAAATGCTTTATGATCATGAGTATCCCGATTTACTAAAAATGCATAAAGTGGTTCCAATACCTAAAGAGCCCAATGCATTTTCTTTGAATATGTATCGACCCATGGCAATACATTCAGTAATAGATAAAATTTTTGAGAAAATTTTGTTCGATAAATTACAATTATACTTTGATAACAACAATCTGTTGTACGATTTTCAGTTTGGTTTTCGAAAAGGTTGTGGCACTCAGGAAGCAATATTAAACGTCTTGCATTCTGTTTATAAGGGTCTAGACGATGGTTATTGTGGGGTTGCGGGAGTGTTCTTTGACTTTGCAAAGGCTTTTGATCTGGTTGATCATAGTATAATGTTGCAAAAATCAGTTCACTGTGGAATTCAAGGGAATGAATTCTTATTGTTCAAAAGTTATTTTCGCATCGCAAGCAGTATGTTGAGATAAATGGATCAAAGAGTCGAACTGGTAGTGTCGAATGTGGAGTGCCGCAGGGTAGTGGATTAGGTCCACTATTATTTTGTATTTACATTAATGATTTCAAGAATATAGAGTTTTTCGGTTCGCTATTTATGTTTGCTGATGACGTCAGCTTAGTTTATCCATACAAATATGATGAGGTACTTAAAACCCACATAGAAAAAGATGCTTCATTGTTATTTGAGTATGCAAGATTGAATAAATTGTGTCTTAATCCAGATAAAACAAAATTAACTCGTTTTCGACCCAATTCTGCAATCTTAAATAATAATTTTAGTTTTTACATTGATGGGAAATTTACAATGGAAAGTCACTCAATTAAGTATCTAGGTGTTGTTCTTCAAAGTAATTTATCTTGGGACTTGCATATTCAGTCGGTAAAAAGGAAAATAGCACCAGCAATTGGCATTCTTTTCAAGTTTAAAAATAAGTTTGATGTGAGAACAAAACTTGTTCTATATCAGTCTTTAATACATGCTCATTTCAGTTACATGGCAGTTGTTTATGCACACAACAAAAGTAGCAACCCGCTAAGATCACTTCAACGAATGCAGAACAAAGCTTTAAAAATTGTTTACAATTTACCTAAAAGGCATTCAACTGTTGCACTATTTAGGGATGTTTGCCGGGATATAATGCCGTTACCAGGCTTAAACCAATATCAAATTTTAATTTATGTCTCTAAATGTATTAACAATGTAGGCCACCACAATATATCGTTTATGCAAAAACCAATTTAGATTTAATACCAGGAATAGAACCAATATCAGAATTCCACTATGCAGGTTAGAAAAGACCAAGCAACGCATAGACTATGTAGGAGCGATTGCATTTGATAGTTTTTGATAGTTGATGATAGTTTTTGACCCGAAAAAAAATGAACTTTGATGAATCCTTTTCGAACTATTAGGGGGGAGTCCCCTGAGTGCGAAAGTACATTTGGAAGTTTCAGATTGGCTCCAGTTTTTGAGAAATCGGTATATATGGATATAGCTAAGTCTGCGCTTTTTAAACAAATTTTACCGGCCACAGGCCAATTTTTTTTTGGCCTAAAAGGGCTTAAAAAGCTTATTAAAATAGAAAAAACAAATGTTTGCGCTCGGTCCAACTTCTTGAGATATGGGCCTTTAAAGCTTGAGTATATAATTGGCCATATCTCACATATTTATGGTCCGATCTGGTTCCGGTGAATATCATTACAAAGACCATTAAAAACACTTTTTTAATCTGCATATAAATATATTACATTTTATTAACCCATTAGGGACAAATTTAGAAAAGACGATTTTTTAACCCCACTTTTTTGCTAAAAATCTGATTTTCTCAAAAAACAGCCCTAGTAAACCTATTTTATACCTAGACTCAGGTTGTAGGCAACACTTCAGGCTTTGTTTTAAGGTATAATACTTCGCATTAGCCCTTCCAAGACCGGAGATATTTATGTTCAAAATTTGAAATACAAGATAAATACACAGATATTTTATTAAAGTTGATTAATTATAATTAATTAACTTAAAAAAAACTAAAAAATATATAAAAGTCCAATATTTTGATTTTGAAGCTTAACTTGAGGCCTATGCTAGGAAAATAAATAAAATTTTGGAAAAAAGTAAAAAAACTTTAATTTTATCTTGTATTTCAAACTTTGAACACAAATATCTCCGGTCTTAGAAGAACTAATGCGAAGTATTATACCTTAAAACAAAGCCTGAAGTGTTGCCTATAACCTGAGTCTAGGTATAAAATAGGTTTACTAGGGCTGTTTTTTGAGAAAATCAGATTTTTAGCAAAAAAGTGAGGTTAAAAAATCGAATTTTTTAAATTTGTCCCCAATGGGTTAAATAAGTGTAATAAAATGTAAATGTAAAATGTATATGCAGATTTAAAGAGTTTTTAATGGTCTTTGTAATGATATTCACCGGAACCAGATCGGACCATAAATATGTGAGACAGGGCCAATTATATACTCAAGCTTTAAAGGCACATATCTCAAGAAGTTGGACCGAGCGCAAACATTTGTTTTTTCTATTTTAATAAGCTTTTTAAGCCCTTTTAGGCCAAAAAAAAATTGGCCTGTGGCCGGTAAAATTTGTTTAAATAGCGCAGACTTAGCTATATCCATATATACCGATTTCTCAAAAACTGGAGCCAATCTGACACTAACAAATGTACTTTCGCACTCAGGGGACTCCCCCCTAATAGTTCGAAAAGGATTCATCGAAGTTCATTTTTTCGACTATCACAGTGTAATCTTCCGTCAAATTTAAAATCTATTCAACAAATTGGAATATTTAAATCTTTATGTAAAGAATATATAACAAACGATGTTGAAACGCTTTTAGCATAATGGATTTATAAATATTTTATTTTTACAAATGTTGTAATGTTTATCTTTATATTGGATTATATTATATATCTTTAATTATTGTTATATTTGTACATACGACTTAAATACTTGCCAACTTGCCCCAAAATAAGCCATAAGGCGCTGGGGCCACAATTATATTGTAATATAAATCATTGTACAAATTAAAAAAAAAAAATAAAATAAAAATGGCAAACCTTACTGAAGAGAAATGTCAAAAGAGCGGAAAAAAATATGGCGTCGTTTGCTGTCCCTATCGATTTACTTTTGTAGCGTCTCTGTTGAAAAACCCTTTAGATACATCTTGTCATACGAAACTTTTTTTTTGTTTTTGAATAAAACTGTATACTTCCAAGGCAAACGGTTCTTGGTTTTTAAAGGACTTTAGTTCTAAAAAAGTTTTAGTTCTATAAATTTTTTAAATTTTAGGAGTAGGAACTGCATTAAATGAGACCTTCATTACAAGATGATTTCCGGGCAAATATAGTCCGAGTACTCGTCGAGACCTAACAACGATGTCTTGTATATTACGATCGAGGCGGAATGAAGACGGGCCCCAAGAAATAACACCCCAATTGCAAAATGAAAATGGGCCCCAAACCAATACACAGGTTACAACAACAATAAATTTTGGGGTGTTATTTCGTACATTTAGGGTTCATTTTCACTTACACTTGGGGTGTTTTTTTATTATGAATGTGGGCCCCAATGAAAGTGGACACCAATTATTTTTTGTTGAACATTTTCATTTTACTTGGCGTCCGTCTTCATGTTTTGGGATGTTATTTCATAACTAAATTGGAGTGTAATATCTCGGGGTGCTATTTCGTATAGCTACTAGAAAACCTAATGAAAATACACCCCATAATAACAAATGAAATTAGGCCCCAAATATTACTAAAATGTAAATAAAAGTAAATTTTAATAAACAATATTTTACTGTTTTAGAGAGAAATGAAAAAAAAAATTTCCAAAATAAAATCGCGCGATTTTTTGGGGAAACATTTTTTGCCTGTGGCGCTGCAACACACATTCAATATAAATTTTAATAAACTATATTTTACTGTTTTAGAAAGAAATTGCACCGTCGGTGGTGCAATGGCAGTGTGCGCGGCTCTTGTGCATGAGGACCTGGGTTCGATCCCTACTCTGACCACCTTAAATTTCTTTCGACGGCGGTCAGCTCGCTGAGTGACGGCGACACTGTCGAGTATTTAGCCATGAAAAAGCTTCTCAAAATACCGTTCGGAACCGGTGTAAAGCTGTAGGTCCCACTCAGTGAGTGTAAAACTAGAATGCGCACAGCTCACTGGTTTGTGAGAAGCTCTTCCTAATCCCTTAATGGGATGTAACGGGAAACCATTTATTTATTTTAGAAAGAAATGAAAGAAATTTTTACAAAAAAAGACATCAAGAAAGGGGAGACAAATATTTGAAATAAATATTCTATTCTATCTTAGTTTGTTTAATGTTTCATGGAATATGTTTATGTGTGTATTGTATATTGATTCTGAAATTAATCAAATCGACGGATAAAACTAAACCAATTTTTTTTCTATTGGGGCCAATTTTCCTGGGGTGCCATTTTCTCTTCTTTAAAATTACATTTCAAGAAAATACACTCCAAAGCGTCAATGAAATCTGGCCCCAAATTTTACCAGTATACAACAAATAATTATGTTTGGGTCCTCCTGCAGATCATTGGGGCCTTATTTTTAAACGGTTTAAAACCAACAAATGAAAGCCGCCCACACTAAAATATTTGGGATCGTGTTTCACAATTTTTTGGGGCCTTTCATTATTGCTTGGGAGGCTATTTCATTTTGAAATTTGGCGCCCACCTTCATAATGTAAACAACCCCTAAATTTGGAGCCCATTTTCATTTTGCAATTGGGGTGTTATTTCCTGGGGTCCGTCTTCCGGCCGCCTACGATCGAGCCACAAATGAAAAAAAAAACTACGATAAAACAAACGATTTTGGCAGTTTTCACGGGCTTGGAAAGGAACAATTTTTTTTAAAGTTGTCTCGAGGTGATCTTTAATGTTTGCAATAGACTTTGTGACATTTTTTTCGTAACCCATGCTCGATATGGTGTGTATGTTCGTGATGGTTATGTCCAGGCACCTTAAATGAACGAGTTCGAGAACTAGGGAACAAGTTAGACACAAATCTAATAACCTGAGACGCACCGGTATTAGCATACCATTCAGATTGCTCATATAGACACCACCAATGCATATGGTTTTGATTCGCGCCGTATATTAAAATTTTGCGGTAATCGACATATCTGATGGCCATACCCCTATCCAACACCCCAGCAGGTGTCCAGACAGAGATATAACCAAAACTCCCTTAGGGGCTAAGGTATTTAAGCAGCGTTTTTGAATATTCCTTTCCCTTATAATGTCTTAATCGCAAACGTTTAGCAATTCTGCATTCCCCTGCTCTGTTACTGTGTCCTCGTTTAAAAACCTTATGTCCTTTGTCTCCAATTAATTGACCTCCTACTGACGTATTTAGGTTAAATTGTATAGGCTCGCCATTGGCAATTAAATTTTTGCCTAAAAAATCCTAAGAAATTGTTTATTTTTATGCGTATGTGTGTGTGGGTGTGTGTGTGTGTGTGTGTGTGCGGAATTGTGATTTTCACCCCCCACATGGCATTGCATTAAATTCCTATACAAAAGTAGAAAAATTTTAGAGGAGGAAGAATGAAGCGAAGAGTAAGAAGAAGGACGAAGGACGATACAAGAGGAGGAGAGGCGTAAAGAAATGTGAATGTGTAGAAGAAAACATGAACATAAAGGGGTGGTTTCCCCAACAACAATTGCAAAGCTAAGAACAACAATGAAAACAAAAGGCAAGACCTCCAACTATTTTAAGTGTTTTTCATACCGTTCCTTTTCATTCATCCAAACATCCAAAGTGTTGATAGCAGTTTATGCGACTTTTCGTCCTTTTATTTTTATTTTGTGTTAGTGTAGGTACAGCGACGAGGCACATACAAGCACACATGCTCTTTTATCCATGTAGAAAATCTAGTGAAATTAAGGCTGAGACGAACAAAGTTTGCAATTCTTATGTGTGATTTGTGTATGTATATGGGTATGTGCATACATTCTAGTGCATATCAACGGATAGAGAAGGTATAGTCAAAAATTTTACAAAATATGTTTTCCTGAGGGAACTTTATGGAGATACTTTTTGTGGCTCCCCCAATAAAAAATTGTCAAGCATCGAATTATAGTTTCTTGTTCAAAACATATGCAATTTTCAAATGCAGACATCGAATATCCTTAAATAAATCCACACTTCTGCTACTTCTGCGAGAGCAGTAGCTCATCTTCTAAAGGTTTTAATTAGATCTAATGATAACATTCCTTAGAAAATTCGAAAACTTTAACCGTTTTAACTTATTTCAATATAAAATAATATTACTAATCCAAATTTTTAGAGCTTGAGTTCAGTACTGACTTATTCATTGGTACACGCTCAAAAATATCGACCCCAGCAACATATTTCAGGAACCATGTACATGTTTCTAAGCATTGTTTTCGTGAATAGAAGATCTGCTGCTTTTTGTGTATGTCACGTTTTTGGTTTCTACCGTTTTCAACGAACAAATACTAATTTGGGTCGCAATAATCAGGGTGATTCAGAAAGTTCCGGACAAATTTCTCCAACAAGCCCAAAAAATACAACCACTGCCTCAGAGTTAGCAACTTTACCCTACTACCCTCCAACCGTCAATCCGAAAATTTTGAACCCGCTGCCATTTCGCACCCTTGCATTATCGGACATGGTCCTAGTGGACTTTTCTTCATGAAATGAGCCAAGGAATACGATGGAGAAATTTGTCCGGAACTTCCTGAATCACCCGTATATATTCATTCGGCCCCAAACATGATATATTGAATAGCAAACACAATGCGTTTTGACACAAATATACTATATTTGAGACAAGCTACAAACACATTATTTTTGCAGACAAACAAAAAAAAAAGACAGATTTTCCAACGAGTAAAACAACTGCATAGTATTGAGTTTTGAATTAAAAATGTAACTTTTCAAATTCTATGGATGTTTTTCAAATTTCAATTTTTAGAATTAATATTTCTATTTAATTTAAGTCATTTAGTTTGCAGTTGATGTCGTTCCTCTTTCAAAGTTACCGTTAAGCTGGCGGGAAGTTCTTTTTAAAAAAGTTCGAAATTTTTATAAAGGGTGTCTCATTAAGAATGCACTTTTTAATTTTAAAATAAAAACACTTATTTTTTGAGATAGTTGTGGTTTTTTATTAGGTTGTAAATAAAACATGTTCCGATTAATTATAGTATAAAATATCCGTGAAATGGCCCCCATAGCTCTGATGACAGGCCATTACTCTTTTCATAAAATTTTCCTTGACTTTTTCACAGAGATGTGGCTGTATCTCACCGGTGATGTGTTGAATCTCGGATTTGAGTACAGGAATTATTTCTGGTTTCTTCGCATAAACCCGAGATTTCAAAAAAAAACCCACAGAAAGAAATTGCACGGCATTAAATCAAATGATCCTGGTGTTCAGTTGACATTAGAATTTCTTGAGATAATTTGTTCTGGACCGTGATGGTGATGGCGACACTATCGAGTACTCAGCCATGAAAACGCTTTTCAAAATACCGTTCGGAAGCGGTGTAAAACTATAGGTCCCAATCAGTGACTGTAAAACTGGAAAGCGCACATCTCTACTGGTTGTGAAAAGTTCTCCCCAATACCTTCATGAGATATTATGGGACACCATATTTTTTTTAAGATGTTCTGGAAATCGTTGCTTGTTTCATGCGCGTTATGGCAGATGACACCGTTTTGCTGAAACCACATGACGTCCAGATCCATGCCGTCCAGTTGAGGTCACAAGAACTCCGTTAGCATGTTCCTGTAACGAATGCCGTTCACAGTCACTATAATTTCGGCCATATCTTCAAAAAAGTAAGGCCCAATCACGCCGCCTGACTAAAATCCGCACCAGACAGTTGCTAGTTGTGGATGCAGTTGTTTCTCATGGATTGCATGAGGATTTTCTGAGCCCCATATACGACGATTTTCCGTATTCACGAAGCCATTCAGATGGAAATGCGCTTCATCGGAGAAGATGACATTTTTGAAAAATTGGCATCTACTTCACTTTGCTCCATTACCCACTGAACGAATTGCCGGCATTTTAAAAATTTATTTAATTTAATTTATTATTCTAAAGCGTATAAGTAACAATTATTTTTGTATTGTATGGTATGTATTTTTTTATAAATCATACGTCCTCGCCATATAAAGCTCTTATGGGGATATACAAAATATTAATTATAAAGCATACGCCCTCGGCAGATAAAGTTCTGAATTATAAACTAACAATGAAAGGAATATTCAATTCAATCAATACTTATTATTTTCATAACATGTACAATAGGGTGTACTGAAAACTGATTTATTTTGAATTTCAAGGTGCGTAGTGAGAGTTAATTACGGCAACGTCAAACTTTTTTTATACGCGGGTATTTGTAGGCCCCCACCAACCGTTGAAGTTTTGATTCCTAGTGGATTTGGGTAAAACTAATTGTATTTTGTTGGTCAATATGGGACTCAAACAACGTGACATGATGAGCAGACACAATTATTAATATTGTTACGAATTTCCTTATTCGTCCTTTTTGCGCTAATAAAACAAGGTTCATTTTAAATTACGATAATTACAGCAGTTATGCAGTAAACATTTATTTTACTCAAACAGTACAACAGATTACTTTATTTACACCACTTTACAATAAGTCTTATGTTTTACTATCAAATGAAGTTGCTTACTTTCCGGCGGTTAATCACAAACTGACACCCCGTTCCAAAGACCTCAGGTATTGATACGAACCCACCATACTCAAATGTAGTTATCTCTAGCGAATTCAAGAACCTTCTAGTCGTTGTTGTTGGTTATCTTTCTACAAATTAATAAATCCACCTCTGGAGTCATGTAGAACCACCTAGAATAGTGGAGAATTATCTTAACTGAGACGAATTCATGCTACTTGTTTAGCGAGCTGGTATGTTGTTACAATGCATACTTTCAGGCGCAGCTTTAATCGCCCTATTATTTACATAATTTTAGTCTGGTCATTAAGAGTAAGTAAAAGCTTTTACTTAATCGCAACAATATGTTATAATATACATTTTTGTGATCCAAATATGGCTTTGTTTGTTGACAATGACCAATTAAAAAGCAGCATATCTTCAATATACGAAAACAATGCTTGCACATACGTATATGAATGTTCCAAACATATACATGTTTACTGCATAATGTTACAGGGTCTCATTTTTCAGCGCGTGGGGAGAGCTTCTCTCAATCAGTGAGGTTTGCGCTTTTTAGTTTTACACTCTGTGATTGGGACCTACAGTTTTCCGCATGTTCCAAATGATATTTTGAGAAGCCATTTACATTTGGCAAAGTACTCGATGGTGTCACCATCACTAAGAGCGGTGACCGTCGTCGAACGATATGTAATGTAGTCAGAGCAAGGATTGAAGTCACGCTCTAATGTACAAGGATCGAAGTAATTTCTTACGCCACCTGTGAATTATAACATTCGTTCATACATCAATTGAAATTTAAACGACATTTAAAACACATCAATTGAAATTTGGAATTCTTCAATTGAAATTTGAAATACATCAATTGAAATTTGAAATACATCAACTGAAATTTAAAAGACATCAATTGAAATTTAAAACACATCAATTGAAATTTAAAATACACCAATTGAAATTTAAAAACCTAAAACATAAAATCGGCTAATAATTTTTAAATTTCAAGTGATGAATTTTAAATTTCAATTGATGTCTTTCAAATTTCAATTGATGTCTTTCAAATTTCAATTGATGTGTTTCAAATTTCAATTGATGAGTTTTAAATTTCAATTGATGTATTTCAAATTTCAAATAGAATTTTTAAATTTCAATTGATGTATTTCAAATTTCAAATATAATTTTCAAATTTCAATTGATATTTTTCAAAATTAAATTGATATTTTTCAAATTTCAATTGGAAATGGTGTAGAATGCTCTCTCCAGTCCCTGTATGGGATGTAATGTGAAACATTTTAATTATTTTATTTATCCCGTTTGTTACACCAAGTTATCGCATCTTGGTCTTCCTATTTTTCGTCTTTCTTTCAATGCATCTTCACAAATCTTTCGTCCTGGTTCATCCTTGCCAATTTTACTGACATCATCTATCGAGTGTAATAACGTTATTTTTATTCGCTTAACTACGTCGATGTCGATATACATTTCATGCAGCTCGTGGTTCATATGATGACGACACTCGCCCTTATCTGTTATAAGTATATATATTTTCCGAAGCATTTCCTCTCGATAACTCTTCCAGTGCTGTTTCATCTGCTTGCCATGTGGCCCAGGATTCTGTGACATAACTCCAGGCAAGTCGTATGGGATTATGATATTGTTGGATCTTTATTTCTCGTGGGAGAGAAAAGCACTTGCTTAGCTTGAAATGACGCCCAATGGTCTGCGTGATCTCATGATTGGCGTTTGTTTACAGAAGTTTACAGCCGATCCGAGGAGAATTAATATGTCTACTACTTCGGAATTCTAACGGTTCTCAACGTCCACGCTTTGATCCAAACGATTGGAGGCTCTACTCCACATAGGTCTGGCGAGCTACATTTTTTGGCCAAAACTAAAAATCGTGCACATAACAACACAATGAAGTTAAACACACAATTATTAGCAATAAAAATTAAATTTATTGAGTTTTAGAAAAGGAAATTGTTTTTTAACCCATATAGAACCGAAGGTACATATTAGTCCCCTTATGTTTTACTATATTTAAGTATTATTACACCGTGAGGCAGTAAATATTAGACCCGAAAAGCAACATACATATATGAAACTGAAGTCTGAATAAAAAAACGTGCGTTCACAGTTCATCATTCATGAAATACCTGTTTATATTAACCATATTAAATTTAAACTGAAGTACATTTCTAATTTCATTTAATTTACTTTTTAAATTTAAGTATTATAAGAAATCAGTCAGTTCATTTTCTAAAATTAAATTATCTTCTTCATTTTGTTCTTCAGGTTCATCTGTATTTTCTTCGCTATCCGTAGTTTCAGGAAGATCCTCAAAAGTTTCAGGAAGATCCTCGCAGCTTAATAAAGCAATAACTTCAGGTGGTAGTGTTAAGCGCTTTCTTTGATTTACGCGTGTATTTATTCGAAGAGACGATATTAAAGGGTCTGAGGTATCCAAAGCTCTATTAAATACATCAAAGAGATTGTCTCTGCGGCTAGTTCTGCGGGCGTGATCTAATCTGTCGCTCTTGTATACCTTGTTTCTAGATTCAGCTGCATCTTCTCCAAAACAACCCACTGGAAGCAATGTGTTTAACATTATGTCTTTACAATGAATAAGCACCTTATGAACAGTTGGGGTCATGGGACACCAGTAGTATATATTTTGAATACGTTGCGCGGTTTCAAAACAATAGGTCTCAAACTTGTCTAATTGAAGGGGAAATTGACATTGTAAGCAAATTAAAATTATTTTTAAACGAAAAATCACTTCAATGTCAAGTCCAGTTATTTCAGAAAAATTTTCATATTCTGAGAACGCACGTCGGGAGGTGTTGCCGTCGTTTGTTGATCCAAACCCTCCCACTTTCGGCATATCAACACGGAGTCCAAGCATTGACCAAAAATCGTCTTGAATGCGTTTTTTTCTTGCTTTTACATTCTCCTTATCGCCAATGTCACATATTCTCCACTTTTTAACATCGCTTTTGTACGCCAGGTGTAGTAAATATTCAAAAAATCTAATTTGACAGTGTAAGGGACTTATACCATATTTCAAATTCATTTCTTTTGGTTTGAATCTTTCGCATTTGTAGTCTTTAATATTAATAAAATCCGTAGGCGACGCTCCGCAAATGGGACAAGACTGTGTTGATTTTGTCTCTGTCAGGATATTTAAAACTTTTCCATCAATAACAGTTAAATTCATATTAAATGATATTTCCACTGCTTTGAATTCTTCAATTTGTATTGTGAGGCTTTCCAGCTCTTCAATCTGTTTCCTTAATTCAGCACCTTCTTTTAAGACTACTTCTTTCGTTTCCTTTACGAATTCCAGTTTCAATGGTCTACAAAACCTGGTAGATTGGGGGGTTCTATTGCACCAGATCACTCTTCCTGAACCATCTATAAGTCTCAAGGGAATTACCGTGGTTGCCAATAGAGAGGAATCTGCGTAACAGGATGTATTTGGCTTTTGAAATAGTTGATTAAATTGGGCTTGGCCGGTGCTGCTATCAAACCCATAGCTTAAAATTAACTCTGCTGATATGTAGTTGCTTTTGCTTCTATTCATTATTGATGATACTACTTCTCTCTGCATTTCAATAATTCTTTTTGCAGTGTGTATTAAAAGCTGTTGTAGTGGAACTTTGGCAACGGTTTCACTTACACAGACTTCATTTGGTCTACAACTATTTTTTGCTGCCAATAGTCTCATATAGGATGGAAATATGTCAGACTTTCTTTGTGTACTTTCCAGCCTTATGTTGCAATATTGCCTCTTTGTGAAATTATTTTCTAGAAAGAATGCTAGCGCCTCCTCATCTGACAGAGCAATTGGACGATTATCATTTTCCGAACACAATTTTCGTAGCTTAGATGGTCTTGCCGGACTTGCCATAGTTTTTTTGAGAATGACGACTAAATCTTTCTTACCTTCTTTTCGAGCCGACATTAGTGATGCTTGCATTAGTATTTCAGTCTCATTTGCTGTGGACTTTGATAGTTTAGCTGCCTCCCTTCTTTTACTGCGATCAGACATTTCCGAAAATTGCATTCGAGGCCGTCCGCAGGTTGATGAAGGCGTAGCTGCTGAGATTTCTTCCTCCAACGAAAAAGTATCTTCACCAATTAAGCTACTTGCTACGGGGGCTTTAAATATTATTTCCTTTTGAAGCCAGTTATTATTTTGTGAATGAAAAACGTCAATTGATCTAAACGCTTTCTGCCATTTTGCATCCAGTCTAGAGGCATAAACTCTAATTTTGTCTTTCAAATACTTCTCATAATCAATAGAAATATTCGATTCTCCGATCTTTTCACGAATATAATTGAAAAGAACTTCGCCTTTTTTTATATTTCCAGGTCTACTTCGCCAAACTCGTAAAAGGTCGGAATTTTTAAAGATAAAGTTGCCTGAAAAACAAACAGATTTATCAATATTTTGCAGCATTTTGCACAATATCATTGCTGCGTCGAAAGCACCACAACTCACTGTAACTTTGTGCGTTGTTGGTTTATTGAACTCCATTGAACGTTTTTAGTTATACTCTATAGATTGTTTGTTTAGAAGCAAAAATCTAAAATTTTGAGGTTATGGAGTTTTTTAATATTTTTTCTTATTACCACATTTTTTTTTAAATGTTTCACTGCTGAAAATTTAAGTACTTACCATCGTTATTAATATCCATAATTAATTGATTAAAAATTTGTTTTTATTTGTTTTTAACTTTTGATTGAAAAACACTAAAAAATCACTCCACGTGTCTAAGTTTTCTACTGCACTAAAAATCATTGAACTTCCTCGCTTCACAGCATAACGGTTGATTGAAGTTTGCAATAACAAAATATTGTTTGTGTTTTTTTGAAGTGTTTGCGACAATATTACAACAACAAATATCGAAATAAAAGTTTAGAGTTTTGGCCAAAAAATTTAGCTCGTCAGACCTATGTGTACTCGTTGAAATTATTTTCTTCGGATTGGTTCCATTACTGTTAAACTCATTTGTACTGATTCTTTTTGATTCTCGAAAGGGCTGCGGGAAAATCTCACATCCTATAGACAGGTTGTTCGAAAGAAAGCAAAAAATATTTTACGAATTAAGAATGACATTAAATTATTCAAATGTAAACACGAGCCACAAGTTAGTTAGTTTGTGGCAGTTAACAGGTGTTTTAATGCATCGTATGATTGATATTAATTCCAAAAAAAGAAAGATATGGATAATATTGAGAGCGTATGAGTAACGTTACTGGCATTTCACTGAATATCATTCATACGGTATGGTTATTTGAAATGTCGTTGTTTCACAGGGTGGCTGATGAATATTGCCAAATAAACAATTTCAAATAACTTTTTTTAAATCCATGTAAATAATTTTTTCTTTACCAATTTGAAAACATATCCAGCATATCCAGTTATCATAAAGTTTAACGTTTTAGATTCCATGGAATTTAAAACTTATAACTGGTAGTTAGCTCTAACTAGATATTGGCATTTCCACAGAAAGGTTAACCTTTTGTCACATCACGTCACCCTCGATAATTGCTTATATTTTAGGACCAGTTATTTTGATTCTCTTCTTATCTTACATTCTATATTTAGGAAAAAAAAAATCGAACCACACGGTCCCAAAATATAAGCAATTAACGAGGATGACGTGATGTGGCATGGGGTGGCACTTTCTCTGAAAATGCCCATATTGTGAAAATGACGATAAGTCTTTTTGGTGGATTTTAAGTCTGGGTAAATTTAAATAAACTCAACGCTCGGCGCACATGTGCGACATCTTGTTAAAAAATTATGCATTACTATCTGTAGGGTCACTGCGTGAACTGATTCAGTGTCGTTCGAATGGATTGCTTCAAATGATTCAAATTTAAGATCAGGAGAGACTACAAAAGGTCAGGAGAACTGCACGGAATGTAAAGTTTCTTGAAATCAGCGTAGTGGAGAATTTTCGCTGCAATTCTGCCATAACATGTCTGACTATGTGACAAGTTGCACCATCACAGAATTGAAAGAGATTATCTTTCTGCATAGTTCTGGAAAGGATAAATCTTTTAAAATACTTAAGCAACGGTCTCCATGGATCTTAAAAGCATGACCCATTTCTTCAAAAAAAAGTTAGGCCCGATAATGCAGTTTGATGAAACTGCAGACAACATTGTGACTCGAGCTGGATGCCATACCAATTTCTTCTCATGCCGTACCTGTGGGTTAAGCGAACAACAGACTTGTCATTCATGAGCATGAGCGTGCTCGATAACTTTTTATTTGGCTGATGAATTTGAAATAATAAAGGGTCCGCCAACTAACTTTTTTTTTCAACTAGTGCTTATTTCGTGAACGGTAACACTTAGCTCATGTCTGATTTGACAGATAATTAGTTTTATCCTTCCGCTGAACGAATATGGTTGTGTATACGCTTGAACAACGCTCGGAAATATTGCGACATTACTTTGAAAATCATGGTAATGTTCGCTAAGTGCGCCTGCGATCGACTTACAGAAGATGCCTTACAGGAGATTTCAGATGAAGCTCATTTTGATCTTGGCGGGTATGTAAACAAGCAAAATTGTTGCATTTGGGGCACAGAAAACCCGCACGCATACATTGAAAAGCCGATGCACCCAAAACGAGTCACTGTTTGGTGCGAATTTGGTTACAGTCAATGGCGATCGTTATCGGGCCATGTTGAAGGAATTTTTGTTCACAAAAATTGAAGAGGAGGGTATTGGCAACATTTGGTTTCAACAGGACGGCGCACAGTGTCGTGAGGGCGGCCAAAAATTAAAAATATTACTGTACTAGTTTTTAAAAAAGGTTGATGTCGTTGTACAAACAACACTTCATTTATGCTAAATCAAAAAGAATTTTTAAAAAATGTTGTATTTCCAAAAAGTTATGAGTATTCAAAGTTAATAGTTGTAGTAAAGAAAATATCGATATATAAAAATGAAAACAATTATGGCCGAGGCAGCCATTTGAATGAAATTATTTTCCATTATTAACCGGAAGGATTGTACTTTCAAATAAAAAAAGAAATTTGAGAAAATATTCAGTAGTTTTTTTTTATAGCATTTTCAAAAAAAAAAATTATTTGGCGATCCCGTTATTACCAAAAATCGATGTAAACATGATAGTGATGCGAACAACTTCGATTACATTCCTATTTGATATGAAGAAGGGTGGTAGACTGACAATAAACAGCAACGATAGCTGGTGTTCATGCTCATGAATGACAAGTCTGTGGTTCACTTTAGATTCACTGCAAATTGGATAATTTTGAATTTGAATTTTATGACAGATTTTGCTAGTTGCTACACTACCAATTGAAATTGGAAAAATATCAACTTAATTTTGAAAAATATCATCTGAAATTTGAAAATTATGTTTGAAATTTGAAATACATTAATTGAAATTAAAAATTATATTTGAAATTTGAAATACATCAATTGAAATTTAAAAAACATCAATTGAAATTTTGAAAGACATCAATTGAAATTTGAAAGACATCAATTGAAATTTGAATGACATCAATTGAAATTTAAAAAACGTCAATTGAAATTTGAAACACAACAATTGAAATTTGAAAGATATCAATTGGAATTTAAAATTCGTCACTTGAAATTTAAAAATTATTAACCGATTTTATGTATTAGATTTTTAAATTTTTAAGTTTTAAATTTCAATTGATGTCTTTCAAAATTTCAATTGATGTATTTTAAATTTCAATTGATGTTTTTCAAATTTCAATTGATGTATTTAAAATTTCAAATAGAATTTTCAAATTTCAATTGACGTATTCAAATTTCAAATAGAATTTTTAAATTTCAATTGATTTTTTTCAAATTTCAATTGGATATGGTGTAGTTTCGAACTCCGTGACAAGTTCAACATCAGATGCCTAACTATTGTGCCTGAATTGATAATTTTTTTTGTTTACATTGACGTTTTAAATCAAAATGGGACTCGTCCAACATAAAACCTCAACCACCATTTAAACGGATTTCGTTCTCAACCTTCATCTGAAAGAAAAATTCCAAGCGAATCGAGAATTCTGTTGGATTTAGGTTGCTTGTTATTTAATTTTTATAAAGAAATAAATTTAAATTGCTTTGCAGAATTGTGTGTTTGTTAATACTCATTGAAGTAGATAAACTGCTTGTCGAAACTCTAGGATTGACTTGTATGGCAGCATCTATAGCAACAACTGAGGGACCACGATGATAACGTCTTCTTGTGAATAGTCCACGTTGGGTAAAATTGTTAACAAGCCTGATTATATCACATATGCTCGGAGGAGTGCCACAAAACCCGCGCCTAGCTGCTTCCGAAGTGTGGGACCTCTTTGATAACGCCTTCTTGTGGTTGTCACACCCTTGTCAAAATTGTTAACGAGCCTCATCAGAGGAGTGCCGCCAAACGAGAACCTAAACTCTCTTTGAACGGAAATGACAGAGAACCATGAGTCTTGAACGCCAGGTCAATTTACAAGTTCAACGATGTGGACAGAATATGAGGTCCCATATTATCACAACGGTAATCATTGTACTGAAAGTCTTTCAGTAGTGACAGACTCTTACACCTAACCTAGACTCGCTGTCCGACCAAGTAGATCGTTGATGACAAGTACTAACGCACATTCCACACACATATTTGTTTCATCATCCAAATCATAAATTTTCCTTAAAAATTTCCGTTATTTATTTCCCTTTTCCTTTAATTTCCTTTAAAAAAATCACCGATTAATCACACACGTTGTTATGTTTAATTCCAAAAAGGATATTATTGATGGTCTAAAGCTAATCTTGTATGAAATATCTTAGTACTTTCGTGTGTTAAATAGTACCTTTATAACATTTTACCATCCCCGCTAGTAAAGTGTCTATATTCAGTCATTCACAAGTATTTTTCTTTTATACATACATACATTCCATCATACATACATATGTATGTGTGTACATTTTGCACTATACTATGCCTTACCACACCGTAAACAAACATCCATACATACATACTTAAAAATGCATGCATACATACATAGCCTCCTAGTAGTCAGTGTATGCATGGGCCCACCAGTCTAACAACAACAAAAAAAAAACACTTCTGTGTAAAGGATCATCGACACAAAACTGACCTAATTTCAGTTTCTCAGTCAACTTAGGCGCAAGGCTGGCGTACAATGAATGATTTTTTTTTGTTGTTGCTGTTATTGTTATTCTGTTGATTGTGAAGAGAAGAAGAGAATGTGGAAGAGTAAAGAGAGAGAGTTAGGGTGAAATGAAGAGAGTGCATTAAAGGAAAGAGAGGTAAGAGAAGCAAAGGCGAGAGCGACAAAAAAAAAGCAAAGCCTTTTATGGTGCAATACATCACATATCGCGAGTGCAGAGTTGAGTTTTTAGTGGGTCAGTGGGTGAATTTAAAGGTGATTTTATATTAATTCATGTATAGTGCAAGTCATATACAAGTACATATACATACATACATTCATATAGAGGTATATCTATATATGTATGTATATATATGTACATATAAAAATTCATAAATATGTATGCGAATCTATACATTCTAGGTACGAGTATTATTGTTGAGCTAAACTGTTTTCTTTTTGCTTTTGACTGATTTGCGACGTTATGATGATGTTTTTAATGATGATATCTCGTCTTGCCACGACATTTTCTTATTGTATCTGTGGCTATGTAAGTGCCTTGATATATTAGTGTGTGTGTGCGTGTATGTGGGCGTGTAGGCGTTAGGTGTTATTTTAGTTTATGTGTGTGAGTGTTTATGAGTTGTGTGATTCTTCTTGTTTGGCAGGTGGTTTAGGTTACATGTTAATGTTTCTTTTGTTTTGTTTAACGAAGGAGGTATGGAATGTTAAGGTTTCGTAAGAGACGCAGAATTAAAATTGAGAAAACAAAATAATAATTGAAATTCAAAAGACATCAATTATCTTTTAAAAGACATCAATTTGAAAATAAATTTTAAATTCAAAATACATTAATGGAAGTTCAATACAAAAAAAATTTAAATTAAAAAGACTTTAATTGGCATCAATTGACATTCAAAAGATATAAATTGAATTTCAAGTAAAACAAATATCAAAGTGGCCGACGGTGGTGCAGTGATTAGTGTGAACGTGGGTACGAATCCTGCTCTGAACACCTGACAATTCCTTCGACGACGGACACCTCGGTTAGTGATGGCGACACTATAGAGTACTTAGCCATGAAAAAGCTTCTCAAAATACCGGTGTAAAGCTGTGGGTCCATGCAAAACTAGAAACCGCACAGCGCACTGACTGTGAGCAGCTCTCCCCAGTCCCTATTTATCGCATTCGAAATTTCCGTTTCCTATTCAAAAGTTGTGAATCAAATTCTAAAACTTTGATTTTAAATTCTAGATATACCACAACGCTCTGTCCTCCCTCCATCTATCTATCTAATCATCAACGACCTACTTGGACGGACTGATAGGCTAGGTTAGATGTAAGAGTCTATCACTACTGAACGACTCCTAGTACAATGATTATCGTGGTGATACCACTGGACGTCATATTCTCTCCCCATCGTTGGACCTGTAAATTGACCTGGTATGGTTATGGGGCGTTCAAGACATATGATACCTCATTCCAATATTCCAGGATGTGGCTAAAGAAGAAATGTATATTAGACCCTGGCGCACTAATTACTACTCTGCAGAAAGGTCCTCAGATCATTCAGCTTAATTTCCTGAATGGGCGATTAGATTCAAAATTAAGTAAGATATTAGATACTATTTCTTACTCGTACAAAAGGCCTGGAAATAGCATATGAAATGTTCCACGCTCTCGTCCTTCTTCTCATCCCCACAGCTTCGGCAGCAATCGTGAGCTGAGATTCCAAGTCACGACGCGTGCATACTAGTGATATCTTTAGGGCATAACTTGGCCAGACACTGAAAAATCTAAAATTGTTTGTTGTTTGAATGCAAATGTAACGTGTTTGTAGCTTGTCGCAAATATAGTATACTTGTGTCCAAACACATTGTGTGTTTGCTATTCAATATTACATGCTGGAGACGCAATAGTTAATATTCTATAATATATGCTTTTGTGGCTCAAATATATGTTTGTTTGTTGGAAACTGCTGAACACAAAAACCTGACAGTCAACAAAGAAACAAAAATGCACCGGATCCTCAATTTATGAAAACAATGCTTGCACGGAAGTATATAAATGTTCCAAATATATACATGGTTCTTGCTACAGGGGTCCTTTTTTCGACGTGCATACTTGACTACTGAACCTGAATTTTGTATCGTTCGCATGTTTGAGAGCTTCGATTTAAGCAGGAGCTTGCATTCAGGGAGGGTGCTCCATATCCAGGGGAACGGGTAATGTACTTCATAATCTTGCCAGCTTATCTGCTCTATGTTTCTCTGGAACGTTTCTGTGCCCAGGCGCCCATATAAGGTTAATGTCGAACAGCTTGTCCATCAGTTCTTGAAGCCAGCAGTAGAGATTCTAGATATTTTATAGCAGAGCAGATGTTGCTACCTTAGGCAGTGATGACGTTTCGTCCCAGCCGAAGGGCAACTTCTTCGAAAGCCATGACTGCGAACCCTATCTACTATTTTGCAGATGGCAGCTACATATGCCTTTCGTATTCGTTTGAACGTCGTCCTAGTCTTTCCGAGGTACAAGGGAAAAGCAATTCACTTAGACAAGGTATACAGGATGGCGCACCAATTGTGATACAATATTAAATTGAAATAACTTTTGTTTAATCGATGTATTTAATTTATTTATTTTTATTGCATAGAAAATTTAATTTTATTTTTTATATCCAATTGGTTTTGAAGATGTAGACCGTAAATTAACTCCATGCTCATCCGCGTAAATGCGACACCACGTCAGAAAATTATTGATTGTGGCCTGAAGGGTTGAAGTCGAGATCACCTCAATTATTGTTTAAATGGTTTGTTTCAATTCAGTTAAATTCCTTGGTTTCGCTTGATATAACCCCATAAAAAAAGTCTGGTGCAGTCGGGCCAGGTGACCTTGGGGCCAGCGGAAAGTGGAGTTTCTGGACATTAATTTGTTTAGGAATTGTCATTGGAGGTCCACCATAACCGGTCTGGCTATGTATGCAGTTCCTCCATCTGGCTGGAACCAAATGTTGTTGAAACGGATACGTCTTCGGCGCAGTTCTGGGTAAAACAAACTCTTTCAACATCTTTAAATAACGATCCCCATTGACAGTTACTATTACTCCGTTTTCTTCAAAGAAGTATAGCCCCACAGTGCATCTTGATGAAACTGTGCACAACACAGTGACTCGTTCTGGGTGCAGTTCCGACTCATGGAATATTTCTGGATTATATTCACTCCATATATGGCAAGTTTGCTTGATTACATTGCCGTTTAGATCAAAATGGGCCTCATCATACAATAATATTTTGGCAAAATTGCAGACGAATAGGTAAATCCAGAGGGGTTAACTTGCTTGTAATTTGGACTTTGTATGGGAACAAGTTTAAGTTATCATGAATTATCCGTTGTAATGACGGTCTGCTAACTCCAATTTGCGCCGATAAGCTTCGAGTCAAAACGCTTTGAAACTCTATCTTTTGTTGTTGTTTGAATGTAAATATAACGTGTATTTGGAGCTTGTCTCAAATATAGTATCTTTGTGTCCAAACACATCGTGTTTGCTATTCGATGTTGGATACACTAAGATTAATATCTTATAATATCTGTTATTGTGATCCAAATATGGCTTTGTTTGTTGAAAACCGCAGAAACGAATGTTCCAAACATATACACGGTTCCTGCATAATGCTACAGGAGCTGTTTTTTCGACGTGCATACTTGCCTGGTAATCCTGCATTTTTTATCGCCAAACCATCTATCATTCGCATGTCTGAAAGCTTCGGTTGTAAATATATACTTTTAGTGTAGTGTAGATAATTTCATAATTAGCCTAAATCTTGGTTTGCCATTACAACCCATGATGGGAAATGGGAGAGCTGTGATCTTTCTAATTACAGGATTTACTAAAGTAGTTTAGAGGATTACATAAAATACAAACTGTTATGTATTAGAAGGCTTTTTTATGGTTAATTGCTCGATAAGGCCATGTTAGACTATTAGATAAATCGTTGGATATGTCAAAATTTTCATTTGATGAGAGCGAATGGTATAGTGTAAACATGAGGAAACCGATTTGCAAAAAGAAATTTGATAGATCTGTAATATTTCGCAAATTCTTTATTTTCTTCAAAATGAATAATGTGATCAGGGTTGCATTTAAAAAAAAACGAACAAAATCTCAGAAAAACCTAGTGACAATTTGTATTTCGTAGTTTTTTTTTCAATGCTTAATCTTTGGTTACAATTTCCTTTTTTCTATATTCTATTTTTATTTTATTACGGTTGTAGTTTGATTATTTTGTATTTTGTTTTTTTTTTGTTTTGTACCACCTCCGATAATGGAATAAGACTGATAGACTTCGCCGCTGCAAAGAACATGGTAGTTAGTAGCACACGATTCCAGCATAAGGACATTCATAAGGCGACCTCGATATCTCCTGATCAGCGGTCGAAGAACCAGATTGATCAGATGGTAATAGATTGCAGGCACTCTTCCAGTGTAATGGATGTACGTGTGATTCGAGGTGCCAATATCGACTCGTATCATTACCTGGTGGCTGCGAAAGTTCGCACAAGACTGAGCAGGGCGAAAAACGTACGCGGCCGAACACAGGAAAAGCTGGATATTGACAAGCTAAAAATACCGGAGATATCAATGTCCTATCGACAGAAGCTCTTTCTCCTGCTTGAGTAGAATACCCCCCTCCCGAAGACCCAGATGCGCAATGGAAGCACATCACCCTTTCTTCGGAAACCGCTGCAAGGACTGAACTTGGCTATCAAAAAACGCAGAAGGATAAGCCATGGTACGACGAAGAATGTCGCATTGGAACTGATGAAAAAGACGCTGCACGTATGGCAACGAAACAGTCAGTTACAACGCGTGCTGCGACTAAGCGGTACAAGAAGCTAAGAAGGGAGGAAACCCAACTATTTAGGCGGAAAAAATGGCAGTGGGAGCAGAGAGAGAGTGAAAAAAGCGAAATGTGCAGGATGAATGGTGAATCCCGAAAGTTTTTCCAAAGGGTAAGAAGATTGAATAACGGGCCAAATAATGGGCTGCCCTCCGGCAAGGACGAGAATGGGAATCTGGTGACTGAGAAGTAGAGTGTGCCACCCTTCAGCACTACTCAACTAGGATTCTTCCACTGAAGATCAGAAGGTAATGATACTGGAAGATAGTGTAGATTGTACCCCCCCCCCCCCCCCAACCAAGACGAGATTAGAACTGCGATCTCCCGCCTTAAGAATAATAAAGCCGCTGGTGCGGATGCCTTACCCTCTGAACTTTTTAAGGCAGGTGGCGAAGGACTGATAGCCCACATGCATCAACTGATATGCGGTATATGGTTGGGGGAATCTATGCCCGACGATTGGAGTCGCAGTGTATTATGTCCTGTATTCAAAAAGGCTGATCCGTGTGTCTGTTCCAACTATCGCGGTATCAGTCTTTTATTCATCGCATATAAGGTCTCTGTCGAGCATATTATGTGAAAGACTAAAGCCAATTATTGAAAACCTGCTTGGACCTTATCAGTGTGGTTTTAGACCAGGCAAGTCCACGACTGACCAAATATTCAAATATGGAAAAGACCCACGAAAAGCAAATCGATACAAATAACCTTTCTGACGATTACCAAGCTGCTTTCGATAGCCCCATACGGGGAAAACTGTACGAAGCTATGTCTGAACTTGGTATTCCGGCAAAACTGACCCGCCTCTTTAGAATGACGCTGACTAACACCAAATCAGCAGTGAAGGTGGGGAAGGACCTCACTGAGCCATTCTGTACCTAGCGAGAACTGAGACAAGGCGTCACACTTTCGTGCAATCTCTTCAACATCTTAATGGAGATAATAATGGGAAAAGCTGCAGTAAATACGAACAAGACCATCAACACGAAAAGCCACATGTTGCTGGCGTATGCTGCCGACGTAGACATCATTGGGCAAAATTTGCGAGAGGTTACTGCAGTATTTTCAAGAATCGAAAAGGAATCAGTGAAGGTGGGTCTTGCTGTTAATGACGGCAAGACAAAATTGATGGTGTCGACGACTAGAGAAACCTCTCGACTTGGTCCGCACTTGAACGTTGACAACCGATTTAATTTTGAAGTGGTAGATGAATTTGTCTACTTTGGATCCGCAGTGAACAAGGACACCAACGTCAGCCTGGAGATAGATAGGAGAATTGTGCTTGCAAATATATACTATTTTGGGCTCAGCAAGCAGTTTAGGAACAAAGCCCTCTCTCGACGGACAAAAGTCAAGCTATATCAGACTCTCATTTTACCTATCTTGACATATGGCTCCGAAACTTGGGTCATATCGCAAGCGGATGAAAAACACCTGGGAGTTTTCGAGAGAAAAATTCTCCATAAAATTGATGGTTCTGTTAAAAAAATCGGCGAGTACCGACGTCGTTGGAACCTAGAGCTATATAATTTATATTCTGACATGGACATAGCTGGGTGAATCAAATTGGGTCAATTGCGTTGGCTAGGCTATTTTATCAGAATGGACGAAGAAAGATTTTCGAGAACGTACCCGATAGAAGCAGGAATGAGGTCGACCAAGACTCCACTGGAAAGACCAGGCCGAAGAATCCTTCCGTATCCTTGGTGTTACCAACTGGCGAGAAAAGGCGAAGGATAGAGCCAGTCGTCTGACCTCATGAGGTTGTAAATAGTCAATAATAAAAGTATTATCACTTTGCAGACAGATGTTTTTGAATTCTCCATAACTGATAGTGTAAATGGGAAGCAGCATTTCCTTCTAATTAAAAAGAGTTTGTAAAGTTGGTATTTGCTTTAAGGAAATTTAAGAGATCATCTTTCTGGGGTTAGTGAAAAAACGTAAATGCTGCGGGTGGAATTCGAACTTATGTACATTCGCTGGACGACCGTTTCGATGTTTTTGAAGCATCATCTTCTGCAGCGTCTAGCCTAGAGTTCCATTCTATTTCCTTCTCCGCGAATCGTTATATTTGCAGTGATGGTCTATCATGGCCTTAAGCGAAGTGACCATAGCCTAATAAAATGTAAAATGGTCAGGGCAGGAATTGAATTCACGTTCTCGGGAACAAGAGTAGTTTATGTATGTTGACCACTACACCATTCATGGCCACTTCATAATACATTTTCATTTCCACCACCACATTATCTATTCCTCCTTCGTTGAATCTGTTCTATAGTATTTTTCTGTAGTATCAAAAGATTATTTTAGCATGCAAAATACATCCGCACTTATATACATACATACAAATGATGTATGTACCATAGATTTATTGATGTATGGATGTGTGTAATATGTAATATGACACAACTGTTAGAGAATACAACAAAAAAACAAATATACATTTTGTATCAGACACGGTTAAAGCTACTGGTGCGAATTCCCATTTAAGAAGAATACGATTATGACGATGATGATGACGATGATGATCATGATGATGATGATGATGATGTTGTAGTCGTATTTGCCCTTATCAAATGGTTGTAGGTTCTTCATTGTTTCTGGTGCCATCTTATTCACTCATTCACTTGCCGCCTGCAATCATTTGCAATTTGTTTTTATAGTTATTGTTGTTGCTATTTGAATGAATACAACATTACACACACCCACACACATTTATTGACATTGTAGTTGTGTATTACAAGGATTCTTGCGATAGGTTGGCGGGGCAAGTGGCACTGAAGACAGACACCTACACCGTGTCAGTATCATGATGTTTGATTGTATTTGTGATTGTGCCATTTTTAAGGTTATTGCATTAGGTACGAATGAACGAGCGAATGTGACAGGTACCAAAGATATTTCCTTTAATATTTGGTTTGTAATTTTTCATTTTTTGATTTGATTTGTGCATTGATTATGGGAAGTATACCCAAGAGGCAAAATTCAAAAATTACACGATAACACTAAATGATCAATGAGGAGAAAATGATTTCCAGCGAATTCTATTGAACAGCATAAATTTTAAAACCATTTTAGATTTTCTGGCATATGCTTCTTTCTCCATTGACCTTGCCTGCAATCCAAACTTTGTTATTAGTTTTTAGTAATAGTCTGTAAGGATTATTGAATGTCCATAGACGGAATTAAATAAATTAAATAAATAAATAAATCCGATATTTAGTTTCAGAAAGTTGCAATTATTTTCAAGCTAACAATTTATTGTTTCGGTTAGTGAAAATAATTTGACACAGCTACGAATAGGACTCGAACTCATAATCACAGGACGATGCTTTTTTTGTACAAAAGTTTTATACCGTGCAGTCGGACAATAGTCGTCGTTCGTCTGAAACGTTGGGCAGGAACACCAGAATGCCTCGACTTAACAATATGGATATTAGGGATGAAAATTGCATATGGTCCCACATAAAAATATGCATCTTTGCAAGTAAACTTGCTAATGTTTGCATTTAAATATAAGTGAGTTTAGGACTTGCAATTATATGAATATTTGGAGTGTATTCCAAACATATACATGGTTCCTGCAGAGAATATGTTAAAGAGGTCGTTTTTTCAGCGTGTAGATGGCAGGCACTTTTCTTGTTTAAAGGGTGTACGTGTGATTCGACTCGGATCATTACCTAGTGGCTGCGAAAGTTCGCACAATACGAAGCCGAACACGTGGAAGGTTAGATAGCGACAAGCTACAAATACCGGAGATATCAAAGGCCTATCAACAAAAGCTCAATCTCCTGCTAGAGAAAAATGTTCCCACTCCCGAGGAACCACAAGCCCAGTGGAAACTCATCTCCCATTTTTTGCAAACCGCTGCAAGGACTGAACTTCAGAATCAAAAACCGCAGAAGGGTAAGCCATGGTACGACGAATAATGTCGCATTGCAACTGATGAAAAGGACGCTGCACTTATGGCAACGAAACAGTCAGTTACAATGCGTGCTGCGAATGAGCGGCTGAGAAGCGAGGTAAATCAACTATTCAACTGGAAAAATTGGAAGTGGAAGTAAAGAGAGAGTGATACAGCGAAGGTACAGGATGAATAACGAATGCCGTAAATTGTTCCAGAACATAGGAAGATCAAATAATGGGCCGAATAATGGGCTGCCCTCGTGCAAGGACGAGATCGGGAATCTGGTGACTGATAAGCAGTGTGTGCTTAAAATGTGGGGAGACCACTTTCCAGCACTATTCCACTCAGATTCTTCCACGGAAGACCAGGAGGTAATGATTGTAGAAGATAGTGTAGATTGTACCCCCCTCCCAAACCAAAGCGAGATTATAACGGCGATCTCCCGGCTTAAGAATAATAAAGCCGCTGGTGCGGATGGGCGACCCGCTAAGAGTTTTAAGGCTGGTGGCGTAGGACTGCTAGTCCACCTGCATCAACTTATTTGCGGTATATGGTTGAGGGAATCTATGCCTGACGTTTGGAGTCTCAGTGTATTATGTCCTGTATTCAAAATGGGTGATCCGTGTGTATGTTCCAACTGTCATGGTATCAGTCTTTTATCCATCGCTTATAAGGTTTTGTCGTGCATATTATATGAAAGACTAAAGACAATTGTTGAAAACCTGATTGCACCTTATCAGATGAGCCAGTGCGATAGGTTTTCGATAACCTACCCGATTAAAACAGGAAAAGGGGACAACCAAGACTCCGCTGGAAAGACCAGCCCGAAGACTCCATCTGTGTCCTTGGCGAGAAAAGGCGAAGAATATAACCATTTGCAGGAATGTGTTAAAATTTGTTTAATTTGTTTAATTAATATGTGTAAGACATCTGACCTCATGAGTTTCAAAAATAGTCAATGAAAGAAAGATTCCTATATCGGTTCCTATTGTGGATAACAATAATCCTTTATGTTCCAAAGTTTGGGCAGTTTACTCATCAACCGACATTTTATTAATGTCCTATTTAGAGAAAATGTCTAAAAACCACTTTCAACTTTGAACTGACTTTAGCATTATGCTACATCACGAACCATAGTTGTCTTTGTGAACTATTTAACTAACTTCAGTTCCATTATTTGATGCCAATATAAATTTGTATACCAAGTACGTTTGCGTAGAAAATACCAAAGGACCAAATATTAGCAAACTATTAACAGTCAAATACATTTAAAGTAATAAACTCCAAGTTTATATTAGTTTCCGCCATATGGGAATATCAAGAATACTACTAATAGTTAACTGCGTTTCATTATACGATACGTTAGTTAAAGATTCTGGGGACGGATTATTAAAATAATATGAAAATGCTGAAGTTAAGTGAAAAGAGGTAAACAATTTTCTTCACAAACTACTTAAGTAACTGCAATTGTAATAATCCATTTAGCGTATAATTGATATTATTTGGAAGTTATAAAGGGGCGTATGAGTTATATGAATTAGAAAACTTATACGTATACAATTATAAGTAAGCAATATAATTATAAGGAACTACAATTACAAGGAAATCATTTGTAATCATTTCTGTTGGGAGTTGTTACCATGAAATTTATATTAGTTTCTGGTTTATAAGAACAAAATTTATTATTTTGTTTTTAAAACTTTGTACACTAGGGGTATGTTTTTTTAAATTTTTTTAAAAGAATTTAAAATACATGGCCGCACGTATTGACAAATGCTACAAAAACCAGTAAAAAGCCGTTTCCCATTACATCCCATGAAGGGATACAGTTTTCACCGGTTCCGAATTAAGTAAGTACTCGATAGTGTCACCATCACTAAGCGAGGTGGCCGTCGTCGAAGGAAATGTAAGGTGGTCAGAGCAGGGATCAAACCCACGTTCTCATGCACAAGAGCCACGCACACTAGCCATTGCACCACCGACAGTAAAACAGTATTCCTGGTTAAATTGATTACAAAATCCTTTCCCCTTCAAAGAAGTGAAATTTTACGACTTTGGGAATTTTACCTGCGGCTGGCTACGTTTTCGGCTGATCTGTTAACTTGTACGAAACTAAAAAATCTTCTAACAAATTCATTTAGTTTACCATTTGTAACGTAATGGGTTTAACCACCGCCGAGTACATCCATAATACCATTTTCGGGTTTAGGCCCCATGTTATACATATGTCAGAACTGGTCGAACCACCGCCGTGTACATCCATAATGCCATCTTCGGGTCTCTCACATGTTTTCTTGCAAGCGTGGCAGGCACCTTGCGACTTCTTAACTCTGTTTTCTTTATTAAGTTTTCAGTTGTGTTTCGTGTCCAGAATTATACTTCGCACTAAGCGACAACTCTATTTGTTGACCATTGAGAGAGGGTAGCTGATACTGTGGAATAGTTCGCCTTTAGAAAAACAGGCCATTGGCACGAACTAAAATACCATTCTAAGTAGAATGGTATTTTCACTGAAGCCTGTAGGCTTCTAATAAAGTAAAGAGTATTTTTTTATTTAGTATGTTGGCAAAAATGCATAAAAAACAGTATTCGCACTCCAAAAAGAAGAACAAACCGGCCATTCCTCAACGATGATTTTGCCAAATTGGAGAAGATTAATATTAACACAGATACGTTGAATATAATAAATAAAAATTACATGAATGGTCAGGGGTACTCGGTTGGAACGAGGGTATATATTATGTACTTGCTAGTTCCAAAACGCCTATGTACTAGTTAGTTCCAAAACGCCTATGTACTAGTTAGTTCCAACCCGCACGTGAAAAATACGATAATTTAAGTGGATCTTTAAGAAAAGATACTTTTCGTAAAATGATAAACTTTTTTAAAGCAATTTTTTTTAATAGAATGTATTTTTTCTTCTTTAAATATATTTTTAGGTCCTTTTTGTAAGAATATGTATTTATGTATTATATTTTCCAAAAAGGTCATTTTTTAAAGAAGTTATTACTTTATTAAAAGCTAATATTTTTTTATGAAAAGGTACTATTTTTAAGAAGTAGTACTTTCTGTAAGAAAAATCCATTAGAGTTTGAATTTTTTTTTTACAAAGAAGTACTTTTTTTCAGAACAGGTACTTTTTAAAGATGTGGTACTCTTTTTAGGAAAAGGTTATTTTTTAAGAAAATTTACTTATTTTCAGAAGGCTACTTGTCTCAATAAGAGAAAAGAAAATGTATTACTTTATTTTTAAGAAAAGGTACTTTTAAGAAAGGGAATTTTTGTAAGAAAAGGTATATTTTTAAGAGAAGGTATTTGTTTGAAGAAATGGGAATTTTTTTAGAATTGGTCCTTTTTTCAAAAATTTGTACATTTTTAAGAGTAGGCAGTTATCTCAAAAAAAGTTATTTTGTTTCACAAAAAAATTTACTCATTAAAGAAAAGGTAGTTTTTTTTAGAAAAGGCAATTTGTTTTAAGAGAGTGTACTTTTTCAAGAAAAGGTAAATACTTATTTAAAAAAAATTCTTTTTTAGCAAAATGTACTTTTTGTATGAAAATGTACTTTTTTTAAGCACAGGTACTTCTTTAAGATAAGGAATTTTATTTAAGAAAAGGTACTTTGTTTAAGAATATGAATAGTTATTTTTTGTGAGAAAATTTACTTTTTTTAAGAAAAGGCACTTATTTAAGAAAATGCTCGTTTTTAAACTTCTTCACTTTGGCTTTTCTAATTATACCCTCACCCATAGGGATGGGGGTATATGTATATCATTTAATACGTAAAAAAATGTAACATATAGAAGAAGCCATATTAGACCCTTAGTACCTTTGGACGAAATTCGTTTTAGGACTTTTTAAGACGTTTGAGCCATGTCCGTCTGTCTGTCTGTTTGGCTGGCTGGCTGGCTGGCGGGCTGGTCAACACGATAACTGCCGTAAATCTTTACAGATCACAATGAAATTTCGTCAGTGACTATTATTTGCCAATATTGAGTTTGCGATCAAAAATGGGCGTTGTGACCCCGCCCCTTCTGGTACCTCCCATACAAATCGACACATTTAGCACAAAATAATATTTCTTTCAAACCTTTCTTCTGGTAGATGTGATTAGGTTCAACTCTCACACCGGTTAATAAACTGGAAATGCCTAGTTAACTGGAGAAAATGGGCGCGATTGTTAGGCCCATTCTGGTACCTCCCATACAAAACAGGGTGTTCGACCGGGTTTTCAGTCCGATAAATCGCGTGAAACACTTCCGACATTAATGAAAATAGGTATAAGGCTTCACGTTATCAAACGACAATCATCGACTAAAAAGGATGATTTTTCCACGCCCATTGTGGTACATCCCATACAAAGTCGTTTCGCCGCCTGGGTGTTCGGCGCGAGAAGTCCCGCAAAACCGAACCAATCTTTATGAAAGTTTGTACTAGGCAATATTTAGTCAAATAAAACTCTCCTATAGAAAATGAGCTGTTCTGCCACGCCCATTCTGGTACCTCCCATATAAAAGTTGGGCGGATGAGCGGTTGATCGACACGATAACTCTGGTAAACTACAACCGATCTTAGTAAAATTCGGTACTAGGCAATATTTTACTAAAAGCTACTGTGTAAGTAATAATTGTCTATTGTGCCACGCCCAGTTTCGTACCTCCCATACAAAAGTTGGGCGTATTTGCGGTTAGCTGACTCGATATCTCCAATAAATCATAACCCATCTTAATAAAATTTGGTACTGATCAAAATTTTGTACCTCGCATATAAATATTAGGATGGAAAGTAACTAATTTGGGTATTCAATAATATTTAGCGCAATGTCAATCTGCTATTGAATATGGTCACTTTTGAGTATGTGCGTTTTTTATTTAAGAGAACTCCCATGCAATGGATGACTTAAGGTGAGGGTGTGATTAAGTCGGTTCACCCGACTGAAACTTATGTACTGGCTTTACTTTTTATTGGGTTCAAAACTACAATATGTTCTAAATTTTGGTTACAGGCGCTCCACCTAGAAAACTTCCCATTAAACAAGAAATTTGCCACCATATGTTAGTCTAGACACAAACCAAAGCAAAAGTACCCAATATAGTTGATAATACTGGGAGGTAATAAAGTTGTTAATTTTTTTTCATTTCGCCCCCATCGCGCAACGTACCTCATCTTCAAGGTCAAAATCGCAAAAAAACAACTTTAAAAAATTCGATTTTTTCCCCTTTTTCCCTTGTTCAGGTCCATAGGTAGCAAACCGTTCAAAATTCAACAACTTTAAAGAACATATGAACTTCCCAGGAATCAGTCTTTATAAGCCTTCATACCAAGTTCTCTATGCAAAATTCTGCTCAAAGAAGTGAGAGAAATGTTCAGTTGCTACGAGCGTTGGCGAGTTGATGGCTGTTCGAGCATACTTTCAGCTACAGCGGCAATATTTTCCCCAGGACGAGTATGGTTATATTTTGTCGTGTTGCACTGTGTAATTTACCACGACCGAAATCTTTTCAATGAACACACAGTACTAATATTAATAAAGTAATTAATTAATATTATTAAAATAAAATATAATCTTTACATTAAAAAGTGTTTAATTGGCAGTGCAAGTTGTTAACGTAAAAAGAGAGCTGAAAAAGGGCAATAATTTAAAAAAGAGCTAAAAAGCACCTAACCGTTTCCTCCAAAAAAAAAATGAGTAGCAATCGAAAAAAGATCTAAAAATGCCCTAAAAGGGCTAAACTGGCAACACTGATCCCCAGTGTGCACTTCAATCACATAGTTCTGTTGAAACAGTTTTTGAAATTCTATTGCTTGTTAAATTGTTGTAGCTTTTGTTAAAGCAAAAGTTTTAATTTTATTTATTTTTTTGTTAAATTTTTGTATTCAAAACTACTCATCTAACTAATTACTCGTAACTATGAAAACATATAACGTGTTCACTGTTTAATTACAAAACAAATTTTAGAATTTAATATTCCACTGAACGTATGATTGATATTAATACAAAGTTTATCAAGCAAACTTAATTATTAAAACTAAATACTTTTTAATTATGGAATTATGTTGTTAAACACCACTCTGCTCCCATTTAAGCGCTAATTACACACAACGCGATTACTACTACAAAATCGAGATTACAGATGACAATTTTTTATGGAAATTGGCATTTTTAATCCGCGTAAATCACGTAATACTGTAATCACCATCTATGTAAACGCCGTAACATCAACGTAATTTCCAACAACAATTATTTGACACTTTGTTTATTAACCACATAATTATTATTCTTAATCTTGAGGAACGTTAACATCAAGTCCCACAGAATTTCCTACAACATGAGGATTTTCCTTAATCTTTAGTTAACATTAACATCTGAGGTGATAATATTATCTACATCTTAAACCACAGGTCCTATCATGCATAAGCTAGTACGCTTTTGTTGGAATAGAGATTTTGAAGTAGGTGCGAACAGGAAATACTGTACACATCCTGATGATGTACCAAGTGTTATTAGCTAATCAGTATGATAACCAATGTTTGAAATTGCTTGACTATTTTAACTGGGTTTTTAGAGAAGTCATTGGTAACGTCAAAGTTTTAATTTGCGCAGAGTTAATAGAATAGTGTAAATGTAAGAAGAACGTTTTGCAGAAAAAATCTTTACAGATTTCTCAAATTCTTATAATTTTCACAAATAATATGCTTTCAGAGTTGCATTTGGAATAAACCCAACAACCACAAATACAAAAACACAAACACAAACTGTTTTTCATTGGTTTTTTTTAAACTGAATTTTTGGTCGCATCTTTAGTTTTATCTTTTCTTTATTATTTTCCAATAGTTGTCTTGTTG
Source organism: Phaonia tiefii (assembly GCA_963931995.1). Taxonomy (NCBI): domain Eukaryota; kingdom Metazoa; phylum Arthropoda; class Insecta; order Diptera; family Muscidae; genus Phaonia; species Phaonia tiefii. The sequence goes on from OZ008367.1 coordinate 25,001,239, forward strand.
AACACTTCACAAACTTATGATTTTGCATTTTTCTATTCCATTTTTGAAAACTGATAGTGTAAATTGAAAGCACGATGATCCAGACTTCTATGCCATTTCTCTATCCGCCCAACATTATACACGCTGAAAAATCTGTATTTTTGTTGCTGTTTGGATGCAAATATAAAGTGTGTTTGGAGCTTGTCGCAAATATAATATACAAGGTGGCGCAAAAGTAAACTTCCGATGTTTTTTGGTTGTAATTTAAATAAAAAATGAAAAACTTTGATTCTTCTTGTGGATTATTTTTATTTGGTCTTTTAATTTTTTTTACATCAAGTCGAGAATATGATGTCATGTAAATGGCCGCCGCCACAGTTGATTGTCATTTGAGCCCTTTTTATGGCATTTTCCATCACTTTGGCCAAAACTTCCGGCGATAGGTCCTCACATTCTTGACGGATATTGTCTTTAAGAGCTGCAAGAGTCTGAGACTTGTTGACATAAACCCGCGACTTCAAAAAGCCCCACAAAAAGAAGTCTGGAGCGGTCAAATCAGGCGATCTTGCTGGCCAGTGCAAATCGCCAAAACGGGAGATTAGGCGCCCGGGAAATGCATCCTTCAGCATATCGGTTGTGGCACGTGCAGTGTGTGCCGTTGCACCGTCCTGTTGGAACCACATGTTTTCCAATCCCAATTCATCAAGTTGCGGCAAAAAGAACTCGTTGACCATTGCTCTGTAGCGTGGCACGTCGTCTGGTCGATGTCGACGGCGCTTCCATGACATCCTCGGCTACAGCAGCAATATTCTCTGCAGAACGGCTACTCCGGGGTCTGCCACGCCTGGTAGCATCTCGTGTTGGGCCAGTCTCTTCGAGGCGAGCGGCTAAACGTCGCAGTGTTTCACCAGTAGGCGTTGGACGGCCAGGAAATCTGCGACGAAATTCACGTTGTGCCAAAGTCACCGATCGATTATTGGTCAAATAAATAGTCAACAATATTCCGCGTTCTGGAGCAGTGTAGCGTAACATTGTTTATTAACGTGTATTTCGCATGTGTTTACTACACAAATGTCAAAACAGAACTGACATTAGGGGCCAATCGCAAAATTTATAGCATTTTCTGATAGGAGGATTACTTTTGCGCCACCTTGTACTTGTGTCCAAACACATTGTGTTTGCTACTCAATATTACATGTTTGAGAAAACAATGATTAATATGTTATAATATGTGTTTGCGACCCACACATATTAATGTTTGTGATACAAAAACAGCTGTGTTTATTGCACTGTCTATGCTCTCTCGAGAGCAAGTAAATAAAAGGGGGACAACGAGAGAGTCTATCTTGTAAGTATGTATGTATGTGTATTTTTGCATTATTCTCTCAGTCAGTGAGCCATAAATATTCCTGAATTTGCGTGTAAATTGCAGATGAAGTGTTTCTTATTTTGCCTGATGTATTGCGTTTTAGTTTCATATATTCAGAAGTCAATGGTTCATCGGACAGAGGATATGAAAAGGCTTGATCAGTGAAGAAAGATTAAACGAAGGCTCAGACAGTTAAATGGTTTGTGGTGTTACTTTGCTTGGTTTTTGTGTATGTGTTTCGTATAAATGCATGTGTGCTACCAAAGTGAGAAATGATTTTGAGGAACAACAACGTGAAGCCCTTTGTCTGCCTGCCTGATCCTTTACTGAGAAAATCGGAACGGCGAACCAGTTCTGAAATAAGTGTAATAAAAAACACATGTAATTAATCCAAGCTTGGCTTGCATGAACTTGATTTGTATATAAATATCTTTTTTGTGTTCCAACGCATAGTGATAACCAACGCATAGCTGAAACCTTCTTCAAACAAAAAACTGAAAGACAACAAAGAATGGAGAAGCATTTCACGATAAAAAAACAAATATTGCATTCATAGCAAATAAATGTAAAACGGGCCGTTTTAAATCTATTAATTTTTTATAAATGTGGATTTATATTGTCAAAATTAATTATAATAAATAGTACATATATATTGAAATCGAAGAATAATTCGTTTCTAAATATTATTATATTTGGGAGGAAATTTGCATATGTTTCCACGTACGTATATATTGGTTTGGGGGAAACACGCGAATGCTGCCACGTAAATATATTGATGTTTGGGATGAATTACGCATATGTTTCCACGTAAAAACATATATGTTTGTCAGTAAACATGATACTGTTTGCATTTAAATACAAGCATGTTTGGGACTTGCAAACATATGAATGTTTGAAGTGTGTTCGAAACATATACTTCGTTCCTGCAGAATATGTTTGGGAAAATATCTTAGAGAGCCTGTTATTTATCAGCGTGTTTTTACTTACTTACTTAGGTGGCCTCAAGCAACCCAGAGGGGTCCAAGGCCTTACAAACCGAGGATAACATGTTTCTCCAACCAGCTCGATCTTCAGCATTTCTCCTCCAGTTGATAACACCAAGCTCTCGCAGGCAATATTCTCCCTGGACTTTCCAGCGAAGTCTTGGTCGTCCTATTTTTCAATAACCTTCGATTACGTCTTCCAATACATACCTTTCGCACTGGTTCATTCTGATCCATTGTACTGACATGGCCTAGCCAGCGCAAACCCGCTATTTTGATACGCATAACTACGTCAATGTCGGGATACAGATTTTACAGCTCGTGGTACATCCGTCGTCGATACTCGCCGTTCTCTATTTTAGGACCATATATTTTTCGAAGCATTTTTCTCTCGAAAACTCCCGGTGATGTTTCATGAGCATGCGATTGGACCTAGGATTCTGCGCCTTAAAGAAAGGCAGGTTGTCTGAGTTTGATATAGAGGGATCTTGGTTTCACGAGCGGGGGCCTTATATCTGAGATGCTTCCTTGGCCCAAAATAACACCTATTTGCAAGCACAATTCTCCGTTTGGTTTCTTGGGCGACGTTACCGCTTCTGTGGATAATCGAATCGATTATATGTTCTCCTTGTCTACACCATTAATTTTGTGTTGTCTTTATTTTTTGCTGATTCCTTCGAAATTATCGAAAATGGTGCAGAAACTTCTCGCATTTTTCTTCTCGCAGATTTCGCCCAATGATGTCATCAACATACGCGAGCAGCATGTGACTTTTGCTGCTGATAGTTTTATTCGCGTTGATTGCAACCTTTCTCACGGTGATCTCAGTTAATATTTTGAAGAGATCGCGGTTCGGTGAGATCTCTACCAATCTTCGTTGAGGGTCAGTGTAATTCTATAAAGGCGTGTTCGCTTAGCAGGAAAACCAATCAGTAAAGCCTGGTACAGTTACAGCCTGGTACAGTTTTCCCAATATCGGGCTATCGAAAGTAGACTTTCCTTTGCCATGCGAAACTCTTCGTCATACCACGGTTTGTCTTTAAGCGATGTTTCAGAACCAAGTACGATCTCTACAACAGTTTTCATAGAGTGGGCAATGTACATCCACTGCGCTTTAGGATTATGAGAAGGCGGTGCGTTTTGCACCAATATCTGAGTGAGCTTCTCGCCACATACGCTATCTCTAGTAAATGCAACTTTCCACTGTCCAGCTTTCTATACGGCTGGGTTTATACGAATTTCACTCTGCTTAACTTTGTGGGAACAGCGAAATAATGATCCGAATAGGATATTATAGTCTACAAAGAGGTGATTTTCGTGGGATTTCTCCAGGATTTGTCGAATATCTGGTCGATAGTGGCCGTCGGTGGTGCAATGGTTAGTGTGCGCGGCTCTTGTACATGAGATCCTGGGTTCGAACCCGGCTCTGACCACCTTAAAATTTCTTTCGGCGGCGGTCACCTCGCATAGTGACGGCGACACTATCGAGTATCTAGCCATGAAAAAGCTTCTCAAAATACCGTTCGGAATCGGTGTAAAACTGTAGGTCCCAATCAGTGAGTGAAAACTGGAAAGCGCACAGCTCAGTGATTGTGAGATGTTCTCCCCAGTCCCTTCATGGGATGTAATGGGAAACCATTTATTTTTATAGTTAACTTTCCAGGCCCAAAGCCACACTGATAAGGTCCGATCAGGGCTGCAACAAACGGCGTTCCCCTTTTCGCATTACGCTCTAAAGGACCTTGTAAGCGATGGATAAAAGTCTTATTCGACGACAGTTTGGGCTTGTTTTGAAAAGAGAACACATTATGCCAAGACTGCAATCATCGGGCATTCATTTGTCTAGCCAGATTTTGCATATGAGCTGATGCACGCACCTTTCCATCTCATAGCCGCCACCCAGCTCAGACGGAACTCCATCAGCACCAGCGACGTTGTTGTTCCTAAGTCCGGGAAATTGCTGTTCTAACTTCGCTTTAGCTAGGTGGGGTGCAGTTAACTTCATCGGGTTGTGTTTGCTTAAAACCCTCATCTGTATTGGAGTCTCCTGGGGCAAGTAAAGTAGAGATGTAATCTCTCCATATTCCCAACATACTCCGTACATCTGTCGCAAGATTCCCTTCCTTAGCTCTAAAATCTCTCGTTCAATTTAAACTGTTGGCATAAAGCCCGTGTTATACTATTAGTGCAAATAGAACGATTCGCGGAGAGAGAAACGGAATGAAACTCTTCCATTTGATAGAAATCGTACGAACAATCTGCTTTTGATTTACATTATCAGCTTTTGCGAATGAAAAAACAAACGAATGCAAATCATTTTGTTTTGGCAAAATTCCAGATGAATGGGCAAATTCAGAGGGTTTAACATGGATGTAATTTGGACTTTGTACGGAAACAAGTTCAAGTCATCATGAATTATCCGTTGTAATGACCGTCTCCTAAATCCAATTTGCGCCTATAGTCGAAATGCTTGGATTTACCTGAATTGACGATGCTACATGCTACCCGATTGTTTCTTGAACCCGAACATAGGAATCTCGATGGTACGGTATGGTATTCATTAATTTTTGACACCTTCTTTAGTATTAAGAATCTTTCAAGTTCTCTGCCTAAATAATTCACATCCAGGTTGAGTCGGAACTGAGGACTTTTTGATCGACAACAATTCGCATATGTAAATTGCATATAAAGTTGGCATTTATACGATTGACGATCTTACCTATGGTACCAATTCAGGCACAGTGAGTAGGCATCAGATGATGACCATGTCATGGAGTTCGAAACTAGTGATGCCAGTTAATGTGCTTTCGTGAATTATCCATTATTCTAACGAAACCCTACCATTTGTCACTTAGAAAAATGTATCAGACCTTGTAAGCATTTAGTATGAACTGCTCTTGCTTTAAAATCCAAAACTAACGAACATAATGTCATTACGAAAATTCAGATAATTTATTTGGTTTAAAATAGTTTTCAATACATAAATTAAATCACATATAAATAAATACTGCTCCAATTCATCCCATTAAGGAGCAGGGAAGAGCTTCTCACACTCAGCGTTCTGAACGCCGTCTAGTTTTACACTCATGGTGTTATATACTTAATATTAATATCACACTCCTTGCAGTGCGTATGAGTAACAATAATTATATCCCATATTTTATTCCTTATGTGTTATAATTTTTAATTTGTGACAGTTTTGTTAGTTCAACATAGTAAAATCAATTTATTTATATGACACAATAATTAATATACCCATTGCTTTAAAATACATATGTGTGTATATCAAACTTGTTTATTGATTTAAAAAAACGTGGAATATTAAGCATATACCCAAATACATTTTCAACTCGTTTCCAATATCAACAAAATTCGCATTATAAACACCTGACAGAGATATATTAATTATTTAATTAGTTGTATTTGTGAATATTGACAGGTCAAATGTTAAGCAGCGTATGATTAATATTATTTTACAGAGGAACACAAATAAAAATAAAAAACCACTTTGCTTACTCTACAAAACGTTGAACATTTTTATTAGGCTATAAAAAATTGTAGACAATTTGGTTTATGCCTTTCTGATATAATCCAAACAATATTCAACTTTGTTCCGGAAAATATTTTCAATTTTCATATATTTTCTTTTTGTCAAACGAATGATTTATGATGATAAATTTGTGACTAGTACATACATACAATCATATATATACAAATTGTTGTAACTAGCTTTTAAAATGTCAAATAAATCAAATTTAAAATTAATATAGTATTGGTGAGAATAAATGTTATTAATACAATGGATAAAACGCGTCGCACATTTATCACACATAAGCAAGTGTAGGGGATATAGTACATATTTCTAATATTTACTATTGTTTCATCGACGTTCATGCTACCGACTACAGGATGTGAGTTTTCAACTAATTCAGTAATTATGTTCCGCAGGCATGTAGCGTTGTACAATGTGTATAGTGTACACGTACGTACTCGTGATTCCTGTATTAATATTACTCATACGTCATACGCTACATGTGTGCGAAATGCCAGAATACATAATGGGTCACATATTCATGATAATGTTAGACGATCGCTTGGGAAACATTTCTAAATATGTGTTCATCGATGTGCATTAACTTTAATCAATGTATAGTATTTACGCAAATCCGCAATATTTTCAATTTGTTATATAACATTTTTGAATACTCATATTACTCATACGACATATGTTGCATGTTTATAATAGTGTGACACAGGTCCATAACAATGTTCGGCGATCAATTTTGAGTAATTTCTAAATTTGTATTTATCTATTTGTATTCCCTTTAATCAAAGTACAGCACATTGTGCTAGTGCACTATTTTTGGTTATTAATATTACTCATACGTAACCTGACCAACTGTCTCGCATTTGGTGGGATTATACCGCTTTTCGATGTCTCATCCTGCCTTGGATTTCAATCCTACTTTTTACAGAGAAGTCCCGCTTTATGACGTTTTTGTCTTTAGAACAAGTGAAGTATAATTCAGCTTGGAAGCTGTATTCTCTTAATGTAAAATGTTCGACAGTCACAAGCAGGATTTCAATTCACATCGTCAGACTGTCGTTTCAAAGTTTGTGAACTTCATGATTAGAACCTTAGTTGTAGGCTATTGACATCTGTTCAAATGTGTCACTAACTGAAATGATGTGATAGATTTTTTCTCGATTTTTCTTCATATTAAGTGAACCACACATTAGTCATCTATGAGCATGAGCATCAGCTATCATTGATGTCTAACGTCAGTTTACCGCTCTTCTTGATCCCAAATAAGATTGTAATCGAAGTTGTTCGCATCACTATCATGTTCATAAAATTGTTTGTAAATTGTTTGGTAATATTTTTCAAATTCATCTGTCAGATAAAAAGTTATCGACCAAGCTCATGCTCATGAATGGGAAATCTGTGGTCGGGTTTAGTCTGATATATCTAATTTTTTACCGAAGCATGGGCCATAAAGGTTGCATAAATATGTGCTTGTTATGGGCAAAATATATGAAGAGATTTCAAAATAAAAAAAATTAAAAAAAAAATCGAAATCGCCGACTTCAAATGCCGGTTAAGTGGAAAATTTTTCTTATTACAATTGGCTAATTGTTTAGTCTTGCCTTTTAAAAATAAAACAATTATCATATATTAAATAAAGATTAATAAATCGAAAAAAATATAGATTTTATTTTGAAATCTAATTTAATCTATTTTTAAATTTTATATTTCATATATTTAAATATTAACTCATTTGATAAAAGTAACAAAATCTCGTTTTTTGGTCAAAGTCCCGCTTTTCGATCAAAATCAGTTGGTCATGCTACTCATAAGATATATGTTTCATATTTACAATAGGGTGACACAGGCCGATAACTTTAGAATCATTTCAAAATTTGTATTTGTCAATGTGTATTCCATTAATCAAACTACAGGTCCTAAATGCGCTATATTTTCAATTTGGTATACATATAACAATTTTGGGTATTCATATTACTCATGCGATGCATATTGTTACGATTAAGTAAAAGCTTTTACTTTCTCTTAATGACCAAATTACATTATGTAACTAACAGGGCGACTAATGCTGCGCCTAAAAGTATACTCTTACCACAAACGAGTTGACGAGACGGCTACAAGTACGTTATTTTTAAAAACTATTCTATCACAGGGTAGAACAATCTGGAAACAGGGTGACGAGAAGCATATCTCGTATAAATAGAGGCGGTTTTTGGCATTATGAGTATAATGTATTTGGTAATTTTAAGGTAGCATTAAGTTAGATATATCATCTCATCCCGATTTTCCTTTTTTTGCGGGGAAATTTAAATTAGACTGACAAGGTCAAAATCTTGATAAATTATAATAAAATGGGCTGGCCTAAATTGGTCAATTTATTTATTATAATTAAAAATTAATGATTTAAGCCCGATAAATGTGTAATAACATGCAGAGAAAAGTTTATATATATATAAGAAATCAATATTGAAAAATTGTAATACATGGAAATACGTGGAAATAAATGAATCTTGAATCTTGGCATTATGAGTTAAGATTGTGATTAACCGCCGGAAAGTAAGCAACACGATTTGATAGTAAAATGTAAGACTTATTAAAGTGTTGTAAATAAAGTAAACTGTTGTACTATATAAGTAAAATAAAAGGAAGTTCAGCTGTAGTATTTATCGTAATTTAAAACGAACCTTGTTTTATTACTGGGAAACAACGCAAAACGGACGAATAAGGAAATTTGTAATAATATTTTTGACTAGCTTCTAAAGTGCAGCATCCAGGATAATCGGTCGTGTCCATTAACCAGAATCTACACAAACACTAAACATTTCAGAATAATTGGGTTTATGCAAAACAATTCAGAAGGCAAATTTCAGTTTTGAATTAGAATATAAGTGCGTTGTGATTTTATAGTTCGAAAAAACCATCATATTTTAATAACACCACAAATCCATTGTTTATTTCATGAATTATGAATTAGCCTGTTAATGCTCACAGTATGATTTGTGTGGTTTGTGATTTTTTGAGCAAATTCAAATTACCAATCAATTGAAAAGTTTGCGAAATTGTCGATTCCTGAAATTTTTCGCTATCTGTTAAACACGTTCTTCTTATGGGAACGAACATTTAATAAGAACTGAAAATACAATATCGTACATTACAGTGTCGTATAATTGATATTAATAAGAGTTTTTATAAATGGCGTATGAGTTATATAAACGCAATGTTTAATTAAATATTACTCATACGTTATCCTAAAGTTTGTATGCATTCAAATTATTTCAGTTTCATCTAACACGTTACAAAATTATTTCCCCATTTCATACAAAAGTATTCCCGCGAACTTTTTAATTCTAAGGTTCCTTCATCGGGGAATACACGTACAGACATATAGCGATTGTTTTATCATTTGTGAAGCCTTTATAAAGCTTTCCATTCTAGTCTACACTAAGTCAGGTGACCATCACCAAAGCAAATTAGAGGTATTTCTTTAAGAATTTAAATCCACAATCTCGTGTACAAGATTCGCGCGTTTGCTAAAGATTGCATTCGCCTCAGCCAGAATAGAAAAACTGATTTGGTACTTTAAAAGGAACTACATCTACACGCTTGAAAGGCTAATTAACGCATACATCCGCACGAAAATGGATGGATCACCCAAAATATCATGTAGCCAACATACATCTCTAAAAGGCCGCACAACCTATACAGCCCTGCACGAAATCTTCAGAACTATTGAAAGGTTCTTAGAACACAATCAATATACCCTCGCGGCCTTCTTAGATGTACAGGGTACATTCAATAATGTGAGTTTAGCGGCTATAAAAGAATCACTTGAAGATCCAGGCGTGGAAACATTCCTCAAGAGTTGGATGGTGGCAATGCTACAGACCAGTATTATCAACGTCACTACGGGCAACAGCGAGTCATCAAACAGAGTGAATAGGGGAACTCCTCAGGGTGGAGTCATCTCTCCTCTACTTTGGTTACTCGTGATCAAAAAAATACTACTAAAACTGGACAATATGAAGATCAAAACCGTAGCGTATGCGGATGACATGGTAATAATGGTATCTGGTTTGTTCCCATCCGTGTTGAACGAAATCATGAACTGGGCCTTGAAATCACTTAACGACTGGACCACTGGGAGTGGTCTTGGAGTGAATCAGAGAAAACTGGGGTCATCCTTTGTACCACCAAGACCAAGATACCAAAGTTGAATCCTCCTCGGTTAAGTGGAATAGAAATTCCACTATGAACTCATGCCAAGTACTTGGGCGTGATTCTGGTCCCTAAAGTATCCTGGAAGCGTAACGTAGACCACCGCGCACAGAAAACAACCGTTGGGTACTACACCTGTCGGAAAATGTTCCGACCGAAAATGGTGCTATGGATGTACACTAGTATAATCAGACCTATACTCTCCTACGGAGCAATGGTATTGTAACCTGTCGCGGTGAAGACGTCCACCATGAAACTGTTGTATAGAGATCAGCTTGCGTCGGCATAACAGGCGCAATGAGGACGTGTCCAGCTGAAGCCCTTAATGCAATGCTTCATATTATACCAAACGACCTTCACATAACAGCTAGTGCGGACTGGAGAGCTACCCGACTAAACGTTCTTGGAATCTCGAAGAGTAACGCATATGGACATGCGAGAATATTACAGACAATCCCAAGAGAACTCAATATAACCACCGATTACTGCACCCTCTCATTGACAATCGATAACGTATTCGATGTCGGGTTTTCTAGTCCCAATCCCAAGAGACCTCAATATAACCACCGATTACTGCACCCTCTCATTGACGATCGATAACGTATTCAATGTCAGGATTTCCAGGAGAATAGAGTGGGATAAAGGGTAACCAATAACAAGTTTCGAGAGCAAAGTATTTACGCACGGATCAAAAAGGAATGTGCAACCGTCTCGGGTGTATTCTCCGAAGACGCAAGCCTCAATTTATCATTCAAACTCCCAGCCAAATGATGCGTTTTCCAAGCGGAGGTACTGGCCACCAAGGAAGCCTGTGCCGAACTTATACTGCAACGGAGAACAGAAAGCATTTGTAGATAGCCAAGCGGCTCTCGTATCACTTAAATCCAACAACACTGCATCTAAATTCGTTAGTGAATGTAGGAAACACCTACTCTTACTTGGATACCAGGCGAGAAGGGTCTCCTAGGGAACGAAAGGGCAGACGATGTAGCCAGTGCAGGATCCTCTTCCACCGAACTCCATATGGTGTGAGTCGCAACGCCTATTGACAGGGTCGGTCAAAAGAGGTATTTTCCTGCATTACCTTTAACGAGTCAAGGCCACATGGGATAGGACGGAAATGTGCCCCATATTCAGAAACACATGGCCAGAATATAATATTCACCGGACTAGTTCCCTGATTAGCCAAAATCAGGGGAACATATCAAGGCTAATTGCCGTGCTGGCCGGACACCGGCCAATCGGTAATCACGCAACACTGCTGAATCGTGCATATAATGAACACTGCCGTGCCTGCAAAGACGCAGAAGAGTAGGAGACGGTGAAACAACCCCTCTGCAGTTGTCCAGCTCTAAAGAATAGACGCGTAAAGACTATAGGTCGTCCCTTCCTGCACAATCTCACTGAGATACACGAGATAGATCTAGGGGATCTAATGAGGTTGGATATAGACACTGTAGATTAGACTGTCCGGAGTGATGTGGTATGCAAAACGGTGTCACTAAATGATGCTAAATAGTGTCTTTAGCAACCACGTGAACCAACCAACCAACATCTTTCTCAGAAAATTACTCGGCTCGAAGACAATGCAAATAGAGAGACATACGATTCGTTTAACCTTTCCCCTTTCTTCACCTTAACCTCTATTATGCCAGCCATCTATCAATTATTTCTTCCATCTCTTCCCATGTTTTGTCTACATCTTAACCTTCTATTATATGTGTCATCTTGTATGGTATAGATATCGTTACATAGACTTCCAATAAAAGTGTCATCTTCTTTGTACACCTGTTAATTTATTCATACCACGTGAGGTATCCTATATCCTATGGAAAACGCCAACGTCAGCATCCTGGACCACACACTCACTATGCCTTTATCACTTGGAATATTTTGGTGTGATATGTAAATCTATTTAATAAAAACGAATGAAGTTGTAAAATTAAATTGTGACACGATGAAATTGAATTGTATTAATATCAGCAGAAATAAATGGTTTGAAATACAAGTAATTGTAATGGAATTTGGATGAGTTTATTCTGGTAGCGAATATGAAATTTATGTTAAATGAAAACATGTTATTTAACATTTGTATTTGTATTTTACTTGAAGGAAATTTTATGATTGCAGTCAAACACTACAATCTGTTATAAATTTCATCCAATCCCCTAACCGTATCCTTAGGAATAAGATGGCGATTAAAAGTGTCAGCAAATGTTTTGAAGCAATACTATTTGAGGTTTAATTGACGTGCTAAAATTTGTATATTAAGTTTAAATACAAAGAAAGGTCTTTATTGGACCTACTTCGAATAGCAGTTAAATCAATTAATATTACTCATACATCATATTGGATTTTGTTGATAAATCAATTAATATAACTCATACGTCTCAACGGATTTTCTTGCTAAACCCGTCTGTGGTGTTTAAACAATTTAATATATTTTAAACATTTAGGCTGTACAACGTTTTGACTGATGCCTTGCATATTCAGCCTTATCATGCAAACCAAATTATTTATATTGATTATTTATATAAATTGACAAGTTTTAATTAGAAAATAAAATAAGAACCTTTGCCAAAAGTTCGCAGCACTTCAAACTTAGAATTTATTTACAAGTGTCATGAATAAAAAAATTCCATAAATTCCTGTGTAAATAAACAGACAGTTAAGGATTTAGTTTGACCCCCACGCCCAGTTTTCACTTAAACTTTGGCACTTATTGAACTTTCCTTGTCTAAAAGTACGACAGAAATTAAAAAAAAATAAAAGAAAGCTGTATACATTTAATAGTTAATAGCATGAGAATTCTCTTTTAGAGGTTATTTTTGCAGTCTACCTCCCCTTTTGTTCTATTCTCTTCCCTTATGTCGTAAGTCACCTTCTAGAGCTGTCTTAGTTTATAGATGACAAAAGTGTAAACGTGATGGCAACTTTTCAAAACTTGTTATGATGATGATGATGTTAGTGATGATGATAATGATGATGTTGAGGACAATCATGATAAGGGCTGCGGTGAGTGAGCTGTTGTGTAGCTTGGGTCTACTCCTGCAGTGTCTTGATAGTTTTAGTTACATTTGATTTTTTATTATTTTCCAATGTCTATTATTATTATTTTAGAAATATTTACAGGCATTAAGGTGTTCCAGGTAACTTTTTCCCAAATGCTAACTCTTTTGCCAATTTACAATAATTTTCGGAATAAGGTCTTAAGTCAAAAAAATGCATATTGAGTTTTTGATTGGGTTTAACTCAATTTTTTTTCTCTCTTTCGTTTGGTATTAATAACTTAAATCTACGACAGCTGCATCCAATCATAATCATTTGCTCTTTCGGCAATAAGTCAGAAAAATTCATATATAAATAATTTTCAATTTAACATTACGAAAAACTATAGTTTCTGACTTAAGACCTTATTCCTAAACGTCAAAGATATAATAATTTAAAACAAATTTTCGTTTGAAGATTTATTCTCGTACCTTAGTCACCGTCTATTATTTGGCTAAAAAATGGTTTCCCATTACATCTTACGGGAGAGAAAGAGAAGAGTCTCTAACACCCAGTGAGCTGCCCGCTTTCTACAATAGTTTTACTCTCACTGATTGGGACTTGACTTTGTTGCGGCAAAAAACAAGGTCGCTAATGGTACAAGATTTCAGCATAAAGACACCGACAATGCTACTTGGGTATCCCCTGATCAAAGAACGAAGAACCAAATTGATCACGTGGTAATTTATGGAAGGCACTCATCCAGCGTAATGGACGTACGAGTGATCAGAGGAGTTAACATCGATTCTGATCACTACCTGGTAGCAGGAAAGTTTCGCACAAGATTAAGTAGAGCGAAAATCGTACGAAACCAGACCAGAGGTAGCCACAGCCTACCCAAGGAAGCTCTCGCAAATTTTGGCACAGAACGATGACGATTCTGAAGCGCAGTGGAAGCCCAATACCGACTCTTTAAAAACTGCCGCAGCAATCGTACTTGGTTTTGAAAAACAGCTTCGCAACAAACCATGATACGATGATGAAACGAACGCTGCACGTATGGCAATGTTTCAGTCAATTGCAACGCGAGCTGCAACTGAGCGGTATAGGGAGTAAAGAAAGGAGGTAAACCGTCTCTACATACAGATGGAAAAACGATGCCAGAAAATTCTACCAAAAAGTCAAAAACGGATCTAACGGGCTTGGTTCAGGGCCCCCTTCTGTAAAGACAAGGACGGAAATATCATAGCAGAAGGGCAGAGCATGTTGGAAATATGGAGAGATCATTTCTCCGCGCTACTGGTACCTGAGATATCCAATGACGAGACAATCGATCAAAATTTTGACGATGACGTCGATAGCCCCCCTCCTAATAAAGACGAGGTCCGAACAGCGATTGCTCGGCTTAAAAACAACAAAGCCGCAGGAGCCGATGGATTACCGGTGGAGCTGTTTAAGACTGACGGCGATGAGCTGATAAGGTGCATGCATCAGCTCATTAACCAAATTTGGTTAGATGAATGCACGCCCGGCGATTGGAGTATCAGTATACTACGTCCCACACATAAAAAATGCTACCCGCGTATCTGTGCCATCGACCGTGGTATAATCCTTTTATCCACAGTATATAAGGTTCTATCAAGTATAATATGCGACAGACTAAAACCAATTATCGCTGACCTGATTGGACCATACCAGTGTGGCTTTAGGCCTGGAAAATCGACAACTGACCAGATTTTCACGCTACGCCAAATCCTGGAGAAGACACACGAAAAACAAATCGACACCTATCATCTATTTATCGATTATAAAGCAGCCTTCGATAGTCCGATACGGGAGAAACTCTATGAAGCAATGTCTGAGCTTGGTATTCCTGCAAAACTCATACGCCTTTGCAGGATGACCTTGACGAACACCAAATCCGCAGTGAAAGTTGGTAAGGATCTTACCGAACCTTTCGAAACTAACTAAGGCCTCAGGCAAGGTGACACCCTATCGTGCGATCTCTTTAACATCTTAATGTTGATCATTATGGGAACAGCTGCAGTCAACATGAATAAAACCATCTGCAGCAAAAGTCACATGCTGCACGCGTATGCTGATGATAAAGATATCATTGGGCGCACAATGAGAGAAGTTACTGCGGTGTATTCGAGAATTCGAGTAAGCAAAAGTGGGTCTGAAAGTAAATGAGGACAAGACATATTAATGGTTTCAACGAGCAGGGCCTCCACGCGATTAGACCAAAGCGTGAACATTGATAACTGTTATAATTTAGAGGTGGTGGACGAATTTATATACCTCGGATCTGCCGTGAACAAGAACAACAACGTCAGCCTTGAAATCATGAGGAGAATTGAGCTTACGAGTGGATGATATTTTGGGCTAAACAAACACTTTATACATAAAGCCCTTTCTCGAGTAACAAAAGTCCAACTATACCAGACTCTCAGACAACCTGTCTTGCTTTATAGCGCAGAATCCTGGGTCTTATCGCAAGCAGACGAGACATCTGTAGGTGTCTTGGAGAGAAAAATACTCTGAAATATGTATGGCCCTATAGTGCACAAAGGCGAGTATCGGCGACGCATTAATCGTGGGCATTATGAGCTTTATTCCGACATTGACATAGTTAAGCGGATCAAAATAACGCGATTGCGCTGGCTAGACCATGTCAGTAGAATGGATGAAGACGAACCTGCATGAAGGGTTATCGAAACCAAACTCGAAGGAAGACGAAAAATAGGAAGACCAAGACTCCGCTGGAGGGATGAGTTTGACGAAACCCTGGGTACAGTTAGTATTGTCAACTGGAGAGATAAGGCAAAAGATTGAACTGGTTGAAGAAATATAGTATCTTCATTTTGTAAGCTCTCTGACCTCCCGGGGTTGTTCGCGACGGGATAAGTAAGTAAGTATTGATTGGAAATACGCCGCAACATATTAGAACGACTCATTTAAAATTGTATCGATCGATTAAAGTACTGCCAGCAAATACGAGGCGGCCGTTTGAATGATGTGCTACACCATACATAGTGGCATAAATGTAGCTTCAAACTACAGCCAGAATCAATTTTATATCTCACACCATTGTTGTTCTACACAGTGCAACACGAAATAATATAACCATATAGGGACACCACTACGTGATAAAAGACCGAAAAGAATGACCCGTGTCTCCCAGTTTTGCTCAAAGTCATGCACTTTTTTTTATAGGCCCCCAAAGATTTGGGGCTTCGGTGCAATTTTTGCAAAAAATTTATCATTTTGTCAGGCTCATATCTTGCAAACCGTTCAGAATTTAGATTTACTCTCTGAGGGAGAGTTGTAGCACTTGTCACAAAGAATACAAAAATGTATAGTTCTTACCTTTCTCCACTGCTCAGGTCCATAGGTAGCAAACCGTTTAACATTCAAGGAAACAATCAACTACAAAAATGTACCTAAAATCTCAATAAACAACTTTCTAGAACAAAAGAGTACTGGTGGAAAATTTAAAATATTTCCTTGCAAAACATAGACACAATCAAGAACTGACTTCTAAATTTTAAAAATTGTATTACAGTCAGTCCACGTAACATTAGGCCATCTTTAAATTACACCCTCCACACCGAGCGAAGCTCACTTACTATGGTAGGTGCTTCCCATGTGTAGTTTCTCGTGCGAGGCTCTTGACAATTTTGCGTATATTAGCATATTCATTTATCTTTGTTGAATTGAGACACCGAACCAAAGAAACGATTTTAATAAAATAATTTGTTTAACATGCTCGCGAAACCACAGTGACAGAATGGGCGCAATTGTCTATGGATGTATGTGTGTGTGTAGTTGGAGAAAAGTCATTTACTTTACATAAGTGTGAAAGAGACAACAGGCTTGAGGTGGCAACTTGCTAATACACAAACACATGGTTAATTTGAGAACCCCAATTATAATTATGGTAAACTCAGAAATTCAAACATATTATTTTTGGGCGGAAAACAATCAAATATGTGCAAACATACAATAGTTTCTGGCAAACATACAGGATGCTTCAGTCACGACTGGACAAATTTCACCAGCGTATTTCTTGGCTTGAAAATATGTCCATCTACGACCATCCCCGAAAATGCAAGGGGGCGAAATGGCATCGGTTTGAAAATGTTCGGATTGGTGGTCGGAGGGTACTAGGGTAAAATTGCTAAGTTCTAAACCAGTGTTCGGATTTTTGGGTGCCCACAAATTAACGAGATGTTGAAATATTTCGGTTTGATGCGAATTGTGGCTATGCGATCACTCACTGGGTTGAACCTTGAAACTAGGTGTCGCAGTCTCTTGCCAACTATAAATCCGCACCCAAATTCGAGCCTGCGCTCATGACAGCTGTAGTAAATATCGCAGTTTTCCCTTCTGGTTCAACCACATCCTGTCCTTCGCATTTCCTGGCTAGCCGCGCAGTCAGCTATATATTTTCCGAAGACATTCACCAGTAGGAAAGTGGCACCCGTCCTGTATAACGTTCGCACATTCCAGGTGAATATTCTTAAATCATGGTCCTTATAACGTTTGCGAGAGTCGTCAACAGTTGAGGGGTTTCTTTGTCCATCATTTTTATCGTGTATTTTCATTGCCAATATAACGGTGACGGGAGGCAAACCCAGCCCACCGTGGTTTGCATTTTACCTACTGCCAGGATGATTATATTTCAGCCGCCCACTATGGATCAGACGCTGACCAGAATGCAGTGTGTCGAAACTGGATTTTGGTTTCTTCAATTTTGATCCACTGTTGGCCAGGGGTGTTGGCTCATCCGCCTTCAAAGGACAGAAGACGTATCAGTGATCGCATTACCACTCAGATTGCTCATTCGTTTCGCCTTCTCACTTTAGCTAGCTAAAGGAGGTTTCCGGGTAGCCATTGCCCAGGACATACTGCATGAAAGTAGTGAGCTGCTTGGACTGCCCAATGAAGGAATCATTTCTGGTCACTCCCAAGTGAATGGCATTAGAAACTTTCCACTTCCAAAGACAGTCCCATGTGCCCTCCTACCACCAATTCGAAAATTTTCGAACCGCTGCTAATTCACACCCTTGCATTTATGGGGATGGTCGTAGATGGACATATTTTCATGAAATGAGCCAAGGAATGCGCTGGTGAAATTTGTCCAGTCCTGACTGAACCTGACTGAATAATGCACCGTCGGTGGTGCAATGGTTAGTGTGCGCGACTCTTGTACATGAGATCCTGGGTTCGAACCCTGCTCTGACCACCTTCAAATTTCTTTCGGCGGCGGTCACCTCGCATAGTGACAGCGACACTATCGAGTATATAGCCATGAGAAAGCTTCTCAAAATACCGTTCGGAATCGGTGTAAAGCTGTAGGTCCCAATCAGTGAGTGAAAACTGGAAAGCGCACAGCTCAGTGATTGTGAGAAGTTCTCCCCGGTCCCTTCATGGGATGTAATGGGAAACCATTTATTTTTCACAACATAGATACATATATGATAGTTTCTAAAGATATTACGATGTTGTGAACACATTCAAAAATGTATCTGTCACCCTGGTTGCAACAACATTAAAGCGACTCACCTTGGAATTCCAAAATAATAAAAACAAATCCAAGTGACACCCTAACTAACATGCATACACAGACAGATTGATAGACTTATACCAACGCACACACATACATACACCTAACAGACATCACCAATCCAATAACTTGCAAAATAAAAACAACAACATAAATGCAAGCGAAGCACACCTTCAGCCTTAAAGTGCATCGGAAGGTTATTTATACAGTAGAGAAGTATTAGTACCTACTACTACTCGTACTATTGTACTTGTAGTACTTTCCTCAAGGCTATTTGCGGCTGGATGGATAAAAGTTGACCTAAATATTTTGCTCAACGAGCTAAACATCAGGGTTACAATACTTGTACTTTTGCACACCAACACAAGAATACTTGCACACACACACACACACATATTATCATATAAGCAAACACAGTAAGAAGCCCATTTTATACCCCTACACACATACACGGCCAAGGAAGCAGACAAACAAATTGCTTTACTTTTCAAATAATTTCTTCTTCTTCATATATAGATAGTAAATATTTGAAGAGTTTAAAATATTTTTATTCTTCGGTCTGTGTGTGGAAAAGTCAAGAAATTTTCTTGATTATTTTAAAGTGGCCACATTTTATACCACGGACTGTATAACAGTGTGTTTTATTTAAATTCTCTTTGTCTTTGCCTATAACTAACTTGGGGAGTGGGTAATTGGGAACAGCTAATTTTTGTGGATTTGTGGCAAGGTTAATTGGAATGCAGTACTGGATTTCGTATGGGTCCTTTTCAGTGTTCGAAATATTTTGTGGCAAAAGTTTTAAAAATCAAAAATCAGACTGTTAATTGGCGGGCTTGTTTGAGTTATGTTCTTGTCTATTATTAGGTGCGTTCATTTGCATTATCAGTAAAAATTATGCAGTATCAACATTTCAAAGATTAATTAAGAATCTACGCTTTATACAAAATATTTAAAAAAAAATACGAGATCATGAATTTGCAATATTTTGCATCTTTTGCGACTTCTGTTTGTAGACAGCTGATTAGTAAACGTCCGAGTTTATTCCAAACAAATTAACCGAATTGAGCGGCCTTAATGGTTTTACCCTACATCGATTTGGTTGTTACTTAGAGTGCGTGGTTACGGGGTTTGAAGGACTATAACTTTAACTTGGTTGGTTTTTTGGGTTAAGTTGGTCAGGATATTCCAGGCTTTTGTTCTGTATATACCAGTCCCAAAAATCAGGTATTACACTGAAAGAAAAACGTACATGAAAATTATGAATTTAATACATTGCTCTGATGTAAAAGTTCATTAACTTCCAACCTACGACACATAACATTGAATAAATCTTATGTCAATTGTTCTTCAGAGTCGTTCATCAATTTAATGTAAAAGAGACTTCAGACATTAGGCATCATGTTATTCACAGAGTTGGTGTAAAGTGCACTTGTTTGCTCATATTTTCAATTCATCATATTCATTGAATTATAACTTTGATGCATTGTTTATATTCAAACTTTTGTTCAATTCAACAAATTAATTACGTTAACTTAAAGTTAACAATTAGGGTGGTATTCTACAAGTCGTGAATCAGTCTCTTCGCGTTACTTTTCTCGTTTTGATACTTTATAAATCGTTACTGCTGTTTGGTGACGACTACCTGCATTGAGTTACGTTATTTAATGGGTAGTTTATAAAACGCAGCGCAACGTTTTTGATCACTTCAGCTGTCAAATTGAACACGCCACATTTCTTCGCGTTAGTTGAAGAAATTACAAATGTAAGGAAAAATGTCGATCGAGGATGGGCAGATGGAAGTATTTTGCATTTCATTGCTTATAAATAGATGCCAATTTTGGCTGAAATGCATTCGACGGATAGAGCTCAAACTTTTTTTTAAAATAATTCAAAATTATATTAGGGGCGTTTTTTTTGTAACCTACTATATAAGTTAACATCAACTGTTACGAAAAACAAACGCATAGACGTTAATTATAATCAACTTGGCATAATCCGATAATTCTTTCTTTGTATTTGTCAATTCGTTAATTGAAAAGTCAAACACAAAACAAAATTCTAAAAAAATTCAATATATTATATGAGGTGGTCATACTGCATTCACATTGCAGCAGCATTCTCGCATTTAGTTAGTAGCAGGGAATTATTGTACTGAAAAACTCGAAACACGAGATTTCGATTGCAATGGTTCAGGGCTTTAATGCTATATTGGGGCATAACCGAATTTAAAAATACACCAGGCATCGTAAACGAACACCTACAGCTCGCTCGATCGCCCCGAGTCGTAAAAAATATTCGACTCGTGAGCACGTGCGAAAAAAACCCAAGACACCCAGGAATCCCCGTGCATTTGTTTACATGCATTTTCGTAGCCACTTTTTCGACTCAAGTGAGGGGAAAGAAGTAAGGGCAAATGGCTGCAAGTGACGAACGTGGATCGGTGTTCTCATTTTCATAAAAAGTACATACTTATACAATTTACCATACCGTAAATACAATGTACCAGAAACTACATACAACATTTATTTACCATACCATGCATTTAAAAGTACACAAGTGTACCACATAACCTGCTCCAGAAAGTACATAAATTTCGTCAACAAGTACACACCAGGAGCGCTTTATCAAAAATACTTTAACTTTAGTAAAAACGTATGCAAATAGTACATAAAGTGTACAAAAAAGTACCAGAAAGTGCATAAAGTGTATCAAAAAAGAATACAAAGATCATCAAGCAGACAGAACCAAAGACGTTCTTGCGAATCGAATCATGCGAGAATATCGGTGAAAGTATATGTTTGTTAAACGAGCTATTCCTCGGCTGTCTTCTTCACTTAACTTCCTTTTTGCTTTAGTTATTGTTTGTCTCCAGTATTGTCTTCGAATTCTGATTGTGGACGAAGAAAAAATCAATAATATTTTATACAACTTTTTAAATATTTTGTTAAAAAAAGTAACTACCCCTTATATTTACATCATAATTTTCAAAACGTCGTGGAAATATAATAATTGGAATGACATACATTTTATATTTTTCATACAACAAAGTCAAATTTGGTAACACTTTTATCGGGGTTATTCTCAACTTCTAAAATTATTATTATTATGTTAACGTGCAGGTTTTCATTTTGTATGAGTTAACGTGCATAAGTTACGAAAAAAACAACCCTATTGTTTACACTCTGAAATTCTTATTTGCAATAATAAAATTAGAAATGGAACGTTCAAATAAATAATGCGTTGCTAAACTATTAATTATATTTAAAAATTATAGACATCAGTTGATGTTGACAATAATAAATAAACGAACCCATACATTACAATCAATACATACCGCCAAATGGCACGTGTAATTAATATAGATGGGGAAATTTATTGGGCATTGAACTCCAAAATAACATAGGTTTTTACACATTTTATGTGAATATTGTTGGTACTTGCAGTATTATAAATAATAGAACGCTTAAAATCTGTTGATCTAGTGAAAGAGAGCTACATTTTTTAATCTTTTTCATTCTGAGCATTTCACTCAAGATAACTTTTTCTAATCTATAATTGTTTATTTTAGTTGGGCAACTCTATAAACCGCATGTCAGTGACAGCTTAAGGGTTTTTAACCAGAGGGTTTTTAAAGGGTTTTTAACCAGAGACGCTACAAAAGTAAATCGATAGGGACAGCAAACGACGCCATATTTATTCCCGCTCTTTTGATATTTCTCTTCAGTAAGGTTTGCCATTTCATCATGGAAAGATATACGAGCCAACAACGAGTCCACTTGTTGTGGCCTCAACTTTAAGAGGCCAACTTTAAGAGGCCTCAACAATCAGCGATGAGGCTCATTTCTGGCTGAATGGCTTCGTCAATAAGCAAAATATGCGTTATTGGTCAGACAGCAATCCACACGTAATCCATGAGTCATCATTGCATCCCGAAAAAATTACGGTTTGGTGCGGTTTATGGGCCGGCGGCGTCATTGGGCCATACTTCTTCTGTGATGATCAAGACCGGCACATTACTGTGAATGCGAATCGCTACCGTTCAATGATAACCGAATATTTTTGGCCCCAATTGGATAATATGGACTTGGAGGACATGTGGTTCCAACAGGATGGCGCCACAAGCCACACAGAGAATGCCACAATCAATTTATTGGAAACCAAGTTTGGTGAACGTGTTATCTCACGAAATGGCCCAGTCGATTGGCCGCCTCGGTCGTGCGATTTGACGCCGTTAGATTATTTCCTGTGGGGCTACGTCAAGTCTATGGTCTATGCCAACAATCCAGCGACGATTGATGAACTTCGTACGAATATCGAACGTGAAATTGCAGCAGTACCGGCCGATTTATGCTTGAAAACCGTCGAAAATTGGGTTCAGCGTCTGGACTTCTGCAAGCGTGCCCGTGGTGGCCATGCAAAAGAAATCGAGTTCCATACATAATGGCATCGAACGTACTTTCACAGGAATAAAGAATTTCATTGGTATCTAAAACCGGTTTTGTTTTATTTAAAAAAACTCTTGTAGCCCTCTTATTGAAAACCCCGTCATAAACTACCATTTTTTGACTTTGGCGTTCGCGTTGGCTTTTGAGTTTACGTTCACTTTCGGGACTTTTAGAATACTACCCTTAAACTTTTTTAAAGTTGAAAAAAAATTTTTTTTTTTCAAATCTTAACTTTTCCGATTTTAAAACGCGAAGCGATGATTTTTTTAATTTATTCGGCCGTTTTATTGGTACTTTTTATCTCATTTTAGACAATAATGAAAATCATTTCTAATGGCTGATGGTTCTCTGGCGATGGAAAGAAGTTGTTTGCAAATGTTTTCTTGTGTGTTTTGCTTGCGATATTTTTCCAATACTTGCATAGTGAAAAATTCTCTATTCAGATGAGTGTTTGTTTGCATTTAGTTTGATGAATTTTTCAAGAGCAGCATTCCAAACAACTGTTGATGAAGATCTGTGGCTAGATCTGAAATAGCTAGACGGTTTGCCAGGAATCATTTGCAAAACATCTTCTTTTAAAAAAAAAAACATATCTCTATTTTGTAGAGATATAGATGGTCTTGAGCTTGAATAATGAGATAAAAAGTATAAACTTTTTGTAAAGGCAAAAGGTATGTGTACCCTTGGCATGAACTTGGCATGAACGGAGTTGCTATTTTTGGTAGCCATTACTCTTTCTCCGATTCATGGTACAATAATATATACATGGTAAAGCCGTTTAAACAGCTGATTTAATTTTTTTCATATGACATTTCGCTTCAGCTGTCAAACTCACATGTATTTTGTTTTTGTACTCTTTTGCATTCTTGTGTTGTTAGTAGGCATTCGTGTAAAGTTTGACAACTGAAGCGAATAGAACAAAAACAAAATGCCTGTTGTTGCTGCCTACAACTACAAAAATGCATGCTGCTATTACCATGTAGATATTATTGTACCATGCTCCGATTCTTTCAATATTACAGTGGTACATTAGGGTAGTAGCAACTGCGATATGAGGGGTAAGTACTAGATGAGGGTATATAACTTTTGATGGTTAAGTACTAGAAGAGGGTGCTTGAAGTCAATAACAGCGATGCCAACCCGAGGGATAAATCCCATTTTTTGGGATTTTCAAACAGAAAAGGGATAAAGGGAGGGATACAAAAATGTGTGGGATATTTGGCGAAAAATTTGCGTTACGAACTTTTTGATGTATTCCCAAAATATTTCTATTGTTCAAATGTTATGTATGTGTATGAAATAGTTTGTTATGAAATTTTTCTAAAAATTGCACAGACAAACCCGTTGAAATAGCATTTTGGGAAAAATGCACTTTGGTAACTCTTTCGACGTACGGCGCCATGTCTTTGCGTACGCATGCGCTCTAATTTGGTAAGGATTATTGGTAAAGATTATTATATTTTTCCATTTGATATGCAAATAGGCAACGATGATCATTGCAGACATCCTTTTTGTTGCAGAATAGAAAAATTGCGAATGTAAACATCAGCACACGCGTATGGAATTATACTCCAGATATCGAAAAAAAACTGATATTATTTAATATTAAGGAGAGGAATGGGTAACTACTATTAATTATTATAAAAGTTAAAACTATGTTCTAAAAAGATTTTTTTTAGATTCCTCAAATTCAAGCGATGAAGTTTCATCTGGCAGTAAAACCGAGGGCCAACAGAAATATTGTAAAAAAAAATGGGAGCATTAGCCACAGTTTAAGGATTGGCTGACTCAAGTAAAAGGAAAAGCGCTATATTTGAACTACACAATGCCGATATGTATAAATATAAATAAAACCTGTCTGTACTTTTTTTATTTTTAAATACTTTGTGCCTTATGAAACTTTTATTTATTTTTTTATTTTTATGTAATATTAATATAAAATATATACTTAAAAAATATGGGATTTTATTCCAATTAAAGGGATTTTTTTGGTGTGTTTGGTGGGATTCTACCACGCTTTGGGTTGGCATCACTGGTCAATAACTTTTGAAGCAGAAAAATTGGTCTCCTCAAGACAAAAACATCCGTGTATCACACTTAAAGATCTGACTGTTAATGCAGAAGATATATAGAAAAATTTACAGTCGCGACACCTACGGTCGGCAAAAAAAATAATTATTTTTCGAAACTACCTTGCAATAATACTTCATATTAAAAGGTGTACGGCGAACTCTTTTTTAACCTGTAAGGTGGTACGATCTACAGTGCATACTAATGTATAAACGAACAGACCTATTATCATTGAAGTGGGATATTTCTCTAAAGCTGATTGTGTCGAAGTTGTAACATGGTGATTTGAAAACCACTAATGGATATTTTGAGTGACTTTTAGTTCTGTAAATATCATGGGAAAAGTTTCGAAAATCTTAATTTTTGGGCTTATTTGTTTTGCCCTTAAAATTTGGCATTAATTCTTAATGCTATTAGGTTAGATATAACTAGAGTGTTCAAAACCGCAACCGGTTTTAATGAAACCCAAGAGTTGTGAGATAATTACGTAATAAATGCCATCAAGTTCATTACTGTTTTATCGGATGTGAAGTTTAATATTCACATGTATGGGGTGTTTTTTAAACGCTATAGAAATTGCAATTGTGATATCACAAAACAATAAATATTAATCAAACAAAAATTTGTGCTCGAAAGACCAATACGTGGCATTTACATTTGAAAATGATTACGGGCACGTGGCCACCGCGGCTGTGCATGACGAAACGCACTCTTACAGCCCTATTCTGCCAGGGTTACAAAAGTCACGGTTACTATTGACAGCAGTGTGACAAATGTTGACAAAAGTAATAAAAACTGTTACCTGCCAAAGAGAAGGTAACAGCGCGTGACAGCTGTTTTATTTGCCGGAAAGTTGATACAAAAACATTTTATAAATTCTACAAGTAAACAATGAAACTATATACGGGAAAAATTAATAATAAATTTTTTACCAAAACGACAAATAACGTGAGGTTACAAAACGTTTTTTTAATTAGCTCCCCAATGTGTTAATAAAAATAAATATGTTTATGCACTGAGTTATAAAGCTTAGAAAGACGTTTGTAATGATACCCATTTCAACCAGATCGGATTGTAAATATCGGAGATACGAACGATTATATACTCAAGCTTTAAAGGTTTATATCTCAAGAAGTTGGACCGACCGCGAGGGGAAAAAACTATTTGAACTTAGCGCAGAAGCTTTTGTCGGTGCTGAAATTTTGATTTAGATCAGAGAGTTGGCGCTAAAGTAAATTTATTCTTCTATTTGGTGTGGATGCACAGGTGTACTCTTTCCGCTTAGCATCTCTGGATGTTCCCTGAGGAAGGCAATATAGCATTCCAGCTGTGCCTTTGCGGTGCGCTCAAATTCCCTAAATAATAATGTATTAATTTTGATTCAATAGAACATAAATATATTAAATACTTACTTTTCCTTTTTTGTTTTGTTGTCCCTGCTTTTGACAATTTGTTATTGTGAGGTGAATTATTTGTTACGTGGTGAATTTTTCGTTGTCACCGTGTTGCCAGAATACGAGATACAAACAATTGTGACAACTTTGCAACAATTTTGTGGTTACAATTTGATTGTTACCACATATACAGAATAGGGGTGTTTACGTTCAATTTGGGGGTCATCGCCAAATTTTTATTTCAATAAATGGATGTTTTCAGTCGCCGTAGGGCACGTAGCGCCATCCTGTTGAAACCACAAACTCGCCCGGATCAATGTCACACATATTTGAAAGCAAAAAAATTATTGGTCATGGTGCGGTAACGATCTCCATTGAATGCAACGCGAGCTCCGTAATGTAATGAAGTCTGTAGGATCTGTTTTGGATTGGTCTCATTCCGTATGAGCAAATTTTGTTTATTAACAAACCCGTTATGTTAAAAATGAGCATAATCGATGATGAGCCATTACCCTGAGGGTAATGGGTAATCGTGATGGGTAATTCCCCATTGTCGTGGGTAGTTAGCCATTAGTTTCCCCATACCCTGGGAGTAATGGGTAAACGTTCATTACTTTTTCTCCACGACGATGTATATGGGTTACACATGGGGGTAAAGACGAACTCTGCATAGCACAATTCCGCAAAACGCAAGCGCTATCTTTTGGGTCATTTTAGTTTTCTGTCACCGCCCATAGGCTACATCTTGAATTTTATTAAAACTGCCTTTGCCGCATAGTGCCATATCTTGTAGAATACAGACTTCAGATTTTGCGTGCTGGTTGTTTACACCATTTCCATTTGAAATTGTTAAAATATCAATTTTCGTTTGCAAAAGTGTCTATTGAAATTGTAACATCTTATTTGGAATTTAAAGTACATAAATTGAAATTCAAAATCATTAATTGAATCTTTAAAGACATCAAATAAAATGTTAAAAACAATAATTGAAATTTAAAACACAACAATTGGTATTTAGAAGACATCAATTGAATAATTGAAGACATCAAATTAAATCTAAAAGGTATCAATTGAAATATAAAAAACCAACGCGTAAAAAACATAGTTTTTGACTATGAATCCTCATATATGACTACGCCCCTTTGTCCAATCCCACCCATATTTGCAGGAGGTCTTAGAATATGTACACCTAACCAAAATACCCAATTTTGTTCAAATAACGTTAATGCCTTATTCACGCTGCCGCGAAATTGAAGTCTATCGCAATTTGGGCCGAAATTGAGTTGAAATTGCTCAATTTCGCATATATTTTGACAACTACGAAAATGAGATATTTACGACAATTGACTTGATATTGTCATATACAACGCTGTTTTTCCTCAGCAAAATTAACTTAGTACTCTTTTTTGCACATATGCAAGAGAACGAAGCCGACAGAAAATTTTCTGGTGTGCCTCCGTCGTAGATAATTTTTTGAAGTGCATGCCGCCGCCTTTAAGGCATTCTTCGACTTAAAATGTTAGCCGATAATAACAGTTAAGCTGAATTTAAAGGCCGGAATTACTAAAATAAAGATCTAAATTTTTTACACAACCAACGAGATGAACCTAAAAGTAACGTCTGCCGACAAATCGCATTTTATAAAAACTCAGTTGCCGCCGTCGATACATTTTTTTTTGTTGCTCTAACGCCGCTGATAATTCTGTATCGGCTTCGTTTACTGCACACGTGGTTGCTAAAAAAAATAAACAATTGCATGCCGCCTCATTCATCAAATTTAAATTTTAATGTTTTTATCGATATAGAGTAGTGAGAAGAAACTATAAACCTTCCAAAATCAGTGCTTCATATTAAAGTTCATATACCATTCATTTATTTCATTGTTTTAATTCATTTTCTAACCAAATTTTGGTTATTGTGTCCAGGCACGAAAATTTTGCTTATTATAATGTTTGTAAACAAACAGTTGTCATTTCACGACGGAATTGCTCAAACGCCAGTGTGAACGATTTGAATTTCGTTCGACAATTTCAATCCGAAATTGTCAATTTCATGGCAGCGTGAACAAGGCATAACAGGAACAGAAATAATTGATTTTTAATTTGTGATTTGTATGGGAGGTACCACGCCCCTTTGTCCCATCCCGCCCACATTTTTACAGTTCATTTTTGTCGTCGCCATTAGTTAGTCTGCGAAGTTTCAGCTCGATACGGGATCACGGGAAAAGGGCTAAAAATCAATCCAACATTTTTTCGTTGCGCATGCTTGCATGCATACATGCATACAGACAGGTGAAGTTAATATAAAGAATTTAAAAAAGGCCATTGTACCACTGAAAGTCACAAATGTTTTGTAGCCTTTATATGCTTGTCATGACATGTTGTTGGAAGTTTTCAAAACTGGCAACTGAAATTCCAAAACGGATTTAAACTAAGATCAATTGAAATTGCAAAAGTATTTACCTTTATTACAGTCTCGTGTTTCTGAATTTCTAATATTGTATTGTATTGTATTGCATTGTTTATTTAATGGATATCGTGCACAACAAGAACAAGTCTTATAATTAAAGTACACGAATTATAAATTTTAATATATTTGAATACAACAATGTTATAAATAGATTAAATAAATAAATAAATTA
This sequence comes from Phaonia tiefii, assembly GCA_963931995.1. Taxonomy (NCBI): domain Eukaryota; kingdom Metazoa; phylum Arthropoda; class Insecta; order Diptera; family Muscidae; genus Phaonia; species Phaonia tiefii. The sequence continues at coordinate 25,030,436 of OZ008367.1, forward strand.
AATTTAGTTAGTTAATAAACTAGATATGTGGACTAATAAAAATGGAATAAAGAAGAGGACATTTAAACAATTATATGACATATAAGAACAAATAGTAAGAGTAAAATTAAAGTTTTTAGGAAGAAACAAGCAAAAATGACAGTGACATGGGAATAGACTAGACTTCATTCAGTATTATAATATTTATGAATTTGGGACCCTATATTCTTTAGCGTTGCTGATAATTTGAATGTTATGTGGAAGTGAGTTCCAAAGACATTCAGAAAAAAGATAGCGATGTGTTAAGGGTATTATATTTCTACCTCTATTAGACCTAGTAAAATTTAATTGTCGAAAAATATAAAGTGGTATATTCTTAGAAATTATTTTATGAAGGTAGACGAGGATTAGACAACCTGTGTCAAAGGAAATGCCATAAAGTGATTTAACGAACTGGTGTACAGAATCATATTTTTTCAGACCGTAGATATACCTAATAACATTGTTAAATATGACGTTAAACTTCCGTTTACTTGACAAGTCACAGTTTACAAAAAGTGCACAGCCGTATAGAAGTCCTGGCATTATGTACGACTTAGCCATGAGTACTCTTATATGAAAAGGGGTATATGCTTGAGAAGACCATAAGGTTCTCAACTTCGAATAAGCTTGTCCAACAACTGAGTTAATATGGTTCGACCAGGTGAGTGACCTGTTTAAAATGATTCCTAGATTTTTAGTCTGCGAGACGATATCAATTTTATCGGCACTTATTGCTATATCAAAATTATAATTGACACTGTTAAATGATCTGGAGTGAACCACAAGATATTTTGATTTCCTGGGATTAATAGCAAGTCCATTGGCTGTTGCCCAGTCATGGATATGAGAAAGGTCATAATTCAATTTTTCAACATTTTCGATGATTGAAGATAGTGAACTACTTAAGTAGTTTTGCACGTCATCAGCATATAAGTGCGCTTCGCTGTATGACAGTTGTTGTTGATAAGTCATTTATATAAGTTGAAAAAAGCAGAGGTCCCAAAATCGAGCCTTGGGGTACTCCTCGTGAGATAGGCAAAATATTTGAAATGTTATTTTTCGTGAAAACTGATTGGGAACGACCAGAAATATAGGATTGAATTAAATTGACGGCAGTAGATGAAAAACGAAAAAATACATTTAACTTTAAACACAAAGTTGTGTGGCGTACCATGTCGAAGGCTTTAGAGTGGTCCAGAAGAACCAGAAAAGATATATGGCGGTTCTCTAAGTTTTGTCGTAGACTTTCCGTGACCTTAAGCAATGCGCTAGTACAACTATGATCTGGGCGGAATCCAGACTGGTTTTCATGCATTAATGAATTAGAATAAATGTTTGCACTCATTTGTTTATGAAGTAACTTTTCCAGGACTTTGGAAAGAAAACAGAGAATTGCAATGGGCCTAAACTCAGTGTTGGTCTTCGGTATTGGTATTTTTCTGGCGTGTTTCCACATTGTTGGGAAAGTACTGGTCGTAATTATTGTGTTGAAAAGGTGAGTAACATAAGGTAAAATAGAGGGTATAATTAATTTAAGAAACCTCGGATCAATGTTGTTAGAACCAATAGAGTTCGATTTCATAGCTAATATACTGGATAAAACTTCCTTTTCTTCCACACAAGCAAATTCGAAGCCAAGTTGCTCATTATGAAAATGCTGTTCAAAATTATAGTACTTTTTATCTACTGGAATATTAGGTACATTAGAAAATGATCTGTTTAAAGAGTCTGCATCCAAGTGACAATTATTATCCTTCACCTCTTTACCTATACCAATATTTCGAATTGACTTCCATTTCCGTTTAGCATCCAGCGCAGAACTAAATTGGCGAAAGTAATATTCGGTTTTGGCCATTCTAATTTTCCAATTTGCGTCAGTCCTAGCAGCACGGTATTCTTCCAACAAATCAGCGGTTTCCACCTCATATAGGCTACATCTCTAATATTAATAGCATCTTTTACCATTGCATAAAACCAGGGTCTGTATTGAGCCTTAATAATCCGAGTTTTAACGGTCGTAAAGATTGATAATATTTCCGTGATGAAAATTTAGTTTGTCATCTACTGATATCATGGAGTAAATCTGACTCCAATTTTTTTAGCCTTATATACTGCCTAGTGTTTTTGAATAACTCTAGCGCTATTTTTAATTACAATTGTATGAATTTCAAATGACGCCTTTTGAATTTCACTGAATGTATATTTAGTTGGATTATTAAATTCAAAACTTCTAATTCAATTTGAAAATTTTTACTGATAAACTTGTATCTCCAACTAGAACTTTTTTATTTCATTTAATTATACGTGGCAAAGAACTAAATTCTTGCCAACAGTCCAGAAACACTGCCACTGCACGAATGTGATTTAAAATCTCCACGCATCGTCAGTCCTTTTTTTTTTGTAAAGTCAATTCTTCTTCCAAATAAATGGAATCCTTTTAAAATCAGCATAAATATTGATGATTTATTCTCTCTGTATTGTAATGCCATCTAAGGAAATAAAGCATTTGCAAATTTTTCTTAGTTATCCTTTACACGTTTCCTTAAATGAATATCTCATCTTTACTCTTTTCTCCTAGATACTTTCGTACCTGGATTTCACCTTTGGGACTTTTCGTAACATTTGCCAAAATGTTTGTTTGCTCCTAACGCATTAATCATGTTTTAAATGAGTTAATGATTTCCATTTGTATGGGCTTTATGTTTTTTTACCCAAGACACTCTCCTTTGGTCTTGGTAGGATTTGGGATTTGCTAACATTACATTTAGCACCTGTGCATACAGAGTTGGTCTATATTTCTTTCATACGTTTTTAATGTTGCCTGGCCTTTTTTTTGTGTGCTCTGCTTGGGCAAATTTCCTGGTTGATGTTGGATGCTGATAATCATTTACTCGAAACTTAACATTTAATCCTGCATTAATACAGGTGACAGGCTGGGTGGAAGGAATGTAGATATAGAAAAAGTACCTTTGTCACTTCATTAGCGCAAAAAAAAACAAACGCGCGAAGTCTTTGGATTCAATTTGAAGTATTTTAAAAAGTATCAAAAGAGGGATTATATACCTATGAGACATAATCCCTAAAATACCTTCGAAATAAGGACGAAAGTTTACGGAGAAAACTTTTTGATAAAGCATAAGGAGGAATAGGGTCCTTGAAGTAAAGTTAATTGAAATTGTTGATGAACTTGTAGTATTTCAAACTGTAAGAATGAAATTAACCAAAACATAATTTGAATAATTACTTAATTTGTATAAATTATATACCCAGTTGGAAATGGGTATTTAGGAAATTGCCAACTGGGTAGGCATTGAAGTCATATAAGGTGTTGTCAACTTCTTTGGTAATTAATTAACTACTGATCAATTAAGTGGCGTAGAAATAAATCAGTTACCGACTATTAGGTTAATCTGGAACAGTCTTGAACATTAGACTCCCCCATTTCCATTAGGAATTCAAAAAATAAAAAAACAATTTAATTCGGGAAAATATCAATTGACATTAGGAGATTCTATTGAGTTACTAATTGAATACCAATGAAATAATTAAATAAATAAATATGAAAACAAAAAATTTAAAATATTTTATTTAAAATAATTTAAAAAAATCCAATGAGTGTACGAACTCACGTAACACCTTTTGTTACACGGTACCTCTTCGATTTCTATGAACACATTAGTAAATGTTACATTGGAAACATTTCATATGATGACGTTACATTTAAATAATATTTATACTCAAAATTATTTAAAGACCAGTGCAAGCACATGTGTCAGTATTTTCTTGCTTAATACTTTTTGTTTTATTCCCACAAAAAACAAAGAGAATGCAAAGCAACAGACACATGTACATACATACATTGTTATGTTCGTACATACGCTACACAAGTTCACACAATTTTCGTTGCTCTCTTGCTATAACCGCGTATAACAGTGATGCCCACATTTTGAATTCCTCGGCACATGTGCCGGATAGCAAAATGCTGTTCCAGCGCTGTCAACACACATATAGTATAAGTTTCTTCGTGTGGTTCGTAGATCGTGGGCGTTCGGCTCTTGCTTTGTTTACATTTTTTCAATGCAAATGGAATCAGTTGCTAGACAACATTTGTTAGAGGAGGGTCATGCTGCGTAATTTTTTAAAAGACATCAAATTGATCTTCTTTTTATTCTGCTTCATATACAAGCACAATATGTGTGAGGGCATCACTGACGTATAACCACGTCATTATTCTCTTTGCTCTGAGAGTGCTCCGCACACACACAAGACAACTATCAGCTGCCGCTACATCAGTGTGTGTTTTTTTCGCAGTCTGACAATCTGTGTTTCGCAGTCGGACAAAATGTGTTCTATAAAGGGGGGGTCGCCCTTATCATTTAGGGGTATGAAAAATAGATGTTTGGACGATTCTGAGACCTACCCTATATGCACACAAAATTTCATACAAATCGGTCCAGCCGTTTCGGAGGAGTTTAACGCCAAACAATCTGTGATCGCAGTCGGACAAACTGTATTTTGATGTGTTCACTTTGTGAATTTAGTTCCTACCCGCGCCTACAGATGTTACATCAAAAACTAATTTTAAAACCCTCAATTTAACAGACTACAGGCCAGGGTTCGGATATCGTGGGTAATGGGTAACTCATTGTTATTGCCGTCGGAAATGTGTGGCGATCGTTTATGAAAAAATATCTATACCTCGGAAATCGTGCGTCGAATCGAAAAATTAACTATTTTTTAAGTTTCTCAGGGATTTTCATAAAGTTGTCCAGTAGTTGAAAGAATTTTTTTTTTAAAAATCGCCAAACTAATAACATCGCTAAAATAAATAAATTGCTATAACTCGGAAACGGTGCGCCCAATCGCAAAAGTAATAACTTTTTTAATTCCATAGAAGCCTTTAAGCACTGGTTGTCTTTAATACGGCATCACTTTTTTTAAATCACTAAAACTAAAAGTTTTGGAAGAATAATCGCTAAAACGATATTATATCTATATTTCGGAAACGAAGCATCCAATCGAATAAATTTCCAATTTTTCGGTTTTCTAAGGGTTTGTAATAAAATGGTAAAATTCGAATGGAAAAATTCCAAAATAAGAAAATCATTAAAGTAAAAAAATAGCTATAACTCGGAAACGGTGCGTGCAATCGCAAACACAATACACCTTTTACCTCCATAGGAGGCTTGAACCAATGGATGTATTTAATATGGCATCACTGTTTTTAAATCGCTAACACATATAATGGGCGTTTCAGGGATTTTTTATAAGAAGCATTTTAGTTTTAGCGATTTAAAAAAACAAGTGATGGTGTATTGGACGCACCGTTTCCGAGTTATAGCCATTTTTTGCGAATTTCGTATTTTGGCGATTTTTGGCCTCTATATGAAGAACCCTTCGAAACTATCAAAAATTAGTCCCTTTTTCGAGTTGACGCTCCGTTTCCGAGATATAGAAATGTTTCCTAATTCCTTGATATATTCGATCAAAAATAGGGAAGGGTTAACCTGGGTGAAGGCCGCTTACCAATTCCCCATGTGTAATGGGTAATCATGATGGCTACTTCCCCATTGTCGTGGGTAACTGCCGATTATTTTCCCCATACCCTGTGGGTAATGAGTAAACGTTCATTACCCATTCCCCTCGGCGATGTGTATGGGTTACAAATGGGGCGATAAATACGAATTCAGCTACAGACCATTTAACAGCCTACAATTGAAATTTGAAACACATCAATTAAAATTTAAAAGACAACCATTAAAATTTAAAAGGACATTTATGGAAATTCAAAAAACTTCAGTTGAAATTATGAAGGTATTAAATAAAATTTAAAGAATACATCAATTTAGCCCACATCAATTGAAATGTTAAAGACGGGAAGTGAAAACTAAAGGCAACAAATTGAAATTCGAAAGGCATTAGATGAATTCCAAAGGCAATAGTTTAAACTCAAAATTCGTCAGTTGAAACTCAAAAGATATCAATTGATATTTTAAAAACGTCAAGGGAAATTTGAAACTCATCGATAGAAATTTAAAAGGCATCAATTGAAATTTAAAATACATCAAATGATTATCAAGTTAGAAATCAATTGGTACTCAAAAAATGACTGCAATTAAAATTATGACGGCTTAAATAACATTTAAAACACATCAATTTAAATTTAAACCACATCAATTTAAAAGACGTAAATTGAAAATTAAGACATAAATTAAAATTTGAAAGACATCAAATAAATTTCAAAATTCCTCAGTTGAAACCAAAAGACATCAATTGAAATTTAAAAGGCGCCAAAGGAAATTTGAAACTCATCGATAGAAATTTATATGACATCAATTGAAATTTAAAATACATCAATTGATATGCAAAAGACGTCGATTGAAATTTTAAGTTCATTGATTCAAATTTAAAAAACATCAATTGAAATTTAAGACACTAATTTAAATTTAAAACATACCAATTGAAATTTAAATTATCAACTGAAATTGAAAAGACGGCAATCAATTGAAATTTAAAAGTCATTAATTGAAATTTAAGACACCAATTGAAATTTAAAACACGTCAATTTAAATTTAAAATACGTTAATTGAAATTTTGAAGACGTCAATTTAAATTTAAAAACATCAGTTGAATTTTAAGACATCAATTGAAGTTTAAAACACGTCAATTGATATTTAAAAAACATCAATTGGAATTCAAAACACGTCAACTAAAATTTGAAATTCATCGATTGAAATATAAAAGACATCAATTGAAATTGAAGATAGCAGTTGAAATTTAAACACGTCAAATAATTGATATTTAAGACAAATCAATTGAAATTTAAAACAAATCAATTTAAATTTAAAACATATCAATTGGAATTTAAATTATCAATTGAAATTTAAAAGACATCAATTAAACTTTCAAGCTTTCAAGTATTGAAGTTGAAAACACATCAATTGAAATTTAAGACATGAATTGAAATTTGAAACACATCAATTGAAAGTTAAAAGTCAATTGAAATTTAAGACACCAATTGAAATTTAAAAAACGTGAATTTAAATTTGAAACGCGGCAATTGAAATTTATAAGAAGTCAATTTAAATTTATAAACATCAGTTGAAATTTAAGACATCAATTTCAATTTAAAGCATCTCAATTGAAATTTAAAAAATATCAATTAAAATTCAAACGACTCCAACTGAAAGTTGAAACTCATCGATTGAAATTTAAAAGACATCAATTGAAATTTAAGACATCAATTTAAATTTAAAACATATCAATTGACATTTGAATTATCAATTGAAATTGAGGACATCAATTAAAATTTCAAGCTCATCGGTTGAAGTTGAAAACACTTCAATTGAAACTTACAAATCATTAATTGAAATTTGAGACACCAATTGAAATTTAAAACACGTGAATTTTAATTTAAAAAACGTCAATTGAATTTTAGAAGACGTCAATTAAATTTAAAAACATCAGTTGAAATTTAAGACATCAATTGAAATTTAAAAAACACCAATTGAATTTTAAAAAACACGAAATGAAATTCAAAAGAGGTCAACTGAAATTTGAAAGATATCAATTGAAATTTTAAAGAGGTCAATTGATATTTAAAACACATATTTTGAATTCTAAAAGACATCAATTGAAATGTAAAAGACATCATGAGAAATTTAAAACACATCAATTGAAATGTTAAACACATGAATTGATTTAATTTTTATTAATTGGAATTTAAAAGACGTCAAATTAAATTCAATTAAATTTGTGGCCATCGGTCGTGCAATGGTAATGTGCGCGGCTCTTGGGCATGAGAACCTGGGTTCGATCCCTGCTCTGACCATCATAAATTTTTTTCGACTGCCGTCAGCTCACTTAAGGCTGGGTGTCGCATACAGCTGAAACTGAAACTGAATTTTTTTCACTTTCGGTTCATGCTTTTTCAGTTCTGAAACAGCAACTGAATTTTGCTTGGGTTGCAACATACAGCTGAAACCGAATCAAAGGCAAATGTCATATTCGGCGTTGTTTACGTTTTTTTTTCAATTAATTCACACGCGCAATTTGTCAAAAATCACATTTCAGTCGGACACCGACTGAAATTAAGTCAAAAGTACTTTTTTCAGTTCCGTTGCTAATGTACTGAATTCGGTTCCAGTCACCAGCGACTGAAAAATCGGATTCTGGTGCTGAATTCAGTTGCTATTCTGTTTCAGTCACAAATGTATGGAATTCAGTTTCAGTTTCAGCTGTATGCGACACCCAGCCTTAAGTGACGGCGACATTATCGAGTACTTAGCCAAGAAAAAGCTTCTCAAAATTCCGTTCGGAACCGGTGTAATATTATAGGTCTCAATCAGTAAGTGTAAAACTAGAACGCGCACAGCTCACTGGGAAGCTGTCTCTAATCCCTTCATGGGATGTTACGGGAAACCATATTTTCAAAATAAATTTAAAACACGTCAACTGAAATTTCGATGAGATTGATTTGAAATTTAAAAGACTTCTGTTGAAATTTAAAGGACTTCAATTGCAATTTAAATGACGTCAATTAAAATTTATAAGACGTTAATTGAAATTAAAGACGGTAATTAACATTTAAAAAAAGACGTTAATTGACATTTAAAACACATTTATTGAAATCTAAAATAGATCGATTGAAATTGTAAAAGACTAATATACATCTATACCATTTCCCATTTAAAATCAATTGAAAAATTTAATTGAAATTTGACAGATCTATTTAAAATTTAAAACACATCAATTGCAATTTAAACTACATCAATAGAATTTTAAAATAGATCAATTTAATTTGAATCGATTGAAATTTAAAACGCAACTGAAATGTGAATCTCATCTACTTCAATTGCAATTTAAAACAAGTCAACTGAAATTTAAAACACGTCAATTGATATTTAAAACACATTTATTTAAATTTAAGACATCAATTGAAATTTAAAAGACGTCAATTGAAATTGAAAAGACGTCAATTGATATTTAAAATACATTTATTAAAATCGAAAGGCCAGCAATTGAAATTGAAAAGACTTCAATATAAATCTATTTTCCATTTAAATTCAGTGAAACATTTAATTGAAATTTGAAAATTCCATTTAAAATTGAAAACACATCAATTGAAATTTAAACTACATCAATTGAATTTTAAAATAGATCAATTGAGTTTTAAAATACATCAATTGATATTTAGCAGACCTCAATTGATATTTAAAATACGTCAATTGTTTTTAATCCAATCAAGTTCAAAATACAACATTTGAAATTTTAATGACACCAATTGAAATTCAGCAAACATCAGGTGAAGCTCAGCATTTGTCAGTTGAGATTTAAAATACAGCAATTCAAATTTAAAGGACGTTAATCGAAATTTAAACCACTTGAAATTTAAAACACAGCATCAGCAGAAGTTTAACAGACAAAACGGAAAACACATCTGAAAAAAGATGCATCAGCAGAAGTTTAACAGACAAAACGGAAAACACATCTGAAAAAAGATCAACTGCAATTGAATGCACGTCAATTGAAATTTAAAACATATAATTTGAAATTTAACAGTTGTCAATTGAAACTCGAAATTCGTCAAATAAAATTCAAAAATCTTTTACCGATTTTATTTATTGGTTTCCCATTACATCCCATGTAGGAATTGAGGAGAGCTTCTCACTGCCCGTGAACTGTGCGTTTTCTAGTTTTACATTCACTGAATGGGACCTACAGTTTTACACTGGTTCCGAACGGTATTTTGGAAAGATTTTCTTATATATATTATGGTTTTAAATTTCCATTGATATCTTTTCAATTTCACTTTATGTCTTTTAAAATTAAATTTATGTCTTTAAATTTTAATTGATGTTTTTAAAAATTTAAATTTACATCTTTTAAATTTAACTTAATGTGTTTTATAGAACAATTGATGGTATTTAATTTTCAATGGATGTCATTTAAATTTCAAGTAAAATGTCCTTTCCTTTCGGTTCGCATTAGATATGATTTTTGTTGTTGCCTAAAAGACAACACAATTCTAACGGGCAATTGTTATTAGTTTCGTCGCTGATTAAGATCTGTGGTTAGATCCGAAATATACTGTTGCCAGGAATCATGAGAATGCATTTTGCAAAACTTCTTTTTAAAAAAAGGCTCGTTTGCTATTGCACTTTCTTTTTTCTTACATCTGCTTTAACATTAGATGCAATATTGAAATATTGACATAATTGTTTTTGTTTTGTCATAAACAGAGCGACGACAAAAAGTATTGAATAGTATAGAGAACTTATTGCACTCTTTTTCCGGTCTCACGGAGAGAGTCTGAGTAAAAGAGCATAAAGAGTCTTATTCTCATTATTGAATATTTCAATATAAATGCATCATTTCGACAATGATATTACATAAAACAATACAAAAAGCATAACAGTTTCAAAGGGCATCAATGTTTCACATCAAAATTACGAATGGACCAAGTTATGACAAAAAGAGAGTAATACGTTTTGAATCATTCGCCAGATGTCGCCAGTGCTTTTCAGTCATACAATTCGTTCCATGAGTTCTCTATACTATTCAATACTCTTTGGCGGCGACGACCTGCTTGTTTGTTCCATAGCCTAATACTTATAGTAAACCTAATAGTTCTCTCACCAAATTTATGACATTTGGCCTGGTGTGATATTTACGTTCGATTTTGAAAAGAATTGCTTTACTAATACCAGATAGAGGCTATGGTTCAAAACAACGAACAAAATAACATCAACGGAATTTCGTTTGGTGTGTTAAAATTATTAAGTTGTATTAACACAAACGTATGCTAACAATAACAGTCAATAAAAAAGTTTAAAACACATTTAAATTTCACAGTTTTTCACCAAAACGACATGAAAAATTAAAGCAAGAAGTTATTGTAATTCCACCTGGTGTATGTCACTTTTCGTCAAACATCTCTCTATCACACCGATCGCATCCAGAAGAGTGTGAAAGGAAACGTCAGATGAGCCAAATATTCTCTCTAGTATGATTTAGTCTATGGTTTGTTCGCTGCCGCTACATCAATACCATCATACTTCTTTTCAGGCAGAGACTATAGTTGTACAACAACCATGTATGTGTTACTAAAGCTGTGTGTTGTTTGCATGTGTTCACTTTGATAGATTGCCCTACCCGTGCCTATAGATGTTAACACATCAAAACATATATCTCTCCTAATAAAGATATAGAATGGTCTTGAATTTAAATAATAAAATAAAAAAGTACCAATAAATAGAACGAATAAACAAAAATCACCCCTTTCAATTCATTTTCTTTAAATTTCAATTGGAAATGATGTAGAAAATTAAAAACCAAGCACTTCTGTGCGGTTTCAAAACTTAGGCTGCTTCGTGTTTTCGAATCGTTGCGAAATACAAAATTTGCGCATCCTTTAGCTGTGGAGAAGTGCAGCCAACAACTTTTGTGTTGAACAATGTAGGATATCGTATAACACATGCTTTTGTCCTTCAACTAAAAAGTGGTAAAAAAAAGATTTTAATAATATTGCTAATGCAAACGTTTTTTACATTTTCAATACATGATCACAACAATTTTAAAATTTCTCAAAAGAAAAAAATTACAAAACAAAAAATCCGGATATCCTTTTGCTTTCAATTTTCTTTAATACATAAGTAGTTTAAGTTTCTGGAAATCTCATAGTACGAATTTTCCATATTTTTACTCGCATCATTGCAAACATGTGTGGTTTACAGAAAATCACCAAATATTTTCCTTGTATCCAACCAATATGGTCCCAAACTCATTATTAGAAATACGTAAGGATACACAACGTAGGTCCTACCTCTTACCTCGTGCAACCATTTCCAAGCGACTGTAACGAGAAAATTTATGACTCTTAGCGTTGCGCTTCAATTCCGGCTGCTGTGATGAGTTAGGAGCTGAAGACGGAATATTTGGTAGCCAATTCGAATAAATGTTGGAATAAAAGAAGTTGGAGACGAAGATGAAGTGTCAGGAGTCCTATAAAAAAGCATACATACATACATATATAGGAGAAAATCTCAATGCCTAGATAGCAATCAGTGGTAAATTACGGCATTTATATCAAATGACACAGACATCAAACTTAAGCCTCTCAAATTGTAATATACAAGGATATGTAAATATACTTGTATATAAGGATATGTGTGTATGTGGGGTTGTTGTTTTTTTGTTTTTTGTTTAAATAAATCCAAGAGAGAAAAAATTGTTTTAATCCCTATAAACACAAGTGAATTTATAACAAAACTTGAAAGACTTTTTTATTTTGTATTTTTGTTGCTGTGGTAATTTTATGGGCCATAATTTTCATTATCATATATTCAATATTTCTTTTGTTTTGTGTCTTTCGCAATATCCCCTGCTAATCATGAGGACTGCAGGCATAATTTTGTATTCTCTTTATTATCCTAGTAAGGATAACGTGACTTGAATATAAACTTATCGGATTTCCATAAACAACTAAACACTTTACGCAATTCAATTGTCCAAACAAAGAGCAATAAATGATTATTACTTGTACATAGTAGTAAGTTTCCTTAGTACATATACTAATATTAAATATTAGATAAGATTTTTCTAAATTTTCCGTAGGTTTTCACAGTTAAATGGTATAAATTCCTATTCGTTTGTGTGAACAACGTGTCAGAATGTCAATCACATCGCGTTGAAATATGAAAGAACAACGAACACTTAACCAAAGGTCAGATGTCATGAAAATATGTTTCCAATCACTTCATTTTTCACAAAATCAAATCCATAAAATCAAACTTCATAAATCAAAATGTAACGCTTATACTCAATATAGAGAAAGGACATACTCGTACATATGTGTCCTTAATGTCGGGGTATATTGTTGACTTGATTGTCAACAAACAAACATATTTTTTGTTGTTACTGATCAATCGGCTCGAATAAAATGATTTAATATTTTTCAAAAGTTCAACAACAAATAAGGCTACAGTGGCAGGATTGTCATACCACTATGGCTGAATTGGAAATCAGTAAATACATTTGATATATACTCGTACCAAAGTAATTCCCATAAAGTCCTTACCATCTCCTTTAATACAAATCAAATCAAAAAAATACAGGAAAAGGGGTTATAATAACACAAGCATTAGGTTACCATCAAAGTAATCAAAACGCGAAAGGAAAACCCGGTCCCATGGTTTTTTATGGTTTTCTGATAACACCGTGCGACACCAAAAAAAATGATGAGGTTCTGTCAACGGAGTCTGGTAGAAAAGTCAAAAAAAAAATATACGTGTATCGGCGTTTTGCCAGATCTGATCAGAATTTTTTTTAGGGCGGGTCAAAGTTTCCGCCCCTCGGAACTTTCCTGCAACATACCGGCATGCAAAATTGTGTGTTCCTTACGTTTGAGGTACAAAGTATGTTCAGAAGTTTTATAGAAAAGATTCAGATAAACATTTTTGTGGAACAAATTAGCCCTCTATCTGTCACGTATAACCATAATTTTTACGCTTTTTTTTTTGAAAACTCGCAAAAAACTGCTCTAAAAAGAAAAACTGTATAAACACTCGAAAACACAAATCTTAGCCCAAGTGCTAGATAATAAGCAAAAACTAACTGCCTTCTAAGGGTTAATAATGAATTTCGTCATTTTGCTGTTTCCATTAAAAATAGTCCACATAATATAATGATTTTTATCATATTTCATCTTTTGTCTAGCACTTGGGCTAAGATTTGTGTTTACGAGTGTTCGGACACATACAGTGAAATTTTATGGCGATAATTTTAGTAGAACATTCTGACCACGCCCCCCCCCCCCCCGTCATTTTGGAACTGTTTTTTGTGAGTTTTAAAAAAAAAGTAAAAACTAGTGTTATACGTGACAGCTAGAGGGTTAACTTGTTCCACAAAAATGTCTATCTGTATCTTTTCTATAAAACTTCTGATCATACTTTGTACCTCAGACGTAAGGAACACACAATTTTGCATGCCGGTATGTTGCACGAATGTTCCGAGGGGCGGAAACTTTGACCCGCCCTAAAAAAAAAGTCTGATCCGATCTAGCAAAACGCCGATAAACGTATATCTTTTTTAGACTTTTCTACCAGAATCCGTTGACAGAACCCCATCATTTTGGAAAAAATCTAATTTTGTCTCACAGTGTAATTACACCCAAAAAAATCCGTAGTAGATAATGAACAAAATTTGCAACCACGTCGTAGGTGAAATACCCCTGACTATTGCGTAGTTGATATGATTGGTTGTACGTTTATGAAAAAACAACAATATAACCAGTTTCGTGCACGCTAAAAAAATCTGTATTTTTTAGTTGTTGGGATGCAAATATAACATGTTTGTAGCTTGTCGCAAATATTGTATGCTTGTGTCCAAACACATTGTGTTTGCTATTCAATACATCATGTTAGGGCCACAATGATTAATTGGTAATGTTATATGTATTTGGGACCCAAATATGACTTTGTTTGTTGAAAACTGCTGAAAATACTGCTGTCTGTCACCATAAAGAAACAAACAACAGCAGAACTTCAATTCACGAAAGCAATACTGGTAAACATGTACATGTTTCCTGCAATATGTTGCTGGGGCCGATAATTTTCAGCGTGTGGCAATTAAAACTTGGGCGCATTAGATTTGAATTCGACTATACTTAGTAGTTGAAAGAATTTAGAAGACTTGGTTAATGAATATGCCAACTGACAATTAATAAAAAATTACTTGAATTTTGTTGTTAAAGAAGTTTTATTAAAATTATATAATTTAGCAATAAATTTCTTATATTAATCCATTGACCAATATAGAAGGTGGCGCAAAGTTAATCACCTTATTCTAATTTCTGCAAATGGTGCCGTATGTGAATTATATTTGACACTAGACAACCGCAATATACAAACAAATAAGCAATGGAGGCCTATAATTGTGCCGATTTTTTTTACCAATAACCGGTCGGTGGGGTTTACGTAGCGTGAAATTTGACGTCGATTTCCTAATCGTGTCGCGCCAACTGGGCAAACAATCCAGGGCTTAGCTGCTCGACTCGAACAGACTGGAAGGAAACACACGAGAATGACTGTCAAGCCATCCTCAATCCCAACAACATTTCCACTTAAGGGGTAACGTCAATATGCAAAATCTTCATTTCTGGGGCACTCTTCGAATGGTCGACACATTAGGTGCACTTTCTCGACTGAAAATAGTTCGAAATTTGCGAGCAGTCTCAGCATAACTTTCCAAATTTTTGTAATAAGTTTCCACAATTATAACGTGTTGTTCTTTCGTAAAGCGCTCCATTTCGGATAAACATATCGCACCCTAAATACAAAAGAGTCATAACTCAAAATTTTCAAATTTTAATTTTTTGCTTAAAAACAATAACCAAGGACCATTTCTATCCACTGTAAAAATCTGACGTCGTTTACTCTTCTCTTTCGTCAAAAAAATCCTATATGAATATGTCTATTAGTGAGTATTTTCATACATATTTCTAATTAACCAAATCAGTTTTTTGGCTCTATTGAAAATTTGAATATTTTGAGTTATGACTCTTTTGTAGATAGGGTGCGATATGTAACAGCTGCCAAGTTCCAAAGTTGCTAATTGCACACAAAAAAATACACTAAATTTTATTTGAATCAAAAATAGGTGGCAACTCTCCGCAAGAAAATTGTCCCTTTAGAGGTAAAACTGGTGTAAATGCCGCATAGATAAAGGAAATACGTAGATATCGCACAGGCGTTGTCAAGTACTACCACTAGGTACTGTTTCTCATAACATTCACTGACGTTTATTCAACAGTGTGGGACATTTTTTCAATACAAAAATAGAACCATTTTCCAGGTTGTGCTATTCGAACAACTAACTTAATTTTTTTATGTCGTTTTGGTCCCCACTTTCAAGTTCAAATTTTGTTATTTTGATTGTGTCTTTTTGTTTACTGTTATTGTTGGTGTTCGTTTGTGTTGAATTTCAGAGCAACGGACAACAAAACAAAAACAAAATCCTTGTTAATATTGCCTGCCACACCTATTGTTAGCACCTGTTCTAAATACATCATGCAAGATATATTTTGTTTGGGATCAGACGTTGTAATTATTGCATTTCAGCTCCATCTAGAAAATATCCTGTTGAACAAAAAATTTCCCAAGGCATGTGCGATATCTAGTTAAGTCCTTTATCCATGAAATGCCGTATAAATGACAAAACTTTTTATTTGCAAGGTAAATTGGGTGGTAACTCTCCGCAACAATGTATTCCCCTTAAGCTGAGTACAGACAAATCAACTTCTCGTCAAACATTGCCAGTCTATTAGTAAAACTCAGTTTGACGTCGAATACAGACATATCAACCATGAAGTTTCACACATTAATTTTTACGCGGATTTTCGGAAGAAGCTGACGTGGATGAAGGAATGGTTAAAAAATAAGCGAATTTACTCAATAACTTCAGGAGGAATCTTTTATCCTGCATTTTATCAAAAAGAAAAAAAGTTTCAAACATGGCCTCTTGACACCGATGTATACATACGTATGTCGTTTTACACTCATACACTCTGAATGTTTCAGGAGAATTTGATGTGTCTGTACTCAGCTTTAGAGATAAATAACAAAATTTCTTACGAAAATTTCACAAGAACTGAATACGGGGCTTTGGTTTATTTTGTTCGGCTGATAATAGGGTTACCAACAATTTAGCAGAAAATATAAAATGTACATGAGAAAAATTAACAAGCAAACATAATGACAATTCAGTTTTCTGACAAAACAATAAGGCTGTTTTTTATTCCATTAAGCTATCGCCACTTACGACTTTCCAAATAAAACGATCCACACTTAATACTACGAAATGTGGCAACATTTGCTGTAATAGGTGGGAAAAAATTCGATACGGTAACACGTTTGCAGCCAGTGCCAACAAATACATGGTAGCAGCAGATATTGTTGTAGTTGTAAGCTGCAACAACAGACATTTAATTTTCATTAATTTGTTTCAGTTGTCAAACTCTACACAAATATATAGCAACAATACAAGAATACAAAAAAGTATAAACTCAATTTTGACAAGTGAAACAAAAAATGACATGGAAAAAATTTCAAAATCTGTTTAAACGACTACTCCTTATACATAATTCTACCATGATCAATATGTGTAACATTTACCACGCGTTGTTGCGAACAATTTAGTTCCAATTTTGTTTTCAATCGTAAATAAAAATCTATCCTTCAAATTTAGAGATATAAAAGTATACGTAGTAGGCATATAACTTTTTACAATTTTTACAAAGTATGAAATACCATTATTTATTTTTTTTCGAAAATTCGAAACGCAATTACTTTTTTTTCAGATCATATAGCCATTCAAGTTTTTCCTACAAAGGTTACGTCATCCCATCAGCTGTTTTTGACGTTTTGCTTTGTTGTTTTATTTCTTCACAAATCTGTCAAAGTGATTTCAATTACAGGGTTGCCAACTCGCAGCAATACGTACATTTTTTCACTTGAAATCATAACTATATTACCTAATAGTAGGCAGATATAGAGGTGGCAGCCCAGTTCTTTTTGACGTTTGTCACGAACTACGTCATCTAGCCTTGTATATATAAACCAAGAATGATTAAAACAAGACTACGCCAACGCGCATTCAAAATCAGAACGTTCTGCGCATATTGGTCCAATGACGTCATCAAGCTGTTTTCGTATTGGTTAAAATTTTTCAGCTATCAAATCGTATTTTTTATGCTCATGCTTTTGTGTAAATAAAACAGTGGGACAATTTAATATATTTTTCTAGATTAATTTTATTGAAAATTGAATTAATTAATTGAAACTTTTAATAAAAACATTTTTTATATATTTACTAAACAAATGGAAAGAAAAACTTAAAAAATAAGTTACAAATATTAAATACCGAAATTTTTATTACGTTGTAGTTTTATTTAATTTCGTCTTTCGTTTATTTATGTTTTGGGATATTTCTGCATTTAACAATCTCATTCGAAAATACATTCATAGTTTTTTCACTTCCTCTGTTGCTTGAATGTCTTTTGCTTCCAATAAATGTTTTTGCAAATATTCATTTGAAATTAACAACTTTTTATCATTTTTCAACTTTTCCATTTGTACTAGTGCTCGCATCTATGGTTGGAACTGCTCCTGCTACTTTGTCCAAGAGTCCAAGACTGCATTCCATCAATGGTTGTATATTTTATACCCTGCACATAATCGTCGTTCCGACGTTGTCCTCACGCATCTCCATAGGAGACACGTGTGACGTACGTGATGATAACTTTGGAACGACGATATTCTATTAAATATTAAATTCATCTTTCTAACGTAGTAAAGTTAATGCTATCATTCGCACAAAATTTTAAAAAAGTGACCGTTACTTGTTATAAGTAGTTTTTATTAAATGTGGAGGACCTTTGTATCGATCATTGCTCAATTATTAACATATTGATTCAATTCTTTTATATGTTAATAAGAATCTCAAACAAAATTTGTTTGTATGTTTTAAAAGACTTTATCTAAACATTTATGATTATGGAACAT
Source organism: Phaonia tiefii (assembly GCA_963931995.1). Lineage (NCBI taxonomy): Eukaryota > Metazoa > Arthropoda > Insecta > Diptera > Muscidae > Phaonia > Phaonia tiefii. The sequence continues at coordinate 25,049,017 of OZ008367.1, forward strand.
AATAAATTTAGAAAGTGTAAACAAATATCACTACTTACATAATAATCCTACCATGCATAATAACCAGTAAAGACTTTGGGTCACTTACCCATTTCAAATTTTAAATTTCTTTCAAAATCATCCTGTTTAAAATGTAAAGCACAAATTCTTTCGTGTTTTACATTGATTGGTTTGAATCGGTTGCAAAACTTTATCCAAAGTTTCCTTTGTGCTTCATTTTTTGGAAAACGGTAAAAGGATACAGCCAGAGTAGAAAAATTAACACAATTTCAATAAAACGCGAGTTTGTAATTTTTACACAATTTCTCACTTATTTTTTACTGCTGCTTTGCACACATTTGCCCACTGCACACCTCATGTTTACAATTTTTTGGCGTAGAATACGTCTTACCTTACGGTATATGGAGTCATGTCAGATTGTTATTGTTGTAATCTTTATTTCATTGGTTATGAGGAAACGGCGAGATAACTTTTTTTAAAAATTTTTTTGTAGGTAAATGAAGATGTTATCTTTCGTTTGATATACATTTCATATTGATTGATATCTTCCTAATATTTAAATTTCTCAAATGAAAATTGTTTAAACACATACACTCAAACATATGTGTGGTGTTTGGTTGAGTGTTTAAGTTTGTAGCGTGAACACAAACTATGCTGCTGTTTCAGTGTGGACACAAACCTTCGGCTGTTGTTTTGATTGATGAAATATTGAAATTTCGTATATTTACTTATGTATTTAAGTGAAACAAAATGTTAAATGTGAATTTGAATTTAACATGGATATATAATTATAAAAAATATATGAAAAAATTAATTCATACATTTTATGTTAAATGAAAGTGCTGCCAAGTAAGCAAAATAACAATGCTGTTTGACAGCAGCTGACAGTTGACGTTTAGTAAATTAAAATAAAAACTACTAATCAAAATGGCACCTACACGAAATACCAGAAAGCAACGAGTGGTTGTTAATTTAAAAACATATTTATCCTATTTTTCCCACCATAAGCTTATGTATTTTATCAAAAGTAACTATCAAATACATAAATTCATTTGCTTATGTTATTTATCATTTATTTTATATATATGTTTTCTGTCTTATCGGATGGCGTATTCTACGTTAAACTTAATGGCCGTGTCTCTGACACAGCCTGCAGGGACAGTCCTCGGCCTCGGACAACTATCTGCTGTTTTTTTTATTCTTTTTTTCTAAGGATTTCCTAGAGCTAGGACCTTTTAACACACTTCACAGAATCTTTATTATTTTTTAAGTAATATCCAAATGGATATTTTATAAAAATGAATGCAAAATTAACGATTTACAATATAATTATGAAAGTTTTTATGAAAGTTTTTTGACAACTGAAAAAGATATTTTCATTTTAGGGTTGCCAAATTTCCAAAAATATTTACAATTTTCTTCAGAAAATATAATTTTCACAAATTAAATAAATTCGGTAGCCCTACTCACGGCCCACCTACATCGTAACATGCTCATGGCGTAATCTTCTTTTAATCATTCTTGATATAAACCTTGCAGCCATTTGTGTTATCATTCAATTTGGAAATCTGAATTAATATCATTTGTGTAAAAATGTTTAAAAAAAAGAGATATAAGAGTGCAAAATAATTGTAATACCTGGAAAAAATTTTTGCTAATAAAACACAATGTATTCAAAATATGTAGAATCCATTGTTCGAACTACATATGTAAAAAGCCGAAAGAAAAGTTTGTTATTGGCAGATTTAAAAGCATTGCAAAAGAAATAAACTGTAAGAAAAAAAATAACAAAAATTATCGTTTCTGAACTTTCAGTTTTGTGGGATAAACTCAATTTGAAACGATTTAGCTCAAGATCTATTGAAAGAAATGTGAAAAAATGAATAACATCATACCAAAACTGTTTATAACGTCCTTATAAATATAATTTTAATAATATGTTTGATATCACTTCAAACAAGGGAGAGCTACAAACAGACGAATTGGACCATTTCCCGATTTCAATGTTAGATACCGATTACGCGCCGTTGAATGATGACTACATACTTCCAATCATAATTGACAATGATCAGGTGTCATCAGATGATGATATTGTTTACAAAACAACCTGCCAGACTAACCAAACAGAAGCCTATAAAACCAGCTGTAAACTTAGTTATGAATGCAAATGTTACCACTATAAAGGCAGCAAAAATATGTAAAGAGTTGTCTGAATCTGGAGTAGATATATTGTCGCCATCCCAACCTGGAATATATAAAGCTTTCATTAAAAATGCAGAGAAAAAGGAACAACTGCTCAAAATCACTCTCAAAGATGAAAACTGGTGCTTGCATTTTGACGGGGAAAAAATAGGAAACAAAGAATATCAGGTCATAGTACTGAAAAATGCTTCTAAGGAAGTAAAATTAGGTGTACTAATTCTGGAAGATGGAAAAGCGTCGACGATATTTCATGGAATAAAAGAAATGTTATGTAAATTCGACTTGTTGAAATCAATTAAAATGATAATTTGCGATACAACTAGTTTAAATACTGGCAGACACCATGGTGGTGTTACACGACTGCAAAATCTTTTTAAATCATTTTCATTACCCGCTCCACGGTATATTGTGCTAGATTTGCGATTAAGACATGTCATGGATGAGCTATTGGAAGGAAAAGCAAAATCTCCTAATATTTCATACACTTTTATTACAATTTTAATAACAAATTACGATGATCTAAATAAAAATTATAAACAAAATAAAGAATGTAAAGGGTTTATCAACAGAGACGCTACAAAAGTAAATCGATAGGGACAGAAAACGACGCCATATTTTTCCAAGCTCTTTTGACATTTCTCTGCAGTAAGGTTTTCCATTTCATCATGGTAAGATATACGAGCCAACAACGAGTCGAAATTATTAAAATTTACTACCGAAATTTGCAGTCAGTGGCCTCAACTTTAAGAGCGCTACGTCCAATTTATGATGAGGCTCATTTCTGGCTGAATATATGCGTTATTGGTCAGACAGCAATCCACACGTAATCCATGAGTCATCATTGCATCCCGAAAAAATTACGGTTTGGTGCGGTTTATGGGCCGGCGGCGTCATTGGGCCGTACTTCTTCCGTGATGATCAAGACCGGCACATTACTGTGAATGCGAATCGCTACCGTTCAATTATAACCGAATATTTTAGGCCCCAATTGGATAATATGGACTTGGAGGACATGTGGTTCCAACAGGACGGCGCCACAAGCCACACAGAGAATGCCACAATCAATTTATTGGAAACCAAGTTTGGTGAACGTGTTATCTCACGAAATGGCCCAGTCGATTGGCCGCCTCGGTCGTGCGATTTGACGCCGTTAGATTATTTCCTGTAGGGCTACGTCAAGTCTATGGTCTATACCAATAAGCCAGCGAAGATTGATGAACTTCGTACGAATATCGAACGTGAAATTGCAGCAGTATCGGCCGATTTATGCTTGAAAACCGTCGAAAATTGGGTTCAGCGTCTGGAGCTCTGCAAGCGTGCCCGTGGTGGCCATGCAAAAGAAATCGAGTTCCATACATAATGGCATCGAACGTACTTTCACAGGAATAAAGAATTTCATTGGTATCTAAAACCGGTTTTGTTTTATTTAAAAAAACTTTTGTAATGCTCTTATTGGAAAACCCATTATTAAGGTTAAAAGGAGTAAGTTGCGAAATGACATGCAATACTTATATGAATTGGTTCAAGCTTTTAAATACTTCCAGAAAAATAAATATTTTCTCTACATAAAATTTAATACATACATAACCCTACATAAACTCAGTAATGCCCGTTGGAATTCTAGAGGTATTCTGGCAATTTTGTCTTTTATACATATTCCGGAATATCGATTGCAATTATATCCTATTTGTAAATTTATATGTGATGCTTGCAGCGACGTCTGGTTTTCTGATCATACTTTTAACAAAAATAATTTCGCCACACTACAAAAGTCATTATCCGGCTTTACAAAAGTGAATGAATGTTTTCTCAGACATTGGGTCAAAGCGTGCAATTAAAATTATGCAAGACATTTTTTGCCATTTTGTAAATCATCACATTATTTAAACTTAAAATTAATTTAATGTAATAATTGTAAACATTTGTTTTTTAAAATAAAAATATTAAACACAAAAATCTGACTTTTTTTAGAAATCGCGTTTGGTGCTGAACATTTTTGAGCCCAAATCACCTAAAAACGTGATATTCATTACTTGTACAATATTTGCCACCACGTAGTGGTATACCAAATTTTTCGTAAAAATTAGTTATATGCCTAATACGTAGTCTTCCATTAAATAAAATTATTGTAATGATCTTAAAATGTGTAAGCCATTTTGCAAATATCTGCCTTTGAGTTTCTGCTTGACAACATTTTCATTCGCAAGAAATAATAACAAAATTTATTTTTAGACTTTTCGAATTTACGTGGTTGTTATATGAAATTCAACACTGCTCCCATCAAGTACCACCTACCATTTTGAGCAAGTTCCGTCCTTTACTTTGCGTTTAACAGCTGTTCAAAACATACAAACTCGTGCATTTTTTTTAAAAATGGAAAGAAGTCAATTTCGAGTGCTCATTAAACATTATTTTTTGCGAGAAAAAAAACCGTCAATCAAACCATAGATAAATAAAAACCATAGATGATTCGTTTGATTAATCCCCATTTCCACCAGAGGGTAAAGGCTGTTTACTTGCGACCATGTTTCACTCGGATGCGACGATAAAGCTCTCAAAAATCTTTTTTATTTCGATTCTGTTGTTTAAATTTGAAAATAGAATATAAATAATAGAACAGCATGTCGCTTTTGACATCTGTTGACAATACAAAATGCAAAAAAGCGTGATTATATAGTTTTTTCAATAGTTTTTGGTTTGAGGGAAATTTGCCCATATCCAACACTCCCGCGCCATCTAGAAAATTTCACTTTTCTTTCAAATCCACCACTTTCTTTAACCAGTTGTGGTTTTTATTTATCTATGACCAAACCAAGGAAAAGCTTGATAAATACTATGTGGATTTTGCACCATCGATTTCAAGAGTAAAAAAGTGGTTTACTGACTTTCGTTGTGGTCGCACAAGTAAAGGGTGTTTTTTTTAGCTGCATGAGAACTATCGATATCGATAACTATTTGTTCACAGCTGAGAATGTCAATACTGTGCGGACATTTCTTTTCAGTAAGGTTTGGCAAGTCATCATGAATCGTTTAATGCTGCAACAACGCTTCCAAATTATGGAAATGTACTTTGAAAAAAATAACTCTCTTCGCGAAGTTCATAGAACACTTCGTCCATTTTACGATTAACATAATCGGTCTAGTGAGCAAGCAATTCGTGCAGTTATTGATCGTTTGGAGCGAAGGCAATCCTCAAGCCGTTAACAAATCACCATTACATTGATTAAAAATTACTGTTTGGTGCGGTTTACACGTTGGGGGGATTATCGGCCCATATTTATTTCGAAATGACCAAGGAGCTGCCGTTATGGTGAATGGCGAGGGCTATCGAGCCATGCTGACTTAATTTTTATTTCCAAAAATTAATCATCTAAATATCAACGACATTTGGTTCCAACACGACGGCGCGACTTGCCATACAGCGCGCTTAACAATCGATGTAGAAAAATCAAGTTGGTGACAACTTTATTTCCAGAAGTGGTCCTGTTCACTGGCCCCTTCGTTCGTGCCATTTAACTTCTCCGGATCACTTGTTATGGCGTTATTTTACGGTATTGGTTTATGCTTTTGAAGCATTGGAAGCCAATATTTAAGCCTCCGTTGACGCTATACGGTCAGATTTATTGTAAAAAGTAGTCAAAAATTGGACTGATCGAATGGACCAGGTAATTCGTAACCGCGGCGGATATCATATTTAACAAATAAATGTCATGAAATTATGTACCAGATTATAATGAAAAAATTTCATTCCAACAATATTTCTGTCTTGTATTACCATTTTAAGTTCTCATGCAGCAAAAAAAACACCCTTTACAAATGACGCCGAACGTTCTGGACGGCCAATTGAGGTCAATACACCCGAAAATGTCGAAAAAATTCACGATATGGTGTTGGCCGATCGAAGAGTAAAAGTACTTGAGATTGTTGATGCCATAGGCATTTCATATGGCAGGGCGATTTCGATTTTAAATGATCAGTTGGGTTTAAGAAAGCCGTCTGCAAGATGGGTGCAGCGTTTGCTCTCAATTGAACATAAACGTAATCGTGTGAAAATTTCAAAGGATTGTTTGGAGTTGTTTAACCAAAATTCGAAGGAGTTTTTGGGGCGTTTTGAATCTGTGGATGAAACATGGATCCATTACAACACTCCGGAGACAAAGCAGCAGTCTAAACAATGGGTTTCTCTGGGTGCACCGGCTCCGAATAAGGCCAAGGTAAGTTTGTGGGCCAATAACGTGATCACAACAGTTTTTTGGGATGCACGCGGGATAATCCACATCGATTAACTTAAAAAGGGAAAACAATAAACGGCGAATATTATGCCAACTTATTGGGCCGATTTAACGAGGATTTATAAAAAACGACCACATATGGCCAAGAAAAAAGTTATTTTTTATCAGGATAATGCACGGCTGCACAAGTGTGTAGTCTCAATGGCAATAATCCATGAATTGGACTACGAATTGGTACCTCATCCGCCATATTCTCCGGATTTAGCCCCCAGTGACTATTTCCTATTTCCAAACCTAAAGAAATGACTTGGTAGAAAGAGATTTAGCTCCAAAGATGAAATTATTGATCAAACAAACGCCTATTTTATGGACCTAGAAAAATCCTATTTTTTGGAAGGGATACAAAAATTGGAAAAACGTTGGACTAAGTGTATTGAGCTGATTATTGATCATTGATTGTCAGTGATCAAGTCGAAATAAAAAAAATAATAATGGTGTCCCATAACATCCCATGAATGGAGTGAGGAGAGCTTCTCACAATCAGTGAGATGTGCGCTTTCTAGTTTTACACTCATCGATTGGACCTACAGTTTTATACCGGTTCCGAACGGAATTTTGGAGAAGCTTTTTCATGGCTAAGTACTTGATAGTGTCGCCATCACTATGTGAGGTGACCATCGTCGAAAGAAATGTAAAGTGGTCTGAGCAGGGATCGAAGCCACGTTCTCACGTACAAGAGCCGCGCACACTTGCCATTGCACCATCGACGGCCGACGGTCAAGTCGGAAATTGAAATGCCACTTAACATCGCTTAAGCTATAATTAACTTTAGCTGGGTAAAAAAAAACACACTTAATGAAAGATAGATGAGCATTTACTACATACAAAAAAGATTTCATACGGTTTATGGAAACATAATTTTAAATGCCTTCGTTTGCCTGTCATTCTTTCGTCTGTGTTTCAATCGGCAACCAGAAAGAGACTGTAAATTCCAAATGTTACATGGCCCATCCTTTATAAGTTCAACTCACAATCCCAATCGATATCGGCCGCTACGCGAACCATCTCGTGGTGACACTGTCTACTCTGGAGTGTTCTTGAAAATTCGATATTGACTGAATGGTTAGTGGTGATATACCGTATGTTCTCGATAGGCCCAGACTGTTCCCGCGATATCATCAAACATTCGTGGTGAGCTGTGGTAGCTTTTTAACCTCTCACCTTTTACTATCAACCTTTATTCATCCTGCCACGACGGCATACTTTTAGGTGCAATTGAAGTAATATCAAGTTGCTATACACACCACAAACTTCGTAGACATACTAAGGTTGTTTTGACTTACATGTTAGTTAATCCAAATATGTAAAACATTTATTACAACAATATAGTATAGTAACCCAAAATCGGGTGAGTGTTTTTGGGCCACCCTGTATAAGGAGATTAGAAATTGATTAGTAGTCTTCACTTGTTACATTAGGTGCTTTTATTTATTAGCTGCTTAAATTTACTGTTTTATAAGGTTACGTTAGCGACCCATATCAACCTGTAATAATACCTAGATATATAAATGCTACATGTGGATATTCAACAAGCAGATGGTCGATTGTGATTGTCTTAAGAAGAGCAAAAGGACGAAGGTATAAAAAAAACTAAGGTAAATTTGTCCTTTTTCCCTTGTCGTTAGGGAAAAGAGAAAATCGTGGAGATCATGGAAAACATAAGAAATACTACAACCCCAAAGATGTTTAGAGGGACACATTTCCATGCAATCTTATCCTTAGTGTCAATAAATGGAGATAGAGAATTTAAATCTCCCACAAACTAAGACCCTAGTTGACGCTGCTTCCTGAGCAATGGCATATACACTGAAAGGAATTTATACGTCGCCTAATTAAATTGCCATGTATGCTTAAATACAGCAAGTAAAAATATGTTTTAATTATAAACTTCATCCATGATTTTGAAATCAATTTTCATAAAAGTACAAGGGCGGGTACATATCTCCGGTACGGAATGTTTTGGTTGTCGGAGGTTCCTTAAACCCACATTCATGTAGTTAAAAAGGATTAATATATGAACTGTAACAGAGGAAAGGGGGGACAATAGAGAAACAACACAAGTGCTCTTTGGGCTCATCCTTAATAGGAAATAAACCCTTAAATTTGAGTATTTTAAAATGTAAATTTGTATTTTTATGAATTTAGATATTTAGATTTTAAAGTGTCTAGAATAAATTACTAATGAAATTTTTAATAATTTTTGAAAAACATTTGAATATTTTGTTCAGTTTATAACAACAAACGTTAGTTTGACTGTGTGAAAACCGTCCCAAACACAACATATTAGTTGGGTTCGCCAGCAAGACTGGGGTTCAAATGTGGGCATGTGTTCCTTAAAAATAACAGTGTGTCAAAGTCAAAACGATAAAATGTAGTTATCCGGCTTATATGTATATACAAATATCTACTCATACCAGAATTCGATTTCTTCATTTGATTTTTGTTTTTGCTGATTTCCATTTTATGAACATTAATAAAATCCTTAAACCAAAAGTAACTTACAATTGTATGTAAGGACATTTATATATGCATGTATGTATGTATAACGTTAATAAGTCTAAAGAGGGAATACGATATCTATGTACATATATATATATTGGACCACAAATTGTGGTGCACATAAATTATTCACAATGAAACAAAATCAGAGCTTCTCTCTTCTCTAATTGGATATTCTTTATAATGTGAAGAACATCCAATTTGTAATGAAAAATTACGATAACTGTGTCTTCATCTCACACTTTTGCTTATCGCTTGGAAATTCAATTAATTTCCTCAATATCGTTATGCTACGGAGTCCTGAATCCCATACACACACACACGACCACACACACACACACACACATATCCATATGTATGTAATATTCGAAAAATGCCACTGTAGCTACTTTAGCAGGGAGGTACATGGACTCCGTATCCATGGGAATGTGCGTTTGTCTTATGACATCTTCATTAATTTCCCTTCATTTTTCCTCGCATTTATTATGTCTTTTTTATATACAATTTAATACAATCACATCTATCACTTAGGTTTTTGTTCGCACACGAAAACTTTGAAAACTCGAATGGAAAAAGTGAGTTACTGAGTTTTAAGAGCAACTCACAAAGTAGCTGAAGACATTCTTCATGCGGCCCAAGCTAAACATTTATGCGCTCGTCATCTTCCCACGCGAATGACATTCGAGTGCGTATCTTTGGCATGAAAGTAATAACTTTGACAGGATTACAAGGGAAATGAAAAATGTAGATTAAAACTTAAAATCGTGATGTTGTGAATTTTGCGTGTTTTGTATGCAGTTATGCTGCCACCAATCAAGAGTTGCCAGATCGTTTGGCGAATGTTTTTCTCACTTTAAAGCCACGTATTCAGTTCTTCCAAATTGTTCGTAAGTAGTTTTTTTTGTGGCCGTCGGTGGTGCATAGGTTAGTGTATGCGGTTCTCGTACCTGAGAACGATCAGACCACCATACATTTCTTTCGACAAGGGTCACCTCTCATAGATATAGAAAAAAATACATATAGCGGTACCATTATCAACTTTTTTCACTAGGTGGTGTCCTATATTACTGTCACTTTCATTGATGTTTCCCATAATTCTCACTGATCTTTATTCAGCATTGTGGGAAATTTTGTTTAAAAAAAATTAAACAAGGGAAAATGTGGCAAGCCTAAATTTAATTTACTACTCAGAAGGTTTTATAAATAATATGGAGTTATCATTAGCAGAATGCCCGTTAGACGGCCAAAGTCTAAACAAGTACACGCTGAAAAATAACGGACTCTCTAACATATTTGCCCAAACATATTCTGCAGGAACCATATATGTATATGTTTGGAACAATACTTCAAACATTCATATGTTTGCAAGTCTCAAACTTTCTGGTATTTAATTGCAAACAGTATCATGTTTTCTGACAAACATGTATGATTTTACATGGAAAAATATGCGTTCTTCATCCCAAACATCCATATACTTACGTCGAAGCAGTCGCGTGTTTCCCCAAACCTACATGTACTTACGTGGAAACATATACGAATTTCCTCCCAAATATATTCATTACTATTTATGTACTATTTATCATAATTAATTTTAACAATATAAATCCACATTTATTAGTTTCCAGTTGTTTCGGCTTAAGGTCATAAGAATAAAAAGAAAACACTTCAAGTATTTCTTCTTACAATTTCATCAATATTTTCCAACATTTCGACCAACTTCGTTGATCATTTTCAAGGATCTGATAAAACAGGAATAAACACAAAGTATTTATAAACATTATTGAACAGTTCAAACAAGAATCAACCTAAACAAATATATTATTTTCCCCAAAGGGAGAATGATTAATTTTAATTACATTTTGAGATAACACAGAGCGAGTCCCAGTTTTTCCGCAGGCTTATGTCAACTGATTTGTTCTCCTCTTAAATTTGTCAATTGTATGCCTATACACTTGTGCATATTGATCTGTATCTCGTTTGAAATTAAGCCTTTTCTCCGATGGAACGTCAATTATATGCAGCATTTCCCGGAAGAGACGTCCTGAGTAATTTTCCTCTTCAGTCAGAATTTCCACTTCGTCAAAATTAGACTTGTATCCAGTTAAAGCACAGTGGGCTGCGAGTGCTTTTATCTGTTCTATCGGCTTATAATGAGCTTTTTGTTCCGACTTATGAGCAGATATTCTAGTTCCCAATTTATCCATTGTACTGCCAACATATAGTTTCTGGCATATGTTGGCCTTGTCACCATTACATGGAATTTTGTACACAACGTTCGGCTTGTCATTTTTGTCAATAATAGACTTTGTCCTGCTAAATAAACTATTCACGGTTGAATTCGATTTCAACGCCAATTCATAATATTTTTCGTTGTTATATATTTTGGAATGTTTCAATCTTTCAGAGAAACCCGGAACTTACGTTGTGGTTTTATAAATTCTATCAGATTCAGTATGGCGTTCAGTCGGCTTGCCCGTCTCTGCCCGTGATATCAGATCGTCCATAATTTTCCTGGGGAAACTATTCAATTTAAGGATTTCCACCATTTTCACCTTATTCGTCTTGTGGAATTCAGCGTCACTTATCTTCGTAACTCTCTTAATGAAGTTGGCCGTCGTCCTTCTTGAGTTGTTTGGAATGATAATTTATCAATCGTCCCGACGCTGTAGGTTTTTGGTACCAGTCCATTTTAAGAGCATTTCCCTGTCTGATAACCAAACTGTCCAAATATGGTAGCCTATTGTCCCTTCCCCTTCGAGCGTGAATTGTAGTTGACCATTAAAAGAATCCGTCGGTGGTGCAATGGTTAGTGTGCGCGGCTCTTGTACATGGGCTCCTGGGTTCGAACCCCGCTCTGACCACCTTAAAATTTCTTTCGGCGGCGGTCAACTTGCATAGTGATGGCGACACTATCGAGTATATAGCCATGAAAAAGCTTCTCAAAATACCGTTCGGAATCGGGGTAAAACTGTAGGTCCCAATCAGTGAGTGCAAACTGGAAAGCGCACAGCTCAGTGATTGTGAGAAGTTCTACCCTGCCCCTTCATGGGATGTAATGGGAAACCATTTATTTATTTTTTTTTTATTAAAAGAATTCAATGCTGTCATCATGTTGGCCACTTCAGTTCTTCTGATAGCAATAAATAAATTGTCCACATATTTCGTCAAGATTTTGTGCTTCTCCCCCAATGCGTCGAGTACTGTATCCAATAATACTTCCATGATGATGTCAGATATAATTGGTTATGCTGGGGAACCCATGGGCATACCCTTCCTCTGTTCATAGAATCCATCATCATACTGGAAATAGCGTGTATCCTTAATGCAGAATGTCAAAATTTCCATAAAATCCTTAGGTGGTATATTCGTGTACTGCCCAATTTCGTCCTAGTTATCCTTTATAGTCCCTAGAGCTAGATTAATTGGTATGCTGGGGAATAACTTAACCACATCAAATGAAACTATTATTTCATCCTCATCAATGCTTATGTTCCGAATTCTCGTCTTGAAATCCACTGCGTCCTTTACGTTGTATTTTGAATTCTTTGTCACGTTCTTAAGTATATCCAACACAAACTTGCATAGCCCATAACCCGGTGCATCAATTGACGAACAAATGGGTCTCAAGTGCATCTTAGGTAATCCGTATATTCCGGGTGCAGTGATAGTTCTCGTGGTCAATGTCGTCCTAGTATGGGCATCAATAAATTGTCCCTCGTATAGTTTCTCCACTCATTTGTCATCTTTATCCTGTAGTCCTGTTGTGGGATCTTTCCCTAAGCGTCTGTAGGTGCATATATCGCCCAGTATATTTTCACATTTATAAATATTTAATATAAAAAATTAATAGATTTATAACGGCCCTTTTTACATTTATTTGCATTGAATGCATTATTTTTTTTTCATGAAATGAGAATCTGCTGCTCTTTTGCTTCTCCTTTCTTCGTTGTCTCTCACGTTTTTGTTTCAGAAGGTTTCAGCTATGCATTGGTTATCACAAATCAAGTTCACGCAAGCCAATCGTGGATTAATTACTTGTGTTTTTTTCTATTACGCTTATTTCAAAAATGGTCCGCCGTTCCGATTTTCTCAGTAAAGGCTCGGATAGACAAAGGGCTTCACGTTCTTGCCCTTTCAAGTTTCTTTCCTCAAATTCGTTACTCACTCTTTGGTAGCACACATACATACATATATGCGAAACATATACACAAAAACCAGATTAACATCACAAACAATTTAACCGTCTGCCCCTTAATATCCTTTGTGCGATGAACCATTGACGACTGAATACATGAAACTGAAACTCAATATATCAGGCAAAAACACTTCATCTACAATTTACACGCAAATTCAGGAATATTTATGACTCACTGACTGAGAGAATAATGCAAAAATTAAGATACATACTTACAAGATAGACTCTCTCGTTGTCCCTCAGTTATTCCCTTGCTCTCGAGAGAGCAAAGACAGTGCAACAAACGCTGGTATATTTGTATCACAAACATAAATATATGTGGGTCGCAAACACATATATTATAACATATTAATCATTGTGTCTTAAACATGTAATATTGAATAGCTAACACAATGTGTTTGGACACAAGTATATTATATTTGCGACAAGCACCAAACACACTTTATATTTGCATCCAAACAAGAAAAAAATACAGATTTTTCAGCGTGTAGGAAGGCGTTTTCTATCTAAAAAGTTCCACCACCCACAAAATTGCAGCAACTTCTGTGGACGCGGATTCCAAAACTATTTGATTGTCTGAAGACTCCCAGTCATGAATGGTGACTGAACCGGAGGAATAACTACTTTATAGACTGTGGCGCCATGGCTTTCCAATTCAATTACCATCAAAATTTCGATTTTAAGTTACGTGTTGTATTCTTCGTTTTAAATGATTTTGCTTTAGATTTGAAATCCAAATTTTAAAATTCTAAAAAATGTCATATTTTCTTTTTTGGGAACAAAAAGTCCAACACACTGGAAAATAATGGTCCCAGCAACATATTGCAGGATCCATGTACATATTTGCAAGCATTGTTTTCGTGAATTGAAGATCTGGTGAATTTTGTTTCTTTATTGTCACAGACTTCAGTGTTTTCAGCAGTTTTCAATAAACAAGTCAACATTTGGGTCACAAATACATATATTATAACCTATTAATCATTGTGTCCCAAACATTTTATATTGAATAGCAAACATAATGCAGTTGGACCCAAGTATACTATATTTGCGGCAATTTACAAGCATGTTATACTTGCATCCAAACAATAAAAAAGACAAACTTTTCAGCGTACAATTATTGCCTCAGCGACACTTAGAAAATTACCCATTAAACTAAATATTTCTCAACACTTGTACTTCATTTATTAGTTTTCTTTATCTATGCTATAGAGTACATAGCCATGAAAAATCTACTCAAAATATCGTTCGGAACCGGTGTAAAACTGTGGATCCCAATCAGTAAGTGTAAAATCTAGAAACCGCACATGTCACTGATTGCACGAAGCTCTCCTCAATCCCTTCACGGGATGTTATGGGACACCATTATTTTAAAATTTTGTCATTTATCTCCACACAGAAATTGTTGTTGCAGAGATTTACCACCGACTTCTTATTTACTTTACTTTTATTGACTATTTTACAACATCATGAGGTCAGATGTCTAACACATATTAATTAAAAAAACAACTAAAAAAATTAAACAAATTTTAACACATTTCTGCAACTGGTTCTATTCCTCACCTTTTCTTGCCAGTTGATAACACCAAGGATACGGAGGGATTCTTCTGCCTGGTCTTTCCAGCGGATTCTTGGTCGTCATATTTTCCTGCTTCCATCGGGTACGTTATTGAAAACCTTTCGCGCTGGCTCATCTTCACCCATTCTGGTAACATGGCCTAGCCAACGTAATTGTCCTAATTTTATTCGCCTATCTATGTCCACGTCAGAATATAGATTATATAGTTCTGGGTTCCAACGACGTCGGTACTCGCCGTTTTCCCTAACAGGACCATATATTTTACGGAGAATTTTTCTCTCGAAAACTCTCCGGTGTTTTTATCCGCTTGCTATATGAGTCAAGTTTCGGAGCCATATGTCAAGACAGGTAAAATTAGAGTCTGATATAGCTGGACTTTTGTCCGTCGAGAGCGGTCTCCGTTCCTAAACTGTTTGCTGAGCCCAAAATAGCATCTATTTGCAAGCACAATTCTCCTATCTATCTCCAAGCTGACGTTGTTGTCCTTGTTCACGGCGGATCCAAGGTAGACAAATTCATCTACCACTTCAAAATTAAATCGGTAGTCAACATTCAAGTGCGGACCAAGTCGAGAGGTTTCTCTAGTCGATGACACCATCAGTCTTGTCTTGCCCTCATTAACAGCAAGACCCACCTTCGCTGATTGCCTTTCGATTCTTGAAAATACTGCAGTAACCTCTCGCAAATTTCGCCCAATGATGTCTATATCGTCAGCATACGCCAGCAACATATTGATTTTCGCGATGATGATCTTGTTCATATTCGCTACAGCCTTTCTCATTATTATCTCCATTAAGATGTTGAAGAGATTGCACGAAAGAGTGTCGCCTTGTATCAGTCCTCGCTTGGTGCAGAATGGTTCAGTGAGGTCTTTCCCCACTTTCACTGCCGATTTAGTGTTGGTTAGCTTCATTCTACAGAGGCGGAACAGTTTGCGGGAATCCAAAAATCAGACATAGCTTCGTACAGTTTTCCCCGTATTGGGCTATTGAAAGGAGCCTTGTAATCGATAAAAGGATGGCATGTACATCGATTTGCTTTTCGTGGGTCTTTTCCAGGATTTGGCGTAGCGTGAATATTTGGTCAGTCGTGGACTTGCCTGGTCTAAAACCACACTGATAAGGTCCAATCAGGCTTTCAATAATTGGCTTTAGTCTTTCACATAATACGCTCGACAAGACCTTATACGCGATGGATAAAAAACTGATACCGCGATAGTTGGAACAGACACACTGATCACACTTTTTGAATACAGGACATAATATACTCAGACTCCAATCGGCGGGCATAAATTCCATCAACCATATACCCCATAGAAGTTGATGCATGAGGGCTAGCAGTTCTTCGTCACCGACCATAAAAGCACAGCGGGTAGCCCATCCACACCAGCGGCCGTATTATTCTTAAGCCGGAAGATTGCCGTTCTACACGGTCTACACTGCATCTACATCTACGCTGTCTTCCACAATCATCACCTCCTGTTCTTCAGTGGAAGAATCTGAGTTAAGGGAGTGAAAAGTGGTCTCTCCACATTTAAGCACACACTGCTTATCAGTCACCAGATTCCCATTCTCGTCCTTGGAGGAGGGCAACCCATTATTCGGGCCGTGATTCGATCTGCTTACTCTCTGGAAAAATTCACATTTCGGGATTCACATTTCGGTCTTTTCACTAAATAATGGTTTTCGTCCGTTCTCAGCCTCTTGTACCGCTCATTCCGAGTCGATACTGGCAACTCGAATCATACGTATATCCATTACACTAAAAGGGTGCTTGGCATCTATTACCAATTGATAGTATTAAATCAAATCAATTGCAGGGTTGTTACGCCAAGTTATTTCGTACGAAAACAATTGTTTGATAATTGTTTGGGCCCGGAATTTTGACATTTCGATAGTTTTAACAACCAAAAGTAACACCACATGTGTTAAAAATAAAATGGAGTGCGTAAAAGTATTATAAATGAAATAATTGCAATGTAAATCAAAGATAGGTGGTAACTCTCCGCAACAAAATTATCGGTTTAGAGATAAAAGACAAAATTCCTTAGGAAAATTTAGCAAGATTTAAAAACGGGGCTTTATCAAACAATTGTTTTCGTACGAAATAACTTTGGCGTTACAACCCTGCAATTGATTTTGCCTAAGAAATTTTCCCAAAGGGCTCAGTACCAAGCAAATGAAAAATGAGCGAAATTTTCGGTTCATGAAATTTTCGATTTTTTATACACGGAAGAAGTACGAAAGTACGGCAATGCCAACAACAATTTCATAAAAACTGAATACTGGGCTTTAATCGTAAATTTTAAATTTCTTTTGGTATTTCCTCAATCTCAAATCAAATACTCGCATTAACAATTTCAAAACGTGGTGTTAACTATTAGCATTCATGACAATACTTATAAGTTTTTGGAAAATTTGAATTCTTTCAAAGAACTTTGTACCAACACACACACAAGCATTTGTATCTCTATCACACAAGGAGTTGCATACTAACAACCATCTGGCAACTTCTTGGCGGGGGTGTTATTTTTCTATTATAAATATGCTAGCACTTTTTTAACGACGACTTTTGGGAAACATTGTTGTATTTATTTGCCCAAAACAAAATGAACAAAGGGGAAGAAGAACACTACAGAATAGAAAGTGAAAAACCTCGCGTACTTATCAAAACATTGTTGCATTTCTCTTTATTTTATAGCTTGGATGCTTGGCTGGCTGATGTGTAAAACGGTTCCGTACATACAGGGTGTATCGGTGGCAGCATCGGTATATAGTCTCATTGCAGTATCGCTAGATAGGTAAGTACACCAATGAATATTATCATTATATCTGTACAGTAATCGTTGTATTATACGAAGATAAAAACAAAAACATATTTGAAATCGATAGAACATAATGTATTATATTATTAACCCTGACAAATATGTAGGTTCATGGAACCTTAATAATGTTCACGTGAAACATGATGATCCCAATATCGAGATTAAGGGTGTCAGCTTTTGTATGGGATATGGAATTTGGAAACACAGCAATCGTTTATTCTTTGAAAGTGTAACCTGAACATTATTTAGTTATTATATGACATAGAGATCAACTTAAATCATAGAGAAATGTGATTGAACAGTTTGTATGAGGGTATCAGTTCCACCAAATTCTTGGCGAAAGTCACTTGGCTAATTGGAGTTTTAATACAGTTTTAATTTATGCCAGAATTTAAACGTAATACGAACAGAAATAAAAGAAAATATACATACAAGTATTTGTGTTTGTCATTAAAGTCATTTTAATCATTAGACAAAATTATATAATAGATAATTAAAATCATAGAATAATATCACCTAGGCTCTAGGCTAGAGCTGTCATTCTTCTCATCTGGCGTTTCATTTCCAACTCTTCGTGGTGTGGTCGGTTCTGTAAAGAGGTCGTTTGAGGAAAAACTTTTAAATTTAAACGTATTTTGAGATTTTCTTGCTATATTTTCTTGTTATTGTATGGTTGTGGTGTGTTTACACAAAATTGTTAACGCACAAAGCGAAATGCCGTTGGTGTTTTATTGTTGGTTGGTTTGAGCCTTTTCCTCTGTCGTTGTATTAAAGCTATACTTTCCAAAATGCACCGTCCATATACAATCACACCGCACTTCGTAAATTTACTGCGACAAATCTCTGCTCTATACGTCATTACTCTATGATAAAAAAAATAAATATTGTTACGAATTTCCTTATTCGTCCTTTTTGCGTTGTTTTATTCCCAATAATAAAACAAGGTTCGTTTTAAATTACGATAATTACAACGGTTTAACTTCTTTTATTTAACACTTTAACAAGTCTTATATATTACTATCAATTCGCGTTGCCTACTTTACGGGGTTTAATCACAAACTGAACTCTCCATTCCAAAGACCTCCGCTATTTATACCAACTCACCATACTCAAATGAAGGTATATCTAGCGAATTCAAGAACCTTCTAGACGTTGTTATTATTCGTTATCTTTGTAAAACAATCTCGAATGGCGGAGAATTATCTTTACTGAGGTGAATTCATGCTATTGGTTTAGCGAGCTGGTACATTGTTACAATGCATACTTTCAGGCGCAGCACCAGCCGCCTGTTATTTACATACTGTTAGTAGAGTCATTAACAGCATGCAAAAGCTTTTACTTATTCGTAACACTTCCTCCCACTTAAGCCTGTTCGTCTCGAGCAGGCTCAACCCCCCGTTTTCCATACAGGGCTATTCTTTCCAAATGCACGACTTTCATTTTAGCTCTTGGACTTTGACTTTTCTGGATTCTATAAACCATGTCATTTATTCGTTTGACAACCTTGTAAGGGCCTTCCCAGTGAGTCTGAAGTTTTGGAGATAAACCTTTCTGGCGCTGTGGGTTGAACAGTAAAACTAGCTGAACCTCATGGAATCCTTCGGAATTTGCCACTTGATCGTACCTGGCTTTCATCTTATTATTGACCAACTTCATTCTGCTGCGAACAAACTCGTTAAGTTCGCTAAGCTCTCCTGGGATACCATCATTCTCCCCACTGTCGGATGTTAGGCAGTTGCCAAACTCCAAATTTCTAGGGAGCTTTAACTCTGTGCCGACCTGTATGCTAGAAGGAATTTTGGAATGCGTTCGTCCCAGAATGTTCTATCCTTACTGACGACCTTTCTCAAATAATCCTCAGGAGCCTGATTAAATCTCTCTACCGTGCCGTCAGTCCGAGGGCGCAATGATGTCGTTCTCATACCACGAATTCCATTCCTCTCGCATATTTCATTCAAGATGGCAGATTCAAAATTCCTACCCTGCTCCGAATGCAGTTCTAAAGGGACACCAAAACGACTGATCCAGTTGTTCATGATAGCTTTGCTTATTGTTTTCGCTTCTTTGTTCGGAATAGCGTACACATCGGGCCATTTACTGAAGTAGTCCACAACGACTATGCCATATTGGTTCCCAGAGCTGCTTCTTGGATATGGACCAGCTACACTCCTGGATATTCGCTCGAAGGGAGCACTTGGGCTCTACTGATGTCTCTGTCCGCAACTCCTCCGCGTTGGTCCTTTAGTTGTCAAGCACTGAGTACAGCCTGCAATCCACTCCGATACAGCTTTTTGACGACCAACCCAATAGAAACGTTCACTTAGTTTCTCCATAGTTTTGCCTTTGCCGAGGTGCCTACCACTCGGACCATTATGAGATTCTGCAATTATCTCTGTCACTTTCAAGGCAGGTATCTAGCAATCTCAGGCTATTCCACTGGTCCCAATATGATTTTAAACCGGGGCTTTCTGAAGCGATTTCATTCCGCGTTAATTGTCTATCCTCTTCCTTTGCCAAAATAATTTTTGCCAATACAGGATCACTTCTCTGTGCCGTGAACCACTCGTCGTCTGATTCAATTCGCAGGGATCGGACGTCAATAATTTCCTCTTTTATCTCAGCCTTAGAATCGTGCTTACGCTCGATTACATGTGGATGGTAATTTACTCGTCCGGTATCGGCCGTTATCGCTGGAGATCTTACAATACTCAAATGAAGTTATATCTAGCGAATTCAAGAACCTTCTAGCCATTGTTGTTGTTGCTTATCTTTGTAGAATCATCTCGAATTATCTTAACTGACGCGAATTCATGCTACTGGTTTAGCGAGCTGGTACGTTGTTGCAATGCATACTTTCAGGCGCAGCACTAACCACCTGTTATTAACAGAATGTTAGTAGAGTCATTAAGAGCAAAAGCTTTTACTTATTCGTAACAATATGTAGAAGTATGAGATTAATCATATAGCAAACAAGTTCGCTCATTCGCTCGTTGAACCTGTAAATTGATTTAGTGTGGTTAACGGGCGTTTAAATCACATGATACCATATCATGGCGAACCAGTTTGTGGTCCGCAACAATATTCTAAGGTCAGTCAACATAACTACATAGAAATAGATAAGGATTTATATCCCTCTCTTTACATTCTCCCGATGACGATGTGGTACTAGGCCATTTCATCACGTTCGAGTTACTGTTGTATTTTACTCTTTGGCTGGAAATAAAAGAGATGGCGTATTTTCGGTCGTTGCAACCAACATAAAACATAACAAAAACTATGCACTAAAGTAGACAGCCAAAATTTCTCTAGACTCAAATGCCAACAAACAAAACGAGTGAAGCCTTATGACTCTCTGCTCTCTTTCTTACTCTCTTCATTGGATATTTCACTATACGAGCAGTTATTTAATAAAGTTATTGTATATAACTACGAGTATCAAAAATTTATCCATGTTTAGGTAAAATTACATAAAGTACGTAAAAAGTCTGAAATAGTCAAGATATGATGCCAGAGAGAAATGCGATTGACTGAATCGTGTCGAATTTTTGGTTCTCTTTTACGGCGGTTGCCAAATTGCGCACAACTTCTGGTCGTCTACTTTTTGATCGTCTTTGAACATAATTTAGCTGTCATTAGTATAAATCAAACACTATTTAAACATAATTTGCTGCATGGTTTGCTTCTGGTTGCTTACCTCTTTTTTCGCCTATCCACTCTGTTTTCTATCAATTTTATACTACATAGTCCATCACCTGTGTCGTGGATACCCCCTGGGTTAACTCCCTGAATGAATGTTAAATCCAAAAAGAAATAAAACCCTGAATATTGTCTCCTTGCCCAAAAGGCATATCAGATTTTTGATGGTCTCGTCCTCCTCTTCATCCCCACAGCTGTTTCAGTAGTCATGAACTGATAATCCAAGTCTACACACTGAAAAATAATGGCCTCTCTAACATATTCTCCCAAATATATTCTGCAGGAACCATGTATATGTTTGAAACATACTTCAAACATTAATATGTTTGTAAGTCCCAAACTCACTTGTGTTTAAATGTAAACAGCATCATGTTTACTGGCAAATATGTATTCTTTTACGTGGAAACATATGCGTATTTCCCCCCTTTCTTTGTTGTCTCTCACGTTTTTGTTTTCGGAAGGTTTCAGCTATCCGTTGGTACCTAAAGCATATATTTATATACAAATCTAGTTCATGCAGGCCAAGCGTTTATTTCATAAATGGTCAGCCATTCCAATTTTCTCAGTAAAGGCTCGGACAGACAAAGGGCTTCACGTTCTTGCCCTTTCCAGTTTCTTTCCTCAAAATCGTTTCTCACTTTGGTAGCATACATACGCATATACGAAACATATACATAAAACAACACAAACCATTTAACAGTCCGAGCCTTCGTTAATTCTTTTTTCATTGATCATTGAGCTTTTGATATCCTCTGTCCGATGAACCATTGACGACTGAGTACATGAAACTAAAACCCAATTCATCAGTCAAAGTAAGAAACACTTCATCAGCAATTTACACGCAAATTCAGGAATATTTATGACTCACTGACTGAGAGAATAATGCAAAAATACAGACACACAATTCCAAGATAGACTCTCTCGTTGTCCCTCTTTTATTCTCTTGCTCTCGAGGGAGCATAGACAGTGCAACAAACACAGCTGTATTTGTATCACAAACATAAATATATGTGGGTCGAAAACACTCATATTCTAAGACATTAATCATTGTGTCTCAAACATGTAATATGGAATAGCAAACACAATATGTTTGGACACAAGTATATTATATTTGCGACAAGCCCCAAACACACTTTATATTTGCATCCAAACAACAAAAAAATACAGATTTTTCAGCGTCTGTCTATCAACCAGCGTCCAGTAATCACAGCTACTATCGTAGATAGACTTTGTGTAGGATATTAAGATTCTCGAACGATCCTGACCATATCTTGACCATACCTGACTGGTTATCCTGGAATTTTTACCTCCACCCCATCTATCATTCGAATGCCTAAGAGCTTCGGTTTTAAGCATGAGCTTCCATGTGGCCGACAATGGTGCAATGTTTAGTGTGCGGGGCTAGTGTAGATGATAACGTGGGTTCGATGCCTGCTCTGACGACTGTCATCTCGCTTAGTGTTGGCGACACTATCGAGTACGTAGCCATGAAAAAGCTTCTCAAAATACCGTTCGAAACCGGTGTAAAAACTGTAGGTCCTAATCGGTGAGTATAAAACTAGAATCCGCACAACCCATAGCTTGTGAGATGCTCTCCCAAGTCTCTTTATGGGGATGTAATGGGAAACCATTTGTTTCATGTATATGTAGAAAGGGGCATACCCACATGCTCTATATCCCGTGTAGTAATCAAGGTAGTCCCCAATCTCACCAGCATTTCCACTCTATCAATCGCTGGAATATTCCTGTACTCCAATACCCATATAAGGTGGATATCATGCTGCTTGGTTATCTTAGTTGGAGATTCTCGGCAGTTGTGGGCAATTTCTGAAGTCAGTAACACAGATTGTAAAGCAGCCTGACTGACATATTATATATTGATATATTTGGGTGTGATGACGTTTCGCCCCAGGCCAGTGTGTCTACCTGAAAACATTGCAATGGTCTCACAGGCTTTGTGCAAGGTCCAGACCCTCTCCCTTAGAATAAACTCCAAACCCTATTTTGCCACCTAGTTTGGAGTCATCCGTGGAGAAGCATAAATATTTTATATTACGTGGTATGCATCGTGTCTGTCCGGGATATGAGAGAAGAAGTTTCTCTCAAACTTGTCATGTAATCCACTTCTATTGTGGACGATTAAAATCGTACAATGATCCTAGGCGAATTGCTGACGTTGCTGCTATTTACCTGCCCATCAAATTTAATGGTACCCGCCGTAGGATAACCCTCCAAACCCTCGATAGGTATTGTGCAAAAGGCACCCGTTATACACACCATTGCGATTCTCTCGTCCATTGCCAACTGACTTAGATAAGAGGCTTTTTGCAGCACCGGTCACCAAACGACAATACCGTAAATCGGGCGGACAACAGCTATATATAACGATATAAAGGAACAGGATCCATCGATCTTCGATTGACTTTTTCATAAATATAGAGCCACTGTGTCGTTACTGATTCTATCCATAGTGTTAGGTTTGAAGCTGAGTTTTCTGTCCATTATCACTCATAGGTATTCTGCGTTATCCTTCAGGGTAATTTGCATTCCATCTAGAGGCAATGTCTCAATATACGGACCCATCTCATTCGTGATAGAGTTCAAGCTAGAACCTATTCTACGTTAGAGAGTATCCTGTTTAAGAGCCCTGGAGCGCATTTCTGCATATGGAAGGATAGTTTCCCTGTACCGCAGTTCCATACGATACGACTTTGCAACAGCAAAATACTACTTACTTACCTAGGTGGTCTCAAACAACATAGACGGGTCAAGAGCCTTACAACACGAGGATAACATGTTTCGCCAACCGGCTCGATCTTTAGCGTTTCTCCCCACTTGTTAACACCAAGATCTCGCAGGCAATTTTCCTATTGGTCTTTCCAGTGAAATCTTGGGCGTCCTATTTGTCGATGTCCTTCGAGTACGTCTTCGAATATCTTTCGAATTGGTTCATTCTGATCCATTCCACTGACATGGCCCAGCCAGAATAAATGCACTATTTTGATACGCATAACTACGTCGATGTCGGGATACAGATTGTACAGGTAGTGGTTCATTCGTCGTCGATACTCGCCGTTTTCAATTATTGGGTCATATATTTTTCGGAGCATTTTTCTCTCGAAGACTCCTAATGATGTTTAATTAGCATGCGATATGATCCAGAATTCTAAGCCATAAAGGAAGACAGGTTGTATGAGAGTCTGATATAGTTTGATCTTCGCTTCTCGGCAGAGGGTCTTATCTCCGAAGTGCTTGCCTCGCCAGAAATAACACCAGTCCGCAAGCACAATTCTCCATTTTATTTCTAGGCTGGCGTTATTGCTACTGTTCACGGCAGACCCGAGGTAAATGAATTTCTCCACTACCTTGAAATTATAACAAATATCAACGTTCAGTCTGTCATCCAATCGGGTGGATCTTCTGCTTGTCGAAACCATTAATTTTGTCGTGTCCTCGTTTACTGCCAAACCTACTTTTACTGAACCTACTTTACGAAAATACTTCAACAACTTCTCGCAGATTTCGCCCAATGATGTATAAATCATCAGCATCCATGGGCACCATGTGACTCTTGGTGCTGATACTTTTATTCATGTTGACTGCAGCTTTCAATTAATATGTTGAAGAGATCGCATGACAGTATATCGTCCTGCTTGAGGCCTTGCCTTGTACTAACTGGTACGGTGACATCTTTACCAGTCTTTGCTGAGGATTTCGTGTCGGTCAGTGTGATTCTACAAAGATGTGTCAGCTTAGCTGGAACACTAAGCACCGACAGAGCTTGGTACAGTTTTCCCCGTGTCGGGATATCGAAGGCAGCCTTATAATCTATAAAGAGGTGGCAGGTGACGATTTGTTATTCGTAGTGTTTCTCGAGGAATTGTCGTAATGTGAATATCTGATCGATTCATATTAAGGACGAAGTTATGCGCCTACGCGTAATTAGTCCATAGATAAAATTAATTAGCCCTTGATCAACATATAGTGTCGATAGATCAGATTTTATAGATCGCAGTAAAATGTCGTTAAAAACACCCTGTATCAACAAATGCGACAAGATTGTACTCCCTTAAGTATCCATGAAGCAGGCGTGTAGAGTTTAGTGGAGTTTCCGTAAGTGTATACGTGTTGTATGTGTGCTGGCACGTGAACAGTTGAGAGGTATCCATGGTACTGGACAGGTATGAAACAATCATCCTTTCCAATGTCTTCAGGAGGAAAACTAAGAGACAGATTGATCTAAAATCCTTTGGACTAACGTTGGAGGGTTTCGCAGCTTTTGGAATGAATTAAATTAACGCTTTCCCATTACATCCCCTGAAGGAATTGGGGAGAGCTTCTCACAACCAGTGAGCTGTGCGCTTTCTAATTTCATTCTCGCTGATTGGGACCTACAGTTTTAATAAGCTTTTCATGGCTAAATATTCGATAGTGTAGCCGTCACTATGCGAGGTGCCCGCCGCCGAAAGTAATTTAAGGAGGTCACAGCAGGGATCGAACCCACACTAACCATTGCACCATCGACGGCCATGAATGAAGGAATGAATACCAACTTCAAATCTCTCCATCTAACTTGAATATGGTATAAAGTTCAGGAGCCAGGGAGCCGAAATGTGTATTCCACTTTTTTTTTGTTTTTTTTTATCAAACCAACTCTCAGGGATGTTGGCGAAGGAAAATTGAGGTAGTGGAGGGTGAAAAGAGGGAGTATTGTCTGTTGACATTTTTTTCTCTATAGTGTGTAGTACGGTCAACTGGCCACTCGATAAAAAAAGGATGAGAGTTCCTGGAAAGTCGCGTACTTCGGCTAAATATCCCCATGTCTGACATAAGTCGACATATGTCCGAGGAACACATACCGTGGAAGTATCGATAGAACAGCGAAACGTAACCCACATTTCGACGATGCTTAAGGGAGGCAATAGAGTTGGATACCCTACTGTCCCCCATCAACATCATCGCTTTCCTCTGGACACGGTCGAGAAGGTCCAAAGATGTCCTAGGAGCACCTGCCCATATATGGGAGTTATATTCCATCTTTGGCCTTTGCAACTCAATTAGGATTAGACCGTCAGTGTCAACTGATTATTAGAGTTTAAAACTTCCTATTGCCCAGTGTGGTGTTCCACTAAACACGATAATTCCTGCAACATGCGAGATGACGTGGTTGGTCAGGCTTAGGACCATTTGCCTGGGAAGTGTGTATTAAGCAGGATGTCTAACAATTGCACACTCGTTGTTGTCTAACGCCGGTTTTGCTTTCGGAAATATCCCACAGAGTTGAGAGTCGTCAAGAGGACTTTCTGTTCTTTCTATGTTCTAAATTCCGTTCAAGATATATTTCAACACGCTGAAAAATAACGGCCCAGCAACATATTGCAGGAACCATGTACATGTTTGCAAGCATTGTTTTCGTGAATTGAAGATCTGCTGCTTTTTGTGTCTTTTTTGTCTGTCACGTTTTATATATCACAAATATATATATTATACAACAATACAATGTGTTTGGACACAAATACACTATATTTGCATCCGAACTACAACAAATAGACAAATTTTTCAGCGTGCAAGAGTTCACAGCTAAGCCGTTGTGGACTCAGCCTTATTGAAAAGTTTTCTGGAACACTTTCTCAGTATAATGTGGTCCTTGGTCCACCGCGCAGGTTGATCAATGTTTTTCTTGCCAAAAATGGGTGACGTTTGTCTAGAAGGTAGCTCAAAATGACCTGAGGGTAGTTTTATGATGATTTCCAAAAATTTTAGTTGATTTGACAAGGATTATTTTCGTAGAACATTCGAATGCTTCGAAGTTTAAAAGGTCTTTATCGTCCTTTGTTCAAACAGTACCAAAACTTTACACTAAAATGACCAGCTAAGACCAAAATTCTCTATCTTTATTTTCAGACGTCGTTTTTGCCCTATTTTGAAATAAGGTCAAGAAAACTGCACCAAAATGACGGGCAAAATGTCTAAATGTTCTACCAGTTTGTAGTGGAATAGATTTCACTGGATTTCGCAGACGACAATCCTTCATCTTGAATTTGAATATGTCCTTTCAGTCCTTTTTTAAAAATTTAAATCTTGAAAATGAACGGAATAGTCTATTTTTAACACATTATGGTCTACAAATATATTGTCAAACAAATATGTATATAAAGAATGTCACAAACTTCCACCAAAAGTGGAAGCAACAATTACATAAAATCATTATTGAAATATCCAAGAATCGATGTATTTATGAAAATATAAAATTTTTAAGAAACCAAATACAATATTAATCAGATTGTCATCAGCATCTAAATCAAATAATTTACTCACTTGAGCAGCTCATTCGGGTCTTCTCCAACGTATTCTACTTTAATTTCCTCGTCCTTAAACCTGTTGTTACTCCACCAAAATATCTTCCCAAGTATTGCCTCTGGACACCTTTTTCCTCTGTATCTGTAATCATTTAATATATTATAATAAAATTTACTGTAATAAAAATAAACGATGTCAGATTTAAATTTTAAGATTTCAAAATTTTAATTTAAAAAAAAAAAATTAAAAGGACACATTCAAATACAAGATAAAGGATTCTCGTATGCGAAATCCTCTAATAAAATCTGTTCCCCAATAAATTGGCAGAAGATTTTGATATTTCGGTGTAGTTTACTTTACCTTGTTTCAAAAAAGGACGTCTGAATATAAAGATGGAGAATTTTGCCCTATGACGACCTATAATGACATTTATTCATTCTAAATCCATAGCTGGTCATTTTAGTGTAAATTTTGGGTACTTTTTGAACAAACGACGAAAAGGACCTTTTAAACTTTGAAATAGAGCATATGAATAAACCCCGTCAAATTTCAGTGAAGACATGTTATCACAGAAATTCGCTCAATTCAATATTTATTTATACTCGGAATTTATTTCGGACAGTATCGGTTAAGAAAATTCAAACTTGCCACGCCCATAAAAAATAAGTGCAGCTACACAGCGGTCTAAATATTTGAGGTTTGACTATACTCACCTAGTGTGATCATTTGGCGCAGGAATTGTCCACCACCAAAGTAAAAACCTAAATTTTGTTGCATAGTGTAACGGGCCTTACCAAAAATGTCA
Source organism: Phaonia tiefii (assembly GCA_963931995.1). Classification (NCBI taxonomy): domain Eukaryota; kingdom Metazoa; phylum Arthropoda; class Insecta; order Diptera; family Muscidae; genus Phaonia; species Phaonia tiefii. Next base: position 25,077,406 of record OZ008367.1, read on the forward strand.
TAATTTTTAAAAAAATGTCTATTAGTATTTTTTTTTTCATTTCAATTTCATTTCATTTATTTATTATAGTCTATGGTAAAAAAAACCTTACAGACTAGCATAACAATTCAAAAATATAATTTTATACAATCAGATCATATAATAACTTCTTAAATTTAACAGTAGGAAAACAAAGATCAATATTGTTACAAATGGAATTATAATATCTCATGGCTCTAATTAAAGGTTCATTCATTAGTTAAATGCATATTGATATTAAAAGTGTCAAAACGACGCAATGTGCGAGAAGGAGCATTAAACCGAATATCTGACAGTAAGTCAGTGCAATCAGCAGAACCGGATGCAATGCCATGCAGAAACATGATAGAGCTGATAATCCTTCTTGATTCTAAAGATTTCAAAGAAATCAACATACAACGACTTTCATACGAAGGAATGGGATTGGTGAAATTTAAGGACATCACAGCAAATTTCAAAAAAAATTTGTGTACCTTCTCAATACGAGAAATATGAGTGGTAGCAGTGGAACGAACAAAAGAAGTAAATATAACTTTTTTAGTGTATGGGTCAGAGAAGTTAGCAATATTTCTACGAATGAAGTATAATAAAGAAAACGCTTTGGGCACTAAATAGTTTAAGTGACCAATAAACGTCAACTTCTCATCAAATACAACACCCAAATCGAAGTACTCATGAATTATTTCTAGGTCACAATTCATCATTCTATTAGAGGAATTAATCACATTCCGACAACGATGAAAAGTCATATGAAAACAATTTTTAATGTTAAAAGCCAAGTAATTGACTTGGGACTAAATATCGACCCTATTAATATCATCCTGCAACAACATTACATCATTCCTGGAATAAATAGCCTTGAAAATCTTAAGATCATCCGCATACAAAATATGTTTAGAATTTAGGAAACATTGGCCAATGTCATTTATAAATAAATTAAACAACAAGGGTCCAAGTATGCTACCTTGAGGAATACCAGAGGTTGGTAAGTAAATGTCAGAATAATATCTGTCAATATAAACAGAACACTGCCTACACGACAAATATGAGCGAAACCAACTCAAGATTGCAGAGTGAAATCCAAACTTTTCTAATTTAGCAATCAATATACCATGATGAACTCGGTCAAATGCTTTGGAGAAATCAGTATATGGGTGATTGTTCGGAAATTGTTATTTTTCAGATAGCAATTTTTCCAAACCTCGATGTCTGCAGTACCATTTTTTTTACGTTTCTGAATGTTATCATGGTCCAAAAGTCTGATCTGAAGATCACTATACTACAACACCAAAGCAATCGAAGTTATGGAGCATTGATGGTATTCCGATGCCACGGTAGTGACTGCCTGAACGAAACTTGACAAATCAAAGTGTTGATATGATAAAACAATTTTATATATATCAGTACCTCGGAGGTAAACTACACTATGTCGTTTTCGTTAACTTTTCAGTAGATCAGTGGTCATTGACAAAAAAACTGTAAACTAGGGTTTTTGTTTTTTTGTTTTTTTTTGCATTTGAACGATGAACATTCGGTTCTTCTGTCTTAACGGACGCAATAATAAATTGGCGCTTTGCATCACTGTCCGACAACATTAAAACTGCTCTACTGAAAAGTTAACGAAAACGACATAGTGTAGTTTACCTCCGAGGTACTGATATATCAATTGAATAAAACGCACTATTTTAATGTTTTAACTAATTTATTTAGTTAACTTCGCCAATAGACTAATACCTTTCACGACCTACACACGACTGACGATTGCCACAAGATATGTCAAATACTTCACTCTCGTTTTGCCAGGTCTTCGCAAAAGCCTACTGTGTTGCCAGGTCTTCGCAAAAGCCTACTGTGTTGTCAGGTCTTTGCAACAGCCTACTCCACATTAATCATTCAGTGTCAAGAAACCATTATTTATCAATTTTGTGATAAATAACAGGTTGTGACAGCCACGGTTGTGACTTTCAGTGTTTAACCTAACCCTGCTCCAGACCGGTTTGGAATTCGACAAGTTCCAAAGACAATGAAGTTCAGGCAATGAAATATTACTTTCATAACCGGGAATCAAGCCTAAATATCGTACGGCATATGTGAATCGTAAGAGAACGGTTGTGACGTATTATTTTGTGACTTAGCTTTTCAATTTTTCGAATTGAATTCCCCTTCGTATGCATGTGCGTGTGTTGACTTCTGCCGGTGTAAATACTGCCACTACCCCCTCCACTCCAAAATACCAGCAAGTGGGTCATATTGAAATCCCGGAGATGGCGCCACCACAGTCGAATTCAAATTGTACAAAATTCTGACAAAACTGTTGGACAGACTTCGTGGACCGTTCAATAACCATGGCGTGCATATTCCTCCAATTTTTTTGCGTCGAATTGTAAATCTAAATGTCCCTTAGAACACATATGCAGGTAACTTCTTTCAAGCCACGTCCTTGACGGATATTACTGCTGAAGTCCTGAATTCGATACGGAGGACAGGCCATGGTTGTGACATTTTGAACAGTTTTTTCTCCCTAAAACCGACTTACACGGTTCAGAATGGAATGTGTTTCATGGAAATAATAGAGTACCATCGTAGCTTCGGGAACATGTCGCAATTTAATCACCATTCGACCATTTTAGGGTGGGAAAATTCAAAGGGCGAGAAAATGACAATTTCCGAACAATCACCCATATATTGTATCGATTTGAACACCTTTCTGAAAGTTACATATACAAAAATTTTGAAAAACAGCTAAATTAGTAGTTGTGGAACGGCCAGCAATGAAACCATGCTGATCAGGACTTAGAAAATCTTTTAAATGAAAAAATATTGAATCATACACAATGTGCTCCAAAATTTTAGCTATATTAGGTAACTTAGAGATAGGTCTATAGTTAGTAACATTATTTTTATCGCCTGAGTTAAAATTCGGAAAGACAGAAGCAAATTTCCATTTTTGAATACAATAACCGGAAGAAAGAGACTTTGAAAACAATATACGGAGTGGTCGAATAAGCGCCTCGGTACACTGCTTGAGGAAGAAAGCAGAAATCCCATCATTATCACATTTCACAGAATTGCCAAGCTTTGAAATACCAGATATTACATCCTCATCACGAACGCTCAAAGTACCAATATCAACACACGATGTGATATTATTGAAATCAAGCATGTTAAAAGAAATAGAGTTGGAAATGAAATTTGACTGAAAATAGTCCTTAAACAGATTAACTGAATCTTGACCAGAATTAGAAACTAAATTATTGTACGTGACACACGATGGAATACTGGAAAAATTTCTTTTACATTTAATAAAAGAGAGAAACCTTTTTGGGTTTGTTTTTTAGAAAGTCACTAAAACTCATGATATATTGATTGTAAAGGAATTTATTTAGAAAATTAAATTCCCTTATGTAATGCAAAAACATATTTTCATCAGAACTACTACTGGAAATCAAAAATTTATTATGATATTTATTTCTTAGATTTTGCAGTTTCTTTAGACCCCTAGTATACCAAGGTAATTTGTATACTTGTAGCCTCATGCGTGGAACATTTTCATCAACAATTTGCCTAATCAGCTTGAGAAATTCCTCGTAACAAACAGCGACAACATCACTTTGCATGCACTCTGACCAGTCAATATTTAAAATTATTGAATTAATGTGCTCAAAATTACACGATTTGAAATTATATTGCACATTTAACAAATTGGAATTAGGGTTTGAAAACTGATAAAACTCGAGTTCAATATATCGCACCCTAAATACAAAAGAGTCATAACTCAAAATTTTCCAATTTTAATTTTTTGTTTAAAAACAATAACCAAGGACCATTTCTATCCACTGTAAAAATCTGACGTCGTTTACTCTTCTCTTTCGTGAAAAAAATCCTTTATGAATATGTCTATTAGTGAGTATTTTCATACATATTTCTAATTAACCAAATCAGTTTTTTGGCTCTATTGAAAATTTGAATATTTTGAGTTATGACTCTTTTGTAGATAGGGTGCGATATATTGCAGAATGATGCACATTAGGAGGCGATATGGCAAATTTACATTCTGATACTTGAAATTTCAAGTCAGAACTAACAAAGACCAAATCCAATAACCTACCTAGTTTATTGAAAGTTCTATTTACTTGATGAACATCAATGCTGAAGAAGGAATCAATGAGATCAATTTCAAAAGATTTATTTAAGTTACTCGGAAGAAACTTCCCAGAATTATGAATTTCCGACCAGACTATGCTATTTAGGTTAAAATCACCAACAATACATAGTATATCGTCATATTTCAAATTCTCCGATAAGTGAAGAATATTTCGAACATGTCCAGAATAAATATCATCCAGGCTATTTGGAGGAATATATGAAGCACACAAAAAAAGACTACCATTATAGGATTTAATCTCCACACACAACTGATCCAATAACTTGTTACCGTCATTCAAAACTGACAGATTGGATTGGATTTTACTTTTGACAGCAATTAACACACCACCACCTCTTGAAAATCCAGTAGAAATTATATCTCTATCTTTTCTATACACATTATATAATTTAGTATTAAAAAATTCTTCATTAAAAAAATCCTGATTAGGCCATGTCTCAATAATAACAAAAATGTCATATTCATAATAAGCTGTGAAAGCAGAAAAATTTACAGATTTAGTGCGCATACCAGACACGTTATGATAATAAATTTTCAGATTATTAATATTTGTTGATAAATTAACTAAACTTTTACCATTGGAGGCACTATAATTCCAAATTTAACATGGCCTATCCTTTAGATTCGTAAAACCGAAACCGGCTATTATTAACAGGTATCGGCATCACGGTTTAACCGAAACCCGGTTTCGTCAAAATCGGAATGTTCGAAAACCGAAATTTGAAAACCCGGTTTTTTGGATACACTACTAAAAAACCTTTTCTTTCTAACCTTTTGCCCGTCGTGTTTACCACAGTGCGGCATTCCAGCAACCGCAATTTGATATTTCCCATAATAATTAAGAGGAATGGCCTAAATCTACTACATACTACATACAAGTAGCCACTTATCCGTGAAAATGAAAAACAATTTATTTCCTTTTTTTATATTAATGTTCGTTTATTAAAAAGCTTTCACTGATTCTATTTATTGTTTTTTTTTTTTTTTTTGAGGGAGTTTTTCGTTTCTTTTTCACAGTACAAAAGGATTGGGAAAGGGAAAGGATAGCCTCCAGGATGACATTTAGTGATGAGCCACTATAGCCGGATGGGCATGATGGACGGGTACAACAGGTACCACGGGCTTCACCACCACAGGCACTACCGGTTTGGCCACCACCACTGGTTTTGCCACTATCGTCTTAATGGGAGCTGGATGGTGAACCACATGTCTGTTGCGGATAATAAACGAAAATAAGTGAAAACATGTTAAGAATTTGTTAGAGTCGATGCTTTGCTTGTTTAATATCCATGAAATGGGCCATCAAGCTAGAACTTACGAGTGCACAGCATGGGCTCCATGATGATGTATAACCGGAGTGGCATGGGCAACGACAGGAACATGATGGGCCACCACTGGGACAGGAGCCGCAATGACGCCTGGTGCGGCAACGGCAAAGGCGAATAGAGACAAAACCAACAACTAAAATAGCGGTGTAAAGGAAAAATATTATCGTTTCCTTCTCTAACTAGGAGCGTCGTCTGTCGGCTGAGGCGCCAAATTGATTTCACTTAAATAGACTTACAAGCTTAAACATGATGAAGATAGTGGTGCTGGTTGGTGGTGGTGGAGCTGGAAGGGTGATGGTGAGTACTGGCTACTGGGTACTGGGTACTGGAAGTGTTTGCTTTGCAAATGGAGTTGAAAATTTGTTTAAGATATTTTACTAGATTGGCAAATGATTTGCAACTGATGACAAACCAACAATTTTGAAGAGCTTTTATACAAAATATTGTTGTTTAATTCACAGCAAGTGAACTAATAAGATAATGTACATACATTCAGACATAAAGACATATATACATACAAATATATATATATATGTATATATACACATTCATATGTACATGTGTCTATAGTGAATTATAGCCGGATGGACGGACATAGTGTCGAATAGTAGAATTGTTTAGAACTTTTCCAAACTGGCTGACCGCGTGTCGTTTACAGTTGTTGCTGTTCAATTTAACTACCGGCGTTTGTTTTTTATTCTGTTAGTTGTTTTGGTTGTTGTATTATCTAGTTGCAGTTGTTGTTGTTGTTTTGTGATAGTAGCCTGCCTTTAGAAGCAAGCGACTCCTCTGTCTGCCACTCATTCATTCAATCTTCTCCCTACAAATTGTTGCCACATTTGGGAATTCAAGGAGACATCATGTCTCGTTGTTGTGTGTATTATTGTTGAATTTATCTCATTCCTCTGAGCATCGAGTACTCTCACTCGTATGCTCGTACTAACGAATTGACAACTACTTTGTCTCGAATCTGAATTAAATTGCAAGTTTAATGTCAATTCGTTTTTTCGTGCGTTGTGTCAGATATTTTTTTTTATGAGCCTTTTACATGACTCCACACTCGCTTAACGACGTGATTTGTTTTTTTTTCTCAGCTAGAAAATATTGTATTGAATTGATTTTTTTTGCGTTAACGAAGTTGCTTAGCATTTCTTGTTTGTAATAAAAACCTAATATCATTTTACAATCTCGAGATTTAGAGGCGCTAATTTTGTTTTGAATTTTTTTTTTTCTCATTTATTTCGTAAATTGCTGTAGCGGTTTTTGTTAATAAATTACGCTATATTATTTTGGAATGTAGTTTCAATTTTATGAGATGTATTTTACATGTAAATGTAATTTAAATGGCCTACAAGGATTGTATGAAATTATTAATGTTTTAGAGGTTAGCGACAATTATACAAATGTGACAGATCCACCCTAAATATGTTCATGCTATTTACCCTACAAAATGCACACAGGGAAAAGGTTAGTTGGAAATTCCATGCTAAAGTCTATATTTCGATTAGAATTCATAATTATCATAAATCAGAATTATTTGTCAATGTTATTGAAATGGTGTGAAGATAAATTTATCCGATAAATCTACCCCTGTCAAATATTTATATGTGCAATGTATCATGTTGAGTTGAAGCTTTGAAAACTAAAATTTTTTTGATTTTTATTTTATATTATAGTTTATATTTATGGGTTCTTTAAAATTATAAGAAAACATATTTTTTCATTTCTTTTTTAGAACACAAAAAGTGTCTGATATATTCTTCATAGAAAATATTTATATATGCAAAAATGAAACTTAAATTTAATTCTTATTCTTATCCAATTAAAATGTGTAATTGATATGATATTGAGTTGCCCTTGTGTATAAGAACTTGTTGTAGCCTGCGTGGCATAGAACTCACTAAGTTGCTTAAAGTGGGCATGTCAATTTACTCCCATTCCGTCAATATTGCTAGTTTTAGTTCTTTAAGCGTCGTATACTGCTTCGACTTAGAAAATACCTTGGCGAAAAGTATCCCCCAGAGGTCTTCAATTGGGTTGAGGTCGGGACTTATGGCTGGCCACTCCAGTAATGGAATATTTCGGGACTTAAAAAAATTCCCTGTGAGCCGAGCAATGTGAATCGGGGCATTGTCTTGTTGAAAAGTCCAGTTATCTTCATATAATTTGCCAGCAAAGTCAATTAAATTGCTGTCCAACAGACCAACGTATGCTTCCGCATTCATTTTAGTTGGGACAAAGCATATTTACTGACATCCCCTCGTGCTCCAAATGCAGCCCATATCATAAGAGATCGCTTGTAGCACGTTTGCCGAGGATGTCGTAAATCTCTCCAATATTTATGGTGACCATCAGGTCCGTCCAAATTAAACTTTTTCTCATCACTGAATATAAAACAAACATAATATAAACATGGTGTCCCATAACATCCCATGAAGGGATTGGGGAGAGCTTCTCACAATCAGTGAGATGTGCGCTTTCCAGTATTACACTCACTGATTGGGACCTACAGTTTTACACCGGTTCCGAACGGTATTTTGAGAAAAAATACTCGATAGTGTCGCCATCACTAAGCGAGGTGACCGTCGTCGAAAGAAATGTAAGGTGGTCTGAGCAGGGATCGAACCAACGTTCTCATGTATAAGAGCCGTGCACACTAACCATTGCACCACCGACGGCTAACTAAATATAACGGTTTCAAATTCGTCCTCCCAAAACTTGTGCTTTTATGCAAAAGCAATACACGCATTTTTACGGCGCTGGGTTAAGCGTGGTTTGGCCATATTGCTTTGGTACCGAAGACCTATATCGTCCTTTAGAAGTTGTTGGACACGCTGTCTCGTTACATTTAGACCCAATTCCACCTTTATTTCCCCACAACTCATATTCTCATTAGCTGCTAAATGCCGAATGCGCCACTTAGTCCTCTGGTCTACAGTTGCGATGCGTCCACTGCGCTTAATACAACCATAGTTTTCGAGGTCTTTGAGGAAATTCGAAACTGTATTGCGATGCCGATTTACCGCAGCTGCAATCCCGCCAATTCCTTTACCAGCAAGTCTCATTCCAACAATTTTTCCGCGCTCCTCATCCGTAAGTTCACCTCCACGTAGCATGTTTAACTAGAAACGAAACTGTGAATAAAACGTTTCTTAGAATATATTCATAACGATCACTTTACTCACGTACAGAAACATATTTTATACTAAACACCCGAGAAAAATAGAGTTGTTCACTTTAAAGTGTCAGGAACGCGACTGCACATATAATTATTTTCTATTGAATTGCAAACTTACAGCGATAATCATAGATAACGGGACTACAAATAAAGTCCAAAAGAGAAAAAAGTATGTATATGATAAAGAGAGAGAGAGATATTATCGCAAAAAATGGTCTATGGTCGACATTAAACTACAGTTAGTATTCAGAAGGAAAGAAAAACAATTATTTTGCACATATAAATATTTGACAGAGATACTTATCGAAAACACAACCCACTTCTACAAAATTTATGAAATCGGAATTTTTCCCAAAAAAAAAAAGAAATTTTGTACAGAAAAAAAAAGCCAATAAGGGTTTTTAAAGCCATTTATGATGAATATAGCATAATATTAGCTTTATATAGAAACAAATATTTTTCCTTCATGTAAAAAACTGACCTTTTATCTAACCTATGTCGCTCATGACAAAGGTGAATGAACTTCTACTGTCTAACAGCCTAACACCGTAGAAGCGCATAAACAGCGCAGCCTACATATATCCTGATTCCATTTCAGATCGGAGGTATAGCCTAATTTATGAAATGGCCCATGTCATTGATGAAAATAATGATTCCAGTGCTAATACGGGGTACTACTGATAAAAGTGAATTGACTACCTGTATATTCCAAATTAGCCCCATGGGAGCACATAACATCCCCCATCCCAAATATATGCTGATTCCATTTCAGATCGGAGATACAGTCAACTTTAGGAATCAACCCATGTCATTTGACAGAAATAATGATTTTGAGTACCAATATTGGACACTCCTGGTAAAAGTGAATGGACTACCTGTATATTAGAAATCATCTCCATGGCAGCACATTGGACCCCATCCCAAATATATGCTGACTCCATTTCAGATCGGAGATATAGTCAACTTTAGGAATCGACCTATGTCATTGGTCGTACTAAATAGACGTTGTTACTACAGAAATTAAGTTATATTTAATTAAATACTCAAATTTCTAAAACCTTTTCAAACATTCATCTGAAATGGAATATACAACTCATAAAAAGTACAATATTAAAATTCGTGTTCAAAGTCACTATAACAATAATTTCGTTTCTGTTATAAAAATACTTGTTACAAAGTTATGTATTCGATATTTCATAAGTGGCTTTGGTGTAAAAGAGAAACTATTTTGCAATGTTACACGAGGACTTGTCAGAAAAACTATTAGTTTAAACTCCGCTCAGTTCAATATTGGGAAATTATTCGTTGTCGCTTTATCACGCACAACTAGACCAATAAATTCTGTCAGTGCAAATGATTGTTATCTTTACGTCTGTGATTGACAATGTTACTAATTGAATGCACCTCTGTAAGCTGCAGACAAAAAGGATTTACAAGTAGACAGTCAAAATTTCTCTTCACTCAAATGCCAACAAACAAAACGCGTGAAACCCTAGTACTTCTCTACTCTCTCTCTTACCCTCTTCATTGAATATTTCAATACACGAGCAGCTTTTTGATAGTGTTAGTGTATATAACTATACAAATTCCAACCATGTTGAAGTAAAATTACATAAACTCTGCAAAAAGTATGAAATAATCAAGATATGACGCGTGAGAGAAATGCCTTTGAGTGAATTTCTAGCACTTTTTGGTTCCCTTTTACCAGGGTTGCCAAATTGCTCACATCTTCTGGTCGTCTAATTCTAGATCGTCTTTGATGTAGCCAAAAAGTACAAGTAGAGACGAAAAAACCACAGCAATGTGGCAACCCTCGTAGAAGAGAATCAAAAAAATCGACGCGATTCACTCCAACGCATTTCTCTCTCGAGTCATAACTTGATTATTTTCTATAGTTAGATACTACTATTTCTAAGTACAAGTAGAGACGAAAAAACCACAGCAATGTGGCAACCCTCGTAGAAGAGAATCAAAAAATCGACGCGATTCACTCAAACACATTTCTCTCTCGAGTCATAACTTGATTATTTTCTATAGTTAGTTACTGCTAATTCTATAGTTAGATACGGTAACATCATCAGAAAACTGTTAATATTTAACGAAGAAAGTAAGAGAGAGAGAGAGCAGAAAAACGGGGCGTTACACTCGTTTTCTTTGTTGGCATTCGACTCCATGAGTAAACTTTCTTCTCTATTTAAAATTCCATACTCTTTGCTGCAGCTTTTCATGTGTGTGAATTTGACAACCGTGCTAAAATACATGGAACAATTCGATTGACTTCTTCCGTCAAAAAAAGAAAAAGGTTGAGTTGTGCGCGTTCTAGTTTTACACTTACTGATTGGGACCTAAAGTGTTTACACCGGTTCCGAACGGTATTTCGAGAACCCCAATTGTGTTGCCGTCACTAAACAAGGTGACCTCCGTTGAAAGAAATTTAAGGTGACCAGAGTAGGGATCGAACCAACGGTCACATGCACAAGCGCTGCGCATGTCCAAACTGTCCAACAAAATACAAAAAGAAGACATACAAAGAGGAATTCTAAGAATTGACCCGCAATTCAAGTTAATAAAAAATTTAAATGCAAAGAAGCAAGTTTGCAAACATATTTGCAAATTGAGTGCGGTGAGGCAACAGTGTGGGGTTATGTATAAAAATAAAAATAAATGGTTTCCCATTACATCCCATGAAGGGATAGGGAAGAACTTCTCACAATCACTGAGCTGTGCGCTTTCCAGTTTTCACTCACTGATTGGGACCTAGAGTTTTACACCGATTCCGAACGGTGTTTTTGAGAAGCTTTTTCATGGCTATATACTCGATAGTGTCGCCGGCACTATGCGAGGTGACCGCCGCCGAAAGAAATTTGAAGGTGGTTAGAGCAGGGTTCGAACCCAGGATCTCATGTACAAGAGCCGCGCACACTGACCATTGCACCACCGACGGGGGTTATGTATGCTGCGAGAAATGCAAAAGTGTTTTGTCCCTGTTACGCATCCTTTTGTTTAATTGTTAAGAAATTTTTTCGTGCTTTTTCGTGTCACAGAGCTCTCGACTTGCACTATACACGCACGATATTTTTATACTATACGACGGCGCACACATGAAATTCAAATTTCGTGCACGAACACATGGTGCACACGTGTGACACATCATGGCACAGCAAAAAGCACGGCCCGTGCCCACCTCTAGTAAGTATACATATTCACCTTTTACGCCGTATAGACCTAGAATTTGTTATGCTTTGGACAAAAACAACGATGTCAACCGTTCTGGTTATGGTTCTATACGAAATCAACAGAAGGTCATTAAAGTCCATGGATATTTTAATGTTATCGACAAGACGAATATGCCCAGTTGATATATCTCACCAAACTAGATGCTGAATCGCATGATTTTTTTTATTTCACTAATATTACCATAAATTGAGGCGAAGTGAGATTTTTAAACACAATCGTTGAATCTGGCGCCACTTTTAACGTCTTCACAAACATGCAACTTGTCTGGAGGAACTATTATTGTGGATGACTCGGAAACGTTGCGTTCAATCGCAAAAATAATAACTTTAATACGGCATCACTTATTTTAAAAAAAAAATCGCTAACACAATTGTGTGTTTTAGCGATTTTTTATTTGAAAAATGTTAGTTTAACGGATTTAAAATAAATTAATTAATATATTATTTTTGAGTTTCCACGCACCATATTTTTTTCGTGTGTCTTCACCAGGATTTGGCGTAGCGTAAAAATCTGGACAGTTGTCGGTTTTCTAGAACTAAAGCTACACTGGTGTGGTTCAATCAGATCAGCGATAATTGGCTTTAGTCTTTCGCGCATTATTTTTGATAGCACTTTATATGCTGTGGATAAAAGGCGTATTCCAGGGTAGTTGGCACAGAGACTCGGGTCACCTTTTTTAAATATGGGACATAGTACACTGAGACTCCAATCGCCGGGCATGCATTCATCTAAAAAAATCGGACAATCGACGTCGTCGTCCAAATAGTGATCGATTATCTCATAATCATTGGATATCTCCGGTACTAGTAGCGCAGATAAATTATCTCTCCATATTCCCAACAAACTCTGCACATCTGCGATGAGATTTCCTTCGTTCTTTACTGAAGGGAGACCCTGAACCATGTCCATGTCCAGTTTTTGGTAGAATTTCGGGCTTCCTTCATCTTTCTGTATCGCTCACTTGCAGCTCGCGTTATATAGTCCTACCTACTCCCAGGATATTTGATTGCAGCCACCCATTATGGATCAGACGCTGACCAGGATGCAATAGGCTGAACCTGGATTTTTTTCTTTTGGTTTCTATCCGCCGTTGGCCAATGTGTTGGCTCATCTGCCTTCTAAGGACAAAAGAATATGCCCGATAGCTTGATAAGCTTCAGTTACATCAGTCATCTAAGAAGCCTGAGTCGCATCAATGGTCGCATAGCTAATCAGGCTGCTCATCGGAAAGCCTCGACTTTCAGCCGCTAGAAAAAAAAATTTACCGTTGCCCGGGAACCACCACGTGGAAGAAAATGTCATAGGCACATGATAGAGAACAGAAGGCTCCCAATCTACTAATTTACCAATTCTCAGTAGAGGAAAAAAATTGTCATCTTGTTAAATAAAAAAATGTATACAAATTGAAATGGCCACATATTTGAATATCGAATAGAAATGGCCCTTGGTTATTGTTTTCAAGCAAAACATTAAAATTTACAAGTTTTCAGTTATGACTCTTTTGTAGTTACGATGTAATTTACATTCTTTTATTGACTATTTTACAACCTCACGAGGTCAGATGTCTAAAACATATTAATTAAACAAATAAATTAAACAAATTTCAACATATTCCTCCCTACAACTGGTTCTATTTTCCGCCTTTTCTCGCCAGTTGGTAACAGTTCTTCTGCCTGGTCTTTCCATCGGAGTCTTGGTCGTCCTCGTTCCTGCTCCCATCGGGAACGTTATCGAAAACCTATCGCGCTGGGTCATCTTCGTCCATTCTCATAACATGGCCTAGCCAACGAAATTGAACTAATTTTATGTTCTCGTTGTGTCTACGTCAGAATACAGATGATATAGGTCTCGGTTCCAATGACGTCGGTACTCCCCGTTTTCTATAACGGGACCATATATTTCACGGAGAATTTCTCTTTCGAATACTTCCAGGTGCTTTTCATCCGCTTGAAATATGGCCCAAGTTTCGGAGCCATATGTCAGGATGGACTTTTGTCTGTCGAGAGAGGGATTTGTTCTTAAACTGCATGCTGAGCATCTATTTGCAAGCACAATTCTCCTATCTATCTCCAGGCTGACGTTGTCCTTGTTCACGGCGGATCCAAGGAAGATAAATTCATCAACCACTTCAAAGTCAAATCGGTTATCGACGTTCAAGTGCTGACCAAGTCGAGAGGTTTCTCTAGTCGTTGACACCATCAATTATCTCTTGCACTAATTAACAAGAAAACCCACCTTTGCTGATTTCTTTCGATTCTTGAAAATACTCCAATAAACTCTCGCAAATTTCGCCCTATGATATCTATGTCGTCAGCATACGCCAGCAACATATGGCTTTTCGTGTTAATGGTCTTGTTTGTATTTACTGCAGCCTTTCTCATTATTATCTCCATTAAGGTGTTGAAGAGATTGCACGAAAGTGTGTCGCCTTGTCTAAGTCCTCACTTGGTGCAGAATGGTTCAGTGAGGTCTTTCCCCACCTTCACTGCTGATTTAGTGTTGGTCAGCGTCATTCTACAGAGGCGGATGATCAGTTTTGCCAGAATACCAAGTTCAGACATAGCTTCGTGCAATTTTCCCCGTATGGGGCTATCGAAAGCAGCTTTGCAATCGACAAAAAGATGGTATGTATCGATTTGCTCCTCGCGGGTCTTTTCCAGGATTTGGCCTAGCGTGACTTTTTGGTCAGTCGTGGACTTGCCTGGTCTAAAACCAAACAGATAAGGTCCAATCAGGTTTTCAATAATACGCTCGACAAGACCTTATACGCGATGGATAAAAGACTGATACAGCGATAGTTGGAACAGACACACGGATCACCCTTTTTGAATACAGGACATAATACACTGAGACTCCAATCGTCAGACATAGATTCCCACAACCATATACCGCATATATCGTAAGTTGATGTATGTGGGCTAGCAGTCCTTCGCCACCTGCCTCAAAAAGTTCAGCAGGTAGCCCATCCCCACCAGCGGCTTTATTATTCTTAAGCCGTGAGATTGCCTTTCTAATCTCACCTTGGTTGAGGGGGTACAATCTACACCATCTTCCACAATCGTTACCTCCTGATATTCAGTGGAAAAATCTGAGTGGAGTAGTGCTGAACTGAACACACTGCTTATCAGTCACCAGATTCCCATTCTCGACTGTGCAGGAGGGCAGCCCATTATTCGATCTTCTTATCCTGTAGAAAAATTTTCGGGATTCATTGATCATCCTGAACATTTAGGTCTTCTCACTCTCTCTCTCTCTCTGCTCCCACTGCCATTTTTTTCCTCCTAAACAATTGGTTTTCCTTCCTTCTCAGGCTTTTGTACCGCTCATTCGCAGCACGCGTCGTAACCACGCGTTTCGTTGCCATACGTGCAGCGTCTTTTTCATCAGTTGCAATACGACATTCTTCATCGTACAATGGCTTATCCTTCTGCGGTTTTTGAAAGCCAAGTTCAGTCGTTGCAGTGGTTTCCCAAGAATGGTAGATATCTTCCACAGCGCTTCTGAGTCCTCAGAAGGGGGAGTATTCTGCTCTAGCAGGAGAGTGAGCTATTGTTGATAGGACTTTGATATCTCCCGTATTTGAAGCTTGTCAATGGCTATCTATATCAGCCTCGTGCGAACTTTCGCAACCACCAAGTAATGATACGGGGGATATTGGAACCTCGAATCACGCCTACATCCATTATGCTAGAAGAGTGCCTGCCATCCATTACCAAGTGATCAATCTGGTTCTTCGTTCTCTGATCAGGAGATAACCAGGTCGCGTTATGTATGTCCTTATGCTGGAAACACAGCCCACCGTAGTTTGCATTTTACCTACTGCAAGGATGATTATGTTTCAGACGCCGATTATGGATCAAACGCTGACCAGAATGCAGTGAGTCGAAACTGAATTTTGGTTTCTGCAATTTTGATCGGTGTTGGCTCAACCACCTTCAAAGGACAGAAGAATATGTCCACCAGTTCGAAGAGCTTCAATGACAGGAAGAACTTCAGATGCAGTTAGGCTGCTAAAATAACAAATATGCACTAAGAGAAAAATTCGGTTGATGCAGCCAAATTAGCCGTAACCAAATTTAGAGATTGTCACAACCGAATTAGAGGTTGTCACATCCGAATTAGAGGTTGTCACATTCGAATTAGAGGTTGTGCCAGTTGAATTAGAGGTTGTCACAGCCGAATTAGAGGTTGCCATAACAGAGTTAGAGGTTATCACAACCGAATTAGATATTGTCACAAACGAATTTAGGTGATGTCATAACCGAATCAATTCTAAATTGAATTTCTATTGTGAGGACTTAATTCAGTCGTGACAACCTCAGTTCTGTTGTGGTAACCTCAAATCGGTCGCAGCAGTTGCTACAACCTCTTTTCAAACAATTAGATCTCTTAGTGTGATTGCTTTCCCCTTTTCAGCAGAATTTTTAACTGTGGTTACTAACATATTTTTAAGGACTGCCTTACATGTTCCACTGAGTATGTAGTATGTGGTTATATCCATTTCTGGCTGTCATGCATGCGAATTATAAGTGGTCACGAGGCACGTATGGTCAAGTTATGACCTGTGTAGTTCGAAAAATGTTATGATCATGGTTTAATCATCAGACACGCGTAAAGACATGGAATCTAAGCTCATGATTGCTGCAGAAGCTGCAGTCGAGAGTGTCGAACATCTCTTATATCTCTGCCCACCGTTTGTGTAAGTTGGGGACAATATTTTGGGTCTTACTTCGTTTTGGATCTAATAGACATTCAGGGATTTAAATTCACTGCTCTCAGGAATTAACATACCTCTCTTTTGGAGCCTCATGTTGAAATATCGGGATTGCGTATCATATAACACTAGATCAATTTAGAGATTCCAGCCTTACGTTTTTTGCTGAGCTATTGTGCAACATTTGTGTTCCATACAAAATGTTCCTTCTTAGTGCACACTTATCTATGTCATTTCGGTAACTTTGCCTTTTTCTCAGCAACAACTTCCATTAACGTCAGTACTAAGTACGATATGTCTCTCCAAATTAGAGAAAACTCCATACAAAAAAAGTCCCTGTGAAATGTTGGTCAAATATTTTCTCCAGTGTAGTAGTAACTTATTCAGCAACATGTATCGAGCAATATATTAATGTATTTCAATATATTGTAATGTAATTTGACAATCCACACAATTGTAGAAGTCATGAACAATGTGTTCAACACACATTCAATTTCTCAAAAAGATAGTTTTAGTGTACACTGACCATAAAAACAATGACAGATATGGTCATCAATACTGATAAGTTGCTGGCCACTTTCGCTTCATTTACGACCGGTACTAACTTTATTCGCACGAAAATCATTGAGGAAAATCATGTTTTCGCTGAGAAATTGATTAGTGTATTCACACTTATCACTGACCGAATTTCGAATTCTTCTTCCTACAATTTGATTGGTCTTTAAATTATCCTTAGAAACATTAAAATGTTGATGGATACATGTTGCTGACATTTCACACGAACAACTCAACAATAAACTGGCGGAAATATGTTGTCCGTTAAGCCACCGCAGTATGTACTCGCACTTATCACGAACCGATTTCCGAATTCTTCTTCCAACAATTTGATGGGTGGTTAAATTATGCTTAGCAACATTCAAATGTTGCGGTATACTACATGTTGCCTACATTTCATGCGAACAACTCAATAATACACTGGCGGAAATATGTTGTTGATATTTCGCAGGCCACAATACTCGAGTTTTGTAAAATTTCATGTGAAATTTTTAAGTTAGTACTGACGTTTATGTGTAACGTCTCCAAACAGTATTGTCAGTTGTAATTGTTTCCCAAGTTAGTATCTCAACATTGTCAAAGATCACTATATGGCCTATTATTGCCGTCTTCTGCTCAAGTGATATATGAAGAGCTTTACGTCTTTGTAGTGTCAATACATAATTTCTTGCTTAAGATGGACTTGCCACAGTTGCATTTCATTATATATATTATCTTGTGGCCGTCGGTGGTGCAATGGTAGTGCGCGCGGCTTTTATGCACGAGAAATTGGGTTCGATCCCTGCTCTGACCACGGTAAATTTCTTTAGCCGGCGGTCACCTCGCTTAGTGACGGCGACGCTATCGAGTATTTAGCCATAAAAATGCTCCTCAAAATACCGTTCGGAACCGATGTACAACTGTAGGTCCCAATCAGAGAGTGTAAAACTAGAACGCGCTTAGTTCTGCTCTCCCTAATCCCTTCATAGGCTGTAACAGGAAACCGCTTTATTATGTCATATTTGTCTTCCTTGCATACTTTTGATTTAGTTCAGGCGGTAAAAAGACTGTCCTGAACATTTTTCATACGGACCGAAATTTCATTCTATCTTTATAAAAATTAAATTTGAAAATCGTTATAGAATTCAATACAATAGTTTTAATTTAAAAAAAAAAACTGTTTGTATATTTTGTTTAAAGTTTCAATATTTTTAAAAAATCAAAGCACCGTCAATACTAACGTTTTTTGGGGGAGGATTGAACACCCGGACAAGTGGTTCCTCACTTTGCTATCCTTTGTGAATTGACAAGAGGTTACACACATTTTAGTTATCCTCAGTTAACTGACAAAAGGTTGCTCACATCGTTTATCCCTAGTCAATTTAGGGTACCAAGTGTTTCGCATAAACAGTTCACAGGTGTTGTATTAATTTCAATTGAAAATGTTTTAAGGTAAACTTGAAATAAGCTGGCGTCTACCCTCGTACATACAACATAGGTTACGTTTTCTCAACAAATATGCATTAGGTCACTTAATCTTAGTCCAATGTTTTTGTGTCAACATGTGCGCATATGAATAAACTACTACTTTGCACAGGTAACACTCGTCTAACGCTGAGGAAAGGTGCATGCAGGTGTAATGGTTTTTTTAACACAAAATTGTATCCCAACTAGAGTGTTCAAAAAGGAAATCGTAAAACCGGGGAAACTGGTTAAGCGGTCATTTTGCTATTGTGCCGGTTTTTTTTTTACAAAACCTAATTTTCAAACAAACCGAAAACCGTTTATTTGACGTCGGTCACCCGAGTTTGTGGTAAATGGCCTTAAAAATTTTAAAATATTTGCAACATGATTTCATACATATATGATTTCAAATTTTAATAATATTGTAGAATTTAGAAACATGATTTTTATTTCCGAATATGATTTCATAGCTAGAATAATAGGAAGTTTATATGAACTCGATTTTTTAGATCGACACGATAATCGACAAATCGCACTCTTTTCAGGTCATTCCTCATACATTTTTTTACCCAAGATCGTGTAAATTTACTTATTTATTATTTATTATCATATCACGGCATTTCAACCGCAGAGTTGTATACGCGCTTTCAGTATGATACTATGAAATGGAATTGTATCGTAGTTCACTGAGCACGTACCTTAACGACAACCCATACAAACATGATTGATATAAAATAAAATAAATGGTTTCCCATAACATCCCATGAAGGGACCGGGAAGAACTTCTCATAGTCACTGAGTTTGTGCGCTTTTCCAGTTTTCACTCACTGGTTGGGACCTACAGCTTTGCACCGATTCCGAACGGTACTTTTTCATGGCTATATACTCGATAGTGTCGCCGTCACTATGCGAGGTGACCGCCGCCGAAAGAAGTTTGAAGGTGGTCAGAGCAGGGTTCGAACCCAGGATCTCATGTACAAGAGCCGCGCACACTAACCATTGCACCACGACGGAGGTAGTGTTATAATGTTGATGATTTTACTTTCTTTCTTTTTTTTTAATACTTAGAAAATTTCAAGAAATTCTAAATAAATTCCACATAAACATTTCGTTAATTAAATAAAAAGATGTTATCATAAATAAAGAGAGAAAGAAATGGAAAAATTACTGACTTTGACAGAATTGTATGATACTAATACAAAAAATTCTATTGCTATCAACTGGTATAATTCCATCATGGCATTAGGAAATATAAAAATAGCAAAACTAATACGGCATTTACACCAAACAAGATTAACGCGCTAACCCAGAAGATTACCATAAGATTTGCAAACAATTTTGTTCTCAAAATTCAAAATGATTGTCAGTTTCACCAAGGCATATACATATATAAAGATATTGCTAATGTCAAATTGTTGATCCAAGATAGCCTCTTCATGTAGATGGTGTTATTAACAGTATTTACACAGTGAAAAGTTGGAATAGCAGTACAGAGTTACCATCATTTCAGAAAACGAAAAATAGCAATTCCATTATAAAACACATATTCTTTCGAAATTTGTGACTCTTCTCATCAAGGCCTTAGCGTTCTAGGCCAGTGACCGTCTTGTTTACATTGTAACTGATTTCAGTTGTCGTCGTCGGGGTTTCTCTCTTCTTTCAATGTAGGAAATGGAAATATATTCTTCTAAGAAATAATTTCAGATCGAATCATATATAACAAAAATAATATATTGTATACTTTTTAAGAGAAATTCACAATCTACCCTTAGCCACCTATTGGAAAACAACAATTTCTTCTTGCAATAAATTGGTCATAGAGCAAATTAGAATAGAGTATTTTATTCTCTCATCTAACGTTTCATTTGACACTCTTCGTCGTAGGTTTATGCAAATGAGAGATATTCGACGAAAATTGGATTACACCAGGTGGAGTTCCAAGAATGGTTGACTTAACTTTTTCATGTTCCTTTGGCATAGGACTGTGAAATTTAAATTTATTTTACACTTTTTGTTGACTTTTGTTATTGAAATACATTTGTGTTGTATTGAACACAACTATTTTACCATACAAACATGAAATGCAGTTGGTTTTGGCTTGTTGAACGTTTTGTACTAATGCCTCTATCTAGTATTATTGCACCCAAGCTTTCCACCATCCGATGTTTACTTGCAACCATACCGATGAAATTAGAAATATTGAGAGACTAAAAGACTCTATTCTAATTTCCTCTATGAATTTGATATATACAGTGACAGGGTTGACACAGTTTGAATGTAAATTTGTATATTTTAAATATTTGATTAAAAACAAAAAAATAACTAAATCAATTTATTGTTCTCTCGTGAATAAACACAAAAAAATTTAATTCGATGTTGATATACACAAAGTGAATAGTAAATATTGTAAAGTTATACAAATGTTACAATTTTGCACTCTGGATTTATGTTAAATTATTTGTTTTCTGATTCAATATTTTGTCTAGTAGCTTTTGGCTTTTTTAAGAGCTTGTATAAGTAAACGGCGAGATATGCTGTTGCTAAATGTTGCCGTCATTTCCGCTGGATTATTTTTTTATTTTACACTATCCCACAGCTCGTTTACGCCTTTTGGATCTGGGTATTTGGCGAGCTGCTGTTTTCTAAAACTCCAAAAGTTGTCGATCGGACTTAAGACCGGTGACTGCGCTGGCCATTTCATAGTCGTACATTGTTGATTGTCTAACCAGTTTTTAACGATTTTGGCCGAATGTTTTGGGTATTCGTCATGCTGAAAAATCACTCTTTCAGTAGCAAGACCCTTTTTTTCTATAGCAGCTGGTAAATGATTTTGTAGAATTGAATAATATTGTTCTTTTTCATAATACTCCATTCTTCGTAAAACATCCCCATACCATTATGGATCCACCACCATGCGTTGTGTTACTGCATTCTCTGCATTCAATATTAACGTTTTGGTGCCGCATCATTGTATTGTCACATGTCGTGATGGTGATGGTTACATTTGAGTTTCTGGATCTTTAAAGAGTTGAAGAGAGTGCAATATTGTAACATTGAAGAGATTGTAATACCTATAATCGGAAAAATTTACTTTGGTTTTTAAACTAATTTTATAGAAAATGAAACGCTCTTTTCAATGGAACTACCCAACTGAAGTTTGAAATACCACAATTTTTTTCGTTATTTTCCTTTTTTGATGTTTTTGGTCGTTTTCTTCCTTGGCGTTGATGTCATAAATAAATGGTTTCCCATTACATCCCATGAAGGGACAGGGGAGAGCTTCTCACAATCATTGAGATGTGCGGTTTCTAGTTTTACACTCACTGATTGGGGCCTACACTTTTTACACCGATTCCGAACGATAGTTTGAGAAGCTTTTTCATGTCTAAATACTCGATAGTGTCGCCATCACTATGCGAGGTGACCGCCGACGAAAGAAATGTAAGGTGGGAGTAGGGATCAAACCCTGGATCTCATGTACACGAGGCGCGCACTCTAACCATTACACCACCGACGGCGTTGATGTTGCATTTGGTTAACCAACGGCCAGCAACGCAAAGCGCGAACGCGACTCGTAATCGTAAAGGTACACTGAACGGAAAAGTTTCGTCAAATTTGTGAATTCCTTCATCAATTTGATGAAACATTTCCTAATTTCATTGAATTGATGAAGAACATTTCATCAATCTTACATCCATATTTCATCAATAGTTTACATTGATTCAACGACAATGTTACATCAATTTGATGCATGTTTGTCATCAAGTTGAAGTAAATTTTTCACCATTTTGATGTAAATTATTCATCAAATTGTTGTGAATTTTTTGTCAAATAGATGTTCGGTTGTCATCAATTTGATGTAAATTGTTTGTTAATGAGTACCCAAACTCGTTGGCCTATTTTCATCGTAAAACATCCTCAATAACAGGGTATAACACAACATCTACAATACTCATAGGGTGGATAATGTTTTCTGTCCATTTCTCTATTTTCTATTATGTCACCTGTTTCGTGCAAGACCGTCACAACTCCAAAAACATAGTTTCGAGTAAATCGATTTAGAAAGTTTCAAGTTTTATAGAATTGTATGGAAAATGGTAATTTCAAAATTCCCTCACTCCGAAAGAATAAACATTTTACATATTGGAATTAATTTATCGGAAAGAACTGTTCCTGGAGAATAATTTGTGGTAGTCTTTTTTAACTTTTCATGCCTTTTTGGACCGAACCTACCAATTATTTCCAAATTCCAATGATGGAGATTGTTGTAAAAAGATCATCAATTCAATGAAGCTGAAAATTATGAAAAAACGCACAATCTTCAAATTGAAGAACTTTTTTATTGAACTGATGAAATTTTTCATTAATTCAATGAAAAACAATTGATGTACATTAGGGCGGGTTAATTTTTTTTTTTTTTGATGAAGCGTATAGCAAAAACGTAATCTATAGGTGATTTTGAGAAATTTTGCTCAAGAGACCATAGCTCTAAGTCGGACTTGGTGCCCCCCCCAAAATTTCAAAATAGATATTTTTTCATATATACATAGAATAATTTAATTACATTCGTCATAAAATCGGATAGAATTATAGTAGATTTCTCAATGTGGGCTTTTTTGAAAGGTATTTTTATCACCTTTCAGAATCTGTATTGATACCAATATTTGTTTTTATTTTTAGTAGAGATATTAGGAATTTTTTGTCGAAAAATAGCCTAAAATGAAGTTTTAACTAATAAATTCTGAATTTTCTCTATCTATCTATTTTGAAATTTTGGGGGGCTCCAAATTAGCCTAAAATGAACATTTAACTAATAAATTCTGAATTTTTCTCTATCTAACTATTTTGAAATTTTGGGGGGCTTCAAATCTGACTTAGAGCTATGGTCTCTTCAGCAAAATTTCTCAGAATCACCTATAGATTACGTTTTTGCTATACGCTTCATCAAAAAAATCCAATGAGTGTTCGAACTCACGGGCGATGTGTTAACACGTTTTTGCTACACGGTACCTGTTCGATTTCTATGAACACATTTATAAATGTTACATTGGAAAATAAAAAACAGCATTCAATCATATGATGACGTTACAGTTAAATAATATTAATACTTAAAATTATTTAAAGACCCAGTGCAAGCACATGTGTCATTATTTTCTTGCTCAATACTTTTTGTTTTATTCCCACAAAAGTCAAAGAATGCAAAGCAACAGACACTTGTATATATGTACATACATACATTGTTATATTCGTACATATGCTACACAAGTTCACACAATTTTCGTTGCTCTCTTGCTATCTCATTTTTAACGTATAATACGTCATTACTCTCTTTGCTCTGAGAGCGCTCCGCACCCACATTTTATTGGACTTACCTTTTACTATAATAAAAAAACAACACCAACAACAACAACTACTACTACTGATATGTTGGTGATTTATTTGTGCTTGCTGTGTCGTGGAGTGTTTGTGTGGGTGGTGGGTGTAGGGGGGGGGGGGGTACCTAAAATAAAAACTGTTAAGGGAATGCAAAGAGTGGAGAGTGTGAGTGTAAATTGTCATGGTGGAGGGTATCTAAGCTTCGGCCCGCCGAACTTAACACCGTTTCTCAAGATATATATCTCAAGATATCTAGCTTCCATTTCCATTTTAAAATTCTGCAATCGGTTACAAATTGCAAAAGATACAAGCTGCTGAATATGGAATTTTTAGTGCCTTTAAATAAGTGAACCGGAGTGTATGTATTATTGTGGTATATTTAAGTGTTCATTATGAAAGAGCTTTTATCAAAGTCAAATTCAAAGAAATGTTTTAATTCTAAGGTCAAACTCTTCTAAAAATTAAAGTTTTAAACTTGCATTATGGGAAATGTGTTACAATTTTGCTCGTCACTGTATGTCTTTGATTTTGGAAAAGAATTTAATAAGTTATTCAAGTAATTTTAGTTTTGTAATATAATTTAGAAAAAATAAAACAAAAATCCCGGTTAATTAGGACCAAAACTGTTTTCTTGAAAAATCTATACATTGAACAAACCTGAAACCGGTTTTTAGGACGCTCTGTGCACAAACTAATTGTTAGCTGAAAATAATAGATGAGTAGATGCAAATATGTGCATACGAGTATGTACCTTTATAAAAACAAGTTTTGGGAATTAAATAACTTTCGTTTTAACAAATCACAGATCCTGTAATGTACGTAAAGTCTCAAAACCAAACCCGAATAAATCGCAATGTCTGATATACCGCGTTATACGAGCACAACCTGTCGTATCGCATAACACATGGACTGCTAGCATGTGGTAGTTGGTCTTCAATACTTAATCTCGTTGTTGCTGTTAGTATTGTTGTTGATTCGGTTTGTTTTTTTTTTTGTTTTTGTTTTTTGTTTTGTGGGGCGACAAAGAAACAAGATCAAGTTCATATCGCATGTTAAACTCCTTGACCACTGGAGTGTGTAATGAGGGTTGGCTGTCCGGTATTTTTATCAAACTCATAAATAATTTCAATTTATTGCAATAAATAAATTTCAATTTAAATAAATTTTTACGCTTTTCAAGTTAATTTGATCGATTTTTCTCCAAAACATATTAATCTGCTTATATTTATATGTTTGCATGAATGCATGAATACATACATACAGTCATGAACATTAATTAAGTAAAATACTAAAGTTAAATATTAAAGTTTATGTGATAACAATACAGGGTGTGCTAATATAGGCTTCGAGTGTTTTCAAAAAAGGTCACGGCAGATTATTAACTACGTTGCTAAGCACTGTGCAAATAAATCATATTAACCTCAATTAAAGAGGAAATGGGATTAAAAATCATGATTAACTGCGGAAGTAAGAAAACTTTCTCTGAAAATATAAAAATCAATCTGTTAACAATTTGACCTTCATTACAAGAACACAATCGAGATTTGAAGTTTATTACAAAGTCAAAATTTTGAGTTGAATTTTAATTTGGTATTTTTCAAAGTATTAAATTTTGTAATTCTTACAGAATTTATTTTTTAAAATCGTTAAATTTTATTGACCGCAAACAACAAAGACAATTACATACATAGTTTGTTTTCATTTTCCATTCAGTCACGTAGTCAAACCAATCCTTCGCAGGGATTTTAATTCTTAATTCGTAGTTGTGCTTAAATATTTCGTATAGTATGGAAATTTGAAATTAAAAAGTCATATAAATATTCCAATACCTAAATTAATCAATACTTAATCAGAATATGTCTGCATTAGAATGCAATAAAAATATCATCACTTGGTCAAACAATTTTCGTTCTATATTTAAATTAAGTCGAGGCCTTTAATTGGGACACTCAATAAAATTCTATGTAAAAAAAAGTCCGAAATGTCTGATAACAGAAATGAGTGATGACTCAAGTCAGATACAAAATTAATCTTTCCAAAAGACTAAATAGAGCAGAATAAACTTGGGTATTTGAAAACTCTAATGATAGCACCACTTTGCAGAGGTGTCCATTAGGGTGTCCCATCAATAAAAATTTGTTTTCGCTCAAGCTTTATTTGAAAGGCTATAGGGTAAAATGTTTTTCAGATTTTTTCCAGATATTTTGGAAGATGTTTAGAGGTCGCGTAAACCTCAAATTCATCGGCCAAATATTTTAGCTCTTTCTGCGACCCAGGTTTGTGAAGATTCTGAATCCCAAGATTTTCACATTCCTGGTTATCACATTCATTCAGTTTTTTTCTCACACAGAGGTCTTGTGGTATATGTACGTGACGATGTTGTGTTTCAGTTCATGCAACAATTGGACATTACAGATCCTGAATTTATCTGCCTTTGGCTTAAATTTCGGATTAATCAACACCTGACGCATTTCGGCTTCCTTTATAGAAGCCCCAACCAAGAAAGGGAGGCTTCCCTTAACGGCTTCGATGCCCTTTCTGACTCAATAACCAAAATTTTACAGAAGTGTCCGGCTAGTGAAATTGCAATTGCTGGTGATTTAATCATCCACAATAATTCCTGGCTTACCCATTTGAACCGTACAACTCCGGAGGTTCAATACGTTGAGCTTTTCGCTGCACACAATCACCTAGTGCAAATGGTAAATGCCCCAACTCACATCTCGTGCGTTGAAGGGCAATTTTCAAACACTCTTGACCTTTTTCTAACTTCACACCCTGACAAGTATGAAGTTAACACTCTTGCACCTCTTGGTAATTCGGATCACTGCCTTGTTTCTGCCTCCTTTTCGTACTCTGAGCTTCACGTCGCTTCAACGCCGGCCATGAAGCGTTCCATATTCATGTACGAAAAAGCTCGTTGGGATGAGTTCAACGAATTTTATAGGAAGTTCAACTGGAAACTATGTTTTCTAGACGATGATGTCAATGCTGCGGCAGAAATGGTGGAAAACATTATTTTAACGGGAATGAAGATATTCATTCCATCAAAGAAAATTTCGATTAAACCTTCTGATAAATGTTGGTTTAACCCTGCATGCAAAGAAGCTGTCAGATCCAAAGAGGAAGATTTCAGTAATTGAAAATTGAATAAAAATCCAACTACTGATATGCTGCGCAAGTCAGCTAGATCAAATTGTGCCAAGGTACTACGACGCGCAGAATTCCTGCATGAACAGCGTCTTCGCGCCAAAGTTCTTTCTTCTCCCAGGGGAAGTAAGAGCTTTTGGTCATTTGTCAAGATAATTAAGAACAATAAAAGTTCTTCATCTATCCCAACCTTAATTAAAAATGACCTAATTTATACTAAACCGGTTGATAAAGCTAACCTTTTTGCCGAAATATTTGCAGAAAACTCCTCCCTGCCGATTAACTCTCACCACTCCACGTCATCGGAAATATATCTAGCTCCACGCCTGAGATATTTTTTCGTACGCCAGGAGTTAAAAAGGTGTTTAAGGAACTCAACGTAGGAAAGTCTCCGGGTCCGGATGGAATTCCGACACTAGTTTTGAGCAAGTGTTCTTCGACGCTTGCACGCCCACTGAGCAATCTTTTCAGCCTGTCTTACCGTACAGGTATTTTCCCTACTCGCTGGAAGGTTGCAAATGTCCAGGGGATCCCCAAAAAAGGAGAGGCTACTAATCTCGATAACTACCGACCAATTGCGATATGTTCTACGCTCTCAAAGGTGATGCAGACCATGGTAAATTACCATTTGGTGAGTTACCCGGAAGTTAACAGTCTACTCAGTGATCGTCAGCAGAAACCGTTCAACTGGCGACCTGATGGCGTTCCTCACGGAACAGTGGAATCGGTCCGTGCATAGACTGGGTGAGAGCAAAATAGTGGCCTTAGATATTTCTAAAGCATTTGATAGAGTTTGGCACCAGGCACTCATATCAAAGGTTAATGCTTTTGGTTTAGGTAGAAACTTCTCCCGATTTATTTCGAGTTTTCTCAGAGACCGTTCCATACGAGTTGTAATAGACGGTATCTCTTCCGATGAGTATACAATTAATGCGGGAGTACCTCAAGGCTCTGTGCTTTCTCCCTCTCTTTTTCTTATTTTCATCAACGACCTTCTGGATCGGGCTACCAATCCCATCTATTCCTTCGCTGATGATAGTAATTTATGTCACTCATATTCGTTCGATCGTCGACCCAATCTTTCCGTAGTGCAAGGAATGAGACGGACAATGAATTACACGCTTAATCATGACTTGCATCTGATTAGTGAGTGGGGCAGGGAAAATCGAGTCGAATTTAATGCACGCAAAACACAGTGTTACAAAATATCGCACAAGCACACTGGTGACTCAACCCTTCCAATGATTTCAATGTGTGGTTTAGATGTTGGTGAATTGGAAGCTCTTGATGTTCTGGGCATGAAGATACAATGTGACATTCGTTGGAATAAGCACATTTTCAACGTGTCGAAAGAAGCATTCAAGTGCCTGGGCTTTTAAAAGCGGTGTAAAAGATTTTTCACCCCCACCCGATTTCCTCAATATCTACACCACGTATATTCGGCCGAAAATGGAATTCAACACTCATATTTGGGCTAGAAGCTCCAGCGTCCACCTTGGAGCTTCTAGAACGCGTGCAAAAGAGAGCGTTGAAGCTGATAGGCGACAGCAGTGTTGCCTCCTTGGAGCATCGACGAAATGGTAGCTGTGTCTCGGTATTTTATAGGTATTTCCATGGAAAGTGTTCCGCCGAGTTACATGGCCTCATTCCAGAAGTTAGGGTATTGAACCGTACGACGCGGTTTTCAAGTGGAACTCATCCCTTTTCTGTTTCCTTGCCGTTGGATCGAAATGCGCATTACAGAAACAATTCGTTCTTCAGCCGAACAGTCCGTATGTGGAATAAGCTTCCGGCAAGTGTACTCAACACTTCTTACAACATCAGCATGTTTAAGTCAAATACTAACAAATGCTTCTCTCTCTCTTCCCCCTACTCCTATCCCATTTTCCTAAGTCCAATGAAATGCACTGAATTAATAGGGGACATACCCTGAGTATTAACAATTATTTAAATGAACAAAGTGACAAAAAAGAAGGTATTATTCCAATTTTTATCCTTGAAAATGGAAAAACGAAAAGAGATTCATACTTCAGTTCGGAATATGGTAGTAAATCTCCGCAAGGAAAATAAATCTAATGGTGTAATTGCTAAGACAGTAAAATTAAGTCGTGCTACTGTCCAGACGATCATTAGAAATTATAATAATACCTAAAGTACCGAAACTAAGCCACATTCTGGCAGACCGAAGATGTTAGCAGTATTCTTAAAGTAGTCAACCAGGATTCGAAAATAAGTGCTCCAAAATTGGCGGAACACATCCAATATAATTGTTACTCCACGAACAATAATAAACATTTTACGCGTCGTCAGCGGATTTAATAACAGAGCAGCACGCAAAAAGCCGCTAATTTCAGCGAAAAATTGCAAACTTCGCCTTGACTTTGCTAAAGCACATCTAGACAAGGGTATGGACTTTTGGAAACGTGTTCTATTTACTGATGAAAGTAAGTATAACATTTTCGGAAGTGATGGCCGATCCAAAGTTTGGAAAAAATCAAAAACTGCACTTGATCCAGAGAACATAATACCAACAGTAAAACATGGTGGTGGCTACGTTATGGTTTGGGACGCCATTGCGTCATCTGGAGTGGGTCGTTTGGTTTTTGTCGAGGGTAATATGGACCGCTACCAATATAAAAATATATTGGAACAAAATCTGTTGATAGTTTAGGCCTGGGAAATCAATGGATTTTCAACAAGACAACGACTCTAAACATACTGCACATGTTGTTCGAGACTGGCTTCTTTACTATGCCCCAAGACAGCTGAATTCGCCACCCCAGTCACCAGACTTAAACCCAATAGAGCACATATGGGACGTATTGGAAAACTTGGTACGACAATATGACATTAGTAGCCGTGAAACATTAAAAACCGCCCTTATTCGTGCATGGGCTAAAATATCACCCGATATTACGGAGAATTTGGTGACATCAATGCCCCGTCGTCTTCAAGCAGTTATTGATGCCCAAGGTGGACCGACCAAATACTAAAGGTTATCTTTTTTTGTTTTTATATATGTGACCTGGTCTACGAAAAGGGAGCTTACGTGCGAAAACTAGTTTTCTGTGAAAAAGCTGTTAAAAGTAAGCAACTCGTTTCGTCAGTTTCTCATTATCTCGTTAATTGTTCTCCGTGCCGGACGTCCAGTAAGTGTTGTTGTTGGTCCAGTAAGTGTTGTTGTTGGTCGGAATATTATTATAGTTCATCGTGTAAGTTGCTAGTGTGGAACATTTAAAAAAGTAACACTGAAGAAGTGACGTTTACTGTTTCTGTTGATTATCGTCTTCGCATTTCGCATGAAATGAAACATGAGTGTTGATGAGGAGTTCAGTGCCGTATACGGACAATATTTCCATGAAAAGGATGATGAAAACGATGATGAAAACTATGAAGAGAGCGATGATGATGAAGACGAAGTATGTGTATCTCAGGCAGAAGATGATACCGAACAAACTTTTGTTAACATGGACCTGTATGTTGTTGATGTAAAGGAGGAGGAGCTGGTAACAAAATTTCTGTCAAAAGATTGTTGTAATAATGAATGCCATACACTGATACCACGGGAAATGATCGAGAGTACGCGGAACAATTATTTAGAGATGTCAAAAAATTAACTTGATTTAGTGATACTAAGTCACATCGAAGCTGGAATTATAGTTTCGGATATATCTAAAGCAGATATTGTGGCTCCATTGCCGAAAGATTTGCCATCGAAGAAACGGAAGGCAAAAACTAGTGAAGATGTTCTCAAACCAGACGAGGAACCAGGTCCATCTTCCTCAGGATCAACACGTAAAAAGATCTCAAGGAAAACGACAACAAAGAAAAATACATAAACTACTCAGCATTATTATTTTTGGCCCATAATACGTTTTTCTACTGTATAATCATGTCTTTATAGCTTATAATTCAATGTATTTTGTTCATTACCAATAAATTATATTTTGTCGTATTTTTACTCTTCTTTCTCTACATTTTTAGTACACTTCTAAGCAAGTTAGGATTTTCTGCTTTTCACCACGTGAAAAAGCATCTCATCTTCCATCCGAATCAACCAAAAAGTGAAAATTGATTTTTTGACACCTAAGCCCCCTTTCCGTAGACCAGGTCACATATACAATTTTTAAATAATACATATTTTTTGTGGCTGTATGTAGACTTTTTTCCTATGAATTTTCAGTGTTTTTGTTACTACTGTTCTTATTACTGTGTTTATTATTGTTGGTTTTTTATTTTATAAATAAACTTATTTATTAATGCCTTAAATATTGAAATAAACATTTTTCTAATTTTATTCAAAACTTTCTAAAACCTCTAAAACAAGGGAATGTAGACTTTTTTCCTTGACTGTAAGTCAACACTTTTACAGCAAAATGTTCAAACTTTTATTGTATATGCATAAACCACCAGTTTTGGCAATGATTTTGCTCAATAAGGTACCATGTCTATATTAAATTTTTTCGTAAATTTTGGAAAAATTTTGTAAATAACGCTTTATATCTTTTAAAATTCCTATGAAAATTGAAAAAAAAAACTAATGATGCACTTTAAAAGACGTATAAATTCCAAACAATTTAGTGAAGAACAATTTTGAATTTGCCGTTACTGTTTCAGAGTTATACCATTTTAAAGCCCTTTACCCATTATATGAAATTAATATTATTATAAACTGTTTACCATTTTTGCGTCGGATTTGAATTAAATTTCTATTAGAATTTACAATACTAGTGGTGCACTTTAAAAGACGGATAAATTTCAAGCAATTTTGTAAAAAAAAATTTTAATTTGCAGTTACTGTTCCAGAGTTATGCCACTTTAAAACTCTTTACCCATTATATGAACCTAATAATATTATAAGCTGTTTGCCATTTTTCATCGGATTTGCTTTAAACATTGTATTATTGCTTGCAAACATATATATGGTTCCTGCAATATGTTGCTGGGGCCGTTTTTCTGCATTTAAGTCGTGTAGATTTTTTCATGAATACCATGTTTAAAGTAAATTCGATGTAAAAATGGAAAACAATTTATAGTATTATTAGTGTCATACAATGGGTAAAGAGTTTTAAAATGGCATAACTCTGGAACAGTAACTGAAAATTCAAAATTTTTTCTACAAAATTGCTTGGCATTTATCTGTCTTTTAAAGCGCATTATTAGTGTTTTAAATTTTCATGGAAATTTAAAGCAAATCCGATGCAAAAATGGCAAACAGTTTATAATATTTGTAGGTTCATACAATGGGTAAAAAGTTTTAAAATGGTATAACTCTGGAACAGTAACCGCAAATTCAAATTTGTTTTCTACAAAATTCTTTGGAATTTAAAACTCTTTTAAACTGCATCATTAGTTTGTAATATTTTTATAGGAATTTTAAACGATATAAAGCGCTATTTACAAAGTTTTTCCAAAATTTACGAAAAAATGTAACACATGGTACCTTATTGAGCAAAATCATTGCCAAAACTGGTAGTTTATGCATATGCAATAAAAGTTTGGACGTTTTGCTTTAAAAATGTTGACCTACAAACTAAGAAAACCATTGTTATTGACCGAGTTTTAAGTAAAATGCAAAAAACGGCCGGAATACTCGGTTTTTAGGAGAAATTCGACTTGTACGACCCCTAAACCTCTTCCGAAAAATCTGGAAAAAATCTCAAAAATACTTTTACCCTATATGCTTTCCAATTAAGCTTGAGCAACCATGAAAATCGAAACAGAAAAATTTTTTGGGACGCCCTAGTGTCCATATATGTATATGTCCTAGCGTATTCAAAAAACCGGGCTTATAATAATATCGGTTTTCGGTTTCTTTGAATATTCCGATTTTGACGAAACTGGTTTTCTGTTAAACCGAGATGTAGAAACCGGTTAGTAACCGGTTTTTCTACAAATACAATTATTCGAATGTGAGTTCGAATCCCACCCGCGGCATTTACATTTTTTTCACTAACCGGAGAAAACATGATCTCTTAGCCTTGAAGGAAATTACAACTTTATGAATAACTCGGATCTAACACAACTAAATATGCACATTAATTGACTAATCATAGTTTCTATTAATCAGAATTTTTGATTATTCGATTAACTGACTAATGACGATGGTACGATTGATGGACTTAATGGCCGTTGGTAGCGTGCGCGGCTCTTCTACATGAGAACATGGGTTCCTGCTCTGATCCCTGCTCTGACCACCTTAAATTTCTTTCGGTGGCAATCAACTCGCTTAGTGACGGCGACTGTATCGAGTATCCGGCCATGAAAATGCTTCTCAGAATACCTTTCGGAACCGGTGTAAAACACAGTGTGTAATTTTTTAAGTTATGGCAAAATAACCATATACGGACACTACTACGTGATAAAAGACCAAAAAAAAAGACCCCTGTCTCCCAGTTTTGCCCAAAGTCCTCCAGGTTTTTTTTATGGGCCCCCAAAGAAGTGGGGCCTCGTGTCATTTTTGCAAAAAAGTGATCATTTTCTCAAGCTCATATCTTTGCAAACCGTTCGGAATTTTGATTTACTCTCTGACATATAAAATATAAACATATAAAATCAAAAAAAACTTCATCTTCAAAGTCAAAATCGCAAAAATCTTTAAAAAATTCAATTTTTATTTACCTTTTTCCCCTGTTCAGGTCCATAAGCAGCAAACCGTTCAAAATTCAAGGAAACAATCAACTACAAGAATGATCCTAAGATCTCAATAAACAACTTTCTAGAACATATGAACTTCCTAGGAATGATTCTTAACACCGTTTAGGTAGCCCTTAGATAACCGCAAAAGTGAACAATTTCCCGAAAATTTGGGTAATTCCCCATCGTCGTTGGTAGCTACCCCTTATTTTCCCCATTACCCTTCTGGAAATGGGTAATCGTGATGGGTAATTCCCCATTGTCATGGGTAGCTACTCATTACCCTGTGGGTATCCAAGGCAATGTGACTGGGTTACACATGGGGGGGGGGTAAATACGAACTCTGGTTGTGTCACGCTTTTGATTTCAGCAGTTTTCAGCAAACAAAGCCATATTTAGGTCACAAAAACCTATATTATAACCTATTAATCATTGTGTTTCCAACATGTAATATTGAACAGCAAACACAATGTATTTGCACACAAGTGTAGTATATTTGCGACAAGCTACACACACGTTATATTACAAAAAGACAGATTTTTCAGTGTGTACTTAACAATGATGTAAACACCCAAAATTGGCTGGGTAGATTGCAGTCAGAAACATCTGATTTTGGCAACAGGCAACAGTGTTCTAATTGTCTCATTGTTCCTAATTACAAATCTATGTCTTTTTAGCCGTGGCCTACATTTTCGACTGTGGACTTGAATTTTTGCATGGAATTACCATGTTAAGCCAATTAGTTATTGTTTATTTCAGACAACCTTCTTTCTTTAATAGATAATTATCGTTACTAAATATATTGTCACATTTTTTACTTCCAGATTCATTGCCATTTGGTGGCCCTTGCGACAGCTGTCCAAGAGCCGTGCACGTTTTATGATTTTATGCATTTGGATTATCGCATTCGGGACCACTATACCATGGGCTCTCTATTTCGATTTAGTACCGGCCGCTGAAGCGTTTCCCGCTGCACCCGATATGTATTTGTGCCAGGAAGTCTGGCCTCCAGGCACCAGTGGTAACTTGTATTTTTTGTTAGCCCATCTGTTGGCCTGCTATGTCCTGCCCATGGTGTTGATAACCTTGTGCTATGTGTTAATTTGGATAAAAGTGTCAACGCGCTCGATACCTGGCGATACCAAGGATGCGCAAATGGACCGAATGCAACAAAAGTCCAAAGTGAAGGTTATCAAAATGTTAGTGGCCGTGGTCATATTGTTTGTGCTATCCTGGCTGCCGCTATATGTAATATTTGCACGTATCAAATTTGGTGAGTACAGCAACACCGCACAGTGCTCCATTTCAATGTGGAATCGAAAACCCCATCCAAAACACATATTTCGGTCGATAGTGTTTGGTTTTTTTTATGGGTTATTATTGGTTTTCTTGGTTTTTGGTTGTTGGTTGTTGGATATGGTTTTGGTTGTTGTTTGTACTCATTTAGCTCTGTGTGTTTTTGTGGCTATGAAGGTTGAATGAAATGAAATGAAAATTTTGTTTAAGTGAAATATAGAAGAAGACCATGCACACACATACAGACAGACATACCAACCAAATCCATTCACCTTGTATATCTCTTAAAATACAGTCGGTTGTAGTACACACACACACACACGCAGCCAACCTGCATAGCAGCGACCTCCACCCCAAACAAACTCCCACTCGACTGACCTTCGAGTGCACCCGAATATGTGTGTTAGTTTAAATACAACTGCATAAGTCAGCCAACTTTGCGAGATGGACGAAAAACCAGGGGGTTGTGTTCGATAACTTAAACTAAAGTTATGGCATCAGATTAAAGTTATGCATCAAAATTTTAGAACAATTTCGATTTGATTGTCAAAGTTGTAAGTAAAAGTTTTAAGCAAATCTCAATTTATTAGGAGTTGGAATGTGTGGTTATTGAGAGTAAAGTTGAGCAGGGTACAATTATCAACCATCGTTCTAGTATTTTAAAGCTTTATAAGTCCTGGTGTTAACTAAATTAAATATGATTATGTCACAACACAGATTAATTCTAATTAAGTCTAATTCTAATTCTAAGTAGATAAATAATCAAAAAAAAATTTCTAAATAATCATATTTTCCTAACATACTAGGACGGTCCCAAAACTAGCCGACCTGACGTGTAGATGGTGCCAGTAGTTTGAAAAAATTTAAAAAAGTTGCAACCTTGTAAAACATATGTTTTAAGTTTCAAGGCGCCACGTTGTTTATTATTTTTATTTGAGCCATCAAAAGTAAACGATCTCAGTGAATTTGTAAACATAGAAAAAATTGGTCAACGTTATGTTATTCAATATCTCCATTTGAAAGGTCCTCAGTCCAAGCAATATTAAAGCCGAGCTATGTATATTCTACACTGGGGGAGTCTGCTCCCAAAGACGATCAAGAATTAGACTTAGAAGTAGATGTTGGCTAGAAGATGTTGGCAATTTAGCAACCCTGGTAAAAGAGAAACAAAAAGTGCCACTAATTCCCCAAACGCATTTCTCTCTCTCGTCATATCTTCATTATTTCATACTTTTTGCATAGTTTATCTAATTTTACTTCAACATGGTTGGAATTTGAATAGTCATATACAGTACAATTATCAAAAAGCTGCTCGTGTATTGAAATATTCAATGAAGAGAGTAAGAGAGAGAGCAGATAATGGCTAGGGTTTCACTAGTTTTGTTTGTTGGCATTTGAGTGAAGAGAAATTTTGACTGTCTACTTGTACATCGTTTTTTCTGCTCCTTCGTTTACGACTGTAAAATATTAGGTAGCAGAGCTTAAACGAGACCGTACAAGCTGCCAAGACGAACACCGAAGTGGTCGAGCAATTGAGGTGTCCACGCCAGAAAATCCACAAAATGGTATGGGATGATCGTCGGCTGAAGCTGCGTGAGCTAGCTGAAATGATAGGCATTTCAAAAAGTGCTATACATCGTCTATTTACCGAAGATTTGAAGATGAGAAAGCTGTTGGGTGCCGCGCTTGCTTTCAATAGAGCAAAAACAGCGTCGTGAAAATGTTTCAGTAGAATGTTTGGCGATGTTACACCGCAATAAAGCCGAATTTTTGCATCGATTTATAACCATGGATGAGACATGGGTCCACCACTTCACACCTGAGGCAAAGGAACAGTCAAAGCAGTGGAATGAAATGGGAGAATCGTGTCCAAATAACGCGAAGACGGTTCCATCTGTAGGCAAGGTTATGGCGTCTGTTTTTTAGGATGCGCATGGGATAATTTTTATTGATTATCTTAAGAAAGGTAATACCATCAACTGGGAATATTATGCTAATTTATTGCAGCGTTTAAGTAATGAAATTCTGGAAAAAAAACCCGCATTTTATGAAAAAGAAGTGTGAAGAAGTGAGCATAGAAGTGACAATGCTCCAGATCACACATCTACTATTGCGATGGCCAAAATTAATGAATTAAAGTTCGAATTGCTTCATCACATACCTTATTCGCCAGATTTAGCTCCCTAGGACTATTTTCTGATTCCAAACTTCAGAAAATGTTTCGGTGGTAAAGGATTTGCCACCAATGAGGAGGTCGACTTTGCGGTAGATGGCTACTTTAAGGGGTTTGACAGTTTTTACTATATACAGGGTATCGAAGCTATGGAATATCGCTGGGAAAAGTGTATTGAGCTCAAAATAGATTATGCTGAAAAATAAAGAAAATTTTCGCCAACTTCTTTTAGGTCGGCTAGTTTTGGGATTGCTCTTGTATAAGTATTTATTTACCCAAGCGTATTTGATGTTTACATTTTAAAATAAATTAATGTAATTTTATATTTTACAGAAATCAGATCTATTGCATGAGAAATCTCTTAAAGATTTTTCAACAAAACAAGTCTTGGTCTACTCATGAGTCTTACCAAAACCACAACTAACCTGATATCATGGTTTGTTCTAGTGCAGAAATTTCAAACATTATTGATTTCGAAATATTAGTGCTTCCGTCAGGTATCTGTGCTACTAGGTCGATTAGATCCTGAAAACCCTCCGACCCTCCTTTAGTCATTATCTTCAGAGTCTTTCCCGGGTAATATTAAAATTTTCTGGCATCAGGTGAATCTTATTTTAACCAGAAATCTACAGAATTTTGAGAACTGTCAAAACATGTTTAATATAAGACTTTACATCTTTAAAAATAGGTATTTATTATAAATAAATAAATATAATAATTCCCAAAACAGGTATGAGAAAGAAAAGTTACAAAAAAAAACCGAATTTAGAGGTTGTTACAACCATATTATAGGTTCACACAACCTATTAGACGTTGCTCTATCTGAATTTCTGTTATGAGGACTAAATTCAGTCATGACAACATCAATTCAGTTATAGCAACTGCAATTTGGTGGCAACAGCCAAATTTACGGTTGCCACAACCTCTTTTCGAACAATGAATTCTGTAAGTGTATCAAACTAAACAAGGGTTGCCATTCATATTTGTTTGCTAGGCAATTTTCAGTGTTGCCAGGTGCAGTCTGGCAACATCATTAGATAGTTTTACAGATCTTAGCTCAACGGTACTCAGAACGTGTTGACACGTGCGAGCATTATTTCTGGTTATTTTCAGTGACTCGAAAAATGCATCTCAATCACAAAATGCAATGTTCGTGCGATTATTTTTCACAAGTTTCGATGTGGATTATAAAGAGGAGAGTGCATTGATTAACTTTAATATCATCATGTGGCATGCCATGAGATAGAGGCCACCTTGGTCATTACTTCCATTCTCATTCAAACAACAAATATTCGCATGCCTACTAGCTGGCTTGCAAATGCTGTCAGAAGGCCCTCATTGCAAATGCAATCCTCATTTGAAATTAACAAAGGATGCCATTGGAAAGGGAGGCATGCACATTAAAGTGCACTGAAATCTGCCCTGAATTGCAATTGTGAGGGATCGTCAAATGCTGCTTTATACGTGGGTACTTATAGTTCCTTACCGGTCTTTAAAGACATCCACTGGTTAAAGCCTCCTATGGAGGTAAAAATGTTATTATTTTTTCGATTGGACGCACCGTTTCCAAGTTATAGCCACTTTTTTATTTTAGTGATCTTCTTATTTTGGCGATTTTTTTTAAAAATAATTCTTCCATGCGAATTAAACCACTTTATGAAAAACCCTTAGAGTTCTTAAAAATTCGTTATACTTTCGATTGGACCTCCGATTCCGAGATATAGAAATTTTTCCTAATTTTTTCATATTTTCGATCAAAAATGGGGATGGGTTACCCTGGGTAACCCTTTACCCATCGTCGTGGGTAACCACCCATCATTTTCCCCATTACCCTAAGGGTATTGGGTAATCGCGATGGGTAATTCCCCATCGTCGTGGGTAACTACGCATTATTCTACCTACTACCCTGAGGGTCAGGGGTAATCATGATGGGTAATACGCCATTGTCGTGGGTAGCTACCCATTATTATCCTATTTCTGTGTGGGTATTGGGTAAACGATCGCTACTCATTCCCCACGGCAGGGTATCCCATTACCCCCGAAATACGAACCCTGGTCATGATGACCACAATATATTTTCGAAATTTTAACTGAGCATATTGTTTTCACGGCAGCGTTTTGAAATCTTGATCAAGCTTATTTTTTCCGATTTTTCACGTATGTACCTATTGTAATTTGCGAATTAGCTTTTAATTATATTGATTAAATATATTTAATAGTGTTTTAATGAAAAGATTAAAAAAAAAGAAGTGAATTAAATATTTATGAAAAATTGAGAACTTAAATTAGCTTGATTGAGATTAAAAATTCTGTCATGAAAAAAAAATTACTCTATAAAAACTTATAAATATATTTTTCTGTTTATACTCGTCATGACACGTCGTTTGCCCCATATTGACCAAAACAATAAAAAAAAAATTACCCAAATACACTAGGAATACAAACTTCAGCGGCCGGTAGTGGACTAGAAGTAGCCGCGTACAAAAAAGTTTGGCGATTCCGTAATTTACAAATTTTCCTAGTCGTCCTTTTTGACGTAGAATACGTCTTACCTTACGGTATGAGGAGTCATGTCAGGTTTTTATTGTTGTAATCTTTATTTCATTGAATTTGAGGAAACGGCTAGATGCATTTTTTTAAAATTTTTTTGTAGGTAAATGAAGATGTTATCTTTCGTTTGATATACATTTCATATTGGTTGATATATTTCTAATATTTTAATTTCTCAAATGAAAATTATTTAAACACATACACTCAAACATATGTGTGGTGTTCGGTTGAGTGTTTTTGGTTGCTCAACATTGCTTAGGAACATGTATCTAGTAAAAAGTGAAAGGAACAGCAAGCTAATGTTGCTTGGCAACATGTATCTAGTAAAAAGTGAAACAAACAGTAAGCTAACGTTATAAAGCTTTTTTGCGAAAGCTTCAATAAAGCTGTTGTAACATTAATTTTGAATTGTAAAGCGTAAAGCTTTCACACAACGCTCGAATGCTAATGCGAAGACTCGATAAGGTAAACCTTTTTTAATATTAGGGCGGCCCTCTCAACATTCGCAGAACTTATTTCAATAAAAATATTAATTAAAATACATAAATTAAATTAAGTTTAAAAAAAATTAACATAATATTTTTTTTTTTAAACGGACTTGAATCAAATGCCGTTGGTAAATATAAAAATTACAGCAGACAGTTGTCCGAGGCCTTCGGCCACGGACTATCCCTGCAGGCTGTGTCAGAGACACGGCCATTAAGTTTAACGTAGAATACGCCATCCGATAAGACAGAAAACATATATAACAATAAATGATAAATAATATAAGCAAATGAATTTATTGTTATATATGTTTTCTGTCTTATCGGATGGCGTATTCTACGTTAAACTTAATGGCCGTGTCTCTGACACAGCCTGCAGGGACAGTCCGTGGCCGAAGGCCTCGGACAACTGTCTGCTGTAATTTGTTAGCCGTGTTTTATTTTCCGTAATAAAACATGGTTCGTTTTAAATTACAATAAGTACAACAGTTTTAAAACTTTTTGTTTTACTAGTACAATAAGCCTTTATTCAACCTTTTCACTATTACTTAACGCTGCATACTTTTGAGGGTTTACTTGATATCACTTTTGCTGACGAACTGTATCGTTAACCGTTTAATCACAGGGTCCCTAGAGAGTTGCACCACACGCTGAAAAATGTGTCTTTTTTTGTTGTTTGGATGCAAATATAACGTGTTTGTAGCTTGTCGCAAATATAATTCAAACACATTGTGTTTGCTACTCAGTACAAGTTGTTTGGGACACAATGATTAATTGATTATAATATATAAATTTGTGACTCAAATGTGGCTTTGTTTGTTGAAAACTGCTGAAAATAAAAACGTGACAGACAATAATGAACCAAAAAAGCCGAAGATCTTCAATTCACGAAAACTGTGCTTGCAAATATGTACATGGTTCCTGTTGCTGATGCCTTTTGTTTTTCAGCGTTCATGATCTCTAGAGGGTTCCACTTGTTCCAGAATCTGCTTCCTGATTCATCTTTTATTGTCGCTATAAAATTATCTGTAGATTGCCAGAAACAGTGGTACATAATAAATCTTAACGAATTGCAGCGGTACTGCAGGGTATTCATTAACCTGATTTAACGAGCTGGTATGTTGTTGCAAAGGTATACTTTCAGGCGCAACACTAATCGCCCTGTTATTTACATTATATTAATTTATGCTTTAAGCTTAAGTAAAAGCTTTTACTTAATCGAAACAATATGGTTACTAGGGATGTGCAATTAATTGATCAATCAGGCAACTTGATTAATAGACACGCTGTTTAATCGAATAATTGATTAATCATACATCTTGATTAATCATATTTTTACGAATTTCTTTAATCGTCCTTTTTAGCGCTGTTTTATTTTCCGTTAATTTCATTAGGTTCGTTTTAAACAAAAATGCCAAGAACCTCAAATATTTATACGAGTCATGCTTCTGCCCACCATAATTTATATTAATTTTGATTTTCAAAATCTGCAGCTTCGGGAATTGAACAAATGAATTTAGTACTTATAGTTTTGTATTTGATATGATGAACTGCGGGCATGCAGGTTTACACAAACAACAACTTGTATCCTGCCTTCCCATTAACTGGCGTACCAAATGATACATTTAAAGAAGGGAAACATGCATATCTATGAGCAATCACTCTATCTTCCACTGCAGGCATATGCATGCCTACGATCAACCAATCTGCCTTCCACTACACCAGTTCCAATTGAAATTTAAAAAACATCAATTTAATTTTGGAAAATATCAATTGAAATTGAAAATACTATTTGAAATTTAAAATACATCAATTGTAATTGAAAATTTCTATTTGAAATACATCAATTGAAATTTGAAAATCGTCAGTAGAAATTTAAAAATAATTAATCAATTTTATTTATTAGATTTTTAAATTTCAATTGATGTATTTCGAATTTCAATTAATGTGTTTTATATTTCAATTGCTGTCTTTTAAAATTCAATTTATGTGTGTTAGTTTTCAATTGAAATGTTTTAAATTTCAATTGATATCTTTTAAATATTAATTAATATCTTTTCAATTTCAATTACTGTTTTTGAAATTTCCCTTGATGTATTTCAAATTTCAAATAGAATTTTTAAATTTCAATTGATTTTTTTAAATTTTAATTGGAAATGGTGAGCATCCATTTTACCTACGCTTAGTAAGCATTCCAACTAGCCTCCATACAGAATGGAGATTTGCATGCCTCTGAGAGTAGAGATTTTGACCTTCAGTAATAAACATCTTAACAGACCTTGCTTAAGTGTGGAATGTTTGCATGCACATCGAATCTTCTTGTAAGGTTAGAGGAAGCCTCCTTCAAATGTGCATCGAATTTATTGTCAACCTAAAAGGAGGAGTACCGCAGAATCTATATACGGCGGATCAATTAGTCCGTGACTTTTTGAATGAAACATAGTTTTTTTTTGCAAAATAAAATTATTTTTCAACATAATCTTCTTTGAGCTCAATACACTTAGTCCAACGTTTCTCCAATTTATGTATCCCTTATACAAAATAGGGTTTTTCGAGGTCCATAAAATAGACATTTGTTTGATCAATAATTTCATCGTTGGAGCTAAATCTCTTTCCACCGAGCCATTTCTTTAGGTTTGGAAATATGAAGTAGTCACTGGGTGCTAAATCCGGAGAATATGGCGGATGAGGTACCAATTCGTAGCCCAATTCATGAAATGTTGCCATTGAGACTACACACGTGTGCACCCGTGCATTTATGGTCAATTGAGAGCAAACGCGGCACCCATCTTGCAGACAGCTTTCATAAACCCAACTTATCATTTAAAATCGAAACCAAACTGCCATATGAAATGCCTATGGCATCAAAAATCTCACCCACTTTTACTCTTCGATCGGGCAACACCATATCGTAGATTTTTTCGATATTTTCGGGTGTATTGACCTCAATTGTCCGTCCAGAACGTTCAGCGTCATTTGTACTTGTGCGACCACAACGGCCCTCACTTTATTCCTCTTCAGTGCTTGTGAAGATCTCTCCCCATTCCCTTCATAAGATGTAATGGTAAAGCTTTTTGTTTTTACAAGAAGGGGCTCTCGATAATACAGCTGATCTACTATTATTTTGCAACCGTGCAAAAGTACGAACCACATCAACTGAATGTATTCTTATTGAAAATTTTTCGAGGAAAAAATGGATAAAAAGTGAAAAAAAAATACAATAGTAAAATTATTTATATAGATTCCAATTTATTATTCCAATTGTTAGAACTATTGATATTTCTCATTCTCCTTGAAAACCTCAACTGATTCAGTGACTTCCTCATAGACTAATACATTCATAGATACATTAATTCTCTCAATAAATTAAACGTCATACGTATGGTGGAAAGTAAACATTGGATGGCGCAAAACATGGGTTCAATAATACCAGATAGAGGCAATAGTAAACAACGTCCACCAAAGGAACAACAACCGAATTTCGTGTTTTTTTTTTTGGCAAACTAGTTGTGTTAAATACAATACAAATGTATACCAACGATAAAAGTCAACAACAAAGTGCAAAATACATTTAAATTTTTCAGTTCTATACCAAAACGACATGAAAAAGTTAAGTGACCATATTTTTTAACTCCACCTGGTGTAAGTTAATTTTAAATTTAATTTCTCTCATTTCCACAAACCTACGACGAAGAGTGTGAAATGAAACGTCAGATGAGAGAAAATGTATGTAGAAATGTATCTATGTATGTATTAGTCTATGGATCAGCTGTTGCAAGCTATGTACTTATATAGGTTGAATTTTATGTTTCGGGATTTGGCAACCCTAGTGTAACAATCTAGCAGTTGACAGCTCTATCGTAAAGTTGGACATTTTTGAGGTTATGCGTACTCAGAACGTTTTGACATACGAGCGCTATTTGTGTTTTATTTACAGTAACTTCAAAGATTCATCTCGGCCCAAAAATGGAATTAAATCGTGAACATTTTCGTGCGATAATTTTTTACAACTTTCGACATGGATTAACTCAGCAACAGTGCATGGATGTACTTAATTCAATTTTTGGCGATGAAGCTCCATCAAGGACCAGTGTTTATCGATGTTCACTCCAAGACGAATTTCGTGAAGGTCGTCCTAAATTAGCTGTTGTTCCGAAAACCATTGATGCTGTGCGCGAACTGATTTTGCAAGATCGTCATGTGACCTATCGTGAGATTGAGACAACCTTAGTCATTAGTGGGACCAGCAAACATTCAATATAGCATAAACATTTGACTGTCAAAAAATTTTTTTCGCGTTGGATCCCACACAATTTGCCAATCGCTCAAAAAATGGCTCGTGTCGATTGGTCGAAAGAAATGATCCAAAAATACGATCGCGGTGCTTCGAAACACGTCTATGACATCGTGACAGGTGATGAATCCTGGATTTACGCGTATGAGCCCGAAAGTAAACAGCAGTCAACTGTATGGGTGTT
Organism: Phaonia tiefii; assembly: GCA_963931995.1. Lineage (NCBI taxonomy): Eukaryota > Metazoa > Arthropoda > Insecta > Diptera > Muscidae > Phaonia > Phaonia tiefii. The sequence continues at coordinate 25,122,188 of OZ008367.1, forward strand.
TCAAGATGAGCCAAATCCAACAAAAGTTGTTCGCGCCCGAAGCACTTCCAAGCAAATGGTCGCCAGTTTTTTCGGACAAACCGGACATGTCGCAACCGTACCACTAGAACAACGCAGAACAGTGAATTCTGAGTGGTACACAACCATTTGTTTGCCAGTTGTCTTCCAAGAAATCAGGAAAACCAACCGCCGAAGACGGATCGCTCTTCACCACGACAATGCTAGCTCTCACACATCGGCTGAAACAACTGCATTTTTGAGCACCCAAAACATCGATTTGATGGGTCATCCGCCGTATACTCCTGACTTGGCATCGAATGACTTCTTTTTATTCCCGTACGTACAAAACAAATTGAGAGGTCAACGTTTTTCGATACCTGAAGAAGCGGTTGCTGCATTCAGAATGCATGTTTTGGAGATACCTCAATCAGAGTGGCAAAAGTGTTTCGACAATTGGTTCAAACGCATGGGGAATATTCTGAAAAACAATAAAGTGATTTTCGATGATTAATATTTGTTTTTGTTCTCTAATCCCGAAACATAAAATTCAACCCGTACGTGTACATTAGGGTGTACTGAAAACATTTTTTTTCTAGGGGAGATCTCAAAAGACGTTGTCTGATTGGATGTATTGTAGAGGTGATTGCGGGAACGGCAATAAAGCTAATTACGGAAACGTGAAACTTTTTTATACGAGGGTACTGTTAGTCCAATACCGACCGTTGAAGTTTTTATTCCTAGTGTATTTTGGCAAAAACAAATGTTATTTTTTGGTCAATATGAAGGTTAAACGAAGTGTCCTGCACCGGAATTCTGATTGACAAAATTCGGAAATTTTGTTTTGACATTTTATGAATTCTGTTAATTGACCTACCGCATTTTATCGTTAAAAAGTTACAGAATTCTTCAATTCATGAAAACAATGCTTGCAAACATATACATGGTTCCTGCAATATGTTGCTGGCCCGTTTTTTTGAACGAGTAGATTTTATTCCTGAAAATTAATCTACATAGTTATTTGTTTTAACAACCAGGCATCATCTACATACCTCCTTAGAGAAGCCAAAAATTAATTTCAAAGTTCAATTTACACAATTACGTTTGAAAGGTATAAGCTCACGCTGGAAAAAACGGTCCCAGCAATATATTGCAGGAACCTTGTACACTTTTGGAAGCATTGGTTTCATGAATTGGAGAACTGTTGTTTGTATATTTCATTGCTGTCTGGCAGGTTTTAGTTTCCGCTGTTTCCAATAAACAAATCCATATTTGAGTCACAAAAATATATATTATAACCTATTAATCATTGTGTCTCCAACATGTACTATTCAATAGCAAACACTATGTGTTTGGACACAAGTATGTAAACATGTAATATTCAATAGCAAACACTATGTGTTTGGACACAAGTATAGTATATTTGCGATAAGCTACAAACACGTTATATTTGCATCCAAACAGAAACTGATTTTTCAGCGAGTAGTTATTTATATGCAAAATTGAAAAAAATCTTGTTTCAATTCAAATTTTGTTTATTCGTTGTTTCAAATTGTATTGAAAATGCATATATTCAGTAATTATTTAAGTAAGAAACAGTTTTTGCCAAATAAAACAATCGTTACAATTGTAAAAAAAAATATGATCAACAAAGCTAATTTAAAGATTGTTTAGAAATCAACTACTTATTTGTTTAATTACGCAACTAAGAAATTTTCACGGTGTGATGAAACATAAGCAGGTTCCTTTCGGATTTAGAATTTGCGGCCATAAGTTCACCTTAAAATGAATTGACTCTATTTGAAACTACATCCTTTTGCCACAGATTCAAAACTTAATTTCTACTTCAATAGTATCTTCGTATTTTATACACCCAATTCCATATTTCAAATTTCAACCGACCATTTTCCATTTATTTTCCTCGAGTGTATTAATCTAACCTGATATTAACGAATGTTTATGTGTCTGTTTGTTATATTTCCAATGTCATTCGCACTAATCACTCCGGACACACCCAAACTCTCGAAACAACTTATACATACGAACACTATCCCACACACACACACATAATTATAATCATACCTTCATACCTGCATTTAAATAGGCGGAGAGATTTCCATGGAGGAGAGTGAAGTATTGAACAAGGTTACACCAGTCGCTCAGTGGCTGGGCTCGTCCAACTCGTGCATCAATCCTATACTGTATGCGTTCTTCAACAAAAAGTATAGACGAGGTTTTGCCGCCATAATCAAGTCACGGTCCTGTTGCGGCCGATTAAGGTGAGTGTCGAGAGTACGAGATGCTGCAACACAAATTTTCAAGTTCATTCCGCGAATTGTGAATACAAGGACACGTGGATTTAATTCATTCATACAATAAATTCCTATTTTTCGTTCATACAGATATTATGATAATGTGGCCATAGCATCATCGACCACCAGCACCAGTCGTCGCAAATCTTCACATTATCATCATGGTTCGCGCAAAAGTCCCAGCAGTCCTGGTCTACGTAAAACCAATGCCGTGTCCTATATTTACGAGCATAATTCGTTGAAACGTCACAATCTCATGTGTAAACAGGATAGTAATCTCTCTCAGCAAATGTTGCTGAAACAAGATTCCCATGGCTCCCGTCAATATTTGATCAAACAGGAAAGCGCCTCGAGTGATGGGTCACGACGTCTACTGTGCCAACAGGATAGTAATGGCTCAAAGGTGTCCCTATCGAAACAAGATTCAGTGGTATCCTATTATTTGGAGAATAAACGTGCTGGTCACAATCTTCAAGATTCATTTTCCACCCAGGATTCCGTATCGGTTGATTCACGACGCAACACCATGACACGAGCAAATGAAACAGCTGCTGGATCTCCGGTGATTGGATCGTTATTGGAGCATAAAAGGCAGAAATTTGTAAAACAGGATTCGGTTATATCATTTGTGGATCAAAGGCCAGGTAAGATACAGATATAATATAAACAAAAAACCCATGAAAGTGGTGGAAAATGTGTTACCAAAATTAATCTACTGTCCTCTTTTTTATTCAAAATGTTCCTCAATTCAAATATCTTTAATATCAACGATATATTTTCCTTTCAGAACCCCGTCGTCATCAACTGGTCAAACAGGACTCTGTTATATCCTTTGCCGATCAGCGTCGCGGTCTCCTCAACAAACAAGATTCGATTGTTGGCTGCTCTAGCCGGTCTGGAGATGGCACTACTGGTCACCATGTATCGATACTGAAGAAAACCGATTCACAGCTTAGCAGTGGCAGTTTTAGTTCACCCCGACGTAATATAGAAATCTACGAATAGATTATGGACAAACTAAATGTACTAGTACACAGTTATTGAGCAAGCACAACATATCCTTAAAATGTCAGGCAATAATACAAATTAAAATGAAGAAACAAAACAAAAACACAACAACTACTAAGTAATTAAACTGAAACATAAACTATTTATAAACGAAAATATAGATTAAAAATGGAGGAGTAGTAGGAGGAGGAGGATACAATGGAAATGGCTAAAACAACACAATCAAATTGTAAGGTTTTTGACTAATTTCAATTTCAAATCCTAGCCAAGGAGTTACATTATTACGTTAAATACAATTGAAAGTGATATTATGCATGTGTAATGGTGGAGAGACAGATTTCGTTTTTGAACACTCTTGAGGTGAAAAAGGGCGCCCACTGCATACACAAGTTCCAGTAAAATAAAACGTGTCAATCGACCGATTAGAACCCATTGATACCGTCATTTATAATAAAGGATTTTAGCAATTTTTAAATTAACTTTTATAAAGGTATTTTAGCAAATACATTGATTACACTGTGACACAAATTAAAGGAATTTGTTTCGGGCCTCAACCAAATCAAAAAATTGTGAAAGTACTTCGACATGGTATCACAAAATCCCGCTCTATTTTGCCCCCATACGTAACAATTTTTTTTACATGCCGAAGAAAATTTTGGAGGTGGGTCAGGGTCCTATTTCAGATTTTTCTTCAATAAATCCTAAACAGCTTGAAATATTACATTACAACCTTTGACAGTATTGTATCAATTTTCCCATTTCACAATTCCCTCTAATGTATTTTTAAGGAAAAGTGCACTCTTAATCGATTATTTCACGGAACGTCATGAAAAATTGCACATATTTGATATGATTTGACATTTCTGGCCTAACGGTAAATAAATTGCGGTAGCTTCGGTAAAAGAATTGTAGCTTATGATTATAACGGAGAACATTATTACATTCCTGTGTTCATGGTATAGAAATTATAAGCGAAAATTTAAAAAAAAGTTAAATTTCTGAATTGGTATAATCAGTTTGGAACCCAAAATTACATTTTTGTTCATTAGTGTATCTGACAATATTGTTAAGTATTTTAAGCACTACAACTTTATAGAAAATATCAATTTGTAATTTGTTTAATATTGAATAAATATAGGTGAATATTTAAAGAATATGGTTAAACGCAGGGTTTCTACACCAATTATGGAACTCTAAATTTAATTTTTGTAGATTAGTGTATTTAGAAAAGTTATCGAGAAATTTATAAGCTACAATTCTTTTGAAGACAACTACCGCAATTTATTTACCGTTAGGCAAGAAATGTCAAAACATATAAAATATGCGAAATTTTCCATGACGTTTCGTAAAATAATCGATTAACAGTGTACTTTTCCTTGGAAATATATTAGAGGGAATTATGAAATGTGAAAATAGCTACAATATTGTCAAAGATTGTAATGCAATATTTCAAGCTGTTTAGGATTTATTGAAGTAAAATCTGAAATAGGGCCCTGACCCACCTCCAAAATTTTCTTTGGCATGTAAAAAAAGTTGTTACGTATAGGGGCAAAACCGTGCGGGGTTTTGTGATACCACGTCCAAGTACTTTCACAATTTTTTGGTTTGGTTGAGGCCCGAAACCCACTGTTGCACAGTGTTATCAATAGGCAGACTCGTTATGAAAACTATCGGGGAGTTTAGCATGATGTTATCGTTGGTTGGAAGTACTTGCAATTTTACTACTTTTCAGTACAATTTCAGCTGCTTCTTAACATGATGGTAACATGTCCAACCTCAAACATCCCACAACCATCAAGGGCCTTACAATATGAGGATATCATGTTTCTCCAACCGGCTCGATCTTTAGCTTTTCTCCTCCAGTTGATAACACCAAGGTCTCGCAGGCAATCTTCCACTTAGTATTTCCAGCGAGGTCTTGGTCATTCTGATCTATTCTACTGGTATGGCCTAGCATAAACGCGTTATTTTTATTCGCATAACTAAGTCGAAGTGGCCGTCGGTGGTGCAATGTTTTTGTGCGCGGCTGTTGGACATGAGTGCTTGGGTCTATACCTGCTCAGACCACCTAACATTTCATTCTACGGCGGTCACCTCGCTTAGTAACGGCGACACTATCGAGTATTTAACCATGGAAACTTCTCAAAAATACCGTTCGGAGCGGATGTAAATCCGTAGGTCCCTATCAGTGAGTGTAAAACCAGAACGCACACAGCTCTCTGGTTGTGAGATGCTCTCCCCAACCCCTTCTTCAAGGAATGTAATGGCAAAATATTTCTTTTATAACTACGGCCTTGTCAGGATGTAGATTATACAGCTCGTGATGCATTAATCGTCGATACTCGCCATTCTCTATTATAGTACCAAATATTTTTCGTAGTATTTTTCTCTCGAAGACTCCCAGAGATGCTTCATCAGCATGCGATATGAACCAGGATTCTGTGCACTAAAGCAATACAGGTTGCATGAGAGTCTGATATAGTATCTTCGTTTCTCGAGGGAACTCCCATTTGTAAGCACAATTCTCTGTTTGATTTCCATGCTGACGTTATTGCTTCCGTTCACGGCAAATCCGCGGTAAATAAATTGGTCCCATACTTCGAAATTATAACGGTTATCAACGCACAAGCTTTCATCCAATCGGGTAGATATTCTGCTCCTCGAACCCATTAATTTTGTCTTGTCCTCGTTTACTGCCAAACCCACTTTAGTGATTCCCTCTCAATTCTCGAAAATACTGCAGTAACTTCTCGCAGATTACACCCAATGAAGTCAAAGTCATGTTTTTTATATTATGCGAATTCAGTCTTTTAAACACCCTTCGCAAATCACGAGCATTTACACACTGCGTTCTAATCTGTGCATTCTCATCGGCTGTTCTGCTTCTTACTTACATTCGTAATAAATAATTTTTCAAACAGAGATGTCTGATATTCATGTTGCTGATACGTATTTAGTAATCAAAATCTCCGCGAATTATTGTGTCTACACATTTTATTTAATATTTTTCGATTTATTTCTATGAATATTATACAAATAATCAGAAAGTAATATACGCAAACGATGTTCTCCATACCCATATATTAATACTTATAACGGGGTTATCAACAGAGACGCTACAAAAGTAAATCGATAGGGACAGCTAACGACGCCATATTTTTCCCCGCTCTTTTGACATTTCTCTTCAGTAAGATTTGCCATTTCATCATGGAAAGATATACGAGCCAACAACGAGTCGAAATTATTAAAATTTACTACCGAAATTTGGAGTCAGTGGCCTCAACTTTAAGAGCGGAAAATCATCTTCAGCGATGATGCTCATTTCTGGCTGAATGGCTTCGTCAATAAGCAAAATATGCGTTATTGGTCAGACAGCAATCCACACGTAATCCATGAGCCATCATTGCATCCCGAAAAAATTCCGGTCTGGTGCTGTTTATGGGCCGGCGGCGTCATTGGGCCGTACTTCTTCCGTGATGATCAAGACCGGCACATTACTGTGAATGCGAATCGTTACCGTTCAATGATAACCGAATATTTTTGGCCCCAATTGGATAATATGGGCTTGGAGGACATGTGGTTCCAACAGGACGGCGCCACAAGCCACACAGCGAATGCCACAATCAATTTATTGGAAACCAAGTTTGGTGAACGTGTTATCTCACGAAATGGCCCAGTCGATTGGCCGCCTCGGTCGTGCGATTTAACGCCGTTAGATTATTCCCTGTGGGGCTACGTCAAGTCTATGGTCTATGCCAACTAGCCAGCGACGATTGATGAACTTCGTACGAATATCGAACGTGAAATTGCAGCAGTATAGACCGATTTATGCTTGAAAACCGTCCAAAATTGGGTTCAGCGTCTGGACTTCTGCAAGCGTGCCCGTGGTGGCTATGCAAAAGAAATCGAGTTCCATAGATAATGGCATCGAACGTACTTTCACAGGAATAAAGAATTTCATTGGTATCTAAAATCGGTTTTGTTTTATTTATGCTAACAATAACAGTCAATAAAAAAGTTTAAAACACATTTAAATTTCACAGTTTTTCACAAAAACGACATGAAAAATTAAAGCAAGAAGTTATTGTAATTCTACCTGGTGTATGTCAGTTTTTGTCAAACATCTCTCATCACGAAGAGTGTGAAAGGAAACGTCAGATGAGCCAAATATTTTCTAAGATTTACTCTATGTCCATACCAGACAAACCAAAATGCCTATGTGTGAAACAACATGGCAGAAATTCGAAAGAGAGTAAAGAGAACATCAAAAATCCTCTCGAATTCTCGTCTCGTGCGTGTTTGTTTACCTCTGTTGCCTCTTCCCACCTCTCTCCAAACGAACTCGAAAGTCTGGGGTGAAAGCCACGTGTGAAATGCATAATCTAAAGGGTGTCTAAATCATCAGCATACGCGAGCAGCATATGACTTTTGCTGCTGATAGTTTCGTTCGTGTTGACTGCAGTTTTCTCACAATGATCTCAATTAATACCTCGAAAAGATCGCATGATAGAGTGTCGCGTCGTACAACATGGTTCGGTGAGATCTTTACCAATCTTTACTGAGGATTTCGTGTCGCTCAGTGTAATTCTACAATGATGTGTCAGCTTAGCTGGAATACCAAGCGCCAACATAGCTTGGTACAGACTTCTCCTTATCGGGCTATCGATGGCAGCATTATAATGTACAAAGAGATGACAGGTGTCGATTTCTTATTCGTGAGTTTTCTCCAAGATTTGTCGTAATGTCAATATCTGGTCGATAGCTGATTTTTCAGGTCTAAAGCCACTGAGATAAGGTCCGATCAGGTCTCCAACAAACGGCTTTAGTCTTTCGCACATTACGCTCGAGAGGACCCTGTATGCGATGGATAAAAGGGTAACTCCTTGATAGTTCGTACATATATTCAGCATCGCCATTCGTGCAGCGTTCATTTCATCACTTGCCATGCGACACTCTTCATCGTACCATGTTTATGTCTTTAAGCGCTTTTTCATCACCAAGTACAGTCACTGCAGCAGTTTTCATAGAGTGGGAAAAGTATTTGATCTGGGTGAACTTCTCTGCATAGGCCGTGGCTGTTTCTGTTAATTGTAGCTTTCCGATATCCAGCTTTTCTGTAAAATAGTCTAATTGAAAATTTCGGATTTCTATAGAAAATTGATTTGTATGGAAAATTGATATCACCCGATTGAGACACCTTATTAAGAACAATGTAAACGTAGATTTAAACCATTTTACTGGAGCGATATCTACATTTCATAGTGAATATGAAATCCATGCGCCTGAAAGTATAATATAGAACTTACTGTGTGTTGATTTTAATAATACATATCTAATACATTTATTCATTACCAAAATTGTCCTCATCGGAACTCGTTCCTCGGCACCCTGATTGCCAATCTCGTGTCTACGCACTGATCTGTTGAAAACATTGCACTTGGACAAACAATAATAGCATTAGTGACTGGTTGGTAGGTGGTGGCTGTCAGTTGTACAATGGGTAACATGCGTGACTCTTGTAGGTATATGACAATGTGGGTTCAATTCCCGCTCTTACAATCTGTCATTTCGGTCATCTCACTAACGAACGGTGACACTATCGAGTAATAAGCAATGCCAAATCTTTTTAAATATCGAGCGGAATCGGTGTAAAAGTGTAGATCCCAGTCAGTGGGTTTTAAAAAACAAAGTGCACAGCTGACTGATTGTGAGAAGATCTATCCTTTCCCTCCATTGGATTTTATGGAAAAATATTTGTAAAAGTATTTGTAAAAGTACTGAAAAAAGTAACCCCAACGAAATGAACTCATTTAATTTTGGGTTGGAAAAAATAAAAGGAAAAATGTTGGAGATTTTATCGCACGAAAGCGTAGCTAGGGATATCCATTTGATATCCAGACTGTCATTGCTGGAAAACTTAGGCCCTTCTGTTTCTGTTCTAAAATCCCTTTTTGTATAACAGTAAAGTCCTCACCTGCTTCTCTGTGGGATAATTGAGTAGCAATTTACCCAGGGTTCGAATTTCGTGGGTAATGGTTTACCCTCGATAACCCATTATCATTATCGTGCGAAGTGGGTAGCGATAGTTTATCCATTACCCACTATATATGGGGAAAATAATGGGTAATTACCCATGACAATGGGGAATTACCCATCACGATTACCCACAGCGTAATACGGAGAACAATGTGTAGTTACCCTCCACGATGGGGAATTTCCCATCATGATTACCCATTAAATAAATAAATAAATGGTTTCCCATTACATCCCATGAAGGGACCGGGGAGAACTTCTCACAATCACTGGAGCTGTGCGCTTTCCAGTTTTCACTCTCTGATTGGGACCTACAGTTTTACACCGATTCCGAACGGTATTTTGAGAAGCTTTTTCATGGCTATATACTCGATAGTGTCGCCGTCACTAAGCGAGGTGACCGTCGTCGAAAGAAATTTTAAGGTGGTTGGAGCAGGGATCGAACCCAGGATCTCCTGTACAAGAGGCGCGCACACTACCCATTGCACCACCGACGGTCATTATACATGGAAAATGGGTAGGCGTGTTCAACAACAAAAGTCTTTGACTGTAAGGCAAAAATTGCAGCAAAAAAGTGATCAAATACGAAAACTGTCAGAGGACTTGTTTTATATTTTATTAAAATTTTCTATTTTTTTTAATTTATAAAACGAAAAATCCCAGAAACCATTTCTTAGAAAATACAATATAACAAAATATAAAATAATATATAACAAAATACATATTACATGTTAACTGTTTGCTAGAATTTTATTATTTATTTTATACCAATGAAGCCAACACATGGCAACAAACCCTAAAACAAAAACAAACAAAAAACACTAATATTAAAGAAATAATTGAACAAACCAGCTTTTTATATGAAAGTGTTTAGATTTTAGTGGTTTAAAAGGTAAATTAAGAAAAATTATGACATTTGAATGGTTTTTAAAGGCGCCAGAGACCAAGATAAACAAACAAATACAACTATGAAATAGGGAAAACTTTTTATTCAAAAAATACGACGAATTGTCTAGAGAAATCTTGATATTTTTTCGAAATTCGGATGTGTAATGTCGAAATGCTGTATAAGTTCTACACGTATTGCTCTTGTGGCAAAGCAATGGGTCCATGAAGGCGCTCTCCGGTCCAGTTTTAGTATGTGAGTGTTTTGTGTGAAAACAAAATATAAATCTTAAGAATATTCTACCAACCAAACACCGATTCTATATAAAAGAATTAAAAACTAAGAAATAACAAAAATAAAAACTTAAACAAAACAAAAAGTACCTTTACTTATAAATAATATAGGAAATAAAATAATAATTATTATAATAACTTTCAACAAAAAAAAGAAATGACGAAAGATAAAAAAATCCAATTTTTGTATTGTAATATTTCTATCATATTTATATACAATTTGTATTGAAAGTTTTTTAATATCAAAGCAATAATACTACTTAAAGATATACATACACACAATAGGGTGGCTCTTAAATTTGTATTCCGAAATTTTGCTCAAATGGGGTTAAATAGAAAAAGGCTATACCACACAAAATGCAACCGTGTGTTATAGATCCATAAAGCAACTATTATATAGAGAAGAAAATTTATTCATGGAGTGGAATGCCAACAAAGAAAACGAGTGAAGCGTGTCGTTTCTCTGCTCGTTCTCTTACTCTCTTCGTGGAATATTTCAATACAAGAGCAGTTTTCTGATGATGTTATTATATCTAACTACATATAGAAATTCCAACCATATTTAAATAAAATTTCATAAAATAAGTAAAAAGTATGAAATAATCAAGTTATGACTCGGGAAAGAAATTCGTTTGAGTGAATCGCGTCGACTTTTTTGGGTTGCCAAATTGCGGGGTTTTTTTCTTCTCTACCTGTACATCCTTTTTGATAGATCAACTATCCTCAAAACAACTGCAACCCTGCGAGAATGTAAGAGGAAAAGAGAACATGAAGGGAAAAATTCTTTGGCCTTTTTTTTGTTGGAATAATTGACTATCAGCTTCAGTAGGTACTAGGGATTCCAAACGGGAAATCCCGAATCGGGATTATTCGGGATTGATGAAACCCGAATTTTTCGGGATTATTATTAATTTCGAAAAACATAAAACTAAAAACAATGACAACAGTTCAGTGTGGTGTTATTTTTTTGGAAGAGTCGAAAGGTGCACCTCAAGCAAAATGCAACTTGTGCAAAAAGGGTTTAAAAACCAATGGCGGCTCTACAAAAGGTTTAATAACACATCTTAACTTAAGCTAATTTTGGCATATGTATGTCTATTATACGGCTTACTCTCCAAAAAATACAAAATTTATTGCGTTGGGTAAAACATTAAGCAAAGAAAGTAAAATAGCAAAATCGGGGCAAATGCATAGTTTCGGAGTTATGGATCACAACATTTGGGATAATTTTTCCACTAACGTACCGTGTAAAGCCATTGATATCACTTTTTTGTATAAAACAAGTCATAACTAACTCAAAAAATGATATTGCATCTTTCGATAAGTCGCTTAGTTATCGAGTTATCGGATGTTTACGTTTCTCAAACAAAAATTTAAAAAATGTTTGTTTTTGTTTGAAAAGAAAAATGTTCGGAAAATCGCGTGATGTTTTTAAAATAATTTTTGTTTTTGTTTGAGAGACGTAAACATCCGATAACTCGATAACTAAGCGACCTATCGAAAAATTCTATATTATTTTTTGAGTTAGTTATGACTTGTTTTATACAAAAAAGTGATATCAAAATTGATAATTTTTCTAAATGTCAACATCCGATAACTCGATAACTAAGCGACTTATCGAAAAATGCTACATTATTTGACGAGTTTGTTTTGAATTGCTTTATACAAAAAACTGATAGCATTGTTTTTACACGGTACGTTAACGCCATAACCCTCTCACATATCCGAAATTTCGGGGCCCATAACTCCGAAACTATGCATTTGCCCCGATTTTGTTATTTTACTTTTTTTGCGTTGTTTATTGGAGTGTAAGCCGTAAAATAGACCAGTTCCCAAAAAAAATTAAAAATAGAATCCCGAAAAAATCCCGAATCCCGGGATTTTTTAAAATCAGTCCCGTTTAGCATCCCTAGTAGGTACTGATGGATTTTCGATCGATACCAATACGATTGATGATCTTACCAATGGCACCAAATCAGGCACAGTTAGTAGGCATATAATGATGAACTTGTCACGGAGTTTGATACTAGTCATGTCAGTGAGTGTTCTTTCCTTAATTATCTATTATTCCACCGAAAACCAATGATTTTTCACTCAGAATAATGTATCGGATCTTGAAAGCTTGTAGTATGAACTTCTTATACTTTTAAATATAGTTATATTTTGTTTCTTTTGTGGAGAAGGGTAGAAATACCCATAAAGCAATAAAATGCAAATATATTTGCTATAAAATTCTACTGCAAGTCTAAAGCTAGAAATTCAACTTGGATGCCAGAAAAACTGAAAATGCGATTAAGGGTTAATTTCGAACTTATTCAGAATTGAAGATAAAATTACCAGTTTTATGGGTCTTTTATACCCTTTTCCAAAGAAATGATAAAAAAGACCCATATATTGAGACGGTAGAGGGTTAAAATGGTAGCATTTTACGAACAATTGCTGAACACCAATGAGTGTTATGAGAAACCAAAAAGGTTGAACAAGTAGAGAAGACAAAAACCGCCCCAATGTGGCAACCCTCGTAGAAGAGAACGAAAAAGTCGACGCGATTCACTCAAACGCATTTCTCTCTCGCGTCATAACTTGATTATTTCATTCTTATTACATACTTTATGTAATTTTATATAAACATGGTGGGAATTTCCGTAGTTAGATAGTGTAACATCATCAGAAAACTGCTCGTGTATTGAAATAATCAACGAAGAGGTAAGAGAGAGAGAGAGTAGAGAAACGAGGCGCTTAACTCGTTTTTTGTTCTCTTCTACGAGGGTTGGCACATTGCGGTGGTTATATCTTCTCTTCTTGTACATCCCCTTTAGAGAAACTTCACTGAGAGTTACAACACGGCAGGATAGCACTTAGTTACAGTGCTTGAAACCGCCTGTGCCATTCATTGACGTTTATTTAACACATATATAACATTCATTGACGTTTATTTAACACATATATACATTAAAGCATAGATAAAGTAAACTAATATATGAAGCATAGATAAAGGAAATACATAGATATCCCACAGGCATTGTCAAGTACTGCCACTAGGTGCTGTGTTGTAGTTTTGTAACTTTCATTGACATTTCTCATAACTTTCACTGACGTTTATTCAACACTGTGGGACATTTTTTCAATACAAAAATAGAATCATTTTCCAGGTTGTGTTATTCGAACAACTAACTTAATTTGTTTTATGTCGTTGTGTTCTCCACTTTCAAATTCAAATGTATTTTGATTACGTGCTTTTTTGTTTACTATTATTGTTGCCAGGTTAATTATTGCTTTCAGGTCCATCTAGAAAATATTCATTTGAACAAGAAATTTCCCAGGACTTGTGCGATATCTAGTTACTTCTTTGATCTTTGACTAACACTTGCCACCATGGTAGAATGAGAAGGTAAACTCGGCAGACAGCTGATTTCAATTTTTCTCGTTGCACTGTTGGCCGCTTCTGTCAGATTCAAAGGTTTTGTTTTTGTACTTTTCTGTTTACATTTATTTCTTGGTACACGTATGTGTTGACTTTGACATGAGGAGAGCCTAAAAAAAACAAAATGTCTGTTGTTCTTTCCCACAATTGTTGTTGTATCTATTGCGACTACTTGCCACTAACCGAATTCTTTTATCGTGTAGAGTAATATTTTTTTATTTATTCAAGAGGTTGAAAGCGTTAGCACAGCTGATTTCAGAATTTTTCAATCCGTTTGACTCCGCTACTGTCAAATTTACATGTATTTTCTTTTTGTATACGTTTGTTTACTTCTATTGTTGGTATACATCAGACATGTGCAAACTGACACAAACGCATTTCAAATCAGTTTTACGAATTTTGCGACTGTGTTAAGTTGAACGGAGCAAGCAGAACAAAAGCAGAGAAAACAAATGTAGTACACTGAGTAAAAAATTAAAATTAAAAAAATTAAAACTAAATCTTAAAAAAAAAATCAAATATCAACATCTCCAATGATTATTTCCATTTATGATTTTTGCCATTTACAAACATAAAAATTTCTTTATATTCGTCCATGGCAATTAAAATTTATTTTTTAAGTGTAGTGTTTTTTATTACAAATAATTTTGCTTGCAGAGCGATACGGTGTTGCTTGGTGAAATGCAGAACAGCAACTGACTTTGAATCGGTAAGCAAGCAGCAAGCTTTCGGACATGTTGGTGTGAAAAAACGATCAAGCTACTATCGGTGTGAAAACACGATGACTCAAAAGAGTACTAGCTGCACATCTATGGTATACATACATATATGCTGAGTTTGACACAATGAAAGTGGGAAGCAAAAACAAACTGTCTGTTGTTATTGCCATCAATAAAGCACAAAACCGCAGACTTGTCATTCATGAGCAATTATTGGCGGTTTACGGACCTTCTTGATACCAAATAAAAAATGACTCGAAGTTGTTCGTATCACTATCATGTTTACAAAAATTTCTTGTAATATTTTTTTTTAAATTCATCAGCCATAAAGTTATCATTAATGACAAGTCTGTGTTTCGCTTTAGGAAATTATATTCCGTAAGCTAAGAAATCGCGGATAAACCTCAACATAGCTTAAGTTTTATGAGGTTATGTGGTTAATGTAAATGTGTTTCAAATTTCAAGTCGATTGTTCAATTAGGGGGATCGATGAAGCAGCTGATCGACATCCTAGGTGCAAATTTGATACAGGATAGCATTTGAAGGAGAATGAGCGATAGGCGAATTGAAAAAATGGACTATAAGTTTGATTTTATGGGCACTTATAACTTTTAAAATATTGTTGTCTTCTTATATACTTTACTATACACTGGTCTACAAATTTGAAAAGAAAATTTTACTGCAGAAACGAAGCATGGTTTTTAGCTAATCTGGGTGCGCTGAATCTGGCATCCCAGATTAGCTTTTATCGCATGCTGGCAATACTGTCAAACAGCCAACACTGACACTACAATTTTACAATTATTAATTTGACAGAAGCCCACATTCATTCTAAATCTTCATAATAGTAGTGTTGCAAAACGTCTGTAATGAATTACATTAAACAACACTGCCTGTTACCATCAGCTGCGGCCGTGTTCATTACATTATGTTTGCTTTATTGCGAATTTACATATTTATGTTTGACGTTTATGTTGTAAGCCGCGTTTTTCATTCTCCTTTGTTCTCTTTGGTTTGGCGCCCTAAAGTCGGTGACAAGATCGCCATTAGTTTTAATTATATTTCGGTCGCCAGAGAAGGAGGTGCACAATTGCGGTGAGTGTTGTGTGCTATTTTATTTTGTTATTTAATTTTTATGTTTTTTGTATTTAGAATTAAACCATCGTGCAAGTTTTTGTATTGTTAACAGCATTTCACCATGTCAGGGAGATCGTGTGTTACTAATTCAAGCTATTTTTGCTTTGTGTGTGGTGAATATTTGGTTGAAAAAAAGGATATGCAATATCAGAATAATTAAAATATGCAAATTTACATTATTTTGGTTTTGCTGTCAGAAACTTGGACAAACCGTGGACACCGACAATGTTTTGCAATAAATGCAGAACTGTTTTATACAAGTGGTCAAATGGCGAGAAGATTTATTTAGATTTTTCAATTCCAGTAGTTTTGAGAGAGTGAAGTAATCACCAAACCGATTGTTATTTCTTTTTAACAAAAGTTACGCGAATGTCCCATCGGTTTCCAAACCAGTTCAACGTCCACCAAATGATCCATTGCCAGTCATTCCCAATGCTACGACCAGTGAGTGCGAAACATCTTTCACAAAACCTAGGTGCGGTGAGCGACGAACAAGGGTAGCGTGCTCACCAAGATTTAATGAGATTTAAGATTTAAGAAAGTATCAAGGATTTTGGGACAAAAGCATGCTGGAGGACTATTGCTGGACTTTAATTCGTGAAACCGAACCAACCAAATACAAACGACGTTCAAAAAACGCCATTCACTTTTGAAAATTCATTAATTTTGAAATAAAACGTATGTAAGAAACGAATAGAAACCCGATGAAAGATATTTGGTTGCTCCAGTCAAAAACCTTGTAGACCAGTGATATTATACAGAGGAAGTGTTTGCGAGTTTGTTAGTTTGTATGTAGGGTATAAACTTCTAAACTACTCATTCGATTTTAAAAATTTGCTCACCAGTAGAATGCTACGTTATCACTAAATGCTATTGGCTTTTTTTTTGTTTTTGCTCTACTAAAATTAAGGACGAAGTCTGCCAGGTTTGCTAGTATGCAATAAATTAGTTTTGGTTTATTTGTAGTAAGAACAATTTCTGGCAGAAAAAAAGGCATAAAAACTGTATCAAAACTGTCGTTAGCCCAATGACTTTCGACGAGACTTTGGTGGAACTGAACACACACTTTCACACTCTTTATATCTTTCTGTATTGTTCAATTCATATTATTTTAATTAAAATTGAAAATGGTGTAGTTCTAATCATATGTCGTCAACATATTTTTTAAACAATGAAAATGACAAGAGTAAACTAAATTTTCATACAACGGTACCACAAACAAAACATTACCCCATACGAGAAATATTATCGAACAAAATATAAGGGTCATCCTAAATTAAAATACATGTAGAGATAATTGCTACATATACATTGAAATATATATAAAGTATATATGTATGTAACTGCATATATAAGTAGAAAACGTATTATATAATAAATTATTGATTATTACAAACAACAACAGCCGCAACCACATAAACCACAATAGTACTAGAAGATAATTATACCAAAAATATCATCATTAAACACACATAAATAAAATACAACATAATAATTACAATGCGTTTATAAAATTAAAAGTATTGAAATATATCATGGCATGACAGATGTTTAACTGTGTTACAGGAACCGGAAATGTTTAAATATTATGTGAAGTGGTTAAACGATCCGATTATCATAACAAAATAAACACAAAATTTAAAATGTTATGGAGGTAGATGTATCTATATATGTTCAGAATCACAAAATTTGTAGAATTCGTGTAGTTTTAAAATTCTAAATAGCGTCACTAATTTGAAATCTTTCCGAGTTATTTGTGTGTTCAAAAAATACTAATAATTCGTTTACACTGTGTTTCCACCAGGGGTTTCGATGAAACAGTTGTTCGACCTCCTACCTGCAAATTTGATGCAGGATACCATTTAAAGGAGAGTGAGCGATAGGCAAATTGAAAAACTGACGTTAAATTCGATTTTATTGGCACTTATGACTTTTAAAATAACTTTATATTCAATAAAATAGTTTAATTTTTATATGTATTACGTCCAAATTCTGACTGGTCTACAAGAACTGTATCAAAACCACAGAGAAAGATGTAAAGAGTGTGCATGTGCCACCAAATTCTCGTCGAAAGTTACTGGGCTAACGACAGTTTTGATACGTTTTTTTATGATAGTTTTTTCTGCCAGAATTTGGACGTAATGCAAATAAAAAGTAAAGTAAATTCTTGTGCATTTCAAATCGAAACTAATTGATATATAATATGATATTTAAAGTTATTTTAAAAGTCATAAGTGCAAGTAAAATTAAATTTAAAATCAGTTTTTTCAATTCGTCCATCGCTCATTCTCTTTTAAATGCTATCCTGTATCAAAATTGCAGCTGTATCCCCCCTGATTAAAACTGTTGTTAGCCCAGTGACTTTCGACGAGAATTTGGTGGAAATGAAACACACCTGCACAATCTTAATAACATAGTCCATGGGGGTTTTCGATGCAACAGCTGTTCGACCTCCCAGCTGCAAATTTGATGGAAGGATAGGATGTGGGGAAATTCAGCGATAGGTGAAGTGAAAAAACTTACTTTAAATTGTATTTTATTGGCGTTTATGACTTTTAAAACAGCGAAATATGCAATAACTGAGTTTTTATTTGAACAAACACAACAATTTTCTTTTAGTTCTATTTGTATTATGTCCAAATTCTGATATAAATACAAACTGTATCAAAACTGCCGTGACTTTCCTCAAGAATTTGCTGTAATTGAAGCACTCATTCACACTTTTTACATAGTTCTCTAACGGTTCCACTGAGTTCTAGTTCCAGGATATCATTTGAAGGGGAATGAGCGATAGAGGAATTGAAAAACTGACTTTAAATTTAATTTTATTAGCAGTTATGACTTTTAAAATAACTTTGTATGCAATAAAATAGTTTTGATACCAAGAATACAACAATTTTCTTTAATTTTTTTTGTATTACGTTCAAAGTCTGCTAGAACAAAACTTGCATAAAAAACACTATCAAAACTATCATTAGCCCAGTGATTTGATGGAACTGAAACACACATGCACTCTCTTTATGTCTTACTCGATGTCTTCTGTGTTCAAACAGCTGATCGATCTGTTAGTCTCAATTTCATCAGGTGGAGGAGAAAGAGCTATAGGCAAACTGACATTAAATCGTATTTCATTGGCACTTACGAGTTTTAAACAAACATTAGGCCTTTTTTGTATTCCTTTCTAACGTAATGTTCGACGACTTTGTATGGTGGATTAAGCGATATTAAGGAATTTTAAGCGGCTCCACATATAAAATCGTCTAATAGTTAGTTTAGCGGGAAATAAAAAAACAAGCTTATTATGTACTATAAATAGGTTTTAATATGAACGAACCCAACAATTTTCTTTTGTTTCTAATCTGGCATAAATTCAAATTGTATAAAAACACAAACAATTTGATGGAACTGAAACATTCATGCACACTTTTTAAACATATTACTCTATGGAATTAGTTTAGATATAGAATGATTTGGTGCTAAAAACAGCTGATTTTTGTTTTGATTTTGTGTACAAAAAAAGAAGTAGCCACATAACCGGACGAATTTATAAAATTTTGAAATCACTGCTCAAGCCAATGTTACACTATAAGATCAAGTGGAACAATTTTCGGAGTGAACAATGGAATGAAACTCTCTTTAACTTAATACCATATTTGGACTAAACAGAAAACCTCGTATTTGGAGATTTCGGAAATCTAAACACTTCTTTATAAATATAATCGAAAGCAGCTTATACAACTCTGATTTCGTATACTCAAAAGACAATAATCGATGAAATAGAAAAATGGGGTGTAGACAAAATAACCAAAACAACTCAAATTGTATTTGAAAACACCACAAAACTATTTTCTATTTCATTAATAAAGTGTATAATTTAAAGAAATAATATACAAAATTAGTTCTGTTTGATATTGCAAAGATTTTGCTTAGTAAAACACAAGAAATTGTACAATATTCAGCAAAAACCAAAATACATTATGGCTGCCGAAATCTCTGTAAATGTCACAAGTGATAGTTCGAATGACTTGGATTTTCTAGAAGGTTTTAAGGCAAAACCTAACTAATATTGTGCCATAGAGTAACACTTTAGAGCATCTATTATTCTCTTCGCTGCCTCTTCATGACGACGAGGTAGTAGGCCATTTCATAGAGTACTGCTATATTTGACCAATTTTACACTTTGTTTAGACATAAAACGGACAGAAATCAAAGAGAATACGAATTTTCGTTCAATGCAAACAACATAAAATCTAATTTAGCTATCATAAAATCAAATTTAAAGTCAGTTTTTTTTTCAATTCGCCTATCGCTCATTCTTTTTCGCATTTTATCGTATAAAGGGATACGATCACCTGTGGCGTTGAAATCCCCTGGTAAAAAAAGAATAGGGAAAAAATTAAATTGTGAGGCATTTAAAAAAAAAGCGACAAAATTAAAATTGTTATTCCCGTTCTCTTTGTTTTTGTTCGTTTCATTCCAAAGGCAATAATTTTGTGAAGAAAACAGATCTGTCAAAATGTTTACTGCAAATTGTTCACCATGTTTATCATAAACCAGTCGTCGCAAACGTACGCGAGGTATATTCCCTCTTACTGTGTAAAATTCATCTAGCGAATTGGGTTCGATAGGTGGCGCGCGTTCGCTGTATTTACAATAACTCACTGCCCGCACTCGACCTAACATCCTTTGATTGAAAAAGGTAAAACAGAGTGTCCACAAATTTACGCAATATTTGAATTGCATAGCATGTGTGTGGTAAAGTGTTGTTGACGGAAAAAAATACATTGTGACAGCTCAGGGTTAGTAAAAATGGAACTCTACACTTTAAAAATAATGTGCTCGTTAATTGTGGCTTAACGGGCTTGACGCTGCTGAAGATATCGATTCACAGACATCGAAGCCATCGCCCAGCGAATTTGAGTTCGAATCCCAACCGCGGCATTTAAATTGCTTCCAAAAAACGTGATCCCTTACCTACATTAGCGGTGTTTTTATTCGGATCAATTTAAAAATTCGCTTTATTCATATGAAGAGATTCGTACAGCCTTAAGCCCCGTATTCAGTTTTAACGAATTTTTCGTTCCCATAAGAAGTACGTGTATAACAAATAACGAATATTTCGTGAATCGAAAATTTCCATTCATTTTCATTTACTTGGTACTCAGCTCTTTGCGAAAATTTCGAAAGCAAAATCAATTACAGGGTTGTCACTCCAAAGTTATTTCGTATGAAACCAATTGTTTCATAATTTTTTGGGCCGGAATTTTGGCATTTCAATAATTTTAGCAAACTAAAGTAATACAACATGAGTTAAAAATATAATGGAGTGCGAAGAGGAATTATTAATGAAATATTAAGAGTGTTTTTTTATTTCTCGCTAAAGTAATTTTTCGACGACTTTGTATGGGTAGCCGCTTAAAATCGCTAATCGGCCCATACGCATACAAAGTCGTCGAAAAATTAGTTCAGCGGGAAATAAAAAAAATACTTATTTGCAAGGTAAATCAAAGGTAGTTGGCAACTCTCTGCAACAACATTTCCCGTTGAAGCCCCGTATTCAGTTCATGCGAAATTTTCGTAAGAAATTTTGTCATTTATCTCCAAACGGAAAATTTTGTTGCGGAGAGTTACCACCCATCTTTGATTCACCTAGCAAATATTTCACTTCTAATTACTCTAAGCTATCCATTTTATTTTTAACGCATGTGATGTTGCTTTTGGTTGTTAAAATTATCGAAATATCAAAATGTCGGTCCCAAACAATTATCAAACAATTGTTTTCGTAAAAAATAACTTTGGCGTAACAACCCTGTAATTGATTTTGCCCACGAAATTTTCGAAAAGAGCTGAGTGCCAAGCAAATGAAAAGTGAGCGAAATTTTCGGTTCATGAAATTTTTGTTATTTTTTATATACGTACTTCATATGGCAACGAAAATTTCTCATTTATCTCTAAACTTATTTCGAAAAGTTACCACCTATCTTTGATTTACCTTGCAAATGTTTCATTTATAATTCCTCTACGCACTCCATTTTATGTTTTACGCACGTGGTGCTACTTTTGGTTGTTAAAATTAACGAAATGTCAAAACTCCGGTCCCAAACAATTGTTTTCGTACGCAATAGCTTTGGCGTAACAACCCTGTAATTGATTTTGTCTACGAGCTAAGTACCAAGTAAATAAGCGAAATTTTGGGTTCATGATATTTTCGTTATTTGTTATACACGTACTTCTTACGTCAAAGAAAATTTCATAAAAACTGAATACCGGGCTTTAGAAATAAATGACAACATTTCTTACGAAAATATCGCAAGGAATGAATGCAATTGTGAAGTCGAGCAAGCGAAGTGTAAGTGTTCCAATTCAGCTGGAGTACCTAACCTCGCAATGCTAGGAGTACGTAATTTTCCATTAAAAGTTCGTCAAAATAAATTGTTCCTTCACTTCGTTGTCCTGTAATGATGACACAAACGAATGCAGGGCTCCATTAATTCGGTTCGAGCCAATTCCTCATTCCCAGATAATACGAAGCCTTGATCAGAAACCGTGAAACCAAGTTCAAAAATAATTTTTATGACCAATTTAAATCTCAGCTTCACAGCTGCAGTTAAGTCCCCACTTAACTGAACTTTGAATCCACGATATTTGTCATAAATGCCGTTAACTTTTAAATAATAACTGTAAAACTCTTTAATTTATATCATTTTCTGCAATAGTTATTGGTCATGGCAAAATAAGTAAGGTTGAAGCAGTAGGAATTGAAGACATTTTGTTTTTATTTCAGGAGCCGACCTTGTCAAATTCAGTTGATCGAAATTGTGAAGATGTATTTATTTCAGGGTATACTAGGGGGAATTGTTGTAATTTTCGGCAACAACCACAAAGACAAGAAAAAAATTCGTCTGCTATTTTAACGCTACCACCTGTACTAGATACATCTTGGAAATAGTATAAACAACATTTGACAAAGTCGGACCACAACGACAAGAGAAAATTGAAATCAGCTGTTCTAACGCTTCCACCTGTAATAGATACATCTTGTTATTGGTGTAGCAAACCAGGCAGTTACATTTGCTGCCGCCTGGGCCTACATAAATATATAATTTGTTTTTTACATTTTTTTTAAATAAAATTTGAATCAAATTTTATGTCATTCCTAATAATATTTGAAAACAGATAATGATACATAAAAAAAATAAAATAATTTAATATTTTCTTATTTAGATATATAAAATATTAAACATCAGTAATATTTTTGATAAAGAAGTTTTATATATTTAACTACAAATTATTGAAATAGATTGATCACAAACAAACAACATTTTACCTATAAACATATGATATTTTTTAATTGTTCACTTAAATAAAAGCGTAATGCGCTTCAACACTGTAAATTTTAGATTTTGACAGATGTTTTGCGTTGCTTTCTCATTTAGGCTGAGTTATAAATCAAATCGGAAGTTCACACAAGACATAGAAAATCGTAACAGAAAACATAACCACAAAACAAAACATATGTTAATTGTAGACCTATCACTATAACAATAATCAAAAACATAATTATAAATTTAATATATATAAACATATACATACATATATTATTAGAAAGATAAATATATAAAAGGAAAACAACAACAAGTAAAAATATAGCACAAACAAAGAAAAATAAAACCAAATTATTATTAATTTCGATATTTAGATTTATATAAAAATTTTTAATATGAAATTTCTTAAAAAATATAGCAAAGAAAAATTAAAAAATAAAACAAAACAAAAAATATATAAATATATTTTGTTTACTACAACAAAAAAGGGGGCAAATATTTAGACATTTAAAAAAAGTACATATTGTTTCATAAAAGTAACCTTAAATGCAACAAAGAAAAAGCACCAAAAGTTTTAATGGCAGAGCTTTAAGCTCTGTAAAAAACTAAAGCTTAAATAAATCAGATACTACGAATTACAATGAAATGACGCCCTCTATACGAAACTTAATAAATACATATTTTAAATGAAAGAAGACAAATACCAAAGAAATTAATTAATTTGAATTGCGAATAAACCAAAAATGGCAAATGTTTTGAAAAACTGTAAATCTTTTTCCAAATCTAAATTTTCACCTATTGATAATTAACTGGAATAGCGAAAACTTAAAAAACCTTTTTAGCATAAGCTTCTTGTAATATTTTTAAAAGATTATCCTTCGTGTTTATAATGAAAACTTAGCTGCCGGCTATCATTTGACTAACGATTTTTAATTCACAACACCTCAATTAAGGTGTGCCCAACGTGTGGCTAACAGCTGTCGTTTTACTAACATTAACCATGACAATCAGGATTGCATTCGGCTAAAACAGACATGTTCATATTAGAGTTACACAGTAGATAGGAAATTGTTATGAAACAACTGTTGACAAACGGGTGACTAAGCCTAAAGAATATACTTGTTAGGCACTTGTTGTATAGAGCGTACATAGAGTGACTATCTGTTCGTTGTGAATACATAATTATCTAAATCTGTAGTTAGTCGATTTTGTTATTCTAATTCAGGTCCATTTTATGACCGTAATAATGGACCCTCCGAGCAGGTTTATTCAAGCCATTGTGACCAAATTTCGCACCAGTTTCGGTCTATTGGACATCAATCCACCAACCCGTATCCATAGAGTGCGTACTGAGAAGAATATTGCTGCTGTATTCGCGAGACCATAAACTAATTAAGAGGTGAGTTTGGTGCACAATTAATCTCACGTTTTGGCACTGTCACTAGTCGCCTCGTTCGTGCGATATGACCCAACTAGACTATGTTTTGTGGGGACATGTGAAGTCTCTCGCCTGTAGGAACAAGCCAACCACTACCGCTGCCTTGGAAGACAACATTATAAATATAACGTATTTGTAGCTTGTCGCAAATATAGTATAGTTGCGTCCAAATACATTGTATTTGCTATTCAATATTACATGTTGGAGGCACAATGATTAATAGGTTATAATATATGTGTTTGTAACCCAAATGTTGTTTTGTTTGTTGAAAAACAGAAACGTGATAGACAACAAAGTAACAAAAAACAGCAGATCTTCAATTCATGAAACAGTGCTTGCAAACATATGCATGGCTTCTTCTGATGGGGCCATTTTCGTCGACACATTGATTCTGGATTTTTTAACAAAAGGGAAGATTAACTGGCGGCAGATTTTTACAGCGGATAGAAATGATACTTTGTTATTGTTTTTAAACATAAAGGGAATTCTTCAAATTTTGAATTTTCACGCTTTTGAAGTTAGGGTGCGTTATGAGGAGTTCTCAGCAAAGCGAATCATTATTTTTTTTATCAGATTTTACATACACCAAAGCTCTCATTAGTAAATCATCCGATGTACCGATTCCCTACAAAATCCATTGGCTTCAAAATTCCATAACATCTGCCATAGTTAAGATATTTTGAAGCCTGTAAATGCTTTTATTTTTTTATTATTTTTTTTTACAAATATTTTTTTAGAGAATTTTTTTTTTTGTTAATATGGCTCTGTTTGGTTGTTCAAATATTCTGTTTGGAAATAGCCCAATGTGTTCACTTTCATCTTCAGAAAATATATGGTGGCCTCTCCTCTCTCTTGGTAGGTGAGGTGTCAACTGTTTGACCGACGGCAGTCGATCGAATATTTTCCGGCGCGTCTCCGCCACCAAAAATGTTTTGAAACTTACGCCGCTGCCGATATTATTGGCTCTTACTGGTTTGAAATATGAGCCGATTTTATCGACTGGGCTGATTTGACCGACTGATCCAATTTTAACGGTTTAGTCATTTCAAAAACATCCCAAATTTGTAAAAAAAAAACTGTAAAAACCAAATGCCGCTAACTTAATTTTTCTGTTGTACCGCCGTCTCCGATAATTTTGTTTCGGCGCGGAGTTTGTCTAAGCACGGAGTTGCCACCTAAAATGTCAATTTAATCTCAAATTGGGTGGTACAAACGGCAAAGGTTAGAAAACAAGGTTATAGCTAACCTGGCCGCGACAAACAGTGGTGTAAATGCGACATTATTGTTTATCTTCTTTTTACATCACAAACACTGTGATAATACATAAAACAGGGTTGTCAGTCAATTATGTTTCACTAGTTAAAACACTCATTATGAATACGTTGTGTATGAAAACGTCACTAAATCTTAATCCAGGTATTCGTGAACCGAAAATTTCTCTCACTTTGCATTTGCTAGGTACAAAAATGATAGCAAACTATATATGGTGAAATTTAAGTGGTGGATTTGAAAGCCAACAGAAATTTTCAAGATGATGGGAGCAAATTTCTTTTAGCAGCAGAATTGGATTTTTTCGTTTTTCTTTTGACCTGATAGAGCATAAAATGCTCATTTAAAAAAGTCCATATTTCCGAAATATAGGCTTACAAAGCTTGAATGTATGATCGCGCATAACTCTGTTATTTATAATCCGATCCTGATGAAATAAATTTCATTAAAAAGGTCCTTTTAAAATCTATAAGTGTGTATATAAAAATATTTGTTTTTATTAACCCATTGGGGGCCAATGAAAAAAAAACATTTTTAACCTCACTTTTTTGTTAAAAATGTTTTTTTACTAAACTGTCCTACTATACTTATTTTTTACTAGACCCCGATATAGAGAAGTCTTCAACCTTTTTATAAGCTATAATACGCAAAATATTATATATTATTATTATATTATATTCAAAGACAGAAGATATTCAAGTTAAAAAAAGGAGAACCTATTGAATTAGTATTTTCGGAAGAGGACGGTGAGGTGGAAGACGCCAACCACTTAGGTTGAGGAAAAAAATTTTTTGTTTTGTTTGTTTTTTATCTTTGTAAATAATATTGAATTTGTGTTGTTATGTTTGTTTTTCTTGTTTTGGTTTGCATTAGTTTATTGTTTTCGAAATGAATTTTTAGAAATAATATTTTATCTGTATTATTAAAAATTATTTTATATTTAAAATTATAATTATATGTAAAAAATCGCGCGATTTTTTTTATTTTGGTGTGTAACAACTGCAAAAAACGACAACAGCAATAAAAGACAGCAACACCAACAACAACAGAGGATAACAACAACAACACCAAAAGACAAGAACAACAATAACAAGTTGATTAAACCAAAAAAAGTGAGGTTAAAAACCATTTTTTTAATGAGCCGTCAATGAGTTTATAAAAGGAAATATATTTATAGTTATAGAGTTATAGAGTTTCACAAAGGCTTTATAATGCTACATATTTGAAGAAGATCCCATGATAAGTACTTGAGATATGACCGATTATATACTCAAGCTTTAAAGGCCTATATCTCAAGTAGTTGGACCTAGCGCGGAAAAAAATATGTTTCTACTCAGCGCAAAAGCCTTTACCGTTGGTTAAATCTGATTTTGCTGCTAAAATGGTTTTATGCCTCAAATTCAAACAACAGAATCGAAATAAAATATCCGAGTGAAAACAGATTGCCGGAAATTACCTTTACCATCTGGTGAAAATTGTGAATGATCGAATACACCATCTATGGTATTTCTATCATCTTTGCTATGTACTCAACTCTTTGCGAAAATTTCGCTGACAAAATCAAGTACAGGGTTGTTACGCCATAGTTACTTCGTACAAAAACAATTGTTTAATAATTGTTTGGGACCGGAATTTTGCAACCAAAAGTAACTCCACATGCGTTAAAAATAAAATGGAATGCGTAGATGAATGCATAGAATGAAATATTTTCAAGATAAATCAAAGACAGCTGGTAACTCTCCTCAAAAAAATATAAATGACACAATTACGAAAATTTCGCAAGAACTGAAAACGTGGCATTATGCGGGGAATACACGACACACCAGATTGATCATTTTGATATTCCGCTCCGATTGGCGTTGGTGATACATCGTGAATTCCATGCTTTGGAGTAGTACGGATCTAAACCCGAATTTCAAGTTGCCATATAAACTCTATATAAAAAAAAGATTTTCAGGCAACTTTCCATTTGTTAGTATGGAGCTGATTAGAAATGCAAACGGAATTTTTAGCTTTTTCTGTCTATTACAGGGTTGTTTACAACAAGCATTAGACAATTTTTTCGCTACCACAAACAACAATTGAGGTTCTGATAATTGTTAGGTCAAGGAATTTCTGACATTTGACATTAATTAATTTTATGCTGTGAATTCCAAAAATGTGTGGTAAATAATGTTTTAAAAATAGTTAAATGCAACAAGCGCATGAATACATACACAGATCCATATATTTATTTTTTCGTGTAGAAGATAAATGAAAATTTCTCATCCTGAAATTCAGGTTCAGCTTCGTACTACTCTTTTAGAGCTAATTTAGGGTTTCTTTTTACAAATATGGCTGGAAATGTAAACAAACCAAAGCACAGAGTTGCCACCTGAGATGTCAATTTAATCTCAAATTGGCCGGCGTAAACGGCAGGAATTAGAAAAGAAGATTATCGCCAAAATTCCCGCTTTAAACTATGGTCTAAAAGCGGCATTATGTCGCATTTAGCCCTCAGTTTATCGCAGCCAGGTTAGCAATTATTTTGTTCTCTAATCGTTGCTGTTTACACCACCCAATTTGAGATTAAATTGACATTTCAGGTAGCGACTTTGTGTTTAGACCAACTTAGAGCAACTCCGTGCCGAGACCAAATTATCGAAGACGGTGGGTGGCACAAAAGAAACATAAAATTGACGGATGTTGGTTTTGTCAGTTTTGTATAAACTTGGGATGTATTTGAAATAACTGAACTTCTAAAATTGGATTAGTTTCTCAAATCGGGCTAGTGGTTAAAATCGGCTCACACTTTAAACCGGTGAAAGCCAAATAGAGCGGTGTGAACTTAAATAAATCTTTGGTTGCGGCGACGAGTCGGAAAATTGTCGATCGGCTTCCATCTGTCACACAGTTAATTTTTGTGTATTTTTTTTTTATCAGAGATGCAGTTTTTTGGTACTTAGCAGTGTTGTATCAAATTGTATATCAGTTTTAAATGAGGTTAATAGTTAAACTTTAGATTTTACAGATTACAATTGTATGAGTAATCTGCTGTGTTAACAGATTGAAGCTTCGAAATGCGCTAATCTTGGTCGGTGGAAGTTTTAAGATCAAAAAGGCTTTCCTGCACGTTTACACTTAGTCGGGGCTATCGAGGTTTCTCCGTTTGATAACTCTAATACCGCCCTCGTGGAATTGAAATAATTTTTACATTTATACAAAATAAAATATTTAAAGCTCGTCACATTTTCCCTTGTTTAATTCTTTTCACAAAAATTTCCTACAGTTTTAAATAAAGGTCAGTGAGAGTTATGGGAAAATTTCAGTGAAAGTGGCAGTTGTACAAAACAGCACCTAGTGAAAGAAGTTGGCAATGGTCGCGCCTTATCCACTATTTTCTTTATCTATGAATAAAACTGTCTGGGGTTAAACTACTGTGCTGAGTACATTTTGAATTTAATTATATAATAGAAGCAGCTGTAGTAAAATAATATCCCTATTATTTTATTCCCTGCTAAACTAATTTTTCGACCATTTTGCTGGGAAGTTTTAAAAAAACGTCAGTGAGAATTATGGGAAACTTCAGTGAAAGTGACGGTTGTACAGAAGAGCACCTAGTGAAAAAAGTTGGCAATGGTCGCGCTTTATCCACTATTTTCTTTATCTATGAATAAAACTGACTGGGGGTTAAACTACTGTGCTGAGTACATTTTGAATTTAATTATATAATAGATGCAGCTGTAGTAAAATTATATCCCTATTATTTTATTCCCTGCTAAACTAATTTTTCGATCATTTTGCTGGGAAGTTTTAAAAAAAACGTCAGTGAGAATTATGGGAAACTTCAGTGAAAGTGACGGTTGTACAGAAGAGCACCTAGTGAAAAAAGTTGGCAATGGTCGCGCCTTATCCACTATTTTCTTTATCTATGAATAAAACTGTCTGGGGGTTAAACTACTGTGCCGAGTACATTTTCAATTTCTTTATATAATAAATGCAGCTGTAGTAAATTAATGGGCCTGTTATTTTATTCCCTGCTAAAATAATTTTTCGACCACTTAGCCTGGGAAGTTTTAAAAACACGTCAGTGAGAATTATGGGAAACTTCAGTAAGAGTGACAGTTGTACAGAACAGCACCTAGGGAAAAATTGGCAATGGTCGCGCTTTATCCACTATTTTCTTTATCTATGAATAAAACTATCTGTCCCAGTACATTTTGAATTTCATTATATAATAAATGCAGCTGTAGTAAAATAATATCCCTGGTATTTTATTCCCTGCTAAACTAATTTTTCGACCACTTTGCCTGGGAAGCAAAGCGATTTTAAGCAGCTCCCCACACAAAGTCGTCGAAAAATTAGTTTAGCGGGAAATAAATAACACGCTTAATAATACGCTATCAATTTGAATTTATAATGAATGTGGAATTTTGAAACACATCGGAAGTTTCAGTTTTTACAACTTTTTTAAGCTGGAGTTAATCATTTTGTCAACTGACACATTCATTTCATGATCAGCTTTTGCCGAGAATCCGACATATAAACAGTTTGTAGGTTTCATTTCCTTAATTTTCACTAATGTAGGGGTTCGCAAAACGCTAAAGTGTACAATTTATGTTTCATTCAAAAAAATAAATATATATTTACAAAAGAATGAGTTAATAAATGAATACAAACCAAAAAATATATACATAGATTGTATAACTAGTAAATATAAAAATTATACATATACATATATACTATATATATAATATTACATAAATACATATGTGCAAATTCCCGTTTAGCCACAAAAAAATTAAACAGAAATTCAAATATAAAATAAATAACTTATGTTTTTTTGAAAGAAATAAAATATGTCCCTCAAAAACGAAAACTGCTTCAAACATACAATGCCATTAAATATAGAGAAACCATATGTTTAAATAAAAATACAAATTAAAGTAATCAATAATATTTTAATACAAACGAAGGGAAATCAACCAAAAATATAAAGTAATGCATACAAATGTACATGCATACATTAAGAGGCAAGCCTAATCATGATCTCCTTTAAACGATACCAAAGATAAAATACCAAAATGAAGCCGCATTTCTCGAAGCCCAACAGAAATTACTATACTTGTTATTAACAATATCAAATAACAGACATACTTACATACATATACAACTATAGTATTTATATAAACAATTAAAACAAAAACAATGAAAAAGTATATAAAGTGTATATGAGTACGATATGCATACATACATACATACAACATTCAAATTATGTTCTGTATACGGCATAATTGTAAACAATAACAGCAACAACAACAACAAATAAAATCAATATTTATAAAAAGAACAAAAAATAAATAAATTAAACACATTGATTAATATACGAGTATTGTTACAAACAAAATGGAAACTAGAAATGAAATTAAACAAACAAATAAAACAAAACAAAAATCCTTATAAAACAAAGGAGAAAATATGGTTAGACTTTTTTATTTCCCTTCATTCGATTCCAAAAATGGTAATACAGGACGTATGATTGATTGAAAGATTGCTTCATCACAAAACAGGTAAGTTGCTGAATATAATCACGTATACGTACCCGTATACGTACGTACCCGTGTACCCGTCTTTCTCTTTCAAACAATGTTGCCATTGTGCACAGAAATAATTACACATTTTAATTGTTATTGTGCCCTCGACCACGGAAAGGGGGGTGTGAAATTGTTAGTGCTCGCGATTTGTGTACTTGTCCAGCGATTCTGTGAGTATTTGTCCAGCAAACAGATATTTTTTTATTTTTTTCGCAATTTTTCAACTTCGGCGATGATTTCACGCATTTTTTATAAATAAACCATAATACTCTTGAATTTATTCAAAAGGGAAGTTTTCTAATTAGTAAAACGCAACTTTGTTTTTAAACATCCGGTATTAATTGACTGAGTTATTGAAGTTTTCATTAAAACAATAATTTTGCATAAATACAAGTATTGGTCATTCAACTCAAAAATGCTTGCATGGCCGTTTTTTTGATGTGTTAACATCTATAGCGGCGTATAGGGACTAAATGTATCAAAGTCAGATTTTATGCTGCTGCTAAAACCAGATTTTATGCTGCTGCTAAAACCAGAGTTTATACTGCTGCTAAAACCAGATTTTCTGCGACTGCGAAAGAGAATAATGACGTGTTAAACAAAAATGAGCGAGCAAGAGAGCAATGAAAGAGTGGTGTGGCAGGGGTGAGGCAAACGAAATTGTGTCTATAGCGTATGTATTAACATAATAATGTATGTATGTACATGTGTGTGTTGCTGTCGTTGAACGGAGATATAAAGCATAGCCACGCAAAATTTCATTTGCAAGCGCATGGGCTTGCGCAGTCGACGTTATGGTGACATACTAATACGTCAGCTACTTCATACAAAGTATGTGTGTTTGGCTGTTTCGTTGCTGTTGATATGGCAAACATGTGGTTATGTGACACACGTATACGTCAGATACTTCGGACAAAGTATGTGTGATGTTGTGTGTTTGGTTGTTTCGTTCTTGTTGCTATGGCCAAACAAAGCGAGTCATTTGATGTTCAGCATTGCCCGGTGTATACAAAAAAACTATTATTTTTTATTTTCCAATGTAACATTTACTAATGTATTCAAAAAGGTGTTAACACATCATCCGTTAATAATAAAAAATTAATTCTTAAATCTATTTTCCACGCTGTAATGTTCTACGCTGCCCCCGTATGGTCTTCTAGTGCATGCTGTCATATTAAAAAACTGCAAATATGTCAGAACAAATTATTGAAATTGATCTATAACCTTCCATGGTTCTTTTCGACTGATAGACTTCATGCTCTTGCGGATATAGAATTGGTCCTGGACAAGGTAACTAGACTTACGCAGAATTTTAACATCAGGTGTTTTAATTCTGATTATATCCATATAAATGAGTTAGCATCATTTAGGTAGTTTAAGTAGGATTAGTTGGTTTTATAAAAAATAAAAAATTAAATAGGTTTTTGTTAAATTTTTCCCTCCGATAAAATTTTGTATATACTATAAAAAATATTTTGTAAATTACAACCTATTTTTAAGTTGAAAAAGAAGAAAAATCTTAAACTCTGTAAATATTACTTATGCTTAAACGAAATGTAAATATTATAAATGTAAATAAAATTGAATTGAATTCAGCATCATGAGTTTCTCTTTGAAGTGATCATCAATATTCTGAAATCTTTATTTTTTCCTTCAAAGCGTTTTTCAATTGTAGCGATTTCTTGGTGAAAATGTTCGCCGTGTTCAACGTTGTCTGGGAATAAGTCCAAGTGCGAATGGAGAAAATTAATTTTTATGGACATGTTGCAGCCCATTTCACCATACGCACTTAAAAATTGATTAACAACCGTGACATAGTCGTCACTTCTGTGATTACCAAGGAAAATATCGCATAGTGCAACAAAACTCCTCCATGTACGTTTTTCAACAGAACTTGCTCATAAAGTTCACATCTCTCATAATTTTACGTCTCGACAATTACGTACGGGTTTTTCTATCTCCAAATGCGACAATTTTATTTGTTGACATAGCCGCCGTGATGAAAATGCGCCTCGTCAGAAGGGTAAAGCGTAAAGACCCGTATTCAATTGTTAAAATCTTTTTGGAACGAAGTTCCTTATCGCACGTTGCGGGATGGGTGCTAAATGAAAAAAATAAACAATTGTTTTAACACTATTATGCTACAACCCAGTATTATCAACTATATTGGGAACTTGTTTGTGTCTGGTCTAACATATGTTGGAAAATTTCTTGTAGGTTTGAACCCAATAAAAAGTAAATTTAGAAAAGCCAAAGTGAAAGAACTTTAAAAAATAACATTTTCTTAAAAAAAGTAAATTTTCTCAAAAAAAATTACCTATTCATATTCTATAACAAAGTACCTTTTCTTAAAAAAATACCTTATCTTAAAGAACTACCTTTGCTTAAAAAAATCACATTTTCATACAAAAAGTAAATGTTCCGAGAAAAAATTTGTTTTTTTAAATAAGTACCTTTTCTTCAAAAAGTAAGTAAAAAACTAAACTTTGTATAAAAAATAAATTTTCTTAAAATCAGTTTATCATTTTACAAAAAGCACCTTTTCTTAAAGATCCATTTAAATTATCGTATTTTTCAACGGGAACTAACTAGTACATAATATATAGCGAAAGGAACTTCGTTCCTACCGGGTGTCACCTGACACCTCATGTGATTTTTTTCATATATCTTTAAACGGAAAATTTTGTTGCGGAGAGTTACCAACTATCTTTGATTTACGTTCTAAATATTTAATTTATAATTCCTCTACGTACTCCACTTTAATTTTATCGCGTGAGGTCTTACTTTTGGTTGTTGGTTGGTTGAAAAGGCTGCAAGACAGCACGCTGTCTAGCACACTTAGGCTAAAGAAGCCCATTGTGATACCTGCAGTTTCCTCCATAGCAACTATTGACTAGTCGTCTAGCCAATTTGCCCTTTCAATAAATTTGAATAAATTTCAATGGGATGTAGCGACTGCCGATTCGGCCATGATAACAGGAGTACAGATGTTCAGGATAGCACTAAGTGCAGTGCCTGACGTCGTGCCCATTGCCCCACTAACGCTAATCAGTGCTGATCTTTGAATATTCATCAAGGGATTCAGAATATATTTAATTTGGAGGGACCTCCACTAAACTAAGATGCCATAGAGAAGTATTGGTCTGACTATTGCCGTAAAAATCCACATGGTGATCTTAGGAGACAGTCCCCAGCGCTTCCCTATCGCCCCTTTACAGCAGTAAAGAGCAACAGACGCCTTTTTCACCCTCTCCTCCACATTCGGTTTCCAAGACAGTTCTCTGTCGAGAATTAGTCCCAGATACTTGACCTTTTCCGTCAACTGTAATTGAACCGCATGAACTGACGGCAGTTCAAATGCGGGTATTTTATATTTCCGAGAGAACAAGATAAACTCGGTTTTAAGTGTGTTAAGTGATAGTCCGTTGTTAGCGGTCCAGTTCGAAATCAGACTACGTAGGCTGGTTGTACGAATGCTAAGTAAATTGAGGTTTCTAACCGTACATTTGATAGCAATATCATAGGCATAGGCAAAGACCTGGCATTCGGCCCTGTCCAATTCAATAAGTAGTTCATTGACAGAAGTTAACCATAATAGTGGAGACAGAACTCCCCCCCTGCGGTGTCCCCCTGTTAATGGTCCTATCAATTGTAACTCCACCCCATTCAGCTTTGACGGATCTATCCACCAGAAGCTTCCCAATTAGGCGTGTCACTAAGCTGTCGACTCCTAGATTCTGTAACGACCTAAGAATCGCCGAAGGTTGAATGTTATTGAAGGCTCCCTCGATGTCCAGGAAGGTCCCTAGAGCGAAGACCTTATTCTCAAGAGAGTTTTCTATAGAGTGGAGAGCCGTCTCAGTTAGTTGACCTGCCCTTGATATAGTCATGCTGAGAACTCGATAGTAGATTCTGTGGAAGAACATGAATGTCCAGTAACCTTTCAAATGTCTTAGGAACAAAGGATGATAGACTGATTGGTCTAAAGTCCTTTGGTTTGACATGAGAGCATTTGCCCGCTTTCGAGACGAAAACCACTTTGGTTTGCTTCCAAATGCTAGGAATGACTCCCAGCATAAGGCAGCCCCTGAAGATTGCCTCCAACCAACTACAAGATAGGTATAGTGCCTCCTGTAGCTGCGCGGGAATTGTCCCGTCAGGTCCGGCTGTTTTATAGGGCTTAAAGCATCTAATGGCCCATATCAGATTCTTTTCCGCCTAACTCTTCTGGCTGATGACCAACACTCCTGTCATCGTTGGAAAAGTGAGTATCCAGGAGTATCCCCAGAGACTCTTCAGACGAATACGTCCACGTTCCATCGTGTTTCATTAAGAACCTCGCACACGGTCGGTGTTTAGCGAACACGCATCTGAAGCGTGCAGTCTGGTTGGTTCCCTCAATGGATTCACAGAAGTTTCGCCAGGATTTCCGTGTGGACTTCTTGATTTCACCTTTATATAGATTAAGACTAATCTTGTAAATGTCGCAATCCCTTTGATCGCCGCTCTTTTTGGCCTTGTTGAGAAGCCGCCTAAAGCACGATCTTTGATCCTGAAGCTCAGCGTTCCATATATAATTCCATAATCCATAATATTTCACTTTTTAATAAATTAACTGAGAATTCATCACTTTTACAATTTTTACGAATGTAAGACAACGAAGGAATTTCCCTTTATGATAAATTAAATTAGAATAGACCTCTTTTACAAATTTTTTCGAATGAGGAAGATCAGCCGGTTAAACGTCAAGCCAAAACGCACAATGTAATCTAATCGTGATTTACGTAGGCTTTTTAAAAGAAAATATCGTGATAATTGCAGTCTGACAAGCATAATCTAAATATGGAGATAACATTTACATAAATATGCATAACATTAAAAGCGCGTTGTTGTGAAAATTTTAATTCCAATTTTATTTTCAATCCAAACCAAAAATCGATCCTTCAAATTTAGACATCTAATAAAATAATTTAAATGAACTTACCATGTGTAAACCATTTTGCAAATTTATGTTTTTGAGCCTCTCCTCACTGATAACATTTTCATTCACAAAAATTTGTTGCCATTTTTAGAAATTGGCAACATTAGTGGTCTTCATGAAAGCTCGAAAGAACCTCGTAAACTCGAAAACATCGTAAACTTGCACAGCAAACGTCAAAACAAACAAATTTCCCATACAAAGCGACTTGCTCAAAAGTGGAAAGTTTTCGAGGCAAATTTCGTTGTCATCTGACTAGGATGGATAAATAAGGTGATAGCACTAGAACAGTAGAAAAAGTACACATACATAATACATGCAATTGCTACTGCTACCACCTTATGTATCCATCTTGGTCAGCTGATATGGTTTTGAGCACAACTACGCTGAGCAACTTTACCTGGTGCCTCATGCAACGGTGCGAGGGAAACTTGCGCTGAGCAAAAGTTCTCGGCTTTCACGTTTGCATGAATGCCGCTACTGTCATTGTTCAAGCCGGAATTTAATACGGTATTTACACCGACCAAGATTAACGCATTTCGAAGGTTAACTTCGTTAACCCACGCTAACCTAGAAGATTACTCATGCAATTGCAATCTGAAGTTTTATTTTTAACCTCAATTTAAACTGTTGTACATTCTGATGCAACACTGTTAATAAGTGAATAATAGCAACCATAGTAAAAAAAATGTCCAGAGAAAAACAGAGATTTGGGAAGGTCGTTTTTTTTTTGTTTATTGACGTTTATTTTTGTTCGTCGTTATTGTGTTTCATTTGCCTTTTTCACGCTGCTATGAAATTGGCAATTTCGAATTGAAATTGTCGAACGAAATTGAAATCGTTCACATTATCATTTGTTTACAAACATTACCATGAGTAAAATATTCGCGCCTGGACACAATAACCAAAATTTAGTTAGCAAGTGAATTAAAACAATTAAACAAATGAATGGTGCATGAACTTTAACATGAAGCATTGACTTTACTTTATAGTTAGACTTTATAGTTTCTTCTCACTAATCTATATCGATGAAAACTTAAAATTTAAATTTGATGAATGCGTTCAGTAAACGAAACCGACCAACAATTATCGACGGCGCTGGAGCAACAAAACAAATTTACCGAGTTTTTAATAATTGCGGTTTATCAGCAGTCGTTACTTTATAAGGCTTCTCCACCGGACGATTTCGAGCTATTTCGTGATTTCAGCTGAAAACAGATCAAATTTCCCATACTAAGGTGATGATTTGAAAACAGTTGTTTTCAACGAAAACAGCATCGAAATGGTGAAGAAAGTGAAATACGTCTCTGATAATCTACTACAAAATACTCTAAAATACAACTGAAATGTCGAAAATATTCATTGCAAAAGGTAAAAAAACGTGTGCTAGTGTTTTTTTTTCTACTATTAATTTTGTGTATAATTATTTCATATTTAGAAGAAGCTGTTGATTAAAATCACAAAACTTACCAATTGCCACATTTTTCAGTGATGGGAAATATGCAGCTTGCAGCACAAACAATTCCTTCTGCATATTAGTCATATTTTCCACAATCATTCTACGCCTATTATTATTTTGCGTCTGTCTACAATTAAATAAGCTCTGTGGCGGCGCCGTAACGCCGGCAAGGCATAGCAATACAACAACCACTCTGGTGGTAACCACCCGCATTATTGCCCTGGGAACATCTTTGGCAAATTTGCCATCCCTGACATATGTAAACGTCATGGTGAAATCATTTAATATTTTTGCACACATATTCGGACATAAACAACAGTTTTTCTGGAATATTCCCGAAAAACCTCAATACCATCGCAAAAATAAGTCACGCCACCCGACCAACGGTTTCAGAGTTGATTTCAACTCTTTCGTCAGCCATTTTACCAGAAAATTTGGTTATTCTAGATGATAAAGCGGAAAGTGTAAGTCGTCAGTCGAGTGCGCGCGATAAGTTTCCGAATTTTCTACAATTGTTGAAGTATATAGCTCCCAGAGCCATCATTCTGTTCACTCCAGTTGATTTGGAGAACGCTGTAAGTGATTTGGTGGAATTTATTCCACCCTCAAAGTATTCCAGCGACAAAAACCAACCCATAGGTAAGTAATTCGTGGGTGTATAACAGCCGGTCGCTAATTTCCTTTAAACCAACCCATAGGTACAAACATTTCCGGTCCAGTGCGGCAATCAAGCCGGTTTTCCGACGGCCACTTCAAGCCACCAGGCCGTCCAGATTCGGTTAAGGTAGCCACGACACCAACAAGTGATAACACCGCCGCAGAAGTCGTCCTAAACACCGCCGAATTAGGGTATACCAACGTTTCCAGCGGGCAACAAACACACCATCAACATTGCCATTCGCTGCCCATATTATTAAAGCCAGCTCCGCCATAACTAGGTCAACACCTTAAATCACAGAAATATACACAGGTAGCAGATAGACAGCCAGATTTAGTCAGCCAAAAACAGCGTCTGCAGAAAAGGGGGTAAGTCACTGTTTGCCTTTTTGCTTTTTTGATCCTGTAACCGAATCGGCGAAGGCCGCCAGAAAGGTCGAATAAATCGCCCCAGAGGGGTGAAGATGGCTTAAGAATCGGCCGAAATCGCTAAGCCAACATCATTAAAACTAAATTAAACTTCGTTTAAACGCCCCAGAGGGGCGAAAACAGCACAACCTAATTGACCAAAACAATAATATGAATGTTTGAATACCCAAAAATTTCAAATAAATCGCCGACCGATGAGCCGGGACTAATTCGATAAGAAAAATGAAATAAATCTCTATAAGGTTAAACGCACAGTAGTAGTGAATTCAATGTGCCTGGTTGGACAATTGGCCTTAAAATATTGTTAGTGTGCCCTTGAAATCGTCCGGTAATATGCTGATTATCGAGATTTAAATTAAGCGATAAGTTTTAAGTGATAAAGTGTTCCAAACTGTGTAATTTCCTAAAAGTGTCTCGGGATCTAGTCGCGGTGTCCGAGGGACAAGTGTAGGTTAATTCGGTCGTATGCAGTGAAACCCGTAAATTCATCAAAAGTTCCCACAAGTATGGTATGCCGTATACGTGACTGGTGAGAATTTTTGAAGAAGGGTTATAAACTAAACTGAACTCCGGAATTTTCGGTTATGTTTTGTTTGGCCATCGGAAAGTACACGTAGGCCTCGAATGACGAGCCTAGAACATTGTGTTTAGTTCCAAAAGACGTGGAAGAAAAGAATTTTTAACGGAAAAGTCCATTTAAAACTGCCATAACCGAGCACAGATTAATGTAGGTTAGATTTTGAAACGGACAAACCGACACTTAAGATTTAAAGAAAGACAAGATCCCTAGATATTTTGGGAATGTTTTAAATCACTTGCCATACTAACACTAATGTACTAGCGAGTAAGTGTCACCACACATGGTGGATAATTTGTTTTGATTTTTGTAAATTAGGAGGATTAATTAGATTGTAAGTGCTAATGGATAGCATAGTTTTAAGGCCTCCATTGGAAACGACCACTTACGATTAAGCGCTTCGCCCTGAGGGGCTAAATCAATCTTATTTTAACTTCAATATAAAATGAGATGAAATTACGAATAACTTTTACCGTGTTTATAGGCGGTCATAAAGTAAGCTCAATTTAAATTTATTAATAAACTGAATTTTATAACGTACTCAGAATTAATTCGTATTATAAATATGATCGGCTAAAGAGGCCGATAGGTAAAGGGTGGAGTAAGCTGTAAGTCATCCAGGTAATCTATCAAATTTGGGACTCTGAAAAACACAGAGTCATGGTGAAACAGTAGGAGTTTCGAGCGGGAGGGTCAAAGCTGACATTAACACCCGTCAGCTCACGAGTAAAACAGGAAATCCTACGTAAACTTTTGCTCCCTCAATTCAAAACAAAACAAAACAAAACATACATCCATTTTATTCAAATTTCCTTTTATTATAACTTTTATTTTACAGGTCATCTATAGTGTTATCATCCGTTTAGTTTTTTATCGTGTGTTCCTTTTTTTGTTATAAAATTAACTTCGGGCTCCGTTTATTTAAATTTTATGTCGAAGAATCCGTTTGTGTGAAATTAAAGACTCGGTATGTTTTCTAGTGTTCAGTGGCAGGCTGTAGTTGTGTCGATGAGTGAAAGATCCCCCCCGTCCGGCGAGTTCCAAGCCCGGCATACGCAAGGCATACTGAGCAACTCACTCGATCAGCACGTAAACTCGCGAATCAAATTTTTTTCAAAAAATTGCAGACCACACTGCCACACTGACATAATGGTACTCAACGTGTAGACTCCCAAGGCTGGTTTTTTCAGACCCTGAGCTAGGGTGTCGTTCCCTCGTTGGTCGCTGACGTAATGGCGCCCAATATGGTGGCCCGAAGCTCCACCGCCTGAGTCAAAGGAGTCATAAACAATTTGAGGCTTGCTTGTTAGTGGACCCTGACATAATGGCGCCCAACGTGGGGCTAGAGTGTTTGTCCCAGCGTGAGTGCGGAAGTGTCGTACCCACGTTGGTCGCTGACATAATGGCGCCCAACGTGGGGCCCGAAGTTTATTTCATAATCCGTTCATAGTTGTAGTTTAAAGTTATTCGGTGTATTTTACGCTTCCCGTAAGTCCCGTTTGGGAGTATTTAGTATCTCGGACGCGTTGCGACGGGTAGGCCGCGGAACATTGATCTACTTTTGGATACTTTTGTATAGTTTCATCACTTGCGAAGTCTTGTTCTGGCACATTGCCAGGGGGCAATTGCTCGAAGTGAGGAAACTAACTCAAGTTTTTATCATCCATGATTAAAGTTTTTAAAGTAAAATCCGTGCGTTAAATGTTTTAGCAGTTGAGTATTTGAACGATGTGTAAGTCCCGGCGAGATTCTCTGGATCTAACCGCGTTGCGACATATTGCCGAATATTCATCTGTTAAGATTATCCAGTACATTAACGATCGTTTGTTCGTCAGAATCTCTAAGCAAAGCGCAAGTCCCGGCGTGATTCTCAGGATCTAACCGCGTTGCGGCGTTTCGCTTATGATCAGTGCGTTCAATTGGAAAGTTTACATTTTGTTTCTAGGGTACATAATAGTTTTAGGTAGCTACGAGTTATCTGAAACTCGGCTG
This sequence comes from Phaonia tiefii, assembly GCA_963931995.1. Classification (NCBI taxonomy): domain Eukaryota; kingdom Metazoa; phylum Arthropoda; class Insecta; order Diptera; family Muscidae; genus Phaonia; species Phaonia tiefii. The sequence goes on from OZ008367.1 coordinate 25,163,694, forward strand.
AATACGAAGGAAGTATTCAGGAGCGTTTGAGAGAGTGAGTCACGTATGACGGCACCAGACCCCATGCGTTTGCCCTCTCTTGGCCTCTCAGTGAACCACCATTGATCAAGTTTTGTTTTAGGCCTGTTATGTTTTGTTTTGAGGAAGTAGTTTTCTTCCTGCTTTACATTTTATTACCTGGAGAAGCTTACATGCTTACCTCCCAATTTACCTTTTCGTATTGTAATTTGATTTTAGTCATAAATTTTGCTTTTGATTTTGATTTTTGATTATATTTGATTTTTGATTTGATGATTTTGGGTGTTTGATCCCGTTTATGTTTTGGTTTTGGTGGATGAAAGATTCCATCTTGGGTGTTTGATCCCGTACTGTTTTGGTTTTGTGGATGAAAGATTCCATTTTTGGGTGTTTGATCCCGTTTATGTTTTGGTTTTGGTGGATGAAAGATTCCATCTTGGGTGTTTGATCCCGTACTGTTTTGATTTTGGTGGATGAAAGATTCCATCTTGGGTGTTTGATCCCGTACTGTTGCATTTTTTTTATTTTTTTTGTGGATGAAAGATTCCATTTTTGGGTGTTTGATCCCGTTTACGTTTAATTTTTTTAAGTTTTTGCATTGATACTTACGACATTACTCCTTTTCTTTTGACTACTGTTCTTGAGTTTTAGTTCGATAATAAGTTTCTTTATTGATTTATTTGCTTTAAGCCTTGATATTTTTACCTTTTCTTTATTATATTTTGTTTCATTTATTATTATTAATACCATTTTGGGGTTTCAGCCTATTATTATATTATATCTTTATTAGTTTTGAATTCACATTTTTCCTTACAGGTGTTGGTTAGTTTAGCATCTACGATACTTTTAGTTTCCTTGAATTCAAATTTTCGGACATCGGCACTCGTCGATGATTTAACCACAATCTTCGTAATCGGCTTTCGAGTTATATTTTGTTTTTTTTTTACCTCGTGTTCCCAGAGGGAAACTTGGTGTCGACGCGATTTTTATTTAATCCTCTAAGGGGGATATAATTCGATCTCTTCTTTTCCTTTTTCTTCTTTGGAATTGGTTTCGACTTTTAAGGCAACATGCCGATTCACCATTCTCCACTCGACGGAGCTACGGAGGTGACCGATTTGGCACAGATAAATGCTTCCGGGGGAGATGTGACCCAAGCGGCTAATGTGGCCACGACGAGCAGAACACAGACGATGATCCCAGTTTCTGGATCAGCGTCAACCGCTTCAGCACCACCGGTGGTATCTAGCGGGACTTTGCATCCAGGAGGTTTAAATCTACCCAGGAGAGGAGATGGATCAGTCGCTCAGACGCAGTCCATCGACTCACCGAGTTTTAGCGTTTTGACCGCCTTCAACGCTCAGACAGCACCTAGGCTAGGGGCAGCGGAACCCAATAGCCAGGGCTCGGTAGAGGCGCGCCTTACTGACGAGGACGCACTAGTACGGAGAATTTTACCAGTCATTTTGGAAGCGACACGGCAAACTTTGGCTATTGACAACCGAGTATATCCCACTGCCAGAATGATGCCACAGTTGACAGCAGCTCCAGTGGGCTATCAAACCACACCTCGGGAGGAAACGTCGTATTTGCAGCCGGAGATAGCAGAATTTGCGGTCCAGCCACCTAACATGATGCCTGGTGGAATGCCAGCCCAGGGTAATCAAAGACTGTCGGATGAGTTTACACGCTCAGGATATGGGAGGCCACAAGATAGATCAGGACAAGATGGAGGAGTTCCAGTGGATTATCGCCAACAAGGATTTGAGCCACAGGGGCCGAGTGACCATTTTTGGCCCCGGTATGATTCCACGCCTCCGATAGGAAATATTGATCCCAGTACCGGAGAAGAAATGAGACCGTCGGCAGCGCTACGGGATACGCAGCAAACTTCCAATGGGGAAGAACGTCAAGAGTCCGTAGGCCAGAGATACCGAAGACCTGATTTGGAGAAATGGGGAATCAAATTTGACGGTACCTCTAAAACAATAAATGTGCAAGAATTTTTGTACCGAGTGAACATCTCAAGGCGAGACTTTTATTGTTCCGAAACTGATTTACTGAAAGGGCTACCATCCTTAATGGAGGGTCCAGCCTTGGAGTTTTTTTGGAATCTCCGTAAGTTGTCACCGATGCTGAGTTGGAGAGAAGTTCAAGCTGCCATATTGGCGCACTTTCAGCGGTATGACAACGAGTTTCAGTTGCAAGTTCAAATCTTGAATAGAAGGCAGCAGCCCAATGAAACATTTGAGGAGTTTTACAACGTCATCATGCGGCTGAAGAACCAACAGAGCAAGCCGTATCGGGAATCCCAACTTGTCGAAATAATGAAGGGGAACTTGAAGGCTTCAGTGGCGCAACTTTTGTTCCCGATTAAGGTGGACACACTTTATGACCTTAATCGCGAAGTTCGTAGAGCGGAAACTCTGTTGGCGACACAGCGGCAAGCGATGCCAGCTCGTCAGAACTATACTGCCAGAGTACATGAGGTAGCCCTGGAGAATGATCACTCAGTTTCTGATGTAACTGCCGAAGTTGAAGCTTTGGGGATTTCTGGCAAATTGTTGTGCTGGAATTGTCGAGCAGTTGGTTACTCTTTCAGAGATTGTCCATCGACCAGTAGGCGTGTGTTTTGCTACAAGTGTGGTAAAGAGGATACGGTTACACCGAAGTGCCCTAGATGCCAGGGAAACGCAGTGAAGTACCCACCTCAGACCGGGGAGGTGCGGACAGCAGAAAATTAAACCCAGTCAGCAATAAACCAGCTTTTAACAACCCAGCCATGACCCAATTAGAAAATACCAATGTTTCTAATTATAAACCTGATTCGACGAAACTGAACAATACACAACCGGCTATAACGACCGAGTCTTCAGAGGATGAGAATGTGAACAACATGAAAAAAAAATCAGTTGAAGATGCGGTAGACGTAAATAAAGAGATAGTAACGGAAGTCATGCAGAACAAAGATCACGAGGATGAAGGAGTAAGAACACCAGTATTGAAGGAGTTAAAGCCATACCATCTACGCTTGGCTGAATACCGCGAGGCGCGAGCGAGAATCTTTGGAGTGTCTGACCGAATCGAGCGAGCGAGGATAAGGTATAACAATCGCAGGCTCGTACGCAGAGAGATTGCTGCGACAACTCTTTTTGAGGGGGCAGATAACCGATTCTACGCTAAAGTCGTAATAGGAGGTACTGAAGTTGAAGGACTTGTGGACAGCGGGGCATCAGTCACTTGCTTAGGCAAGGGATGCCAAGAGCTGGTAGAACGAGCAGGGCTTCAGGTCCACCGATTTGGTTCATCGGTTAAAACAGCCGATGGTAGTGCACATCGTATTCTCGGTAGAATTCGTGTGCGAATTAACTATAACAATAAGTCTGAGGAGATGAATTTCTACTTGGTACCTACCTTAGAGCGAGCCTTGTATCTAGGGGTGGATTTTATGAGAACTTTCCGGTTGCTGACAAGCATTGAGAGTCTTTCCACTCACGGGGTAGAGCTGGCGGAGGAGGACCAGGCCTCAGAGGCGGTTAAGACCCATGTCTTGTCGCCACAACATCAGGAAGTTCTCAATTCGGTTGTCCGAATGTTCCCCTGCTATACCAAGAAGGGTCTCGGAAGGACGCAGCTTGAGATGCATTCCATCGATACAAGAGACGCCGTCCCAGTGAAGGACAGATACTATCCAGTTTCACCAGCGATTCAAACACTCTTATATGCAGAGGTGGATCGCATGTTGGACATGGGAGTCATTGAGCCCAGTGAGAGTCCTTGGAGTCATCCAGTGACACTAGTTCGCAAAGGGCCTAAGAACAGGCTTTGCCTTGATGCCCGCAAGCTCAATGCTCTCACGGTAAAAGATGCGTATCCACTTCCGCATATAGAGGGATTGTTGAGTCGACTTGGAGACACGTACTACATATCGAGTGTCGATTTGAAGGACGCGTTTTGGCAGATCCCTTTGGATCCGGCCAGCAGAGAAAAGACCGCTTTTACGGTACCAGGAAGGCCACTTTATCATTTTAAAGTAATGCCCTTCGGGCTATGCAATGCGGCCCAAAGGCTTTGCAGACTTATGGACAAAGTGATTCCTGCTGCGATCCGTGATCGCGTGTTTGTGTATTTGGACGACTTGTTGGTAGTATCACCGGATTTTCACACTCATATGGAGTTGTTACAGCAAGTGGCACGTTGCCTGGCTGACGCAGGACTTACCATCAATGTCCAAAAATCGAAGTTTTGTTTTGAGGAGTTACGGTACTTAGGCTATCTCGTGGGAGGCGGCCAAGTTAAACCTGACCCAGCTAAGGTGGAGGCTATAGTGACCTATAGATTTCCAAAAACATTGAAGCAAGTGAGAAGCTTCCTAGGCGCCACGGGTTGGTACCGGAAATTTATTTCGGACTACGCCACCATCGCGGCTCCGATTTCTGATACTCTTAAAAAGAGTAAAGCTTTCGTTTTCTCTGAAGAGGCTAAGTCTGCCTTTGAGGAGTTGAAAAGGGCCTTAGTAACTAGTCCAGTACTAGTTCACCCAGACTTCGCAAGAAGATTTTTTATCCAGTGTGATGCTTCCGATCTCGGAGTAGGAGCAGTGCTCTTCCAGCGAGGCGAAGATGATGAGGAGCACCCTATTGCATATTTCTCGCATAAGCTCACATCAGCTCAGAGGAATTACACAGTCACCGAGCGTGAGTGTTTGGCGGTGGTATTGGCGATTAAAAAGTTTCGACCGTTTGTTGAACTCATGCCATTTACGGTGATTACCGACCACAGTAGCCTTAAGTGGCTGATGTCTCACAGAGATTTGAGCGGACGTTTGGCTCGATGGAGTCTTCATCTCCAATCTTTCGATTTCATTATCGAACACCGAAAGGGGAAGTTGAACATCGTCCCAGATACATTATCAAGGTACGAGATGGAAGAGATAGCGGCGGATGTGTTGAAGCTGATAGACCTGGAAGATGAGGCTTTCAAGAGTCCAGGATATAAGGAATTAATCGAGACGATAGAGGCGAATGCAAACCGGTTGCCAGATTTAAGAATTGTTGACGGCTTTGTATACAAAAGGACGAGGCCGTATGATGGAGTACCACTACACGAAGATTTCGCGTGGAAGATTTGGGTGCCAGCGGAATTGACGCACGGTATTATCCAGAAGGCGCACGATCCACCTCACTCCAGCCACGGAGGATTTTACAAGACTTTGAGAAGGATAAAAGAATATTTCTTCTGGCCTGGCATGGGAACGCAGGTGAAGAGTTTCGTGGACGCATGTCAGATATGCCGCGAGTCCAAAGCAGCCAACAGTATTATGCGACCACCAATGGGCAAAGAAGTAGTGGTTCAGCGTCCATTCCAACGCGTTTATGTGGACTTTTTAGGACCATACCCGCGCTCAAAGAACGGAAATTGTTACATTTTCATAGTCCTGGACCACCTTACGAAATTCGTACTTCTTAAGGCGATGCCAAAGGCAAGTAGTAAGAGCGTGGTACGATTCATGATTGGCGAAGTCTGTCACAAATTTGGCGTCCCCGAGACCATTGTCTCAGACAATGGAAAGCAATTCGTTAGTGGTGAATTCAATGATTTCATTGCAAATTTCGGCATTAAACATTTCCGGACCGCTGTTTACTCTCCTCAGGCCAACGCCTCTGAGAGAGTGAATCAGTCGGTTTTGTCAGCCATAAGATCGTACATGAAAGAAGACCACAGAGAGTGGGATAGACATTTGTCTTCCATAGAGTGTTCGCTAAGATCAGCCGTTCATAGTGCGATCGCAGTGACACCATATTTTGCACTCTTCGGAGTAAATATGATTACTCACGGGAATACGTACGAACTGGCAAGAAGGCTCGGTAATTTATCGGATATAGGCGAGGAACAGGTGCCCAAGACAGTGGCCCAAGAGTTAATACGATCTAAGATTCAACAGAGTCTTCATAAAGCCTATGAGAAAAATGAACGTTCATATAACACCAGATGTCGACAAGTTAAATACATTCCGGGACAAGAAGTCTTCCGTCGGAATTTTGCTCAAAGCAATTTTAAGGACAACTTTAATTCCAAATTGGCTCCGAAGTTTCTGAAATGTCGGGTTCTCAAACCCATAGGCAACAGCCTTTATGAACTGGAAGACCTGAAAGGCAAAAGATTAGGCGTTTTTCACGCGAAAGACTTAAAGCAATAGTTTTGTAGTCGTGTGTTCGTTGAGTATTTTGATCCCAGGACGTGGGTTCGCATTTTCGATAAACCCGATCTAGCGTTGAGGACATTGGCGTAAGCTCGTTGACCAGTATAAATAGTAACACTGAAGCTGATCTACGTTGATTGTGGTAAATTGATGGGTGCATAAAGTGTCTTTAGTCACCAATAGGGTGAAGTGTTGGCAATTTGTTGCTGACAGAGGCCCTCAAGTATATTAGGTTGCGTATATAGTGCTCAGTTCGAAAACTAAATGAACAGTCTTAAGAGATTTTTTCTTTCTATATCATTCCAGCTAGACCAGTATTCAGGACCAACATTTCCAGACCCACCTAGCAAGACCCTCCTTTCACCTAGATTTAAATAGTGTTTGTATAGGTAGTTAGAATGGCAAGCGGCGTAGAATGCAGCGTGTGTTTGTCCATACTGGCACCATCGGATGACAGCGTTTGTGTCACCAATTGCGGGCACGTGATGCACCGAGACTGCCATTTCACTTGGCGCGATCAGGTTCGAACGGATTGTCCCGTGTGCCGAAGAGCCGGTTATACCGTCCAGCCGGTTTATCTCGGGTTTAGTACCGGTGAGCCCATAGCCGATGTAGGTGAGTTAGTGTTGTTGCGAGCTGAAGTAAGTGCAAACCAGGAGCAGCGAGCCATCGACCAAGCTGAAATACGCAGGCAGCAGGCGAGGTATGATGAGCTTCAAGCACAATACGACATCCACGTGATGACCCTTCGACGGGAGCAGCAATCTACTCACCAACAAAACATACAGCTCCGCCAGGAGATTAGCCAGCTGCGAGACGACCCGCATGAGGCGATCAGGACCTTGCGAGCCGAGATGCAGGCCATGAGCATTCAGCACGAGCAGAGGAACAATGCGTGGGCGCAAGATTTGGCTCAATTACGGGCAGAACTGCAAACATACCGGTCGGAAAACGAAGAGCTGCACCGAAGACTGGACGCACAGGTCAACATCGACATCCAAGCGCAGCAAGCACGTCGCCGAAATATTGTATATGCCAGAGAGCAGCAAGCCGCCCGTAACTCCTACGAGGAGAGTGTTAACCGCCGCAAGATTTTGGGATATGCCGACAGTAAGGTTACCATTCGGCACCTCTCAGCCTCAGCGATAGCCGATCCGCGACGGGCTGTTGAGGACATCTACGAGCGTTTGCTATTGGAGTTCAAGCCAGAAGAAGTGACAATTGTTAATACGTCTCCGATGGTTCTATATCCGGAGCAACATCAGATAACCCTGTCCTTCGCTACTCCGGGAGGAAAATTTGATATCCTGAGCCGTTTTACGCGACTAAAGGAAACTGGCCGAGCAGCAATACAGCAGCTGGAGGCAAGAGACAGCGCAGCAGCCGTGCGGTTGCATAAGCAAGTTGGTCTTCGGACTTTCGGTCGAAGAGGGATCCGGAATATGCGGTTGGTGAATGACCAAGTGATAGTCCAGCTATCCGGAGAACCGGGACCTCGCGAGATCAACGATGAGTACGAACTGGACCTACTACTCGACCAGCTTCCCCAGTCGTCTCGCGCCGGAACGCAGCCTCCGAGTTCGGAGAACTAAACACCATCAGCAACAAGCAAAGAACCAGCCTGCGTCTACAAGCAGTAGGCCTGATACTAGTAACACCAAGGGCATGAGCCCGGACAAATAACAGGCCAAAACCAAACCAGCACCAATGAAGTAAGTGATAGGGTAAGGTTGACCAAGACTTTACTTCTGGATGCGTCGATAACTAATCCTGCAAGTGATACTGGCAGCCTGTTCAGTAAGGCCCCTGGGTGACCAAACTCTAGCTCTACGCTAGAGGGAGGTCCGGCAAGACTTTACTGTTGGACGAGCCAGGATTAACCTGCAGGAGCGGTGTCGACAACCTATGAGGTAAGGCCCCCGATCGATCGAGCTCTAGCACAAACTTCTTTGGGCCAAGGTTTCCCTCCCATCCTTCGACTGGAGAGTCAACAGGATGGTAGGCTTTGTGGCGGCGCCGTAACGCCGGCAAGGCATAGCAGTACAACAACCACTCTGGTGGTAACCACCCGCATTATTGCCCTGGGAACATCTTTGGCAAATTTGCCATCCCTGACATATGTAAACGTCATGGTGAAATCATTTAATATTTTTGCACACATATTCGGACATAAACAACAGTTTTTCTGGAATATTCCCGAAAAACCTCAATACCATCGCAAAAATAAGTCACGCCACCCGACCAACGGTTTCAGAGTTGATTTCAACTCTTTCGTCAGCCATTTTACCAGAAAATTTGGTTATTCTAGATGATAAAGCGGAAAGTGTAAGTCGTCAGTCGAGTGCGCGCGATAAGTTTCCGAATTTTCTACAATTGTTGAAGTATATAGCTCCCAGAGCCATCATTCTGTTCACTCCAGTTGATTTGGAGAACGCTGTAAGTGATTTGGTGGAATTTATTCCACCCTCAAAGTATTCCAGCGACAAAAACCAACCCATAGGTAAGTAATTCGTGGGTGTATAACAGCCGGTCGCTAATTTCCTTTAAACCAACCCATAGGTACAAACATTTCCGGTCCAGTGCGGCAATCAAGCCGGTTTTCCGACGGCCACTTCAAGCCACCAGGCCGTCCAGATTCGGTTAAGGTAGCCACGACACCAACAAGTGATAACACCGCCGCAGAAGTCGTCCTAAACACCGCCGAATTAGGGTATACCAACGTTTCCAGCGGGCAACAAACACACCATCAACATTGCCATTCGCTGCCCATATTATTAAAGCCAGCTCCGCCATAACTAGGTCAACACCATAAATCACAGAAATATACACAGGTAGCAGATAGACAGCCAGATTTAGTCAGCCAAAAACAGCGTCTGCAGAAAAGGGGGTAAGTCACTGTTTGCCTTTTTGCTTTTTTGATCCTGTAACCGAATCGGCGAAGGCCGCCAGAAAGGTCGAATAAATCGCCCCAGAGGGGTGAAGATGGCTTAAGAATCGGCCGAAATCGCTAAGCCAACATCATTAAAACTAAATTAAACTTCGTTTAAACGCCCCAGAGGATCGAAAACAGCACAACCTAATTGACCAAAACAATAATATGAATGTTTGAATACCCAAAAATTTCAAATAAATCGCCGACCGATGAGCCGGGACTAATTCGATAAGAAAAATGAAATAAATCTCTATAAGGTTAAACGCACAGTAGTAGTGAATTCAATGTGCCTGGTTGGACAATTGGCCTTAAAATATTGTTAGTGTGCCCTTGAAATCGTCCGGTAATATGCTGATTATCGAGATTTAAATTAAGCGATAAGTTTTAAGTGATAAAGTGTTCCAAACTGTGTAATTTCCTAAAAGTGTCTCGGGATCTAGTCGCGGTGTCCGAGGGACAAGTGTAGGTTAATTCGGTCGTATGCAGTGAAACCCGTAAATTCATCAAAAGTTCCCACAAGTATGGTATGCCGTATACGTGACTGGTGAGAATTTTTGAAGAAGGGTTATAAACTAAACTGAACTCCGGAATTTTCGGTTATGTTTTGTTTGGCCATCGGAAAGTACACGTAGGCCTCGAATGACGAGCCTAGAACATTGTGTTTAGTTCCAAAAGACGTGGAAGAAAAGAATTTTTAACGGAAAAGTCCATTTAAAACTGCCATAACCGAGCACAGATTAATGTAGGTTAGATTTTGAAACGGACAAACCGACACTTAAGATTTAAAGAAAGACAAGATCCCTAGATATTTTGGGAATGTTTTAAATCACTTGCCATACTAACACTAATGTACTAGCGAGTAAGTGTCACCACACATGGTGGATAATTTGTTTTGATTTTTGTAAATTAGGAGGATTAATTAGATTGTAAGTGCTAATGGATAGCATAGTTTTAAGGCCTCCATTGGAAACGACCACTTACGATTAAGCGCTTCGCCCTGAGGGGCTAAATCAATCTTATTTTAACTTCAATATAAAATGAGATGAAATTACGAATAACTTTTACTGTGTTTATAGGCGGTCATAAAGTAAGCTCAATTTAAATTTATTAATAAACTGAATTTTATAACGTACTCAGAATTAATTCGTATTATAAATATGATCGGCTAAAGAGGCCGATAGGTAAAGGGTGGAGTAAGCTGTAAGTCATCCAGGTAATCTATCAAATTTGGGACTCTGAAAAACACAGAGTCATGGTGAAACAGTAGGAGTTTCGAGCGGGAGGGTCAAAGCTGACATTAACACCCGTCAGCTCACGAGTAAAACAGGAAATCCTACGTAAACTTTTGCTCCCTCAATTCAAAACAAAACAAAACAAAACATACATCCATTTTATTCAAATTTCCTTTTATTATAACTTTTATTTTACAGGTCATCTATAGTGTTATCATCCGTTTAGTTTTTTATCGTGTGTTCCTTTTTTTGTTATAAAATTAACTTCGGGCTCCGTTTATTTAAATTTTATGTCGAAGAATCCGTTTGTGTGAAATTAAAGACTCGGTATGTTTTCTAGTGTTCAGTGGCAGGCTGTAGTTGTGTCGATGAGTGAAAGATCCCCCCCGTCCGGCGAGTTCCAAGCCCGGCATACGCAAGGCATACTGAGCAACTCACTCGATCAGCACGTAAACTCGCGAATCAAATTTTTTTCAAAAAATTGCAGACCACACTGCCACACTGACATAATGGTACTCAACGTGTAGACTCCCAAGGCTGGTTTTTTCAGACCCTGAGCTAGGGTGTCGTTCCCTCGTTGGTCGCTGACGTAATGGCGCCCAATATGGTGGCCCGAAGCTCCACCGCCTGAGTCAAAGGAGTCATAAACAATTTGAGGCTTGCTTGTTAGTGGACCCTGACAGCTCAGGGCTTTAACTGCATCATTTCTTAAAATGATACTTTTCCCAACAATTTCCATTTCCCTTGAATTACATACAATGAAAATTCTAATGTTTACATTTTTTTGTTTGTAAACAACAATCTGTCAAATGAAATGAAATCAGTCAGTGTGGACGGGTTGACCGGTTTTGAAACCATTTAGCTCGAAATCATCCGGTGGAGAAGCCTTATTTGGTTCATCTCGTTGGTTGTGTAAAAAATTTAGATCTTTTTTAGTAATTCGGGCCTTTAAAAGCGGCTTAGCTGATAATGAGCCTGTTTTTTTAATCCCTGCTAAACTAATTTTTCGACCACTTTGTATGGGGAGCTAAGCGATATTAAGCGATTTTAAGCGGCTCCCCATACAAAGTCGTCGAAAAATTAGTTTAGCAGGGAATAAAAAAACGGTCAATATCGGCTAATATTTTAAGTCGAAGCGTGTCTTAATGACGGCGGCGTGATCTTCAAAAAATTATCTACGACGGCGGCACACCGGAAAATTTTTTCCGGCTTCGTTCTCTTGCATATATGCAAAAAAATAGTATAAGTTAATTTTGTTGATTAGAAACAACGTTGTATACGACAATTTCAACCAAATTGTCGTAAATATCTCAATTTCGTAGTTGTCAAAATATATGCGAAATTGAGCAATTTCAACTTAATTTCAGCCCAAATTGCAAAAGGCTTCAATTTCGCGCCAACCTGAACAGGGCAATACGACGAATTTACGCAACGAATTTCTACCGACAAGTTCGTCGTGCTGTGCGAAATTCGTCGTTCGTCCGAATTGTGTTTCTACCTTGAGTTATCGGAGTTATACGGCATTTACACCGATCAAGATTAGCGCATTTCGAAGGTTAATTCCGTTAACCAACGCGCTACATGTGTAATTTAATTTAAAGCAAAAAACCATTAAAACTTTTTTGAAGCTCACGCCGTCGCCGATATGAATGACTCTTATTAGTTTAAACTGTGAGCCGATTTTATCGACTGACCCGATTTGACCCACTGATCCAATTAGAAAGTTTCAGTTATTTAAAAAACATCCCAAATTTGTACAAAACTGGCAAAAGCAATAGCTGCCAACTTAATTTGTCTGTTGTGCCGCCGTCTTCGACAATTTTGTTTCCGCGCGGAATCTGCCTAAGCACGGTGTTGCCAACTGAAATGTCAGTTTAACCTCAAGTTGGGTGGTGTAAACGGCAAAAATTAGAGAACAAGGTTAACGTTAACCTGGCCGCGATAAACGGGGATGTAAATGCGTTATAATAAATTTATAATGAATGTGTTTTCCATAAAAATGGCTTATCTTTTTGCTGCTAACAATTATAAGGGTGGTATTCTATAAGTCGTGAATCAGTCACTTCGCGTTACTTTTGTCGTTTTGGTAGTTTATAAAACGTTACAACTGTTCGGTGACTACCTGCGTTAAAGTACGTTATTTAATGGTAGTTTATAAAACTCAACGCAACGTTTTTGATCACTTCAGCTGTCAAATTGAACACGCCGCAGTTCTTCGCGTTAGTTAAAGAAATTACAAATTTAAAGAAAAATGTCGATCGAGGATAAGCAGATGGAAGTATTTTGCATTTCATTGCTTATAAATAGTTGCCAATTTTGGCTGAAATGCATTCGACGGATAGAGCTCAAACTAAATAATTCAAAATTATACTGTTTACGCACTGAAATTCCTATTTACAATAATAAAATTAGAAATGGAACGTTAAAATAAATAATGCGTTACAAAACTGTTATAATTATATTTAAAAATTATAGGCATCAGTTTATGTTGACAATAATAACAAATGAACCAATACATTACAATCAATACATACGCCAAATGGCACGTGATTTTGAAAAGACAACTAATTTAATATAGATGGGGAAATTTATTGGACATTGAAATTTATTGGACATTAATATAGGTTTTTTACACATTTTATGTGAATATTGTTGGTATTTGCAGTATTATAAGTAATAGCAATCTTAAAATCTATTGATCTACTGAAATAGAGCTAAATTTTTGAATCTTTTTCATTCTGAGCATTTCACTCAAGATAACGTTTTCTGATCTATAATTGTTTATTTTAGTCTTGCAACCCTATTAACCGCATATGTCAGTGACAGCTTTCGTAAATAAACGCAAGCGCGAAGTGATATATAAACTAGCATTTTTTGGGACTTTCGGGACTTTTAGAATACTACCCTGGATGCCCTTTTGACCATTTTAAGATTTACTTATCTCTAATTTTTGACAAATTTATTAATACCGCATTTACACCACACAAGATTAACGCATTTCGAAGGTTAACTCCGTTAACCCGCGCTAAGCCAGTAGATTAGTCATACAAACTGAACTTTAATTTTTTACATCATTATGCATTTTGATGTAACACTGTTAGTTAATAAAAATATGCAGCCATAATAAAAACTTACACAAAAACTTTAATCCAATTTAACCTCAGTTACTTCAAAATCATCCCAAATTTGTACAAATTTGTAAAACAAATAGCAACCAACTTAATTTTTCTGTTGTGCCGCCGTCTTCGATAATTTAGTCTCGGTGCGGAGTTTATCTAAGCACGGAGTTGCCACCTGAAATGTCAGTTTAATCTCAAATTGGGTGGCGTAAACGGCAAAGATTAGATAACAAGGTTATCGCTAACCTGGCTGCGATAAACGGCGGTGTAAATGCGTTATTACAACAATTTTCCACTACTGTCACTACTCAAAACAGCAACTGCGGTGTTGGTCGTTATCAGCCAGTCAGTCGTGTTGGGGTTTCTTTGAGTTCCCATAAAATTTTAGTTTTTTCGAATTTATTACAAATAATCTATTAACAAATCTGTATATAAATGAAATTTTAACTAATTGCAATTAATTATCAAAAATAATATTAACGATTTGCTGCTCCGCCTGTAGAGATAAAACGTGTTAAAAAGAAAGGTGCTTCTTTTCCTTGTGACGACATTGACACATTATTCGACAAGCAACAACAACTTGGTTGTTCCTAATTGAATTACACACACACGCTCGTATGCGTTCGCCGTAAATTCGTTTACACTGCATAACAAAAGAAGCTCAATAACAAAAAGGAAAAGTCAAAACACAACTAAAAAAATCTTATAGCAAGGCAGAAGGCACAGAGCAATAACAACTGGAGCAAAGAGTGACCAAAAGCATTCAATAAATAATCATAACAATAACAAAGCATTTCGTCATTGCTATTTTCATCACATCGTCGTCTGATATCAAGCAGAGCAATTGTGGCAACTACATAAAGTAACAACGAAAAACTAATACGAGCTAAAAGACTGAAGAAGAAATACCCGAAAATACTGAGTGGGATTACGTGTTTTGCCGTCTGTCTGTATTGATAGAGCAACAAGGAAAACGATTATAAAAGCCCCATTTTTATTACGATTCGAATAACTTAAAACTATTGAACCATGGCCCAGTCTACAACCACAGCAGCGGCAGCAACAACAATAGCTGCATCACCGACAACCGTTGCTGGTAGCGGCTCCGCTAATGTAGACGATGTGTCTTCTGGTTTGCCCTACGACATAAATGACATCAAACATTGCTTTGACAATCTAATTGTTATTGATGCAGGCGCCAATCTCACTAACAAAAAATATAGTCGAGATTTGGACTCGGTTATACAAAGAGCTAAAGATGCCGGTAAGTAATATGTAGTATAAAAGATGTAGAATTATCGCACTTATAACCTTCAAAATGATTGAACAAACAAAAGCGAATTGGTGGAATGCATAGCATAAGGTTAATTGGTCAGAAGGGGCGTAGTAGACCTTTGTATGAGGATGCAGTAGTCGTGTATTCTAATTCAAGAGGTTCAAGGTGCAACATCTGTTTTTATGTATTTATAAGATAAATTATAAAATAAAGTGTTATTGTGAATACAATCGGCGGGTTTTTTATTCCCCGCTAAACTGATTTTTCGAGCAATTTGTATGAGGAGCCGCTTAATACGAAGAACATAAAGCGGAATCATATAAATACATATGTCCCATATTTATATCCGTCCCCATACAAAAGTATGTCTCATTATTATGGAAATTTCGTTATCTTCAAAAGCAAAACTGATCAATATGTACAGTTTAATTTATGTTTACTTCGCTTTACGGTTTTTTTTCTTTCTCATCTAATGAAGCCGAAGACGACACAAGATGGGTCTCCCCAATTCAAAAGTTTGCATTCGTCTGAATAAACTTTTGGTTTTTGTTTGACAAGAAATGCCATGTTAGTGTATACTTAGTATGACCTCTACGAAATATTAAAATAAATGGCTGCAATAAATCCAGAACAATCAGCCCAACTATTCCCAATGCATTAAATTATTCTTTAGATCACGTTAGTTTTCCGTAAAGAGTCGCTAGTAACATACATATAATTCAGCAGACTATAGAAATCATTGATTCGAATGTACAAATAATACATGCTGGTCTAAAACAAGGGCTAGGGAACCTATCTAAACGTCAGTCCAGTTATATCGCAAAACCTAAGCAACTTTAGTAGCAATTTCTTAAAATAAAAAATAATTTAAAAAGATATAAATTAATAAATAAAATTAAATTAAACGACAGTATTTCATTTCATTATTGGCAACATAAATACCTGCAAAAAAAATCAAAATTCATTACGGTAAAATATTTGACGGAAATAATATACTACAGTGTATCACAAAAATAAGTATACACTTTGCAATTTCCACGAATATCATATTTGTTCGTACTTTGCTTTTATCATACTCCAATTTCTGTACTAGTTGTTAACACTTGCTACGATATTCGTTACAAAAACAAAAAAAAATCAAAATTGACGGCATTGTAGGAAAATAGTACCAGAAAAGTTTAAGTCTGAAAGTTACACGCAAAATAAACCGTGTTCGGGACGTCCCAATGTGTTTAACAGCCAAGAAGAAAGGGTTATTGTAAGTTAAGACACACCCAAACAAAGGTGCACCAAAAATACATACAGAAATTGAAGAAGAGGCTGGAAAAACATTGCAATTCAGGAACTACTATTTGCCGTGTGTTGCACAGACCTGGATATCATGGCTAAAGTATTAGAAAGTCACTTAACCCGTCAGAAGAGAGTAAATTTCACTAAAGAGTATATAAACCACCCTAAAACGATCTGGAACACTATTATTTTTTCTGATGAGAAGAAAATAAATCGTCATGAATCTGATGGCCGTCATAAAGTTTAGAGAAAACCCAATTCCGAAATAGAGTCAAAAAAACAATGACTGGCAGTGTAAAACACGGTGGCGTTTCGGTATTCGTTTCGGGATGCATGGCGGCATCTGGGGTTGGAAAACTTGTTTTTATTGACGGAATTGTGAACAAGTATTTACATCTCAATATTCGGAAAAACAATTGGAAAGAAAGTGCCATGGAATTAGTACTGAAAGACACGTTCATATTTCAACAGGACAATGATCCGAAACATACGTCTCTCATTGTGAAGGGTATGTGTTGTATCACATAAAACTCCTCAATCGCCAGATGTCAAGCTCAAAGATCTCATCTTGGTCGGCAAGTAAGAAAATGGGAGATAAAAGGGAGAGATGATCTCAAAAATCTTACTGGGGAAGAATGGTTGAAAATTTCAAGTTCTGTGACCCAACTGTTGGTAGATTCAATACAATCACGACTTCATGAAGTTATAAAATATAAGGAATACCCTATTAAATACTGATTTCTTAAAATATGGTTAATGAATCACATACATTATTAATGAAAATCAAAATATACGCACTGTGTACTAACTTTTGGGATGTTAATTTCCTTTTGGACTTCATCCCATACAATTAAACAAATGCACGAATATTTTCCACTTTTTTAAATTAATATTGAATACTGTAGCTCTGTTCGAGTACTCGAAAATGTGTGCAAATTTTTACTGGATCCTGTTCGTTTACTCCAAAAGTCCAGTAAATGAGAGCCAGAGAGCGATGATTTTGACAGTTCGATGTTAGAGATCTTGGAAATTTTTTGGGAGAAATTTTACCCAACAAAAATTTACAAGATACAACAGCTGTTTTATGTACATAAACAAATAAAAGTGGAAAATAAATCAACAACGGCAGAATTAATAGGTTTGTTCGAGAACTTTTCCAGCAAAAAATAGCAAGCAAAAACTATCTGGAGAGTAAGAATGATTTTACTCTCTCAATAAAAAATAGCACAAAAAGTACGCGAACGACATCCAGCAAAAAGTAGCAAGAAATCAATGTCTGTTAGTAAACAGCTGATTCGTGTTTTCGTCTTTGGGTTTAATTTTATTGTTTTTTCTACCTCAAGTGCAGCAAGTTCATAAATTGTGTGAAAAAAAAATTATTTAACAACAAATTAACAAATTCCATTAAAATGATTAAATAAACATATTTTCTTACTTACCTCTGCCATTGTTAAATTTGTTCTTTCTTTTGATAATTTTGTTTGTTTACTTAAAACCCAGCACAAACCATCAACTTCTCCATCATTGAACTGTCAAAATATTCACTCTCTGGCTCTCTCGTTGCTGGCTGTTGGGAGTTATCGAACACTTTCCAGCAAAAAATAGTGATAATTAGTGCTAATTATCACGTTCTCGAACAAACCTAATTACAAATAAGTTTTTTAATATTTGATTGAATATATAACTGAAATTTGCCAAGAAAATTGATAGCAATAATGTGCAGTGGCATTCAGCAAATTATGGTGAACCAACGACGTCATAACCAATGCTTAGAAAAAAAAAACATTTGGATAAACGGTTGGTGCGCAGCATTATTGGTTCAAAGATCATAAAAAATTAAATCCATGCCATACACAGCAGGTTTTAGACAATAAAGAATTATATTGAAAATATTGAAAAGTTGCTAGGTTTTGCGCAGCTGAAATTTATTTGAGTATATATTAATTAGGTGAGTTCGAGAACATGATAATTTGTAAAAATTATTACTATTTCTTACTTGATAGTTTTCACTTACTCCGAAAAGAGTAAAGAATTTGTTAGGCTTGCCCTTCAAGAATCATGTTGATCTTCGTATTCTCCAATCTTTTTACCGGCTTATAGTATCGAATTCTCCACCATTGTTACGAAACAAGTTTGTCTTTGGTACACCTGTAAGAAATCCACAACTTTTGTTTCCTAATCGTATTGCCACTTATATTTATGATCGGTCATTTCGCGTTAGAGTTACCAGAATTTGGAATAGTCTTCCATTGCAACTGCGAAACTTTTCTTTTTTCTATCCACGTCTTTCGGAAAATTTCCACAGAATATACGCTATTTAACTTTCCATAAACAGGGTGTATTAATTTAATTGTTATTATTAGTGAATGTATTGTTTTTGGCTGGGGAGCCATTTTTAAAGTTTATACTGTTAGACAGATTATTCTGTTAGACAGATTACACTATAGACATTTCCTACAGGGATAGTTTAATTGGCCTTTGTTGGCTTCTTGTATTACAATCGAATGAATAAAACAAAAAAAAATATTTTGACAGTTCAATGATAGAGAACTTCAAGTTTTTACTGGAGAAATTTTTGCCAGTAAGAATTTACAAGTAATAACATATGTTTTAAAACATACATACATATGTATTATGTAAACAAACAATATTGGGAAGTAGAAAGAATATAAAATAATAAATTAATCATTGGAATTTTATTTTTTAAGAGAAAATATGATATTTGAATGCTCTGTTTTTAATCTTTAAGTATTTCTGTTATAAAAAGAAGACAGATTTGGTGATTTGTAATGTTTTGTTCGAACTGCGTTTGTTGGTTCTTCCAATGTTTACAATGCAAATCAGCTGTTTACATACAAAGTTCTTATTGCTTGCAAGTTTTTACTTGTACTTTTTGTGACATTTTTTACTCAGAGAGCAAAATCATTCTTACTCTCCCAAAACTAGTTACTTGATAATTATTACTGGAAAAGTACTCGAACACAGCGATTTTGTTTTCGTCATATATTTTACCGTTATGATTTTCGATTTTTTGTTTTTGCATATACATACATATATACATATGTTGGCAATAATGAAATACTGTATTTTATTTATTTATTTTTTTTAATTTATATATTTTTAAAATATTTTTTATTTTAACAAATTGCTACAAAAGTTGCTTAGGTTTTGCGTAATACATGTCAGCGCGAAATTGCATGTCAGAGCTGTCCTTATATTAAAATTTTCCACCAAACGTTTCTAATGATGCATTTGTCTGTTAAATAAATAATGAGCTACGCTCCCAAATCGCAAACAAACAGCGGTTTGTCTTCAATCAAGATAATGGCTATCTAATAGCAATCTATAGCTTAATTAATACTTGAATTCAAAAAAAAAAATAAAGGTGTAAATATACATACATATTTGAAATCATATTGTCTGGTTTTGTTGTTAAACAAAACTCATGGCAATTTGAAAGTCTTTGTTCATAAACCCTAATGTTTGTTGCTACTGTGTCATGGATTCAAATAGCTAGATATTGGTACTTCACAGCCAATTGGATTAGTGTTTAACGGAAAACGCTAGCAAGCAATACATCTCAATGATACTTGGAATGACTGTAAACAAGAAAAAGTAATATTTGCAATTCTATAGTTAATCATTTCAGCTCATTCAAGTAACCGCTCTTTTTAGTTCAACTCAGCAGAATGAACTAATTCGATCATTAAATTCATTGTAACACTTTAGTTTGACAGTTCATATGAACTATAAGCTAAACAACTCACTTCACTTCAATTCGTCGCTTTAATTCAATACATGTGAACAGAAACGCCATATGCAAATATGGTATAATTTTTATAATAAATCGCCAGATTAAAGTCACTACTTGATATAAGCCTAATTGCAGTTCAAAATTTAGATGAATTTTGCGATTGGTTTCTCTAAGATATTGGCTTGTGTGTATTTTTTTTTTTAAATTTCATTCATTGTACATAGATTGAAATAAATTAAATGAAATGAAAAAGAGAGCATGTGCACTAGAAAATGACGGAGAGAACTGCACAATTGAAATACAAAAAATGTTGACACAAGTGAAACACAATCATCTGTTTCACAATAGTTAATCGTTCAATTGAAATAGTTCGTTCTTGACCAACACAACTCTATGCAAGACTCGTTGAATATGAATACGAATTAATTAACAGTTTCTCGATCTCGAACGAAACCCATTCGCTCGAACACAACTCAAAATTTGTTTTCCTAAGTCGAAAGCTTTCGTTCCACTGGTTTTATGTTTGTTCATAGATGACAATGATTTCGTTATAGTGAAACCCAAAATGTACCGAACATTTTTAATTTTCGTTCGACTAAAACGAACAAAAGATTAACGACATTGCCACAGACTTTACATTCACTTCAATTTCCATTTTAAACACCACTTACGAATCAAATTAACAACTCCAATAAGATTTTCGTCAACATTTATGTAAATCTAAACACAAACTATAAATATTTTAATAAAAAACATTCGTCAGGTTCTTAATTTGGGCAAGAGACGATGCCAAAAAATGCAGTGAATGTGAAGGTGGCTTACATGATCAGATCCTAAGTTCGACATCGAGAAACAGCAATGGAAACATAATACGAATAGTCTTCTCCTAGTTTCATTTCACTTATATATTGTACAAAATTATAACTTCAAAGCCTATTGTATTAAACAAATACAATATTCCACTTAAGTAAAATGCGGAATTTGAACCCCACGTTATTTCGTAGCCGATGGTCAATTTGACATTCATGAAGTGACAGATTATTAGGTAAAGATAAGAAATTTACGAAATGAATCGCTTTACGCTTGAAGAAAATTCGGAAATATTAAACACTTTCTTCCAAAGGTCTAAGTCTGAAGATTAGCATTTTTACCGAAAAATCATATGCTCATTTTCACCGCATTTCACGTTAACAAACAAAATTGTCGCATCTGGCCCTTGGAAAATCCACGCGTCGTCCATAGAGGCATTGGGTAGATCGAATTAGTTGTGGAGCCCATTTGAACGATGTGTGTTTCATCCATAAATGTCAAAGATGGTCTGAAATCGCGTCCAATGTACGGCCGACTTTAGTTGTCTAATTTCTAAACTCACTCATTTTTAAAGAAAACTGTTATATTTCGGAAGGAAAAAAGAAGAGACACAACTAAATGCCGCATCTAAATAAAGGCCTGTAGATATTGAAGAACTTTCCCACGAAAGGTGCTATTAGACATGTCAAATAGGTTCCAATATATACGATTTATCCATACGTCGATCCAGTTTCGGTATAATAATTTGCCTGCAACGGGTGCAATGCGAGAAAACAGGAAGTTTCCATAGAAAATCAAGACATTCATTACGATACGATTTATAAAAAAGAAACATGGAACAGTAATCAACATAGTAGTATTTTGCATAAGTGGCATATTGTACTTGTTTAATTGGCCAATAGGCTTTAAGTTAAAATTTTGTATAATAAATGAAAATTAAATTATAGAAGGAACTGTCCCAGAAAGGTGCAACACATGGGGTGACGTGGGCACAACGATTGAAAGAAAGTAGATACAGCATAGCTCAATTGAAAGCTAAATTAACGCGCTTCATGTTACGTCTAATAGTACCTGCGTATACTTCTAATGCAGTATAGTATATTGGGCATAATCAAATCATACACTAATCTATGCTTTACATGGCATGGAAGGATGAGATTGAAGGATGAGGATGAGATGAAAAACAAAATTTGAAAAATATGTAGCACCCTAATTTACATCAGCATGAGCGTTTTTATCGGACGGAAACACATCTTTTGTATGCAGTAGTTTGTATTTACATGTTTCAAACAATAAGTTGGAATTTTTGTTATTTAGAAAATGCCTGAATATTTAATCTTATCTATTGTATGCATTATCTAACATAAAACACGCCCAGAACACGCTCAATATGAATATATAGCTAAGTGTATTCACAAGTCTTCTAAATATGAATAATCGTCTTCTTGTGTATAATAATCTTCTACACATGTTTGTAGAGTATTATATGTAAACATCTATGTAGGTGCACCACTGATCGATGCTCCGACACAAAGAAGAAAGAGAAAAGGAAAACATGAATCGTCTTCTTCCCAAGTGATTTGTCTTTAAGGGCGTCGTCCGACTTAATGTGCGTATGTGGGCGATATGACCTCTTGTTTGTTTATTTTTTTGAGCAGACACAAAGAGTGCATGTATCATCATATCACTTGATTTTCATCTCCAATATTTTTGTTTATGTACCTATGATATGCCATCATTAGTTTTCATATTGAAAATGAAAGAAAATATTTTGATAGCTCTGTTTACTGTTGTGTTTTCTGTTATTGAAGGAATTATTTTCAAGTTTTCTTTATGTCGATTACAACTTATCACTTTATCTTGTATATGTTGTTGTTATTCCAGGAGTTCAAAAGATCATGGTTCCCGGCACATCGGTCAAATCAAGCAAGGAAGCCCTACGACTCACTCGCATTTATCCCGACATTATATACTCGACTGCTGGCATACATCCACATGACTCCAAATCGATCATCGAAGATCCTAGTTGTTGGTTTGAATTTCAAGAAATTGCAGCCTCTCAGGAGTGCGTTGCCATTGGCCCCTGTGGTTTAGATTATCAACGTGACTTCTCCGAACCCGAGGTGCAGAAAGAGATTTTCGAAAAACAACTGCTATTGGCATGTAACTTGGGTAAAGCTGTGCTTATACACGAACGCTCCGCCCAACAAGATGTTCTGGATATACTAGACAAGTAAGAGATTGTGATGGATTGAATCATAATTTTGTAACGAATGAGTATTATTTTTTAGATTCGAGAATTTGCCACCGGTGATCGTTAGAAGTTTTATGGGTACAGCTGAGGAAGCTATTAAATATTTGGACAGAAGGTTCTATATTAGTTTAACTGGTTATTTATGCAAGGTAAGTAGTTGTATATAAGATGTTTCCCACATTGAACGGAAAGAAAAATAATAATCATTATTATATACGTGTCGACACAATTTGACAGTTGTTGCTGTCGCAGGCGATACACTAACTTCTCAGTATTTTTTTATTTCGGGCGATGTCACAGTATACGAGGGCGGATCAATAAGTCCGTGACTTTTTGAATGAAACACAGTTTTTTTTTTACAAAAAAAAATTTATTTTTTACCCGCGCGTTAATGGTCAATTGAATTTTATTAAATTTTATTTGCACCCGCGCGTTAATGGTCAATTGAGAGCAAACGCGGCACCCATCTTGTAGACAGCTTTCTTAAACCCAACTGATCATTTAAAATCGAAACCACACTGCCATATGAAATGCCTATGGCATCAACAATCTCACGCACTTTTACTCTTCGATCGGCCAACACCATATCGTGGATTTTTTCGACATGCAATGACGACTCATGGATTACGTGTGGATTGCTGTCCGACCAATAACGCATACTTTGCTTATTGACGAAGCCATTCATCCAGAAATGAGCCTCATCATAAATTGGACGTAGCGCCCTTAAAGTTGAGGCCACTGACTCCAAATTTCGGTAGTAAATTTTAATAATTTCGACTCGTTGTTTGGCTCGTATATCTTTCCATGATGAAAAGAGCGGGAAAAAATATGGCGTCGTTTGCTGTCCCTATCGATTTACTTTTGTAGCGTCTCTGTTGAAAAACCCGTTATATGGTAGAGGGCGGTTCAATAAGTCAGTGACTTTTTGAATGAAACACATTTTTTTTATGCAAAAAAAATTTTTTTTTCAACATAATCTCGTTTTAGCTCAAGACATTTAGTCCAACGTTTTTCCAATTTTTGTACCCCTTCCAAAAAATAGGATTTTTCGAGGTCCAAAAAAAGGCATTTGTTTGATCAATAATTTTGATCGTTGGAGCTAAATCTTTTTCCACTGAGCCATTTTTTAGGTTTGGAAATAGGAAATAGTCACTGGGGGCTAACTCCGGAGAATATGACAGATGAGGTACCAATTCGTAGCCCTATTAAACAACTCCAAACAATCCTTTGAAGTTGTCACACGATTACGTTAATGTTCAATTGAGAGCAAACGCGGCACCCATCTTGCAGACAGCTTTCTTAAATTCAATTGATCATTTAAACCACACTGCCATATGAAATGCCTATGGTATCAAAAATCTCACGCACTTTTACTCTTCGATCGGCCAACACAATATCGTGAATTTTGTCGACATTTTCGGGTGTATTGACCTCAATTGGCCGTCCAGAACGTTCAGCGTCATTTGTACTTGTGTGGCCACAACGAAAGTCAGTAAACTACTTTTTTACCATTGAGATCGATGGTGCAGAGTCTCCATAGTATTTTTTTCCTTTTCCTAGGTTTGATTCACGGTTTTTATTTTGGAAAAAATAATGTTTAATGAGCACTCGAAATTCACTTTTTTCCATTTTTAAAAAAGTGCACGAGGTTGTATATTTTGAACAGCTGTTAGTTAGTAAGTAAATGACGGAACTTGCTCAACATTTGACAGTACTCTATTAACAGGTGGTACTTGATGGGAGCAGTATTGTATTTCATATAACTACGAGAGAAGTTCGAGAAGTCACGGACTTATTGATCCGCCCTCGTATAATGCGGTTATCTAAATACGCCGTTGATTGACAACAATCACTGACGATAACGCCTTACACAATCAGGGTAAATGTAAACTATTGTTTAGCCAATACATCGAAAACTTCTTATACGAAAATGTTTGGTTTTATTTATTTATTTATTTATTTATTTATTTATTGAAAACATATTTTATAAATAAATTTATAAAATACAAAAGGAACAGGCGCAGGGTAACCAAGACCATATGCGCGCATAAGGTTAAAAATTATATAATTAATTAAAGTGTTTAATAAAAATGTTTATATTCATACATTGTTTAGCGAAATTCAAAAGAAGTTTGTAGTAAAATATGATGAAGATTGATTTAGACATTAGATATAGCATGCCTGCTCAAAGCTTGTAAAATTTTGTTGAATTGATGGTGAGT
Organism: Phaonia tiefii; assembly: GCA_963931995.1. Taxonomy (NCBI): domain Eukaryota; kingdom Metazoa; phylum Arthropoda; class Insecta; order Diptera; family Muscidae; genus Phaonia; species Phaonia tiefii. Next base: position 25,188,803 of record OZ008367.1, read on the forward strand.
CGAACAGTCTAAAAGGATCGGTAAAGGTTCATCGACTCTGGATATGGGGCATTCCGTCAGAACGTGTCGAATATCAATGTTGCAGCCGCAGTTGTCACATTGTACATAATCGGAATTATCGTAGTAGTGCCCCGAATTGAATAGTGGTAAATTGGTCTATTATAGTCTGGATTGTGGGATCTCAGAAAACTTTGAGAATTTGCCCATTCCGCTCGGTGTTCCATTTTCTGTATTGTCCTAAAAATGTTATTAATTATACGATCAAAGCAGGGAATCTCAAATATCATCGGCAAGTTGATGGCTTCCTTGGCTGCATTATCAGCAAATTCATTTCCTACTATACCAATGTGTGAGGGTACCCAAATCAGTTGAATTGGGTGCAATATAGAAGCATTTCTTACAAGCTTGTCATATTTCCCCCTTTTGTTGTATATTGACAGCCTGATGTTTGTTGTACAACTGAATATCCAGTTAAACCATAAAGTACCATGTCTGGTGAATATGTTTGGTTTTATATTTGTTTCCGTAGATTAGATGACTCCTGTGAAAATTATGCCCATTGTGCAACACGCTTATATTTTTAAAGAAATAATGAGAAAAAAAAGCGTATCAGTCTAAATTTTTTCCTCACTTTTGTTAATTTCTAAAAAGGGACACTTTCTACATGCAACATTTTCTCTTCTGTCCTTGATTTATATAATATTCTATGTTTGCCGGAAATTTTGGGTGCATACTCTTTTGGAACATTCGATTAATTTTGCCAAACTTTATAAACACTTTAGTTTTATAAAGCCGTCATACACAAGTTGTGCGCAGAAAGACACTATTTCCTATATGGTGAATGAGAGAAATCTTTAATTTTAATAATTTGTGTGTTAATTGGGATCTACACAAATAATTGTACTTTAACACTTCATTACATTTAGATATATTTCATTGAATATCCCATTTGTATATTTTTTTCACTGGATATCCCTTCGTGGCCGTCGTTGGCGCAATGGTTATTGTGCGCGCCTCTTGTAGTTACATAAGATCCTGTCTTCGAACCCTGCTCTGGCCGCCTTAAATTGCTTTCGGCGGCGGTCACCTCGCATAGTGACGGCGACACTGTCGAGTATTTAGCCATGAAAAAGCTTCTCAAAATACCGTTCGGAATCGGTGTAAAAACTGTAGGTCCCAATCGGTGAGTGATTAGAAAGCGCACAGCTCACTGGTTGACAAAAATTACTCTCAGTTGATGTGTTTTGTACTTTTGATTTGATACGCGGCTGCAAAAGTATCGCACAGCACAACCCGAATCCTATCACCGTTTCTTCTTTGAAAGTATATTTTCTATAAGTTCTCCAAGTACTTGATCAGTTGTGACATTGGTACCTTCTGTAGAAAATAGGCCAAGTATCTTTCGACGAAATTCATTTTGACATAGATCTTTACCGATCACAATGAAATTTTGTGATAATTGTTAGAGGAAGCTTAGCTTGGCATTGAAAATGGGTGTCATAGCCATGCCACTTCCTCCCATGCAAATCTAGTACAAAATCGTCTTTCCTTTTCACGATAAATGCGATTAACTTGAACTTAGGTGTTGTTGAATATTCTGCAAAAATTGGGTGATCTGATGCACACAAAAATTCCCGTAAAACACACTGATCTGAATTAAATTTAGTGTAAACATGCATATATTTCGTAAAACACCAGTCAGTTACTGAAAAGGGGTGATTTTGTCACACCCATTTTAGAACCTCCCCTTCAAAAGCCGGTATGCGCGGTCGCTCCTATAAAACACAACCAATCTTAATGAAATTCGATTCTGGGTAATATTTTTTCAAAAACCACTATAATTGGAAATCTTGGACAGATAATTGCCTAGTAGATACAATAAATCTCGAAAAACACAACTTAAATGCCTGTTCTGATGTCACTTCACAGAAATGTGATTTATTACCACTGAAATTATATTATTAAATCACGTGATTAGGAATCTACCAATCACATGGTTGTTTTTGATTCATAATTGACTTGAAAGATTTTAATAAAATGCTGAAATATATAATTTGAAGTGTTCTTTATTTACTTCAGTTATAAAATTTTATGTTCTCCCATTTACATTTTGACATCTCCCCATTACATTCCAAGAATGGACAGGGGAGAGCTTCTAACAATGAGAGAGCCGTGCGCTTTATAGTTTTACACTTACTGATTGTGACCGTCGGTGGTGCAATGGTTAGTGTGCGCGGCTCTTGTACATGAGATCCTGGGTTCGAACCCGGCTCTGACCACCTTCAAATTTTCTTTCGGCGGCAGTCACCTCGCATAGTGACGGCGACACTATCGAGTATCTAGCCATGGAAAAGCTTCTCAAATTACCGTTCGGAATCGGTGTAAAACTGTAGGTCCCAATCAGCGAGTAAAAACTGGAAAGCGTACAGCTCAGTGATTGTGAGAAGTTCTCCCCAGTCCCTTCATGGGATGTAATGGGAAACCATTTATTTTTTTTTTTTTGTGACCTACAGTATTTACACAGAATCCGAACGGTATTTTGAGAAGGTTTTTTTTTAAGAATAGATACTAAAAAAATACACATAAAAGACTGCTTATTTTGGTCCTTTAAAAAAAACATTTTCTGTTTGTTGTCAGCTGATTTGAGATCTTCGAAAAAATAGAGAGAGAGAGATCACCAGAGTTGAGAAAAGTAGGTGTAATATATATATGAGTATTAGGGGTAGTCTATTTTTGTAACACCTACTTTACATGGCATAACACGATGAGGAATAGTAAAAAAATGATAACTGCGTTTTTAGTTTTTCGATTTATTTCAAAAACTTCACGCAGAATTTAAATTGAAAAAATTCATATGTTATATGCGAAGAAGAAGAAGACAAATTTTGATTTAGAAGCAATAAAACTAATTTAAGTACAAGACAAATACATTTTTATAGTAAATATACGTTTTAGTTCATTATTTAATTAATTTTTATATTATTTGAGATAAACTTAAGATTTAAACTATATTCAGATTTACAAAAAGGGTAAATTTCCTGAATAACTTTGATGGCTCTTTCAGCGCAAATATTAGATCTTTTTAAATTCAGAATGGCAGAATCTTCCTTTACCCAGTGTTTTAGAAAACACTTATGCGCAGTTCCGAATTGCTTGACGGATTTTTCCAATATTTCAAAATCATTGTTATGAAAACGGTGATCCGAGAACCAAACATCATACCATGCGCTGCATATGAATTGGCAAATTGGCAAAAGTTGTATTCTGTGTTCCGGTATTAGTATGAACGTTAAAATCGCTAGAATAGCTCTAGAATTCCATCGAGCGTTGCTGAGCGCTGGTAAAACTCTAAATTTTATGTATGGGAACTTGTTGCTTACTTCATAATATTTAAAATATTGCCCTAGTTCATATAAAAATTGCATGTCATCACGCCATTTAATAGATCTTAAGGTCAACTTTTCTTCGTTTTGTTTGTAGTTTTGTTTTAGGTTTTCGTAGTTCATAATCAATTCGGTAAATATGTCATAACTGATGTTTGGCGATGTCGACTTTCCACTTAGTAACTCATTCATCACATGCTTCAAAATTAAATCTAATACATGATGTTGGCATCCAATATACTGCGGTGGGGACAAATGTTTTTCCTTAAAACAATTCTGCAGTAAACGAACAACTCCACTTTTAACCCCTGTATTAACGTTTGTTGTGTCACTAACAATCATTTTTATGGAATTCCAAAGGTTAAATTTATCCAAGACATTCCTTAAAAAAGTTATAGAAAGTTAATTAATGCTCTAAAAATATATTATTAAATAGAAACCTTCAAAAATTGACAAACTTTTCCCGATTTCAAGAACCATTGCCGCTACTCTTACTTCTTTAGTTTCATTTGTTAACACCACGGCCTGCACTTCTTTCTTCCCAAATTTCTTGCCGTCGAAATGAATACACCAAATGTCATCTCTTAAGGAATTCTTATAATTTTTTTCCAAGTTCAGCGCTGCTTTAATCATCGCTTTGTGAATACCTGCTTGTGTTGGTGTTGCTATATTTATTCCTTCTTTGGACAATTCTTTGCATATTTTAGCGGCATTTTTGGTGCTTACATGGGCTGTTGTTACCATTGTCACTGCTTCTTTTGTTGAACACTTCGCATTTCTTTTTCTTGGAAGAGGAGCTTTATATTCAGCAACAGGTGGAGAATGTGATTGCTCGACAGATTCAGCTGATGATGTTGACGTGTTGAGCGCCACTTTATTTAAACACGAGGTGCTTTGAACATTTTTTCTTGAAAGGGCAGCTTTGGAGGGATGCACATTAACTGCTTTAGCTGTTGTGTACCCAACTTCTCCATTTGTAGTTGTTTGGAGTTCATACAACTTTTTGTCCTCAGTTCCTAGCCAGACACCATTTAAATCAGTTATATCACATAACTTGTTGAACGTCATTGTAACATTTCTGCCATCCGGGAATTTTAAAAATGTTGAATAATCATTTAAAACTTTTGTTATCTTCCGTTCTGCAGCTATACGTGTTATGCTGGGAAAGTTTAGTTTCGACCACAATACAATCATTTCGTTTGTAATAATCTGGCATCTTTTCTTTTTAAATTTCTCCGTTTTTGCTAATTCATTATACCTTCCTATAATCACGGTCTGTTTTGGAATCTTACACAAATCACTCAAGGGTTTTTCAATGTTATTGATTTCTCTTCTCTTATTCTTAGATTTTTCAAATGTTATTAAATTGTTTTCCCATTTTTTTGAATTTTTTAAAACTTCAGCACCACTTTTTTTAAAAGACATTGTTAATTAAAAAAGACACTTTCACACAAGCCGCCACGCACTGAATGAGAGATCGACAGCTAAATAAAAGCAACTGGCGCGACGCTTATACGAAGTTTCAATCATTCATAAAGCATTTACTCAAATTTACCGTTATGTACTTTTGTCATATGCAAAAATACGATGAATAACAGAAGAAGAGCAAAACAAAACAGACACAAAGAAAAGAACATAATCTCATATGGTGTTTTTTCTTGGCATATGTATGAAATTTGCATACGAATTTTCAATTTAAATTCTGCGTGAAGTTTTTGAAATAAATCGAAAAACTAAAAACGCAGTTATCATTTTTTTACTATTCCTCATCGTGTTATGCCATGTACATTTTTTTTTTTTCAAAAAATGCAAAAAGTTGTACCCCTAATGAGTATGTCCTTTATTTATTTAAACAATATAAAACAGTATTACGATACAAAGTTTAAATAAAAGGTCCACGAAGGCCTTAGAAAAAACTGTTAGCGGAGTATTCGGTTCTGTTCGAATAAGCATTACTTTTGTTTTCTTTATATTTATTCTCAGTCCGACTTTTTTGCATTTTCGGAGAGTCTGTTTAACTTTGCCTCGATGTCATCAAATTTGTGAGCCATAAGACATATGTCATCTGCGTAGTTGATATCATGTTGATGTTCATTTATACTCCACTGAATGCCGAACGTTGCTTCTGCATTAGTTGCCTCCATTACCTTGTCCAGAAGTAGAAGAAATGTGGGCGATAAGACACATCCTTGTCTAACTCCCGCATATGTGGTGAAAGGCTGGCTTTCCTTTCCATTAAAATGAACTTTATATGCTATCTTTATACCACTATCATGTCAAGGTGGACCACATTGAGTTTCGGTGTACACAATCGAACGCTTATTTTAAGTCTACGAAAAGTAGATACAGGGACGAGTGTAGTTCAACTGTTTATTATATGATTATACGGAGTGTGCACACGAAGTCGGCACACGAACTGCTCACGCCTGCTCCTTCCGCACAATTTGTTCCACCACCACGGATCTTGCAGCTGAAGTATAAGGGTTCGCTATTACTTTGCTTATTGCATTGAGCAATGTAATACCTGTCCAATTCCTGCACAGCGTTAGATCCCTTTTTTCGGGATAGTGATAACCTCTCCGTAGGGATTTTGTTGTCTATCCATGCAACAATGATATCTGTTAAAGCTGATGCGCCATATTTTAACAGTTCCGCTGGAATATTATCAGGATCAGAAGATTTGTGATCCTAAATTTTACCCATTGCCGCCTTGATATCTGCTTGCGACTGGGGTTCCGTTGAAATATTTCTTCTCGGGTTGCGGCGTGAGTATACTACCGAAGGGTTACACTGATCTTCATCATGCGGAAGCCTAGATTGTGTTGTAAAGAATTTTAACGGACCATGTAATCCATTCTTCGTGCTGTTTGCCGATAGTCCGATTTTAACTGTCTCTTCAACGTTGGTGTTTTCTATCGTATATGCATATTGTGCTGACGTTTACGATTCCAAATTTCGGTCCAGGATTCTGTACTCACACAAGGGTTATTCACACCTCTATTCTCACCAAGGACCCCCATAGGTGTTTCATTCAGTGTTCGAACAATGCTTGACCACGTATTTTGACTGTCCTGTGGCAAATTGGAGTGTAAAGTTTGATCATACATCATTGATATGGATAGATATTGCAGAGGATCTGGAATTGTTCTCTACGATTTTTTTCTCTAATACCGTTGACAGCCGCTGGACGGAGACGGAAGGTGCCCACTAAGAGTTGGAAGTCTCTATCTACATATATCAGCAACACGTCTAGTTTTGACGTCGAGCAAGGAAACCAGAAACATCTTGCTGTGAAGTGTGACACAATAATTTTATTAATTGAATTCGCAAAAGAATAATTCAAAGTATAAATACATTAATCAAATATTTAATTTGTTAAAACCTTTAAATAGTTATTCAAATGTATTGGGTTGGCAAGAAAGTAACTTCGATTTTCTCATACAAATTGATGGTATATTTATTTATTTATTCACACTTGTAATCTTAAGCCTTTCGGCCAATTCAAATAAATTACAAAAGAACTACTCCATTTATAACACACATATGTTTTTTTTTTTATTATTTTTGAAATGCTTTTGATCACCTGACTAAATTCTTTGTTATATAGTTATACAGCTGACATTTCCAGCTTAAATTTGTGATGTCACATCATTTTCTGTGGTCAGTTTTCATTTAAATCGTGCTGTGAATTTGCATGATAAAAATGAGAACTTTCGTCATATTTTGCTCTTTTATTCCCGAAAAGAAACAAAAACCCTAAAGTACATCAGATTTTTTATGACCTGAATGGTTTGCATGCTTTAATAGAATGCACTTGCCAAAGCTGGTTGAAAAAATTTCGTTCTGGAAATTGCATGATCAAAAATAGGCACAGGAGCGAGCGGTAGGCCAAATAAGGTTGATGAGGACGAAATCAAAACCGTTATCGAATCTAACCGACACGTTTCTGTTCGAGAAGTTACAAACAACTGAAGGTGTCGCACACGATCATTGACAACCATTTGAAATGGCTTGGACTGGCTTGATAATCCAAGAAAAATTATCTACAAGGGCGGATCAATAAGTCCGTGACTTTTCGAACTTCCCTCGTAGTTATATGAAATGCAACACTGCTCCCATCAAGTACCACTTGTTAATAGACTACTGTCAAATTTTGAGCAAGTTCCGTCATTTACTTTGCGTTTAAAAGCTGTCCAAAACATACAACCTCGTGCATTTTTTTTTAAAAAAAGGAAAAGCTTGATAAACCAAGGAAAAGCTTGATAAATACTATGGGGACGGGGACTCTGTATCATCGATTTTAGTGGTAAAATAGTGGTTTACTGACTTTCGTTGTTGTCGCACAAGTACAAATGACGTTCTAGGCGGCCAATTGAGGTCAATACACCCGAAAATGTCGAAAAATACACGATATGGTGTTGGCCGATCGAAGAGTAAAACTGCGTGAGATTATTGATGCCATAGGCATTTCATATGGCAGTGAGTTTTTGATTTTAAATGATCAGTTGGGTTTAAAAAAGCTGTGTGCAAGATGGGTGCCGCGTTTGCTCTCAATTGACCATAAACGCAAGGGTGCACCCGTGTGTAGTCTCAGTGGCAAAATTCCATGAATTGGAAGCCAAAGGAATGGCTCGGTGGAAAGAGATTTATTTCCAACGATGAAGTTATTGATCAAACAAATGCATATTTTATGGACCTCGAAAAATCTTAGTTTTTGGAATGGATACAAAAATTGGAGAAACGTTGAACTAAGTGTATTGAGCTAAAAGGAGATTATGTTGAAAAATAATTTTTTTTTTGCAAAAAAAACTGTGTCAGTCAAAAATACACAGATTTATCGATCCGCCCTCGTATTTTTGAAACGCAGTCACTGGAGATGAAAAATTGATTCTTTACAACAATGTCAACCAAAAGAGGTCCTGGTCCAAGCACGTTGAACGCGCTCAAACTTCATCAAAGGCTGAACGGTACCAAAAAAAAGTCATGTTTTCCATTTAGTGGGATTTTAAGTGTGTAATTTATTTTGAACTGCTCCCTAAAACCCAAATTATAAATTCTGACTTTTATTGTCAGCAATTGACGAACCTTGGTGGGGTACTGAAAGACACACCACCTGAATTTGTAAATTGCAAAGCATGTTTTTCCATCACGACAACGCTAGGCCTTACACATCTTTTCTAACTCGTCAAAATATATTGGAGTTTGGGTGGGAAGTTATTAGCCATATCCACCTTCTGATTTTCATTTATTCCGGAGTTTGCAAAACATTTTGATTGGGAAATCTTTCAATGCAGAAGAGGACCAACAAATCGAGTTGTTCGAGTATGTTTGTGGGACGGACCAGTCATTCTATGATTCTGGGATCAAAAAATTGCCCGAATGATGGCAGAATGTCATTGAACAAAATGATACTAACATTATAGATTAAAATTAAATATTTGAATAAAGTAATTCATTCAATATAATAATAACAAAAACCGAAATTGCTTTCTTGCCAAACCAATAAGTAAATTGCAAGAACACATACAAAATATTTGTATAAATTGCAAGAATACAAAAGTGTGGCAACTTTGATTTTGTAGTCATCTGTTATTTTGCAAATTGAAAACAAAGCTTTTGGTGTCAAATTTTGTGTTGTCAACTAACCGATGTTTGAGTCGTATTCATTGGACGCTGAGTCTGAAGTTGCTTCGTTTTTAAAGCAACCACTGCTAATAAAAGATATGTACATTTCCAATTGTCTTCCTCTTTTTTTTAATTCAAATTGGCAAATAAGTTAATGACATACATCTGTTAATAAATTAGCTCTACGTGATTTATCGAAAAACCAAAATCAATCCGAAATGTTCAAATTGGGTGATCTGCAGAAAATATAAAAATCATATGAGTGATTTCAAACCACCGCGTGATTTTGAAACACTGACCTTCAATTTGGTGTTATACAATATTTTGCCCAATGTCACTAATCTGTTTAATACGGGCGAATTTGTTACGTCCATTCGGTAACATGATGCTTGGTTGGCAGCAAAAAATCTCTTGGGTCTTTCTAAAATTTTGGTCAACCATTTTAAATGAAAATCAGGACGGTAGAATCTGCGAATTTTTGTATACGGTTTCATCGCTTTAGTTAAGTAATCTTTTTTGCAGAAACTTAAATGTTATCTATATATTTCAGGACAAATCAGATACAGGCGTTCGTCGCCTTCTCGATAATGGAACCTTGCCATTGGATCGTTTATTAGTTGAAACCGATTCGCCATTTATGTATCCCAACACACGAGCTTCGAAGCTACCACAACACGTTAAAACTGGCATTACTGAACGTTCTTTATTGTACTTACACAGGTTAGTACTTTCTACTCCTCTCTAAAATATACCAAAATATAAAATATACCAAAGCAACATTCATAATATAATTAATTTCTTGTAGATACTGTACATTTCAACGCAACGAACCTTGTAGTCTACCCGCTATTGTGGAAATGATTGCAGCTTTTATGAAAAAATCCCCCGATGAAGTGGCTTTAGCTACAGCTTTCAATGCCTTGAAACTGTTTGGTCTTTCCTAACTTCCCTCTATAAGGAGAAGGTCAACGAAAAGTGGTGATGCTAAGATTTGAATGATTGCATGCAACACATGATATACATACATACATATATTAAGTGCCAAAAACACACACACTTTCTATTCACACTTTGCTTAGCAAAAAGAAAATATAAAAAAAAAGAAAAAACCTTTAAAAAAAACAGGAAACGAAACTGAATAAGTGCCTTATAAAAAAAATGAACTGCAACAACCACTTTAATAGCAATTTAAAATTGTAAGAATCAAAACGACGTCTTCTATGATAATAACTACGATATCAATGAGACGATAAAAAACTATATGTTATTATAACTACATATATTTATTTTAAGATGAAGTGGGCAATTAAAGGTAAACTATAAGTGTGTACTCAATGACAGCAGCTTGCAAGCCTGAAAGTACCTTTAATTGTTGCTTTAAAATATATCGAATTTTTTTTACTAACACACTTTAGTTTTAAGAGTTTAAAATATCAAAAATTGTTATCAAAGGTTAAATAATTGGCAGATGGCAATAAATCGAATTGGCTTTTGTGAGAAAAGTAAAAATCAACATTGAAATATGCCTCAGCTAGAACAAATTTCCATCTATGTTAAAAAATCTGTTTTACAACATCGTTAACCTTTGCAATTACCATTATATTAAAATATTTTTTCAAAAGTGTGAATTGATCACTCACATTTTGTTAAAAATGTAAACAATTTCTATAACTATATTAAAACCTCAAAGTTTTATTTATTTTTATAATTATATTAAGGAAATTGATTACATCTGAAGGCCTACACTTTCGAAAGCGTCCTTTCATACACTGGTCAATGGATTGTCTATCTGAAATGATAGCACAGGAGAAGTGTTAGATACAAATAATCTAACATAATAACCTGTGCTTTCGTTTGTTGTTGATCAGTGTATGTTATCTGCTAATTAGCAATTACAATTACAACTCCAGCTGCAGCATTGTTTTTATCATAATTACTTTTTTGTTTCATTTGTGTTACATTTATTTTTTTCAGTTTTTTTTTATTTTTAATTTCATGCATGATTTTGTAAATAGTTTTTACAATTATTCATTTTAGTATCATTGTTACTGTGTTCTCTTTTATACTTACAATAAAAAGAAAGGAAAAAACAAAGAGTGATTAATGAAAAGTTATTCTAAAGGAAGTATGTAAATGCTTCACTCCTAACTATATATTTCAAGTGCTATATTTATATAAATAACAGATAAATAAAAAGAATTATTTTTTATATAGAAAAACAAAACGGAAAACTACACAGAAACGAGAGATATGCATATACAACAACAACACATTTATATACGTTTTTTATATTTATATACATAATTTATTTTATAAGTCATTCATTGATATCATGCCGCGTGATTGATATGCAAATTGTGATCATCTATAAACATACAAGTTATTTATTTTTTTTTATTTTTTCTTTATATTTTTTTAATAAAAACATATATATATATATATTTATACACCACACACCACCTTTGCATAAAGATTTTGAACGTGTAACTGCAAATCAAATATTATTTTGATTTGATAATGAATTCAAGGCTCTTTACATACATACATATATTCTTTATATATACATTATATATATATACATATATTTATAATTAAGACCCATAAGGCATAAAGTCTTCTATGTGAATTGTGAAATGATATTGAAATGAGAATGATATTTTATTAAGTTTGTTAGTATGGAATATTAAATAAAGATTTGTCTTTGTGTCCTTTGGAAAGTCTCCAAAATTTGAATGTGTGTTATTTGATTCAAAACTGTATTGATGTGACGTTATTGGTAAATGTTCCACTGTGCACCCAGATGATGTTGAGTCTGCCGTACATAGTATAATCGTTTATCAGCTTCTTACAATCAAGGATCGTTCTAGATTTAACAATTCCCGATGATATTGTCATTTGGCTATCCGTGAAGATATTCGCTTCTGCTGGGTTTGATTTTTATTATCGCCGAGCCATTGTATATGCTCCGTAATCTCCCAAACTTTCGCTTGAAAGTTCATATTATGTACCGGGAGGCGTATATGGGTTTCGGTTGCTGGATTTTCAATGAAATATCCTAGACCCGTTCTATCCCCTAGCTTTGAACCATCCGTGTAGCAGTGAGCCCCATTTGGTGTGTGTGCCAGGGTCCCATCCTGCCAGGCGTCTCTAGTTGGTGTTAAAGTCACACCATAATCCTTAGCTCGGGTATTCGGTCCGATTCACTCGTATCTTGCGTATAACCCACCAAAGTCTCCATTATCTGTTGGTTTTTCGACTTACGATCCCTGTTGATCCATTCACCTATGGCCTGTAGGCGTTTTGTCGCAAGGACGATCAAGTATTTGACTCTAATTTCGATTGGCTGGATACATAAAATAGTCTCCATGGCCGTAGTTGAGGTTTTCCTTATTGCACCACTAATAGCAATGCAGCACATTCGTTGAACCCTCTGCAGTATTGCGATATTACATTTCCTCTCAACTGCCATCCACCATACTACAGAAGCATACATATGTTAGTACGGGCCTAATTACGCTTTTGTAGAGCCAGTGTGTTATTTCCGAGTTGAGGCCCCATTTGGATCTGTAGGCTTTATTGGCTCTGTCCGCTATGTGATGCTTCCAATTCAATTTCCGATCTAAGATTACTCCTAAGTATTTAACCTTATCGGATATTTTAATCGACTTTTAACGACGTCGTCTGGTTTAAGTCCTCCACCGGAAAGTTTCCTTAGGAGGCTGTGTATTGCGAGGACCCATAAGAGTGGTGATATAATCCCTCCCTGTGGAGGTCCACGTTGCACCCTGTCTCTAATTTTTATATCATGGGAACCGCAGTTTATCCGTATATTCCCTAGCATATGATTGATCCAGTCTTTTAATGCCCGGTCAACAATATACTGGTCTAAGGATCGGATGAGTGTTTCGATCCGGACATTAATGAACGCTCTCTCAATATCTATGCATACAGAGAGCATATCGTTAGCTAAAGTGCAAAAAAGCCTAACTAACAACAATATAATTTTACAGGACAACCAAAAAACTTTGTAAAATTAAAACTATAAATATTTTTAACGAAGTTTTTTCTAATTTCACTTAAGCACACAGACAGAGTTTTGATCGCAGAAGTGTAAAATTATTTCAAGACATGTAGTTTAATGGCATTCATAACAATCAATCCAAAACTCGATTTTGAATTTTTGGTTAGTTACGTCATTGAGAGATTCCTCTATGTAGTGGGTTACCTCATGAAGTGCGGTTTCCACTGATCTGCCTCTGACATATGCTTGTTGCTTGAACTTCGGCATATCGTCCGGTATTCCACTTTTCTCCATGTCGTCCACTATTATCTCTAGGGGTTTGAGTAGAAACGAAGTAAGGCTAATTGCTCTATAAGCCGTTGCATAGATTTTGGCGTGTAAGTGAATTTTAAGCATGCGGTAAAAAATTCCCGCCAAATGGGTTGTTATTTGGTCAACCTCATGTTGTAGGATAGCCGGAAAAATGTCATCCAGTCCCGCGGCTTTACATGGGGAGAAGCTCTTTATAGCTTTTTTGACCATTTGATGCGTAATGATTGGTGTCTGATGTACTACATTTTCACCATGTCGCCGTTCCCCTGTGTTCCGCGTTCCCATTTAGAAAGTGTGTATTCTTCGTCAGGCTCCTTAACGTTTGTTCCATTGTCTCCATTCTCTTCCTCGTGTCGTCTACCAGCGGTTCCACCTGTACGTGGATCTTAGAGAGGAATTTTTTCATCTTCGACATGTCGCTGACGCTGTTCACCAAATAGTCTCCAGGAGTTGCATCTCGCCATTCTCAATATTGCGTTGTATTCACTGAGACTTATTTTATAGTCCTCCCAGTATACTGGTAGTTTGTTACGCGTGGCCCTGTTGTAAAGTCTACGGACATTCTTCCCAAGATTTCGTATTTCCCCTGTAACCCAGTGTTTTTCTTGGGCCAATTTCCGTTCCCGAAGTGGGCAGCTGTCTTCGAAAGACGTTACCAGTGCTTGCATGGTTCTTTTCACTTTATCGTCCCTATTAGAGTATTCGAGTTGAGGGTGCTCTAGGCTTATCGGTTTCGTCGGTGGCCGTGTTATCCTGAACCTTATGTGTCGGTGATCCGACAATGAGTGCTCATTTGAAACCCTCCATTCTTGAATCTCATCTATAAGGTTTTCAGAACAAATTATGATATCTAACACATCTTCCCTAATTTTGTTGACAAAAATGGCTTTGTTTCCAATATTCAGTGTGAAAAGGTCGTTAGTATTCAAAAATTCTACTAGGATATGACCCCTGCGGTTACAGTTAGTACTACCCCACGACGTGTGGCGGGAGTTAGAAAGAATCCCTACCTATTAATACTTCATTACCTCTCTGTTTGGCCCTCTCTACCAGGCGTTGTAATTCCGACGAAGTGGTGTCGGTGAATCATATGGAAAGTATACTGACGCCGGGTACATATTTCCATCTACCTGTTTTAGAACAGTTGCATCCGATGTTGACAACTCTGGGTTGAAGAGAAAACAAAGGTTCTTATGGCATAAGAAATATGTTCTCGGACGGGAGTCCGCCTTCGTATAGAATAGTTGGCAGTTAATATGATTTAATCTACTAACTTTGTACCGAGTGGTCCAAGGTTCTTGTATTAAAGCGATGTGTATTTTACCTTTATTAATTTTATCCAACAGAGCGTGGGTTGCCGTCTCGCTCCGGTGGAGGCTTATCTGGATGACTTCTAGCATTGGTCCTCCAGTAACCGGTCTTCCTGGGAGTTGGTGATGTCTTCGGTCACTCCCTCCTTCTTATTAAGCGGTGACTGTTCTACCGAGCCTCCACTCGCTTCATTCTTTTTCGCATTATCCGGTTGTGTTTATTCGAGGTGGCGGACGACTTTATATACCTCGGATCTGCCGTAAACAAAAACAACGTCAGCCTTGAGATAAAGCGGAGAATTGTACTTGCGAATAGATGTTATTTTGGTCTAAGCAAGCATTTTAGAGATAAAGCCCCCTCTCGAGTAACAAAAGTCCAGCTATACCAGACTCTCATACAAACTGGGTTTTATCGCAAGCAGACGATGCATCTCTGGGCGAAAAATACTCCGAAAAATGTATGGCCCTATTGTGCACAACGGCGAGTATCGGTGACGCATGAATCATGAGCTGTATGAGATTTATCCTGACATTGATATAGTTAAGCGTATCAAAATAATGCGATTGCGCTGGCTAGGCCATGCCAGTAGAATGGATGAAGACGAACCAGCACGAAGGGTTTTCGAAACCGAACTCGAAGGAAGACGAAAAATAGGAAGACTAAGACTCCGCTGGAGGGATCAGGTTGACGAATCCCTGCGTTCACTTGGTATTGGCAACTGGAGAAATAAAGCAAAAGATCGAACTGGTTGGCGAAATATGTTATCTTTGTTTTGTAAGGTCCCTGACCCCGCAGGGTTGTCCGAGACCGGATAAGTAAGTAAGTTGCCCGGTCGTCATGCCAATTGGCACTTTGTCAACTTTTATCTAGACAGCTTGGGTCACAAAGAACACCATACCTTTTGTCTTGGCAAGACCAGCCATGGATGCCGGGTGTATTTCGATCACAAGGCGAGTGCCCTTCTGGCCCTCCTCCCTGAGGAAAACAACCCATTTATCCACAGTTAGTCCGGCGTTTTGCTTGCCAATTACATGCAGAGTGTCGTCCGATGTGAATTTGCTATCCCATCCTTTGATGTATACGGTCGCCTTTGTCAGCCTGGGATTGTCGTCTCTCCTTATAAGGCCTAGCTTACCGCCCTTCTCTTGTTATGGAATTATTGAGAACAATTTGTTGATTTACCTTAAATACTAAACACAGAAATGCCGGCCACTAACACTGGATGTCTTTCACCATCCTGTGCAGCAGCGATGTATGTCTCCTGCAGAATGGTGCTGGGCAAGGAATCAGAAGGGAGGATGTCATCCACTAGCTTCTTTAGTGTTTCCGCGCAGTGTTGTGAGGCCAGCTGTAGTGTAAGTCCCTCCCCTTTGAAACCGCTGCTAACGACTTCTATGGGTGGTCCATCTTCATTATGTGTTCCATTACCTTTGTGTTGACTAGGTCCTCCACGTTTTGGTGCTGGTCGTTTGGTATTAAGCCAGTTGGGTTACCGCTGTCAGTGACTGCATAGAATGGTGGTTCCTTACCGGTGTTCGCATTCAGCTTCCTCTTCCGAGTTGGATTGGGCTCGTGTTTACGCGCCTTTTCCATCCCGGCTGATTTAGCTGATGTGCTCGCCTTTCCAGTAATCGCATCGACTTTGCCCCTATTTTCCCTGGAATTCCTTGGAACACCCTGGGTAATATGGGGTTTGGACGTCTCCGAGTTACCGGATGACGGGGAACACTTCTTCCTTGTTGCCGCTGATTTGACAGTGTTCTTCTCTTCAGGTGATCAACATTTTTTTTCAGCCTCTGTTGAGATCGAGGGAGACACCGACAGATCCTTGGGAACGTCCCTTCGCTATTTTCCTGCGTTGATCCCCCGAAAGCCGTTTCTTTTGCGTTGATAGTTTTGATGTACTCTCGCTTATTTCATCAACCATTTTATTGACCTCCTCATTCTTCGGAGTAACTAAAATAGTAATTTTATTTTCATTATCATCGCCATCGCTTTGGGAATCCTGTTTTTAAAGGCTGGGGATTTATGCAGTCTCCCTTGGTTACGTCCGCATCGTCATCCTTATTCGGGTTGCCAATGGTTTTTTGTGTGCTTTCACGTTCTCTACTACAGGGGTCAAGGCACCACCCCCTGTAGAACCATGAGTTTGATGATCCCAACTCAGCGGTTTCATCATCATCGACATGATCTCATGGTGCTGTTGTACTATGCTATCGTCGATTAGCATGTGGTCATTTTCAAATATCAGTTTCATATCGGTTTCGTTTTGTATTCCAGTTTAGTTTGCGGTGTCGTTTTCATTGTGTTGTTTTCCTGTATTTGTTTTGATTTTTTTGTGCTGTGTCATGTTAGTCCCACGAGTATGACAGTAAATATAATACAGTCACCCCAGTGACGGCGTGAGTTGGACCGGGCGACACGTTACTACCTTCCCGTGCCTTGGCGTCGGACGGAGCTGTTAGGGACCAATTTATTTCAACACTATCTGGCCGTCTAGATCCTCGACACTGCTTGCATTCAATGTTGGCGCGAGAATGCTCATGTCGGGGAAGCTTCATTGACATTCGTTATTTAAGTAGGCATGATAGACATTCAACGAGACAACTTCCCACGGATTAACCTTTAGTTCGCACAGCCAAGGTCACACTTAAGCAGCCTCGGCCACACTTAAGCCCCCACATCGCGGCAAGGATGTTACCCAGGTTATTACTCAAATGTTATTTTGATTTGATAATAAATGCAAGGCTCTTCACATACATACATTATTCGTTAAATATACATCATACAGTCGGACCTCGATTATCCATGATTCGATCAACCGGGAACATCAATTATCCGCGAAGCATGACGGACGATATATTGTTTATGCTCCTTTCGATTAACCGTGATTACCTCTATTAACCGGGATAGCAAAAACAACCTTGTTATTACTTTCATTGCATGTGGCCGTTAAGGAGCCGATCATTCAAATGTGCGTACCAGAAATAAGGGATTCCCCTGTTATGTGAACAACCAACACATACATGATTCTTTGTTTAGGCCATAGAGTAAATTTATAGTAGAGCCGCCATTGGTCTTATCTGACGTTTCCTTTGACACTCTTCGTGATGAGGTCGGTGTGATAGAGAGATGTTTGACGAAAAGTGATATACACTAGGTGGAATTACAACAACTTCTTGCTTTAATTTTTCATGCCAATGGTTTAGGCATTCAGTTGAGTCTGAAATTCGAGCAGTGCGGGTTGTTAGTGTGTGTTTTTATAATGGCTTATTTATCTGTTAAAACAGTAAAAAGGCAGAGAAAAGTATTAATTATGCAAAAAAAAATGATTTGATCAACGAATATACCCAAAAAAATGTTTCTGTGAAAATACTGTCCCAAAAATATGGAGTTGGCACACAAACAGTTTACTACTTGATAAAAAAAAAAACAAAATTTTGTTTTTGCTCCCTTTCTAGGCACTTTTTGATATGCCGCCCTTTTTGATTATAATGAAGTGATAATCAAAAAAAGGCATATTTTTAAAATACTTAAATTGTTTAGCATTAATTTTTATTAATTTAGGTAGATACAAACATATATATGCATACATTGTTTTCACATATAATTATTCCAATCGGTTGGTCAATTCGAAACAGTGTCATATCAGTGTTATTTTTCATACATATTCCAATTATGTTATGCATTCATAAAATCTTGTTTATAATGAATGTGGTGTGGTGTGTTTTAAAAAAATGTTATTCCAAATTTTATAATTTTATTTCAAAATTTGAGGTTTTAAATAAAATAAAATAAAATGCATACGTATGTATATAAAATAGAAAAACAAAAGGTTTTGTGAAAAATAAAAGTAACTTCATACATAACTTTTTAATAAGAATACTATTTTTCAAAAATTAATTATTAAGTTTTTTTAATGAGCGCTATTTTATTTATTTAGTCTTTCGGGATTTTGCTTGGGCAAAAACGTTAATTAAATCTTCATAGTTTATTTCTTGCACTAATTTGGCTTCAATAGACAATAATGCAAGAGCGTTAAGTCTGTCTTGACCCATACTTGCCCGTAGATAGTTGTTTACCCTTTTCAGGGTAGAAAAATATCTTTCTGCAGAACAGTTCGTAGCAGGGATACTTAAAAAAATTCGTAATGCTATGTATACATTGGGGTAAACATCTTGAAGATTCCGTGAATGTAATGTATCGGATATATTTTGTGCAGAGCGCACATCTTCAGTTTTTGCCAATGAATCTTTGAGCTGATAATGTAAATGAATGCATTCATTGGCTAATGTCTCTTCTAGATCATCCGGATACTTTTTGGCTAGTTTATTTGCTTGACTTTTTAACTCATTTGTATCTAATTTAGATAAATTATCAAAAAAGTTAAAGTTTACAAAAAGCTTTTCGTATGCGTTTTTACGTTCGGATAACTGTACACTCAGAGTGGCCAAAGTGGGATAATAAATATTTGTACGAAAATTGTCTTGTCCAGAAAATGGTGCTCTTTCATTTACCCGTGATTCACCTGGCTGAAGTTTTCTGTTTTTCTGCGATGAGTATCATAACAATAATAATCTTGAACTCCAGATAGGGCTTTGGCTGTTTCTTCAAACTCAGAAAATTGTTTATTTCTAATATCCTGAAGAAATGAGGCTAGAGAACCATAAATTTGGATAACAGATGACAAATCAGCGTGAGATCCCTGAAGTTTCTTACTAGCAGCATTAAACCGATCTAAAATTACTTTCGTTGCAATCCAATAGCTTCAGATCGTGTAGTTGGTTTCTCGTCTTTGTTGTCTGCTAAAAAGTCTAATGCATCAATTATTCCAGACCACTCTTTTTCTAAAGTATAACATGCATCATATCGAGCAGACCAGCGAGTTTTAGAGAGACTTTTGAGTCTTAAATTTGTCCGCTGCACCAAGATCTCAGAACGATGTGTAGATATTGTAAAAAAAATTATAAAGTTCTTGCAAGGTGAAAAAAATTTGACTACTTCGGGTACAGATTCAGCTGCACAAGTGCCTACTAAATTCAAAGAATGGGCAGCGCAAGGCACGTAATCTGCTAAAGGATTAATTGTTTTAATTCTTGCCTGAAGTCCTGAATATATACCTGACATATTACTTGCATTATCATAAGATTGACCACGGCAGTTCATTATGTCCAAACATTTTTTTCTAAAGAGTTTAACACGGCATTTTCAATATCTTGGGCTTTGTGACCAGAGTTTGTTAAAAATTCTAAAAATCTTTCAACGGTTTCACCATTTTCACGTACATACATATCTAATTATTATAGCAAGCTGATCGACATGTGCAATATCAGGTGTAGAATCTACATTGATACCAAAATACTTAGCCAATTGCACTTCAGTAGAAATGTGTATTAATACTTTATCTCGAATCAAGATTATAATTTCTTCGTAGATTGGTTTAGATAAGTACGACGTTTTTCCACTCCCAGGATGCGCATAACATTTTAAATGCTCAGATAAAAATGGATCAAACTCGGCAAGAAGCTCTACAGTTGCTAAGAAATTTCCATTGGAGATCACCAATTTGTTCTGAGTGTCCTCGAAATGACAGTCCTCTAATTGCGAGTGATTTAACAATTGCAATTATTCTGTATAAAATTTTTCTCCAATATGAAATTTCTTCATCCAGCTGTTTTATTAGACGTTGATCAACACGGCCTTGAACTAATGCTCGAGCTTTTAGATGATAAACATTCGTTTTATGAAAATCTGAATTTTCGTGAGCTTCAACGCGTGCATTTGAGTCACTAAACCCTTCGCCGGTAAAAGCATTAATTTCTCCACTTCTGCCAAATAACAAACAAGGAACACAAAATACAGACCCTTTAGTTTCTGAATAAATCAACCACTCACGGCGTTGAATCTCTCCGCTTTTTAATGTATGTACGTTGAAATAGGTTTTTGGAACAATACCTCGTTTTATCATTGTAAACGTTTTTGGAATTTTTGAAATTTGTAATGTTATTTTGTGGCGTGCCGTTTATACTTATGTAGTCCCGTGTTTCTTCATTTAAACTCCACAAAAACGGATCACTATTAATCTTGATAACATCAGTTCTAATCGAATTGTCACTTAATAAGTTTGTTGGAGAATGGTTTGAATGTATTTCTTCGATATCTTGTGCTGAAGACCGTTCTAACTCCTGCTAAATAAAATAAAATTTTTTTACAACCATAATTGAAAAAAGCTTGAATAATTATTTCGAAATACTTACTGCAGATGAACATGATGGTTGTTGGTCATTATTAAAGGATAAAAGTAGATATTTTTGGGGTTTTTTTTAGTAAATTATCTACCTTTGTAGTTTCTTCTGCCTTTTTTTTACGATATTCAGCACCGCTGAGTTTTTTCCGATAGGCACTCATATTTAAAAAAACAATAGATTAGAATTGGAAAAACACAAAAAGAAGTGGTGACTTGTATACGTGCACAGTACATCAATCAGAATGAGTCACACACATGCAAAATAAATAACACTCTCACATTGTTATTTTATTTTACATTGATTATTATTGAAAAGGGGAATCACCTAAATATTCTTTTAACGGTGTGGCCATACTAGACTTGGGTCACATCAACCAATACGTGTGAGTTTTTTTTTACTAACACAATCAAAAATATGGCAGTATGATGTGTGGCCATACGGCTTTAAAACCTTCTGAGCAGTGATGGGAATTTAGCTATTTTCCCATCAAATCTAGCGATTTTTAAATATTTTTATCAAAATAAAAGGCTAAGGTACACAGATTTTTTAAGAATATTATATTATTTCCTTTAATAAATCTGTGATCAGAATCGGTAACCCTCTTCGTCGACTTACTACTTAAAAAGTAAATTCAACGAATGAATTTCTTAATATAATTAATAGACTCAATTTTCGAATTTGAATTACCCTCAAATTCTTATACCTTTAAATTTTGGCGCCCTTTAAATTATGCCGCCCTAGGCCCGGGCCTCACGGGCCTAGGCTTAAATACACCACTGTACTTCTGAGTGTGTATTCCCATGGTTGGTTACAGAATTTTAAGAAACGACATGGCATTCAAGAATTAAAGGCTGAGGGGGGGAAAAAGGCGTCAGCCGATTACGTACATAGCTGCCACCATGTTCGTCGATGAATTGGAGGAATTCATATCAAGCGAAAATCTTACGAATGACCAAATATACAATGGTCTTTGTTTCATCGTCTTTTTTGGAAGTGCTTCCCTGAGAGCAGCTTAAGCTGCCATGATCAACATTTTATCGATGGGCATAAAAATTCCAAAGAGAGAATAACCGTATTGCTTTGCGCTAATGCTGCTGGTACGCACAAGTGTAAACCATTAGTCATTGGAAAAAGTGCTCGCCCAAGAACTCTAAAAAAATTTACACGAACTACCCGTTATTTACAAGGCTAACACAAAAGCTTGGGTAACACAGAAAATATTTCTGGAATGATTCAACAATAATTTTGTTCCAAAGGTAATACAACATTTCCCGGAAATTGGACTAAATAATGATAGTAAAGTACTTCTGCTATTGGACAACTGTCCGGCACATCCTAAGGTGCAGTCATTTAATGCTCAAAAAGTTTTTGTGAAATTTCTGCCACCGAATTAAACGTCTTTGATTCAGCCCATGGACCAGGGCGAAATATGGAGCTTCAAAAGCCACTATCGTAAAAGTGAAATGCAAAAGCTATTAACATCAAACAATATAGAAGATTTTAAGAAATGCAGTGTGGTCCATCTCGAATGCTTGGGACGCTGTTACATCATCAATTCTGAAAAACGTCTGGAATAACCTGCTTTGTCCACAAATTGAAGGTATGTGAGTGTGCACATGCTCCAAATGAAAACAAAACATACATACATACATTTCACAAATAAAATTAATATTTTTTCTGATTTATATTGCATTTGTATTGAATATAGCGGACAATTTGACCACTGAAGAAGTAGAAACTTGGATCAATTGCGATCTGGATGCTCCCCCATTCCATATTTTGTCCGAATAAGATATTAGTTTGGCATATCACTCCGATGAACCTGAGTCGGAAATAAGCTCTCAGCAATCTGAAGATGATTCAGTTGTTCCAAGAATATCCATGCTAGATGCTATAAACGCATCAAGTGCATTACTGAACTTTTTAGAAAGCAGTAGATGCTCCGTCGTTACTGAACAAGATAAAATTCAAGTTTACCGTATCCAAGAAAAGCTCATGACAGAAAATATAAAGGCTAAAAAGAAGAAACAACCCACATTACATGATTTTTTTGATCATAAATACATAAATTCATAAATTTTTTTATCATAAATATCGGTGGTGCAATGGGTAGTGTGCGCGCCTCTTGTACTTGAGATCCTAGGTTCGATCCCTGCTCTGACCACCTTAAAATTTCTTTCGACGGCGGTCACCTCGCATGGTGTCGGCGACACTATCGAGTATTTAGCCATGAAAATGCTTCTCAAAAATACCGTTCGGAAAATTTACATTTACACACAGAGAAGAGATTCGTTGTCACAACTATATTTATAAATAAATAAATGGTTTCCCATTACATCCCATGAATGGACTGGGAAGAGCTTCTCACAATCACTGAGCTGTGCGCTTTACAGTTTACACTCACTGGTAGGGACCTACAGTTTTACACCGATTCCGAACGGTTTTTTGAGAAGCTTTTTCATGGCTAAATACTTGATAGTGTCGCCGTCACTATGCGAGGTGACCGCCGCCGAAAGAAATTTTAAGGTGGTCTGAGCAGGGATCGAACCCAGGATCTCATGTAGAAGAAGCGCGCATACTACCATTGCAACACCGACGGCCACACACTATATTATTATATTTACAGCCAACTAAAATTTGGCGGTTCCTTGGACTATCACATTATTCAGTTGTGATTACCAATAATTGTGTTCTTTATCACCAAATACTGTGCACATCGATTAATTTGTAATTCAGTTTTGATTGCAAGAATTGAAATATTTAGTTGAAGCCACAGCAGCAAGAAATAAATGTGATCTGTCAATCGAGATGTAGTTGGAGCAATCAAATTATCCTGTAGTTTTGAAAATTATCTTAGTTGGATGAACGAAAAATGTAAAAACTAATTCGGTTGTACCAAATAATATATTGGTATGCTCAACTAAAGTAATTACTTGAATTTGATGGCTGTCACACCCATTTGGTGATGCTTTAACCCGTTATGAATTTTATAGAAAAAAGTAGAAAAAAATATTTTTTATTAAAATTGGGTATTTTACATTTAAATATAAACAAAATTATTATTACTTATAAATTTATTCAAGCTCAAGACCTTTTTAGATAATATAAAGCTTATTATCTTTATATTACTTTCAAAAAAGTCGAGCATAAAAATGCTCCAATGACACCAAGGCTGTCTGTATAGCTATTTCGGATCTTGCCAAGATCTTCATCAGCAGACGTTTTTGGTATGTTTTTGGTGAATTCTTCAAAAATATATATCCAGAAACACTCATCATATTAATGAGAATTCCTTCATATACTCGTTTGAAGAATACCAAGCACTACCATTGGAACACCTTCAAAAAGGTCTTGAGCTTGAATAAATTTATAAGTATTAGAAAACAGACCGAATAAAAATTCCCGTAAGGGAAATGATCAAAATTATTATTATTTATAACTAGGGTTCGTATTTCGTGCCCATTTTTGATCGAAAATATAAAAACAATTGTTTGCATGTGTTTGTGAAGGAGTCAATAGTGGCGTCATATTCAACGATTATGTTTAAAAGTCTCACTTCACCTCAATTTATGATAATATGTATTCTTCGCTGGTTGATATCTATACACTTTATTGTTTTTTCACAACTTTGTTTATCACTTTCTGTTTAAAATATTAGTTTTTCTGTAAAGTCCTCGTGTAACATTCCAATCCAATATACGTAGTTTCTCTTTAATAACAAAGCCTCTTGTGAAAAAACGAATACATAACTTTGTAACAAGTGTTTTTGTAACAAAAACTAAATTATGATTACAGTAACTAGTATTTGAACACGAATTCTAATATTGTACTTTTTATTAGTTGTATCTTCCATTTCAGATGAATGAGGTTTTTGAAATACTCAAATTGGTTAATACAACTAAAATTTGGTAGTAGCAACTTGTATTTAGTAAGTCCGATTTTTAATCTATCAATAACATCGACAAATAATTCTGATGTTTAACAATTACGAATTCTGATCAAAATATATACTTTATCATGGAATTTCCAATGCCTGAATTGATTTCCAACTAATCTTTTCCCTGTGTGTACACATCCAACTCCATCAAAAAATACCTGTAGAAACTTAAATTTTCGTTGGGTTTTCAAATTCCACGTTCATTATAAATGCAAACTGACATTATATATTACTTCATTACAGCTGTATCTATTATATAGTTAAATTCAAAATGAACTGGGTACATTAGTTTAACCCACAGACACTAACATACCAAAATTTTGGGAAAGTGGAGTTAATCGATTTGGCAACTGACACATTCATATACAAATGGAATTCATTACTTACATTGAAAGCAAGGAGTTATATCTTATTTCTATACCTGTCAGTGGCAAATTAACCGTTTTTTAAGCAAATATTGTCGCAATAATTATAAGAAAAATAACAATAACAAGTTCGACACATGTCGATTATGCACTTTTAAATGATTCCATATTGACCTACAAAATAGCACTAAAAACATTTTAATTACGTAAATTGTTATTATATATGAACATTAAGCTTCAAATCAGAAATTCAATTAAAATAAAACTTTGCACTCAGCAATTTATGATGTTGTTGGAGATTCTTATACTTATATATGAAATGGATAGACTCAAAGTTGGAATAGTATTATAGTCAACTAGAAATCATAGAGTAATGTCATATAGAGCTGGCATTCTTCACATCTCACCTTTCCTTTCACACTATTGGTGTTGCGGTGGGTTGGATAGTTATTTGACGTAAATTGACTTACAGGAGGTGGAATTACAAAAATTGTTGACTTACATTTTTCATGTCATTTTGATGTAAAACTGTGAAATTTAAACGTATTTTGGACCTTTTTGATATATTTTATTGTTAATATATATTTGTGGTGTATTTACACAAAAATGTTAACGCACAAAACGAAATGCCGTTGGTGTTTTCTTGTTGGTTGGTTTGAGTCATTGCCTCTATCTGGTAGTATTAAAGCAATACTTTTCAACATGCAACGTCCCTATGCAACCACACCAAACTTCGTAAATTTACTAAGACAAATCGCTACTCAAGATGATGAAAGAATAGGCCTTGTGGTATTTATTGAATTTTTCCAGGACTGAAGTTGAGAACACACTTAATACTCTAAACACATACAATGGACAAATAAAATTTGCGATGGAGTAGAAGTCGGGCAGCAAACTACCATACCTGAACTCGGTAGTAATTCGACAAGGTAACCTGCTCAAACTTGATTGGTATCCAAAGACCAGAGCTTCGGGCAGGTAAGTTAACTTTAACCCAATGCACCCCAGACGTATTATTTGTTAGTTGTATGTATAGTTGACCTTTGTAGATATAGATACATAACTTACTGTTGTAAATATAGGAGATACTCAAAGAACGCAGTGGATTTCATGACGAGGATTCGGAACATAAGCATTGATGAGGATGAAATAATAGCTTCATTTGACGTGGTTAGCTTATTCCCCAGCATACCAATTAATCTAGCTCTAAAGACTATATACACGAATATACCACTGAAAGATTTCATGGAAATTAAGGACACACGCTATTTTCAGTATGAAGATAGATTCATAGGATTCCCAGCATCACCATTCATGTCTGACATCAATCATTATGGAGGTATTATTGGGTACAGTACTCGACGCATTGGGGGAGAAGCCGAAAATCTTGACGAAATATGTGGACGATTTATTTGTTGTTATAAGAAGAACTGAAGTGGCCAACATGATGACAGCATTGAATTCTTTTAATGGACAACTACAATTCACGCTCGAAGAGGAAAGGGACAATAGGCTACCATATTTGGACAGTTTGTATGTCAGAGTAGTGCGCTCAAAAAGGACTGGTACCAAAAACTTACAGCGACAGGACGATTGATAAATTATCATTCCCCACACCCTAGAAGAAAAATTACTAACACTTCGACTAACTTCATTAAGAGAGTCACGAAGATAAGTGACGCTGAATTAAGCCGAATAAGGAAAAATGGTGTTAATACTTCAATTTAATAGTTTCCCCAGGAAAATTGTAGACAATTTGATGTCACGGACAGAGACGAGCAAGCCGACAAAAGCCCCCACTGAATCTCACAGAATGTATAAAACCACAACGTATGTTCCGGGTTTCTCTGATAGATTGAAACATGCCAAAATATATAACAACGAAAAATATGAATTGGCGTTGAAATCGAATTTAACCGTCAATACTTTATTTAGCAGGACACAGTACATTATTGACAAAAATGACAAGCCAAACGTTGTGTACAAAATTCCATGCAATGGTGACAAGTCCAACATATGCCAGAAAGTACATGAAACAATGAAAAAATTGAAGTTTAGAATATCTGCACATAAGTCGGACCAGAAAGCTCATTATATGCTGGTAGAACAAAAGACAACACTCGCAGCCCACTTTAACTTTAACTTTGACGAAGTGGAAATTCTGGCTGAAGATAAAAATTATTCGCGACGTCTCTTCCAGGAAATCCTGGATATAACTGACGTTCCTCCGGAGAAAAGGCTTAACTTCAAACGAGATACTGATTAATTTGTACAAGTGCATAGGCACACAATTGACAAATTCAAGAGAAGAACAACTCAGTTGACATGAGCCTGCGGAAACACTTGGACGAGCTATGTGTTTTCTCTAAATGTAATTAAATTTAATCGTTCTCCCTTGGAGGAAAATAATATATTTGTTTTATGTTGATTCTTGTTTGAACTGTTCACTAATGTTAATGAATTAATTCTGTGTTTATTCTTGTTTTATTAGATCCTTGAAAATGATGAACGAAGTTGGTCGAAATATTGGAAAATATTAATAAAATTCAGAGCACATTCTTCAACCAGATAAAGTCCAAGGTGGCAAAAAAGTAAAATCGAATGTTGTATTTGGGATGAAGTCCAATTTTGACGCGACTGACGTATGCCAAAAGGTACACACCGTAACTACAATGACGAAACTGAAGACTCGGCTATCGTCTCACAAATCGGATTTAAGCGCTACGTATATCGAAATATTGGCAATATCTAATAAATCTTGACAAATCCGCTGGTACTTTCATTTGCGATCTCAAGACCAACTAAATCAATATATTCACATATTCTTTCCCACAACACTATGTTTCCCCCTCCCGGATACAAGTTCCTCCTTCATATTCAAACGTGTCTCACCAAAAGCTTTACAAGTTTGGTTTGACAGTTCTCTAAAGCAAATAAAATAAAAAAATTAATTAAACTAAATAATAAATGAAATGGAACAACTTAAAAAATAAGCAAAATTTCAACTTATCTGAAATTTTATTATGAGATTCGGCCTCTTTGAAGCGGCCAAATGTAAACTATCAGTGGAAAATGTACGCAAATACATTTATAAAAATAAACAAAGCAAATAATAAATTTGTTTAACAGAAAAAAAAATATACCTTTAGGCAATATTTTAGAACTCCTTTTTGATTGTCGTACAGTATGAACAAACTTTTAGACATTGAGAAACAGGTAGTTTAGTTAGTTTTACAAAACTTTAATTTTGTTGCTTTTAAGATATTTCGTTGCCGGACCTTGGTACTTACAAATTAAAATATTTTTAGATTTAAAAAAATTACGAAACCCCACGTTTCAATCAGCCTTATTACGAATGTCGTTCTCGTATTTCGACTACGACAGTTTTGTAAAAGATTAAAGACAAAGTTAGCGTGTTATCTTTAATCTTTAACAAAACTGTCGTAGTCGAAATACGACGACACTCGTAATAAGGCTGAATATATTGGGCTAAGACAAGAGCTTAACTCTTTGGCTAAAACCTGCCCCAACCTTTTCGTTACCATTTCATGCATATTTTAACCCACCTCGAAAATTGAAGTTACAGTTTAAAATTTAATTTGAAGTATTTCATTCAGTTAATGCTAAAAACAATTGGCAGGCAAAAAAAAAATTTTTTAAAAAAATCCAAAATTAAAGAAATATTAAAGAATGTGAGAAAATTGAAAACTAGCCGTCGCACGGACCTATGGGGCCCACAGGGTCCAAAAAACCGTCACATCCAGAGACATTTCGGTATGGATTGGTGTGGGTACTTCAACGAAAGGTATTTGTGTCACGAATTCCGTGGTGTCATTCTTTTTTTCGTGGGATGTCTGTAAGTCCATATACGTCCACTTTTGTGCGTACAGTATCCATCAGATTGGTTATGGTAACTTCCAGAAAAATAAATTTTTTTTTTAAAGTATCGAGTGATTTTTCCGATTTTGCCACACATCGACTTAAGGTACAGAGGGAATTTTAATCCTCCTGCCTGAGCCCGGCCGGACGGCCGGGCGACTTAATGCAATATAAATTTAACGATTTTCCAAAAGTTCTACCACACGGTACGAGCAACATAGGTCCCTGCGAGGGCTACTTTTCCATTTTCTCACATTCTTTACCTTTCCTTAAATTTGGTTTATTTTTAAAAAATTTTTGTTTGCCTGCCCCATGTCCTGAATTTTTGCCAAACAATTTATGTTAAATAATCGAAATTAATAGTTTCTTTTTTTTTTATAAGTTTATGCCATTTATTTATATTAAACACATGTAAGATTACAATGATCAAAAACGAATAAAAGCAACAAAACTCAAAATTGTGATATGACTGTATTTCAACAGAGCTCACCTACAGTTTTGCACGTACGCACGTCGCAGTTATGTACATATGTAGGGAGTAAAGTATATAATTACCCATAATAATTTGTTTTAGTCATGTTCAAAAGTAAAGCTTTCTTGTTTCAAATAGATAATATATTCAATAGATTCATCTTCATCATACGCCAATACTCAATACCGATGTATTTTTTTATGATCTTCAAACTTTTTTAGTTGATGCAAATTATCCCACCATATTTTCAAATGATTATTTAAAATCAACCTAAACCAAGGTGTCAAAGGGGCATCAAATTTCGTTATCTCCTCATTGATATTCTGACGTTTTAGGTAGCGCACTTCGCTGACTTCGTTCATATTGGGCTTGAGATTCACATCTTTTTGTAGGAAGAGTATGTAGTCGATTTCATGCTCACCCCAAGTACCATCTCCTGTATTGCCATAATGAATCCTAGTCAGATAATGGAAATTCTCGGGTCGTATTTCACTGGTGGGTATACCCAGCTCATAATTTAATCTTCGTTGTGCTGCTTTACGTATTCCAAATGCATTTAACTCTTCACGTTCCTCCTCAATTTCATACAAGGGATGGCTGCAACACGCATTTGTATAAGTATCAGGAAATGTGATCTTTGCAGTGACGTAGAGAAAAAGGAAAGTTACTTTGCAATGACCTAAGTATATAAATAGAAGTGTTGTTTCATACCTTATGTTCTGATCGTCTTTGTACTAGCATTTCACCTTTGGTATTGAATATGAATACCGAGAAAGCTCGATGTAGTTTCACTTCTTTACTCTCTGGATCGACGCGGTGACAGTCGGCTTTCGTGGTGTAACCCGTGGCCTCGTCATTTTCATTCACCAGTATGCATTGTTCCTTAAGAGCGCGCTCCTGCAGCTCATCATGTTGTCTTTCCGCTTTGGTAACAGCTGCTGGGGCGAAGCATGCTCGCTTTGTTGTTATTTGAACTTGCTGGCTAACCCGTCTAATTAATGTTGTAATCATCCTGGCGACACCACTTTAGTGTTGGGTGTGGATCTGTGACTATGTAATTTCTACACTCTAATTTGTTTACAACCAATCTGACCATGGTAGAATAAGTCAGGTAAACTCGTTAGAACAGCTGATTTGAACTCTTTCTTGCTTAGTTGCATGCATGGTAGAAATATAATGGTAGATGCAGTACGACAACAAATACAACAAGCCAAAAACAACAGGCATTTTGTTTTTGCTCAGTGTCTGTGTTGTGTCAAGTCAGCTGATAGAAAACTGATGAAAATGTAAACAAATTTGCAAAAAGTGCCATTTAGAAAATGATTGAGTGTTATTTGCTATATTGAAAGTGTTTAAGTGTGAAAATTAAAACGTTTCTATGTAATTTTTGCAGAGAAAAATTTCAAAAACAGCAGTTGCTGGCGAACAGGGGTTGCTGACAAACAAATGTAAATAAACTTTGACATAAGAGAAAAACTTACTCACACTCAGTCCAGAAAAAAGTTCAAATCAGCTGGGCTAGTGCTTCTACCATTTCTTTGTACCATGGTTGCATGATAGAATTATCTAGTAGGTAGTCGCATTAGCAATTCCGTCGTTAAGCTGTCAAAATTAGCTGAATAATGAAAACCACTATGTACACAAAATGTGAAAAATTTTATAAGATTGTCTTACTTGATACAAAGTCTATGCTATTAAATTGTATTTTGGTTGAAATTCTTTGAATTTTATTAACAAACAAAGAGAAACAAAATCGAATTTGACAGCTTACCCACGGAAAATGAATATAGTGTTTTCATTATTCAGCTAATTTTGACAGCTTAACCACTGAATTGCTAATGCGACTACCTAATAGATAATTCTATCATGCATTCAGGTGTTTCCTAAGCTGACCCATAGATTAATACATACCATAGAAGCTTTTATTCGCTCAATAAATTAAACGTCATAGGTACGATGGAAAGTAAACATTGGATGGTGGATAATATATGTCCAATAATACCAGATAGTGGCAGTAGTATACAACGATCAACAAAGGAACAACAACCGAATTTCGTGTTTTTGTGGCAAACTAGTTGTGTTAAATACAATACAAATGTATAACAACGATAAAAGTCAACAAAAAAGTGCAAAATATATTTAAATTTTTCAGTTCTACACCAAAACGACAGGAAAAGTTAAGTGAACGTATTTTGTAACTTCACCTGGTGTAAGGTAATTTTAAATTTAATTGCCCTCATTTCCACAAACCTACGATGAAGAGTGTGAAATGAAACGTCAGATGAGAGAATAAGTTTATCTATGTACGTATTACTCTATGAGCTGATCTAGTAGAGGTAGCAGGTGTTTCCAAGGCTGATCTAGTAGAGGTTAACGCAGTAGGATTTGTTGTAATTTTGGGCACCAACAACAGGGATTTTGTTTTTATTCTAACAATATTAAATAACAAAATACACTGAATTTGACAGATAGGGTCATATGAAAGCAAAATCAGCTGTTCTAATGTGTTACCTGTACTAGATCAGCCTTGGGTGTTTCTCTTATTTCAAATTCACATGGATTTTGTTTTTGTACTTCTTTTGTTTATTTTTACCATAGTAAAATTGGCAAGTAGTCGCAGTAGATACAACAACAATTGTGGGCAACAACAACAGGCATTTAGTTTTTTGTTTACGCTCTCCTCTTGTCAAAGTCAGCGCATATGTATAACATGGCAGAATTATCTATCGGGTAAACGCGTCAGCCCAGCTGATTTGTGGTTTTTTCGTCTTTTCCGTGGGTAAGCTGCCAAATTTGATTTTGTTTCTCTGTGTAAGCACTAATGGCAAGTTCAAAAGAGAATCGTAAACAATTGCCTAAGAAATTATTGCCAGTTTAAACTCTGACTTATGCGTTCACCGTCATGGTAGACTTATCTATTAGGTACTCGCATTAGCAAATCCTGTGGTTAAGCTGTCAAAATTAGGTGAATAATGATAAACACTATATATACATATAGTATAGAGATTAATAAGATTGCCTTACTTGATACAAAGTCTATGATATAAATTGCATTTTGAATTCTTTAAATTTTATTAACACACAAAAAGAAACAAAATCAAATTTGACAGCTTACCAACGAAAAAGATGAAAAAACAAATAAGCTGGGCTGACGCGTTTACCCGATAGATAATTTTACCATGTTCACCATCTATGAATCCAAACAAATGGTAGAAGCACTAGCCCAGCTGATTTGAACTTTTTTCCTGGAGTGAGTTTTTCTCTTGTGTCTAAAAGCTGATTCACACTGACACCGAAAACAAGCTTAATGTGGTTTTCGGTCAAAAACTCGTTAAAAATAAAAGTTTTGCCATACAAAATGAAAACGCGTTCACAACGTATTTTTGTCAAAAACACGCTCAAAAATTCCCAAATTACCAATACAACCATGTGGTAATCAATTTCTAGTGATTTTTTTTACTAGTGAAAGAAGAAGAACTGACAGCTATTTGTTTGCATTGAAAGGCGGACAGTGAAAGGTACGCGTTCAAAAATTTTTAATTTCTGAACATTTTAATGAAATAAAATATAACAGCATATTATATGAAACTATTAAATTTTTTCATATTTAGGAAAAAGAATATAAGCACACGAAAAACTGGATCGCTGTGGGAGGATAGCTTCGACAGCCTGCGTGGGTATAGGAGAAATGGTCATATGTATGTACCAAGAAATGGCGTATAAAATGTGAAAAAATTGATATTCTTATACTGCGTCTGTCCCTTACTTCCCATACTGATCGAATGCATATCAGCAAACTATAATAAGTTTGAAGTTTTTTTGTATTGATGTCAACATTTTTTTCATTTTATTGCGATGAAAGAGGTTTTTATTTTTAAGAATTTTCGTGTGCAGTTTCCATTTTGAAAATTTGTTAATTTTGTTATTCAGAATTTGCAAAACGATGTAAACGTTAAAAAGCTAAGTGTGAACAGCCAAGTTTTCAATGCGCGTTTTAAGACGAAAACGCTTAACAATTTGCCAGTCTGAATGAGCTATAAGTTTGTTTACTTTTGTTTGTATACAACCACCCAAGACTTATTTATTTAATAAATCTTGCAACCACCATTCGCTTACAATTGCTGTTTTTGAAATGTATTCTCCGTAAAAATCACATAGAAACGTTTTAATTTTCATACTTTGCCGCGTTTATGCTGCAACCGACATCTCGATTGTCTAGATTTCAATCACACGAACAGCTGATTTGTGTATGAAAAATCAGATGTTTATGCCACGAAATCTAGATATCTCTAGATTTCGAATGCAGTTTAAACATGTTTTTAAACATTTTCAAAATTCCAAATAAAAGACACACCTTTTGTAAATGACACTTTTACCAAGTAAGTAAGTAAGTAAAAAATTTTTGAGTCTTCTTCTTTCTCTTACAACGAGTGGTGGAAAAACCATGCTTAACAGAGTGTATACTTAGAACTATACTCGTTTTATTCCAATGCACGATAAAAGGTACGTATATAAGCCAAATGCTTGAGTGAAATAGCGAATGTACATAAATAAGTACAATTTAAAATTGTACTAGGAGATTTTAATGCCAAAGTAGGAAGGGAGAATGTGTTTCATCCAAAAATTGGCAATTTCAGTCTACATGCAGACAGTTCCGACAACGGTATGAGACTGATTGACTTTGCCGCGGCTAAAAACACGGTCATTAGTGGTACAAGATTCCAGCATAAACACATCCACAAGGCTTCTTGGGATCCCATGAGCAAAGAACGAAGAACCAAACTGATCACGTGGTAATTGATGGAAGGCACTCATCCAGTGTAATGGACGTACGAGTGATCAGAGGAGCTATCATCGATTCTGATAGCTACCTAATAGCAGCAAAGATTCGCTTAAGTAGAGCGAAGCGAGGTAGCCACAGCCTACTCAAGGAAGGTCTCGCAACTTTTGGCCCGATGACGATTCTGAAGCGCAGTGTAAACTCATATCCAACTCTATAAAAACTGCCGCAACAACCATACTTGGGTTTAAAAAACCACTTCGCAGCAAACCATGGTACGATGAAGAGATGCAAATGATGAAAAGAACCCTGCACGCATGGCAATGCTTCAGTCAATTGCAACGCGAGCTGCGACTGAGCGGTATAGGGAAGAAAGGAGGTAAACCGTCTCTTTAGGTGTAAGAAATGGAGACATACAGAAGGAAGAACGGAGCCCGAAAATTCTACCAAAAAGTCAAAAACGGGACTAATGGGCATGGTTCAGTGCTCCCCTTCTGTAAAGACAACGACAGAAATCTCATCGCAGATGTGCAGAGCATGTAGGGAATATGGACAGATCATTTCCATATGGAACAATCGATCACGATTTGGACGACGACGTCGATGCCCCACCTCCTAACCAAGACGAGGTTAGAACAACAAAGCCGCAGGAGCCGATGGAATACCGGCGGAGGTATTTAAGGCTGTCGGCGATGAACTGATAAGGTGCATGGATCAGCTCATTAGCAAAATTTGGTTAGATGAATGCATGCCCGGTGTTGCGGTAGCGAAACGTAGGCGTTCGTCTCGTTTCAACAGTTTATTATTTTTTCCGGCACACTTGCTTATCCTTTCCTCTTTGTTAAATAAAACGCGAATTTTTAATATTATTTATTTATTCACGAATTATCAAAAACTTATTATTAACTAAAGAAGAAAGGGAATGGAAGAATTAAAAAAAGAAAAACTTTAAAACTTTTAGTTTGAACGCACCACTTCCTAAATAGCTACTGACTTCAATTTCCTATTTGCATTTCTAATGTGTAAGAGAATAGTGGTGGTACAATTCAAAAAAAAAATACTAAGATCGTCAGCACATATGTAAAAATGCATTGCAATGGGATGCGCTTCTTTTTACAGACAATGCAACGAGAGATATGAAAAAAATAGAATGTAGAAGAGTAAAGAAGTTGTAGGCGTCGGTAACACCCGGCGATTGGATTCTCAGTGTACTATGTCCCATATTTAAAAAAGGTGACCCGAGTCCTGGACAAGTCCCACATAAGTCGTGAATCAGTCACTTCGTGTCACTTTGGCCATTTTTGTAGTTTATAAAACGTTACAGCTGTTCCGTGACTACAAGCGTTGAGTTACAACGCATTTACACCACCGTTTATCGCATTAGGTATTCATATAAAGTTATGAGAGGTTTGAGAGACACTTTATCATACAGAAAACGTCTATCAAATCTCTCACAACTTTTTATGAATGTGGCGGTATATGTTTAGAATCAAGAAATACCTAAGAATCAGAAAAATACTTTAGTCGGCTATTCTTGTGGTACTACCACGTCAATGCACCGTGATGGAAATGGTTTTAAATAAAAGTATTATTCATGCGTAGCATTTTTTTTCTCATTCTCAAGCAAATAAGAAAAATACCCGATTTGTCGTCTGTCAAAGTGTATGAGAAATCAAGTTAATTTTGCTTAAAATCAACAAAAGTATAAGTAATAAAACATACGTTAAGAGTTTTGTTTACGATAAATATCCTCTTTTATTTTATTTAAACTTTTTTTTATTTTCTTTACTATTTTTGGGCGCTCTTATTTTTGGATTTAGTTGCTCTCTTTGCGTTCCGTCAAAGTTGATATTTCAAAAGTTTGTGCCAGCGCTATTTCGGGAGCTCTCATAAGAATACACGGTATTAGGTATTTACCTAATATTACCAAAATTTACGATATGATATCAGCCAACTCATTGACCGCTTTTGTGTGGAATGAACTACATATACATCGGATTGATGGGTATATTAATAGTGTGAAATATATAGTATAGTGAAAATAAAGTATGCGTGCACACGTACATACATGAAAAATTGCTCATCAATTAAAGCAAATATCAAAATCATTTTCATATTACGCTCTGATTGACGTTGGTGTTGTATCGTATATTCCCTGCTTTAAGGCCGGTGGTGAGTTTTTACGAAGTTTTCGTTGCCATAAGAAGTACGTGTATAAAAAATAACAAAAATTTCATGAACCGAAAATCTCGCTCATTTTTCATTTGCTTGGTACCCAGCTCTTTGCGAAAATTTCGAAAGCAAAGTCAAGAATTCATTCAGGAATTTTCACATTTCGATAATTTTAATAAACTAAAGTAATACCACATGAGTTAAAAATAAAATGGAGTCCGAAGAGGAATTATTAATGAAATATTTGCAAGGTAAATCAAAGATGGGTGGTAACTCTCCGCAACAATATTTTCCGTTTATGCCCTGTTCAAGGTGCCACGAAACTGACGTTTCCGATTGAAATTGTTGAAATTGAAATCGTTCACACTGGCATTTGAGCAATTTCGTTGCATACTGACAACTATTTGTTTACAAATATTAGCATGAGGGAAATTTTCGTTTATGGGCACAATAACCAAAATTTTGTGAGGCAATAAGAGAAAACAATAAAATAAATGAATGTTGCATGAACCTTAACATGAAGCACTAATTCTACACAGTTTATGAATTCTACACAGTTCTACCATGTTGATGAAAAATTAAAATTTTGAATGCTTTGTTATATAATTTTAAATGCCCATATATATCAGTGGCTGCGGAACAACAAAAATGAATGACTAAGTTTTTATTAAATGTGATTATTTTTTTCATTCATTTTCATAAATTTTTTTAGTATATCTAACCTTTTAAATCGGTGAACTGATGACTGATAGCGGCGTGAACTTAAAAAAATTAATCGATGACGGCGAACCTGAAACATTTTCTGTCGGCTTCGTTCTCGTGCATATATGCAAAAAAGAAGTATCAAGTTTGTGGAGTAAAAACAGTGTCGTATACGATATTGAACACTTTTAACTCAATTTCAGCTCAAATTGCGAAATATACTATTTTATTGTGTAAATTTTTCATTTTATTTGTGAGCGTATTTCGGGATAGCAAGTGTAATTGGTTATACGGCATTTGCACTGACAACAATTTTCTTGATTTTGACACTTGTTAATTTTAAGCAAAAAATAAGAAATTTACATTCCTGTACATTTCACCGAACATCAAATCGGGTATTTTTCCCTGGTTGTCTGAATAAAAAAAAGCTTGCTTTTTTTTATTACGCAACGCTATTTTACCTCACACTCCGCATGGAAAGTACGTTGTTTACAGCCAGGGTAAAATACATAAGTAAGGTAAACAGCTGATTTGAAAATTTTTCTTGCTTAGGTGTTTCTCTTATGTCAAATTCACATGTATTTTGTATTTTCCTTTAGGTTAGTGAAACAAATCTAAATGCGGCGGGTGGGATTCGAACTCACATTCGCTGGACGCTCGTTTCGATGTTTGTGAAGCATCATCTTCAGCAGCGTCTAGCCCGTTAAGCCATTGCGATGTGTATTTACACAAGTCACTAACCGAAGACATTTATTGATTTTGTGTGTGCAGAGTGATTGTTGTCGCTACTTACACATTGCTTTCCTACTTACACGCACTGATGCAGAAGTTTTTTGAAAGAACGAACTATTCTAATTGTAGTTGTCTCGTTCTGTTTTGGTTTGGCCCTACCATATGTTTAAAATTTAGTTGTTTTTAGATCCTCGTTATATTTAAAGTTGTATTTTCCTTTAAGGCTGTAAGAGATCGTGTATTTTGTTTTTGTACCTTTTTGTTTAGATAGACACATGTAGAAAATTTGACAGATTATGGACACCAAACAAAAACAAACAATTCCTACGGCGTTTACCTTAGGTATTTTAAAAAAATAAATGCTTTCCCATTACATCCCATGAAGGGACCGGGGAGAACTTCTCACAACCACTGAGCTGTGCGCTTTCCAGTTTTCACTCACTGATTGGGACCTACAGTTTAAAACCGATTCCGAAAGGTAATTTGAGACGCTTTCTCATGGCTATATACTCGATAGTGTCGCCGTCACTATGCGAGGTGACCGCCGCCGAAAGAAATTTGAAGGTGGTCAGAGCAGGGTTCGAACCATTGCACCACCGAGGGTTATTTTACCATGTTTCATTTCTATCACGGCGCATTGATCTGGTGGTACAAATAGAATAGCAGACTTATTTATTTTCCTCATTTCTTGGTATTTCTTGTTTCTCAAACTCAAATATAAATTTGTTGTACTCTTTTGTTTACTTTTATTCTTGGAATGATTTTGATTGTGGGAAAAATAACAGACAAAACAAAATGCCTATTGCTGTAGGCTTGGTGTGTTTGATGCCATAGTACGACCACCTCGTCAATTCGCCTTGATTTTCAATCAAATCCAGAAATATACCAAAACGAACAGATCAAATTTTGTTCGCACTTTTGATAAAGCATCAAGAAAATTGTTTCCAGTGCGAATGACCTATTAGGTATTGACCTCACATAAGGTTTTTTTTTTGTATATACGATAAGACAGAACTTGTTAATCTTTTCTCAGTGTACACATCCAAAATAAAACCAACTTTGTTAAAATTTTAGATGTTGCTCCCTTTATGTACAATGCTGCACTAGTATCAATTTTTTTTTTTTATCAATTTCTTGCTAGAGGGGAGATTGCAGTGTAATATATTGGCACAGGCGATAAGAAAAACAAGATTTCCTATCTGAAAAATGGTAAAAACGCCCATTTTAATGATTCTATCTAAGTGATATCTGTTTTTCTCTAATACTTGCACTAGATACGCTTTATCCTTATACAAAATCGAGCTGGCAAGACCCGTTTGGCCAAGTGGTACATGAACTTTGATGACGATGAAAAACAAAAGCTCATCGAAGAGGTACATGCAGTGGTGACAGTGAGGGATGCAAAACACACCAATTTCGTGGAGGTTCGTTGGGTCAATGTTCTGAATTATTGGTGTTAAATTGTGTTTCGAATTTCTTCGCAGTTTCGCAACTTCAAAATTGTGTACCGTCGATATGCGGGTCTTTACTTCTGCATATGCGTCGATGTGAATGATAATAATCTATGCTATCTGGAGGCAATACACAATTTTGTTGAGGTGCTCAATGAATACTTCCACAATGTGTGTGAATTAGATTTGGTCTTCAACTTCTACAAGGTCTACACGGTGGTCGATGAAATGTTCCTCGCTGGCGAGATACGGGAGACATCACAAACCAAAGTCCTAAAACAATTGCTGACACTTAATTCCCTAGAGTAAATGATCGATAATTAACCATTGTGTGGAGTAGTAGTACGTAAATTAGTAGTGTTATCATTCCATTAATTATGTGCGTATATTGTGTTCGAAGAAAAGCTGCACTCTCTTACACCTATTTACATTTTCCTTCATCCTAGGCCGTACAATGACCTAAAGCAAAACTTGTCGTAATCTCCCCCCTTCGAATCTAATTTAGTCTGTAATTCTCGCCTGTATTTTTTATCTTGCGGCTAATTTGAAAGCGTGACATTACCAAGAAATAAAGTTTTCCTTGTATTAAGACGTGTAACAGTGAATACACGAAAAGATTTAAAAATCGTTCAAATATTATCCCGATATTGTTAAATTATCCCAAATGTATGATGATAATGTATTATATGAATAAAAGCAGATCTATTGAAATTAATAAGCTGTGAGAAATTATAAGGGGTCCATCAAGGTTACAAAAAGTAGAAAGGGCTTTATGAGCGGTCAGAATTGAATAATTATATACCTTGCACGTACACCAGCATTACCACTAAAATAACAGTGACAACTAGAAAAAATACATACCAAAAATTACTTATATTCAGTGTAATAAATATCTCGTTCGTTAACTATTCTTGATAAATGCTTGGGGTCATTATCTTGTTGAAAGATACAAGGACAACTTCTCTAGACGAGACGTCAAATGCTCTTTTAAAATATTAATATATTCCATATTTAAGTTACAAACTCCCCCAGATGTTGAACCTACCCCAAAGGAGAAAATCCATAAGACGAAAGCCTACCCACTCAGGACATTTTTTGTAACAAAAAAAATTGGAAATTATTGATATTTCAACCGGCGGTACCTCGATATCTAAGGTACAAGGTGGCGCAAAAGTAAACTTCCGATGTTTTTTGGCTGTAATTTAAAAAAAAATTAAAAACTTTGATTCTTCTTGTGGATTATTTTTATTTGGTCTTTTAATTTTTTTTACATCAAGTCGAGAATATGATGTTATGTAAATGGCCGCCGCCACAGTTGATTGTCATTTGAGCCCTTTTTATGGCATTTTCCATCACTTTGGCCAAAACTTCCGGCGATAGGTCCTCACATTCTTGACGGATATTGTCTTTAAGAGCTGCAAGAGTCTGAGGCTTGTTGACATAAACCCGCGACTTCAAAAAGCCCCACAAAAAGAAGTCTGGAGCGGTCAAATCAGGCGATCTTGCTGGCCAGTGCAAATCGCCAAAACGGGAGATTAGGCGCCCGGGAAATGCATCCTTCAGCATATCGGTTGTGGCACGTTCAGTGTGTGCCGTTGCACCGTCCTGTTGGAACCACATGTTTTCCAATCTCAATTCATCAAGTTGCGGCAAAAAGAACTCGTTGATCACGGCTCTGTAGCGCTCACCATTCACAGTAACCGTTTGGCCCGCGACGTCTTCGAAGAAAAAAGGTCCGATGATTCCTCCAGCGAAAACAGCACACCATACAGTGACTTTGAGCGGGTGTAATGGCTCTTCGTGGGTTACACGCGGATTTTCAGTGCCACAGAAGCGTAAATTTTGCTTATTTACGTACCCGCTAAGATGGAAATGGGCCTCACCACTCATGATTATTTTTGATGAAAAATCATCTTCCTCTTGGTGGTTATTAAGGATGGCTTGAGCGTATGTTAGACGCGATTGGCGGTCAGCAGCTAACAGCTGATGCACCGTCTGGACTTTGTACGGAAAAATCTTCAAATCTTGTACCAAAATTTGCTGTCAAGACCGTCGACTGATACCCATTTGCGTGGCACGTCGTCTGGTCGATGTCGACGGCGCTTCCATGACATCCTCGGCTACAGCAGCAATATTCTCTGCAGAACGGCTACTCCGGGGTCTGCCACGCCTGGCAGCATCTCGTGTTGTGCCAGTCTCTTCGAGGCGAGCGGCTAAACGTCGCAGTGTTTCACCAGTAGGCGTTGGACGGCCAGGAAATCTGCTACGAAATTCACGTTGTGCCAAAGTCACCGACCGATTATTGGTCAAATAAATAGTCAGCAATATTCCGCGTTCTGGAGCAGTGTAGCGTAACATTGTTTATTAACGTGTATTTCGCATGTGTTTACTACACAAATGTCAAAACAGAACTGACATTAGGGGCCAATCGCAAAATTTATAGCATTTTCTGAAAGGAGGATTACTTTTGCGCCACCTGTTGTTATTAAAGATGAGCGATATCTTAGGAGCGGTGATTTAATAAGAGTGATTGAAAAATTGCTGGTAACTGCAGTGACCGAATGTTGTAAGTAGCCGTTTCTTTCAATGTCGTCCTTTCATTGTTGTTCTCTTATTGCTGCCGTTATTTCACTGTTGACGTTCTTTAAGTGTTGTCGTTCTTTATTGATGTCGTTCCAAAAACGATGTACAAGTAGACAGTCAAAATTTCTCTTCACTCAAATGCCAACAAACAAAACGAGTGAAACCCTAGTACTTCTCTACTCTCTCTCTTACTCTCTTCATTGAATATTTCAATACACGAGCAGCTTTTTGATAGTGTTATTGTATATAACTATACAAATTCCAACCATGTTGAAGTAAAATTACATAAACTATGCAAAAAGTATAAAATATGCAAGATATGACGAGAGAGAGAAATGCGTTTGAGTGAACTCCTAGCACTTTTTGGTTCTCTTTTACCAGGGTTGGCAAGTTGCGCACATCTTCGTCTTTGGTCGTTCTTTCGATGTCTTACGTTTTTTTTTCCTGTATTCTGTTCTTTCAATGCTATCGTTTTTTTTGTGTTACAAGATGTATTTAAAATGTAGAAAAACTTCAACAATAAATACAAGGTAATATAAATAAAAGTGGCATAAATAAATTTTAATCAGAATTCTCTGCTCTACACCAAAATTTTTCCACCGACAAAGTTTGCTGTGCTGAGGACCAACTTTTTCCCCCCGCTCGTCCAACTTCTGGAGATATAAGCCTCTAAAGCTTGAGTATATAATCGGTCATATCTCAAGCATTTATTATCCGAACTGGCTCAAATGGATATCATTACAAAGGCTTTTTTAGACTATAAATTCGGGTTTAAATATATTTTGTTTTATTAACCCATTGCCGCTAGTTTAGCGTGATAAAAAATTATATTTTCAAAAAGTCCGTAGTGTAGTTATATGATTCCTAGACCCCGATAATACCCAAGACTTCAGGTCCAAAAACCAAAAAATATGCGAATTCCGACTAAAGTAAATTTGCTCATTTGTGCATATATATTTTTGCACTAAATTAAAAAATCGTTGTCAAGTTACCTGTTTAAAATAGCGCTGATTTACGAGCCACGTACACAGAGAACGCCGTTCTTAAAAAATCACTGGATCGCTCATCTCTAGTATTTATAGAAAAATTGCATTTAATTTTTTGTTTTTGATGTTCTATAAGAAAAAATATTTCTTTAACTCGATAACCAAGAGATTTATCGGTTTATAGCCTTTTCACACTAGGCAACATCATGGTACAATAATATCTTCATGGTAATAGAAGCGCGTGTTGTTGTTGTAGGCAGCAACAACTGGCATTTTGTTTTTGTTCAATTCGCTTCAGCTGTCAAACTCTGCACAAATACATACCAACAACACAAGAATGCAAAAGAGTATAAAAACACAATTCATATGAGTGTGACAGCCGAAAAGAGAACCTCATGAAAAAAATTAAAACAGCTGTTCTTACGACTTTACCATGAATATATTATTGTACCATGGGCCACATCTTACATCTTCAATCAATTTGCCAAAGACGTTAATAACGCGTTTATGCTGCAACCGAATTCTTGATTGTCTAGATTTCATTCACACGAACAGCTGATTTGTGTATGAAAAATCAGATGTTTATGCCACGAAATCTAGATATCTCTAGATTTCGAATGCAGTATAAACATGTTTTAACGTTTCCCCATACAAATTTGTCACTTTGTGAGGTCAACATCTTTGAAAAATGTTCCTGTCTCATTTCGTTTCTCTCTACATCATTCGATAATTTTGAGTCCATCATCACTAGAAAATAATAAGAAAAATTACAGAAATTCGAAAACAAAACCTAGATATATTTATATCAGGTGGTAGCACATGAAAAGCTGATTTAAATATTTTCACATGTGTGCCACAATTGATTTTTAAATTCATATGAATTTTGTTTTTAAACTTTTTTGCTTTCTTGTATCGCAATTGCATAACAATTGCATGCATACTTATATTTCCTAAACCATTTTAGGTCGTTTAATTTGTTAACAAAAATTTGGCTACATCGATGTGGTATGTTAACAAATGAATATTAGAAAATGACAGATGTAAGATGTTGCAAGTGCGAACGCATGTTTAAATTTTTCAACATCTTCCACGCGATCCAATGATGTTGTTGCAATGGCAATGTTGGCATATGTTCAGAACAAAATTTACTCATGGAGTGGAATGCCAACAAAGAAAACGAGTGAAGCATGGTAGAACTATCTATTAGGTAGATGCATTAGCAATTACGTGGTCAAACTGTCAAAATTAGCTGAATATTGAAAAACACTATTTACACAAAATGTGAAAAATTTTAAAAGCTTGTCTTACTTGATACAAACAAAGTCTATGCTATTAAATTGTATTTTGGTTGAAATTCTTTGAATTTTATTAACAAATAAAAAGAAACAAAATCTAATTTGACAGCTTACCTACGGAAAAGATGAAAAAACCACAAATCAGCTGGGCTGACGCGTTTACCCGATAGATAATTTTACCATGGAGTGAAGCGCGTCGTTTCTCTGCGCTCTCTCTTATAGCTCATTCAGACTGGCAAATTTTTAAGCGTTTTCATCTTAAAACTCGCATTGAAAACTTGGCCTTTCACACTTTGCTTTTTGACGTTTACGTCGTTTTGCAATTTTTGAATAACAAAAACAACAAATTTCCAAAATGGAAACTGTACACGAAAATTCAAACTTAAAAATAAAAACCTTTTTCGTTCGCAATAATGTAAAGTTTGTCGTGTGCTTATATTTATTTTTTCGTAAAATCAATTTAATTGTTTCATATTGTATGCTACTATATATTTTGTGTTTCATTAAAATGTTCAGAAATTAAATATTTTCACTGTCCGTCTTTCAATGCAAACAAATAGTTGTCAGTTCTTCTTCTTTCGCTTGTAAAAAAATCACCAGGAACTGATTACCACATGGTTGTATTGCTAATTTGGGAGTTTTTGAGC
Organism: Phaonia tiefii; assembly: GCA_963931995.1. Lineage (NCBI taxonomy): Eukaryota > Metazoa > Arthropoda > Insecta > Diptera > Muscidae > Phaonia > Phaonia tiefii. The sequence continues at coordinate 25,233,704 of OZ008367.1, forward strand.
GTGTTTTTGACAAAAATACGCTGTGAACGCATTTTCATTTTGTATGGCAAAACCTTTATTTTTAGCGAGTTTTTGACCGAAAACAACATTAAACATGTTTTCGGTGTCAGTGTGAATGAGCTTTAACTCTCTTTGTTGAATATTTCTGATGATGTTACAGTAGGCGTGTTTTGGTTACACCGCTTGCTTAGATTATCACTTATTTTGTATTTAGAGCTAAGCAATATTAAGCGGCACTTAAAGTTACTGCTTCCATTTCAATCCTAAGCAGGCATAAAGTTACCAGTCTGAAAAACATTAGAAAAACAGTGTTGTACATCGTTATTCTGAAGTCAAAGATAAGGAGAACCGTATACACTACACACCATGCGTTAGAGCAAGACGATTATATGTGTTTCCAGTTGAAAAAGGCAGAAAGTTACCAGTATGAAAAAATCTTAAAACCAGTGCTGGATATAGTTATTGTGAGCCAAAGACAAGGGGAAGAATATACACGGTCAAAAATAATTACAAACCATTTGTTACAGCAAGATGAGTATATATATTATAATAAATTGTCGCTAGTTTAGCGTTTTGGTTACTAGCAAGCAAGCGATAATCGCTAGCTTGCAACGAAAATACGCCTATTGGCATTGTTCAAGTCGGAATTTAAGTGGGAAAATGAAATGACGCTTAACATCGCTTAGATGCCCTGTACGAATTAAGCTACAATTAACTTTAGCTGGGTAAAAACACACACGGCCTTATTCAGAAAAAGTTGTCATAGGTTTATTAAAGGTTTAAGAAGTCAAAGCCCAAAAATTGTGTTCATAATCGAAAGGTTTCTTTAAGGTTTTTTTTTTATCAGCATTAATACACGAAAGAAATAGTTTTTTTTACATTTCACGCGTGCCGTACATAAATCTTTGTGCGACATAAACACGTGGACTTATTTTGTGGATAGTTACAGCGTTTATAGTAGGCGTGTTTTGGTTACACCGCTTGCTTAGATTATTACTTATTTTGTATGGAGAGCTAAGCGATATTAAGCGGCTCTTAAAGTTACCGCTTCCGAATCAATTCTTAACAGGCATAAAGTTACCAGTCTGAAAAAAACCAGAAAAACTGTGTTGGATATGCAAAAAATTTAACATTAGCTAGCGAGTATCGCTTGGTTGATAGTACCAAAACGCCAAAGTTGCGTATATATATTATAATATATATAATCGTCTTGCTCTAATGCATGGTTTAAAGTTATTCTTGAATTAGTGTATATTCTTTCTTTGTATTTGGCTCAAAATAACGATACCAACACTGTTTTTCTCCCTTTTTCATACTGGCAACTTTCTGCCTGTTTCAACCGGAAATACATATAATTGTCATGCTCTAGTGCAAGGTGTGTACTTATTCTTCTAAATGTTTATACTCTTCTCCTTATCGCTGACCTCACAATAACGATATCCAACACTGTGTTTCTGATTTTTTTCAGACTGGTAACTTTATGTCTGCTTAGGTCTGAAATGGAAGCGGTAAATTCAAGTGCTGCTTAATATCGCTTAGCTCTCCATACAAAGTAAGTTATAATCGAAGCAAGCGGTGTAACCAAATCACCCCTAATGTACCAAGAAGTGCCTAATTGGCAACCCTCCTAGAAGAGAACCAAATAGTCGGCGTAATTCACTTGTTAGGTTTTCCTTACAAGCTAGCGATTATCGCTTGGTTCCTTGTAACCAAAACGCCAATATCGGATATTGAAATTTTGAAAAATTATTGGATTTTTTTTTATTTTTCTCAAACAGAAACAACAATTTTTGTTTTTGTTGAAAAAAAAAATTCGATAATTTTCCAAAATTTCAACAACTGATTACTCCATAACTAAGCGAAATCCAAAAATGCTAAATAATTTTTTGAGTTTATTTTGACTTGCTTTATACAAAAAATAATTATATCAGTGGCTTTACACGGTACATTAACGTCATAACCCTCTCACATATCCGAAATTTCGGGGTCCATTACTTCGAAACTATGCGTTTGCCCCGATTTGTTTATATTACTTTTTTGCTTAAAACATGTTCTACCCGGCGCAATTTTTTTTACTTTGTGGAGGGTAAGCCGTATAATAGACATAAGCTCAAAACCATGATACAAATACAAGATAGTAGCATTAGCATTGTTGTAATTTCCGTACCCAGTTATTGTCAAAATCAGCTGATAAAAATGTACACATCCACGTACAATTGTGAACATAGATGGATAAAATCAAAAGAGAACGCACTCACACAAACAACTTTGACATTTAATGGGTACGATCACCAACCAATACATACATAGATAATTTTTAAACATCATAGGTGCGATGGAAAGTAAACATTGGATTTTTGACAACATGGTTTCAATAATATCAGATAGAGGCAATAGTAAACAACGTTCAACAAAGGAACAAATACAAATACAATACAAATGTATACCAACAATAAAAGTCAACAAAAAAAGTGCAAAATACATTTAAATTTTTCAGTTCTACACCAAAACGACATGAAAAAGTTAAGTGAACATATTATGTAACTCCACCTGGTGTAAGTTAATTTTAAATTTAATTGCTCTCATTTCCACAAACCTACGACGAAGAGCGTGAAATGAAACGTCAGATGAGAGAATAAAAGTATCTATATATGTTATGGTCTATGGGTACGATGAAATCTAAACAAAGGAAATCATATGGGCTGACGCTACTACCTTGTATTTGTATCATGCTCCAAACTCTAGTCATGGTACAATAATATCTTCATGGTAATAGCAGCGCACGTTGTTGTTGTTGTAGGCAGCAACAACAGGCATTTTGTTTTTGTTCTATTCGCTTCAGCTGTCAAACTCTACACAAATCCATACCAACAACACAAGAATGCAAAAGAGTACAAAAACCAAATACATGTGAGTGTGACAGCCGAAGCGAAGAACCTCATGAAAAAAACGAAAACAGCTGTTCTTACGACTTTACCATGAACATATTATTGTACCATGACTCTAGTCGTGTATTCAAACATTCAACGAAGAAGATCATGGTATAATTATGTATTAGGTAGTCACATTAGCAATTCCGTGGTTAATCTGTCAAAATTAGCTGAAAATGAAAAACGCTATGCACACAAAAATTGAAAATTTTTATAAGCCATTGATATACTTGATACAGTCTATGCTCTTAAATTGAGTTTTGATTGAAATTCTTTGAATTTTATTAACAAACAAAAAGAAACAAATCGAATTTGACAGCTTACCCACGGAAAAAATTTCAAAAAAACACAAATCATCTGGTCTGACGCGTTTACCCGATAAATAATTTGTTCAAATAGATAATAGAAAGTTTGTTGAGTTCAGGAATGTACTTTTGTTTTACAAAGTTGTTAAGAGTAGTATACCAGCCCCTTTGCGTAACAATTTTGTTTTCTCTCATTCGAATAGAATACCTGAGATTCTAATTCCAAGAATCTCAAACTCGTTATTTGAAAAATCTTTCGTGGTACGGATTGCCAGACTCTGGAATCAACTACCCAATGATCTGCGACTATTTATTCACTGCAGCAATGTTTTTCGGTCGAAACTATTTGAATATTTATCTAATTTATAGAATTAATTAATTGTGGCCGTCGGTGGTGCAATGGTTAGTGTGCGCGCCTCTTGTACAGGAGATCCTGGGTTCGATTCCTGCTTCGACCACCTTAAAATTTCTTTCGACGACGGTCACCTCGCTTAGTGACGGCGACACTATCGAGTACTTAGCCATGAAAAGCTTCTCAAAATACCGTTCGGAACCGGTGTAAAACTATAGGACCCAATTAGTGAGTATAAAACTATAAAGCGTACAGCTCACTGTTTGTGAGAAGCTCTCCCTAATTCCTTCATGGGATGTAATGGGAAACCATTTATTTTATTTATGGAATTAATTATAAGTATATATGTATATATAAGTATTCCCTGACTTTTCCCTATTAGGTTATTACTACTTGTTGACCTTGTTAAAGTTATCCAGACTTCTTTCAATTTAACATAACTCTTTTTTGATACGGATAAACTTTAAAGGTAACATTGTTTTTAGATAATAATGTGAGTGGATTCTTTTTTTGTTTCAATTACTTTCTTTTTTAATTTGGATTTCTTTTTTTTTTAGGACTGTTTTATTGTTATTCTTAACTTTGATGTATTTTTGATTTCACTTTTTTTAGTTATGATTATTTGTCTTATTTTTGTATATAGATATTGGAATTTTTATATAATTTGTTTATTGAGTATAAATCTAATTGTAATATGTTATATTGGCCTTAAAGGTTTCTGTATTACAAAACGAATTGAAAATAAATAAATAAAATAATTTTACCATGAAGAAGACTAACGTTTCACTGCCTTTGTTTATTGGTAGTGCACTACCTTCTCAAAAACCGGTCTATAGTAAATCGTTTTCCCGTCCATATTAATTAATTTTGAAAAACATTATTTTTTTAATCTGGCAACAAACTTTTCTTGGTTAAATAATTATTCACCACGGCATCACCAAATTACACCACCTCAAAATTTGCTAAACGACATGGCAACTATTGTTCACTTTTGTCTTTTGTTCGAACAAATTTTCGCCTATCGACAGAAAAAAGTTCAGTTTTGGGATAATTACGTTTTAAATATAAAAAGATAACACAGAAAACTCTGAAAACCAATTAAAGAATCTATCTTTCTCTACGGAAATTAAAATAAGCAAGAAATTTACTCTATTGCAATAGTGAATTCCTACATTTTCTAAACGACAGAAAGAAAACCAAATAATTATTTTTTGTCCACGTCAAACGGGTGACAAGAGTGATTCGCAAGTACACAAGTGTATGTGCTTTGTGTGAGTGGAAAGGAAAAAAGTGAATAGAAACGTACGAGGAAGAGAAAGATAAAAAGAAGAAATAGATTTTGTGCGACGACAACGAGAACGTTTAGAAGAGAAAAAATAATTTTTTCTTTTGTTCAAGAAAAAAAAATCAGAAAGGAATCGTAACTTCAAATTTTGAAGCAAAACCAAATTAATAACAAACATGTCAGCTGTAAATCCAGAATAGTAAGTGATCCCAACTGGCCAGATATAAAATAATATAACATACAAAAAGGTTCAAAAGATATAATGTATGGATTTCATGAGGTCTGAGGGATTCATTGTTTCTGTTAATCTTGTCCGAGACGAAAAAACGCAAATGAGATATTTTGCGACGTCATATTTTATTTTATTATATTTACTCACCCAACAGTCATCGCAGCAGTCAGTCATTTAGTGCTGCTTTTTTTTTGTTTGGACGAGTGTGTGGCCCACTCCCTTTTTTCTCGTCATTTTTCAAGTGTATGGCACAAAAAACGACCCTACACTCTGTGGATGTTTTAGATAACGAGAGTCGAAAATTCCAACAACAAATGGGCTTATGTTTTTTGCGGGTGAGAGAATAAGGGGTTTGCAGTCGCACCATTTCCCATCCCTCGTCACAACATTGTAGACTTTTATTCGGACTTGAACTACTTGGTTGTTGTTTCGATTAATGCTATGCCGCCCTGCCCCCTCTTTGTATTCTAAATCGGATTCCTATTCCAAGTGCATCGATACATTCGTAACCTTTAGCAGTTAGTACAAATGGCAAAAAGTAACTCTAATAAAGGGGCGGATGAGTCATACGGCCTTTCGTCTTGTGGTACTGTGCGACTGCTGCGTGAAAGTGTGTGTGTGTTGGTTCCTCTGTTGTTTTGCTTTCCGATGTTTTCCTGTTGTATGTAGTTTTTTTTGTATTTGTCCATTTTGTGTGCGTCTTCTATTGTATTCAGCTGTTGTTTGGCAGTGATGTTAAAAAGTACCAGAAACTGCACTATTTCTGAACATCAGAGTACTTTTTATATGCTGATAATTGATGGAAATCCAGTTGGGCCTCGCAATTCGCAATTTTAATGGTGGCCTTTGAGTAATATGTGTTTTTTTCACATTAGTTGAAAAATAAAATAAAGTATAAATCCTATAATCAGATCCAAAGAAATGTACTTTATAACAAGTTTGACATCTCTGTTGTATATGTTTTCTATGTAGCCTTTCGCTTTTGACTTTGATACGTAATCAATTTTTTCTTGTCGCTCTTCTATGTAATGTTTTCTTTCTTTGTTGCTTTACATTGCAATTTAAAAAATGTTAATTGCATATCAGATGTGACTTGTTTCATTAATGATCGATCTCAAATGAAATGCGTATCAGAAATTTCGTCCCGGGACAATCAGACAGCATTATATCTAGATTCATAGTATGTTAATGGTACCTTAGACAAGAGGATTGTCGGGCCAACACATCTTCCAGTGTAATGTGCAGTCAGGCAGTGGGCCAAAAGTCGACCAGAAAGTCGGGTATTGTGAGGCGAAACAATGCCCGACAGAAAAGTTGTCCTGACTAATGGTCTCTAGACAGGATCAATCATCTTTAACGCCACCTGAGACCAACGGATTGTCGGGCCAATTTTCGAGTCGGGCCGACTCATCTCCCAGTGTAAGGTGCGGTATAATCGGGCAAAAATCAAAACTAGTTTGATTTTCAGAAAGTCGGTTGGTGTAAAGCGATGCAATTCCCGTTGAAAAGCAGGCCTGACTAATAGTCGTCCGACTAGTCCATTAAAATGTTATGCATTGTGGTGATGATGAAACGTCAGAGGAGGGTGGCAAAGTAGTAGTAATTAACATTGTTTGACTTAGATTTATTGATATCAAACATATCTGAATGAACACGAGTGTTAGTTATCGTTGAAATTTTATCCTCGTACTGCCATTCCTGATATCGAATCAATCATTGAACTCCGCAACATTAACTTTAAAAAAAGGTTAATTAGCTGTACACAAATTCTGAGTAGTCCAGATCTTAACAAGCGGCGATTTTGGCTGTGCTCCCATTTATCACGATATACCAGCAAACGCTTTGGTAATTCACGCTTCTCATCCCTATGTAGGACCCCCATATAAATATGTATGTCTAGGTAAACGGGACACACAAATATACTGCCTGTTACGTGTGAGACAAGACTACATGATACACAGCCATGTCAAACATACAATACGTCCTGACGGATCATGGCCATATCAGGTGTAATATTACCGCTTCCATTTTGTCTCGTAATCTCTTTTTAATGTTCCTTCGAATAGTTAATTTATTGGTAATTTCCAAAAACGAAATTGTATTGGAGAAATCTTGTTGCCCTAGATACATGCTACATTCTTCAATTTCCAAAATATTGATTCCGACACGAAATTTTGCGGTGACTCATATCCATTTTACAACGAAAGGAGTTATGATTATCGATTTTGTGAGAAGAAATGGAGAAATGGTAACCATAGAATATCTGTCATGCCATTGCCCTCATATCCACCAGGACATAAAGCGTTGTATTCAAGTTTTATGGAATTTTCGATGTCTTAAGCCCGGTATTCAGTTTTTATGAAATTTTCGTTGCCATAAGAAATACTTATTTTATTTATTTATTTATTCACACTTGTAATTTTAAGCCTCTCGGCCAATTCAAATAAATTACAAAAGAACTACTCCATTTATAACACACATTATATGTTTTCATTAAATAAGAAATTACTTAACAATTATATCCTTTAATTAAGTAGCAAGATCAAAAAACTAGTTGATAACAAAGTTAAATTAGAGATTATATTATTCATGACTAATAATAATTCAGAGTTCCCAAAGGTGTTTTCAAATAGAAAACTACAAACACAAGCTTAATTTATTATTTAATCAGTTGAATGAATCAAAAATTTCCAAAGGCAAAAATAAAATATAAAAAAACAAAATATCAAAGGAACATCGTAAAAAAAAAACCAAAAAGAAACATTGTCAACTACTGCGTTATTTCTCCAAAGTGTTGAAGAAGCTTTTTGCGATACGTAGCGCTAGTGAAGTTACGTGTATAAAAAATAACGAAAATTTCAGGAACCGAAAACTTCGCTCACTCTTTGTTTGCTTGGTACTCAGCTCTGCGAAAATTTCGGGGGCAAAGTCAAGTACAGGGTTGTTATGCTAAACTTCTTTCGTACGAAAACAATAGTTTGATAATTGTTTGGTACCGCAATTTCGACATTTAGATTATTTTAGTAAACTAAAGTAACACTACACCAGATGCGGTAAAAATTAGATGGAGTGTAAAGACTATTTATCAGTGTAATATTTGCAAGGTAAATCAGAGATCAGAACTCGTAACAAAATTTTCCGTTTAAAGATACATAAATGACAATATCTTACGAAAATTTCGCAAGAACTGAATACGGGGCTTTAAGCAATATCAATTACAGGTTTGTTATGCGAAAACATTCGTACGAAAACAACTGTTTGAAAATGGTTTGGGACCGGAATTTGCAATTTTTAGGAATTATTGAAATATTTGCCAGGTAAATCAGAGACAGGTGGTAATTTCCTGCAACAAAATTTTGCGTTTAGATATAAATGACAAAATATCAGCCATGTCACAGAGCGCAATTTCGTTCGAAAGTGAAATCAATTCCGTTTTGTCCTTCTACAGAAGATCAAAAACGCAAATATATTGCGTATTCAAAACAGTTGGTAAAACTGCAGTGAAATTGACAAATGTAAAGAGAAAACACTAAAAAAACAGTGCTTATTATATTTATATATTGATTAAATTATTTTGTCTAGTTTAATAGTACTTTTATAAATATAATTTTTCCAAAACTGTTTCTTTAATAAAAATTTTTTTAAGAGAATTACTAAAGAATATGCCCGAAACGCAAAAAGTTGTCATGCTTCTGTGTAGCCACGTACGATTTTGCACAACATTGCCACATATGTTGATGAGTCTCTTAAACTTAGCCGGTTAAAATATTGACTCCTTTGGTGATCGATAACTGCTACTATTGAAAGTATATTAATTGTTCACATTCGTCGAAACTTACGAATAAAGTTTCTAACAAAATTCCCTTATTTTGATTTCCTTGTTTCTGTTTTGTCTAATTTCTTCTCATGGAGCTGCCAGATGTTCGTTCGAAAAGAATGTACATATTCACTTTTTTTTCGTTTTTACCAAAACGTACGAAAGTCATAGAAGCAAAAGCAAAACGCTACGAAATGGCTTTTACGAATTCATTTCGTTTTCGTACGAAAGCCATGACAGGGCTGTATGTTATGAAAATTTTCGCAAGTACTGAATACGGGGCTTAATATGTAACTCTAAAACTACAATGCTTGTTGAAAAACGATAGTCTGATTTTTATATTTGTATTATCACAAATAAACATAAAGGCCGTCCTATACATTTCATTTAGAAGTCTATTCGGAATAAGAAAAAAGCCCATGTGTGCGCAGACCTAATCTCATAGTCTAGATTGTGGATTTTTAACACATATAAAGGCTGTTCCAAAATTCACGGAAGTTTCAATGTAATTGCACTATTTATGGGGATGTATGATGATGTCCATAGACGATAATTCTGAATCGCTATTCAACCGTGTATATGTTAATGCATTCTTTGCTACACACGGTGATTTATTTTCGTATAATCACTAATTTTCGTTCAGCTTCCGAGCTGCAAGATTATTGCGTTGTGTGTCATATATTCAGTCAAAAGACTTTTTAGTAGCTATGACCTTTGTAATTAAAGAAAAACATAAAACGACTTTTTACATCGTACAAAGCAGTAAGCGAACGATATACATCAATAAATTCCAAAAGCCATTTTATTCGTTTATTCCGCGGACATGTTTACACTTTCGTTTTTCGAAACAAAATTAACAGTTTTACCCAAGGGGTATCGATGAGACAGCTGATCAAGTTAGTATTTGGAGAACAAATAGAGAATATACTTTCAAAGAGGAAATGGTGACAGTTGACTGGGTTGCGTGGTGTGATTTTCATACTTTTGCTGCCGCGCGTCAAGCCAAAAGTACAAAACACATCAACTGGGAGTAAATTTTGCCAATAAAATTGATTAAAAAAATTAATATTTAGTGAAAAAAATCAAAATGGAATGTAGTGTTAGAGTAAAATTATTTGTGTAGATCCCCAACTAACACGCAAATTGTTAAAATTAAAGATTGCTCTCATTCTCTATATGTTTTCCAAGTCTTCCACGTTCTTTGTAAGTATATACATCAAACAGCTGTTGCAAACTCTGTTAGTGTTACTCGGTGAATTTACCACACACGATGATTCAGAATCGCACAAACAAGCCAAAATATCAAAATATTTTGATTTTCGCAATACATACATTCATCATGTCGGTGTGACACATACGAGTACACACAATCATATTTTCACTTGTACAAGGTGTTTCAAAAGAAGTCATCCGAAGTTGTTTGGCTCTCATTTTTTTTCTAAATGAAAAACTTCGACTCTGCTTTTTGATTATGTTTATTTGAACCTTTAGAATTTTATTGGTTATGTTGAGAAGATGATATCGGTTAAATGGGCGCCGTCACAATTGATTACCATACGGGCTCGTTTTATGGCATTTTTCATCACTTCGGCGAGAACTTCGGGCGACAGATTCCCGCACTCGTGTCGAATGTTGACCTTGAGGGCTTCCAGGGTCTCGGGCGTGTTCACGTAAACACGGCACTTCAAAAAACCCCACAAAAAAGTCTGGAACGGTTAAAACGAGAAATGAGGCGACCCGGGAACGCCGCCTTCTGAATATCGGTTGTGGCTCGCGCAGTGTGTGCCGTTGCTCCGTCCTTTTGGAACCACATGTCCTCCAGTCCTAATTCGTCGAACTGCGGCAGAAAAAACTAGGTTAACATGGCCCTATAGCGCGCCCCGTCCACTGTTATCGTTTGACCAGCGGCGTTCTCGAAAAAAAAATGGCCCGATGACTCATCCAGCGTGAACAGCGCACCATGCAGTCACTTTGAGCGGGTGTAATGGCTCCTCGCGCATCACTCGTATATTTTCGGTGCAGAAACGTTAGTTTTGCTTATTCACGTACCCGCTGAGGTGGAAATAAGCCTCATCGCTCATTATGATTTTCAAATCATTATTAACAAAAATGCCATCAAACGAGCCCGTATGATAATCAATTGTGACGGCGCCCATTTACCCGATATCATCTTCTCAACTTAACCAATAAAATTCTAAAGGTTCAAATAAACATAATCAACAAACGGAATCGAAGTTTTTCATTTAGAACAAAAATGAGAGCCAAACAACATGGGATGACTTCTTTTGAAACACCTTGTATATACAAAACGATTCACGATTCAGAATCATTGTGTATGGACACTGACATATGGCACCGTTTGGCTAAAACCACAACTCGTCCACATCCATATCATGCAATTTGAGGAAAACAAAACTATTATAATGTCGCAACTGTTCACCATGATAGAATTAACTATCAGGTAGTCGCATTAGCAATTCCGTGCTTAAGCTGTCACAATTAGCTGAATAATGACAAACACTATGTACACAAAATGTGAAAAATTGTATAAGCTTGTCTTTCTTGATACAAAATCTATGCTATTAAATTGCATTTTGATTGAAATTATTTGAATTTTATTAACAAACAAAAAGAAACACAACAGCTTACCCACGGAAAAGATGAAAAACCACAAATCAGCTGGTCTGATGGGTTTACCCGATAGATCATTTTACCATGCACAGCACCATTAATTGTTATTGCCCGACCAGGCGCATTTTCAAAGAAAAATGTCTCAATGATGACTCCAGCCCAAAATTTACACCCACCAGACAGTGGGTGACACATTGTTGATGCATTTGTTTCTCAACAATCACGCGTGTATTTCCTCAGCATCAATTGTGCCCATTTTACAGCCATCAAGATGCTAATGAGCTTCACCGCTGAAGATGTTTTACTTTTTGTATACACTTTATTTGTAAATTATTGGGTCGCTCGACAAGTATGGGCCTAACAATAAGGCTATTTTTATATATCCTTATTTTCATTTATACATACTTACATAGATATTATAGAATAGAAGTATATAGAGTATTCGATATCAGGGTATCATCTCTAGGTTAGTTCGACTTTGCTACGCTGTACCATCTAGTGTTTAAAAGAGCCAAGTTCAAATCATCTGTTGAACAAAATTACCTTCCTTGTTCTACCATGCTATTAAGTATACAAGTTATAAGTTGTTCTTTCTTTCTGACTTGGTTCCAAAGTCTATTCATCCAGTGGAAGCATTAACACGGCTGAAGCCATTTTTGCAATTCTTAAATTCGTGTGTATTTTGTTTTTGTACATGTTTGTTTACTTTTATTGTTGGTATACATATGTGTATGTATGTGCTGGGTTTGACACAATCGGGGTGCAAAACAATAACGAAATGCCTGTTGTTTTTGCCTACAATTACAACACCTAATTGTACCTTGCTTGGTCCAGTGGAAAACTGTTTACAAAATTATATACACACACATATTTTGTATGCTCGTGACTTCAATGCATTCCTCTGACAAATCATTGCTGAATTACAATTTTTTTTTATAAATGAAGTCATCGTTGACGTGTTGCAAACTTGAATAGATCGGTGTTTTTAATTTCTTCAACTTAATACGTGTAGAGATAAGAATCAATTTCGTTTAAAATTAAACTACTAGATAGCAAGATTGTTTGTATTTGAGAAATATTAAATTTATATAAATTCCAAAATTCTATGTTTAAAATGTAAAATGTACATTTGGAGTGTAAAGCATCAAAATTTGAAATTATCGAATATCATCATGATGGGAGTATTTCAAACCACCTCCTTTTATGTTGAACGCGATAGATAAGTTTAAACACTACTTCCAGTGACTAATCAGAATTGATAATATTTGAGAACAAAATTATTCAAAATCTCAGTGCTAATTTGCATACTAATATTAAATTATATTAAAATAGTAACCACGTTTTTGGCTTTCAACTAAATTATGTGGAAGCTGTTCTCTTATCGCTCTTTATCTCCCTCGAGGTTGATGCTTTATTAATCAACAATTTCGACTCGTAAAACTTTGCTAACATACACAGCAAAAATGAATAACATACTTTCTCTAAAATTCATCTGGAAAACACAATGAATAACCGTCAATCTTATTTCGCATATCCGACAGATACTGGAAGGAATATTTTCTGTTTGTTATGAGCATTATTAATATGTCGTTTCACTTCATTTTTCTTACAGTGATTATCTCTTCAAATTACTCTTGATTGGCGACTCTGGTGTGGGAAAATCATGTCTTTTATTGAGATTTGCTGATGACACTTATACAGAAAGTTATATCAGTACAATTGGTGTAGATTTTGTAAGTTGATTGCCCCGGCCCCTCCCTCCCACAACTGTGTAATAATAATGTTTTCAATTTTTTTCATTAACCTTTGGCAGAAAATCAGAACCATTGAATTGGATGGCAAAACTATTAAGCTACAAATCGTAAGTATTAGTGGTATTAGTATTTTGTTGAGTATTTTTAAAAAAATATTTTAAATTTCCTCCTTGTACAGTGGGACACAGCTGGTCAAGAGCGTTTCCGTACCATCACTTCATCGTACTATAGAGGCGCTCATGGCATAATTGTCGTTTACGATTGTACGGATCAGGAATCCTTCAATAATGTCAAGCAATGGCTTGAGGAAATCGAACGATATGCTTGTGAAAATGTCAACAGATTGTTGGTTGGCAACAAGAGTGATTTAACGACTAAGAAAGTGGTTGATCATACCACAGCTGCGGTAAGTGGATTTTAAAACATATGTTAATCTTTTGATGTGATGCGTAACATAAAATATTGCTATTTTATCTTTAAAATACGAATTTTTCAAAAAACCTGTCAGCCTGTTTGTCTATCTCGAATGAGAAGCTAGGCGAACGAAAATCAGTCACTCACATTCGACTCAAATCGGGTCCCTCTTAGTTGAAATTTTAGTCCATTCGTCCATTTCGCACATTCGAATACAGAATTTGGAAAATTGGTACTGAAAAGTTTTGTAAAATGTTATGTTTTCATTCGACTTGAAACGACAAGATTGTGGAACTCAAATCAACTTTCTTTCGTCTTAAAAACGAACGAAAGCTTTCGTTCCAGTTCGTTTTTTCGTGTATACAAAATATTTTCTTTGACTTCTTACGCCAAATTTCACCAAACAAAGTTAAAGCTAACTGAGAGTTAAAAATTATAAATTCCATACAAACTGACAGGTAAAACTGTATAATAACCAGACATGGTGAAATCGGCCGTAAAGCGAACCACTGACTTGTCATTCATGAGCATGAACATCAGCTATCGTTGACATTTATTGTCGGTTTACCGCCCTTGATACCAAATAAGAATGTAATCAAAGTTCTTCGCATCAATATCGTTCAAAAAATTTTTGGTAGTATTTTTCAAATTCATCAGTCACACAAACATTTATCGACCAAGCTCATACTCTTGAATGACAAATCTGTGGTTCGCTTTAGTCAACTATCCTTACTTGAAATCTGTTTCCAACAAATATGTATAGTAAAATGTTTATACACTGAGAGTAATTTCTATGATTTTCAATTTTAGTATCGGCTCGAGGTCAAAGATATGAAAAAAGAAAACGAAGTTATATAATTTTCTTTTTATTACAATTTATTTAGTTTCCAATATTTTGATCAACTAATATAAGAAAAACACAAAGATTTTATAAAACATTAGTGGAAACAGTAAACACAAAATTCTCCTTTTAAATACAATATAGTCAGAGATTATCGAGAAGGTAATCACAATAATATACACATATTTACAATGGGATGTAACAAAAAGTATACGACGAGTCTTTGCCCCAAGCCTTTGCCAACTAATTTGATTTCCCGCGTAAATTTGTCAATTGTATGACCGTAAACTTGTGCACATTGATCCGTATCGCGCATAATATGCAGCATTTCCCGAAAGAGACGTCGTGAGTAAATCTTCTCCTCAGTTAGTATTTTCACTTCGTCAAAGTTTGGTCTGTGTCCAGTTAATGTACAGTGGGCTGAGAGTGCCGGTTTTCGTCCCAAAGGCTTATAAGGTGCCTTTTGGTCCGATTCATGTGATGAAATTTGCCGCCCTCAGTTTATTCATCATAGTACCCTCATATACCTTCTGGCATAGGTTAGTTTTGTCCCCGTTGCACTTCATTTCGTACACCACATTTGGCTTGTCATCCGTGTCTACTTCTACTAAAAAGGTGATCGATCTATTGTAAAGTTTGACTTTGGAGCTAATTGGCATTTCCCCCCGTCATAAATGTTCGAATGTCCGACGCTCCCGGAGAGTGCCGACACATACGTTATGGATTTATACGTCCTCTCCGGTCTAGTTTCATCCTCTGGTGTTGGCGGTTTCAAATCAGTTCGCGTTAGGACGTCGTCAATCGTGTTGAGGGGAAAACTGTTCACCTGCAAAATCGTCCGCACCTTCCCCTTATCCTCCCCATGAAATTCCACGTCGCTTATTTTCAGCACTCTGTTAACGAAATTCTTGGCTATATCAATTATCGTCCCTCTAGGATGCTCAAAATAATAATTAATTAGTCGTCCTGCCGCTGTAGGCCTTTGATACCAGTCAACTTTTAAATTCCCATCTTGTCTTATAACCATGCAATCAAGGTATGGTAATTGTTGGTCCCTTTCGTCTTCCACAGTAATTTCTAACAAATGCTTTAAATTGTATTGTTTCAAATTAAATTATGCTGTTCATATTTTATATGTGCCTTGACCAAGACGGATTTTTTGAAAAAAAGCTTTTTTAATCACTATTTTATTGAGACACAGTCTTTAAAGTTGATTCGGGTTTAAAATGTATCTATTTTCTATGCATCAAGATAAGAGTATTAGGGCTTTATACGACAAAAATTGTATCTAAATAGAGATATATTTAAGACATATTTGTATAATAAAAAAACAGTCAAGAGAGGACGTTTCTAAGTAATGTAAATTGACGCTATCATGCAAAAGTGACCTAACCGTGTCTGGGATATATGGATTTTTTTCTTTCACTGGACGAATTTGTGGTCTTATTTGAATAGGCCAATGTGCTGCAATCTGTAGCAGATTACTAAAAACTTTGGTTATCACTAAAGAGGTCTAAGGACACCAGATATTGTTATTAATATTAGACCACCACTGTATATCACCTTCAAAAGTAATGAGTTTCGTTATTAGGTATGTCCATCGCAAGAAGCATTTTCCATCCAATGAAATCACCCTTGGACATTCGAATAGTTGCAGGTTTCGTTTTTTTTTTTTTAAATATATGCACTTTATTTCTATATTATTGGATTGCTCGACTTGTGTGAGCTTTACAATTAGGTTACATTTTAATTTCTTTATTTTAGTCTCTATATTTTATTGTAACGGGGTTTTCAATAAGAGCGCTACAAAAGTTTTTTTTAAATAAAACAAAACCGGTTTTAGATACCAATGAAATTCTTTATTGCCGTGAAAGTACGTTCGATGCCATTATGTATGGAACTCGATTTCTTTTGCATGGCCACCACGGGCACGCTTGCAGAAGTCCAGACGCTGAACCCAATTTTCGACGGTTTTCAAGCATAAATCGGCCGATTCTGCTGCAATTTCACGTTCGATATTCGTACGAAGTTCATCAATCGTCGCTGACTTCTTGGCATAGACCATAGACTTGACGTAGCCCCACAGGAAATAATCTAACGGCGTCAAATCGCACGACCGAGGCGGCCAATCGACTGGGCCATTTCGTAAGATAACACGTTCACCAAACTTGGTTTCCAATGAATTGATTGTGGCATTCGCTGTGTGGCTTGTGGCGCCGTCCTGTTGGAACCACATGTCCTCCAAGTCCATATTATCCAATTGGGGCCAAAAATATTCGGTTATCATTGAACGGTAGCGATTCGCATTCACAGTAATGTGCCGGTCTTGATCATCACGGAAGAAGTACGGCCCAATGACGCCGCCGGCCCATAAACCGCACCAAACCGTAATTTTTTCGGGATGCAATGATGACTCATGGATTTGCTGTCTGACCAATAACGTATATTTGGCTTATTGACGAAGCCATTCAGCCAGAAATGAGCCTCATCGTTGAAGATGATTTTCCGATGAAAATCCGAATCATTTTCAAGTTATTGCTCAGCCCAATTCACAAACAAACGACGCTTATGGTGGTCAAGCGGCTTCAGTTCTTGCGTCAATTTGATCTTGTAAGGATGTAGGCCAAGATCTTTTCGCAAAATTCGCCACAACGACGTACAGTGGGATTACAAGCCGCGGCAAAAATTAGAAGGAATCGAGCTAGGGCTTTGAAATTTCGCACACATCTCTCATATTGCTAAATTAGAAAAAAAACAAGTTTTTGTTAAATCCGCCCACAACCACGCCTACCTCCCATATAACGTAAAATAAAAAAGTTTACCTTTTTTTTTTTAATTAACCAATCAATCATTCCAAATAAAAGTCAAATTTGTACTATAAAATTATCGAAATTTATTAATTTTTCAGCATTTCTCAGTGCATACTTTTAGGGATATGATATACAGCTGTAAAAAAAAACTTTAACTAACGTTTCTATTGTCGACAGCATTGAAACACATGCCTAAAAGTATACACCATTTTATATGGTGTTTTCATCCATTTTTGTAATGAAATTTCGTGGCACTTTTTTTATAAAATTTATAACTTTGGTCAACAGTATAAAATATTATGGGAATTTTATTTATGAAATCAAAAGAATACACTCCCACCTTTCACATTTTAGCAACCAGGCCACGGGCCACAAACACTTAGTTTTTTGAGTGTCATCTTAAAAGCATGAATATATTTTAATCTGTTATTGTTATTCAATTATTTTTTCTTAAAACTTAATGTAGAAATACCATATTTTTCAAATATACATATTCCAAAACGATACGACAAAAAGAAGTTTTGTTTCCAGCCCATTGAAATGCATGAAAATCTGAGGCAGGTTACTGCAGAGTTTCATTTTGTCGACTTTGCCGCGTTTTTTTGTACAAAAACAATATTTGTTGAAAAAAACTAATGATTTATTTCTCTTAATTAAACAATTCTCTACAAAACTGCATTATTACATTTTTGATATTTGACACTCGAAAAAGGGTGATGAGATGCCCAACGCTTGAGAACGACGTGTGAGAGACACATTTGGGCTTTCTTGAACTGAAGCCTCAGCGGCAGCAATATTCTCGACACTACGGGTACTTCTTTGTCTCACTGGCACGGGAACATTTTGTACTGTGCCTGTGGATTCAAATTTTTCCACTAGACGCTCAATTGTTGATCTGGTAGGACGATTATGACGACCATAGCGCTCTTAAAGTTGAGGCTCTCAAATTTCGGTAGTAAATTTTAATAATTTCGACTCGTTGTTGGCTCGTATATTTTTCCATGATGAAATGGCAAACCTTACTGAAGAGAAATGTCAAAAGAGCGGGAAAAAATATGGCGTCGTTTGCTGTCCCTATCGATTTACTTTTGTAGCGTCTCTGTTGAAAAACCCTTTAGTACATAGAATGCGGACCTCTGAGTATTTGATATCAGGGTATCAAATCGAAGTTGCTCCGACTTGTGTCATTGGTACTGAAAGCACCCCTTCAACGTTGTATAAATAAATGAGCAGAACAATTCTGGCGAGTAAATCGATAAACACGGATAACGATAGCCAACAAAAAAATGCAATTTATACAAGAGATTTAAAACAAAATACATTTGAATGGATCAGGATGGCGGGCCATTCCGAACGTTTGATCAGTTATTGTAGGTTGTTGGTAAATCGTCAGCCACGGACAACGATAACCAACAAACAAGGTAGCATTTATGCGCGAGATTTAGACCAAAATTTAACCAAGTTTGAAAGGATGAACAAAGGCAATTTAGGCAACCGTCTTATAATTAATTTATTACAAAGTTGTCCATTCAGGACCATGGTAGAATCAATGCTTTAAGTATATGTGTGGGACATACAGGAAGCCTTGGAGTGTCTTAAGTGAACCACACACTAGTCATTCTTGAGCATAAGTTTCGATTAGTTTGAGCACGCTGTTCGACTACATGCTCTCTTTACTTTTTTACTAGCGCAACGCGTTGTAATTCATATAGATTCCTTTTTTGACATTTCGTTTCCATAATGTTCAAACTGTGTATTTTGTTTTCATTTCAATAAAAATTTTACAAATGAAAAAGTAAGCATTAAGGAGATAAGAATCCTGGAAAAGAAATAATTACATCGTATCCTCTCGAAACGTTTGGTCAACAGAAAAAAATAATTGAACAAATAAACGTGGATAATAAAATTGGTTTATGCCCAAATGCAAAATGCGATCGCTTTTATTAGACATAGACATATACTGGTAATTTCGATTAATTGGAGCAAAACGTGTAATTTGCCTGATAAATTACATTCCGACAGAAATGTGTCTCTGGATACGACATTTGAAAACCGGACCAATTTGTTATAAAAGTAAAATTGTCTTCTGCTTCTCCTGGACAAATTTCTTACAGAAATGTGACTTCCAGACGAAATTCTTATAGAAGCGGTTCATCTTGACGTACATACCTTTGTACATAATCCAAAAATATTATTGTCCTTAATATCCACAAAATTACTCAAAAGTTATTTATTTTTACTTCTTGTTTTCGTTTCTTTCTTTTGATACACACTTTCGATTCCCAACAGACATCTCTAATTTCGATGGCATTTAAAAACGTTATCGCTGCTGTTTCCGTCACTATCTTGTTGGCAAAATTTTTTGGTACACTGATATCAGTTTGACAAGCTAAATAACACACTATCAACTTTGAGCGTACTCGTGCTCAAAACTGACTAATGTGTGGTACACTTTAGAGTGTCTTGATCGGATATGGTAGGTGGGTCATTCGTGACCTTCTTATAATTAATTTATTACAAAGTTGGCCCTTTACGACTGTCGTAGAATCAATGCTTTAAGTATGATATGTGTGGGGCAAACAGGAAGCCTTGGAGTGTCTTAGCATAATCACGTGTGTTGGGCAGCACATTCGGTCAGGAACGGGGAGTGTAGGTGATTACAATTGCCGGGATTCCTGAATAGTAACAGAAGAACAAGAACAAGTATTATTAATGTGTGGTGTAAGGTTTTGTTGGAATTGTGGGAGGGTCTAGGGGACAAAGAACTGCAGGATGCAGGCAAGTTTTGGTAAAATGTGTCGCAACAATAGAAAAACAATTTTTTTTATTGCAAAGATGCATATTCATAAAAATTAATATCCCTCCTAGGAATAGAACCATTATTGCAAAATCGTTTTGAACAAAACAAAAAAAAATATATATAGAACATGGAGGAAAAAAGATATCTGCTCTTATTGTTGGAATAATTTACTTTCAGTTGAGTTAATACTGCAGGGTTTTCTATCAATACTAATTCGGATATGTAAATTGCATATAATGTTGGTACGAGGGCGGATCAATAAGTCAGTGACTTTTTGAATGAAACAGTTTTTTTTGCAAAAAAAAATATTTTTCAACATAATCTCCTTTTAGCTCAATACACTTAGTCCAACGTTTCTCCAATTTTTGTATCCCTTCCAAAAATAGGGGTTTTCGAGGTCCATAAAATATACATTTGTTTGATCAATAATTTCATCGCTGGAACTAAATCTCTTTCCACCGAGCCATTTCTTTAGGTTTTGAAATAGAAAAGAGTCACTGGGTCCTAAATCCGGAGAATATGGCGGATGCGGCACTTTATTGTTGACTTTTATCGTTGGTATACATTTGTATTGTATTTAACACAACTATTTCTCCACAAAAACACGAAATGCAGTTGTTCCTTTGTTGGACGTTGTGTACTATTGAATCCATGCTTTCCACCATCCAATGTTCACTTGCAACCATACCTATGACATATAATTTATTGATAAAATTAATGTGTCTATACAAAATTCGTCTATGGGTTTGATACGTTTTTTTATGGCAGTTTTTCTTTTTTGTCAGAATTTGGATGTAATACAAATAAAAATTAAAGAAAATTGTTGTGTTCTCCAAATCTAAACCATTTTAATGTAGTATATAAAGCTACTATTTTAAAAGTCATAAGTGTCAATAAAAACGAATTTAAAATCAGTTTCGTCAATTCGCTCATTCTCTTTCAAATGTTATCCTGTATCAAATTTGCAGCTAGGAGGTCGACAAGCTGCTTCATCGAAACCCCCTGGATAATTCCAATGGCGCCAATTCAGGCATCTGATGATGAAGTTGTCACGGAGTTCGAAACTAGTCATGCCAGCGAGGGTTCTTTCCTGATTTATTTATTATTCCCACGAAAACCAACCATTTTTCACTTAGAAAAATGTATTGAGAGTATGAACTTATATGTATATTAACGAAAAGCTAAGTGAACGAACGTCAGTCACTAGCATTCGACTAAAATTGGGTTTCTCAAAATAGACTGTCTTCGTTGGACTGTCTCTATATTTGTTCCTAAATGACAACACATTCGAAATAGAGAAACCAAAATTTGTACTGAACAGTTTCGAACAATTATATGTCTTTATTCGACTTGAAATGACAAGATCGTGGAAATGACAAGATCGTGGACTGGAACACGAACGAAAGCTTTCATTCAAGATCGAGGAACAGGCTGTAAATATTTTCACTTGGTGATACGAGATTTATTCGGTGTTTTTATACTTGATAATTTTTCATTATTTATTCAAGCTCAAGGCCATTCTCTATCGCTACAAACTGTTTTAAAAAAAGAAGTTTTGCAAAACACATCCTCATGATTTGTATTCTGACAGTCAGGTTAGGTCATGTTATGTTAGGTTGATAAAGACGAGACGAAGCACTGGTATCTGAAACAAGTAGAGTGTAAATATTTATTCAATAAATATAAAGGCATCGTAGTCTTGTTTAAGTAATTTCCAAAAATAAGAGAAAATGTAAACAAATAGCTATTTTAAATAACTGGAATGTATCCTGTTTTACTAAACTTTATTGATACCATTCACATTTTGATATTTGAACACTATTAAAGTATGACAAAAAAGTAGGCTAGATTAGGTTGTGAAAGACGAGACGAAGCAATTGTATCCGGCTAAAATATTTATTCAATACATGTAAGGGCATCGTTAGTTTGTTGAAGCAATTTCTAAACTGTTCATAATTTAACAAAATTAAATTTTTATAATTCATTGTATTACATCAAATTTAATTTTATTTTATTCTCCTTATAGGAATATGCAAACCAATTAGGCATTCCATTCCTTGAAACTTCAGCCAAGAGTGCTACTAATGTCGAGCAGGCCTTTATGACAATGGCGGCTGAGATTAAGAATCGCGTTGGTCCACCCTCCAGCGCCACTGAGAATACCAGCAAAGTTAAAATCGACCCAGGACGTCCAGTGGAAAACACCAAGTCCGGTTGCTGCTGAATAATTACTTCTCCCCAACTAATTGTGAATCATTATTTTATTAAAACATAATACAACAACAACAACAACAAAAATAAACCAACAAAACAAACAACAGTAAAATTAAAAATAATAAATTTAAAGAATGCAAAAACTTAAACCAACAAATTAACGAATAAACTAAAGATGTAAAAGATGTAAGATCAAACAGAAAACTTCAACACAATTCTTAAGCAAAATAAGATAAATGAGGAGGAAGCAAGAAGAGACCACATGCAACCTAACCCAATAGTTTTTTTTTGAATGATAAAGATGAGATGTTAGTAACAACTCTTTGTTTCTTTCTGGCGATTGATTGATACCATTCATTCCCGGATGATGATTGAATTTGATCAATCGATCACTCAATATTTTTCGATGGACACAACAAGATATATAAGATTATTTTTTATTTTAAACAAGTGTGTAGTAGCTAAATAAAAAAAAATCAACAAAAAAATAAAAAAAACCAAGAAATACCAATTAATTATACAAGGAGACAGATTAACTATAAAACCACTCACACATACACACCACAACAATACACCAATCAATAATTATGAACAGGTAACAGTTTTAAAGAAAGAAATAATAGATCTAAGTTTATGCGTAAAAACACTATTCCTGTTTCTTCTTTTCTTTTAACTGGTTATAAGTTGCCCCATTTTCTGCGTAACCATTTTATTTTAAAGTTTCTTATAGCAAATTCATACGTATGTGTGTGTTATCCATTGTATTGTCTAGTAGTTGTCATATGGATTTCATATTCCATTAATTATTCTGCATTAATTTTCTCTGCATCACCCACCATCTTAGCTTTATCTCTGTTGAATTTCTCTTTATAAACAGATTTCAAATCTCCCATAGGTTTTTCAAAATAATTTGTGATTTATAAGAAGTATTTAAAGTATAAAAAAAGGTAATGAAGTTTTTTTTAGTTGTAGTTTATATTCTTCCTTTAGTTTTTTATAAGTTTTGTTTTCAAATATGTAACTACTATAATGAGTAGTACATTTCTGAAAATTCACTTCGATTGATGTGACATTCAAGATTTTTAAAATGAACTCGAAAGCAGTCCCCACATTTAGTGGGCTTATTTAATACTATTCACAACCTCTTGTAGAAAATGATTAATATCATTCATGCGTAATGGTGGCCAGGATACGAATTTCAATACAATTTTAAAAAGCTGTGCAGAAACGGCACATTCTTGTTGGGCGTTTTAAAAAGATCTCATTTCAAATTATATTGTAGTTTACTTGAAGCACTGTAGGTTGTTACATGTTGAAATAATGTCCGCAAAGGAAGATTTTACAAACAATCAGGAATATCTAATAAATTCTATTTAAACAACAACTTGGAGTTAAAACTTCTCTACTTTCCAGAAATTGGTTAACAATTTTTATGCGCAATGCTGCCTAAACCTAGTGTCAGCGTCAGTCATAGAAAGGGAAACTATTCCAGAGGAAACTTTAGAATGACAAATAAGATAATGGGTTTGAATATTTTCAACCTTATGATGACTACCTGCAGACATGTTTGCAGTTCCATTGTTTGCAGCAAACAACATACCAAATCGCATTCTGAAAACTTTCCATACAAAAAAGACTCCACTTTCACCCAAAAGTGGGTTTCACAACTCGGTACCAGAACACTAAACTCTCCTCTCCCACATGTCTGGCTACAAAAGAGTAATGTAACCAGTTAGGCCTAAACACACAACTAAGTAGTTTGCAACAAAATAATTTTCATACAAATATTGAATAATCTGAGAATATATACTACATACCTACTATATACTACCACTACTACCTAGAACATACACCCATTTATATTTAATATGAAATTTTAAAGAAGAACCAAGTAGTATCCAAGCCACAAAATCCTTTACATTGGCCATTTTTACGATGATGATATGCTTTCAACAAAGTATTGACGATTGATTTTTATTTTCCATTTCCAAATAAAATATTTTTGATTGTCTTCTAAACAAAACTTTAATTTTTTATAATTTTTATAATATTTAATAAGGGTTTAAATAAAATATATAAAATATTTAAAAATTGTTGAAAGTTTTAAATGTGAATAACTATTTCAAGGAGAAAATATTTTAAAGATAAGATAAGATGGCAATGAAGGTAAGTAAATAGTCGGTTATATTAGGAGGAGCTACACAATTTGTTATCCTTCACAATTTTAAATGACTACTGCTTTGTAACTGAAGTTGTTTGAAGCAAGGACTTTAAAGGATTTATACGGCGTTTCAAACAACTAAATTATCGCAATATCGGGATAAAATGGGGGTTTTGTACGACTCAGCGCATTGGTTGTTTGTCGACAATGGTTGCTAATAGCGTTTTGTCTCTTTTTTTCCCCCCAGTTCAAATAAAGATGTAATTTTTGGCACTAGGAACGAAATTGAAAATGTGACCCCATTATCACCATCGCCAGTTATCTTATAGTTAAAGAACTGGAAGTTTTAGCTGCCAGTTTGGAATTTAAAAATTTTAACTAACTAGATATAGTGACAATAGCCCTAAAGATTAATGAAAAACATTGCATACATTTAGGCTTTTGTATTATTACAGCCAAAGCAAGCAGCAGCAAAAAATATTTTTCATGTCAGACTTATTTTTGCATGTGAAATACCAGACGCGCAGTTTTAGCAGAAACAAAACATATGGTCGTTAACAGAGATGGGATTTTAGGAAAGTACTTAGTTCAGTAAAATCGTACGTTCTCACTACAAACCATTAATGGCCAGTTTTTAAGTGGGTAGTTAACTATCGGATTACTTAATCATAATTCTAAGTTAATTAGAGGTTAACTTTGCATTTTGTTTTTCAGTGGTGAGTTAATGTAAGTCGCCATATTGTCAACTAATATGGCAACCCTTGTATTCTTATTGGAAAAAACGTGTGTTTTGGGATAAATACCAAAACAACAAAGAGGAACAAACAAAATGGAATTATGTAAAATAAGAAATAGATGCATAAAATCGAAGTCATTTTAACAAAAATGTGTAAAAAACTATATAGGCGCAACAATTTAACGATCTAGACTAAACGTATGTGTACAAATACGCAAGTCTGAAACATGTATTTGATACAATCTTCATTTCTCACTTTGACAGTCAGTAATTTGATTGTCAAAATAATATGGTTCTGACTATAAGTTAACCAACCAACATTGGGTGGTTTAATCATAGTTAAACAATGACTAAAAAACACAATTCGATGTTTAACCACAATTTAACTAAGAAACGAAGATCACCACTGACTGAAAAACTGACCATAAGAGATAGGGGGAAATTTCTCACAATCTGTGAGAAGTGCGCTTTCTAATTTGAAATTACAGAGATCAGGACGTACCGTTTTACACCGACTCTGCACGGCTATTCAATGAGAAGACTTCATGGCTAAAATTACTCGATAGTGTCGCCGTCACTACGCTAGGTGACGGTCCCGAATTAATTAAAATATGGTCAGAGACTGAATTGATCCCACGTTCTCATGTAGACATAAAGCTTGTTTTTTATTCCCTGCTAAACTAATTTTTCGACGATTGTGTATGGAGCGCCGCTTAAAATCGCTTCGCCTTAATATCGCTTCATACAAAGTCGTCGAAAAATTAGTTTAGCAGGGAATAAAAAAACAGCCTTAGTATGTCGGACCAGCTAACCATTGAACCACAGACGGTCGTAAGAATTTATATTACGAAAGTTGATGTGTTCTGGCCTAATAATGAAACAAAAAATCAGAGAGAAATGATATAAATGATATATTCTGATGTCACCACGTCGATATGGTTTTAAATCACCGGAATGGTGTTCTGCAAGCAACGATATAAAATCGCTCAGGAAAATGACGGTGAACACAGATCACTTGCTTGTTTTATGCAAGAAATTTATTGTAAATGTGCTAATAAATTATTGGAAAACGTAATTTGAAATGTTTTTTTCTTTTTTAGTATAAAAATAACATATTTTAATAGAAAAACACATAAATTTCTTAATCTCTAAAAATTTTGTTTAGTTTGGTTCACATTTGCTCATCATTACTCTTCTGCTTTTCGTGATTTGGTTCCTCTTTGCCTGTTCCGTGCTTTATTTTTCCAGAATGAAAATATAGTCGAGAACGAAAAAATGTTGGAGTAGCATAATTAAATGACTAATTATGTGAATTATATGACTAATTTCGACGTGGCAGCTATGGTTTTTTGTTATCTTTCGTTCTTTTCCAATATCTTTCATAAATTCACAAATTTTTATTAAATATAACCCCAAACATATATTGGGAAGCAAAGGAAATGAGAAACAAAGCAAAGAAAACAACAAAGTGATTTCGAAAACATAAAATAACGCCGAAAAATAGAAAATCACGTGATTTTCAGAACACCTACAAATCACCGTTAAATCGTCGTGGTATCAGAACAGTCCTGATGTAGACAATTCATTTTACTCAGTAAATTTAAGAAGTTTGGTGTGTTGCATATGGACGATGCATGTTTAGTATTTCTGTAATACAACCAGATAGAGCCAATGGCTCAAACCAACCAAAAATTCCGAAAACCGAACCGAAAATTCCGCTCAATTTTTATTTGCTTGGTACTCAGCTCTTTGCGAAAATTTCGTAGCCAAAATCAATCTCAGAGTTGTTACGCCAAAGTTATTTCGTACGAAAACAATTGTTTGATAATTGTTTGGGACCGGAATTTTGACATTTCAAATAGTTTAGTAAACAAAAGTAATACCACATGCGTTAAAAATAAAACGGAGTGCAAAAATGAATTATTAATGAAATATTTGCAAGGAAAATCAGAGATTTGTGGTAACTCTCTGTAACAAAATTTTCCGTTTAAAGACAAAATTTCTTACGAAAATTTCGCAAGAACTGAATACGGGGCTTCAGCGACAGAATTCTTCTCTTGACGTTCAAACTTGTAACTTCCACAAGTTCGCTTCCCTTCAATCATTAAACCGATGAGCTACAAATCTATGTATAAATTAATCTAACAAAAATATCAAAAATACGTTTAAATTTCACAGGTTTTCATCAGAACGACGTGACAAATTTATGACAACAATTTTTGTAATTCCACCTGGTGTAAGCCAATTTACTTCAAATAACTATCCAAAGCACCGACCGCATCACGAAGATTGTGAAACGAAACGCCAGATGAGAAAGATGGCAGCTCTATGACATTACTCTATGCAAAATAATATTGATGATCGAAATTTGTCTTATTGCTTTTCAGAATATTCTTCTTGAAAATCAATGCACTTGCATGCATTTGAATCAATTTTCGGAGCACTTGTGCCACTCCGAATGAGATAGCTCCAAAACATCCGTTTAGAACGCATCTACCGCTTCCAAAGACCTCAAAAACCGTTGATCACACGATTTGTATTTCATGTGCGAAATAAAAAGAAATCATTAGGTGCCAAATCGGAGCTGTAAGGCGGATGACCCATCAAATCAATGTTTTTGCTGGTCAATTGTCCTGATGTAGAATAGTTCTTCTTTGGGGATTCGTTTTTCTTAGTTCACCAAGAACTTCTGGCAAACAAATGGTTGTGTACCATTCAGTGCTCACCGCCCTACAGTGCTCTAAAGGACCTGTTGCCACAGGACCAGTTATGCCGAAAAACCAGGCTACCATTTGCTTTGAAGTACTTTTGGTTCAATGCTCAAAGTAATAGCCTGTTTCTCGATGTCGAATGAAAACATAAGCGAGCGAAAGACAGTCACTCGAATTCGTTTCAATTTGGGTTTCTCTATCTCTTAAGTTTTCGTTCTTATGCACTCGCGTCTGTCAATTTGTATCTGTTACGTAATTATGAATTTATGAATTGCCAGATCGACATATTTCATTTGATTGCAATTTCCTTAAAAAATACTACTTTATTGTATAGACTTGAATACAACCCTGACGATCTATTGATACAAGAGCTCGCAATAATTGGTCTCTTTCGTGCCTGTTTTCAGAAAAAAACCAATCGTCTACTGAGACGATGCGAAACTGTCGCCAAAAAACCCTCAAACTTCATTCTTCTTTGGCTTGATCTTCGCTCAACCGACGACCGTTTTTGTTTGCTCGCTCGGTTCATGTGTTCACTTGAGACACTTTACGTCGTAAAAACTCGGCAAACGGTCTTCTGAGCGTGAATGTGTGCGGCGCCACTGGCTATTGCTGCATACGCATATACATACAAATGAGCGCCCTATCCTCCTCTCCCTTCCTCTTTAATGTTTTGCCTGTGACGAAATATCTAAGGCAACAACATAAGGCAAATGCAACAATAAAAATAAAGACATTTTTTTGCGGACCTTTTGTTGGCTTTGCTCACTTACTGACTCTCAGTAGCTGAGCGACGAACGGTTCTGTTCATATCGACCGGTTAGTAAGAGACCGATTCGTGTGTTGCGCTCAAACCGAAACCCGAGAGCGAGAACACGAACGAAACGAAAAAGAGGGTTTCTGTTCAGACACTGAGCGATTCCGTCTCATTTTTTCGGTCTTTTGAGTGACCAGACCGCGCAAATAAATTTGGTTGAGCATATTTTGCGAGTGGAAAGCAAAGCAAAACAAACAAGACAAAGTAAACAAACAAAAGTAATCTATCAAATTGAAAAAATTTAAAACCAATTGTTCCCCCATTCCTCCTCCACCGAAAATTTGCTGGCTCACCCAAAACAGGCACTCCGCTGGCAAACTCTGGGGTTTTTTCCATATGGCAGCTGCATCGTTGACTTTTTCAGACTATAATTTGCAATGCATTTTAATTTGAAGATTTGTATTTGATTTCCTTTACTTTTTATATTTCTTTGCCACCCGAAAACAAAACAGCAAGTGACTGAGGTTAACTCCGTTAACTTTCGATAATCCAGAAGATTACTCATACCATTTTAATCGGTGAAATCTGAAGTTTAATTTTTAACCTCATTTTAAAGTGGTGTACATTTTGATGGAAGACTGTTAATAACTGGAAAAAATCAACCATAGTAAAAACCATACATAAAAAATCAACTGGTTGACAGACGGAAGCCGATCAAAAATTTTTCGACGCGTCCCCGCCACCAAAAAAATTTTGAAACACGCCGCCGCCGATCTAATTGGCTGTTATTGGTTTAAAATGTGAGCCGACTGTTCTGATTTGACCGACTGATCCAATTTTAAAAGATCAGTCATTTCAAAAACATCCCAAATTTGTACAAAACAGGCAAAAACAATAGCCGCCAATTTATTCTTTTTTATTGTGCCGCAGACTTCAATAATTTTGTCTCAGCACGGTGTGGCCAACTGAAATGGCAATTTAATGTCAAATTGGGTTGTGTAAACGGCAAAGATTAGAGAACAAGGTTGTCGCTAACCTTGCCGCGATAAACTGCGGTCTAAATGCGGTATAAGAGTCCAAACAGAACCAGACACGAGCGCATATAATTGCTGCGCTTTTTTCTGGGATATTATAGAGTAAATTGTTTTTACTGCTTTAAATTGTAGTGATCTGCAATATGGCAATACCAAATACATCACTGTTAACACTGATTAGATCAGCTGTTACACTGAACACGTATCTGTAACTATCATTACGAGATCGTATATTTTCTATTTCCGGATAGGGACTTTCTATTCTTTTTGGTACGCGAAAGCGTAAACGTGTTTCTAACATGAAGAACATAAATTCAATAAAAAAGTGTTTAAAAATAAATAATTTTGAACCCTTTTCTTTAATTTTCATTTGTATCAACCTGTATCGCCGTATGTATTTATGTGTTGATTGCTCTTCCTATTTTCATGAAAATGTGGCAACTTCGTTTTCTCAATTGAGAGATTTCGTGAGAGTGCCGCCAAGAAATTAGAAAAAAATGTATTCTAGCGGCTAGTCGTCAGCCGCAGCGGATATTCGTGACGATTTTTTCCTGCCATAAGAAACCTATGTAAAAAACGTCGTCTCTGTAGCGTGTTTGATTATGTTTGGACTCTAATATTAACAAGAGTTTGCAACATATGTTTTATGTTCCGTGGAAGACTTGGAAAACATATAGTGAATGAGGGAAATCTTTAATTTTAACCATTTTTTGGGTTAATTGGGACCTACACAAGTAATTTTACTATAACTCTACAGTACATATTGATTGTTTTTAAACTGAATATCCCATTTTTTAGAGATATAATTGGCAAAATTTACTCCCAGTTGATGTGTTTTGTACTTTTGGCTTGACATGAAACTGCAAAAAGTATGAAAATCGCACAACCCTTTCACCTATCACCGTTTCTACTTTGTAAGCATATTTTCTATAAGTTATCCAAGTACTAACTTGATCAGCTGTCTCATCGGTAGCCCTTGGAAAAACGCATTGAGCATTGATTCTTCCAGTCATAGACGAATTTAGTATAGACACATTAATTCTCTCATCTGACGTTACATTTCACACTCTTCGTCATAGGTTTGTGGAAATGAGAGAAATTCGACAAAAATAACTTACAAGAGGTGGAGGTACAAGAACTGTTTACTTAACTTTTTCATTTCGTTTTCGTATAGAACTGTGAAATTAAAATGTATTTTGGACTTTTTTGTTGACTTTTATCTGTGGTATACATTTGTATTGTATTTAACACAAATATTTCCCCCCAAAAACACGAAATGCGGTTGTTGTTCCTTTGCTGGACGTTGTGTACTATTGTCTATATCTGGTATTATTGAACCCATCCAATGTACACTTGCAACCATACCTATGACGTATAATTATTGAGAGAATTAATGTGTCTATACTAAATTCGTCTATGCCTAGAGGCGCCAGCTGTTTTATCTGACGTTTCATTTCACACTCATCGTGGTGAAGTGGGTGCGATAGAGAGATGTTAGACGTAAATTGTCTGTTTACATCGGTTGTCACGTCGTTTTGATTGCGAACTGTGAAATTTAAAAGTATTGTGGACTTTTTCGTTATCTGTTATTGTTAGTATATATTTGTAGTGTATGTATTTACACAAACATTTTAATGCACAAATCGAAATGCCGTTGCTGTTTTCTTGTTGGTTGGTTTGAGCCACTGCCTTTGAGTAGAAACAGAATACAGCGGCGGCGGCAGCGGTTGTCAAATTCTTATAGAAAATTGAGAGGCCAAACCGATCTCAAAAGCCGCTGCCAATTAAATCTATTTTTAATTTCTCAGCGGTTTTTTTTACGCTCTCAATTTTTGATTCTCCAAGTCTCTTTGTGTTGCCACATTTTTGTGATTTTGATAACCAAAAACATATGGGCTAACACTTTTTGTGGGTATTTTCAGTAAGAGGAAGAAGTAAAACAATTGTTTTTTGGAAGAAAGTTGTGAATTATTCTCCAATTCCATATAAATGTTGAATGTTGAGTTTACAAGTTTAATAATATTTTGAAGAACTTCAATGTTATTGTTAGACATTTTAAAATAATTGTTCTTTGAATTCAAATACGTACATACACAATACAAAATAAACAAAACATCTGTGAATTGACAATAAAACCCGTCGCCGCTGTCGTCGTCATTTAATTTATTCTCTTTTACCGCTGCGTAAACCGCTGCCGTCTCCGCTGTATTCTGTTTCTACTCTTTATCTGGTATTATTAAAGCAATACTTTCCAACATACAACGTGCATATGCAACCACACAAACTTTTGTAAAGTTACTGCGACAAACTACAATTCGATGTGAAGCGAAAAAAAGTATTTGTATTGTGTAGAGGACAAAAACACAATACAAATACCATTTTTCGCTTCACATCGTATTGTAGTTTTGTGCACACCCCCATACACACTTTCACGAATGCTTTGTCGACAGTACCCCGAAGTACTTGGTTGTCGTAACTTCACTACAGTAAATGTCTTGAAAAAAAAGCAAATGTCTTGTCAAGACGTCTTGTGCAAATGTGTAGTAGCCATTATATTCTATATACAACTTACCTGCTTAGCTGCATATCGTTTAGATCCGTAAATTTTTTCTTTTCATTTCATTCTACGTATTTTTAGTAAATTATTTTAGTTAAACTTCATTATAATATATGTATATTGCTTAGTTAGTATAATACACAATAAAGAGATTCTTAAATTAACATTTTAGTTTTTAATTTTGTATGTTTGTATATAATATTTGGCTAGTTTGCTTTGGTATACTTTAAATTGGAAGCTATTTGGTTTGGAATTTACAATCTATTGTACGTCAATCAATTCAAATACATTGTAGTCAAAGCGGCCGTCGTACTCATATCCGTAATGGCGGCTGCCAGAGAATGCGACTCTGGTGGTCTGGGTTTACTATTTCCGGTAACAGAGGTCGATAAACTACCGCTACGCCAGGTGGCTGACGAAGTACGTTCGGTGCCCGAAGATGTTGATGATGAATTGACCACGAAAGTAGCTTCACGTTTTAAAGGACGCCGTGCTCTTAAACTATTAGTATTGTCCAAAATATTGGCTTGACGTTTGGTATGTATTATGGTGTTATGACGATTACAGAGCCCTCGGTGGCGTTCATGCTTGTGGCTGCAACAACAGGAGACAATGAGACGCCAAAAACCGCTACGAAATTTCGAAGACATTAGATTGTACAGTATGGGGTTAAGGGCGGAATTTAGATATAGCATAATGCGACAGAAATACAGCACGTTGTAATAGCCTTCTAGACCCAACGAGGCCACAGTTTCATCCGAACTAGTAATGACCCAAAGTGTAAAGGCTCGAAATGGCAGAAGGCAGAGGAAGAAACTGGATACTACTGTAACCAACATGAAGATAACCTGCTGGCGATGTTTGCTTAGATTTCTATTCTGAGGATGACTGTTTACGTTAGTGGTGGTCTCACGTCTTATCAACGTCTTCTGTTGGACTGGTGACATGAGGGCATTAGCTGTTGCAGTCGCAATTTCGACTCCCGCAGTGGCAGCATTGTAAATACTTGGTGATGTGGGTCTTTCAAATTCCGAATGACGTCTCAGTAATTTGTAAGCAATGGCCGAGTATAGTAACACTAATACACCAAACGGTATCAAAAAGAATACTGTGATGCTGCCAATAAAGTAGAAAGCACTCCAAAATGTTCCCGCCGATGTAAAACACACAGCCACCAATGATCCATCATAATAGGGTTCCAAGCGATAGGTGGCTATCAATATTATAGGACTAAAATTAACGAGAAAGAGAATAATGTGGAAAAGAAGGAAGAGAAACAGAAAGAGAGAGAGAGAGTTTTAAGTAAATCCGTTATTATTCGTTGGTTTCTCAAATACTTAGCCAGGATATCAGAAGATGGGGAACAAAGCCAATTCGTTAATGCAACAATTTGGTATCGGTTAATTTTTTACTCTACTGATCCAAAACTACGGCAGTCAAAATGTATATACAATTTTTAAATTTACAAGAAAATGAAAAGAAAACAGAAATTTAAAACTATTAATATTAAATATTTAAAAACTACGTCAGAGCAAAAGTTTTTGCAATTCAACTGTATTTCTATTATAAGAAAATTATTAAAATAGGCTATTTCAAAATACTACTATAATTTTAGAACGCCAACTAATAGATTTAAATTAAGCATACAATATTATAAAATATTAATAATTATATTTATTAGTTATGCTTTAAAAGCGGCGTATTTAAAAAAAACTGTTAATTAAAAATGGCCGCTAAGAAATTGCAAATCACGCTTGCTGGATGGTTTATAAATGCTATTGAAAATTATTTGAATTGTATATAAAATTATGAAATCATAACTTAAAACTAAAGTTATCTGCTTTCATATTAATCAAACGTAAAACTCGGAAGTATACGTAATATTTATATAATTCCATAGCGATTATACGACCCGCAATTTATTACCTTTCTGTATTATAACTACGCCATTTACAATTCTTCTAAAACATCAGCAATCGTTTGACCAAAGCCAAAGATTGGGAGCCGTCTGTTCTCAATCATGTGCCTATGACTTTTTCATCCACGCGGTGGTTCCCGGGCAAGGGTAGAATATTTTTTTTTGTAGCGGCTGAAGTCAAGGCTCTCCGATGACCCGCCTGATTGGCTATGCGACCACTGATGCGTTTCAGGTTTAGTAGGTGACTGATGTAACTGAAGCTCATCAAGATGTCGTTCATATTCTTTTGTCCTTAGAAGGCAGATGAGCCAATGTATGGGCCAACGGCGGATAGAATCAAAAAGATGAAAATCCATGTTCGACATATTGTATCCTGATCAGCGTCGGATCCATAATAAGCGGCTGCAATCAAATATCCTGGCAGTAGACAAAATGCAAAACCCCGGTGAGCTGGGTTTGCCTCCCGCCACCGTTGGCAGTGAATATACATAAACGGAAAAGAAAACATAAACAACCCCTATTTGTCGACGACCTCCCCCCAAACATTATAAGGACCACGATTTACGGATATTCACTTGGAATGTAAGAACTCTATATAGATCCGGTGCAAGTATCCAATTGGCAGATGTCCTCGAAAGATATAACACTAACATTACCGCTATCCAGGAAATGCGGTGGACAGGACATGGCTGCACATGAAGAAGAAACTGCGACATATACTACAGTTGCCATGAGAAAAAACATGAATTTGATTGCGGCTTAATAGTTGGCAAAAGCTGGGACATCTAGTCTCTTGGTTCAATCCTGTGAGTAAACGTTTGGACACAATCCGCAGAAAAGCGAAATAGTTTATATTTCCCTAATTTGTGTACATGCCCCGACAGAAGAGAACGATGATGATGCCAAATACATATTCTATGAGCTCCTAGAGGAAAAGTATGACCGCTGCCTTGGTCATGACACTAAGATTGTACTAGGAGATTTTAATGCTAAAGTAGGCAGGGAAAATGTGCGTCATCCAACTATTGGCAATTTCAGTCTACATGCTGACAGTTCCGACGACGGTATGAGACTGATTGACTTTGCCACGGCAAAAAACATGGTCATTAGTGGTACAAGATTCCAGCCTAAAGACATCCACTAGGCTACTTGGGTATGCCCTGATCAACGAACGAAGAACCAAATTGATCACGTGGTAATTGATGGAAGGCACTCATCCAGTGTAATGGACGTACGAGTGATCAGAGAAGCTAACATCGATTCTGATCACTACATGGTAGCAGTAAAGGTTCTCACAAGATTAAGTAGAGCGAAAATAGTACGAAATCAGAAGCAGGGAAAGCTAGACATCGGAAAGCTGCAATTACCAGGTGTAGCCACAGGCTACTCAAGGAAACTCTCGCAACTTTTAGTACAGAACCCACCCCCTTCCGATGGCGATCCTGAAGCGCAGTGGAAACCCATTTCCGACTTTAAAAACTGCCGCAATAACCGTACTTGGTTTTGAAAAACCGCTTCGCAACAAACCATGGTACGATGAAGAGTGTGGCATTGCAAATGATGAAAAGGACGCTTCACGTATGGCAATGCTTCAGTCAATTGCAACGCGAGCTGTGACTGAGCGATATAGGGAAAACAGAAAGGAGGTAAACCGTCTCTTTAGGCGTAAGAAGCGGCATTGGAGAAAGCGTGAGAGTGAGAAAATTGAAACATACAGAAGGGAGAACGCAGCCCCAAAAGTCTACCAAAAAGTCAAAAGCGGAACTAATGGACATGATTCAGGGCCCTCTTCTGTAAAAACAAGGACTGAAATCTCATCTCAGATGTGCAGATTATGTTGCGAATATGGAGCGATAATTTCTCCACGCTGCTGGCATCCAATGATATTCAATGACGATGAGACAATCGATCACAATTTGGATGACGACTTCGATTGCCCCCATTCTAATCAAGACGAGGTCCGAACAGCTATTGCCCGGCTTAATAACAACAAAGCCGCAGGAGACGATGGATTACCGGCAGAACTGTTTCGGGCTGACGGCGATGGACTGATAAGGCGCATGCATTAGATCATTAACAACATTTTGTTAGATGAATGCATGCCCGTCGATTGGAGTCTCAGTATACTATACCCCATATTTGAAACAGTTGACCCGAGTCTCTGTTCCAACTACCGTGGAATAAGCCTGTTATCCATGTCATATAAGGTTATATCAAGTATAATGTCCGAAAGACCAATTATCCAATTATCGCTGGCTGTTGGATCATACCAGTGTGGCTTTAGGCCTGAAAATCGATAACTGACCAGATTTTCACGCTACGCCAGATCCTGGGGAAGTCCCACGAAAACAAATCCACACCTAACATCTATCCATCAATTTTAAAGCGGCCTTCTATAGCCCGATACGGGAGAAACTCTACGAAGTAATGTCTGAGCTTGGTATTCGTGCAAAACTCATACGCCTTTGCAGCATGAACTTGGCGAACACCAAATGCTAAGGCACCCTGCCGTGCGATCACTTTAACATCTTAATGGAGATCATTATGAGAAAAGTTGCAGTTAACATGAATAAAATCATCTGCAGCAAAAGTCACATGCTGCTCGCGCAGGCTGATGATATATACATATATGTTATTGGGCGCATAATGAGACAATTTACTGTGGTGTTTTCGAGAAGGTTGTCAGCAAAAGTGGGTCTGAAAGTAAATGAGGACTAGACAAAATTAATGGTTCCAACGAGCAGGGCCTCCATGCGATTAGACCAAAGTTGATAACCGTTATAATTTCGAGGTGGTGAATGAATCTATATACCTCAGATCTGACGTAAACAACAACGTCAGCCTTGAGATCGAAACATCTTTAGGAGTCTTGGAGAGAAAAATACTCCGAAAAATGTTTGACCCTACACTGCACAAAGGCGAGTATCGGCGACGGATAAACCATGAGCTGTATGAGCTATGTATATGCCGACATGGCCATAGTTAAGGAAGTCGAAAAATGGGAAGACCAAGACTCCGCGGGATGGAAAAGGTTGACGAATCTCTGCGTATACTTGGTATTACCAACGGGAGAGATAAGGAAAAAGTTCAAACTAATTGCGAAATATGGTATCTTGGATTTATAAGGTCCCTAATCCTCCGGGGTTGTTCCATACCGGATAAGTAAGTAATCATTTTGATATTGTTTTACGTGACGTCATAATCCGCCCGTACTTAATTTAAGCAAACAACCCTGACTCACAACGAACACCTCAAGTAGACAACAACACCCGAGAACAACCATCACTCAAACCGAACACTTCATCCAGCTAACCACACCCGCGAACAACCACACACACGCTCTATGGTAAACATACACACCAGTCAGCTTCAGTCGCGAACGACCACACACACTGATAAGAATGGTCATTCACATAATTGCGGCTGGAGAACTTAATGTTGGGGTTGTCAGTCGCTACCCAGCGTACAACCTTATAGATCTCGGGACTCTAATTCCGAAAGGAATCAAGAGTAAAGTTTCCCTTAAATAAATTTACCATTGCGGCTTAGGCTGACCATTCCACCATAGCGACTTCGGTTGACTATTCCACCATAGCGACTTCGGTTGACTATTCCACCATAGCGACTTCGGTCGACTATTCCACCATAGCGGTTTAGGCTGACTATTCCACCATAGCAACTTCGGTTGACTATTCCGCCATAGCGATTTCGGTTGACTATCATCATAGCAGCTTAGGCTGACTATTACACCATAGCGGCTTAGGCTGACTATTCCACCATAGCAACTTCGGTTGACTATTCCACCATTGCGGCGTAGGCGGACAATTCCACCATGGCGGCTTAGGCTGACTATTCCACCATAGCAACTTCGGTTGACTATTCCACCATAGCGATTTCGGTTGACTATCATCATAGCAGCTTAGGCTGACTATTCCACCATAGCGGCTTAGGCTGACTATTCCACCATAGCAACTTCGGTTGACTATTCCGCCATAGCGATTTCGGTTGACTATCATCATAGCAGCTTAGGCTGACTAT
The DNA here is from genome assembly GCA_963931995.1 of Phaonia tiefii. NCBI lineage: Eukaryota > Metazoa > Arthropoda > Insecta > Diptera > Muscidae > Phaonia > Phaonia tiefii. The sequence goes on from OZ008367.1 coordinate 25,272,001, forward strand.
TCCACCATAACGGCTTAGGCTGACTATTCCACCATAGCAACTTCGGTTGACTATTCCACCATTGCGGCGTAGGCGGACAATTCCACCATGGCGGCTTAGGCTGACTATTTCACCATAGCGGCTTAAGGCGACTATTCCACGTTACTGTCATTGACCGACTGGAATCCGATCCAGTGCTTCCGTCCGAATGTGAGGTACTGTCTGGAAGTACGAACCGAACCGATCTTGAACCGCTCGCTGCTAACCAGATCCGATTTCCCACGTGCGCGTTACACCAAGTTCTCGGTAACCTAAAATCGATTGACCGAACCCAAGGGATATTACCAAACTGTTCCCAGAAGAGTAGTGTCAAGACTGCTATCAGACCAAACCCAACTGCTATCAGACCAAACCCAACGAAGTGTTCTCAAACCATTCCCAGAAGAGTATTCTCAACCGTTCCCACAATATTGTTGTCAAACCGCTCTTAGAAGAGTGCTCTCAGATCGAACCCAAGGAGTGTTCTCAAACCATTCCCAGAAGGGTATCATCAACCGCTTCAAACTATTCCCAGAAGTGTGTTCTCAACGTGTGGATAAATTGATGTTGTTTCTTTAAATTAAATTATTTTATATCATAAGAAATCCAATAGAAAATCTGAATTCAAACCCCAAAGAAGGGTAAACCATTCTGTTCTTATTTCGGAAGGTTTAGTGGATTCTAACGAAAGACCCTGGACATGACAGAGCTTACAGAGCTTAACCACGTTACAATTGTTCTACTTATATATGTTTAGATATCTGTAACTTTTATTTTCGGGTGTAAATTCGAATCGAAAAAGAGATTTCTTATTTCGGTTTCTTATTTTATAATCTTAAATAAATTAATAAAAATTCAAAACACATCAATTAAATTTTAAATTGCATCACTTGAAATTTATGGAATTTCATGCAAATCTCATTAATGGAAATTCAAAGAACTTCATTTCTGTTTTAAAATTCATAAAATTTATATTGAAATGACACAGATTGAGATTAAAAAATATAAACTACAATTAAAATACAATTGAAATTCAAAAGAATAAAAACATAATTTTGTTTAATTCCTAAAAAAAATTTTAAAGTTTTGAATTTCAACTGATATTTTCTTAATTTCAAATTAATGTTTTTTTTTTAACTATAATTGATATCTTGAATTTTAATATATGCCTTTTCAATTTCAATTGATATCTTTTGAATTTCAGTAGATGTCTTTTGATTTTCAATTGATGTCTGTTTAACTTCAATTCATGTGTTTTGAATTTCAAATGCTGTCTTTAACATTTGAAATCATGTTGTTTGAACTTAATTAAATTTTGGTTAAATTGTTATATACAAAATATATTTTAACTTGCAATTGATATTTTTCAATTTCAATCAGAACCGGTGTTGTGATTGCCACTTAAAATGCATGTGTCATTGGTGATTGTTGTAAGGAGTTTCGTTTAGCTAACCTATTATTGCAACGTTGTTGGAAACAAGTTTACATTAATTTTGTAAATAAATTATTTGCTCACAATATAAAGAAAAAGAAAACAACAATTTAATGTTTAATTTATATTTTATATTTAATTTCTCTACAAAGGAATTTTTAAATCACACATGGCGATGCTTGTAATGCTGCTGATAATTTCCCTAAACAATGAATTGCTAGCAAAAAGTTTAATTGCTACTGACTACAATAAAACAGGAAAATTAATGACCATTTCTCTACCTATGGACCAGACAACAAACATAAGTCATAAATATAAATAACTAAGGTGAGAATAAAAAAAAACGTAAGACCAGGGAATGAGAATTCACAGCTGCCAGTCATGGACAAGAAAACAAAACGAATATAATGGGGTTGACTCTTATTTCAGTCGACAACTACAGCTGAGGGATAATATATGAATCAATGTACTCAGAACTATTGAAAAATAGACTCTGAAACTGCGAGTTATGGCAGTTTTTGGTATACCAACCACTTCCATGAGAATAGGGCTTAGTCGGCCCTTCACATTGATTTATATTCAATACAACTTGATATATAGCAAAACTGGTCAATTTTCTAATACAAAGTGCAATTTGGGTGTTTCCTGTTAGGAAACTTAAAATTATGATAATTGTATTTAATATTAATCATACACCTCAAATTTATCAAACGTAAAATTGGGTCGTATACGTAATATATGAAAATATGGTTCCATATAAATTATACGATCCACCCACTATACTTTATATCAGGGGTAGTCAACCTTTCATATCTACCGCCCACTTTTCCACTCGATTGTTAGTAAAATATTCTTACCGCCCACCTGTTCTACAGTATTGATAATTGATAAAGTAGGAAGGTTTAAACAATTTATTATGAAGAGTTACAGAAAATTAAAGCATACAAATACAATATTTTAGTATGTTCTATTGCAATTAAATGTAATTAACTAATTGAGTTTATTAATGGGATCCCTGATGCTGATGCTGCGAAGTTAATTATTTAATATCTGGTTCTTTTTTACTAAGAAATAAGCGAAGGTCTCCTCTTTCAGAAATGTTCAGGCGGTTTCTTTCTTTGATCATAATATGGCTAACAGCACTAAAGCCTGATTCTACTAGTTATGAGGTAGGAAAAGGTATCAATAAATTGAATGCCTGTTTCCACATATTTGGATATAAGGGAGGCATTTTTTTATTTTGCCATAAGATTTCATATCTACCATTGTCGAAATTTGTTTACTTTCTTCATCATATTTGATATCTAAGAGGTCTTCTTGACACTTTGCATAAGCTTCCTTAACATTTGCTGTAAATGGATTTTTCATCCAGTCGTACATCTTTAAGTTAAAAATATCTTCAAATCGTTTTTTCATCTCAGATTTAAGTTCATTAAGGTGGCTGCTGAATTTTTCAATATCCTCTGGAGTTACATAATTTTTATACCCTCCACTGTAAGTGATAGAGGGTATATATCAGTTTGTCATTCTGATTGTAACATATAGAAATAAGGCTTTGCGACCCCATAAAGTAAATATATTCTTGATCCTTATAACAACCGGAGTCGCTATAGCCACGTCCGTCTGTTGTAAACATTCTCACGACTTTAATCGGCGATAACACGGTTTGGTTTTTGGCCAGAATGTTCCACGTATTCCTGAGCAGTTTGGTATTGAAAATCAGCGAAATTGGTCCATTGGAAAAAATTTTATGATTGGAAACGTAAAAAAACTCATAAAATTTTCACATTAATTTTTGTAGTTTTATACTAAACTACTCCTTTTGCCGTGTGGTGAATTTCCATGTTGAAAATCTTTGTTGTTCTTTATAATAGGTAAGTACTTTAGAATGTTTAGATGTACCTTCATGTGTTCATACATTTATATGAATTTTGTCACACTTCATCTAAGGTCGCTGTGGCCTGATGGGTAAAGGGTTGCGCGTTGGAGTCTGGGGGTTGTTGGTTCAACTCTCGTCCCAGCTTGTTTTTTTTTTTTTTTTAAGTTCTTCGAAAAATGCTTTTTTATTTTTAAGCTTAGTTTTATATTTTTTAAAAAAGTACATTTTCTTAAAAAAGGTCCTTTTTAAAATTTAATATTTTGCTGGTTAACACTAAGGTGGAGGGTATCAAAGAATCGGCACAGCCGAATTTAACACTTTTACTTGTTATAGATGATAATTCGGGAAACTGACAAAATTCTCCATTTAATAGATTATGACGGAAAAGTTCAAGTTTGTCAATAAATAATGACACAATACTTTGGCAACTTATAAAAGTTTTATTAGCTCCTTGGAGTTGTAAATTAATGTCATTAAATCTCTTGAATATATCTGCCAAATAAAAGGCATCCTTTTTGACATTGTTGAAGAACCTTAATGAGTTTATTTTTCACGTTAATTCTTCGCGTTACTGTAGTATCGCTTAATGACAATGTTTTTAAAGCTTGAGGTATATCTTGATGCATGATTTTTAAAGCTTGAGGTATATCTTGATGCATGATAATATTAATAATTTTTCTCCAATGTTATAACTTTTACCACTTTTTGCAATTAATTGCGATATGCGATAAGAGGCAAGTAATCCATCTTCGTTCCCTGCATTTTGGTTTTTAAATGATGATTAACAGTTTTTTATGTAATTCACGAAAATATTCAATCGGCTTGTCCTTATCATTAGGATGTTTTATAGACAGATGTTCTCGCAATCTACTTGGCTTCATTGCCTCATTTGATAGTGTTTTATTACATATTAAACACATTGGGTTTCGATTATTTATGATGCTTTCAATGAAACCCAACTCCAAATATTCCGGTGAATAGCCACGCGCGTATTTCCTTTTTTTGGGACATTTTGTAAAGTTTTTTCAATGTTTCTATAAAATGAAAATAATTTGCTTGTTGATTACTCAGAAATCTAACCATAGAATAACACATACCATAGAAGGTTTTATTCGCTCAATAAATTAAACGTCATAGGTACGATGGAAAGTAAACATTGGATGGTAGAAATATGGGTTCAATAATACCAGATAGTGGCAATAGCATACAGCGATCAACATAGGAACAACAACCGAAATTCGTGTTTTTGTGGCAAACTAGTTGTGTTAAATACAATACAAATGTATACCAACGATAAAGTCAATAAAAAAGTGCAAAATATATTTAAATTTTTCAGTTCTACACCAAAACGACAGGAAAAAGTTAAGTGAACATATTTTGTTACTCCACCTGGTGTAAGATAATTTTAAATTTAATTGCTCTCATTTCCACAAACCTACGATGAGAGTGTGAAATGAAACGTCAGATGAGAGAATAAGTTTATCTAGGTATGTATTAGTCTATGAATCTAACTATGTACTGACAAGAGATTACAAAAACAAAAGAAGAAGAAAATGTATGCACAAGAAACCGTAAATCAACTGATACTTTCTAGAAGAAAAAACTCAATGGGGAATCACACAAATATTTGTTTGTTTCTTCTTTGATGATGCTGTTTGTTCTATTTCTTACAAACGGGGTTTTCAATAAGAGCGCTACAAAAGTTTTTTTAAGTAAAAGAAAACCGGTTTTAGATACCAATGAACTCGATATTTCTTTTGCGTGGCCATAAACCGCACCAAACCGTAATTTTTTCGGGATGCAATGATGACTCATGGATTACATGTGGATTGATGTCTGACCAATAACGCATATTTTGCTTATTGACGAAGCCATTCAGCCAGAAATGGGCCTCATCGCTGAAGATGATTTTCCGATGAAAATCCGAATCGTAGCGCTCTTAAAGTTGAGGCCACTGACTCCAAATTTCGGTAGTAAATTTTAATAATTTCTACTCGTTGTTGGCTCGTATATCTTTCCATTATGAAATGGCAAACCTTACTGACGAGAAATGTCAAAAGAGCGGGAAAAAATATCGCATCGTTTGCTGTCCCTATCGATTTACTTTTGTAGCGTGTCTGTTGAAAAACCCTTTACTTCACACTTCTACTACTCCTACATTTTTCAACTGTTGCAAATCAACGGATTACATATACTATTGTGATTTATTGTATTCAACATAATCACAATGACATTGAAAAAGCCCAAAAATATACCTATCTTATTTTCATTGCTTTAAATCAAAAGAATTGTCCGCATATCGGAGCGTTTTATGACCACACGCCGACAACTGAGTGTCCGCAACCGCTTATGGGAGCGTCCGCTTATTTTATCGTGTTTTGTTTGAATTTTTTGAAATGGTAACTTTGAAATCGCAAGTTGTCCGTTTATGGGAGCTTTCCGCTTATTGGAGCTGTCCGCAAGGTGAGCTATCACTGTATAAGTATAAAAATTCCACCAGTGGGCGGTAGGGGCCAGATTGACTATCACTGCTTTATATCGTTGCGGGAAAATTTTAAAATAATACTTATTTGAACTCGAGCTCAGTAATGATTTATACCTTTCCAATTACGGTGTCCAATATAACCCGGAACTACTTACACAATTAAAACAACTTGAAACTGAAGTATTAGTTTAAAATTTACAAGTAAAGAAAAAACTCGTTCGTCCCAAACGAAATCTCAGGTAACTGAAACGAACTTCTGCTAAGCAATACATGTCATTTCGTTTGGGAGAACCGAAAAATGTTTGCAGCAAACGTGTTATGAAAAATATAAGCTGAAAAAACGTTTGCGAGAACTGAAAAACTTTTGCAGTAAAAGAGTTATGAAAAATAAGAGCTGAAAAAACGTTTGCGAGAAACGAAAAACGGTTCCACCAACTGTGCTTTCGGTTATAGCAACCGAGTTGTAGTTGCTCCAAACTAAAAAAAACTTTTGCGAGAACTGAAAAACGTTTGCAGTAAACGAGTTATGAAAAATGAGAGCTGAAAAAAAGTTTGCGACAAACAATACTTGTACATTAATACTTTTAGTTACGTCTTCCATAAGCTGTTTTTTGTTTAAATTTCCAACTTTTATGATTTTGGTTTTACCCATAAAGTTCGTTTTACAAAAAGTTGGAATGTTTGTCTATTTACAACTAAAAGCGCAGCAAATTACAACGCGTCAATTGTCCCTCCAAGATATACTTATATTGACAAGGTAGAAACCGTGGTAGGTAGAAACATTAGTGTGTGAACACTCTTATATGTATGCGTGAGTGTGTATTCCAAACAAATGGATAAGACTGTGGATACAGTCGACTGAATGAGAGAAACTTACGTTCTTCGTAATCTGTGCTCTCATTAGAAAAATGGCTAATTTCAGTTATTGCAAACGTTTTTTAAATTTGCGGCAAATTTAAATCTGTGCCCGTTTGATGGAACAACATGATACAAATCAATCATAGTATTGTCGCGGCAACAGGGCAACAAACGTTTTTTTCGTTGCGTGTATGAATGCAAAACAAAACAGATTTGTCAGTTCATAAAAATATAACTTACTAACGCCCAATTTCACCGAAACGAAGTTACAGCATACTGACAGATATGTGTTACAGATTATTGTGAGTACCTGCCACAATGGCCTAATCTCACAGTGGTCTTAACACCGGGTGAATACAATGCGTCTACCAACGCCCCCGTATGCCGAAGCATCCGAGTACCAATTTAAAACTATACATTTGGGCATAGTTTTTTCCCTTGGTGAGGAACGGAGACTATCTAAACTCCTACCGATCTATGGGTCTCGGCACCCGGTTGCAATACAACTCCACATCGAGCTAAAAGCTCTACCCGCGATTTGGGTTTAAACCACAGCCAGCACGATACTCCCACAAGGGGGCCAACCACTCCCGTGCTACCAGAATTAAGTCTCTGGTCAGAAATCGTAGCCGAAACTACTACCAGTTGAACCCCAAACGGTTCGGGGACTGGTAACCCCACTACTTCTACACTACAACAGTACACCAGACAATACAACAAAAAGGCAGCAAATGTTCACGAAAATGGCACCAATGACGATAAGGATAAAACAAACAAAAATAAAAACAAAAACAAAATAAAAATCCTTTTCAGCGCCAAAAAAAAGAAAAAATAAAACAAAATAAACGCGCCAACATGAACGCTGCAAAACAACACAGACACGCAACACTCAACAGAACAACATAAAACTCAGTTGGGCTTGGAAACACGCCCTACCTCACTCTGGCTCTTCTCCTATTGAAAGCACCCCGTGCAAACTGAGCCAACCGCCCAAACGTCCGATCGTCCTCTAAAACCCTACTGAAGTCCCAGTCTCCCCCGTCATAAGTAATTCCCATACCCTCTAAGTCCCTAATGTCGTCGTAAAAAGGACACTGCGTCAGTATGTGCCTCCAGTCTTCCACCCCCGTCCCACAGTCACAGTCCGGAGTATCCGTCAGGCAACGCCGATGCAAAAATGCATTGAGCGAGCCATGTCCCGTCAGTATAAATCCCGTAAATAAGCCAAAGGCAAAGTCAGGTCTGTCAAGTACGAACGTCGGGTCACGTATACATTCGTAAGTCACCCGCCCTTTAACGGTCTCTGTCCATCTAGTCGTCCAGCGTGAAACCACGCAATCCGCGAGATGCGCCTTGACGGACGCAATCTCGCCCACCACCAAATCACCAGTGGCCATCCAATCTGCCTCCAAAAGAGGCAGGCCCCTTTTTACCTTATAGAGAATCGCCCGACGGACGATCTCAAGGTCGAGCGGGGGTACTCCTAACAGTACCTGAAGTGCCTCTGTAGAGACGGTCCTACATACCGGCAAACAGGCTAGCAAAATAATCCGCTGGCAAGATAATATGCGGTTTCTACCGACTACAGTCATGGCTGTGTCGTACCATACGGGTGCTCCATAGGCCGCACAGGCCAAGAAAAGGCCACCATATATGGTACGCACAGCCCGCCTACTAAGGCCCCAGTCCGTCCTGAGGACACGCCTCACTAAGCTTACAACGCCTGTAAGCTTTTCCCTAACATAGGGCGGATGCCCAGCAAAGCTAAGTCTCTCTCTCACTACCAGACCAAGGTATTTGATCTCCTCAACGTAGGAGATGCTTACTCCGCGACATCTGATAACTGGAGGGCGTGACAACGACAATTTGCCCTTCAACAGCATCATCGCTGTCTTGTCGTAAGCAACTCCAACGCCTACTCTCTCTCCCCACTCACTCACTACACACATGACCCGCTCACCATTTGTCTCCAGCTCAGCACGTGACTGGCCTTCGACAAGGATGAGTAGGTCATCCGCATATGCGCACAGTCTGTTTCCTCTACTAAGGGCCCCCAACAGGGGATCCAGCATCATGTTCCACACAAATGGACCGCAAATGGACCCCTGTGGACACCCCCGAGCGGCATCTCTCCAGACTGTGTCGCCCGCACCTACTATGCATGCTCTTCTTTCTCTGAAGTAGCTGGCCCACAAATCGAGCTCTCTGCAGCCTACTTCTCTCAATCTTCTCAAGATGCATCCCCACCATAAGTGGTCAAATGCACCTTTGAAATCAACAAAAACACCTAGGACATACTTTGATGTCGAGAGATCAACGGATCTTCTCACATGGAGCCATGCATCTTCTACACTCTTCCCCTCTTTAAAACCAAACTGGTATTCGGAAGTGCCCAAGTTGCTGCTCTCCTTCAAGCGCTCTACCATCAACCTCTCCAAAACTTTACCGAGCACCGGGAGAAGGCTGATACCACGGTATGAGCGCGGGTCGCTCTTTACCCTATCAGGAGACTTCAGCAAGACCACCACTCTTGAACACTTCCAGGCAGCCGGGAAATACTGACAGTCAAAAATTAGAAATACCATACAAACTGAGAGCTAAAACTCTTCGTTAACTCTAACTGTAGTATAACTAGACATGGTGAAATCCGCCGTAAATCAATTACAATTTTTAATACACGGGATACAATTTAGATGTATTCAAAAATATATTCATTAGGGTGCAGTGAACATCAAAATGGAATCGAAACTTCAACCGGGACATATGTACATAAGTACCGTCGTATACCAAAAAGGTTGACGTTCCCGTAATCGGCTCTGAAATACAAATCTTATGAGACCCCCACCCAAAAAATGTTTTCAGTACACCCTAATGTGCATACACTTGTTTTATATATAGCCTTCCATTGGAATATAAATTGTGGAAAGTGTTTGTGAAGTCCACTGACCCCAATTTTATTCATTTTATTATTAATGAGAAGGTGTCAATGATTAGGCAAAAATGGGCAAAATATTCATATTTTTTTTTGAAGATTTTAAATAGTTTTGAATATGTTGTCCCCTTTAAGTAATTTAATTATGCTATTGCATTGCATTTCTTGGCTGAAATTTTAATTGCAGATTTAATTTAAATCCCATGAATTTTTATAATTAATTTATAATTAAAGTACATACGTTTTATTTGAATAGTTCAATGGCAACGGTACACGACTATTACATGGCAACATTAAAAGAAGGAAAATATTGTTTTTGAAAAAAAGTGAGTTAACACATTCTTCCACCAGCGGCTTCAAATTATTTCAAGAAATTCTGATGTCAACTGGTCACCACGATCATGCGATTTAACGCCGTGCGATTTCTTTCTTTGAGGTTTTGGGAAATCCCGGGTTTATGCGAATAAACCATAAACAATTCCTGAGCTCAAATCCGTGGTCCAACGCGTCATCGGTGAGATACAGCCACATCTGTGTGAAAAAGTTATAGAAAATTTCATGAAAAGAGTAATGTCCTGTCATCAGAGCCGTGGGGGGCCATTTGACGAATATTTTATTCTATACTTAATCGGAACATGTCTTCTTTACAATCCAATAAAAAAATCACAACTATCTCAAAAAATATGTGTTTTTATTTTAAAATGAAATAGTGCATTCTTACTGAGACACCCTTTATATGGATGTACGTATTGCATCCTAACTACTAATGAATCGAGGAACCGGTTCTGCAGAACGTTTCTTTACAAGAACCGACCTGCAAGAACCGAATTACGGTTTTAAAAAGAAACGAAAATGGTTTCAAACGAACCGAAAGACGGGTCCAAAGGAACCGAAAACAGTTCTTAAAGAACCGAAAACGGTTCTTAAAGGACCGTAAAGCGTGTTCAAAGGAGCCGAAAAAGGTTCCAAAAATACAGAAAAATGATTCCAAAAGAAGTGAAAAGCGGTCTGAAAAGAACCTTAAAACGGTTCCAGAATAACAGGACTCGGTTCCAAAGGAACTAAAAGTGTTGGTCTTCGGTGAAGGTATGATTTTATTTTCTTATAATAACTTAAGCACTTAAGCCTCTTTGGGACAGCAATTTGCTGAGAACCGGTCTAAATACCCGGTTCTTATCGGAAACTGTCTCGATAGGAATAACCACAAAAGATTCATTCCTCAAAATGTTATGTACTCAAATGTAGAGGGCGGATCAATAAGTCCGTGACTTTTCGAACTTCCCTCGTAGTTATATGAAATGCAACACTGCTCCCATCAAGTACCACCTGTTAATAGACTACTGTCAAATTTTGAGCAAGTTCCGTCATTTACTTTGCGTTTAACAGCTGTTCAAAACATACAAACTCGTGCATTTTTTTAAAAATGGAAAAAAGTGAATTTCGATTTCTCATTAATGTTCTGGACGGCCAATTGAGGTCAATACACCCTAAAATGGCGAAAAAATCGACGATATAGTGTTGGCCGATCGAAGAGTAAAAGTGCTTCAGATTGTTGATGCCATAGGCATTTCAGTAAATGATCAGTTGGCTTTAAGAGAGCTGTCTGCAAGATGGGTGCAGCGTTTGATCTCAATTAATCATAAACGTAATCGTGTGACAACTTCAAAGGATTGTTTTGAGTTGTTTAACTTCAGTTCGAAGTAGTTTTGCGGAGTTTTGTAACTGGGGATGATGAAATATGGATCCATTACAACACTCCGCAGACCAAGCAGCAGTCTAAACAATGGGCTCCGTAGAAGGCCAAGGTAAGTTTGTCGGCGAATAAGGTGATGGCACGCGGGATAATCCACATCGATTACCTTCAAAAGGGGAAAACAGGAAGATTAAAAAACCGACCCCATATGGCCAAGAAAAAAATTATTTTTCATCAAGATAATGCACGGGTGCACACTAGTGTGGTAACTTTTTTTAGACAACATTCTCCCCAGGGCTTTTCTAATGGCAAATATTGTATTAATGATAAAAAAAACTATTTCCGTTCAATTTGGTAAAAAAACCTTACGCACCGACAGCGATTTCTAAGATGCCTTTAATATATTCGCAGTTCTTAATATTTGTCCATGCCCTACACGATTTTGTCTGGGGAGATTTGATATTTTTAGAAAAGAATGCAAAAAGTTATTACCCTAGTGCACACATGTGTAGTCTCAATAGCAAAACTCCATGAATTGGGATACGAATTGGTACCTCATCCGCCATATTCTCCGGATTTGGCCCCCAGTGACTATTTCCTATTTCCAAACCTAAAGAAATGGTTCGGTGGAAAGAGATTTAACTCCAACGATGAAATTATTTATCAAAAAATGCCTCTTTTATGAACCTCGAAAAATCCTATTTTTTTGGAAGGGATACAAAAATTGGAGAAACGTTGGACTAAGTGTATCGAGCTAAAAGGAGATTATGTTGAAAAATATTTTTTTTGCAAAAAAAAACTGTTTCATTCAAAAAGTTACGGACATGTTGATCCGCCCTCAATGTTAAAAAAATTCCTATCGCTATATATTATGTACTAGTTAGTTCCAACACGCCTAAGGCACCCGTTGAAAAATACGATAATTTAAATGGATCTTTAAGAAAGATACTTTTTGTAAAATGATAAAACTTTTTTTAAGAATTTTTTTTATAGAATGTATTTTTTTTTTAAAAATGTATAGTTTTAGGTCCTTTTTATAAGAACATGTATTATATTTTCCCGAAAAAGTCCTTTTTGAAAAAGAGGTACTTCTTTTATTAAAAGCTAATGTTTTTTTTAAGAAAAGGTACTAGTTTTAAGGAGAAGTACTTTCTGTAAGAAAAAGCCATAAACGTATGATTTTTTTAAATAAAGAAGTACTTTTTTTAAGAACAGGTAGTTTTTAAAGAAGTGGTACTCGTTTTAGGGAAAGGTTATTTTTTTAAGAAAATGTACTTATTTTCAGAAAGGCTCTTATCACAAGAAAAGGTATTATTTTATTTTGCAGAAAAGGCACTTTGAAGAAAAGGAATTTTTGTAAGAAAAGGTTTTTTTTTAAGAGAACGTGTATTTTTGAAGAAAAGGTTTTTTTAAGAAATGAGAATTTTTTAGAATTGGTTCTTTTGCAAGAATTAGTACATTTTTAATAGTAGTTTCACTAAAAAGGTACTCTTTAAAGAAAGGGTAGTTTTTTAAGAAAAGACAATTTTTTGTACGAAAATTTACTTTTTAAAGAAAAGGTACTTATTTAAAAAAAATACTTTTTTTTAAGAAAAGATACATTTTGTAAGAAAATTTACTTTTTGTAAAAAAATTCACTTTTTTTAAACAAAGGTACTTCTTTAAAATAAGGAATTTTTTTAAGAAAAGGTACTTTACTACTTAAGAATATGAATAGGTATTTTTTTGAGAAATTTACTTTTTTTTTGTTTAAGATTATGAATATGTATTTTTTTTTGAGAACATTTACTTTTTTAAGAAAAGGCACTTATTTAAGAAAATTCCATTTTTTAAACTTCTTTCACTTTAACGTTTCTAAATTTGTTTTTATTGGGTTCAAAACTACAATATACTTATATACTAAATATTGGTTACAGGCTCCACCTAGAAAACTTCCCATTATACAAGAAATTTTCCAACGTACGTTAGTCTAGATACAAACCAAAGCAAAACTATCCAATATATTTGATAATACTGGGTTGTAGCATAATAGTGTTAGAAAAAAGTTGTTTAATTTTGTTTCATTTAGCCCCTATTATGCAACGTGCGATAAGGAACTTCGTTCCAAAAATTTATTAAAATTCTCGATAATAGGCATATTTGCACGGCATTTTTTTTTGAGGAAAGGGAAGTGAACATGGAGACAGGCTTTTGCAGCAGATAGAAGTGATCCTTATTTATTGTTTTAACCCAAAAAAATAATATCTGCAATTTTTGAGTTTTGATTCTTGGGGAGTTAGGGTGAAATATGTAATACATAGCAACAAACATATGTTTGGGTATATACGAATATATATACATAGACTTAACGTTTCGCTCAGCAAATTTCTGACATTTGGCCTGGTGTGACATGAACGTTGGATGTTGGAAAGAATTGGTTTAATAATACCAGTTAGAGGCAATCGTTCAAACCAACCAACAAGAAAACATCTACGGCATTTCGTTTTGGGTGTTAAAATTATTATGTTAAATACAAAACAATAAAAGATAACAGAAAAGTCCAAAATAAGTTTAAATTGCACGGTTCTGAATCAAAACGATATGACAAATTTAAGTCAAGAGTTCTTGTAACTCCACCTGATGTAATACGACCTATCACACCGACCGCACCACGGAAAGTGTGAAAAGAAACGTCAGATGAGTAAAATTTTCTCTCTTTTAAAGAATTACTCTATGTGTTTGTTAGAGTTGGGAATTTTAGTTCATTCGAGTAAATGCTCTTTTTACTTCAGCTCAATAGAATGAACTAGTTCGTTCATTTAGTTCATTAGTTCATTGTATGATTTCAGCTGAAGAGTTCATATCAACTGTGAACTAAAGAACTCATTTCAGTTTATCGTGTACAGGCAAAGAAAAAACTCCTTCCTCCCAAACGAAATCTCAGATAGCTGAAGTTCGTTTGGGGATTGTAGTTGGAAGAAGAAACGAACTTCTGTTAATCCTTACATGTCATATCGTTTGGGAGAACCGAAAAATGTGTGCAGCAAACGAGTTATGGAAAATATAAGCTGAAGAAAACGCTTGCGAGAAACGAAAAACAGTTCCGCCAACTGTTGTTCGGTTACAGCAACCAAGTTCTAGTTACTCCATAATAAAAAACGTTTGCGAGAACTGAAAAACCTTTGCAGGAAACGAGTTATAAAACATTAGAGCTGAAAAAACGTTTGCGAGAAACGAAAAACGGTTCCACCAACTGTTCTTTCGGTTACAGCAACCGAGTTGTAATTAAAACTTTTATTTATGGCTTCCATAAGCTCTTTTTTGTTTAAATTTCCAACTTTTATGATATTGGGTTTACCCGTAAAGTTTGTTTTAAAAAAAATTGGCATTTGTGTCTATTTTTTCACTGTCTACTTACACGTCTGTCTCACCTTGCATTCAATTAACAACTAAAAGCGTAGCAAACTACAACGCGTCAATTGTCCATCCAAGATATATTGACAAGGTAGAATGAAGCATTAGAGTGTGTGATCACTTTTATGTGTATGCGTGAGTTTGTATGACAAACGAGTGGATAAAGGTCCAAGTAGTCTTGACGGTTGGCGGTTGACGTTCTACTCAATATTGCGCGGTTAGTTATGACGGTTAGACGGTAGAAACACAAAACAAAACAAAAAAACAGCATTTGTACAAAATATAATTTGCATGCATGTGTTTTGTGTTAAAAAGTGATTGTGTCAAACAAAAATCTGAAAAGAAAATTACAGCAGATAGTTGTCCGAGGCCTTCGGCCACGGACTGTCCCTGCAGGCTGTGTCAGAGACACGGCCATTAAGTTTAAAGTAGAATACGCCATCCGATAAGACAGAAAACATATATAACAATAAATTCATTTGCTTATATTATTTATCATTTATTGTTATATATGTTTTCTGTCTTATCGGATGGCGTATTCTACGTTAAACTTAATGGCCGTGTCTCTGACACAGCCTGCAGGGACAGTCCGTGGCCGAAGGCCTCGGACAACTGTCTGCTGTAATTTTTATATTTACCAACGGCATTTGATTCAAGTCCGTTTAAAAAAAAAATATTATGTTAAATTTTTTTAAACTTAATTTAATTTATGTATTTTAATTAATATTTTTATTGAAATAAGTTCTGCGAATGTTGAGAGGGCCGCCCTATTATTAAAAAGGTTTACCTTATCGAGTCTTCGCATTAGCATTCGAGCGTTGTGTGAAAGCTTTACGCTTTACAATTCAAAATTAATGTTACAACAGCTTTATTGAAGCTTTCGCAAAAAAGCTTTATTACGTTAGCTTACTGTTTGTTTCACTTTTTACTAGATACATGTTTCCAAGCAAAATTAGCTTGCTGTTCGTTTCACTTTTTACAGATACATGTTCCTAAGCAATGTTGAGCAACCAAAAACACTCAACCAAACACCACACATATGTTTGAGTGTATGTGTTTAAACAATTTTCATTTGAGAAATTAAAATACTAGAAATATATCAACCAATATGAAATGTATATCAAACGAAAGATAACATCTTCATTTACCTACAAAAAAATTTTTAAAAAAATTCATCTAGCCGTTTCCTCAAATTCAATGAAATAAAGATTACAACAATAAAAACCTGACATGACTCCTCATACCGTAAGGTAAGACGTATTCTAAGTCAAAAAGAAAATTGTGGTTGCCGTGTAATTGTGTATTACAGCGCACAAAATGTCGTAGTAAAAGCAATAACAATAACAGCTGATCGGTCTTGACGGCTGACGGTTGGCGATTGATTCTGCAACCTGCAGAAGTCTACCGTCGTAAACCATCAATTTTAGTTGTCACTCTCTGACACATGCAAAATGCAACCCGAACTCAAACAGCCGATCGCTTACCGTCAACCGTCAAGACTAATTGGACCTTAAGACTGTGTATAAAGTACAGTAGACAATTAGAGAAATGAGAGAAATTTACGTTCTTCGTAATCTGTGCTCTCATTAGAAAAAAAGCTAATTTAAGTTATCGCAAACATTTTTTTAACTTTGGGGGAAATGAATTTTGTCCGCGTTTGATGCAAACGAGAATTCGTTTGCAACAACATGATACACGTTTGCGATATATGAGTTTATTTGGGAGAACTACATGAACGGTTGCGATTAATAAATTAATACAAATCAATCAAAGTATTGTTGCGGAAACCGAGCAATAAACGTTTTTTTCTTTGCGTGTAGTTTTAGTTCGTTCGGATCGAAAAACCATGAAAATGGTCTGATTTTTGCAGATTTCTAAAGATTTTTGCAAATTTGTTATTCTAAATCGCCATACTTGAAGGCATTACTTAATATAATCCTACGCGGAGATAGCAATTGATATCGGCTTAACGATTGGGTTATTTCGTTTCCGAAATATTGGTGTTTCTCTAATGTTTTTATATTTTGGAACAAAAGTGGTGATTAGCGCTGTAGTCATTGTGCAAAACAGAAAGTTATTGTGCAACAAGAAAATTAAAACTGCTGAAACAAGGAAACTACTGAAACAAGAGGGCGGAATAGTGTGAACTAGTTCATTTAGTTCCCAAGGGTGAATCGTTCAATGCA
The DNA here is from genome assembly GCA_963931995.1 of Phaonia tiefii. NCBI lineage: Eukaryota > Metazoa > Arthropoda > Insecta > Diptera > Muscidae > Phaonia > Phaonia tiefii. The sequence continues at coordinate 25,288,877 of OZ008367.1, forward strand.
ACTAGTTCATTCGTGAACTATACAACTCTTGTGTTTGGGACAGACCATTTTTCCAATGTGTGTAGAGGGTTGAATTTTATGTTCCGGGATTTGGCAACCCTAGTGTTGCAATCTGGCAACTGACAGCTTTATCGTAAAGTTGGAAATTTTTGAGGTTATGCGTACTCAGAACGTTGTGACATACGAGCGCTATTTGTGTTGTTTACAGTAACTTAAAAGATTTATCTCGGCCCAAAAATGGAATTAAATCGTGAATATTTTCGTGCGATTATATTTTTTACAACTTTCGACGTGGATTAACTCAGCAACAGTGCATGGATGAACTTAATACAATTTTTGGCGATGAAGCTCCATCAAGGACCAGTGTTTATCGATGGTATGGTGAATTCAATCGTGGTCGTAGTTTACTCCAAGACGAATTTCGTGAAGGTCGTCCAAAATCAGCTGTTGTACCGAAAACCATTGATGCTGTGCGGGAATTGATTTTGCAAGAAGATTAGTGGGACCAGCATACATTCAATATTGCATAAACATTTGACTGTCAAAAAAATTTGTTCGCATTGGATCCTACACAATTTCTCAATCGCGTAAAAAAAGGCTCGTGTCGATTGGTCGAAAGAAATGGTCCAAAAATACGATCGCGGTGCTTCGAAACACGTCTATGACATCGTGACAGGTTATGAATCCTGGATTTACGCGTATGAGCCCGAAAGTAAACTGTATGGGTGTTACAAGATGAGCCAAATCCAACAAAAGTTGTTCGCACCCGAAGCACTTGCACGCAAATGGTCGCCAGTTTTTTTTCGGAAAAACCGGACATGTCGCAACCGTACCACTAGAACAACGCAGGACAGGTACACAACCATTTGTTTGCCAGTTGTCTTCCAAGAAATCAGGAAAACCAACCGCCGAAGACGGATCACTCTTCACCACGACAATGCGAGCTCTCACACATCGGCTGAAACAACTGCATTTTTGAGCACCCAAAACATCGATTTGATGGGTCATCCGCCGTATAGTTCTGACTTGGCACGGAATGACTTCTTTTTATTCCCGTACGTAAAAAACAGACTGAGAGGTCAACGTTTTTCGACAACTGAAGAAGCGGTTGCTGCATTCAGAATGCATGTTTTGGAGATACCTCAATCAGAGTGGCAAAAGTGTTTCGACAATTGGTTCAAACGCATGCAAAAGTGTATAAATCTTCATGGGGAATATTTTGAAAAACAATAAAGTTATTTTCGATGATTAATATTTGTTTTTGTTCTCTACTCCCGAAACATAAAATTCAACCTCGTAAAAATACAAAAATTCAAATTTAAATATTTTTAGGTTTACAGTTTATTCATGTGTAGTTAAGTAAATACAATCAATATCTTATGAATTAAGGATTATTTACTCCTTTTTTTGGTTACAAAAATGTGTCAATATGTGTGTGTGTACATCACTTAAAATACATTAACGGCTTATGCTCTCCGTTTACTTTCGTTTCCGGGAATTTATTTTTTATGAAACTTTGGTTCGTGTCTGTGGGAGGTGGCGGTGGTAAATATAATTGGGTTTGCTAATGGACTGAGTAAATGCGTATTTGATTGGAATTGTGGAAGGGTTAATCTATATATATTGATGGTTTGTTATAAGCTAAAATTATTTTGGGATGATTTTTATTTATTATTTTTATTATCTTGTCGAGTATTTTTTTTAGCGATTGCAAAAAATAAAGGCCAAGATGATTAGTTTGGAAATCTATTACAAATATTATGTACTATTAAACATCGTATGCGATTTTACTCGTTAGTATCGTATTCTCCACATTTGTTTTTATATTTTTGTGTTTATGTTGTGTCTTGTACATTTATTTTCGGCTTAATGTAATAAATTAACTTTTATGTTCAAGATTTGTGCTAACATTTTTATTTCTTGTACATTATTGTTATATTTATTTTTAAAATTTTATTCGTTTTTAGATATTTCCGTAAAAAAATTTGAAAGTAATCTATTAATTTCTTGTTAAAACAATTATTTTATTATACTGTGTTTAATGTGAAAATCCCGAAAGAGGATAGCAAGTTTGTTCATATAAATTAAAACTATAAACTTTTTATATCTCAAAAACTTTACGAATACCAGATATCGTTGAATATATACAAATGTGTAAAACACATAAAATATTAACATTAACATAATTTTTTTTGGAATACATACACATTTATACATAAACTATATCAATATAGACACTATAAAAGTAATATTTATGTCTTTATGTAACTACAGACACATACAAAAACATATATATGTACATACTAGTATGTATGTACTTTTTTCTTAGAACTATTAAGGTCCAAAATTAAATGTACTACTGCATACATACATACATCACAATTCTATTCAATATGAGCTAATTTATTAAAAGTTTGATAGAACAATTCACAAATATTGTTTTATGCTATAACAACTACAAGTTCAAGGGGCCCAGCAACCGTACAGTACGTGGCAAAAAGATGAGGGAGAGACAGAGGGGGATGAGAATAGAGGAAGCGGTGAAATAAGAAAAAAATGGCCCAACAGGTACCGGCCCATATTTCCACGTCTGTGTAGTAATTAAATTTCACATAACGGACACATGACTAACAATTATAATAAAAATATAAAATAATATTACTCATACGTTCTACATTTTCTGATCACTGATTTAAAATGAAAAGACAATTTAAGATAATTTTTAATTTGGAGTCATTTAATACTGTTTTTCTAACGATCGTTATTACACTGTGTGTGATTTTTGAACTTTAAAAGTCTGAGTTGAGTGAAACACAGCAAAATAGCATAACTGTGATACGCTGAATCTAAACGCATTTACCGTCTCTCTCTATTACGTCAAAATGTTGACATATTTGGGCACAAAGTTTGCTGGGAAGTCATAAATGCTAAGATCTTTGTGACCAAATTAGAGGCAGAAAGTTTCCGAATTAATGTTTGACTTCTGGGTACACCCAGAGAACTAATTGTTTGAAAAGAGGTCATAGCAACCGTAAATTCGGCTGTTACCACCGAATTGAGGTTGCCACAATCGAATTGAGGTTGCCACAACCGGATTGAGGTTGTTACGACCGAATTTAGTCTCCACAACCAAAATTCGGTTGAAGCAACCACGTTTCATATTTTATTCGGTTGTGACAACTGAATCTTCAAATTATATTCGCTCAGTCAACTAAATTTTTCAAATTAATTCGGATGCAACAACCAAAATTGGTACCTAATTCGGTTGGGGTAACCGAATCTGGTCTTAACCAACCTCAATTCGGTTGTAGTAACACAATTTGACATCAATTCGGTTGTAACTATCGAATTTGGTTCAATTCGGTCGCAATAACCGAATCTAGCCTTAATTCGGTTGCAACGACCGAATTTGGCGTCAATTCGGTTGCTGTAATCGGATTTCTCATGAATTCTGTAGGTACAACCGAATTCATTTTCAATGCATGCACAACATAATTCTATGTATTTAAAATCCGACGTTTAAAATTTTATAATCAAATATTATTTTAAAAAGGTAAGTAAAATATATTTTGTATTAAACCATCTTATTTTGCAGATGTTATTTAAGCAGATATCAACAGCAGATATATATGCGGTAGTCTGGATACAAAACGGCTTTGGACCTAGAGCAACCGATACAACACGTCAGAATTAGTGCGGTGTCCCATGATGGCCGGGACTTCAATAAAGGTTGGAAGAGGCATGTAAATTAAATGTATTATTCTACTTATATAGATTACCCCATATATATGACTTTATTTTCTCGCTTTTTAATTTAAAATGCAAGAAAATAAATCATCACTTAATAATAAAAAAAACTTTAATAATTCATTTATGACAGTATCTAAATTAGGTTGTAACAACCTCTAATTCGGCTGTGACAACCTCTAATGAGGTTGTGCCAACCTCCAATTAGGTTGTGCTAACCTCTAATTCGGCCGTGACAACCTCTAATGAGGTTGTGCCAACCTCCAATTAGCTTGTGTCAACCTCTAATGATGTTGTGTCAACCTCTAGTGAAGTTGTCTCAACCTCTGATGAGGTTGTGCCAACCTCTAATTCGGTTGTGACAACCTCTTAATTCGGTTACGGCTAATTCGGCTGTCTCAACCGAATTTTTCTGTGAGTGTAAGAAATGTAGAGTACCCTTAGAAGATTACTAACTATAACTTGGTACCCCCTCTACTTATGACACCAAAATTTTCAGATATTTGGCCACAAAGTTTGCTGGGAAGTCAAAAATGCCAAGATCTTTGTGACTAAATTAGAGGCAGAAAGCTTCCGAATTAATGTTTGAGTTCTGAGTAAGAAATGTAGAGTACCTTTAGAAGATTACTAACTATAACTTGGTACCCCCTCTCCACTCTCCCTTGGCCTTAATAATACGACAAAAACCAATTGCATCCATCAAAAGTAACGGAAAATTAGGAGTAGCATGTTTGAGAAAAAATTCCTCGTTAAAAATAGTATATGCCCACAAACTACATTTTTATAAATTTTACATACATTTACTACATTTTAACTTCCTGTTTACAAGTTTTTTATTCTAGTTATCGATATTTTGACAAAACGCGATTTCGAACGCCGTCCTCTACTTAAATTTATATGGCAACTCCGCGGCTGGATACATGTGGTGGCCAAAACAAAATGCAACAAAACTGCATCTTTTACGAAATATTACGTAAAAATTTTCTAAAAATAAAATTAGCAATTTTTTGTTTCAAATTTTATACTTTATTGCTTTAAAAATAAGGATTCTCTTACTCCATAAATATTTAGAAAAATGTATGAAAAAACATAAAAATACATACTCATTCTTATATTTCAGTGGCCAAAACATATGCAACTTATAAAATCAAGCGCAATTCAATGCAAATGAATTGAATATTTTCTGGCAAATCCGTTGTTGTCCATTACAGCCTGACATATTCGAGGCATTGATATTATTAGTATGTCAATGACGCTTGTTGGGATTGATTTCCACGCATCTTTCAGTCGTCGAAACAAAATATTTCTACTTGTACAATTTTCCCACTCAATTTTTAGGTTTATGATTTCCTAGAGTTTCTCGATGGAATTTAAGTCTGGTGATTGTGGTGGCCATTCCATCACCGTAACTCTATTTTCACCAAACCAACTTTCGATGAGTGTTTGGGGTTGCTATCTTGCTGGAAGACCCACCCCAATGGCATATCGTACTCGCCATATGGAAGCATTATCCTTTCTAAAATGTCTTTCTACACAAATCGGTCAATAATGCCATCAATTTTATGCAATGGACCAACACCAGCACCAGAAAAACAGCCCCACATCATTACACTTCCGCCTCCATGCCTGACCGTCTTTTTGCAGTAAAGTGCTTCGATGCGTTTTCCTAGTAGTTGTACGTAACACATGCCATCGCTGCCAATAATATTAAATTTTAATTCGTCACTAAACAAGACAGACCTCCCTCCATTTACTTCCTAGCCAATTTAAATAGTCTTAAGCAAAATGCAAACGCTTTTTCTGATTACAATTTGATATAAGCGGTTTCTTTGCAGGACTTCGTTCAAGTAGAGAGGCCTGCAAAGGACGTCTACGAATTGTTCGAGCAGAAACTGATATTTGAATTTTGCAGTTATTTAGGAGGAAGAGATAAATGGGTGTTATTTCACGTGTATGATGATCAAATTGTCCGTCCGATCACTTGTCTTGCGTGGTCGGCCACCTCAGTGTATGATACAAATTTCTGAAGTTATTTTTTAAAGTAGCAATAATGCGAGATATTGAAATTTTATGAACATTATATTTCTCGGCAATATCTTTCTGTGATATTTCACAAGAATAAGCAAATCCGAATTTATCGCGCGCCATTTTAAACCGAACTCTATTTTAGCTTCAATAGAAAAAAAAAATAACAAACAAAACAAAAATACTAACAAAATACTGAATATTCCTACAAATATCTTTACACAGGCTTTCTAATTAATTATGTATATGAAGAACAGCGATCAAAATAATTATAAAAACGACCTTATTTAAAACAAAATTGGAGAGTTGCGTATGTTTTGTCCACACCGATTTTAATATTTATCGATAAAAATGCTGATAACATGGAAATGTACACAAAAACTGTATATTCTGATTTTTTTTTTAAATCTTAATGCCGTTTATTATTTATTGAAATATCATTGTCCTTTTTATGGTACAATTTTACAATCTTATAGACCCTGTTAAAGGCAGCCAATCTTAGTTGCATATGTTTTGGCCACCACTGTATATAAAGCATTTATCAATAGAGTAATTACTATAACTAGAGCTTTCTTTTGCGCAGCAAATCTCTGACTTTTGCCCTGGTGTGATATGAACGTTGGATGTTGAAAAGAATTGCTTTACTAATACCAGATAGAGGCATTGGTTCAAAACAACGAACAAAATAACAACAACGGCATTTCGTTTTGTGTATTAAAATTATTGTGTTAAATACAACACAAATGTATGCTAACAATACCAGTCAATAAAAAAGTGTAAAATACATTTAAATTTCACAATTTTTCACCAAAACCATGAATAATTAAAGTCAGAAGTTCTTGTAATTGCACCTGGTGTATGTCACTTTTCGTCAAACATCTCTCTATCACATCCACCGCACCACAAAGAGTGTGAAATTAAACGTGAGATGAGTCAACAATTCTCTCTAGTTGTAATAATTACTCTACGCATTTATCTCTCCGTTGAGTGGAAATTGTCTCGATCGAAAATCGATATAATAAACTTATTGAAGTGATAACGACGGAGAGTAAGCTTTCACTCCGTTTGAGTTTAATATAAACTTTGTGTTGTTGGTCTTTTAGAGAGGTTGTCATATTGGAGTTATTTATAGATATACATATGATGAAATGTTCATATTTACAAAAAGGATGTACAGGTAGAGAAGAAAAAAACCCCGCAATTTGGCAACCCTAGTAGAAGAGAACCAAACAAGTCGACGCGATTCACTCAAACGCATTTCTTTCCCGCGTGATCACTTGCTTATTTTACACTTGTTACATACTTTACGTACTTTTATTTAAATATGGTTTGAATTTCAATAGTTAGATAGAACAACATCATCAGAAAACTGCTCGTGTATTGAAATATTCAACGAAGAGAGTAAGAGAGCGAGCAGAGAAACGACATGCTTCACTCGTTTTCTTTGGTGGCATTCCACTCCATGAGTAAATTTTCCTCTCTATACCATAGTTGCTTTATGATATTTACTAAAAGAGGATGTACAAGTAGAGAAGAAAAACAGCCTCAATTTGGCAACCCTCGTAGAAGAGAAGAAAAAACAAGTGAAGCGGCATGAGACGTTTTCTGATGATGTTACAGTATCTAACTATAGAAAGTCCAAACATGTTTAAATAAGATTTCATAAAGCATGTAAAAAGTATGAAATAATCAAGTTATGATGCGAAAGAGAAATGAGTTTGAGTGAAAAGCGTCGACTTTTTGGTTTTCTTCTACGAGGGTTGCCAATTTGCGCTGGTTTTTCTTCTCTACTTGTACATCCTTTATGATTTACTTTACATATACATATAGGGTTGATATAATTGTTTGTTATATATTTGTAAGGATGAAATTTATCAACTATGTATACACAGTTGATATTTTCACTGTATAGCAACCTCAAAAACGATATACTAAAGTAGACAGTAAAAATTTCTCTTCACTCGAATGGCAACAAACGAAACGAGTGAAGCGTTAATCATTATCTTCTCTCTCTCTCTTACTCTCTTCATTGAATATTTCAATACACGAGCAGCTTTTTAATAGTGTTATTGTATATAACTATACAAATTCGCGAGAGAGAAATGCGTTTGAGTGAATTGTGACCACTTTTTGATACTCTTTTACGAGGGTTGTCAAATTGTGCACATCTTCTGGTCGTCTACTTTGGCAATCGACGAATAAAAACCCACGAATACATTCTTAATGTTTGGTGATGTTTCTCAACCAAGTAAATCTATCCATATATGTTACTGACCCAGATGTCGCAAGATTAAACGCCATTGATACGAGTATATGGCGTACTACCTGACAAGTCGACCATAGATAAAGTAAACAAATAGATGAAGCACAAGTGTTGGGAACATTTTAGTGTAATGGGTAATTTTCTAGATGTCGTTGAAAGCAATAAATTGGGATATTTTCTGTTCCCAAAAAATATGACATTAAAATTCTAAAATTTCATATCAGAAGAAAAAATCATTTTCATTTTCATTTTCACTTCGAAACAAGAATACAACACGTTACTTAAAGTAGAATATATCATGGCAATCGAATTGCAAATCCATGACACCACCGGCTAAGTCCTAATAAATTGGTTCTTCCTTCGGTTCAGCTTCGATTCCTTGTTGAGATTCCTTAGACACTCTAACGGTTTTGGCACCTGCAACCACAGAAGTTGATACAGTTTTTGCGCGGGGAAGTTTTTAGATTAAAAAGGCGTTCCGGCATGATCATCTTTGGGCGGTGTTACGGATTTTCTCTTATAGGTATACCAACACCGGCCTCTTGGCTTTGACATTGATGTTTATATAAGAAACAAATGCTATTGTATAAAATCATTTAAATTATGCCACATTTTCCCTTGTTTAAATTACTTTCACAAAAATTTCCCTCAATTTTGAATAAACGTCAATGAGTATTATGGGAAACTTCAGTGAAAGTGACACTAGTACAGGACAGCACCAAGTGAACAAAGTTGACAATGGGCGCGCTATATCTATTATTTCCTTTATCTATGAAGTCGACTACAAAACGTGTCATAATTTATAAACCGTATATTTCTCATACAAATGTTTCAAATACAAATTTTTTTACGAGGAACATTTTTCTCAAAGATACTATTATATATATTTCGTATTTGTTTTTGTCGAATAGGGGGGGGGGGGGGGGGGGGGTTACAACCTAAAGTTAGTAATCTTCTAAGGCTACTCTACATTTCTTACTCAGAAGTCAAACATTAATGCGGAAGCTTTCTGCCTCTAATTTAGTCTGAAATATCTTAGCATTTTTGACTTCCCAGTAAACTTTGTGGCCAAATATCTCAAAATTTTGAGGTAATAGGCAAAAACGGTAAATGCAATTAGATTCAGCGTATCAAAATTATGCTGACTCGCTTTGCTTCACTCAATTCAAATTTTTGGTCACACACAATGTTATGATATTTTAAATGTTCTAGAATGAATCAGAAATAAAATTTCGTGTCATAAAATATTGTTCAGAAAAATGCTTTACGAGTATTTTTCGACTCTTTACGGTAACTGAAAAACGTTTAAACAATTTAGTGTGTATTTTTGGTATCGATGGCATTTGTAGCAATTTATAATACAAATACGTATACAACCTGGGTGGTTCCTTAAATAATATTAATAATACGCCTTATACAACTTACAAGATACGGTTGCCGGTGTACACTGTACACGGTGTACACTGTACGGTTGTATTTGTGTAGCCGTTATCGATCACTAACGCTGACTGACTATATTGAATTCGTATTATATAAGTAGAAATGACCTCGATATTGAATTGGAACGACTCTATTTCTGTCGACACAGTTTTTGGTAACGACGAAGAAAATTAATTTTTTTTTTAATTTTAAACATTTCGGTAATTTTATTTTTGAATTGCGGATTAACAAAATTTTAATTTAGAGTGCACAACTTTTGAAGGTGGAGGGGAAACCCCAATGAGGTCGTGCAGGAGTGATCCAGAGCAGGAGCTGCTTTATTAATATAGCGTGTATGTAAATGCAATGAACAAAGGGTTCGTTTCAATCCTAATTTGTTGATTTTAATAATTTTAACTTATTAGATCTTAATTTTTAAATAATTAGGCTCGAGGTCAATTATTATATTACATTAATTATTTAAATTATATTTTATATAATTATTTAAAAATTAAGATCTAACTATTCAAAAAGGTCGAATAGAAAACGAAAAATAGAATAATATTTTAACTTATACAAATAGTTGAATGAAAAATAATATGGGTATTTTATTTATAAATGGAATGTGAATGGCCTCGGCTATCGCTACCGCCAACATCCCCGTTGTTGTAATTGTTTTTGAGCAATTAACAAGGCCACTCAAAAAAAATGGTGTCCCATAACATACCATGAAGGGATTGGGGAGAGCTTCTCACATTCAGTGACATGTGCGCTCTCTAGTTTTTACACTCACTATATTTGAGAAAAAAGCACGGCTACTGCCACGATTGAAATTTAGCTGCTGCTATTGAATTACTTAAGTGATCACTTAGACCTCGGTGTTTTCAGTATCACGTGCCCACCAGTAGATGCATTGACGATTCGCTGTAATGTTACATATGCCAGCTCTACGCGCTTTCACCCCAGCAGTTAATGTCTTTCTATTTTACTCTTATATCTTGCAAACAAGTGGCCAGTAACGAAACGTACAGTTCAAATCCTTTAAGATAACCAAAAGTTCTACCGTGAATTTAATGAGATTATTTCTCGCTCACCATTTTGTCCTTTTTCTCGCAGCACATGCAGCTCTTGGGCCGGTAAAGAATGAATGTGCCTCCACCGAGAGATCGTGTCAATTCACCGTTCCCAGGCGGTATAAGGCGTCTAGAGCCACTAACTTCCAAATCGGAGTCCATATTGTTACAAAAATTGACTTCTTTTTAGGAACTTCAATAGATTTTAGCAAATTGAAGAGAATAGTTGAACTACAAACAGAAAATCTCTATTATTGTTCGATCCCTGCTCAAACCACCTTACATTTCTTTCGACCATGAGAAAGCTTCTCAAAATACCCTTCGCAACGGGTGTAAAACTGTAGGTCCCAATCAGTGAGTGCAAAACTAGAAGCTGTTCCTATTGATTGTGGGAAGCTCTCACCAATCCCTTCATGGGATGTTATAGGACACCACCATATACCAAAATGTTGCGAGATGGCAAATTGTTGATTTAATATGGCCGATTGATGTTGATTGTGTTACCTAGCGTCAGATTGTACATTAACAGTATGTGAACAGTGACAAACTGAAACAGGAGTACAGAGTTACCATTATTATAGAAAACAAAAAAACAGCAATTTCATTATAAAACACGTATTCTGTTAAAATCGGCAAGTCTCTTTTGGTTGTAAAGGGTGTATGCACTTTTGCACTTTTTAAATTTAGTGTATTTCTTTTGTGTGCAAGTGGCAACTCTGAAATTTGGTAGTTGTCACATATGTTTATTCCGATTATTAAAAATGGAGCGCTTTACGAACGAACAACACGTTATAATTGTGAAAATTTATTACAAAAATTTGGAAAGTTATGCTGAGACCGCTCGCAAACTTCGAAGAATTTTCAGTCGAGAAAGTGCACCTAATGTGTCAACCATTCGAAGAGTGGTCAACAAATTTGATGAAACTGTGCCGGTTATGGACAGGAAGACTACTGTGCGTCAACGTACCGGTCGGTCTCTTGAAAAAATTGCTGCTGTAAACGAGTGTCGTCGAAAACCCGAAAACATCAATTTGGCATCGTTCTCAAGAACGTACAAAATTCAAAGTACTCAGGAGATCAAACCAGCAGGCCATGGAAGGCGCCGCAAATTCATTCAATGGGTAATGGAGAAAATTTTTCAAAAAAGTCTTCTTCTCCGATGAAGCGCATTTCCATTTGAATGGCTTCGTGAATACACTAAATTGTCGAATTTGGGGCTCAGAAAATCCTCATGCAATCCATGAGAAACAAATGTACCCCCAATGAGTAACTGTCTGGTGCGGATTTTGGTCAGGTGGCGTGATTGAGCCTTTCTTTGTATCGAAATTGCAGTGACTGTGAACAGCATTCTTTACAGGAACATGATAACGGAGTTCTTGTGGCATCAACTGGACGGCCTGGATCTAATCATGTTTTCATGAAGACGGCGCCACCTGCCACATCACGCATGAAACAATCGATTTATTGCAGCAACGATTTCCAGAACAAATTAAAAAAAAATGGTGTCCCTTAACATCCCATGAAGGGATTGGGGAGAGCTTCTCAGAATCAGTGAGATGTGCGCTATCTAGTTTTACACTCACTGATGGGGACCTACAGTTTTACACCGGTCCCGAGCGGTATTTTGAGAAGCATTTTCAAGGCTAAGTACTCGATAGTGTCGTCATCACTAAGCGAGGTGACCGTCGTAGAAAGAAATGTAAGGTGGTCTGAACAGGGATCGAACCCACGTTCTCATGTACAAGAGCCGAGCACACTAGCCATTGCACCACCGACGGTCACTTCCAGAACAAATTATATCGTGAAATTCTGATGTCTACTGGCCAGTAAGATCATGCGATTTCTTTCTTTGGGGTTTCGTGAAATCTCGGGTCTATACGACTAAACCATAAACAATTCCTGAGCTCAAATCCGAGATTCAACGTGTCATCGGTGAGATACAGCCACATCTCTGTGAAAAAGTCATGGAAAATTTCATGAAAAGAATGATGAATATTTGACGGATATTTTATTCCATACTTAGTCGGAACATATCTTATTTACAATCCAGGAAAAAAATCACAAGTATCTCAAAAAATACGTGTTTTTATTTTAAAATGAAAAAGTGCATTCTTACTGAGCGAGACCCCCTTTATTACTTATAATTGCGTGTAACTGTGTGAGGTCACTTTGTTTTTCACTATTATTTAATCAAAAAACGTAATTTGTTTGTTATCCGAAATAGATTTTTAGCACTTTTTGCTTAATTTAAACTTGACAATACTAAGAGGCAGACAACATAAAATAACATATTATCAACTTTTTAGCAGAAATTCACCAATTATCCTTAGCCACCTATTGGAAATCATATTTTTCTTCTTGCAACATCTTCTTGCAACATCTTCGTGTTTACATATGTCTTTGATTTGATATTACCAAAGAGTAGAAAACCCAGAGATGGTGCAATCGACTATTCACCATTTTCCCCCTAATGACCATATGCTGTTTCCATCCGAGTGGACTTAAAAAGTAAAATCAAAGATGATAGAAATACAATACATGATTCATTCGCTTATTCACCATTTGCACCAGAGGGCACTTGCTGTTTCCGTACTACCATTTTTCACTCGGATGCGACGAAAAAGCATTCAAAAATCATTTTTATTTTGATTTTGTTGTTGGAATTTGACTATAAAATAAAGATAATAGAAAAGCATATGGCTTGTGATATTCTTTGACAACACAAAACGAAAAAAAACGTGGAGAAAATGTTTTTTTTCACAAGTTTTTGTTTCCAGGCAAATTTGCCTATTTCCAACATTGCTGCGCCATCTAGAAAATTTGCCTTGACTTTCAAATCCACCACATAGGTTGCACCATCTACGGTTTTTCTATCATCTTTGGTAAAATGCTTAGGCTCAAAATGATTTCAAAAACATCGCTTCTTCGGCAAAAGTACATAGACATGCTCAAAAATCAAGGGTCGGGACAAAGATGATAGAAATACTCTAAATGTATTATTCACCATTTTCACTAGAACAAGCATTATTTCGATTCTGTTGTTTGAATTGGAAAGTTAACTACAGTTAATAGAAAGACATAATGCTTTTGCATTTGTTTGATTTGTTTGAAACATGAAGAAAAAACGCAACAATCTAGGATTTTCTATCATCTTTGGGGCTACAAACTTAATTGATATCACTATGCGACAAATGGACGTTTTTATCAACCAATGATGGTTTGAAGATCAGCCTAACCAGAAAATTGCAAAAGTACTTGGACGAGATATTACCAAACCCTGCTCGGTCTGCTCCTGATCATCACAATTTGTTTCTATAAGCCAGAAAAGATGTCGGCTAACGTTCAGTGTCCTATTTTTGAGTTTTCTTTCCCATATCCACTGTCGCACAGTGTGGTTTGTCTAAAAGAGCTTCTTCTCACAATCAGTGAGCTGTATACCTACAGATTTACACCGGTGACAGACGGTATTTTGAGAATCGTTTTCATGGTCTAAGTACTCGGTAGTGTCCCTGTCACTAAGGGAAGTAGCCGCCGTCGACATAAATGTAAGGTGGTCGGAGCAGGGATTATTGCATAACCAACGGCCATGATTCATGATAATAATTTAAAAAAAAAATTTTTTTTGTTCAGTACAAAATGAATTTATTTAGATATTTTGAAACGGATTCAACACTATCATCATTACTGGCACGATATGACTGCACAAGTAACAGTCCTATTCAATACATACGTACCTACAAGAAAATTGCCTTAGATCAGCCCAATTAATTAGGTGTCGAACATCAAATATTGCTAGAGTGGCACCTGAATGGATCTCTCAGGGGCATCGAACCAAATACAAAGAAGCGGTGCCTGTGAAAGGAATATAAACAAACTCGATTAGCATGGGACCAAACTAAATCACTAGCTAAAGACAGAAATCGATGGACAGAATTCGTTGACGCCATATGGTTTTCGTGAAGCTTTTATTTAAACTTTGTATTGTAATATAGTTTTAAATTGTTAGATTTTGTTTAAATAAATTAATGACATATATGTTAACTGCTGTCACTAAATTAAGTATGACCCAAGAAATCACATAATTTCGTTCTTTTCTAACTCCACATTTTACGGATGAGTGTCCTTAATTATTCCCCACACACTGTAATCTTTTCAAAATATTTGGAAGTACTTCATATGATTGCGTTTTCGTTGTTATGACCAAATACAAACCAAAAATCGTAATACACAAGAAATAAAAAAAATAAAAACAAAAATGACGAGATTACCCACCAACAGCCAGCAATGTTTGCCGATTTTTTCTCCTTCATCTTTGTTTTAGTTATAGTTTGGGTGATTTGTCCTGGTGGATGGTTGAGATTAAATTGAGGCGAAGGTTTCATTGAATGTTAACAAAAACTAAATAAAAAAAGTCACCATCAAAAGAAATAGTCGATGCTGGAAGCAACACACACAGATACAATAGCTGCGGTATCATCAGGGATATTCGTCCCTCGGCATCAACATTGGACATCATGGGCAGAGGACTAGTATATAATTTAATACTAGATCTCCTCAGTTGTCCCATCAATTTAAAACAAAAATTGCTATGTAGTACAACGATTAAAGGATGATGAGAATGATAACGATGAGGAAGATGAAATACAAAATGACATAGTGGTGTGGTAGGCATCCAGGAGAATATATACGAGTATAAATGACGTATGGGAGTAGAGATTTTTCGTAGTGATTGTGTCACTTCATGTATGGACATTGTAAATCATTATGTTTTGTCTGTTCTGGAGGGATTTTCCGACAGTATTTTCTCACATGATACGAAATTTTTTTGTATATAGGCTTTTGTGTTTTTTTTTTTACTATGGTGTTTAAAAGATAACCAACCGTCTGTCCGATTTGTTTCTGTGTATTTTGGTGTAATTGTATTATTTTTGTGTTAACGTTGTCGGTTTTGGATCGTCGTCGTACTTAGCTGTTATAGAGTTTGTAAGTGCATTGAAATAAAAATATTCTGTTGAGGTTTGGTTGCACTCTACGGACAACAATTGGGTGTGACATAAGAAAAAAAATGGGTTCCCGTTACAACCCATGAAGGGATTAGGGAGAGCTTCTTACAATCAGTGAGGTATGCGCTTCCTAGTGTTACAATCACTGATGGGGACGTACAGTTTTACACCGATTCCGAACGGTATTTTGAGAAGCTTTTTCCATGGCTATATACTCGATAGTGTCGCCGTCACTAAGCGAGGTGACCGTTGTCGAAAGAAATGTAACGTGGTCTGAGCAGGGACCGAACCCACGTTCTCATGCACAAGAGCCGTGCACTCTACCATTGCACCACCGACCGGCCATATTAGGTGTGACATACGCATTTGCAGTTCGCGGAGATTTGGAGATTTTAATTGGTCATATCAGCAGTGAATATTTTGTATATGCCCTTGTTAGTAGATTTGCTGCTTTTGAAAACTCTTTTAAGTTTTTTTAAGCTACTGATGTTAAGAGTGAAAGAGTGCTCATTACTTTCCTTGAAAAAATTACGGAAACTTCTGACCATCAGTAATCCCTATTTGAACTCAGTCAGTACTGTAATTCTGACGGTCAGTTTTGCCTTCGGGAAATTCCATTCAAATTGATTCAGTCAATAATATTTAAGTTTAGGTCCCAATTAGTGAGTGTATAACCATACAATTTTTAATTGAAAATTAAATCAGTTGAAATATAAAAATTATATTTGAAATTTCAAATACATCAATTGAAATTTAGAAGGATGGGACAGTAGAAGAGACGCACATTAATCCCTGGCGAACCAATTACTACTCTGCAATTATGTCCTAAGATCATTAAGCTTAGCTCACTGAACGTCTATTAGATCCAATATGAAGTACGATCCTAGATATTATCCCGTACTCACACAAAAGACCGGGAAGTAGCATAAGAGATGTTCGACGCTTTCGTCCTTCTCTATATCTCACATCACTGCAGTAGTCATGGGCTGATATTCCAATTCTACAGTATTTCCAATTGAAATTTGTAAAATATCACTTTTAATTTGAAAATTATTAATTGAAATTTAACATTTTTATTTGAAATTTTAAATACATCAATTGAAATTTCAAAAAACACATACATAAATGGTGTCCCATAACATCCCATGAAGGGATTAGGGAGAGCTTCTTACAATCAGTGAGATATGCGCTTCCTAGTGTTACAATCACTGATGGGGACGTACAGTTTTACACCGGATCCGAACGGTATTTTGAGAAGCTTTTCATGGCTAAGTACTCGATAGTGTCGCCATCACTAAGCGAGGTGACCGTCGTCGAAAGAAATGTAAGGTGGTCTGAGCAGGTATCGAACCCACGTTCTCATGTACAAGAGCCGCGCACACTAACCGATGCACCACCGACGGCCAAAAAACATCTTTTGAAATTTAAAACACATCAATTGAGATTTAAAACACATCAATTGAAGTTTAAAGACATCAATTGGAATTTACAAGACAACAATTGAAATTTAAAATTCGTCAGTTGAAATTTAAAAATAATTTACTGATTTTATGAACCGGATTGACGTCTTTTAAAAATCAATTGATGTACTTATTTTAAATTTCAACTGATGTGTTTTAAATTTCAAGTGAAATCTTTTAAATATCAACTGATATATTTTAAATTTCAATTGTTGCTTTAAATTTCAATTGATGTATTTCAAATTTCAAATAGAATTTTTGAATTTCAATTGATATACTTTAAATTTGAAATTAAATTTTTTAATTACAATTGATATTTTTTTACATTTCAACTGGAAATGGTGTAGTCGTCACAGCTATTAGCTTAAATATATTCTGCCTAGGAGTGTATATCAAGGCTTTCGAACAGTTGAGCCAATATCTTGGCCACACCTGCCTGATGATCCTGCAATTTGAGCCTGCAGACCAGACCATCGTTCGATTGTCTAAGAACTTCGTTTTCAAAAATTAGCAAGGGCCATACACAGTTGTTCTATATTCAGTGGAACAGTTAAGGTAGTAACTCATCTTAAAATGGTTCCCTGGAATGTTCCTTTACCCCCGCACCCATATAAAATGAATAGCGTACTGCTTGGCCTTATCTTATTTATACAGATGCGCGGTAGTTGTGGGCATTTATTGAAGTCAGGAATACAAATTGCAGAGATTTTTTAGCAGACTGAATGTCAGAGCAGATGTTGATACCCCAGACGGTGATGACCTTTCGTTGCAGCCAAAGGGCAACTTCTCCGATTGCCATGAATTCTGCCTGAAAGACAACACTACAATGGTCTCTGGTAGACACTGTGCAACGTCTAGAGCCGCTTCTTGAGAATAGATTCCAAAACCATATTTTCCATCTACTTTGGAGCCGTAATTGGAGAAGCCTAAATACCTACTTTAACCTGGCATGCGTCGGTTCAAGTCCCGCTAGACTGGGTTATGAGTGGAGAAGTCTCTCACAGGTGTCACGTAATCCACTTCTATTGTTAATTGCGTCAGATCCCTTCAAATGGTAATCCATCGCGAGGAATATCTTAGACGAATTGCGGACGTTGTAGCCATTTGCCTTCCTACCAAATCTAGTGGTAACACATGAAGGATAACCCCCAAATACTCGGTAGGGAGTGTACAAAGGACAATCGTGTACAAAAGTACAACACCATTGCCAGTCTCTGGACTTTTGCTAACAGACTTAGATTTGCCCTTCGGCACACAGTGGGGGATTTATCAAAAAAATTCAGCCGGTTCTAAGCAGATTGTCCGATCTAAACCATTTCCAATTGAAATTTAAAAAATATTAATTTAAATTTGAAAAATATCAATTGAAATTGGAAAATTATATATAAAAATTTAAACTACATTAACTGTAATTTCAAATATCTATTGTAAATATAAAAAACATAAATTGAAATTTGAAACACATCAATGGAAATTTGAAACACATTAATTTACATTTAAAACTCGTCAGTTGAAATTTAAAATAATATTTACCGATTTTATCCCTCTAAACTATTTTTTAGTAGTTTAGTAGGTGTAAATCGGTAAATATCATTTAAATTTAAATTACATATCAATTAATGTCTTTAAAATTTCAATTGATGTGTTTCAATATTGAGCATCGAATATTGAAAATCATTTACCAATTTTATGTTTCAGATTTCTAAATTTCAATTGTTGTCTTTTAAATTTCAATTCATGTATTTCAAATTTCAATAGAAGTCTTTTAAAATTCAATTGTTGTATTTTAAATTTCAACTAATGTGTTTTATATTTCAATTGATGTGCTTTAAATTTCAGCGAGAATTTTTAAATTTTAATTGATATATTTTAAAATTGAAATATAATTTTTAAACTTCAACTGATTTTGTTTTAAATTTCATTGGGAAAGTTAGTATGTGCTTCCAGTAGGAACAAAACTCAACGTTTCACAACGGTTAACATTTTTTTGATGCAGTTTCAATTTAAGAAATCCATGTGAAATTTCATCTTAGAAACGGCTGAATTATTTTCCATTTTTTAGAAAAATCCCTCACTGTGCGCCAGTGCTGTACACCAACATCGTGTGGACAACAGCTGTATATATCCAGTAAACTATTTTCGATCCATTGTGGCTCTAGATCCTATCCATAGTGTTTAGCTTGAAACTAATACAACGTGGTGCTAACGGCGCACAGTGGATCAGAATCGATTTTCATCGTCCAAAATCAAACATCTTTTGATAAGTAACCATTTTTAGGTTCGGTAAAAATCCGATTGCAGACAAAGAGCCAGGGATTATTGCGACATATCAACACTGAAAATCGCACAGTGGGGTATATTTTAGAAAATTTTCGAAAGTTGAAGTTTTGTTTTTTTTTGTTGAATTCGTGTAGAGAACAAAAATGTTGGGTTTTCTTTTTATATATTTTTTTGACATATTTTGAAAGAATTGTTTATAATGCGTTCAAAAAATTATAATGCGCACAAAAAGTTTTTTCGTATTACAGATATTTTTCGAATTTTGAAAGTCGTAAAATTTTGATATCTTTTTTTCGAATTTTTTGAACTGTATCTCCTTCATTTTTAGAGATATTGTATTCAATGGTTTTTATTAAAAAGAATGATTAAGTGACTTTAATATGACAGGTAAGTTTTGATTATACCAAATACAGTTCGGTTGTATTAAATATTTAAAAAAAATATTATTTTTGAAACGAACACGACGAAATGTTTTCGACGAACACTGTTGCTCTTTTAAATTTTTTAAAAAAGAGACTGAAAATCGAATCGATCAAAAATAAATCAGCTTTAAAAGTGTATGGCTTGCATGTTTTCTTTTCTGCTAAAGTCTATTATGGATTAAAAGTAGTGGCGAAGTAAAATAGGACTTCGTCAATTCGACGAAGATTACATTTAATGTATGTAAAATATGATTACCCTTCTAGGGTTTATTAAGATGACCAATGGAACTGGAATTCTTGATCTCCAGATTAGTAAGCCAACATGATATATCCTACCAAACACCTGACATAACAACAATTACTAATTCCTAAACGTTTTCTTTCCTATTTTATTGCACAATTTTATCAAGCCCGTCCAAAAACCTTGAATGAATGTTATTAGCTCCCGAATGTGGAGGAGAGGGTGAAAAAGGTGTCTGTTGCTCTTTACTGATGTAAAGGGGCGATAGAAAAGCGCTGGGGACGGTCTCCTAAGATCTCCATGTGGATTTATACGGCAATAGTCAGACCAATACTTCTCTATGGCATCGTAGTTTGGTGGAGGTCCATCCAAAAGATCCATACTGCACTTAGTTCTATCCTGAACATCTGTACTCCTGATATCATGTCCGAATTGGCAGCCGCTGTATCCCTGGTGAGAATCAGAGATTGTGGCGTCATGATATCGGGGCATTCCGGACACGCTGAATTACTACACCGGATCAACTCTATTCCCGTAAAAACGGACTACTGTATCCCCTACCTTCTACCACCGACAAATCTAAGGACTTCTATTCCGAACAGGAATACATGGGAGAGTCACTGGAAGGGGACACCAGTAGTATCAGATTTTTCACGGATGGATCAAAGTTGAACGAGCAAGTAAGCTATGGGGTTCATTCACCGAACCTAAATGTAAATATCTCCTTCAAGCTGCCTGATCACTGTAGTGTATTTCAGGCGGAAATTACTACTGGAGGTTGCTGAACTACTGAAAAGTAGTGTCACAACCCTCCGGAGAATATGTATCGACACAGACAGCCAGGCTGCTATAAAATCCCTGGAAGAATGCCACTCATCACTTAGGGTGATGGCAGAGTATTTTGACATCAGGCTCATCTGGGTACCGGGACACAGCGACATTCCAGGCAATTGCGTAGCGGATGCGTTAGCTAGGATCTTCCGGCAAAAGAAAGCGTTAGTAAGCCAATCTCTACCTACCGTTTGCAGATCAGGCAGTGGGCCGATAATATGTTCAAGGACAAGTGGAGACTTACTTCAACTTGCAAACAAACCAGGGTCCTCTGGCCACAGGTGGACAGGAAGAGGACTAGGCAACTACTTAACTTGCCGAGAGGCAGGTTATCCACAATGATAGGAACACTTACGGGACATTGTCTTGTAGGAAAACACGCCCTAAGATTGGGACATAGAAACTCCACTCTCTGTAGATGCTGCATGGAAGAGGACGAGGAAACGACGAAACACCTTCTCTTGGATTGGCCTGCTCTGGCAGGAATGAGAAGTAGGATATTCGGAACACATTTAGTTAGCACCGTATCCCTACAGGATATTCCTGTAGGTCAGACAAATTCACTGAAAGGGCAAATTGGCTAGACGACTAGTCAATAGTTGCTATAGAGGAAACTGCAAGTATCACAATGGGCTAATTTAGCCTAAGTGTGCTAGACAGCGTGCTGTCTTGCAGCCTTTTCAACCAACCAATACATAAAATCGGTCAATAATTTTTAAATTTCAAGTGAAAAATTTTAAAATTCAATTGATGTCTTTTAAATTTCAATTGATGTCTTTTAAATTTCAATTGATGTGTTTTAAATTTCAATTGACGTCTTTCAAATTTCCAATAGAATTTTTACATTTCGGTTGATGTATTTCACATTCCAAATGTAATTTTTAAATTTCAATTGATATTTTTCAAAATTAAATTGATATTTTTCAAATTTTAAATGGTGTAGTTCCGCCACTGTTTCAGTGGTCATCACAACAGAGACCACATGGTAGAATTACTACACCATTTCCATTAGAAATTTAAAAAATATCAATTTAATTTTGAAAAGTATCAATTGAAATTCATTTTGAAATTGAAATTTGAAAAACACCAATTGAAATTTAAAATTCGTCACTTGAAATTTAAAAATTATTAACCGATTTTATGTATTATATTTTTAAATTTCAATTGGTGCCTTTAAAATTTCAATCGATGTAAAGGGGTTTTCAACAGAGACGCTACAAAAGTAAATCGATAGGGACAGCAAACGACGCCATATTTTTTCCCGCTCTTTTGACATTTCTCTTCAGTAAGGTTTGCCATTTTATCATGGAAAGATATACGAGCCAACAACGAGTCGAAATTATTAAAATTTACTACCGAAATTTGGAGTCAGTGGCCTCAACTTAAAGAGGCCAACTTTAAGAGGCCTCAACAATCAGCGATGAGGCTCATTTCTGGCTGAATGGCTTCGTCAATAAGCAAAATATGCGTTATTTGTCAGACAGCAATCCACACGTAATCCATGAGTCATCATTGCATCCCGAAAAAATTACGGTTTGGTGCGGTTTATGGGCCGGCGGCGTCATTGGGCCGTACTTCTTCCGTGATGATCAAGACCGGCACATTACTGTGAATGCGAATCGCTACCGTTCAATGATAACCGAATATTTTTGGCCCCAATTGGATAATATGGACTTGGAGGACATGTGGTCCCAACAGGACGGCGCCACAAGCCACACAGCGAATGCCACAATCAATTTATTGGAAACCAAGTTTGGTGAACGTGTTATCTCACGAAATGGCCCAGTCGATTGGCCGCATCGGTCGTGCGATTTGACGCCGTTAGATTATTTCCTGTGGGGCTACGTCAAGTCTATGGTCTATGACAACAAGCCAGCGACGATTGATGAACTTCGTACGAATATCGAACGTGAAATTGCAGCAGTATCGGCCGATTTATGCTTGAAAACCGTCGAAAATTGGGTTCAGCGTCTGGACTTCTGCAAGCGTGCCCGTGGTGGCCATGCAAAAGAAATCGAGTTCCATACATAATGGCATCGAACGTACTTTCACAGGAATAAAGAATTTCATTGGTATCTAAAACCGGTTTTGTTTTATTTAAAAAAAACTTTTGTAGCGCTCTTATTGAAAAACCCGTTATTTCAAATTTCAATTGATGTGTTTTAAAATTCAATAGATGTGGTGTAAAATTCAATTGATGTGATTTAAATTTCAGTTAATGTATTTTTTAAATTTCAAACAGAATTTTTAAATTTCAACTGATTTTTTTAATTTCAATTGGAAATGGTGTAGAAGGTTGTTCAACCAACTGATCTAATTTTTTTAATGTAATTTTTCGTCAAACTCATATGTAGTTTGTTTTTGTACTTTTTTGTATATTCGTATTGTTGGTATATGTTTGTCTAAAGTTTGGAAACTGAAGCTTGTTGCTACTCTCTGTTGACTCCTTACACATTTTAGCTACTTCCACATTTTATCGACCTACCACGTCGTATCTATTTCTCACTTGACTAAAGTAGTGTCATTGCATAGTCGTGCGTGTCTTTCCCACATTTCTCATTTGGAAGGACATGCAGCAAGTCCTTCCATCAAATATTGTATGTCAGTAAATATTATTGGTCCATTCATTTGAGTTTAATAGTCCGAAAAATTGATTCTTTCTTTTTGTGACGTTTATAATGTATAGTTACATTAATGTATAGAAACTTTAATGTATGAAATATATACTACATACATGAAAAATCCTATTCATATTCCATTTATAAACAAAAAAAAATGTTCGTAGTTGGCTAAAACAAACAGCCACCCGATTTCTGGTGTAAAAAAAGGAAACAGGAAATGACAGAACTATTTACCAACGGAAGGACAGTTAATGTTTTTACAATAGCTAAACTAGCGTTAAGGATAAAAAAGATTCCATGTTGGGAGAAAAAACCCCAGATATAAGCTTATCATTGTATTCTAAACAAGTTGGCAGATAAACGAAAGGGGTTGTGTTGCTGTTTGTAGAAACATTGGCGTGGGAGGACGGACTATGTATTAGTTGTAGATTCTTTGCAAATATTTCCAGTATTTCCGATTTCCGTTTCGTGATGACATTAATGACCATCATCCTGTCAAGTCATGCATACAAGTGTTAATGTTCGTATTGGTTTTGCATTGGTAAATATGCAAAGTGAGCGTATTTGCCTTGAATGGATATTCTAAATGGCTTACTTGTGGAATGGATATTATCTTTCAAATTGCCAGCATATCGATTATTTACATGACTTTCGCATTTGGAATGAACGATATGCAGCTTAGGAGTAGTATTTATCTTAACTACTGCGTATTTATACTCAATATTTGCCAACAGCTTTAAAACAGGGAGTACACGATACATCAGATTGAGGTGCGTGTTTATATGGTGTAGTGAAAATAAAATTGTATGCGTGTACACGTACAAGAAAAAAGTGCTCTTCAATTAAGCCACACATCAAAATCATGTTGATATTTCGCTGATTGACGTTGGTGATGTATTGCCTGCTTAAGAGATTCATTTTATATCAAGCGTATGAGTAATATTTATTATATGAGTAATATTTATTTTATTAATATGACTCATACGTACTGATAACACAAATTAGTGGAAAATTGTGGAATCGATCGAATTGTGTTCATTTTAATGATTTAAACAAATTTTGAGGCTATAAAAACACATTAGCTTTAAAAAGGTTTTAGGTTTTACGTTATAAATCCCCTTTTCCCATTGTTATCTTTTAAACTGATTATGCCATTTCACAAAAAAGGATATGCAAATGACAAAGATATATTGACAAAGAACAGATGACAAATACAGATTTCACTGCATTGTAACACTCAAAGCGGATTCAAAAGTTTGGAAACAAAATGCTCTACTACGTCCCATAAATACTCCACAACTTGCCATGAGGCTAAAGTATATTATCCGATGTAGAAAACATAAAAAAATATAATAGTGGCTACTCATGAATTTTGGGAACTTGTATCCTTAAATACTTAACTACTAGAGTGAAAGTTACAGTTCGTAATCAAGAGGTTTAGGTTACTATGTAATATATAATGATTACTTGAACGTTTGGTCTATTAAAACAAATATACGTAACGATTATATGATGACCACTGACATAGTCAGAAACTATAAGGTGGAAAACAGTCATTACGTGATTGATTGATATTTAATGACACTGTGGCACATGCATAACATGTCTGCTGAAAAGGTCCACACATCATTTTGACCATAAACGGTAAATATTAAATGTAGCTATACACAACGTTTGGGGAATGGGGTTCTTCTCAGTGTCCAAAGTTTACTGTAGTAATTCAAATGCGAAAGCCCCCCACAGACCAGCGTAATATTATTCACAGACTCCTGTGTAATGGTAGCTGAGAAGGCGATTGGCTAAGCAACCTGAACAGTATGCAAAACCCGATGCGTATGTGGTAATAAAGCAACATGAAACAACAACATTTAGGAGCTTGTTGACAGGCCCCACACTAGGAGCGGATGCGGTGGTCTAATAAATCACCCATTAAGAAAAACAAACACATTGCAGAAACATCAGTGCATTCTAATAATGCATATCCCCCATGGATAACGACATTTAGCTTTAAACAACGGTTTGTAGACGATACCTGGAATGTATGTATTGTTTTCCAAAAATCAAAACTTGAGCAGGTTTAAAAGGTTTATGGAACCCTACACTCACAGAAAAATTCGGTCTAGACAGCCGAATGTAGGGGTTGTCATCAACCTCTGCAAAGCACATGGTAGTTAGTAGCACACGATTCCAGCATAAGAACGTACATAAGGCGACCTGGTTATCTCCTGATCAGTGGACGAAGAACGAGATTGATCACTTGGTAATAGATGGCAGGCACTCTTCTAGTGTAATGGATGTACGTCTGATTCGAGGTGCCAATATCGACTCGGATCATTACCTGGTGGCTGCGAAAGTTCGCACAAGACTGAGCAGGGCGAAAAACGTACGAAGCCGAACACAAGTAAAGCTAGATATTGACACGCTGCAAATACCGGAGATATTCCCCACCTGAGGAGCGATAAGCGCAGTGGAAGCACATCTCCCATTCTTTGGAAATTCGTGCAAGGATTGAACTTGGTTATCAAAAACCGCAGGATAACTGCAGGGTACGACGACGAATGTCGCATTGCAACTGATGAAAAAGACGCTGCTCGTATGGCAACAAAAGAGTCAGTTACAACGCGCGCTGCGAATGACCGGTACAAGAGGCTAACAAGAGAGGAAACCAATTATTTAGAAAGAAAAAATGGCAGTGGGGCAGAGAGTGAAACGGCCGAAATGTTCAGGATGAACAATGAATTACGAAAATTTTTCCAGAAGGTAAATTTGTGGCCGTCGGTGGTGCAATGGTTAATGTGCGCGCCTCTTGTACATGAGATCCTGGGTTCCAACCCTGCTCTGACCACCTTAAAATTTCTTTCGGCGGCGGTCACCTCGCATAGTGACGGCGACACTATCGAGTATGTAGCCATGAAAAAGCTTCTCAAAATACCGTTCGGAATCGGTGTAAAACTGTAGGTCCCAATCAGTGAGTGAAAACAGGAAAGCGCACAGCTCAATGATTGTGAGAAGCTCTTCCCTATCCCTTCATGGGATGTAATGGGAAACCATTTTTATTTTTAAATTTCTGCAAGGACGAGAATGGCAACCTGGTGACTGATAGTCAGTGTGTGCTTAAAATGTGGAAGACCACTTACTCCACTCAGATTCTTCCACTGAAGATCAGGAGGTAATGATTGTGGAAGAAAGTGTAGATTGTACCCCCCCCCCCCCCCCACCAACCTAGACGAGATTAGAATGGCAATCTCCCGGCTTAAGAATAATAAAGCCGCTGGTATGGATGGGATTCTCGCGAAGGACTGCTAGCCCACATGCATCAACTTATAAGCGGTATGTCGTTGGGGGAATCTATGTCTGACGATTGTAGTCTCAGTGTATTATGTCCCGTATTCAAAAAGGGTGATGCGTGTGTATGTTCCAACTATCGCGGTATCGGTCTTTTATCCATCGCGTATAAAGTCGTGTCGAGTGTATTATGTGAAAGACTAAATCCAATCGTTGAAAACCAAGTCCACGATTGACCAAATATCCACGGTACACCAAATCCTGGAAAAGACCCACGAAAAGCAAATCGATACATACCACCTACTGCTTTCGAAATTGTACGAAGCTATGTCTGAGCTTGGGATTCCGGCAGACCTGATTCGCCTCTGTAGAATGACGCTGACCAACACTAAATCAGCAGTGAAGGTGGGGAAAGACTTCACCGAAGCATTCTGTACCAAGCGAGGACTGAGACAAGGCCATACACTTTCGTGCAATCTCTTCAACATCTTAATAATAATAATAATATTGAGAAAGGCTGCAGTAAATACGAACAAGACCAACAACACGAAAAGCCATATGTTGCTGGCGTATGCTGACGACATAGACATTATTGGGCGAAATTTGCGAGAGGTTACTGCAGTATTTTTAAGAATCGAAAAGGAATCAGCGAAGGGGGGTCTCGCTGTTAATGACGGCAAGACAAAATTGATGGTGTCAAAGACTAGACAAACCTCTCAATTTGGTCCCCAATTGAACGTCGACAACCGATTTGAAGTTGTAGATGAATTTGTCTACCTTTGATCCGCCGTGAACAAGGACAACAACGTCGGCCTGGAGATAAATAGGATAATTGTGCTAGAAACTGGGACCCGAACTGTATAGTGTTCGTACATTCCAGGTACATACCCTTAAATCGTGGTCCTTATAATGTTTGCGAGGGTCGTCAACAGTTAGGGGGTTTCTTTGTTCATTATATTTCTGTGTTTTTTGCTTGAAAATAGATGCTACTTTGGGCTCAGTAAGCAGTGTAAGAACAAAGCTCTCTCTCGACAGACAAAAGTCCAGCTGTACCAGACTCTCATTTTACCTGACCTAAGATATGGCTCCGAAACTTGGGTCATATCGCAAGCGTATTAAAAACACCTGGGAGTATTCGAGAGAAAACTTCTCCGTAAAATCTATGGTTCTGTTAAAGAAAAAGGCGAGTACCGACGTCGTTGGATACAAGAGCTATATCATTTATATTCTGACGTGGACATAGCTAGGCGAATAAAATTAAGCCAATTGCATTGGCTAGGCCATGTTATCAGAATGGATGAAGGTGAGCCAGCGCGTAAGGTTTTCGATAACGTACCCGATGGAAGCAGGCAAAGAGGAAGACCAATACTCCGATGGAAAGACCAGGTCGAAGAATCCCTCCGTATTCTTGGTGTTACCAACTGGCGAGAAGAGGTGAAGGATACAACCAGTTGAAGAAATATGTTGAAATTTGTTTAATTTGTTTGCTTAATTAATATGTGTAAGGCGTCTAACCTCATCGGGTTGTAAAATAGTCAATAGAAGAAAGTGAGTTAGCTCCGGTTGCGGAGGCAACAAAATAGTTGGCGGCGGCGCGCAACATTTATAATGAAACTGCTTTTTTCGTTTTCTGTAGTGATGGAATCTCTGTACAACTATAAGTGTTGTAAGTGGCATTTCAATTTCCCACTTAAATTCCGACTTCAGCAATGACAATGTTGCCACATGTTCAATTTCAAGAAATGCCAACAAAAGGTTATCTTAGATCAATGTTGTTATCATTTCTTGCGACTGAAAATGTTATCAAGTAGAGACTCAAAATCAGAAATTTGCAAAATGGCTTATAAATACATGGTAACTTCATTAAAATTATTATATTTAATGGAAGACTACGAATCACTAAATTTGAAGGATAGATTTTTATTTCCGATTGAAAACAAAATTGAAATTAAATTATTCACAACATGCGCGATAAATGTTATACATACCCTCTAGTACTGGGCACTAGTTCGTACCAGTTGAAATAAGTACTTACTAGGGAACCACCTCTACTTACTTTGCCAACTCTAAGCAATGTATTTCATCATTTCGTTTTTTGTATGAAAAGGGTCAATCGCCACCACATCGTTTACCGCGAACTAGTGAACACAGGTTCCCATACTAGGGGTGGTGATATGAGTACCCAGGAGAACTAGTGAATATGGGTCCCCATGAAAAGGGGGTACACAAGTACCCATACTAGGGGTGGTGATATGAGTACCCAGAAGAACTAGTGAATATGGGTCCCCATGAAAAGGGGGTACACAGATAATAGCTGTAATATAATTTGAAATTCAATTTTTATATTATATTATTTTAGTTAGTTTTCATATCATTTTTCATTTATTTCATTTTTAATAATTCCCAGTCCCATCGACCAAATTGATTGCATCTGAAAAAAACAAAGGTAATTAATTAATTGATGCCTAACTCCCATTACAATGAATTTAATAATACCTACCAAGAAATACTCAACTTTATATTTGCACTTGATTACTGATTAAACAAATTAGCTCAACTGGCAAATTTGTTTTCGATCATTGCGAGAGAGCAGCAAACAAAACGAAAACAAACGGTAATAGCTCACAAATACTCTTTCAAACACTCATACACAGCCTGAAAACAAAAAAATTCATAGGCGAAAAAAAGACACAACCAAAAAATGCATGTGGACACACACAACCATCCATATGCAATGAAAACATTTCGGTTAACAGCAGGGGAGTAGAGAAGCAAGAACGAATCAAAAATGTTTCACCATGCACCCCCGCAACCGCAATTAATTGCAACGCATAAAGCACACTAGACACAAAAGTCTTCTGTTAGAACAGTGGCAGAGCGACCAAGCAATGAGAGAATAATAGAGCGTAATATAGGTGAGAGCATCACAAAATGAGAGCATGTGCGCATACATTTTGTTTCTCGATAGTTCGGCGTTCGCTTACCATAGGGTCAGTGAGAGCATGTGCGCATTCATTTTTTTTACTCTGTGGTTCGGCGTTCGCTTACCATAGGGTCAGTCATGTACGGAGCCATGTACGGAGTAGTTAGGTATGTAGTTCAAGCATGGCTAATCGACACCTCCAAAACTGCAGGGTATTGATCATGGTATAGGTATAGTCGTAAAAACAGGTGATTACATTTTTTCCATGTAATTTTTCTGTCAAAGTCGTTTGTTTTTATACTTTGCTGCATTCTTGTATTGTTGGTATATAAAGGGGGTTTCCAATAAGGACTTGACAACTGTTTTTTAAATAAAACGCAAACCATTTGAGATATTTCCTAAACGTTGTGATCGGCTTGAAATAGAAACAAAACATTTATGAATGGAACTCGACTGTGTTCATACGGCCACCGCGGGCACGTCGGCAGCGGTCGATTCGTTGGACCCAATTGTCGATAACTCAGTCACACATTTCGGCCATAACGGTCGCTACTTCGTGTTCAATGTTGGCTCTCAGTTCTTACAACATCGTCGGCTTGTTGGCATAGACTCCAGTTTCGCAAAATTCAACCACGTGTGATTGGATTGAAATATTCTGCCGACGCACTGCTTGCACACGTATAGTATAAGATACGCAGTTCTCGGAAACGATCGTCTTCGTTTAAGTCTAAGATTGCATATCGGCATGTTGATGTTCTCTGTGTTAGTGTGCCCATCACTGGCATAGACCAATGATTTGACGTATCAAATCTAACGAAAAAAGTCTAACGAATGGAATGAAAAAACAGCATTTGTTTCAGCTTGTGGCCATCTGACGCTAACACCATCTACATTTATCGGCCATCTTGAATCAACAATTTGTGCAACATATTGGTATATGTGTATTTGTCGCAGCGGAAATGTCTGGCACAATCGAGAACAGATGGCGCTGCTACGAGAAGGTTTTGGCAAGAATATAATTGATATAAATAGCGAGAGAATTAAACGTGAGAGCAGAAATATTTATCCAAAATGAGACAGATGCTATAAATTTCAATTGTAATATAACAATTGGAATGTTTAGATGATATACGTATGTTGGTATGAACATAAAGTTAAAAATAATACAAAATTATTATGTTTCTAACATTTAAACATTTGCGAATACAAAAGTCATGTTTTTGCTAAAAGTTTTCATTATCAAATTTTATAAATAGATTGTTCATGGGTTAAATAAATGACTATTTTATTTAAATCAAAATTTATATTTTATATTTCAATTTTTGAATTTAATACGAAAGGTCGGATACATCAACACTTATTTATATTATTATATTAATAATACTCGAGTGCCCGATTAAGGGACATTGTATATACATATGTAAAATATTTTAGCTATATTGTAAATAAACGCAATTTAAATAATTTGATTCGGTTTAATACTGGCCTTTAGTAACATTACACTGTCTTTATTATTATTCTAGATGTTGTTAATATTTTATTATTATTCTAGTTGTTGTTAATATTTTATTATTACAAAAGCTAAACTAGATTAGTATCAATAAATGTCATTTGTGTTTCAATAAAACGTTTAAACATGTTCACTTTTTATAAATGTTGATGGACATTCAATACATACAAGTGAAAGAAAACATTAATCATTCGCCGCCACTCGCACTCGCCAGCAGACACAACATAAACAGAGATTTAAAACGTCCGGGACAAAACAAATACGTAATACTCGTCCATACTTGTGCAACAAACATTCTTAAGCGTCCACCATAATAAAGGACAAACAAAATTCCAAAATGAAATCATTTAATATTCTATGATGGAACAAAATACTACATACGAGTATAGATAAATAAATAACATCAAGTAAAGTAAATATGTAGAGAGACAACTCCAGAAATAAAATTATTCCTCGTAAGCTCTAGCGGAAGTTATGCTGTAGCTAAACAAACAAACACAAATACCACTCGAAATCCAGAAGCTATTACAACATTTAAGCCATAGCAGCTTCTTCTTCGAAACTGATTTCTTTTGTCTTAAAGCGACTAAAAACTACATGATGATGATGATGCGTCGCTGATGAAGATAAACGGCGCTGGGGATGATGTTTCATGATACCTCCACCTCCAGCGGCCCCCACATAACGATTCAATGCTGGTAAACTGGCTGCTACCACAGCTGCTGCTCGACAATCGGTATTGGCGCTATGGAGCATGGCTACCATTTCACAATCACTGCCATAGGGTATTTGCATTTGTATCTGGACTTGGGTACGGGTACACAGCTCATCGCTGGAACGACGGTTAGAGCTGCGTGACAGCATACTCGAGGAAGTATTGGTGGTGGTGTTGGTATTCGAAGTAGTTGTAGTTGTGGCAGCTATTACATGCGTGCCCTGTTTCTTACCCCATGCGCTATAACATCCACAGGTCAGAGATGCAACCATTACCGTCCATATGGAACAGAGGAGTTTGTAGAAGCCCTTACGGAATTTCGTTGACATGAGATTATAGAGTATTGGATTAATGGCTGAATTCAAATACCACATAATGCGACAGAAGTACAGCAGATTATAGTATTTCTCTAATCCTATTTCGAAAATAGTCCGGTTGATGTCCAATATAATCCACAAGGTGAAGACGCGGAATGGTAGTAAACAAAGGAAAAATGCTAGGACCACCGCACCCAACATTAAGACCACCTGTTTGCGGGCCTTTAAGCTAAATTCCGGTTTAGTGGGCCGTATACGCATCATGGGCCCATTATTGGAGATTAAGTTTTTCGCTATAATCCCATACAGAACTATCAACATGAACAGGGGCAATATGAAGAAGAGGCTAACGGTCATCACGAAAAATCCCTTTGTCCACACTGTTAATGCCTGAGTCAGACACACCGGTACCAAAGTCCCATCAACATAGTCGAGATATTTGTATTCAGCCATCCATAGTATGGGGCTAGATGAAGAGAGAAAGAAAGAGAGAGAGAGAGAGTGTGTGTGAGAGAGAGAAAAAGGTCGAAAAACAGAGAAAGGTCGAAAAAGAAAGATGACCAATAGGCATATTTTTAGGCTTATGTGGAGCTATTTGAAAATGAGCGCGATATTCGGATGAGAGAATGAGTAAATGTACACCATGATACAAATACAAGGTATTAATTAGCATTAGCATTGTTGTAATTTCCGTACCGAGTAAATTGTCAAAATCATCTGATAAAAATGTTTCACAAACATGTTCAATTGTGAACATACACAAATTAGAAAAAAAATGGCTTCCCATGAAGGAATTGGGAGAGCTTCTCAATTGTGAATATAGGTAGATGAAATCAAAAGAGAACGAACTCACATAATCAACTTTGATATTAACTGAGTACGATGAAATGTAAACAAAGGAAATTAGCTGGACTGACGCTACTACCTAGTATTTGTATCATGACATACACAAAATTTTGAGAGTTGGAAGAAGAGAGACGGAAAATAAGGCTAAAGAGGCAGGATATGGAGAGGTTGAATTTGAGAAATTTCAAAGCCAGACAAAACAGACAGGTTTGTAAAATGGGTTTTGAAAAAGTATGGAAATTGTTTACAAATATTGAACTGAAATTTTTCGAAGACAAAAAGATACGAATAAATTACAAAAATCGTTTTAGTTAAGCAAAATGCTCAGAGTCCTTAGGCCTAAATTACTCACAGGGATGTTTTTATTGCGATTTTTATTTTAAGTCAAGAGGTATAGAGAAAGACTACAGTAAAAATTGCTTCTCAACTGTTCCTTAAAGGTCCAAGCACGAGAGAATGGAGCAGTAGTGGTGCGCCACCGCATGCCTTTTTTAAATTTTCACCCCGCCTCCGGTGCTATCGGCTGGAAATGAGCCATGGATACTTCTTATGCCACTGCACGCAAAGAAAAAACTCGTTCCTCCCAAACGAAATCTCAGATAACTGAAGTTCGTTTGGGGACTGTAGTTGGGAGAAACAAACTTCTGTTAATCCATACATGTCATTTCGTTTGGGAGAACCGACAAATGTTTGCAGAAAACGAGTTATGAAAAATATAAGCTGAAAAAACGTTTGCGGGAAACGAAAAACGGTTTCGCCAACTGTTGTTTAGGTTACAGCAACCGAGTTCTAGTTGCTCCAGACCAAAGAAACGTTTGCGAGAACTGAAAAACGTTAGCAGTAAAAGAGTTATGAAAAATTAGAGCCGAAAAAACGTTTGCGAGAAACGAAAAACAGTTCCACCAACTGTTATTTCGGTTACAATAACCGAGTTGTAATTAAAACTTTTATTGATGGCTCCCATAAGCTCTTTTTTGTTTAAATTCCAACTTTTATGATTTTGGTTTTACCCATAGTTTGTTTAAAAAAAAGCTGTCATTTTTGTATATTTTTTCACTGTCTACTTACACGCCTGTCTCACCTCGCATTCAAACAACAACTAAAAGCGCAGCAAACTACAACGCATCAATTGACCATCCAAAATATATTGACAAGGTAGAAGCATCCCAGCGGCGGAAGTAGCAAGGCGTTCCATAAATAAGGCATCTTCTGTAATGCCTTCCTAAAATAAGGCCTGCGGCATTCATGAATTTTTTCATCAGATATAACCAAGAAGAAGATTTTTACAATTTTCAGAAATTTCTTTTCCGATTCTTTTTAACCGTAATTTAATTGGAAAATTTCATACAAATTTTAAAATTAAATTTTTTATTTAATATTTTTGAGGGTATTTTTAAAATTTCCAATTTGAAGTTGGGAGGGTACAACTTTCTGAGATACATACATACTTATAAATAAATATGTAGAAGTCGATAATGATTTTGTGATAAAATAGATTATTTAAATTTTATTTTTATTTAAAAAAAATAAATTAAAGTAAATGCCTTCTAAGGTCTTCCTCTTTGCATGCCTTCTAAGGCCTTCTTTAAACAATGGGCTAGGAAGGCCTTGCCTCCTAATCTCACGCAATGTTAAAAAGAAAGGAGGAGGTAATGTGTAGGGAAGGCCTTCCGTATTTTAAAGAAGGCCTGTTTGGTCACGATTTCAGGCCTTCCAGGTCATGACTTCCGCCGCTGGGTATGCCAAACGAGTGGATAAGGCTGTATAAAGTACAGTAGACAATTAGAGAAATCAGAGAATGAGAGAAATTTACGTTCTTCGTAATCTGTGCTCTCATTAAAAAAATGGCTAATTTCAGTTATCGCAAACGTTTTTTAAATTTGCGGCAAATGTAATTTTGTACGCGTTTAATGCAAACGAGAACTCGTTAACAAATTAATACAACTCAATCAAAGTATTGTTGCGGCATCCGAGCAATAAACGTTTTTTTTTTCTTAGCGTGTGGCTTAGATTGAAATTGTACATCGATGGTTTTTTTGGTAGACACATAGATTAATTTATACATAGATTTGTCAACTCGCTCATCGGTTTAATGATTGAATGGAAGCGAACTTGTGTTTGAACGTCAAGAGAAAAAATCTCTCGCTGAGGTTTGGCAATCCCAGGTGAAATTGTTACTGTGAATGTTCAAAATATGTAAATATATGAACATCGTGAACGCACAAAACTAAAAATTGAGGATTTTGTTCGATGTTCGCACAAATTGTTGAAATTAAACAGCAAAAGAGCTGACAGAAGTTCATTTCCTCATTGAAGAAGTGCAAAGAGAAACCTCAGATTACGCAGGGTAACCCATTACCCACGGAATACGAACCCTGCTTTTTACTCTTTTGACGGATATTCTCATACCCAAAAAGCTTCCACTCGTTTTCCGCTGACTGCGCCTTAAATTGTTTTTTATTTAAAAACATAAATATTGTTTACTCAGAATAGCAGATATGAGCTAATTAGTTAAATTTGTGGTGATTTTAAGAATTGTTGATAGATTCTCTACTTAGAAGGCAGTTCTTATTTTTGTCGATTCTTGTAATATTTCTGTCTTACAACTCACTTTTGGAACTTACTGTATCTTACAACATTGCCAAAAATATATTGAACCACAATTTTGTAAAAGTTAATGACTGTGGTTTTTCGATCATGTGACAGATATTAAGGCTGTTTTTTTATTCCCTGCCAACTAATATTTGAGCAGAAACAAAGTTCTAACTGCACTACGAGTTAAATGATACGTGTTTATTAGTGGTCTTCATGAAAGCTCGAAAGAACCTCGTAAACTCGAAAACATCGTAAACTTGCACAGCAAACGTCAAAACAAACAAATTTCCCATACAAAGCGACTTGCTCAAAAGTGGAAAGTTTTCGAGGCAAATTTGCTGCGCAAACGTGGGATGGAGGAACGTGTAAACTCTTGACATTTCGTTGTCATCTGACTAGGATGGATAAATAACGTGATAGCACTAGAACAGTAGAAAAAGTACACATACATAATACATGCAATTGCTACTGCTACCACCTTATGTATCCATCTTGGTCAGCTGATATGGTTTTGAGCACAACTACGCTGAGCAACTTTACCTGGTGCCTCATGCAACGGTGCGAGGGTAACTTGCGCTGAGCAAAAGTTCTCGGCTTTCACGTTTGCATGAATGCCGCTATTGTTATTTCAACTAGGATGGTGATTATAATTGGTCACATTAACAATTGTATAAACTTTGTGTTTGGTGTTCTTTTTGTTTTCTATCAAAATTATATGGTCACTTGCCCAACTTTGGTTGTTTAAACAGCAATCAACTATTAACCTAAAACATGAATTCAGAGTTTAAATTATGTTTGATCGTTGATCAAAGATGATTTTCCACTCAAAAATTAGGCCTTAGTGTATTTTATAATGCCACCAACAATATTGTGGGCTATAACTTTAATACAACATTTATAGTTTATCGACCAAGTGACATACTATATAAGCTAAAAATCGACAATCTTTTTTGCTCCATAGTGCACGAAACTGTTGGTACTAAATGGTACTAATTTTACAAAGCTGTCACCATTTTTGCTACAACTACAACTTTGCAGCAGACGCTGATTGTAGTTTTTCGATAATTTTAAACTGGTAAAAATTATTATTTCATCAACGTTGAATCGATTTTCCCATCTCTGGTATCAGACCGTACATAGTGTGTACCAACAAGTACAAAAGATTATAAAAAATCTACAAAAAGGTTCACAAATTGCACAAAAATATATCGAAAATTAATTTAAAAAAAAAAAAAAAATATAAACTGTACCAAAGTGTGAATAGAACGTATCAACGAGCACGTAAAGTGTACCAAAGAACTACATGGAGTGTACCAAAAGGGTACATAATGTGTTCCAACACTATCCAGAAAGTGTACGT
Organism: Phaonia tiefii; assembly: GCA_963931995.1. NCBI lineage: Eukaryota > Metazoa > Arthropoda > Insecta > Diptera > Muscidae > Phaonia > Phaonia tiefii. The sequence goes on from OZ008367.1 coordinate 25,325,813, forward strand.
AAAATATATATAGAATTTACTAAAAAGATCATAAAATGTAACGAAATCTATATAAAGTGTGCCAAAAGGTACATAATGTGTAACAAAAAAGTGGATAAATACAAAAAGTATGTATGTACTTTTTTATTTTTTGTACCAAAATCTAATTTTCGGGTAACTTTGTGTAATTTGTTGATGTACTTTATGGACGTTAAGTACTTTTTAGTGCATGCTAAACTTGTTGATTTTTTAGCAATTTATGCATTTCTGGTACCGTTTATTTACTTCATGGAACATTTTATGTATGTACATTAGGGTGCGTAAAATCCCATACAAAAAAAAATCATTCTTAGGTCACCACCTAAAAATTAAGTTCAGAGTGTTTAATGACTATTTGCAAAATATATAAAGTGTGCCAAAAGGTCCATAATGTGTGACAAAAAGTGGATAAATACAAAAAAGTACTTCAAGTTCACCCAAAACTACGTAAATTGTACCAAAAATTACATAAAGTATATCAAAAACTTTATACAGTATTCCAACAAATTGCATATGGTGTTAATGTACTTTTTAATACAATTAGTGTACTTTTTGGTACGTTTTGTGGACCGACCGAGAAGTACTGTTTAGATGACCTTTATGTTCTTTTTTGTTACTCTTTGTATACTTTTGTGATAAATTCTATGTTTTTTTTTGTACACTTTATGTCTTTTATCGATAAACTCCACAAAAAAAAACGAAAATCGGGCAAAGTACCTATGGGGCCCCTAGGGTTCAAATACCGGGTCCACTTAACATCAAGTGTAGGTACACAAATAAAAGGTATTTTCCTCACGAATTTAGTGGTGTATTTATTTTTGATCTCGACGTCTGTGGAGCCAGATAATCCTATTTTACCGTATTATATCGGGTATTGAGAAATTGAAAAAATTAAAATTAAATTGAAATGGAAAAAAATAAAAATAATTAAAATTAAATTTTGAAAAATTTTATATAATTAAATTAAAATTGTTTTCTATTTTTGAAAATTAATTTTAATTATTTTAATTTCTCGATACCCGATATTCTATGGTAAAATAGCGTTATCTGGGTCCACAGACGTCGCACATCAAAAATAAATATATGTACCATTAAATAAGAGTTCGTATTTACCCCCCCCCCCCCCCCATGTGTAACCTATACACATCGTCGTGGGGAATATGTAATGAACGTTTATCCATTACCCACAGGGTATGGAGAAAATAATGGGTAGCTACCCACGACAATGGGGAATTACCCATCACGATTACTCATTAACCTCATGGTAATGGGGAAAATAATGGATAGCTACCCACGATAATGGGGAATTACTCATCACGATTACCCATTACCCTCAGGGAAATGGGGAAAATAATGGGTAGCTGCCCGCGACGATGGGTAATGGGTTACCCAGGGTAACCCATCCCCATTTTTGATCGAAAATATGAAAAAGTTAGAAAAAATTTATATATCTCGGAAACGGAGCGTCTAATCGAAAAAATAACCAATTTTGCGGAGTTTCTAATTGTTTTTCATAAAGTGGTTCAATTTGTCTGGAAGAATTTCTTTTCCAAAAATCGCAAAAATAAGAAAATCGCTAAAAATAAAAAAGTGGCTATAACTCGGAAACGATGCGATGAATCGAAAAAATAATAAAAATTGTATCTCCATAGGAGCCTTAACCAATGCATGTCTTCAATATGGCATCATTTTTCGATTTGTAGCCCCTTTTTATTTTAGCGATTTTATTATTTTGGCGATTTTTCGAAAAAAAATTCTTCCATACGAATTGGACACTACGAATTGGACACAAACATTGGTTATTTTTTCGATTGGACGCTCCGTTCTCAAGATATAAATATGAGAGCGTTTTAGCGATTTTTTGTTTGAATCGTTTCCGAGTTATAGCCACTTTTTATTTTAGCGATTTTTGGAAAAAAAATTCTTTCATACGAATTGGAATACTTTATGAAAAACCCTTTGAAAGTGGCAAAAATTGGTTATTTTTTCGATTGGACGCTCTGTTTCTCAGATATAGAATTTTTTATAACTTTTTCATATTTTCGATCAACAATGGGGATGGGTTATCCTGGGTATCACATTACCCATCGTCGTGGGTAGCTACGCATTATTTTCCCCATTTCCTTGAGGGTAATGGGTAATCGCGATGAGTAATTCCCCACTGTTGTGGGTAGCAATGCAATGGCTAGTGTGCGGGGCTCTTGTACATGAGAACGTGGGTTCGATCCCTGCTCAGACCACCTTACATTTCTTTCTACGACGGTCACCTCGCTTAGTGATGGCGACACTATCGAGTACTTAGTCATGAAAATGCTTATCAAAATACCGTTCGGAACCGATGTAAAACTGTAGGTCCCAGTCAGTGAGTGTAAAACTAGAAAGCGCACATCTCACTGATTGTGAGAAGCTCTCCCCAATCCCTTCATGGGATGTTAAGGGACACCATTTTTTTTTGTGGGTAGCTACCCATTATTTTCCCCATTACCCTGTGGGAAATGGGTAATCGTGATGGGTAATTTCCCATCGTCGTGGGTAACCACCCATTATTTTCCCCATTACTCTGAGGGTAATGGGTAATCGTGATGGGTAATTCCCCATTGTCGTGGGTACAACCCATTATTTTCCCCATACCCTGTGGGTAATGGGTAAACGATCGCTACCCATTCCTCATGGCAATTATAGTGGCATTACCCCGAAATACGAATACAGCACTAAATTCGTGACGAGAATACCTTTTATTTGAGTTCTTACAATTGATTGTTCTTACAATGTCCCTAGGTGAAGCCGTTTTTGGACTCTGGGTTTCCATAGGTCCGATTTTTTGATTTTGAAAGTTCCCATATTTTGCTTGATTTTCGGTTTTTGTTTCGTACGATTTCTCTCCTTTTTTTAATTCTCACGACTAACGAGTAGGTGCGATTTTCTACTCTTCGATTTACGGCTCGTGTCGAGTGAGCGAACTGTCAGCGTGCCGGAAATTACGATGTCTGAAAGTAAGAAAAAGTTTTCGTCCGAAATATGTGGCTCAGAATACCAGATTTCCCTCTCTGCCATTCTGAGTACTTAATTAATCATTGATCTAATTTATAACTTTAATTTTTTTAAATGATTTGCTCAATCATTTGCCTTACCGATTTATATCAAAACAGAGGGAAATGAGAATGATGCCACGACAGAGGGTACAGAAAAAAAGGGAGAGTGGAAAGTAAGTAAAAGAAAGGAAAGTGGAAAAATATTTGTAAACAAAATGCCAATGAGAGTGAAAGCAGATGGTGCTACATGAAACTGAGAATGCTTTTAACATCATTATATCAGATGCCGCGTGCTGTTTATGGCTCGGAGGGGTGTCCTGACTTTTCTTTTATTTTCTTGTCTCGCACCTCTCCACATCCTGTTAACCCCTTACCAACCAAAGTCTTTATGGTGTGACAAAGTATTTTCCCATGTTTTTAGGTTCTTTCGTCTTCGTGGGCATGAGGAAACTCAAATTAACAAAAAATTAAAACAATGTAAGCTAAGATTTTTTTGGTCAATATTAACGTTTTAGGGCAAAATTCCCTAAAAGCGTTTACATGAGAATCTTTTTGTGCTGGAAAGAGCTAAAAGGGCCAAAGAAAGAAAAATGAGAAAGCCAAGTGTCAATGTATGATAAGGGTGGCGTGGACAAAACAAAAACAAAAAGTATCAAAATCAAGCATTTAGAAATCAGAGCCAGAAACAAAACAAGATAAAACAACAGGACAGAACAATGAATAAATATTTCATATAAAATGAGTGGTCAAGTGGGCGAATTGGGAGTTGTTGTGGTGGTATCGTTAGTGATAATATCATGTCGATTGTTAGTGGTTTGATAACAACTAAATGCAACAACAAATAATAACAAAAACGGCAACAAGATTTTAAAATTTAAAACAACTTGAGATCTAACAGCCGTCAGTCATAATGATACTTCAACTAAGTACACATTGCCCCACCACCACCAACACTTGACTCAGTAAACTGCGCGTTATGTACATATTTACAACAAAATATACATATGTGACAAATTTGATTTACAGCCGGTGTCTCTGCTATCTTTCGCCTTTTCATTAGTGTCCTTTACTATTTAAATTTCTTCAATTTATCTTATATTTATACGTATCAGAGATGTTATGGATTGGATTGGGGGATGAGGTGAAATAATATTTGAATTTCAACAGAATAATAAAAATAATATAACGACTACAACATTTTTATGATTTTGATTTATTAGATGTGATAATGACGTTAGTGAGATATTAATAGTTTTATTATTATGATTATTGATTATTTTTTGAAACTGTATATGGAAATGCCTTAGGTACGGTGGGACAATTTCTCTGATCTATGCAATTTTAGGTTAATTGGCGATTATGATAACATTTACTTTGTGAAATTTAAATATAATTAACTACATCACCTGCGGGATTGTTTTTATTTACCTGGTCTGTTTAATTAGAACTAATAATTTTGATTATTCAATCTCCACACGCTGAAAAATCTATCTTTTTTTGTTGTTTGGATGCAAATATAAAGTGTGTTTGGAGCTTGTCGCAAATATAATATACTTGTGTCCAAACACTATGTGTTTGCTATTCAATATTACAAATTAATATGTTATAATATATGTGTTTGCGACCCACATATATTTATGTTTGTAATACAAATCCAGCTGTGGTTGTTGCACTGTCTATGCTCTCTCGAGAGCAAGAGAATAGAAGAGGGACAACGAGAGAGTCTATCTTGTACGTGTGGATCTGTATTTTTGCATTATTCTTTCAGTCCGTCAGTCATAAATATTCCTGAATGTGCGTGTAATTTGCATATGAAGTATTTCTTATTTTGCCTGATGTATTGCGGTTTAGTTTCACGTATTCAGTCGTCAATGGTTCATCGGACAGTGGTTATCAAATGCCTTTACTGAGAAAATCGGAACGGCACACCATTTGTGAAATAAGTGTAATAAAAAAACACAAGTAATTAATCCACGTTTGGCTTGCATGAATTTGATTTGTATATATTATATATATCTTGTTTGTGTACCAACGCATAGCTGAAACCTTCTGAAATCAAAAACGTGAGAGACAACAAAGAAAGGAGAAGCGAAAGAGCACCAGATTCTCATTTCATGAAAAAAAAACAAATAATGTATTCAATAAAATATAAATAAATGTAAAAAGGGACGTTTGAATCTATTAATTTTTTGTATTAATTATTTATAAATGTGGATTTATATTGTTAAAATTAATTATAATAAATAATACATATATATTGAAATCGAAGAATAATTTGTTTCTAAATATTATTATATTTGGGAGGAAATTCGCAAATGTTTCCACGTAAGTATATTGTTAGCTAAAATGCAAAAATGCGTAACTAACAAAAATATAATTCTACAGGAGAAGCAAAAAACTTTGTAAAATGAAAACTATATATATTTTTAACGAAATTATTTCTAATTTCACTTGAAGCACACAGACAGATTTTTGATCGCAGAAGTGTAAATTTTTTCAAGACATGTAGTTTAATGGCATTCATAACAATCAATCAAAAACTCGATTTTGAATTTTTGGTTAGTTACGCCTTTTTGCATTTTAGCTAAAGATATGTAGGTTTGGAGGAAACACGCGAATGCTTCCACGTAAGTATATGGATGTTTGGGTCGAAGAACACACATGTTTCCACATAAAAACGTACAAGTTTGTCCGTAAACATGATACTGTTTGCATTTAAATACAAGAAAGTTTGGGACTTGCAAACATATGAATGTTCGAAGTGTGTTCCAAACATATACATGGTTTCTGCAGAATATGTTTGGGAAAATATGTTGGAGAAGCCGATATTTTTCAGCGTGCATATCATTCTATAGCTCTATTACTATAATTCACGGCAAACCGTATAGCTATTCCGATCATGTCGATCAAAAGACCGTCATCGGCGGTTGTTTGGAATGACTCAAATGACAACTTCATCAAGCTACGTGCTAGACTACGCTCAGAGAACTTATTGTTTGAAAAGAGGTTGTAGCAACAGTAAATTCGGTTGTTGCCACCGAATTGTGGTTGCCACAACTAAATTGAGGTTGTTACGACTGAATTTAGTCCCGGCAACTGAAATTCGTTTGAATCAACTTCATTCCATAATTCATACGGTTGTTACAACTGATTCTTCAAGTAGATTCGCTATGTCAACTAACTTTTCTATAATTTCGGTTGCAACAACTGAATTTGGGGTTCATACAAATGCAGCAACCGACATTGGTACCAAATTCGGATGCAGCAATGTGGCATCAATTCTGGTGCAACAACTGAATTTGGAATCGATTCGGTTGCAACTATTAAATTTGGTTTCGGTTCGGTTGAAATGACAGAACTTAGCATTAAGTCGGCTCCATCGACAAACATTCGCGTTTATTCGTTTGCTGTAACCAAATTTCTCATCAATTCTCTTGATTTTTAATTCGGTTACTATTACTATATTTCAAACCTGACGTTTAAAATTCTATAAGCAAATATTATTGGCCTGTTTCCCGATCACGAAAGTCAGTCACGCACATTTGCATTCAAACTGGGTTTTCATACGGCTGCCTCTATGTTTCTTCCCAAATGACAGTACATTCGAAACAGAGCAACAAAAATTTATACTGAAAAGTTTTGAAAAATTGTTTTTGGTTTTCATTCGACTTAAAATGTCGAGATTGTGTAACCGAAATCATCTTTCTTTCGACAAGAACACGAACGAAAGCTTTCGTTCCTAATCGAGGAACAGGCTGTACATTAAAAACGCAATAAAAAATTACAATATTGAAATTATTGTTTCGTCCTACTTTTCTAATATTCTAGGATTCATAAGCTACATTTCACCCAAAAACAGTGTTATGAAATTTGCAACCGTTTCTGAAATATTGGATCTCACAAATATGCACTCAACAGCTGAAAATTTGAAAATGTCAAGAAGAAAATGAAAATGATTGAAAATTTTCCCTCAGGGGAAAAATGCTTTAGACAATCGTCATAATACACTAACGAACTGTCATAGAGGTGCATGATTTGCGGAGATTAACCAGCAATTAATTTCACTGCGTTATATTTGTTCTATTTTGTACGAAAAAAGTAACCATGCATTGGTTGTTGAATAGACTAACCCCTATGATCAGTTGTATTTTTCGTACAAAATATACAAACCTAAATTCAAAAAATAACTCTCAACAATGGTCAGGCAACATCAACGAATTGACAACCAAATATCAGATGGCAAACAAGTTCAAAATAGAACCTGTTCTATTTTCAACTGAGCTCAGATGAAAAATCAAAAATATAATGTCAGATTTGCTATTACATTACCTGACCTCGCCTCAGTTAGTTGTTCGACTCAGGTGAGAACTCAGATAGTGTAATTATGACTTAAAGTCTACCCCATATAAGTTATTTGCTCGGTTTGTTACTATTTATGAAAAAATTATGGATTTTATTGAAAATAAATCATCACTAAATTAAGAGACAAAAATTTCACAATTCACTATGTAAATTCGGTTGTGACAACCTCTACTTCTGTTGCAGCAACCTCTAATTCGGCTGTGGCAACCTCTAATTCGATTATGACAACCTCTAGGTCGGTTGAGACAACCTTTAATACGGTTGTGAAACCTCTAATTCGGCTGCGATAACCTCGAGTTCGGATGTGACAACCTCTAATTCGGTTGAGACAACCTCTAATTCGGCTGTAATGACCTCTAGTGTGGTTGTGATAACCTCTAAATTCGGGTACGGCCAATTCGGCTGCCTCAACGGAATTTTTCTGTGAGTGTATGCATATCTCTATTTAAAAGAGATGAAGAATGGCCCCAAGCTCGAATGAACGAAATTATCAGATATAATCCAGTAAACTACACAATTTTCAATATTTAAAATGAAAATATTAATCAAAATTTAAATTTGCCTTTCACAATTCACTATGTAAATTCGGTTGTGACAACCTCTACTTCCGTTGCGGCAACCTCTAATTCGATTGCGTCAACCTCTAATTCGGCTGTGACGACCTCCAATTCGGTTGTGACAACCTCTAGGTCGGTTGAGACAACCTCAAATACGGTTGTGACACCTCTAATTCGGCTGCGACAACCTCTAGTTCGGATGTGACAACCTCTAATTCGGTTGGGACAACCTCTAATTCTGCTGTAATGAATGCGGCAATTATTATCTAATTTGAAATATAATTAGGATCTGTTGGGTTTTTGGGGATTTATCGGGACTACCAGCCAATTGATTGCCCAGCATTAGTATAAGAGATGCGAAAATCGACGTGGAAAAGTTACCAATTTGAATTACAGACTAGCTATTGGTTGCCAAGAAGTACCAAATTCCATTGAGATTGGTTTTGATTTACGGGAGATATGGTGTCGGAAAGCCGACCTCGTTTTGAATAGGAGGTAAAAAATGTATCCTAAATTTTTAGATACATAACTTCGACAAAACATTGCCCGGTACAAAATTTCATTTATATCGGTTTTGGTTTACACGAGATATCGCAACAATCAATCGGAGAGTCGCCTATTTTTTGTATGGGAGGTACAAAAATATAGATGTGGTAAAGTTGTGAATTTTGAACTACAAAGTAGCTTTTTGCAATACATTGGCCAGAATCAAATTTCATTAAGATCAATTGTGATTTACATATCATGCCGATCAACCGGAAAGTCGCCCAATTTGTGTATGGGAGGTAAAAAGTGGGCGTGGCAGAGTTGTACATTTGTAGTTACACGGTAGCTTTTGACAATTTCCCCCTTTTACACATTCTTATAATGAATTATTATCCTTACATTTTAGGTATAGGATGTGTTCAGCAATTTTACGAAATTTTTGTGGAGGACTTTAACCCTCTACCGCCTCAATATAGAGGTCTTTTTTGTTCTTTTTGTGGAAAACACCCCTAAAACAGGTGTATATCGCGTTAAAATGTAAAACAAAAATATTCCATATAAAATTTTACTATAAGGTTCTTATCACACCAAAGCTCAAAACTCAATATGAATGCCAAAAACACTGTAAGTAGGTGAAAATGACACACTAAAACGCCGAGACACGTCAACCTAATTTTGGATCGTATAATCCAGTGGTGTACCACGTTTTGAAAAGTTAGCTCGAAATCACGAGATATTTCGATTTTAAATTTGTAGTAGATTTAAGGCGATTTTTGATTTTATTTGAATGAAAATACTTTAAAAACTTGCTTAAAATCAATTTGTGTATTATTTTTTTCTCAAAATTTATATCTAGAAATAATGGACGTCCACTTTCAAGCGGACATGGAACTCTATTTGCTCTTATTTTGATTATTTTATAATTTTTTTTTGGATTTTCTTCAATTCTTTTCCAGCGAAACGATCTTCGAATGCCATTATGGTTTGATGAAATCTTTCGCCAGTTTCGTCTGTTTCGTTCGTAAAAATCGAAATGTGCATGTCACATGTGGATTTTCAACGACATATTAACGCCAAGTTTGTCGAAAGCCTTCATCATGTTGTCAATATAATCACGGTACTCTGGTGAGCGATTTTTGCAAATAACGTTTTCAATTAACGCACGAATTGAGTTCCATGCGTTTAGTTCAGTTTCATCTAACATTTCAGGAAAACTCGTTTGCCTTAAAAGTTTCCGTATATCTGGACCGTTAACTGCACTAACTTGATATAAAATATATTGCAGTCACGCACTTTTAGTTACACAAAATTACGCTCTTTTACTTTTTCAATTTCGCATTTCGCATTTTCGTGAACGCGAACCAAACGCTTTAAACAATTCTTTACAACTTCCAGCGTGATATGAAGATCCGGATGCATTATTTTCTGAAGGGAGATCAATGGTGGACGAATTACATTAAATTCGCCAACAATTTTCCAATCGCGTTTTGGCCAATCTCGCTTTTCGTACTGGTTGCATTTTGCACGGCTGTCCCATTTACAAAAAATACTCATGTGCTTCGTATAGCCAGTTTGCATTCCAGCAAATAGTGAAAGAACCTAAAAATCACAATTTACGCGACAATTGTGTTCGTCATAACTGATGCGCTCCAGAATTAATTTCGTGGTATCATACGACTCATGCATTCCAAGAGCATACTTACATCAATGGCACTGGTTTAACGTGGCTGTTTTCAAATAGCAAGACTACTTTTAAGCTTCTGGTTGAAGAGTCTATGAAAAGACGACATAAAGATGGATTATAGTTGCAGATTCCCATTTCATTCATTAAACCGGGAATATCTTGACAATATGCATAAGCTGCGTCCTTGGAAAACATGAAATAAGGCATATATGGTTCTTGCCGGTATTTGTAAGATGTAACTTTTACACCTGGTGCCAGCACGTTGACGCTTCTTAGTTCCGAAGCCAAAGTCATTGCATTATTTTGAGATGGCTTCAGATTTCGAACGATTCTATCTAAATGTTCCTGCGAAATTAATGATGGATATTGTATAACTGGCTGAAGGTAATCAGAATCAGCATGATGTAATGATGTTGCCGAAGTTCATATTGGTATGTCGATGGATGTACTGGGACAGACAATTCATCACTGTGTGGAACTGGTACGTGAGCACTTGGCACACCTTTGTATATAAAACCGGATCGTTCTATAAGAATAAATTACTGTGTATTCCATACATAGGCTATCTAAGTGAACTTACTGTTTCGATTGAGACCATTTACATCGTTCGTGCACGCGTAGCAATTTTCTGCATCGTGTTCCCCTGGATCGGTCCATATCATTGGAAGTCCAAATGGCATCGAATATCGCCGTAATTTTCACCATTTGTTTAATGCACTAAAACATGTGATGCACGTAAATTCAGGTGCATGATCAACATTTCGCATTTCTTCAGCGGGAGTAACCAAAAAATACTGATTGTGAGCTTTGAGGGCATCTTCAACCAAATGTCGTCGATGATTTTTCGGTGTAAATTTTCCACATACAAAACAAAACATATTTAATTTTTCGCAATGTGATCTGCATTTCTCGTCACTAATTTTTTCAAAATGGTCAATAAAATGCTCATATTTTTGATGTGTCAAAGTGAACACCTTGATATTAATGTTGTAGCAGCTGTTTGTAATAGGGATGCCAATCCCAAAATCACGAATCCCAAAATTATTATAATTATTATGGCCCCAAATTGTAAGAGGTTAACTAATTTTGCTTCCAAATAGATGTCTATTATTTCAACGGTTACCTTTTGTCGAAAAGAATATATAAATTGATTTAACAAGAGCTTTTGCAGGTTTTTCCCTCAAATAAAATAAAAAATCACCTTAAATCTACTACAAATTTAAAATCGAAATATCTCGTTGTTTTGAGGTAACTTTTTAAAACGGAGTATACCACTGGATTCTATGACCCAAAAATTAGTTGGGGTGTCTCGGTGTTTTTGTGTGTCATTTCAAAACTTTAAATTTTACTTACAGTGAAATAAGTCAAAACTGAAAATCCATTTAGGGGTTAATTTCGTACTAATTCCGAGTTGGCACTAAAATGTCCCACAAAACTGCATTTTAGGGGGTTGGTATGTATTGAAAAAATATTCTACGTATACGTAAATATTCTGATTTATACACAAAATTGAGTCAGTAATCTTATTAGCCAAAGTGGAGCTGACAAGGAATGGCGCGCCTAACTAGCGTAATGTGAATAGATTACAAAATTTTCTCTAATTTTTTTTATAGATATTATATATATTTCTTTTGTTCGGTGACCTATAGATCATGCTTTTGTCTATTCACTTATAATTTTACGTAGGATATTTTATCATGATGAATTTTCAGTTCGGATTTATTTTTGTCATTCAAATTGGGGTTTGAACTTTGGTGTGTTATAGTAGAATTTTATGAGGAATATTTTTGTAATACATTTTAACCCGTTACACCCCTGTTTTAGGTGAGTTTTTTTTTACCCTTTTCCACAAAAAGAACAAAAACGGCCTATATATTACGGAGGTAGAGAGTTAAAGTATTCCACAAAAATGTTTCTCGTAAATTTTTACATAAAATTGCTGAACACATCCTATACCTAAAATGTAAGGATAACATGGTTTCATATACCGATCCATCATAAGAATGTGCAAAGGGGAAAAATTTCTCCCCCAAATTCAGACGTAAACTTTCAAAATGCTGATACACGTATATTTCTGTTTTACCCCGTCTACCAGAATCCGTTGCCAGAACCTTGTTATTTTCGAAAAAGTTTCATTTTATTCCACAGTTTTACTAAGAAATATCTGAGTTGAAACAAATCACATATGTATGTGTGTACACCAGAAAAAAGTTTTAGAAGAAAAAAAAATTTTGTACACAATGCGCCGATTTATTTAGAAGGTTTACTACAAGAAGAGTGAGCACAATGGCCATTTCCAATCCCAATTGTTCGCAGATTGAGGGTATGAGTAAATTGGTTTACTCGATTAAAGTAACTCGAGTGGGCCTTCCTCAACATGGCATATAAATAACTTAACTTACGCAATTTCTAGAATAATTTACTGATTTATCATTTTAACTCTCAATATTTACAACCCTTCCCTACATATTTTGCTTCCTTCCATCCAGCTTCTAAAATGTTATCACAACTATGTCATTCGATAAATGATCAATAAATGTAAATGAGATAATAATCATAGAAATTGTCCACACCGATCAACCTATAATTACCCAATGCTGATATGACAAAGTGAGCTAAGTCTATTAAATGTTAAAATTATACAATTTATGAATATAAACATCGATCGCAATTTCAAACATTCTACAGGGCATCACCTCATGCATTCAACACTTGCTACTTTAAAATTACAGAAGAGAACAAAACGAAAGTGAATTAATGTGATTATAATGCGTTAATAGAGATAGAAAGTAAATCAGTTTGAGTGTGTGATTGCATGAATTAATATGAATAATTTTGATATGTTAATGAGTGATATACATGAGATAATTACCAATAATTTATCACTTACCTCGTAAATAAGGCCGCTATACCCCAGGCCAGGGAACAGATGAGAATAGCTCGAGTTTTTGTACAAACATAGCCGGCCTTAAGTGGTTCACAGATGGCGTAATAACGTTCAAATGAAATGGCCAATATAGTTAGGACCGAGGCGTGGGCTACTGTCAGTTCTATGAAGGGGACAGCTTTACCTAAGGGCAGGGATGTGAAAGGAAGATAATAATTTTGCATCGAATATTTTGGTATGAATTGATTTTGTTAATGAATTTCAGGCAACAAGAAGTGATTGGAGTTGTGAGTTTGGATATCTTTAAAATGGATTGAACAATATATTACACTGTTTCTTATTAAAATTTTCTGTGTCTGTAGACACAGGCATATTGTTTTACAATTTTAAATCAGGAGCCTAAAGCCCAGTATTAAGTTTTATGAAATTTTCGTTGCCATAAGAAGCTGAAAAATCAGTCTTTTCTTGTTGTTTGGATACAAATATAAAGTGTGTTTGGAGCTTGTCGCAAATATAATATACTTGTGTCCAAACACATTGTGTTTGCTATTCAATATTACATGTTTGAGACACAATGATTAATATGTTATAATATATGTGTTGGCGACCCACATATATTTATGTCTGTGATACTAATCCAGCTGTGGTTGTTGCACTGTCTATACTCTCTCGAGAGCAAGACAATAAAAGAGGGGCAACGAGAGGGTCTGTCTTGTGTGGATCTGTATTTTTGCTTTATTCTCTCCGTCAGTGAGTCATAAATATTCCTGAATGGGCGTGTAAATTGTAGATCAAGTGTTTCATATTTTGCCTGATGTATTGCGTTATGGTTTCATGTATTCAGTCGTCAATGGTTCATCGGACAGGGATATCAAAAACGCTGGATCAGTGAAAAAATAATAAACAAACGCTCGGACGGTTAAATGGTTTGTGATGTTGCTTTGGTTTTCGTGTTTGTGTTTCGCATGTATTTATGTGTGCTACCAAAGTGAGAAATGATTTTGTGGAAAGAAACTGGAAAGGGCAACAACGTGAAGTCCTTTGTCTGTCCGAGCCTTTACTGAGAAAATCGGAACGGCGGGCCATTTGTGAAATAAGTGTAATAAAAAAATACAAGTAATTAATCCCCGCTTGGCTTGAATGAACTTGATTTGTATATAAATATATTGATTTGTGTACCAACGCAACGCATAATGATAACCAACGCATAGCTGAAACCTTCTTAAACCAAAAAACGTGAGAGACAACAAAGAAAGGAGAAGCAAAAGAGAAACAGATTCTCATTTCATGAAACAAAAAATAAGTAATGCATTCAATGCAAATAAATGTAAAAAGGGCCGTTTTAAGTCTATTAATTTTTTGTATTAATTATTTATAAATATGGATTTATATTGTTAAAAGTAATTATAATAAATAATACATATACCGGCTGATTCAGGAAGTTCCGGACAAATTTCTCCAGCGTATTCCTTGGCTCATTTCATGAAGAAAAGTCCACTACGACCATGTCCGAAAATGCATGGGTGCGAAATGGCAGCGGGTTCAAAATTTTCGGATTGGCGGTCAGAGGGTAGTAGGGTAAAGTTGCTAACTTTTGAGCCAGTGGCCAGATTTTACCATTTTACTGAAATGCAAAAATGTTTGTTTTTGTTTTTGAAAGCGAAATAACAGCACACATTTATTTGTTTTTGTAAATTAATACGTTTAAGATTTTATTTTATTGAAATTTTTGGCTGAAGAATCAAACACATAAGGAAAAAAAACATTTGATGTTAAAGGAAGTTTTCAATGTGGTTCCCATTTTCTACTAAACACAATTGCAGCCGTTTGCGAACCACATCCGCCACGTTTAGTTCACTCATCTTTTCACGAACTTTCACCGCAGCTTCGTCAATGCGTGCAAGTAACTGCTCACGATTGTGGATCTGCACAGAATACACACAATCTTTCATGTAGCCCCACAAAAAGGAATCAAGTGGTGTGAGATCTGGAGATCGTGGCGGCCAGGCGATTGGTTCAGCTCGTCCAATCCAATGTCGAGGGAAAAAAACATTTTTGCATTTCAGTAAAATGGTCATAACTTTGGAACGGTAAGACCTCTGGGCTTTGTTTAGGTCATTTTGGAAAGGTAAGAGGTATGGCTATATTTCAACAGAAAAACAATCATAAGTTACCTGCCATCTGGCTGAACAAATTGAGGTTATGTGAATTTTTTTTCCATTTTTCCCGAAAGTTCTGATATTACTTTTTTTTATTGATTCTGAAAGGCCTCTTAAAGACCTTTCCAACAAGCCCAAAAATAAAAATCCGACCACTGGCTCAAAACCCTACTACTTTACCCTACTACCCTCCGAACACCAATCCGAAAATTTTGAACCCGCTGCCATTTCGCAGCCTTGCATTTTCGGACATGGTCCTAGTGGACTTTTCTTCATGAAATGAGCCAAGGAATACGCTGGAGAAATTTGTCCGGAACTTCCTGAATCACCCGTATATTGAAATCGAAGATTAATTCGTTGCTAAATATTATTATATTTTGGAGGAAATTCTAATATGTTTATGTAGGTTAGGGGGAAACACGCGAATGCTTCCACGCAAGTATATGGATGTTTGGGATAATGAACGCATATGTCTCCACGTAAAAGCATAGATGTTTGTCAGTAAACATGATACTGTTTGCATTTAAATACAATTAAGTTTGGGACTTGCAAACATGTGAATGTTTGTAGTGTATTCCAAACATATACATGATTCCTGCTGAATATGTTTGGCAACATATTTTAGAGAGGCCGTTATTTTTCAGCGTGTAAAAAATAACGAAAATTTCATGAACCGAAAATTTCACCCACTTTTCATTAGCTTGCTACTCAGGTCTTTGCGAAAATTTCTTAGGCAAAATCAAGTACAGGGTTGTTACATTAAACTTATTTCGTACGAAAACAATTGTTTGGGACCGGAATTTTGACATTTCGATTATTTTAGTTAACAAAAGTAATACTACAAGTTAAAAACAAAATGGAGTTCAAATATGAATTATTCATGAAATTATAAATGAAATATATATATTACTGAATATAAATCAGAGATATGTGGTAACTCCCTGTAACAAAATGTTCCGTTCGAGATAAATGACAAAATTTCTTACGAAAATTTCGCAAGAACTGAATACAGGGCTTAATTATGTAAAAATCGACATCGACTTCATTATCGTTTTGTCGATAGTAAAGTTATATGTGAGCAAGTATTTCAAAGGCTCTATGAGACAACATTACCGACAAAATTCTAGTGGATTCAATTTTATTTTTGTACATAATTATTTGTTATTTCTTAATACTCAACACTTTACACATTATTTTGATAGTATATCTCAGTCTCTAGTTAGTTATAAGATTTAGATGATTTAATATGAAATTTCTTATTTTTAATTTAATCTACGTGAAAAAGTTTGTGATACTTACACATCTCGTGCCCCAAAACCCATGTCTCCGGCTGCGTATTCAGTTCAACCAAAACGGTGGGCGTACAAACTAAAAGTACTAAGAGATCTGCTATACTAAGATTTGTTAAAAATATATTCGTAGAGTTGCGCATATCCTTAGTCCTTATAATAACAATGGGAACCTAGAAATGAAAAGGAAATAAAACAAATTTTTATGGTTTTAGAAATGGTATTAGAAAACCGGTTATGTTTTTGTCATATTTAGAGTACACTGAGCAGGGTTCGTATTTCTTGAGTAATGGGTTAGCCGTGAGGAACGTTTACCCATTACCCACAGGGTATGGGGAAAATAATGGGTAGCTACCCACGACAATGGGAAATTACTCATCACGATTACCCATTACCCTTAGGGAAATGGGGAAAATCATGGGTAGCTACCCACGACGATGGGTAATGGGTTAGCCAGGGTAACACATCTCCATTTTTGATCGAAAATATGAAAAAATTAGAAAAATTTTCTAAAATCGCAAAAACGCACTCATGTTTCGATCTCGGAAACGGAGCGTCCAATCGAAAAACTAAAAAAAATTGTGGGCTTCTAAGGGTTTTTCAGAAACGTCCAATTCGTATGGATATTTTTTTTTTCAAAAAACCGCAAAAATAAGAAAATCGCGAAAATAAAAAATTGGCTATAACTCGGAAACGTTGCGTCGAATCACAAAAATAATAAATTTTTTTACCTCCAGAAGAGGCTTTAACGAATGGATGTCTTCAATATGGCACCACTTTAAAAAAATCGCATAATATTTGTTCCGAACATAATAAAGGGTTTTTCAATAAGAGCGCTACAAAAGTTTTTTTAAATAAAACAAAACCGGTTTTAGATACCAATGAAATTCTTTATTCCTGTGAAAGTACGTTCGATGCCATTATGTATGGAACTCGATTTCTTTCGGCCGATACTGCTGCAATTTCACGTTCGATATTCGTACGAAGTTCATCAATCGTCGCTGGCTTGTTGGCATAGACCATAGACTTGACGTAGCCCCACTTTTGGAAACCAAGTTTGGTGAACGTGTTATCTCACGAAATGGCCCAGTCGATTGACCGCCTCGGTCGAAAATTTTCGGGCACCCTTGCCTTTTTTTTTTTTGAAGACATACTTATGTATGGGGACTGTCCTTGGAGGTGGAAAGTTTCTGATATCCATTCACTTGGGAGTGGCCAGAAATGATTCCTTCATTGGGCAGTCCAAGCAGCTAATGACTTCCACGCGGTATGTCCTGGGCAATGGCTTATCGGACAAAAAGTGAGAAGGCGAAACGAATGAGCAACCTGAGTGGTAATGCGATCACTGATACGTTTCAGGATTATTAGGTGACCCTGTCACTGAAGCTCTTCGAAGTAGTGGACATATTCTTCTGTCCTTTGAAGGCGGATGAGCCAACACCCCTGGCCAACGGTGGATCAAAATTGAAGAAACCAAAATCCAGGTTCGACGCACTGCATTCTGGTCAGCGTCTGATCCATAGTGGGCGGCTGAAATATAATCATCCTGGCCGTAGGTAAAATGCAAACCACGGTGGGCTGGGTTTGCCTCCCGTCTCCGTTATATTGGCCATGAAAATACACGATAAAAATGATGGACAAAGAAACCCCTCAACTGTTGACGACCCTCGCAAACGTTATAAGGATCATGATTTAAGAATATGCACCTAGAATGTGCTAACGTTATACAGGACGGGTGCCACTTTCCTACTGGTGAATGTCTTCGGAAAACATATAGCTGACTGCGCGGCTATCCAGGAAATGCGAAGGACAGGATGTGGTTGAACCAGAAGGGAAAACTGCGATATTAACTACAGCTGCCATGAGCGAAAGCACGAAATCGGATGCGGATTTATAGTTGGCAAGAGACTACGACATATAGTTTTAAGGTTCAACCCAGTGAGTGACCGCATAGCCACAATTCGCATCAAAGCGAAATATTTCAACATCTTGTTAATTTGTGTGCACGCACCGACAGAGGATAAAGATGATGAGCGTCTGGAGAAAGTATACGAACGCTGCCCTGACCACGACATTAAGATTATTCTAGGCGATTTTAATGCCAAATTAAGAAAGGAAAGTGTCTTTTGACCAATAATCGGTAAGTACAGCCCACACGATACCAGCTCCGATAATGGTATAAGACTGAAGACTGATAGACATGGTAGTTAGTAGCACACGATTCGAGCATAAGGACAGACATACAGCGACCTGGTTATCTCCTGATCAGAGAACGAAGAACCAGATTGATCAGTTGGTAATAGATGGCAGGCACTATTCTAGTGTAATGGATGTACTTGTGATTCGAGGTGCCAATATCGACTCGGATCATTACCTAGTGGCTGCGAAAGTTCGCACGAGATTGAGCAGGGCGAAAAACGTACGAAGCAGAACACAGGAAAAGCTGGATATTGACAAGCTACAAATACCGGAGATATCAATGTCCTAACGATAGAAGCTCTCTCTCCTGCTTGAGTAGAATACCCCCTCCCGAAGACGCAGATGCGCAATGGAAGCACATCACCCTTTCTTTGGAAACCGCTGCAAGGACTGAACTTGGCTATCAAAAACCGCATAAGGATAAGCCATGGTACAACGAAGAATGTCGCATTGCAACTGATGAAAAAGACGCTACACGTATGGCAACGAAACAGTCAGTTACAACGCGTGCTGCGAGTGAGCGGTACAAGAGGCTGAGAATTTAGGAAAACCAACTATTTAGGTGGAAAAAATGGCAGTGGGAGCAGAGAGAGAGAGAGAGAGAGTGAAAAAACCGAAATGTGCAGGATGAATGGTGAATCCCGAAAGTTTTTCCAGAGTGTAAGAAGATCGAATAAAGGGCCTAATAATGGTCTGCCCTCCTGCAAGGACGAGAATGGGAATGTGGTGACTGAGAAGCAGTGTGTGCTCAAAATGTGCAGAGACCACTTTTCAGCACTACTCCACTCAGATTCTTCTACTGAAGATTCTTCTACTGAAGATAGATTGAACCCCCCAGCCAAGACGAGATTAGAACGGCAATCTCCCGGCTTAAGAATAATAAAGCCGCTGGTGCGGATGGGCTACCCGCTGAACTTTTTTAAGGCAGGTGGCGACGGATTGCTACCGCGCATGCATCGACTTATATGTGGTATATGGCTGGGGGAATCTATGCCCGACGATTGGAGTCTCAGTGTATTATGTCCTGTATTCAAAAAGGGTGATCCGTGTGTCTGTTCCAGCTATCGCGGTATCAGTCTTTTATCCATCGCGTATAAGAGCTTGTCGAGCGTGAAAGACTAAAGCCAATTATTGAAAACCTGATTGGACCTTATCAGTGTGGTTTTAGACCAGGCAAGTCCACAACTGACCAAATATTCACGCTACGCCAAATCCTGGAAAAGACCCACGAAAAGTAAATCGATACATACCCACTTTTTATCGATTACAAAGCTGCTTTCGATAGCCCTATACGGGGAAAATTGTACGAAGCTATGTTTGAACTTGGTATTCCGGCAAAACTGACCCGCCTCTGTAGAATGACGCTGACCAACACCAAATCAGCAGTGAAAGTGGGGAAAGACCTCACTGAACCATTCTGTACCAAGCGAGGACTTAGACAAGGCGACACACTTCCGTGCAATCTCTTCAACATCTTAATGGAGATAATAATGAGAAAAGCTGCAGTAAATATGAACAAGGCCAACAACACGAAAACCATAAGTTGCTGGCGTATGCTGACGACGGAAACATCATTGGACAAAATTTGCGCGTGGGCACTGCAGTTTTTTCAAGAATCGAAAAAGAATCAGCGAAGTTGGGTCTTGATGTTAATGAGGGCAAGACAAAATTGATGGTGTCAACGACTAGAGAAACCTCTCGACTTGGTCCGCACTTGAACATTGACAAACGATTTAATTTTCAAGTGGTAGATGAATTTGTCTACCTTGGATCCGCCGTGGACAAAGGCAACAACGTCAGCCGGAAGATAAATAGGAGAATTGTGCTTGAAAATAGACGCTGTTTTGGGATCAGCAAGCAGTTTAGGAACAAAGCCCTCTCTCGACGGACAAAAGTCCAGCTATGTCGGACTCTCATTTTACCTGTCTTGACATATGGCTCCGAAACTTGGGTCATATCGCAAGCGGATGAAAAACACCTGGGAGTTTTCGAGAGAAAAATTCTCCATAAAATTTATGGTTCTGTTAAAGAAATCGGCGAGTACCGACGTCGTTGGAACCAAGAGCTATATAATTTATATTCTGACGTAGACATAGCTAGGTGAATCAAATTGGGTCAATTCCGTTGGCTAGGCTATGTTATCAGAATGGCCAGCGCGAAAGGTTTTCGATAACATACCCGATGGAAGCAGTAAAAGAGAACGCCCAAGGCTCGCAGGAAATACCAGGCAGAAGAATCCCTCCGTATCCTTGGTGTTACCAACTGGCGAGAAAAGGCAGAGGATAGAGCCAGTTGAAAGAATATGTTGAAATTTGTTTAATTTGTGTGTTTAATTAATATGTGTAAGACGTCTGACCTCATGAGCTTGTAAAATAGTCAATAAAAGTAAAGTAAGTACATACTTATGTATGCATTTATATGTCAAAAGTACTCATGAACAAGGAAATGTACTCAGAGTACTCTGAGTATAAAACAAACATAAACAAAAGATATACGAACAAAATTATTAGAGCTGCGAACATATTTAATATGAGTTTTCAGATATTGAAAAATCGGTATACATGCTCAGCATTTTTTGTTTATTTCATACGAATGCTATTTCCGTATTCTACAGAGGCTTGAAGAATTTAGCTCGGCCAGAGAATGGAATTAAATCGTTAACATTGTCGTGCGATGAACTTCATGAAGTTCGTCCAAAATTGGTTTCTTTGCCAGAAAACATTTATGTAGTGTTGGAACTGAAATTGCGAAGTCGTCATGTGACTTAAATAGCGGCATGATTGTACATTAAGGCCATGTTAGACTATCAGTGTAAATAGAACGCTTCGGGGGATGATAAATGGAATGCAACTATATTCCATTTGAAAGACACCGCACGATCATTCTGCTTTCGATTTACACTACACAAAGTTTTGGGAAATAAACGAAAAAAAAAACAGAACAACTCTTGGGAATAGATAAAAACAGATAGAAGTTTGTATTTCCGCTTCATAGACGAATTTAGTAGGTATATACACTCCGGTTCACTTATTTAAAGGCACTACAAATTCCACATTCAGCAGACTGTATCTTTTGCAATTTGTACCCGATTGCAGAATTTTAAAATGGAAATGGAAGCTAGACATCTTGAGATATAAAAAAATCATGACAAAAAATCATGAACTTTTTTTGAGCAATTTATAAAAAAGTCCAAAAATGTACTATTTTTTTGGTGCACTTGAATAAAGGCACTTTAACTAATTTTAATGAAAAACAGTTTTTATTGTTTTTTTTAATTTATTTTACTTTATTTAAGAACTATTAGTAATGGATACAACCCGCTTTGTTTTTAATAACTTCAAATATACAGGTTTTCATTTAGAGATAAAGAGAATTTATGTAATCCAACGAAATTTGATTCCAAGCATCCTTAATGGCCTGAATTAGTGACTGCATGTCATCAAATTGTCTACCTCCTTCATAGACCTTACGAGATAACCAACCCCAGACATTTTCGATAATGTTTAGATCTGGCGAACAGGATGGCCAGTCAAGAATATTAACATGTTGGCTTGCAATGAACTCCTTTACTACTCTGGCGTTGCGTATAGGGGCATTAACCTGCTGCAATATCCAAGATATGGGACCAAATAGTTCACTGATCTTCGGAAAAGCCAATTCCAATAACGTTTTATAGCTTGCACCAGTCATTTTTGCACTTTGAAATTCAAGGTTAATGGTGCCATAGTACGTAATAGCACTCTACACCATAACGCCGCCCTCTCGGCTGTGATGTCGCTTCATAAAAGGCTTTTCTTTGCGCAGATCATGGAAATAATAGTTGTAGCCATCAGGCCCATCCAAATTAAACTTCTTCTCATCCGTAAATAGAACGGTTCTCCAGTCATTTACATGACCTGTTGGCTGCACATGCCATATGCACATGTAGTCTATTGCGAATTGAAGCCGCATTAACACCCCTATTCTGTGTATGTGGTAACAATCAAATTGTAACCACAAATTTGTTACAAAGTTGTTACCATTGTTTGTATCTGGTATTCTGGCAAAACGGTGACAACGAAAAATTCACCTCGTAACAAATAATTCACCTCGCAATAACAGGTTGTCAAAAGCAGGGACAACAAAACAAAATCATATGGTTTTCTACACAAAATAAACGCGGTAAAAAAGCAAAAGTGAGCATTTAATATATTTATGTTGTATTGAATTAAAATTAATACATTATTATTTTTGGAATTTGAGCGCACCGCAAATGCACAGCTGGAATGCTACATACAGAGATGCTAAGCGGAAAGAATACACCTGCGCAACCGCACCAATTAGAAGAATTAATTTACTTTAGCGCCAACTCTCTGATCTACATCAAAATTTTAACACCGACAAAGGCTTCTGCGCTGAGTTCAAAAAATGGTTTTCCACCCCGCGGACGGTCCAACTTCTTGAGATATGTATATGCCTTTAAATCTTGAGTATATAATCGTTCGTATCACCGGTATTTATAATCGGATCTGGTAGAAATGGGTATCATTACAAAGGTCTTTCTAAGCTCTATAAATCAGTGTATAAACATATTTATTTTTACTAACCCATTGGGGAGCTAATTATTAAAACGTTTTTTAACCTCACTTTTCTGCTAAAAATTTAATTTTTTTCAAAAAATGCCCTATTATACTTATTTTTTGGCAGGTTCCGATAATAGACAAGCGCGTAGCTTTTTTTTAAAGGTATATGTCACCCATATCCCTTCAAAGACCGGAGATATTTTTTTTAAATCTTTCTAACACAAAAGCAAGTTATTTCTTATTTATGCTCCATTTCCATAGCACAAAGTAACAAAAGTCCTTCCTCCATTTAATTATGCCCTCTTGTCGTTTTGGTACAAAATATATTATTTATTTTTCCCGTATACAGTTTTATTGTTTACTTGCAGAATTTATAACATGTTTCTGTATCAACTTTCCGGCAAATAAAACAGCTGTCACGCGCTGTTACCTCCTCTTTGGCAGGTAACAGTTTTTGTTACTTTTGTCACCAAAAAAATGTGTCAGAATACCGATTTGTAACAATTGTCACATTGCTGTCAAATAGTAACCGTGGTGATTTTTGTAACCCTGCCAGAATAGGGCTGTAAATGGCGGCTTTTTTTGTAATTTCAGGTATTTAAGATACTCACAGCTCTTAATGTCTTGCTCGCTTCCACTCCAGCTTGAGCTCTTATTTTTGACAAGAATAAGGCAGAATTAGAAGCAATTCTGATGATTTTTCTTTTCTCATGCCCCTCATGCGCGATTAGAATATCCTTTAGAACGGTAAACATCGATTTTAGTTTTTTCCGATAGATTTAAAATTGTTTGTTTTGCCATTTTGACTCGTAAAATGATTAAGATGTAATAAACAAACGCTCCCTACAAAAAATCATCGCTTACTTTAAAAAAAATAATAAAAAATAATAAAGTGCCTTTATTCAATCAAGTGAACCAAAAAAATAGCACAGTTTTGAACTTTTTTGTTATAAATTGCTCAAAAAAAGTTCTTTAGTTAAGAAACCACTATTGTCATGATTATTTTTATATCTCAAGATATCTAGCTTCCATTTCCATTTTAAAATTCTGCAATCGGTTACAAATTGCAAAAGATACAGGCTGCTTTTACCCGACTTTCTGTACCGGTTTCTACGGGTAGCCAAAGTTTTATTTTCTCGCTAGATATTGTTCGAAACAAATTACAAAATCACTTATAGAAAATGGAGCTACACAGCCATCTGTATTTTTTTTGCCACGCCCAAATCAAAACCCCTAATTTTGTTGCATAGTGTAAAGAGCTAAACTCACAAATATCAGTGCTACAAGTATAGTGGCAAACAAGTTTGAATAGTTACTTAAGTCACTCATGAATTGGGTACTCTTTGACAACACTACACTCAGAGAACTGATTGTTTGGGAAAAGTAGTAGCTACGGTAAATTCGGCTGTTGCCATCGAATTGCGGTTGCCACAACTGTAGGTGGTGCAATGGTAGTGTGCGCTGCTCTTGTGCATGGGAACGGGGGTTCGATCCCTGCTCTGCGCACCTAAAATTTCTTTCGACGGCGGTCACCTCGCATAGTGACGGCGACACTATCGAGTATTTAGCCATGAAAAATCTTCTCAAAATACCGTTCGGATTCGGTGTAAAACTGTAGGTCCCAATCAATGAGTGTAAAACTAGAATGCGCACAGCTTACTGGTTATGACAAGCTCTCCCTAATCTCTAAATTTGATGTAACGGGAAACCATGTATTTATTTACAACCGAATTGAGGTTGGGACGACAGAATTTAGTCCCCACAACTGTCATTTGGTTGAAGCAACCGCGTTTCATAATTGATTCGGTTGTGACAACTGTAAGTTCAAGTAGATTCGATATGTCAACTAAATTTTTCAATAATTTCGTTTGCAAGAAACGAATTTGTAATTAATTCTCATGCAAAATCCGAAATTGGTACCAAATTAAGTTGCAGCAACCGAATGTGGCAATTCAGGTGGAACAGCCGAATTTGGCACCAATTCGGTTGCACCTATCGAATTTGGTATCAATTCGGTCGCAATAACCGAAATTGGCTTTCAGTCGATTCCAACGCATGAATTTGGCGCCAATTCGGTTGCTGTAACCGAAGTTCTAATGAATTCTTTTGGGACAATCGAATTTATTCAAAGAATTCTATATATTTCAAAACTGACGTTTAAAATTCTAAAAGCAAATATTTTATTAAAAAAGTGAAAGAATGTACAACTGTTGCTGTCGTGGTGAGTTCAAGATTTTTGGAATGTAAGTAAAAATATTGTAATCTTATCGTCTTATTTTGCAGAACATATCCACATTTATCAGCGTGCAGTACAAGTTGAAGTTTTTAAGGTCGGTGGTTGTGTCATCGCCTTTTTCTAAAAATGTTTAGAACCTAAATTGACAGAAACAACTCATCAGAATTGGTACGGTGACCCTGATGGGCGGGAATTTAATGGATGTACAATGAATTTGTTACCCTAAAAATTACCCCATATAAATTATTCCCTCGCATTGTAATTATTTATGAGAATACAGGTGGCCGTCGGTGGTGTAATGGTAGTGAGCGCGGCTCTTGTGCATGAGAAAGTGGGTTCGATCCCTGCTCTGACCACCTTAAATTTCTTTCGACGGCAGTTACCTCGCTTAGTGACGGCGACACGAAAATTCTTCTCAAAATGCTGTTCGGAACCGGCGTAAAACTGTAGGTTCCAATCAGTGAGTGTAAAACTAGAAACGCGCACAGCTCACTGGTTTGTGAGAAGCTCTCCGTAATCCCTTCATGGGATGTAATAGCCATTTTTTATACAGGAAAATAAATCATCACTAAATTAATAGACAACAATTTCAAAATCATAAATTCCGTTGTGACAGTCTCTAACTCAGCTGTGAGAATCTCCATTTCGGTTGTGACAACCTCTAATTCGGCTGTGACCTTTATTTCGGTTGTGACAACCCCTAATTCGGCTGCGACAACCTCTAATTCGGTTGTGACGACTGTGATAACCTCTAATACGGTTGTGACAACCTGTAGTTCTGTTGTGACAACGTCTAATTCGGCGGTGATGACGTCTAATTCGATTGTTACAACCTCAAATTTAGCTGTGACAACGTCTAACTCGGCTGTGATTACCTCTATTTCGGTTGTGACAACCTCTAATTCGGCTGTGACCTTTATTTCGGTTGTGACAACCTCTAATTCGGTTGTGGCAACCTCTAATTTTCTGCCACGACCTCTAATACGACTGTGCCAACCTCTAGTTTGGTTGAGACAATCTCTTATTCGGCTGTGATGACCTCTAGTGTGGTTGTGACAACCTCTAAATTCGGTTATGGCTAATTCGGGTACCCCAACCTAATTTTTCTGTGAGTGTACGCCAGTAATGATTGGAGGAATGCAGTATACTATAGAGGGATTGGGTATTCAAAGATCAAGTTTCAACACCAGGTTTACTCTGTGGCCCAGCAGATTTAACTTTACAGGTTTAAATGACTGCCGCGTTTGCTCACAGTGATCAGTGAATCAGTCACTCATCTTATTTGAATTATGATTCAGGTTAAACTCTTGACTCTTTTGTTATTAGAATATTACACTCCAAACCTTTTATATTCGTTATCGTTTATAAATAATTTTTGCTAATGTCCTTTTGAAGGATATTTATTTTTGGTGCTGAATGAAATCATTTAACCACGAAGTACGAAAATAAACTTTACCACTTAGCGCTTCTGTGTGTGAAAAAATCACAAGTTTAGGATTGGAAATTGAATTAAAAGTTTCCGCTTACCATGACATTTCCAATAACACCCATTACCATGATGACTATGCAAAAGAACATGGCAGTGGTGCGGATGTAAGCCGGAATTTCTGGTACTTGAGATGATGACTCTAATGTGATATTCGGAGCGGAGTTAGTAATGGTGGAGGTTACATTAAACGCTGAGGGATGAATTGGAATTAGAGTCGATGATGACTCTTGTGATGATGGTGGTGGTAATGTTGGAACAATGATGTTGCTGATGATTTCAACACTTGCTGGAAAGATTACTTCATTGTTGTTGTAGTTGTTAATTCCATTGGTGTTTCCAAGTGTTGGGTCAACAACTTGTCCATTTTCCTTCGGATGGAGGTTTATTAAGTTAATACCATCGGTCAGTGTGTTAACTACTGTTGTTCCATTGATTGTTGCATGGTGCTGTATGGAGGCCTTGGAGTTGGGGTAGGTTACCGCCGTGTGTTCGGCCGCAACACTACTGACCTTGTTGACCGTGATTGAAGTGAGTAGCCCGACAAGGATAATAAAAACGACCAACGACAACGGAAGTGGCCGTGGTGTTGGTCCTTTGGTAATTCTAGTTGCTTTGGTAGTTGTCGCGGTGGGTACGCCATCGTTGTAGTGTTGCTGTCTGTTGGTGGGTTGGTGTTGTAGGCGTTTGAAGCGACAATTGAGGCCTTCACCCACAGCCCTACACGCATTCAATATCGCCTCGGACGCCGCCTTGTTCCAATACGTGGTATATAGTGGAATCTTAACTTCAAGGGCGTTTTCAATTCCAATTACAGTAGTACTGTTGTCACACACATCAATAACGTCATTATTATCGACATAAATGCAATCATTATAATCATGTAATCACATTTGCTCAATTGTCAGAATTCTTCCTTATGGAGCGGATATTGTCCAGCTGTGGAAATATGCGTGAGTGTATATGTGGCTAACCACAGGATGCTTATAACAATGTTGCTATTGTTTTCTATTTCCGCTTTTAATACACACAAACATTCACGCTCTTCTCGCTTTCTAATGCTGTTTTCAATATCCCAAGTTGAAGCAGTAGGGGGATATTCATGCGAACTTCCTTTAAATATCCTTCTCATTTATAATGAAATTATTTCAATTTGTGGTCATTTTTCAATTATGCCAGATTGGGAGCAAAGTGGGAATTAAGTACATTTATCAATTACTCATTAGAAAACCACAGGGAATCCTGAATCCTTTAAAACAATACTGCAAAGGAAAGAGAGAGAGAGAGAGAGAGAGAGAGGGGAAGTAAAATAAGTTATGGTTAATACTAATTTGATTTTCATTAAGATTGATGGAATATAAAAGAGTAACAGGATATTGATTTTATAGAATGTCTGTGTAAAACCAAAATCTTTACAATAACAGTATTACAATTTAAAAGTTCATCTGAACATATGGGGGATTTTAGTCAACTTAAATGTTTATCAGTTGACTACACCTGTTATAATTGAAGTTCGAACAATTTCAATTGAAGTTCGTACAATTTCAATTGAAGTTCGAACAATTTCAATTAACTTTCGAAAAATATGAATTGAGATTCTAAAATTATATATAAATTTTAAAACACTTCATCAAGCGAAATTCAAAAAACCTCGATACAAATTTAAAAGAATCAATTAAAACCAAAACAAAATATATTATAATTTGGAACGAAGTTCCTTATCGCACGTTGCCAGATGTGGTTTTTTAAAAAAAAAATTAAACAACTTTTGTTTTAACACTATTTAACAACCCACTATTATCAACTTTATTGTTTATTATTGCCTTGGTTTGTGTCTAGACTAACTAGAAGTCTCACATAGGTTGGAAAATTTCTTGTTTAATAGGAAGTTTTCCAGGTGGAGCTTGTAACCAATATATTACATATTGTAGTTTTGAACCCAATCAAAAGTAAATTTAGAAAATTTTTAAAAGTGAAAGAAGTTTAAAAAAGAACATTTTCTTGAATAAGTGAATTTTCTTAAAAAAGTAAATTGTCTCAAAAAAATACCTATTCATATTCTTAAAACAAAGTACCTTATCTTAAAAAAATACATTATCTTAAAGAAGTACCCTTGGTTAAAAAAGTAGACTTTGTTGCAAAAAGTACCTTTTCTTAAAAAAATAATTTTTTTTAAATAAGTACCTTTTTTTAAAAATGTACATTTTCTTACAACAAATTGCCTTTTCTTAAAAAACTTCCTTTTCTTTAAATAATACCTTTTTTGAGAAACAAAATAACTTTTCTTGAGATAAGTACCTACTCTTAAAAATGTACCTATTGTTGAAAAATGGACCAATTCGAAAAAAAAATTCCAATTTCCAATTTCCAATTTCTTTAAAAAAGAAATACTTTCTCTTAACAAAAGTACATTTTCTTACAAAAACTTACAAAAATTCCTTTTCTTACAAGTACCTTTTCCTAAAAAGAAAATAATACCTTTTCTTTTCTTCAGATAAATAGTCTTTTTGAAAATAAATAAATTTTCTTTAAAACATTACCTTTTCATAAAAAGAATACCATTTCTTTAAAAACTACCTGTTCTTAAAAAAAGTACTTGTTTGTAAAAAAAAAATCATACTTTTATGGCTTTTTCTTACAGAAAGTACTTCTACTTAAAAAAAGTACCTTTTCTTAAAAAACATTAGGTTTTAATAAAAGAAGTAGCTCTCTTTAAAAAATGACCTTTTCGGGAAAATCTAATACGTATTCTTAGAAAAAGGACCTACAAATATACGAGGCGGATCTATAAGTCCGTGACTTTTCGAATTTCCCTCGTAGTTATATGAAATGCAACACTGCTGTACCACCTGTTTATAGACTACTGTAAAATGTTGACCAAGATCAGTCATTTATTTTCCGTTTAACAGCTGTTCCGTTTAACAGCTGTTTTTTAATGGAAAAAAATGAATTTCGAGTGCTCATTAAACATTATTTTTTACAAAAAAAACCGTCAATCAACACAAGTAAAATACTATGGGGTCTCTGCACCATCGATTTCAATGATAAAAAAGTGGGATTACTGACTTTCGTTGTGGTCGCATAAGTACAAATGACGCAGAACCTTCTGGACGGCCAATTGAGATCAATACACCCGAAAATGTCGAAAAAATCCACGATATGGTGTTGGCCGATCGAAGAGTAAAAGTGCGTGAGATTGTTGATGCCATAAGCATTTCATATGGCAGTGTGGATTTTAAATGATCAGTTGGGTTTAAGAAAGCT
This sequence comes from Phaonia tiefii, assembly GCA_963931995.1. Taxonomy (NCBI): domain Eukaryota; kingdom Metazoa; phylum Arthropoda; class Insecta; order Diptera; family Muscidae; genus Phaonia; species Phaonia tiefii. The sequence goes on from OZ008367.1 coordinate 25,356,034, forward strand.
CTGCAAGATGGGTGCCGCGTTTGCTCTCAATTGACACATAAACGTAATTGTGTGACAACTTCAAAGGATTGTTTGGAGTTGTTTAATTGGGCTACGAATTGCTACCTCATCCGCTATATTATATTCTCCGGATTTAGGCCCCAGTGACTATTTCCTATTTCCAAACCTAGAGTAATGGCTCGGTGGAAAGAGATTTAGCTAAAACGATGAAATTTTTGATCACACAAATGCCTATTTTATGGACCTCGTAAAATCCTATTTTTGGAATGGATACACAAATTGCAGAAACGTTGGACTAAGTGTATTGAGCTAAAAGAAAATTATGTTGAAAAAAATTTTTTTTTTTGCAAAAAAAAACTGTGTTTCATTCAAAAAGCCACGGACTTATTGATCCGCCCTCGTACATTTAAAACAAAAAATACTATCTAGATAAAAAAATTTTCTTAAAAAAGTTATATTTTCTTAAAGATCCATTTAAATTATCGTATTTTTCAACGGGCGCCTTAGGCGTGTTGGAACTAACTAATACTTACATGTTTCAAAAGAAGTCATCCGATGTTGTTTGGCTCTCATTTTTTTTCTAAATGAAAAACTTCGATTCTGTTTTTTGATTATGTTTATTTTAACCTTTAGAATTTTGTTGGTTAAGTTGAGCAGATGATATCGGTTAAATGGGCGCCGTCACAATTGATTACCATACGGGCTCGTTTTACGGCATTTTTCATCACTTCGTCGAGAACTTCGGGCGAAAGGTTCTCGCACTCGTGTCGAATGTTGACCTTGAGGGCCTCCAGGGTCTCGGGCGTGTTCACGTAAACACGGGACTTCAAAGAACTCCACAAAAAAGTCTGGAACGGTTAAATCGGGCGATCTTGCGGGCCAGTGCAAATCGCCAAAACGAGAGGTGAGGCGACCCGGGAACGCCGCTTTCAGAATATCGGTTGTGGCTCGCACAGTGTGTGCCGTTGCTCCGTCCTGTTGGAACCACATGTCCTCCAGTCCTAATTCGTCGAATTGCGGCAGAAAAAACTCGGTTAACATGGCCCTATAGCGCGCACCGTCCACTGTTGTCGTTTGACCAGCGGCGTTCTCGAAAAAAAAAATGGCCCGATGACTTCTCCAGCGTGAACAGCGCACCATGCAGTCACTTTGAGCGGGTGTAATGGCTCCTCGTGCATCACTCGTATATTTTCGGTGCACCAGAAGCGATAGTTTTGCTTGTTCACGTACCCGCTGAGGTGGAAATGAGGCTCATCGCTCATTATGATTTTGGTGGAAAAATCGTCCATGAGATTGAGGATGGCTTGGGGGTAGGTTAGACGCCTTTGGCGGTCGACAGGCTGGACTTTGTATGGGAACATGCGCAGGTCTTTGACCAAAATTGGCCATAGGGACGACCGGCTGATGGCTAATTGCGAGGCACGACATCTGGTTGATGTTTCCGGCGACAGCTCGACATCCTCGGCAACAGCGGCGATATTCTCGGCAGAATGGGCGCTCCGGGGCCGGGCACTCCTGGCAACGTCTCGTGTGGTCCCATACTCTTTAAGGTTAGTGGCCAAAAGACGCAGTGTTTAGTCCACAAATGTCAAAACAGATTTGACATTAGCGGCCATTTGAGGCCAAATAAGAGCATTTTCCAATAGGTTGGTCACTTTTGAAACACCCTGTATATAGCGAAAGGAACTTCGATCCAACCGGGTGTCCCCTGACACCTCATTTACTTTTTATTTGCAAAATTCTATGGTGATTTCGTTTCTAAAAAATAATTTTCCCTTGTATGAAAGCGATATTTGAAAAATGTTGCCATCGGCCCCTCAAAGTTGTGCCTTTTTTGGGGTGAGCATGTTTGATTTACCTCGCTTATCTAAATTATTCGACCAGTATACATGGAGACCATTTTAAGCGACTCCTCATACAAATTGGTCGACAAAGTACCAATACAATTGGGATATTTTGTTATTCCCGCTAAACTAATGTTTAGACCACTTTGCTTGAGAAGGTAAGCGATTTTAAATGAATCCGCTTACAATCGCATAGTGCCCCACACAAAAGGTACACAAATTAGCTTAGCAAGGAAAAAGAACACATACAAAATGACAGAATGTCAGCCATTTTATCGGGACTCGCTGAGAGGGCTGAAAATGCAAAATTTTTGACTTTTTGAGTGCAACATTCTCAGAAACGAACACAAAACCTTGAAGTAGGGTTGCACTTTATTCACAAACGAATACAAAAAGGCACTTTTAGACCAAACGGCAGAAAACATGTTGAATTCTTTCTCAGAAACGAAATCTCCATTAAGTTTAGCTATTTTTTTAATTTTAAAACTACCTATTCCCCATTACCCTGTGGGTAATGACTAATCGTTATAGGTAATCCCCCATTGTCGTGGGTAGCTACCCATTATTTTCCACCAATATACTGTGGGTAAAAGTTCATTACCCAGTCCCCACGGCGATGTGTATGGGTTAGTTTTGGGGGGTGGGGGAACTCTGCAATTAAGTAATCTAGGACCAGAAGCGATTACCTCAAAAATGCTTATAGCTACATTTGATTACATTTTGCATAAATTTTTTTCTGCGGAAATACTGAAAGAAGAAATTCCTCTGTATTGCCTCCATATTATTATTGATGGGGTTGACTTGGAACAATTTAATTTAAAACCAATATTTTACATTAATAAGTTAAAGGACACCAATCACAATTTTTATGTATAAGACCCCACTTTCAATCCAAATATACTAATGACACAGTCAACTTAAATCATCGACTAATACACTCTTTGACATAGCAAAAACAGGTCGTTACACATTAATTTCTGATAAATTTCCCTAATGTGTTAAACATTTCGATATCTTCACTCGGTAAAATATATCCCCTCTTAATCTTAATAATAATAAAATCTTATAAAAGTGAGACTTTTACGACCATAATTATCCATATTTTCATTAAATTCCACACAGATGTGTAACACCAAGATTAATGCCGTCGTTGATATCCCCCTTTCCATCAGTGGATGACCATGCATATGGCGCACAATGTGAGTTAATGAATTCATTTCATTAATCAAAATGACCCAAACATAATCGGATGCTCCAGACGCACTTTTTTCATCTCCTTTCCACCCCTGGACAACGGGTGCTACCATAAACGCACTAAATAAGTTATTAAAGATCACTCATCCATCCACCACAATTCGTCTTTAAGATAAAACACATAAAATGCGAATTAGGAACAACAAAAGCAAAATGTAATTAAGTATAGACGATAAGAGCAACAAGAGAATAAAACATGTGAACAGGCCAAAAGATGCCCCCTCGAGTGAACTTCTGGTCATAATTTAATGGGTTTGTTCCGCTTCGTTTTAATTCCATAATGAGAGAATGTATTTAAGATATTCTGACGATAAATGCTTTACATATGTATTTGGCTTAAAAAATAAATAACATTAGAATGTCAACAAAGAGTTTGTGGTGGATATTGTAGCTTGTTTGCCTAATGGTACAAGGGCGATCACAAACCTAGCCGACCTGACGTATAGATGTTGCCAGTAGTTTAAAAATATATTTTGCTGAAAAGTGGCAACCTTATAAAACATATGTTTTAAGTTTCAAGGTGAAACGTTGTTTAGTATATTTATTTGACCCATCAAAAGTAAACGATCTCAGTGAATTTGTAAACATGGAAACAATTGGTCACCGTTATTTAATTCAATATTTCCATTTGAAACGTCCAAACAATTTTAAAGCCGAGCTAAATTCTACTATGGGGGAGTCTGCTCCTTCGATTACGACTGTAAACTATTAGGTAGCAAAGCTTAAACGAGGCCGTACGAGCTGCCAAGACGAACACCGTAGTTGTCGACCAATTGAGGTGTCCACGCCAGATATGGTCGGCTTAAGGTGTGTGAGCTAGCTGAAATGATAGGCATTTCAAAAAGTGCTATACATCGCATTATGACCGAAGATTTGAAGATGAGAAATCTGTGCGCAAGATGGGTGCCGCGCTTGCTTCCAATAGAGCAAAAACAGCGTCGTGAAGATGTTTCAGTAGAGTGTTTGGCGATGTTTCACGGCAATAAAGCCGAATTTTTGCGTTTCCATGGATGAGACATGGGTCTACCACTTCACACCTGGGACAAAGGGAGAGTGGACTCGAATGATAATATCGCGTCCAATGAAGGCGAAGGCGGTTCCATCTGCAGGCAAGGTCATGGCGTCTGTGTTTTGGGATCCGCATGGAATACCTTTTATTGATAATCTTCAGAAAGGAAAAACCACCATCGGCGAATATTATGCTAAAGTGTTTAAGTGATGAAATTGTGAAAAAATACCGCATTTGTCAAAAGAGAAAGTGTTGTTTGATCAAGACAAATGATCCAGTTCACCCATTGCACTATTGCGATGGCCAACATTAATGAATTAAAGTTCGAATTGCTTCATCACGATTTAACTCCCTCGGACTATTTTCTATTTCCAAACATGCAAAAAAAAAATGGCTCGGTGGTAAAAGATTTGCCAACAATGAACAGATGGAGTCGGCGGTTGATGGCTATTTTTAAGAGTTTGATAGTATCGAAGCTATTGAATATCGCTGGAAAAAGTGTATCGAGGTAAAAGGAGATTATGTTGAAAAATAAAGAAAAATTTTCCCAACTTTCTTGAGTCTTCTTTGTTAGGACGGCTAGGTTTTCCACCGCCCTCGTATTTACCCCCAAAAGTATGCTGTTATTGGGAGTTGAAAAGCTACATCATTCCAACTCACCACGAATGTTTGATTATAGTTGCAAGTACTGTCTGAAACAATCAAGAACTGATGGCATCTCACCACTAATCATTAAATCGATATGAATTTTTCGAGAACAGTACTACGAGACGGTTCTGGAATAGGCTGTAGTGGGATATGTATCGAAACTGAGGTCAGTCTCATCTCAAAAGTGTAAGGGTAAGATTTTTTTTAAAGATACACATCGTCGGCCATAGTGGTATTGAGTAATGACTTAAAAAGATCCTGGTTTTATTAACGGGAAATAAAACAGCGCTAAAAAGGACAATTAGAAAATTATGAATTATTCATAAAAATTTATGAACATCTGGTAATGGATGTCTCTCATATTTAGAATTCTTGTGTAGGTCGAGTTCTTGTAAATCAAAATACAGTGGGATATAAAATCTTATATAAAAACGTATTTTTATCTTGTTTTGGATTGACTTGGTAATTGGCTACTTAGAGCCTATATGACCTTAAACTACACAGGTGTGCATGAAAATCGGTCCTGACAACATTCCTGCTGATTTTTACCTAAAATTACCTCCGGAATCCGAATATAACCCCCACTTTCCCATAGGTTTGGGGGGATCCCCCCCAATTGGTATACCTTTTTAATTTTACATTCATTCTAAGGATATTTTTGTAATTGATTAAGAGACCTACACCACAGGAAATCAGCCAAAGATCTACAATAAGTTGGTTATTGTCTAAAAGTTGATTACAAATTACAAGTCTGAATAAATATTTAAAACAAATTGTGATTAAGTTTTCTATAAACCATTAAATTTTTTAATTGTTTCAATTTAATTATTTGTCAAAATTAAGTGTAATATTTGATTAACTGTTTATTAAACTCCATTAAATAATTTGTCATACCATGCGAACAAAATTAACTAAATATTTAATTGGAACTACAATTATATGGGTTTGAATTATCCCCCATGAACCTATTAATTATTCGGTCAATATAATATTTGGTTTATTGAATTTTCCATAATTAATGTCTTACAATTTATTTAATTGTTACCATCAATTTCTTTCTCGGTGCAAAATCAAACAATTTAATTGATACGGCGAATTTTTTAATTGAAATCGATTTTAGTTGTTTTAGTTTTTTTTTTAGGTAGTGAGTGATTCTGTGCTTTCGAGTTGCTTAAATTCTACGGTAGAAATTTTTTCGCTTCGGATTTTGTCAAGTTAATTACAGTACGAGTGTGTGAGATGTGTTAAGAAAATATTGTGATTAACATCGAATATTATTTTAATGTTAAACTATATAGAGGGCGGACCAATAAGTCCGTGACTTTTTGAGTGAAACACAGTTTTTTTTGCAAAAAAAAAATATTTTTCAACATAATCTCCTTTTAGCTCAATACACTTAGTCCAACGTTTCACCAATTTTTGTAGCCCTTCCAAAAAATAGGATTTTTCGACGTCCATAATATAGGCATTTGTTTGATCAATAATTTCATTGTTGGAGCTAAATCTCTTTCCACCGAGCCATTTCTCTAGGTTTGGAAATAGGAAATAGTCACTGGTGCCTAAATCCGGAGAATATGGCGGATGAGGTACCAATTCGTGGCCCAATTCATGAAATTTTGCCATTGAGACTACACACAATTGAGAGCAAACGCTGCACCCATATTGGAGACAGCTTTCTTAAACCCAACTGATCATTTAAAATCGAAACCACAGTGCCATATGAATTGACTATGGCACCAACAATCTCACGCACTTTTACTCTTCGATCACGCCCAATTCATGGAATTTTGCCATTGAGACTACACACGTGTGCACCCGTTCGTTTATGGTCAATTGAGAGCAAACGCGGCACCCATCTTGGAGACAGCTTTCTTAAACCCAACTGATCATTTAAAATCGAAACCACACTGCCATATGAATTGACTATGGCACCAACAATCTCACGCACTTTTACTCTTCGATCGGCCAATACCATATCGTGGATTTTTTCGACATTTTCGGGTGTATTGATCTCAATTGGCCGTCTAGAACGTTCAGTGTCATTTGTACTTGTGCGGCCACAACGAAAGTCAGTAAACCACTTTTTTACCATTGAAATCGATGGTACAAAGTCCCTATAGTATTTATCAGGCTTTTCCCTGGTTTGATTGACTGCTTTTTTTCGCAAAAAATAATGTTTTATGAGCACTCGAAATTCTCTTTTTCCATTTTTAAAAAAATGCATGAGGTTGTATGTTTTGAACAGCTGTCGAACGCAAAGTAAATGACGGAACTTGCTGAAAATTTGACAGTAGTCTATTAACAGGTGGTACTTGATGGGAGCACTGTTGCATTTCATATAACTACCTGGGAAGTCCTCTAGTATTTGAATATTTATATTTTATAATTGCCTGGCAATCATTGATTTCTGTGTTTATTATACGCACTTATATGATTGACAATGAGCAAGATTCAGGATACCTTCGGGACTTGTCTTGAAACACGGACCAAGGAGTCTAACATATTTGCAAGTTATTGGGAATTAACACAATTCACAATCAACATAAAAAACCCACTAGTTTTATAAAATTATCTTTACAAAACATTTGAAAATTTTCCAAGAAAAAGAAAACAAAATGAAAATAATGAAAATAGAAATAATGTAATGAAAAGAAAATAATGAATTATTCATAAGCATTTATGAATATCTGGTAATGGATGTCTCTCATATTTCTTGTAAATCCAAATACAGTGGGATATAAAATCTTATATAAAAACTTATTTTTATCTCGTTTCGGATTGGAAATGGCTACTTAGAGCCTATATGACCTTAAACTACTCTGGTGTGCATGAAAAAACAGCCCTGACAACATTCCTGTTAATTCTTACCTAAAATTAACTCCTGAATCCGAATATAAACCCCACTTTCCCCCATCAACCACCGTTTTTTGCGATCTCCCCTATTGCTATATACATTTCCAATCATTTAATGGTAATATATTTGAAGAATGAAAATGCTTATATTAGGTTTTACATTTTTTCTGAGGATATTTTCGTATTCGATTAAGGAAACTACACCATAGCAAATCGTTGAAAGATTTACAATAAGTCCATCATTTACAATATCGTTCTGAAAGTTGATTTCAAATTACAAGTGTGAATAAATAAGTAAAAAAAATTTTGTTTCAGTTTCTAAGAATCAATTAATTTTTTAATAGTTTTAATTACATTATTTATCAAAATTAAGTGCAATATTTGGTTAACTGTTTAATAAACTCAATTAAATAATTTGTAATTCCACATTAACTAAATATTTAGTTGGAACAACAATTATATGTGCTTGAATTATCCCCCATGACTCAATTACTTAATTAGTTAATATAATATTTGGTTCCTTGAATTTTACTCAATTAATGTATTACAATTTATTTAATTAATACAAACAATTTCTTTATCGGTTCCAAATCAAACAAAAATTTAAATGATAAAGCGAATTGGTTAATTGAACCGTAGTGGCTTAACGGGCTAGAAGCTGCTGAAGATGATGCTTCCTTCACAAGCATCGAAACTATCGTCCTGCGAATGTGAGTTCGAATCCCACCCGTGGCATTTACATTTTTTTCACTAACCGGAGAAAACATGATCTCTTAGTCTTAAAGAAAACTACAACTTTAAAAATAACTCGAATTGACTAAACTAAACCTGAAACCTCAACTAATGCTGAAATCGATTTTATTTTTTTTTCTGTGTAGGCATTAGTGATTCTGTGCTTCCAAGTTGTTTAAATTGTACGATAGAAATTTGTTTACTCCGGCTTCTGTCAAGTTAATTACAATACGTGAGTGTGAGATGTGATTTATATCGAATATTATTTTAATGTTCAACTATATTAGGCTACGCAACTGTAAAAATCGACCCTATAGCTTCTTCAATGTTTGTGGAGAATTGACTTTAAAGGCTCTTATAACTGCTTAGAACAGTAGCTTGGACATATGGCAGAATGGAGCTCGTAAATCAATGTCATTTGCTGTGCCCATAGTTGGCGCAAACTTCGCTGTCATCACACCTTTGTACGACTTACACCGTCGAGGTCTCCAGCAATTCTGTATCCTAATATTCCTTCAGCTCTGTAACCTGTTCATCACCCGGTCCCAGTGACCCAAAAATATAGATATGTCCCATACCCCATGCGTAAATGGGTTACCCACGTTAACGAACCCTGCCACATACATTGCTGAGCATGTCGATGTCGTCGTCCTTCAATTTCCGGCTTTACACATCGAAGCAAGCAGAATGATCGTAAGATTTCTTTAAAATTGTTCTCTTCGAATGAATGAAACCGCTTCTCTTTAGTATTTCTCTATGAATGAAATAACTGATCGATGTCCTAGTTGCAATAGAGTAACATATAAAGAGTGTGAATGAGTGTTTCAGTTCTACAAAATTTTCATCGAAAGTCATGGGCAGTTTTGATACAGTTTGCATTTATGCTAGAATTTGGATGTAATACAAATAAAAAAAAATAAAATTTTTGTGATTCTCAAATCGAAACTCATATATTGCGGAAAACTCATAAGTATTAATAAAATCAAATTCAAAATCAGTTGTTGTAATTCACCTATCGCCCATTCTCCTTCACATTCTACCCTGTATCATATTTTCAACTAGGAGGTGATCAGCTGTTTCATCGACACCCCTATCTGTGCATATTACTCTATGGAATTTCCATGGTAAAACCCAATGGGCAGAAGCACTAGCTGATTTGAACTTTTTTTCTGGATGAATATATGTGGGGTTTTCTCTTACGTCAAAGTTTTTTTTACGTTTGTTTATCTGCAACACCCGTTCGCCCACAACTGCTGTTTTTGAAATATTTTCTCTGTAAAAATCACATAGAAACGTTTTAATCATAGAGTAATGACGTATAGAGCTGCTATTGTTCTCATCTCACATTTCCCTTCACATTCACACTATTCGTAGTGCGGTTGGTGTGATAGAGAGTTATTTGACGTAAATTGGCTTACACCAGGTGGAATTATAGAAATCTTTGACTTAAAATTTTCATGATGCTAAACTAGAAATATAAACGTATTTTGGACTTTTATGTTATATTTTATTGTTTGTATATATTTGTGGTGTATTTACACAAATATTTTAACACACAAATCGAAATGCCGTTGCTGATTTATTGTTGAATGGTTTCAGTCATTGTCTCTATCTGGTATTATTAAAGCAATAATTTCCAACATCCAACCGCCCATTGGCAACACACCAAATGTCATCAAAATACTGAGAGAGTTGTCGTCTCTATACGTCATTACTCTACGGTTTTAATTTTCACACTTTCAAAACATAGAGTTATTAATATAAGTATCCAGAGTAAAAATTTCTCTCAGTAAATTTATGACATGTGGCTCGGTTCCATATGGACGTTATATGTTGAAAGTATTGCTTTAATAATAACAGATAGAGGCATTAGTGCAAAACAACCAACAAGAAAACAACAACGGCATTTCCACTGCGGTGTGTATTTACACAAGTCACTAACCGAAGACATTTATTGATTGTGTGCAGAGTGATTGTTGTCGCTACTTACACATTGCTTTCCTACTTACACGCACTGATGCAGAAGTTTTTGAAAGTTCTATTTATAACGGGTCCGCCAAATAACTTTTTTTTTTGAAAATGCTATAAAAAAAACTACTGAATATTTTCTCAAATTTCTTTTTTTATTTGAAAGTACAATCCTTCCGGTTAATAATGGAAAATAATTTCATTCAAATGGCGGCATCGGCTGGCCATGCAGTAGCCTACACGATCGGTCCAATATTTAAGCACATTATCGATTGTGTGCTGCTGTATTTCACCAATGGCTTCACGAATATTGTCCTTTAAAGCGTCAACAAAAACAAGCAAAATTGTCGCATTTGGGGCACAGAAAACCCGCACGCATACATTGAAAAGCCGATGAACCCAAAACGAGTCACTGTTTGGTGCGGATTTTGGTCCAGAGGCATAATTGGGCCATTTTTCTTCGAAAATGAGCAAGGAGTGACCGTTACAGTCTATGGCGATCGTTATCGGGCCATGTTGAACGAATTGTTGTTCACAAAAATTGAAGAGGGGAATATTGGCAACATTTGGTTTCAACAGGACGGCGCTACGTGCCACACAGCCGAAGCTACACTCGATGTTTTGCGCCCTGTTTTTGAAGATCGCATTATCAGCCGCAGAGGTGATGTCGTTTGGCCACCTCGGAGCTGCGATTTGACACCGTTGGACTATTATTTGTGGGGTGCCCTCAAAGACAAGTGTTACGCCGACAAGCCAGAGACAATTGACGCTTTAAAGGACAATATTCGTGAAGCCATTGGTGAAATAGAGCTGCACCCAATCGATAATGTGCTTAAAAATTGGACCGATCGTGTAGGCTACTGCATGGCCAGCCGAGGCCGCCATTTGAATGAAATTATTTTCCATTATTAACCGGAAGGATTGTACTTTCAAATAAAAAAAGAAATTTGAGAAAATATTCAGTAGTTTTTTTTTATAGCATTTTCAAAAAAAAAAAGTTATTTGGCGGACCCGTTAGAACGAACTATTCTAATTGTAGTTGTCTCGATCTGTTTTGGTTTGGCCCTACCCTTTGGTTCAAATTTAGTTGTTTTGGTAGGGCCAAACCAAAACAGAACGAGACAATTACAATTAGAATAGTTCGTTCTATAAATAGAACTTTCAAAAACTTCTGCATCAGTGCGTGTAAGTAGGAAAGCAATGTGTAAGTAGCGACAACAATCACTCTGCACACAATCAATAAATGTCTTCGGTTAGTGACTTGTGTAAATACACACCGCAGTGGCTTAACGGGCTAGACGCTGCTGAAGATGATGCTTCATAAACATCGAAACGATCGTCCAGCGAATGTGAGTTCGAATCCCATCCGCGGCATTTACATTTTTTTCCCTAACCGGAGAAAACATGATCTCTTACAGCCTTAAATGAAATTACAACTTTAAACATAACGAGGATCTAAAACAACTCAATTTGAAGCAACGGCATTTCGTTCTATGTATAAAAAAATAAAATGTATATAACAATAAAAGATAACAACAATGTCCAAAAAACGTTTAAATTTCGCAGTTCTCAACCAAAACGACATGAACAATTTATGTCAACAGTTTTTGTAACTCCACTTGGTGTAAGCCGAACAGCTCTCTATCACACCGACCTCACCACGAAGAGTGTGAAACGAAACGTCTGTGTCAAATAAAACACAATCATTTTTCTAAATGGACTTCTTTCAATTTTGTTTACATTTTCATTATTTTTCTATCAGATGGTTTGACACAATACAGATACTGAGCTAAAACAAAATGCTTGTTGTTCCTGCCTTGTTGTATTTGTTGTCGTACAGCATTTACCATTATATTTGTACCCTGGAAATTACCCTATTTTAAAATGTAAAATCTAGTTTTCCCATTTTTTTAATTGAAATTGTTAAGCCGAGTTTGATTTAATCGCTAATAGTTTTTCCTATATTTTTCTCATTACTGGTCCGAACTTTTTTGCTCTTTTAATAAAAAAAAATGTTTTTACTTTTGTGGTGGTGTTTTTCCCGTGGCCTTTCATCGCAAGTTTTTCAATTCAATTTAATTTTAGTTCTCATAATGTTTTTATTAACGCGTCTGTCTATCAGCAATTTGGCTAATTGTCAAAAAAAAGTTTTTGTTCGTTGGAAAAAATAATTCCAAAACCAAAAAAGCATCAAATCCACATAAATTTATTGGAACAAGCAAACAAACCAAAAAGTACGATTTTTTTGGCTCCATCGATTGACTCACGGCCACTGGGAATCTAAGTCACCGGCAGAGGAGACATTACACACACAAGACAGTGCGATAAAAATAATGGATGTCGGTAGGTTAGGTTACCAAACATTATGGATAAAGACGATGAATGATTTAAATTTGCTCCAAGGATTTGTTTAATTTGTGCGATGGCACGCCAATACGGTGACGGTCATGGTGGTGGTGCTGGTGACCCATTTTTCAATGGCACTACTGGCATTTACATTGAAATTTATGCCGGGGTTGGCAAGCACTTGTTATGGTGAATTCATAAATCTTTGCCCTTAATCGAATTCGATCCAATAATCAGAAAACAAATAACACAAAGAAGACAAAAATCACATCAAATTATTTCCAAATAAATTGTCAATGAAATTTTATTATTCCGGCTAATGTTGCCCAACAAATAACAGAAGTAGTTTAAACTTTTGTCATGGCATAATATAAATTATCCAATCATTTGATAGTGACAAATGATAAGCTTGCTCTGCTATGTGACTTTAGGTTTCGGCCCCCACTTCCACCGCCATTTGAACATATTGTGGAACATGTAAATAGGATGTAATTGCTGGTGTTGATTGTTATGGCAATTGGGGAAGGAATGGAAGGATATGTTGATCTGGTGTTTGCGTAAAATTATTTTATGGTACAACTGTAATTGAATGTTGAATGGCTATAGTACAAAATAAGGAGGTGGGGGGCAGGGTAATATTTAAAAACTGTTTCCTTAGTAACGCCAATGATTTATTTAATGTACAATGTAAATTTTTGTAGCTGAAATACATTTTAAAAGGCGGCGCACAGTGGTTCAGACAGATTTTCATTGGGCAAAATTCAATAACTTTTCATCTACACCATTTCCAATTGAAATTTGAAAAATATCAATTTAATGTTTAATGATATTTGCAAATTATATTTGAAATACGTTGAATACGAGGGCGGATCAATAAGTCCGTAACTTTTCCAACTTCCTTCGTAGTTATATGAAATGCAACCCTGCTCCCATCAAGTACCACCTGTTAATAGACTACTGTCAAATTTTGAGCAAGTTCCATCATTTACTTTGCGTTTGACAGCTGTTCAAAACATACAACCTCATGAATTTTTTTTAAAAATGCAAAAAAAGTGAATTTCGAGTGCGCATTAAACATTATTTTTTTCGATAAAAAACCATCAATCAAACCAAGGAAAAGCTTGATAAATACTATTGGGACTCTGCACTATCGATTTCAATGGTAAAATTGTGGTTTACTGACTTTCGTTGTGGTCGCACAAGTACAAAAGACGCTGAACGTTCTGGACGGCCAATTGAGGTCAATACACTCGAAAATGACGAAAAAATCCACGATATGTTGTTGGCCGATCGAAGAGTAAAAGTACGTGAGATTGTTGATGACAGAGGAATTTCAGATTGCAGTGTGGTTTCGATTTTGAATGATCAGTTGGCTTTAAGAAAGCTGTCTGCAAGATGGGTGCCGCGTTTGCTCTCAATTGACCATAAACGTAATCGTGTGACATCTTCAAAGGATTGTTTGGAGTTGTTTAATTGGGCTACGAATTGATACCTCATCCGCCATATTTTCCGGTTTTAGCCCCAAGTGAGTATTTCCTATTGCCAAACCTAAAGAAATGATTCGGTGGAAATAGATTCAGCTCCAACTATGAAATTATTGATCATAAACTCCTATTTTTGGGAAGGGATACAAAAATTAGAGAAACGTTGGACTAATGTATTTCATTTAAAAAGTCCCGGACTTATTGATCCGCCCTCGTACGTTGATTTCTATTTGTAATTTGAAAAACATCAATTGAAATTTACAAAACATCAATTTAAATTTAAAAGACGTGAATTGAAATTTAAAACACATCAATTGAAATTTAAAATTCGTCAATTGAAATTTGAAAATTATTAACCAATTTCATGTATATTAGGTTTATAAGTTCAATTGTTGTCCTTTACAATTCAATTGATGTATTTTAAATTTAAATTGATGTGTTTTAATTTTCAATTGATGTATTTCAAAACTCAAATAGAATTTTCAAATTTCAATTGATGTATTTTAAATTTCAAATACAATTTTTAAATTTCACTTGATTTTTTTGGAATCAAGCCCCTTATCTTAATGAAAAAAAATTTAAACAACTTTTGTTTTAGCACTATTATGCTACAACCCACTATTATCAACTATATTGTTTACTTTTGTTTTGGTTTGTGTATAGACTATCTAGATGTCTCACATATGTTGGGAAATTTCTTGTTTAATGGGAAGTTTTCCAGGTGGAGCCTGTAACCAATATTTAGTATATATTGTAGTTTTGAACCGAATAAAAAATAAATTCAGAAAAGCCAAAGTGCAAGAAGTTGAAAAAATACCATTTTCTTAAATAATTGCGTTTCTTAAAAAAGTAAATTTTTAAAAAAAAAATACCCACTCATATTCTTAAACAAAGTACATTTAAAAAAAATAGCTTATCTTAAAGAAGTACTTTTGATTAAAAAAAAGTAAATTTTCTTACAAAAAAGTACTTATTCTTAAAAAAGTATTTTTTTTTAAAATATGTAAGTACATTTTCTTAAACAAGTACATTTTCTAACAACAAATTACCTTTTCTTAAAAAACTACCTTTTATTTAAAGAGTCCGAAACTAACTTTTCTTGTAATGTACCTTTTTTTTAAAAAAGGACCAGTTCTACAAAAAAATTAACAATTCTTAAAAACACATCTTCTTAAAAAAAAAACACCTTTTCTTAAACAAATACCTTTTTCCTACAAAAATTCCTCTTCTTAAAAGTACCTTTTCTTAAAAATAAAATAATACATTTTCTTGTATTTTATTGAGATAAGTGCCTTTCTGAAAAGATGTACATTTTCTTAAAAAAATAAGGTTTTCCTAAAAAGAGTGCTACTTCTTTAAAAAGTATCTGTTCTTAATAAAAGTACTTCTTTGTAAACAAAAATGCATACTCTTATGGCTTTTACTTACAGAAAGTACTACTTCTTAAAAATAGTTCCTTTTCTTAAAACAAACATTAGTTTGTAATAAAAGAAGTACATTTCATTAAAAAATGAACTTTTCGGGGAAATATAATACGTATTCTTACAAAAAGGACCTAAAAAATATATATTTTTTTTTAAAAAAATACATTCTATAAAAAAAATTCTTAAAAATTTTTTATCATTTTACAAAAAGTATCTTTTCTTAAAGATCCATTTAAATTATTGTATTTTTCAACGGGCGCCTTAGGCGTGTTGGTCAGGGGTGTCCCCTGACATCTCATGTGATTTTTTTAAATTTCAATTGTAAATGGTGTAAATTTCATTCATGTGTTTTAAATTTCAATTGATTTCTTTTACATTTGAAGTGATATCTTTTAAATTTCAATTGGTGTTTTTAAATTTCGATTGATGTATTTCAATTTTTAAATAGAAATTTGAAATTCGGATTGATGTTTTTTAAATTTTGAATATAATTGCTTTAATTCCAATTGGCATTTTTCAAAATTAAATTGATATTTTTGAAATTTTAATTGGGAATGGTGTAGCCTTGAGCGCTAAGGCGCGGATGAGAAAAGTCACATATTTCGAATCAATCGTCCGCCAACGTGAATTCAAATCCTAGTTCCGACGTGTTACATTTTTCTAATTGCAGAACACGCTTGCACCGGAATTCTGTAACTTTTTATCGATGAAAATCGGTAATCAAATTGTCAAATTTTATCCCCAATTTTTTCTATTTAACGATCGATTTTTTCGTTAAAAAGTTACTGAATTCCCGTGTTGATCTGGGGGCAAATCATCTCTCTTGACATCGAGTTCACATGCATGTAGAGACAATTTTCGACAGCTGGAATTTTTTGAATCAGGCTAGTCGATCGTAATTTATAGTGCCTAGTACTATTTTTTACATTACTGGAAACATATGGAAATATGGAACACAAAACGAAAAAGGAAAACAAAATAAATAAAACGAGTTAAAATGTAAAGTTTGTTGTGAAAATACAGAAAACTTTTCATTAAAATGGATCCAAGTGTTTTTTGATACATATTTCTCACCTTCGGAATAGGAAGATAAGTTAAATATTGCTATTATTAGATTAAGTATTCGGGACAAAAACAACGAAATTACAAAGTTTGACAATTGTTCATAATGCACACAAAAGAAACATTTTTTCGTTTCACAAATTATAAATTCACAATAAATTAAATTTAAAATTTGTATTCTATTATTAATTTTAAATTTGAGTTCTATAACAAAAAAAGACCGTCGATTTTACGAATTGTTTTATCAATAGAGAGCTACCGTACAGATTCATCATCTCTTACTTTGAGGCGATAAATATATACGTTATCTTATTTCCGATGAAGCAATTCGTCAAAGTGACAAAGCCTATTCTAAATATATAAATTTAAAATTTAATTTAAATCGAAATATCAGAAAAAAAATTTTGAATAAAATTTCCAACTTTGCATATATTTTTTTTTAATTTTATTATGATTTTCATTTGAAAATTTCAGAATTAAGTTATTTAACAAAACTTTAATTTTAATGCCATAAATAACAATAAATTAAATTTCAAATTTGTATTATATTATTAATTTTACATTCGAGTTCTAGAACAAATTTTAACAAATTATAACAAAGATTTTACCAATAGTTTTATCTATAGTTAACGCACAGATTCATCATCGCTCCGTCGATATTCATTGCAGCAATGAAAAGTTTCGCAAATACGACGATTTTGTCGATCCTGCAATTAATACTTACGTTAACGCGATGAATTCATACGTTAGCCCATTTTCGATAAAACTATTCGTCAAAGTGACAAAGTTTTCTTTCAATTTATACAATTTTACAATTTAAATCGAAATATCCATACAAATTTTGAATACAATTTTCGACGAAATTTTTTTTAAATTTTAGTATAATTTTTAATTTAAAATTTCAGTACTAAGTTATATAACGAAATTTAAATTTTGATTATCATAAACAATAATAAATAAAATTTGAAATTTGTGTTCTATAACATTTCATTCATTGTAGCAATGAAAAGTTGCGTAAATCCCACAATTTTGTCTTTTGTGCTCATTTTCGATGAAAATATTTGTCAAAGTGAGAAAGCTGTTTTTAGTGGATAAATTCCAATTTTCATTTTAAATCGATTTACCCAAAAAAATTTAAATACAATTTTCAACTTTGCGTATTATTTTTTTATTGTGGTATAATTTTCAATTAGAAATTTCAGAATTAAATTCTTTAGTGAATTTTAAATTTAAATTCAGTTAATAATTTGAAACTTGAGTGATATAACAAATTTTATGAAATTCAAAAAAGCGATAAAAGCGAAAACATTAAAAATTATCGGCGTGATCGCAAAAGTCACATTTACTTCACTTGCCATTTTAGACATCACATAATAATAGTACGTGCCATAAGATTTTCGTCAATATTTGTATAAAACTTTTGTTCAGTTTAATTAATAAAAAAAGCCGTTTCCCATTACATCCCATGATGGGGTTGGGGAGAGCTTCTTACAACCGGTGAGCTGTGTGCTTTCTAATGTTTCACTTACTGTGTAATTAATAAGTTTGATTAATATTTTAACAAAAACCATTCGTTAAGTTGTTAATTTTTTCAAGTGATGATGTCAAAAAATTCCGTGAACGTTAAAGTGACTTACATGATCAGGCCTCATAGTTTAATATTTACACGCTGAAAAGTCTGTGTTTTGCTGTTGTTTAGATGCAACTATATATATAGCTAGTCGCAAGCAGAGTATACTTGTGTACAAACACATAATGTTTGCAATTCAATATTACATGTTTATAATATAAGTTGTTGTGACCCAACTGTGGCTTTGTTTGTTGAAAACTGCTGAACACAACAACAACATAGAACACAACGTGACAACATAGAACCAAAAAAACAGCAGACTTCAATTCATGAAACCATTGCTTGCAAAGATATATGTACATGTTTCCTGCAATATGTTGCTGGGGCCGTTTTTTCAGCGTGTATATGTATGTGATTTACAATTTGAATATGCATTTCAAATTTTATTAGATGTTTAATTGTTGCAACAAATTTAAAATTTTAACACAATCTAGAAAATTTGCAAACTTAATATCTCAACAAATCATTAAATCTGGTATCTTTGTGGGGCGACACTGTATTTTTATGGGACAATAATATTTAAGACGTAAATGCATAATGACGTTCATTTGTTTAACTTTCATTTCCTGAATGGTAAATTGATGTCTGAAAGCCTGAAATTGTTCAGAGAATTCTAAATATAAGTCACCTGCCTTTAAGGCTCAGATGAATTTGGGTCAAGTATAAAAGCTCACGCAAATTCATGATGATTTGATTCTTAAACAAAAAGCAGCTAAAGAATCACATTTTTATATTTCTTTCACATTTTCCAGGTTATAGCAAATGCTCTCAGAAGTTAGCGGTAGGAATATTATCGAGTTTTTCTGCAGACAACAGTAACAGTGGATGGAATCAAAATTAACACACTAACCAAGAAGAAGAAAAACACTTGGAAAGACGAAACGTTTAACCCCCAATGGATAACTGAACTAACAACTACAAAACGCCACTATAGTCTAACAAGATGCATACAAAATCGAAAATATTGAAAGCTGCTGCAAATTTTTACATTCCATATTACGGTGATGTGAACTTTGGAACGACTACTTTGGGAACCGATTGGAATAATCTGCATTATAGAAATGTGAACACAAGAACTGCAAGTTCAGATAAAACAAAACGAAAATCTAAAGGCAGTTTATGGAAAATATTAAAATGCAGATTTCGTCGTAAATGTATGTCGAATGATGAAAAGTACGACAGCTTGGGCGAAAGAAATTCTCTTTCTCAAAAATCTTATTCAATCTCTAGAAAGGATGTGGGGGAAAGATGTCAATCTGGTTGCAGGAACAACTGCGACAGGATATTATATAGAATTATTTTGGAAAACTGTCTTTACATGCAAATTTGAAATTAATTAATAAATAAATACTTAAATTTCATACATTTAAAGGTCATGTTAGACTGTTAGAGAAATCGTTGAATATGCGTAGCTTAGAATGGAATAGTGTAAACCATAGATAAAGGAAATAACTAGATATCTCACAAGTCTTGTTAAATTTCTTGTTTAATGGGATATTTTCTTGATGGATTTGTCTTGGGCATACAAAATCTGTGCCCCTCGTCCATCTCTCCGCATTCAACATATAGGAGCGTTCTTGCTAGGGGCATGCCAAATCGCTCCAATTCCTGTATAACAATGTAAATGGATCTTCGTGGGTTATACAAGGATTTTAGTTGCTTCAGATGGAAATGGGGGAAACAGGGGCAGGGGGAAAAACCTAAAATAGGCTAAAATTAGAGAAAACGAAAAACAAAGTCAAAAGAAGGGCCCCAAAATAGGCTAATTAATTAGAAACAAATTTATTTTTTTAACGCGTTTTAAAGTAAGAGTAAACCAAACTATTTTTTTTTCGATAACTGTCTTAGTTATCGAGTTATCGACAGATAAAATTTAAATTTTTTTAAAAAAATATGATTTTTTAATGTTGTTGTACAAAGAGTCTAATAGCTCTTTCGCCCTGGAAAATATTTTCCTGATTTCGTATCAAATGTCCTAACAAAATCTGAAGTGTTCGAATTGGGATTTTTCCAGGTTTTATTGAAAGTCAAGGCGCATTAACGAGGTAGTGTTACTACGACAACAAACACACCAAGCCGACAACAATAGGCATTTTGCTTTGTCTGGTATTTTTCCACAATCAAATTCAGCACAAATGTATTCCAGGAATAAAAATAAACAGAAAAGTATAAAAAATATATGTTTGAGAAACAATAAATATCTAAGAAATGCGATAAATAAATAAGACGGGTATTCTAGTGGTACCACCACATCGATGCGCCGTGATTGAATTGGTTGTAAACAAACGTACTATTCATTCGTAGTGTAAGATAAAACAGGGTTGCATAAAGCAAATCTAGCATTTTTGTCCTGACTCCTAGACAAATAGGAAAAAATACCCGATTTGTCGTCTGCCAAAACGTATGGGAAATCAAGCAAATTTTCTTGATTTCTGCTAGAAATCAACAAAAGTGGCAAAATCAAAAAAATCTATGCCAGTGCGAATGCTTTATAAATAAGGCGACTTTATCAAATATTTTTCGATAACTCTGTTAGTTATCGAGCTTTCTGCATGGTCGGCCTTCGCCGGTCTTAGTGAGTTTCTCCTCTAGAGTAGGTTCAAAACTGGCTTCGCGGTTTCGGTATAGTATTTTTGTGTTATAAAGCTTTCTGCGTGGCCGGGCTTAGGGATTTTTCTAGACTGGGGCATGTCCAACATCGGCTTCGCGGCTTCGGCATAATACTTTTGTGTTATAAAGTTGTATGAGTGGACGGCCGTTGGCCGGGCTTAGAGATTTTTTCCTCTGGGTTAGTCCAATATCGACTACGGCATAGTATTTTTGTATTGTAAAGTTTTCTGCGCGGCTTTTAGACGTCGCACAAAAAAAACAAAAATAATGGCACCGATGAATTCGTGAGATGAATACTTTTCGTTTGAGTATACACACTAGACCATTCTCAAGTATACCTAGGTTTACCGGCTTTTTTGATCCCTGTGGACCACATTCTTTTTTTAAAAAGATTTACTTTTCTGCAACCTAACTGCGCTTATAGACGTTGCACCAAAAACATAATGACACCACTGAATGCCTCTCGTTTTTTTGGACCCAATGGGCCATATACGTCCGTCCGACGGCTAATTTTTCGAGTCGTAGAATTCTTGATTTTTTCTTTAATTTTGTTTTTTTTTCATAACTTTTTGACCCCTGCCCCTGGTCGTGGAATTCAGCCATTATAGGGTTCGTCGCTCATGATGATTTCCAATGAAAAGTTGTCTTCCGCGTGATAGAGACCGAGAAAAGTTTGATCGTAGATTATACGGACAATTTCGCTTGAGCTTGAGCGTAGGATATACGGGCAACTTCAGCTGTTGCCACCGATTTGCAGTTGCCACAACCTAATTGACGTTGTCACGATTGAATTTAGGCTCCGTTTCATAATTGATTCGGCTGTGACAACTGAATGCCCAATTACACAGTGCAACACGACAAAATATAATCATATACGGACAGCTTTTTTCCCCTGTTCAGGTCCATAAGTAGCAAACCGTTCAACATTCAACTACAAAAATGTACCTAAGATTTCAATAAACAACTTTCTAGAACATATGAACTTCCTAGGAATGATTCTTAACACGATTTAGGTAGCCGCAAAAGTGAAAAATGTCCCAAACATTTTTTAATTTCTCTGTGTGTAATTTTTTAAGTCATGAAAATATAACCATATACGGACACCACTACGTGATAAAAGGCAAAAAAAAGACCCGAGTCTCCCAGTTTTGCCCATGGTCATGTATTTTTTTATGGGCCCCCAAAGATTTGGGGCCTCGGTGTAATTTTTGCAAAAAAGTGATCATTTTGTCAGGCTCATATCTTGCAAACCGATTGGAATTTTGATTTACTCTCTGAGGGAAAGTTGTAGCTCTTGTCAATAATTGTGAACATATAAAACTAAAAAAACTTCATCTTCAAGGTCAAAATCGCAAAAAAACTTTAAAAAAAATTCGATTTTTTTTACCTTTTCCGCTGTTCAGGTCCATAGGTAGCAAACCGTTCAAAATTCAAGGAAATAAACAACTATAAAAATTTAGACCAAAAAAAAAGACCCGTGTCTCCCAGTTTTGCCCAAAGTCATGCACTTTTTTTAATGGGCCCTTAAAGATTTGGGCTTCGGTGTAATTTTTGCAAAAAAGTGATAATTTTGTCAGGTTCATATCTTGGAAATCGTTCGGAATTTTGATTTACTCTCTGAGGGAAAGTTGTAGTTCTTGTCATAAAGAAGAAAAATGCATGATTTTGGGCAAAACTGGGAGGCACGGGTCTTTTTTTTTGGTCTTTTATCACGTAATGGTGTCCGTATATGGTTATATTTCCATGACTTAAAAAATTACACACAGTGTTATATTACTTCTACCAACTAATATTTTTATAATTCCGGTGGTCCGATGTGGCCTCAGTTTGGTTGCAACAACCGAATTTGGCATCAATTCGTTGGCAGACATGGAACTTGGTTTCAATTCAGTTGCAACAACCGAATTTGGCTATAAGTTGGTGTCAACAACTGAATTTGGAATTAATTCT
Source organism: Phaonia tiefii (assembly GCA_963931995.1). Lineage (NCBI taxonomy): Eukaryota > Metazoa > Arthropoda > Insecta > Diptera > Muscidae > Phaonia > Phaonia tiefii. Next base: position 25,378,848 of record OZ008367.1, read on the forward strand.
GTAGCACCGACAGAATTTTTGAAAAATTAAGTTGCTGCAATCAAATCTCTCATGAATTCATTTTCATTTTCAATTCGGTTACCACAATACAATTGTATATATTTCAAGCCGTTACTTTTACAATTCCAAAAAAAAAATAGAAAGGACGTTGAGTTAGTTTTTTTGCGTATACAAATAGTGCAATTATAGATGTTGGGTTAAACGTTTTATTTTACAGATAACACAATGCAACACGAAAAAATATAAATATACGCACACCACTACGTGATAAAAGACCAAAAAAAGACCCGTGTCTCCCAGTTTGGCCCAAAGTCATGCACTTTTTTTTTATGGGCCTCCAAAGATATGGGGCCTTGGTGTCATTTTTGCAAAAAAAAAATTATTTTGTCAGGCTCATATCTTGCATACCGTTCGGAATTTTGATTTACTCTCTGAGGAAAAGTTGTAGCTCTTGTCATAAAGAACAAAAATTGTGAACATACAAAATCAAAAAAACTTCATCTTCAAGGACAAATTGTAAAAAAAAATTTAAAAAAAAATATCGATTTTTGTTAAATTTGTTCCCCTGTTCAAGTCCATAGGTAGCAAACCGTTCAAAATTCAAGGAAAGAATCAACAAGAAAAATGTACCTAAGATCTCACTAAACAACTTTCTGGAACATATGAACTTCCTAGGAACCTTGAAGATGAAGTCTTTTGATTTTATATGATCACAATTTTTGTTCTTTAGAACAAGAACTACAACTTTCCCTCAGAAAGTAAATCAAAATTCCGAACGGTTTGCAAGATATGAGCCTGACAAAATGATCATTTTTTTTCAAAAATGACACCGAGGCCCCAAATCGTTGGGAGCCCACAAAAAAATGCATGACTTGGTGGGGCAAAACTGGGAGACACAGTTCTTTTTTTTTTGGTCTTTTATCAGGTTGTCCGTATATTGTTATATTTCCTTGACTTAAAAAATTCCACACAGTGTAATGTCCATATTTACCAGCATGCAGTACAATCAGATTTTGTAGCGCTACCTCTAATTCGGTTGTGACGACATCAAATTCGGTTGTGACTACCTGTAACTCGATTGTGACAACAAATTCGATTCGATTGTGGCAACCAGTTACGGCTAATTCGATTGTCTGAACCGAATTTTACTGCGAGTGTATGTGCGTCTAAAATATTTCAGAAATTCTCGTATTTATATTTTCCCTGGCAATTCCCTTCAGCAATGCCGTTTAAAGATTCCGTGAGAATTTATGGCTTAAAGACGTAATAAAATTAACATTCAAATGACTATTTTTAGGCCTAGTCAGCATCTATGTTACGAATGGCAATGGCAACAAACAGATGGCGAGACCAAAAATCTCAATGAGGTAGTTCCTAATGCCAATAAAAACAATTTCCATTGACAAAAACAAGGATATCACTACAAAAACAGTCTGATATCTTATGGCTGCGGATGGTAGTTAGTGTGTGTGGAAATAAGGGTGTCCTGCATGTGTGTGGGCAAGGGGGAAACAGCCTCAATATTGGCACACATGTGCTTGCCGGCAAAGTCTATCTAATCAATTTATCGTCATTTAATGGCCAAGCGAAGATTTCATTTTCACACTACAATGGCCAGAAGGCGACAAATACTGGTATTTATGTTGAAGCGCATTTGCCTACATTATGTGGAGGATTAAAGCTCCACCTATCTAAGATATTGTATGTACCCTACACTTCAACTATGACAATGGTGCTATACTTTGGTAACATTTACTATAGTTTGAACTATTGCATTTCCTTTTCCTTTTATCGGCTATGGATGTACACAAATCCGTTTGTTTCCGTTTCCTATGTCGATTTATTTTTTCCTTTCTCAAAACGAAATTCAATTAATTTTAATTGAAAGTTCGACCACAGATGTTCTCTTTCGTACTCGTTTACCTGATGACCCTTTAAAATCCTTTTGATATATTAAATAATTAATCCCTTTCTAGTTGCGATTACCTGTGTAATTGTTAATTGCATTCATTGAGTATTCCTTGTCCCAGATTTCAGTTGATGACTCCCATATGTTTAAGTATTTATTGTAAAGTAGATTTTCAAGTGTATAACCAACATTTATACGCTGTCATTCACTTTGGATTTACTTGTCGAAGAAATTCTTAAACATTATCTTTCATTCTCTTTTAAACTCATGGCATAAAAAGGGGCTAGATGTAATAAAGTTGACTTAAGCCACTTTTCCGCAACGACAACGACAGTACTATGGGGGAAACATGTTATTGGTCTTTGAGTTTAATACCTCGTCATTGGTAGGAAACGATTGACGTCCATTTGGTAGAGGTGAACAAATGACCAGCACACTTTCCGGGTTTCAGTTGTAGAATACTGTTATGAATTTAATTTCGTTAAACGAAAAGTTTACCAGGTTTGATAAGATAAATTGGTATGGAGTCCAACCACATCTTTACATCAAATCAATGATGAATGTTCATGAATTGTTGCGAAATTTGTCACCAATTCAATGAAAAAGTTCTTTAATTTGAAGATTATGCGTTCCTTCACCTTTTTCAGCTTCATTGAATTGTTGATCTTTATTTGTTGTTTTTCTTTCAATCTTCATCATTGATATTTGGAATTTGGAATAACTATGGACGTATTATTGAAAAAAATAATGAGAAAATAAAAAAAGTACTAGAAAACTGAAAATAAATAAATAACAGAAAATAGCAAAATAGACAGAAGACATTATCCCCGCAATGAACATGATTTATGTGGTCTTAAATCCTGTGCTTGTGGGTTTTTTTACAATGAAAAATTGGCCAAAGAGTTTGGCTACTCATTAACAAACAAATTACATAAAAATGATTACCAATTTACATCAAATTGATGACTAACTTATACCAAATTGATGACAATCTTACATCTAATTGACGAAAAATGTACAACAAATTGATGCAAAATTTACTTCATAATGGTGAAAATTTATTTCAACTTGATGAAAAACTTACATCAGATTGAAACAAAAATTTACATCAGCTTGATGTAACATTGTCGTTGAATCAACGTAAACTATTGATGAAATGTGGATTGACCAAATGTCTTTCATCAATTCATTGAAATGTGTAGTAGGTTGGAAATGAGGAAATTGAAGAAATTCATAAACGTGATGAAGCTTTTTACCATTGTAACATCATAAATACTTTTAGAACTTGACAGCGATAATTTCATTAGAGTGATTTTTTTTGCATTAGATTTTTATTTGTTGAAATTCAATGAGCTCCGTGCGTTATATTACATCTCTTGATGTAAAAATGTAATGCTGAACCTTTGACGGAAATTGGACAACGTTACGACGTGGTGCGTCGAGGTCAAAGTTCAAATTTTACAAAAATACGTACGGTACTCACCAGTTGCTAAACTGAGTAGTACGGTTCGCAACATATTGCAGAAACCATGTATATGTTTGCAAGCATTGTTTTCATGAATTGAAAATTTGTTTTTTTTGTCTGCCACGCTTTTGTTTTCATCAGTTTTCAACTAACAAAGCCACATTTGGGGCACAAAAAAATATATTATAATATACAAATCATTGTGTCTCCAACATGCAATATTGAAAAGCAAACACAATGTGTTTGGACACAAGTATACTATATTTGCGACAAGCTACAAACACGTTATATTTGCATTCAAACAACAACAAAAATACAGATTTTTCAGCGTGTATTGGGCTAAAAAAGACCACATCTGACAAAGTTTTGATATGGCTTCCATAAAAATGTCCTAATCAAATTTAATACTATCGGATATAGAGTTTACAAATATGAATCAATTTCAACGAAACTTGTTGCATAAGCTTTACTTATGCCAAGGACAACACGCTGAAAAATCTGTATTTTTTTGTTGTTTGGATGCAAACATAACGTGCAGAAATTGTCATGCCAGCATCCTCGCCGCATAGGTTACAAATAAATATTAACTGATTTCAACTGATTTTCATAAATAAGCTTAGACCAAGGAAATAGTTTTTGAAAAAGGGTTATATCGGTGCACGTTTTGATATAGGGCACACGTAAAAGTACCTACCCAGCTGGATGCTATTGACTTTTATTACAAAAAATTTTCCGTTCCATTATAAACTGGTTACAGATACACGGTGGTGTAGGGTACTAAATAGTTGGCTGTGACCGAATATAACTTTGGTTGCTATTGTCTATCTATCTATAGCTATTGTCTATCTCATCTGACATTTCATTTCACACTCTGCGTGAAGAGATCGGCCCGACTTACCCCACGTGGAGTTACAAGAACTCTGAATTAAATTTGTCATGTCGTTTTTGTGGAAAACTGAGAAATTTAAAGTATTTTGGATTTTTTTTAAGACACAAACACGAAATGCGCTTGTTTGCTTTTAAATAATGTCTCTATGTGGTATTATTAACCCTCGGAGGTATAAGGGTTTTTTGTCGCTAAACGGTATAACCAGGTCTGTGCAGACCTACATGGGATTTGTATGGAAATGCATAGTCAGGTGTCCTAAAAGTGTGTATAAATGCATTTTATGCTAGGAAAACCACGAAATGAACAATAAAAACGCATTTTTATACATCTTAGGTAGCTATTTACGCTATTTTATTAATGCTATGAAAAAAAAAATTTATGGTTTAGACTTAAAATTTTGCTGATATTGTTTGCGCTCTATTCAATATGTACATTTTATATACATTTTCTCCACAAAATCCCACTCAAAAACGGTTTTTATCACCTGCCCCCCATTCATTCCATACAAATTACATGGACAGGCCTGTTTATACCGTTTGGACCAAAATATTTGTAAACCCGGATTAACCCGAACCCGGATCCACAATCGCTCTGATTTTTTGCTCATTGTGTTCGGAGATTGTTGCCCCAGGATTACATGGAAGGATTTGTCTCTAACATGAAAAAGAAAAAAAGTTATACACACTTTTATATGCAAAAGGTCTGCACAGACCTGGTTATACCTCCGAGGGTTAAAGCAATCCACATCAATATCCAACGTTTATATCCAACCACGCCAAATGTCATAAATTTTCTGAGAAATGTTGCCACTCTAGGTATCTTTACTCTATGGTCTGCCTTTAGACACGTTCACTTGTTTAATATAATTATTATTTTTAGAATTTAAACATCAGGTTTGAAGTACATAGATTTACGTTGTTACAAACGACGTGAAAATAAATTCGGTTGCGCCAACACCATTCATGAGAAATTCGTTTGCAGCAATTTAATTTTGTATAAAGATGCTGTTGCAACCGAAATTCATTTGCTGCAAAATTCCTTTGTTGCGACCGTGTTGATGACAAATACGATGGCTTCAATCGAATTGTGTCGTTGTGATCGAATGAATGCAAAATTCGGTTGTTGCAACTGACATAAAACCAAATGCTGTTGCTGCAGCCGAATTGATACCAAATTCGATGGTTTCATCCGAATTGATGCCAGATTCGTTTTTATTAAACCCTGATTATAAAACGAGGTTGTTTCAACGGAATTTCAGTTGTGGAGACTAAATTCAGTTGCGACAACCAACCACAATTCGGTTATGGAAAACGCAATTAGGTAGCAACAGCCGTATTTACGGCTGCTACAACCTATTTTCTGACAAATAGTACGGTGAATGTGTAAAGCGATGAAAATTTTGATACGTCTTTATGCATTTTATGCAGGTGGAGATCTGATAAGATCTGAAGTTGTGTTGTTTAGGATAGAGAAAAATGTTATCATCTTTAATGTGGAATATTTTCATGATATGAAACATGAGAAGATCAGTGTACAATTTAAAAGAAAAAATGGTTATAATTCATGCCTGTAGTTGGTACACCCACTGTTTTTTTTTTACACCGAACTATGCCGAAGACCTTTCGTTTTCAACTGGATTTGGATCCTGCAAGATGGAGCAACTACACACATAGTCAGACCCGTTATGACGAAACTCCAACGAAACTTCCCAAGCAAATTAAAATCCAGAAGGTCCACTTTCCGCTGACCCCCACGATCACCTAATCTGAGGTGTACAAAACGAAACTAAGGAATTTGACCGAATTGAAACAGTCCATTGAATCAATAATTGAGGTGATCCAGACGTCAACCTTTCAGGCCGCAATGAATAATTTTCTGATCAGGTGTCGTATATGCGTGGACGAGCATGGAGGTCATTTGCAGTCCATCATCTTCAAAACCAATTAGTAATATAAAATAAAATTGAATAATTAAAAAATAAATAAAAAAATTAAAAATTTATTAAAAAAAAAGTTATTTTAATTTCTGATTGTAGCACAATTGATGACCCTCCCGTATTTTAGGGGTTATTAAGTTTATTGATATTTAAATTGTCGCTCTTATTGAATATACACTGCCATCTTCTTTCTTAGTATGTAAGCACTTAAAACTGTTTGCTGGGTTGCCTACAAACTACACACACAAATTTACCAAAAAAACTCTGCTTAGTAAACATTTGGCTAGATATAATTGGATTGGAGTTTGTGGTTGACTTCCAAGTAAATACTACACAGCTTCTTATTTACAAGAGAATCCACTGCCCAAGAAATGTATTGGAATGTTTGAGAGAGGAAGAAACCTTCAAAATATCCATCATTAAAATCAGTTACGGATAATAGCCATCAGAATAATATCCCACTAAGGACTACAATAATAATGTTTTACTAAATAAAAGGAAAAAAGGGACGGAAATGGAAAGATTAAGGAAAGATTGAGGATGCTGATGGGCTGATGAGTCTGTGAAAATATGCGAAAACACTGGTTACCCAATAAAGTTTCATGATGTTGACCCAAAACTCGTGGTTTCGTTTTTTGTGTGGATCTTCTAATTAATTTTATATTCTGTATAATGGTTTATAGTTGGGGACTAATTATGCGAGAAACGGTATCGAATTCGTTATCGTTTTGTGTGAAGGGAATCCTGTGTTTTAAGTTATTCTATGAGCCATCATTATCGATATAAAGATATCGTTTCGAGGATTATCGTCAAACATAATTAGGCCCCTGAATTGAGATTTCATTGAATAGTAAACGAATAAATGTCAAAAGTAATTGAAACATGGAAGTTGGTTCAGTTCAATCGCCCTCTTACCTTTTGTGAGTTGTTCTCATGCGAGGAAAACGAAAGTAAACTGAAAGAAATTTTGGCTACACTCAAAAAATAATATTTGATATTGTTAGCAAACAATGTTCGCCAATTTGTCTTTTAATAATAAGACTATTTATTTCCTTAAGCTATCGCCACTTACGACTTTCCAAATAAAACTATCCACACTTACTACTACGCAATGTGGCAACATTTGCTGTAATGGGTGAAAACAATGCGACACGGCAACACGTTTGTAGCCAGTGTCAACAAACACATGGTAGCACCAGATGTTGTTGTAATTGCAAGCAGCAACAACAGCGTTTTTATTTTCGTTCATTCGTTTCAGTTGTTAATCTCTGCACATATATCGGGTTTTCAATAAGAGCCCTACTAAAGTTTTTTTAAATAAACCATAACCGGTTTTAGATACCAAAAAAAATTCTTTATTCCTGTGAAAGTACGTTCGATGCCATTATGTATGGAACTCGATTTCTTTTGCATGGCCACCACGGGCACGCTTGCAGAAGTCCAGACGCTGAACCCAATTTTCGACGGTTTTCAAGCGTAAATCGGCCGATACTGCTGCAATTTCACGTTCGATATTCGTACGATGTTCATCAATCATCGCTGGCTTGTTGTCATAGACCATAGACTTGACGTAGCCCCACAGGAAATAATCTAACGGCGTCAAATCGCACGACCGAGGCGGCCAATCGACTGGGCCATTTCGTGAGATAACACGTTCACCAAACTTGGTTTCCAATAAATTGATTGTGGCATTCGCTGTGTGGCTTGTGGCGCCGTCCTGTTGGAACCACATGTCCTAGTCCATATTATCCAACTGGGGCCAAAAATATTCGGTTATCATTGAACGGTAGCGATTCGCATTCACAGTAATGTGCCGGTCTTGATCATCACGGAAGAAGTACGGCCCAATGACGCCACCGGCCCATAAACCGCACCAAACCGTAATTTTTTCGGGATGAAATGATGACTCATGGATTACATTTGGATTGCTGCTGCTATGAACAGAATTGGTGCGTACTGCGTATTTTACGCAGCGTAAATTTACGCAGGTCAAGAAAACGCAGTGGAAATACGTCGTATGAAACGTACGACGTAAAACTAAACACAGCTGATAAAGTTGTTTACTATTTGTGAATGCTTTCTTCTATTCTTTTGATCCAAGATTAAACAAGCAGTCGTGCTGCATCACATTTTCTAAAATTATGGCGTTGAGATCCATTTTCACTTCATAACTTGCGCTATATTCTCACTGAAATAATTTATAATTACAAGTTTTCTTTTTGTCAACAACTGATAAGGTGACCATATGTAAAAAAAAGTACTTCACAAATGAAACATAAACAAAAACTCAACTAAAAAGCTTTTTTGTACTTAATTTTATTTATATATTATTATTTTAAATGTTAATAAGTAAAAATAAACAATTTCTTAAGTAAAAAGTAACTTTAATTACTGAAATACTTAAAATATTAAAACAATACGGTCACTCGGTACTGTTTTGAACGCCGTACGCAGGCGTATGAAATAGAAATAAATCTATTTTCAGCTGCTGCGTACTTGCGTATTTTACGACGCCGTCGTGATTCTGCTCATTTCCATATACACAAATGTGTTCTATTTTTGGCGACGTATTTACGCTGCGTAAAATACGCAGTACGCACCAATTCTGTTCACACCATATACCTGGTAGATATTTCTACCATGATCAATATGTGTATCATTTACCGAGCGTTGTTGTGACCAATTTATTTCCAATTTTGTTGTATAAAAGTCTATCCTTCAAACTTAGAGATGTAAAAGTATACGTAGTCTTCGATTAAACAAAATAATTCTAATTAACTTAAAATGTTTAAGTCATTTTCAAATTTCTGATTTTGGGTCTCTCCTTGATAACATTTTCATTCGCAAGAAATGATAACAAAATTTATCTAAGATAACTTTTTGTTGGCATTTATTGAAATTTAACATGTGGCAACATTGTCATTGCACAAGTCGGAATTTAAGTGGGAAATTGAAATGCCACTTAGCTGTCCCGTACAAATTAAGCCATAATAAACTTTAGCGGGGTAAAAAAAAACACTTAATAATATCTTTGTCTTTTGCTTTTTATTAAATATACTGCCACAACAACAACAACATTTCTGTTTTGATAAAATACCGGGAAAATGTTTGCGAAAAAAACAAATATTGTGTTTATTGAAATAGCAAACATGTTTACTTTCCCCTGTCCAGCAGACTTTGCTGCTATGTTTACTTACTTATCCGGTCTCGAACAACTCCGGGGGCCAGGAACCTTACAAAAGGAAGATAACATATATCGCCAACCAGTTAGAGATTTTGCCTTATCTCTCCTGTAGGTAATACCTAGATTTGTGTCGAACTCGTTCACTAGTTCTCGAACTTGTTCATTTAAGGTGCCCGGACATAACAATCACGAACATAGTCGCCGTATCGAACATGTGCATTATGGTCGTAAGGGTGATGTCTGGTCACCCTAAATGAACTAGATAGTTCATGAACTTCCCAACTCTAGTAATACCAAGTGTTCGCTGGGATTCGTCAACTTGACCACTTCAGCGAGCTCTAATCTTTCTATTTTTTGACTTCTTTCGATTTCGGTTTCGAAAACCCTTCGTGCTGGTTCGTCTTCATGCTATGTTTACTAACATATTTTTTCGAGTGTATACAAATAATGTTAGGCGTATGTTCGCTCATCTATCTGTTTGGCTGCCTTTGTTATGACTGTTCTTAATAGTGTAAGAAATTATTCTTCACACTTAACCTTTAGCCATTAAGGAGTAAAGGAATGGGATTTCCCGCCAAGGGGGCCTTTATTGAAAACGTCAAATCTCATCTCATGCGATGGAATACACTTCAAAGTTGCCAGCTCTCCTGCACAAGTAAAGTGTTATTGAGGGTAAAGTGATAACAAATTCCAAATCAGACACGTTAATACAAATGAAATACATGTTGTATTTGTATTGTCAATATGGCGGAAGCAAAGCAGAAGTGGTGTTCAACCTCCAACTCCATCTGGGAACATCAACAGCTGTTGCCATCATTGTCATCACCATCGGTATGAAGTGGGTGGCAAGTTAAGGTGGAAGCAATAGGCAGGTCCGGGAGCAATGTGTTTATGCTCCATTAATGAGACATTGTTTTATGGTGATTGTTACAGTTTAAAAATACATATGTCAGAAAGTACGTGCAATATTTCCGTGGCATTGGACAATATGTGCGATGGGTAAAACTTTACAATTTTTATTGAGCATGTAATCGTTTCAAATCATTCATGAAATTTGAATCACTTTACCCATAATTCAATAACAAATTGGATACAACTTTAGTAGGTCAACCTTCGTTAAACTGACGTAAATATCTTCGTACAGGAATGACATGGTTGCATGGAAGTTGGTCGGCTTTGTGGTAATACAATTTGGAACAAAAACTAATGGTTTAATTATAAATTGATCACACTGTGATATTGAAATGCAGATTTTGATGGAAATTGAGAGTTTTGGATGTGATGTGTATTGAAAATGTGTCATTAGCCAGGCATTATAAACGCACGCGAGCAAGCATAGAAAATCCCTCTCAATGCTCAACATGCATCTTGCGAGATTCGAGTCCTATATTTCCGCACGCAATATGCGGTTCGTTTCTGTAAAATTAACTGGCTCCAGACCGAGTCCGTTGAGCAACAACTGTACTACTGATCACACTTGCCTTAAAACCCATATATTGAAAAAGAGGACGCGTTCAGAGACTGGCGTTCTAACAAAAACGTTAATACTGAACTGCTACGCAAACAGGCAAGATCCAAGTGTGCCAAAGCACTTCGACGCGACTTTGGTCATTTACAAGAAGAATAAATGATAGTTCTTCCTATATCCAAACTCTTCTTAAGGATGACATAACATACACTGAACCGGTTGATAAAGCTAACCTGCTGGCTGAAATGTTTGCAAGGAACTCTTTCTTGCCGGATAGCAATTAGCCACTCCCCGTGATTAATTACGTATCTTGTTCCATGCCCAAGATATTTTTTCGAACGCGAGGAGTTAGAAAGGTTCTTGCGAATCTCGTAGCAAATAAATCCCCGGGCCCGGATCGCATATCGGCACTGGTCTTGAGTAGGTGCTCTTCGACGTTGGCACGTCTACTGCGCAACCTTTTCAACCTTGCATACCCGGCGCGTTGGAAGTTTGCTAATGTCCAGCCAATCCCTAAAAAGGCGATGCAAGTAACCCTGCAAATTACCGCCCAATTGCAATTTGTTCTGCGCTCTCGAAGGCTATCGAGAGCATGGTTAACCACAATATTCTGAAATATCTTGAGTCCAACGGCCTTCTTAATGATCGACAGTATGGCTTCCGTAGAATGAGATCTACTGGGAACCTGATGGCGTTCCTTTCGGAATAGTGGAGTCGATCCATCCACCGGCTTGGTGAGAGTAAGGTAGTCGCTCTTGATATTTCCAAGGCCTTTGACAGAGTATGGCACGATGCACTCTTGTCAAAGCTCGCTGCTTTTGGTGCCGGTGATAACTTCACTAGATTTATATCGAGTTTCTGAGAGATCGAACTATACGAGCTGTTGTAGATGGGGTTTCATCCGACGAGCATAAATTGACTGCAGGTGTACCACAGGGCTCTGTTCTTTCTCTTTCTCCTTCTCTTTTTCTTATTTTCATTGACGATCGATGACAGTAATCTCTGTCATTCTTATTCATTCGACCGTAGGCCAAGTCTGCAAGAGATTGAAGTCAAACGTCGGACGATGAATGCAACACTCGGCCGGGATCTGGTGTCCATTGTTGAATGGGAAATAGAGTAGATTTCAATGCGGGTAAGACCCAATGTTGTTTGTTGTCGCATAAGCGGATTGCTGACCCAGGTGTGTCGCCATTGTCCATGGACGGTGTGAGTATTGATGAATCAGATGCTCTTGATGTTCTGGGTATGCAAATAAAATGTGATGTACGTTGAGCAAAACATGTCTATGAAGTGTCGAAAGATGCATTCAAGTGTCTAGGCTTTTTAAAGCGGTGCAAGAAATAACGGGTTTTTCAACAGAGACGCTACAAAAGTAAATCGATAGGGACAGCAAACGACGCCATATTTTTTCCCGCTCTTTTGACATTTCTCTTCAGTAAGGTTTGCCATTTCATCATGGAAAGATATACGAGCCAACAACGAGTCGAAATTATTAAAATTTACTACCGAAATTTGGAGTCAGTGGCCTCAACTTTAAGAGCGCTAAGTCCAATTTATCGTCATAATCGCTATAGTCATAATCGTCCTACCAGACCAACAATTGAGCGTCTAGTGGAAAAATTTGAATCCACAGGCACAGTACAAAATGTTCCCGTGCCAGTGTGACAAAGAAGTGCCCGTAGTGTCGAGAATATTGCTGCCGCTGAGGCTTCAGTTCAAGAAAGCCCACACGACGTTCTCAAGCATTGGGCATCTCTGTGACGTCGTTGTGGCGAATTTTGCGAAAAGATCTGGGCCAACATCCTTACAAGATCAAATTGACGCATGAACTGAAGCCACTTGACTACCATAAGCGTCGTATGTTCGTGAATTGGGCTGAGCAACAACTTGAAAATGATTCGGATTTTCATCGGAAAATCATCTTCAGCGATGAGGCTCATTTCTGGCTGAATGGCTTCGTCAATAAGCAAAATATGCGTTATTGGTCAGACAGCAATCCACACGTAATCCATGAGTCATCATTGCATCCCGAAAAAATTACGGTTTGGTGCGGTTTATGGGCCGGCGGCGTCATTGGGCCGTACTTCTTCCGTGATGATCAAGACCGGCACATTACTGTGAATGCGAATCGCTACCGTTCCATGATAACCGAATATTTTTGGCCCCAATTAGATAATATGGACTTGGAGTACATGTGGTTCCGACAGGACGGCGCCACAAGCCACACAGCGAATGCCACAATCAATTTATTGGAAACCAAGTTTGGTGAACGTGTTATCTCAGGAAATGGCCCAGTCGATTGGGCGCCTCGGTCGTGCGATTTGACGCCGTTAGATTATTTCCTGTGGGGCTACGTCAAGTCTATGGTCTATGCCAACAAGCCAGCGACGATTGATGAACTTCGTACGAATATCGAACGTGAAATTGCAGCAGTATCGGCCGATTTATGCTTGAAAACCGTCGAAAATTGGGTTCAGCGTCTGGACTTCTGCAAGCGTGCCCGTGGTGGAAATGCTAAAGAAATCGAGTTCCATACATAATGGCATCGAACGTACTTTCACAGGAATAAAGAATTTCATTGGTATCTAAAACCGGTTTAAAATAAATAAATAAATAAATGGTTTCCCATTACATCCCATGAAGGGACCGGGGAGAACTTCTCACAATCACTTAGCTGTGCGCTTTCAAGTTTTCACTCACTGATTGGGACCTACAGTTTTACACCGATTCCGAACGGTATTTTGAGAAGCTTTTTCATGGCTCAATACTCGATAGTGTCGCCGTCACTATGCGAGGTGACCGCCGCCGAAAGAAAATTTGAAGGTGGTCAGAGCCGGGTTCGAACCCAGGATCTCATGTACAAGAGCCGCGCACACTAACCATTGCACCACCGACGGCCACAAACCGGTTTTGTTTTATTTAAAAAAACTTTTGTAGCGCTCTTATTGAAAAACCCGTTATATACTCCTATCACTATGGGTGATGGTATAAACATACTAAGTTGTGGATCAATTTGTGGATCGAGTTCGTTAATACGGATCCTTATTGGATAAAATAACTCGTGTACGTGCTCGTCCAGTGCAGTGAGAGAAAAATATTGCCGCCGTAGTGGAAAGTTTGCTCGAACAGCCATCAACATCATTTCGCCCTCACTCGCAGCAAATCAACATTTCTCGCACTTCGTTGAGCAGAATTTTGCATAGAGAGGTAGTAGAGTGTCAAAAACCGAAACCGATGAAACCGGTTAACCGAGTTTTTAGCTATTAACCGTGTGCCGGTTTTTTAAAAAAAAAATAATTTTCGAACAAACCGGAAACCGGTTATTTGACGTCGGTTAATATCGTTAAATAAATTAATCTTCTTAAAGAGTTACGCTCATCGCTGATTCAGTGACTCTGTCACACTTTTTGAACACTTATATAACTATATACACACAAAAAAAAAACCAAAAAACAGGTTTCGACGGGCGCCATAGGCACGTTCCAATCCACTAGTAATAAATGATATGATTTTCGAATTTTAGTGAATTTTTGGAATTAAGAAACATGATTTCTATTGTGAAATATGATCTTATGCTTCAATAAGTTCTAAATGACATATCCAAACAATTTTTTCAAAATGATTTTATGACTTGAATTAGAATTAATTAAAAATTAATTAAGAACATTTTTTTTATCAAATTTCATAATTAAAATTATTTAATAATTAAATATTTTAAACTTAACAAGATTTTCATACATGAAAATCATTTTCAAATTTGAATATTATTGTCGACTTTTATATCAGTTTAATGCGAATTTGAAAAAAACTTTTAAATTTTATATTTAACACGCATTCCAAATTGGAATATGATATATATTTTTTAAAATGTGATGATTTATTCAACCTTTCGTATTATATTTCAAATTAAAATGTTCGATGGTTAGGTATATTTTAAATTATTTTATTCTTCGATATTTCGCTACCCATTGGGTAGCATCGTCCGGAATATAAGCACAATTATTAATAAAAATTAAAACGTAATTAATTAAATACAGTTGTGAAATATTAAACGGTCGCTAAACAAATGCATTGTAAGTTCTACATGTGTAATTTAATTTAAAGCAAAAAAACCAAAAAAAACCGGTTCCACCGGTTTTTGCCAAAATTATGCACCGAAAACCGGTTTCTTGAAAAATGTATTTTTCGAAAAACATTGATTTTTCGAACAAACCGAAAACCGGTTTCTAAAAAATGCCGGGTTTTTGGACTCGCTTCAGTCTGAGAACTGAAGACTCGTGACCAAACGATGCGTTTTCGCTTCCCTGAATGGCCTGAAGATCGCTTGGCTGAAGATGAGCATTTTTACCCAAAAATTATCTTTTCCGACGAAGCTCATTTTTACCTCGGTGGCTACATTAACAATCATAAATATAGCATTTGAGGCTGGGGAAAACCACACGTCGTAGAAGAGCAGCCGATGCATCCACAACGAGTGACTGTTAGGTGTGGATTTTGGCATGGCGGCATTATATACCCATTGTTCTTCGAAAATAAGCAAGAAGCGTTACCGTGTCATGGTCAGCAATTTTATGTGCCTAAAAGATAAAGAGGATGACATGAACAACGTGAGGTTTCAAAAGAACGGCGCTACGTGCCATACAGCCAACGCTACAATCGAATTTTTGCGCAATGGGTGTGAAAACAGCATAATCAGCCGAAACTCGAAAGTCCATTGGCCTCCTTGCAGCTGTGATTTGACCCTGTTAGATTGTGATCTCTGGGGCGACGTGTGTGATAAGTACGCAACAATCCCGAGTCCATTTAGGCCTTAAACCATGAAATCGATAACAATTGAAAATGTACTGAAAAATTGGGTAGATCGAATGACGACTTAAAGCACGTTGTGGAAGCCATTTGAACGATGTTGTGTTCCATTCATAAAAGACAATGATGGGCCTTACCAACAAAGTCATAATTTAACATTCCAACTATTAACATCAATATCAAGAATTGATACCAAATAACAATATCATTCTTTCAAAGTAATTGTTAAGCTGATTTCATTTATTAAAAAGGTTTATCCTTCCACATCCTTAAAGACCCAATTACATGTATCATCACATCTCAAAAGTGATAATACTGTAAACACCTCTATCACTCCATAATGCAAGCAAGGAGTTGCTAAGCATTAAGAGCATCCTTAGTGAAGCCATAATGCCAAATGACATTTATATTGCACTTTGACATTTAACTTTAGCGGAGTGTCATCCCATCCATTTACCTTCTTTTTGTTTCAGCTTCAAATATTTATTCAATACTGACAATAATATTCTTCTCTATTTGCACACAAATGCAATTTTCTCTACTTTAGCACAAAACTAAAAAATATAATAGATCACAAAATAGACGTTTCATTTGCAGGAACAACTGTTTATTTGCTTGACTTTTCCTGCTGTCCTACATAAGACAGGACTAGTCAAGTGGTGTGTATCCTTGCGTAAGGACATGTAATAAACGCACTGTGGGTGTTTGGGGGAAAGACGGCAGAAGAGCGAATGTTGCAAAAAGATATCGCAACATTTAACTGATGTTGTAAAACAATTGTGGCTTATTGGTCCATTGGTCCTATGTATGTACTTATATTCCTTGCTCGTGCTTGTGGAAAGCAACGCCACCATAAAACATGTGTGACACTTTTCGTTTCACATGTAAGTTTTATTGTTGTGTTATCCTTGTAGTCCCAGCAAAACCACATTGTGGTAGGGTATTCAATTGAAACATGTGTTAGGTAGTAACACATCAGGAATCTTGGAGAAGGGCCATGACGTTTTTGGGTGACAGATTGTGACAGCTAGTGACTTTTAGAAATGGAATGAAAATAGTAATTACGATTTTAAGATAAGTAAATCAAATGTTTAAATGAGCACGTGTTGATATTGTAAATATAATGTGTTTGCACCTTGTCGCAAAAATATTTTAATTGTGTACAAACTCATTGTGTTTGCCATTCAATATTATATGTTTGATGTTACTCTTATTGTTACTCATATTTCTGAAGATGACATCGGCAGGATAGTGAAATATTTAAATAAATGAATTGTTAATAAAAAATCAAGACTTCAAGCCAAAGATTGTAGAAATATCCTAGATGGCGCATTCGACTATTCACCATATTTCACCAGATGTACGCTGATAAATCAGAATTTTTACAATACATCTTTTTTTACAACAACGTGTTTGCAGCTTGTCGCAAATGTAGCATACTTGTGTCCAAATACATTGTGTTTGCTATTCAATATTATATGTTGGAGACACTGATTACCATGTTATAATATATATTTTTGTGACCCAAATATGGCTTTGTTTGTTGAAAACTGCTGAAAACAAAAACGTGCCAGAAAACAAAGAAACAAACAAGCAACAGTTCTTGACTTCATGAAGACAATGCTTGCACATAAGTATAGGAATATTCTAAACATATACATCGTTCCCGCATAATGTTACAGGGTCCGTTTTTTTTCAACGTGAAGCAAAGGCGGTTGCTGCACGACCATTCTTCACTCGGATACGATTAAAAAACACCCAAAAATCATTTTTATTGCGATTATGTTGATTATGATGAATTTAAAATAAGATATAGATAATAGAAAGTCATATGGCTTTTTTATTTTTTGACAATACAAAGACAAACAGTAGTAGTGACGTATAGAGTAGCCAACTATCTCAGTAAATTGATGACATTTGGTGTGTTGCAGATGGGCGGTTGGATGTTGGAAAGTATTGCTTTATTAATACCAGATAGAGGCATTGGCTCAAACCAACCAACAATAAATCAGCAACGTCATTTCGTTTTGTGCATTAACATTTTTGTGTAAATACACCACAATTATATGCTAACAATAAAATATAACAAGAAAGTTCAAAATACGTTTAAATTTCACAGTTTTTGATGAAAAATGAATTGAAATGAAAAATATAAGTCAACAATTTTTTGTAATTCCACCTGATGTATGTTAATTTACGTCAAATAACTCTCTATTGCACCGACCGCACCACGAATTATGTGAAAGGAAATGGCAGATGAGAAGAATGGCTATATGATATGACATTACTCTATGGTTTTATTTTCAGGGAAATTTGTCCATATGAAACATCTAGAAAATTTTCCTTGACTTGTAAATCCAGCACTTAAATTTCACCACTTGGAATTTTCAATTATCCCTGACCAAGCTCAACTAATTATTGAAAGAAATTTACAACAAGAATGTCGAATAAATATACAAGATAATTGGGATATAGTTTTAAAAAATTACATGAGGTGTTAGGGGACACGCGGATGGAACGAAGTTCCTTTCGCTATATATGATGTACTAGTTAATTCCATCACGCCTAAGGCGACCGTTGAAAAATACGATAATTTAAATGGATCTTTAAGAAAAGATACTTTTTGTAAAATGATTAACTTGTTTTAAGAAAAATTATTTACTTCTTTAAGATAAGGATTTTTTTTTTAAGAAAAGGTACTTTGCTTAAGAATATGAATAGAAATTTTTTTTTTATAAAATTTACTTTTTTTAAGAAAATTTTCTTTTTTTAAACTTCTTCACTTTGGCTTTTCTAAATTTACTTTTTATTGGGTTCAAAACTACAATATATACTACGTATTGTTTACAGGCCCCACCTAGAAAACTTCCCATTAAACATGAAATTTACCAACATATGGTAGTCTAGACACAAACCAAAGCAAAAGTACCCAATATAGTTGATAATACTGGGTTGTACCATAATAGTGTTAAAAAAAAAGTTACAGCAGACAGTTGTCCGAGGCCTTCGGCCACGGACTGTCCCTGCAGGCTGTGTCAGAGACACGGCCATTAAGTTTAACGTAGAATACGCCATCCGATAAAACAGAAAACATATATAACAATAAATTCATTTGCTTATATTATTTATCATTTATTGTTATATATGTTTTCTGTCTTATCGGATGGCGTATTCTACGTTAAACTTAATGGCCGTGTCTCTGACACAGCCTGCAGGGACAGTCCGTGGCCAAAGGCCTCGGACAACTGTCTGCTGTAATTTTTATATTTACCAACGGCATTTGATTCAAGTCCGTTTAAAAAAAAAAATATTATGTTCAATTTTTTTAAACTTAATTTAATTTATGTATTTTAATTAATATTTTTATTGAAATAAGTTCTGCGAATGTTGAGAGGGCCGCCCTAATATTAAAAAAGGTTTACCTTATCGAGTCTTCGCATTAGCATTCGAGCGTTGTGTGAAAGCTTTACGCTTTACAATTCAAAATTAATGTTACAACAGCTTTATTGAAGCTTTCGCAAAAAAGCTTTATTACGTTAGCTTACTGTTTGTTTCACTTTTTACTAGATACATGTTGCCAAGCAACATTAGCTTCCTGTTCGTTTCACTTTTTACTAGATACATGTTATTAAACAATGTTGAGCAACCAAAAACACTCAACCAAACACCACACATATATTTGAGTGTATGTGTTTAAACAATTTTCATTTGAGAAATTAAAATACTAGAAATATATCAACCAATATGAAATGTATATCAAACGAAAGATAACATCTTCATTTACCTACAAAAAAAATTTTAAAAAAATTCATCTAGCCGTTTCCTCAAATTCAATGAAATAAAGATTACAACAATAAAAACCTGAGATGACTCCTCATACCGTAAGGTAAGACGTATTCTACGTCAAAAGTTGTTTAATTTGTTTACATTTAGCCACCATCCCGCAACTTGCGATAAGGAACTTCGTTCCAATAAACAGACTTCTTATTAAAAATCATGGTAATTTCCCTCTCCTTCGATTTAAACGAAACCCAAAAAAGAATTATCTTTCAAACTGATGGATATGTGTGAATCGTTCTTCACACCGAACGACTTCGCTTTGGAGCTGGTTCAATTCAATTTTGAACTGATTGGCAGGACACAATCAAAGGCTGCAGAGATCACCTTAGGGTAACCAAAATGTTAAATTCTCTTCATATCGAGCAACTCTAGTTTGGAGTTGACTCAATTCAATTTTGAATTGATTGTAGCGATGGATAGAGACAGTCGTCACTCTCCGTAAAGACAAACACTTTCCTCTACGGTTATCAATAGAATGACATTTATTTAGAATATTTTAATATTTAGAGAGTAGATTTTGTACCGGCTGATCGTTCGCACACTTCTTATTATAACGACAACACATCTGTTTATCAGTAGCCTGGGATTTAACAAAGGACATAAATCAATATATTTATGACCATTTCAAACTAAGTGTGAGGATTCCAAACGTACCTCATTGGACAAGGAGAAATTGTTCTTACCATTAAATTCAAATTACTATTCAATGTGTTTTCAACATTGAACAAAATGCTTATCATCAAACAGGTGTAATCAAATGTTCCAAAAACGAACACCCTTTCCAAAGTGTAACCGTTAATATATCATTCTTGAGAGAAAATAGTTTTGTCTACATACAATATTCCCCCACAATATATTACACATGTATGTACGTGAGATTACTTTGTATGTCACTCTGCTCTGGCAGACAGACAGCTGGAGAAATGAGACGTGTAAATACGATTTTAAATTGACGTAAATATTTGTAAAATATATGAAAGAGGGTTAGCTTAGGTTAAAAGGGTTGACAGACAATAGGGCAAAAAGTTTTCAAGCATCCTTTAAACAAACTATATATAGACCAACCAACTATTTCATCAATATTTCCAAGAACTTTTTAATAAGATTGTTGTTGTTTTTTTTTGGTTGCTGTCAGTTAAAAGTTTTAAAAGTTTAAATAACATCCGGTTCCTGTTGATAAAATATTAGTTGGTATAGATGGCCGATCCATAACTACGAAGAATGTCGAATGGCGATGATGCAAAAATCTAAATATTAAATAATAAATTAAAGAGCTACGACAAAAACAGCAACAAATAAAGTGCTATTTGCTGTTGTTGTTTTACGATATAACACAAAGATATGGAATACACTATCAGACAAAATAATGTGCGAGAGAGTGATTGACCCAAGTATTCATTAAGAAAATAATTGTAATAGTGTTTTTACGTAGATTTAATACATTAATGCTGACTTTAACAGTTGCAAATTTTCCATTTAAATTAACTTTAAATTTCCTCTACCTGCAGTTCTGGAGGTGTCGATTGGCCATGCTTGAGCTACATACCTAACTACTCCGTACATGGCTCCGTACATGACTGACCCTGTGGTAGACATTTGATATGAAAATTTTCTGCGAGCTTTCAAATTCTGCTTTTATTTGACGAATTTGAAACTCGGCTTAAATCTTCTAATTCACATTTTCTAAATTTTCTAAAATATAACTTTAATTTAAATTAGGAAAAAAAAACTAAATATTAAATATTTCCAAAAACTAAAATGTTCGAGTGTTAGGTATATTTTAAATTATTTTATTCTTCAATATGACGCAGCAAAATATTGAAGATAAAAATAATTTAAAATAAACCTAATGCTCGAACAATTTAATTTGAAATATAATACGAAAGGTCGTATGAATCATCACATTATTAAATATTTCCATTAAATCATTAAATTTTCCATTTGGCTCACTCTTCTGCTCGTTATTTTGTCCAGCACTGTATGTGATCAAAACATCGGTCTCACTGACAACAGTAACAATTTTTATGTAGATTACTGGAATCATCAAACAACAAACTTAACTGCTCCAGTCAAATCACTTGCACATGACTTATTTTTTAATGGCCCATTAGGTATAAAAATGGTAGAATAAACAGTTGTTGAATGAAAGATTTTGCCTGGACCACTAACGAGAGACGATGAGGACCTCAAGCGCCGAAGCACAGTGGTTCGAAACAACAAAATGTTTGCATTTTTGCGGCCTTCATTCACTAGTATCATAAAAATATACAAGAAGAAAAAATCAAAGATTGCAATACTTGCACAGCTCAATAAAATAAACTGTATTAAGCTTGTTACGAATAGTTTTCTAATATTCAAATTACTTATACTCTATTCAATTAAGAATAGACTGGTTCCTTAAGTCCCATTTGGGTATTGTTCTTAACGAAATCCGATCTAAATTTTTATCCTGAGTTCCTTAAAAACCTCGACCCGACTGTTATAAAGTAATGAACCAGACTCTGGCCAATTTCGCCAACCCATTCCGATACTTAAACCAGTGCATAAATTTCAGTCAGGTGAACCGACTTAATCATACCCTCACCCTAACTCATCCATTGCGGGGGAGTTCATTGCCTTAAATATTATTTAATACCCAAATTTGTTAGGATCCGAAGTGGATTTTGGGAATGTTTTTGACTACCAACCAATTGCCCTCCCATTATTTATATAATTTATTAAGATCGGTTGATATGTATTGGAGATATCGAGTCAGCAAACCCGAAATATGCCCAATTTTTGTATGGAAGGTACGATACTGGACATGACACAGTAGTCAGTTAGTAATTACATAGTAGCTTTGTCTTTACCAAGTGCCTAGTACCGAATTTTATTAAGATCAGTTGTAGTTTGCGAGAGTTATCGTGTCGAACAACCAGCCATCCGCCCAACTTTTGTATGGGAGGTACTAGCGGCCGTCGGTGGTGCAATGGTTAGTGTGCGCGGCTCTTGTACATGAGATCCTGGGTTCGAACCCGGCTCTGACCACCTTCAAAAAAAAAATTCTTTCGGCGGCGGTCACCTCGCATAGTGACGGCGACACTATCGAGTATCTAGCCATGAAAAATCTTCTCAAATTACCGTTCGGAATCGGTGTAAAACTGTAGGTCCCCATCAGTGAGTGAAAACTGGAAAGCGCACAGCTCAGTGATTGTGAGAAGTTCTCCCCAGTCCCTTCATGGGATGTAATGGGAAACCATTTATTTTTTATTTTACTAGAATGGGTGTGGCAAAATCGCTCATTTCTCCGGGAGAGTGGAATGTGACTAAATATTGACTAGTACAAAATTTCATAAAGATTGGTTCGGTTTTGAGGGACTTCTGTGCCGAACAACAGACGGCCAAAAAACTTTGGTATGGGACGTACCAAAATGGGCGTGTCCAAATCACACTTGTGTTAATCAGTGATTGGCGTTTGATGACGTGAAGCCTTATACCTAATTTCATTAAGGTCGGAAGTGTTTCACGTGATTTATCGGATTAACAACACGGACGAAACCCC
Organism: Phaonia tiefii; assembly: GCA_963931995.1. NCBI lineage: Eukaryota > Metazoa > Arthropoda > Insecta > Diptera > Muscidae > Phaonia > Phaonia tiefii. The sequence goes on from OZ008367.1 coordinate 25,401,889, forward strand.
AGTTTTGTATGGGAGGTACCAGAATGGGCGTGGCGACTTCGCCCATTTCCTCCAGTTAAGTAGACATTTACAGATTATTAACCAATGTGTGAGTTGAAGCTATTACATCTACCAGCAGAAAGGTTTGGAAGAAATATGATTTTGTCCTAATTGTATCGATTTGTATGGGAGGTACCAGAAGGGGCGTGCCTATTTTTAATCGCAACTAACTTTCTACAAATAATAGTCACTGACAAAATTTCACTATGATCTGTAAAGATTTACGGCCGTTATTGTGTTGACCAGCCGGCTAGCCAGCCAGACAGACGGACATGGCTCAATCGTCTTAAAAAGTCCCAAAACGAATTTCGTCCAAAAATACTAAGGGCTTAAAATGGCTCCTTCTATGCGTTAAATGTTTTTCCAGTTCAATCGATTTCTTTATGAACGCAACGCGATCTTGATTAATTTCTGAGTCGGATCGACCGAATTGAGTCAATTATAATGAGAGTTAAACTCCTGGCTGTCAATTGATTTATAGCCTGTTCTCATAAATCGTATTTGAACGATCGAACGAACTGGGCAAAAATTAAACGTAAAATTAAACTCATCTGATGTTTCATTTCACACTCTTGGTCATGGGTTTGTGCAAATGAGAGATCTTCGACGAAAATTAACTTGCACCACGTGGAGTTACAAGAACAGTTGACTTAATTATTGGTATAGAACTGTGAAATTTAAACTGTTTTGTTGACTTTTGTTTTTGTTATATATTGGTGTTGTATTTAACAAAACAATTTTACCCCAATAATACGAAATTCCGTTGGCATTGTCCTGTTGCATGTTTTGTATTATCTGGTATTATTAAACTATACCTACGAAGTTAAAATTATTGAGCGACGAAATTTCTCTATTCTATATTTACTCTACGAGGTTGTCATTTATATTTTGGGGTCCTTTCATGAATAGTGTTGCCAGATGCAAACTGATACTTCCATTGGAAAGATTGAAATTTTTTAGCATAAACATATATAGCAGAACGATTTCACTTACGAGCACTATTTTTTCTACAGACTGTAAGTGTTGAACAATTCATCTCGGCCAAAAAATGAAATTAACCCGTGAAAATTTTCATGGGATGATTTTTTACGATTTACGGCGTGGATTATCGAGACAAAAGTGTCTCAATCAACTTGTTTCAACTTTTGGTGATGAAGCACCATCAAAAGCTACTGTAAATCGCTGGTACCAAGAGTTCAGTCTCGGACGCCGTTCGCTCCAGGATGAATTTCGTGAAGGTCGTCCAACTTCGGTCGTTTTGCCGGAAACCATCGATGCTGTGCGTGAACTGATAAAGCAAGACCAACATGTCACATACCGCGAGATAGAGGCATCCTTGGGCATTAGTATCACTAGCAGCAATAAAATATTGCATGCTTATTTGGCCGTTAAAAAGATTTCTTCTCGTTGTGCTTCAAAAATTGGCTTGAGCGCACGAAAAAGTGTACTGATCTTCATGGAGAATATTTTGAAAAACAATAAAACCATTTAGGAAGTGGTGTATGAGATACTTCACTCTATCTCACCTCCTTAATATGTAGAATAAAATGGAGCTCATTTCTCACATATGGGTGGGAAGTCTTCTTTATAACTTCTGGACCGGGGATCAGAACAGAGCGATGGTGTTGGTGGGTGATGATATTGTCGCCGGCTCTACCACCGGCCGCATATACCTTGTGTGTTATTGTTTTATGGATATTGTAATGAGGTGTGTTCTGCCGCAGTACACTGAAAGAAAACGTAGTAAAATTGTAGTTAAGTTGTCAAAATTCATAAAATTTCAATAAAAAATTTCATAATTTGGTCAATTTAACTACCAATTTTTATTGTTAAAAAGTTACAGAATTCCGGTTCGGTATTCGAGCCTTGAAGGGATTAGGGAGAACTTCCCACAACCTGTGAGCTGTGCGCGTTCTAGTTTTACACTCACTGATTGCGACCTACAGTTTTACACCGGTTCCGAACGGTATTTTGAGAAGCTTTTTCATGCCTAAATACTCGATAGTGTCGCCATCACTAAGCGAGGTGACTGCCGTCGAAAGAAATTTAGGGTGTTCAGAGCAGGAATCGAACCCACGTTCTCACGCACAAGAGCCGCGAACACTACCATTGCACCTCCGTCGGCCACGGAAAATGTTCATTGCATCAATGAAATTTTACCTCACTTCAATGTAAAACTATCGATGAAACTTTTTCATTGTGCTGATGATTAATTTTTTGTTCAGTGAACGTGATGTTACACCACAGGTGAGGACATTCAATGGGGCCACGCGATTTTCCCGAATTTCGCATCACTATTTCGTTCATTGACGAATAGATCGAACGACACATTATAGTGCCGGACTATCCGTAAATGGAATAATGTGCCCAATTCCGTTTTTGTTATCTCTTTCGGCCGTCGGTGGTGCATTTCTTTCGATGACGGCCACTTCGCTTACGGACGTTGACACTATCGAGTAATTAGCCATGAAAAAGCTTCTCAAATAACCGATTGGAATCTGGTGTAAAAACTGTAGAGTGTAAAATTAGAAAGCACACAGCACTGCATTTATAGGGGACTTTCCCTTAGTGTTCTTCCAGTAAAAAAATTTACGCTACCGAGCCTCGGAAAGCCCGACCGGTGTGTTGTCTATGACAAGTAGAATACCAAAAACAGGTACTTATATTTTTGAAAACCAGCCCTTCTCTTAATTCTAAAAATCTATTTTTCTAAAAACCTGGATTCGTTTATAATTTTAGCAAAAAACCGTGAAAACGGGGTTTCCCTGTTATTATTTTTAAATTAAATTATATATATAACACTTACAATATAAAGGGTGGGCCATGTAAAATTTGGAATTTTAAACCCCCTTATTTCTAAGTCGTCGGTGGTGCAATGGCTAGTGTGCGGAGCTCTTATACATGCGAATTTGTGTTCGCTCCCTGCTCAGACCACCTTACATTTCTTTCGACGACGGTCACCTCGCTTAGTGATGGCGACACTATCGAGTACTTAGCCATGAAAAGCTTTTCAAAATGCCCTTCGGAACCGGTGTAAAACTGTAGGTCCCAATCAGTGAGTGTAAAACTAGAAAGCGCACATCTCACTGATTGTGAGAAGCTCTCCCCAAGCCCTTCATGGGATGTTATAGTACACAATTTTTTTTTTTATTTCGAAGCAGATTACCAAGTTGGCATTTATGAAGTGCCAGATTATTGGTTACCGGTTAGAAATTTACGAAATGGGTCTCTTTAGGCCTGAAGGAAATTGGGAAATACTGATACGTTTATTCCTAAGTACTGAGTCTTGAACTCAAATTGTACACGCTGAAAAAACCTGCCCCAGCAACATATTGTAGGAAACATGTATATGTTTCCAAGAATCGTTTTCATTACTTGAAGATCTGGTGCTTGTTTGTTTCAATGTTGTCAGTCACGAGTTTGTTATCAACAATTTTCAACAAACAACCGCAATTGGGTCCCAAAAACACATATCATAACATGATAATCATTGTGTCTAAAACATGTAATATTGAATAGCCAACATAACTGTTTGCACACAAATATACAATATTTGCGACAAACTACAAACACATTAATTTTTGCATCCGAACATAAAAAGGACAAATTTAACTATAAGATGTTAATCAGAGTTTGATCAGGGGGTATAGAGCAAGGTATAAAGCAAGACAGATTTTTCAGCCAGTTAGAAATCTAACAAATAAATTCGGTAGAAATATACAGTGCCATCAACTCAGATTGTGGATCAATTTGTGGAGCGAGCTCGCCAATCCTGGTGCTTATTGGCCAAAATAACTCGTGTACGTGCTCGTCCAGTGCGTTCAGAATAAAATATTGTCGCTGTAGTTGAAAGTGTGCTCGAACAGCCATCAACATAAATTCGCCACCGTTAGTAGCAATTTAACACATCTCGCACTTCTTTGCACAGCACTTTGCAAGAAGACCTCGGTATGAAGAATTTTAAAGTCCAATTAGTCCCAGAACTGAAGCCTCGTAACCAGCCGATGCATTTTCGCTTCCCCGTATAATGAAGATGAGAATTTTTACTGAAACATAATCTTTTCCTATAAAGCTCATTTTCATTTCGGGGGCTCCGTTAACAAACAAAATTGTCGCATCTGGCGCTCGAAAAATTCACACGTCGTCGAGGAGAAACCGATGCATCCACATGGAATGACTCTTTGGGGAGGTTTGGGGAGGCGGCATCATAGACCCATTTTACAACAAACAAAACCACATTTGGGTCACAAAAACATATATTTTAACCTATTAATCTTTGGGTCTCCAACGTGTAATATTGAATGGCAAACACAATGTGTTTGGACTCAAGTATACTGTATTTGTGAGAAGCTATAAGCACGTTGTAGTTGCATCCAAACAACAAAAAATCCAATTTTTCAGCGTGTATGTTAAAGTATCAGAAGTACATACTACAAGCCTACAAGGTCAGAAACATTTTTCTCAGTTAAACAAAAAAACAGTTCGTCTCAAATATATTTTAGGTAAAAACAAAAATCAACGTCTTTTGTGAACCGATGCTCCTCTGAACATGTTGAAAAGTGTTCCGAATGTTTTCTTTTGTGTTTGTGGTGGTGACATTTTTCAAACACTTCCATAGTGGGAAATTCTCAATTAAAATGAGTTTTCGTTTGCATTTGATGGTTGGTTGGTTTTCGTGGTAGCTAAAGATACTATTTAGCATCAATTAATGTCTTTAGTGCAAAGTACCGTGTCTATATCCAGCCTGTTAATCGGAGATACCTCAATATATCCCCTAGATCTATCTCGTGTATATCAGTGAGGTTATGCAGGAACGGACGGCCCATAGTCTTCAGGCGTCTATTCATCAGAGCCGGACAACTGCAGAAGAGATGCTCCACTGTCTCCTCCTCCTCTGCGTCATCGCTGGCACGTCTTGCGTGATTACCGATTGGACAGTGCCAGGTCAGCACGCCAGTTAGCCTAGATATGAATCTCCGATTATGGCTAATCAGTTTCGAGATATGCGGAACGTTTCCGTCCTTTCCCATCTGGTCTTCGCTCGTTCAAGGTAATGTGCAGGAAAATATCTCTTTTGACCAACCCTATAGGCGTTGCGACTGAATGTGGAGTTCGGTAGAAGAGGATCCTGCTCCGGCTAGTTCGTCTGCCTTTTCGTTCCCTAGGAGACCCTTGTGGCCTGGTATCCAAGTAAGAACCATATTGGCCAGCCGGCCTAGCTCGACAAGTTTTTCCCTACATTCACTAACGAGTTTAGATGCAGTGTTGTAAGATTTAAGCCTGGCTATCTACAAATATTCCAATGTGCTATGTTCTTGTGCGGCGCAGGCTACTTTGATGGCCAGTACCTCCGCTTGGAAACCGCTGCACTTTTCTGGGAGTTTGAATGAGAAATGGAGGCCTGCCTCTTCGGAGAAGATACCCGGGCCGGTTCCACATTCCATTTTGGATCCGTCCGTAAATACTTTGGGGTCAAAACCTGTAAGTGGTTCCCCTTTATCCCACTCTATTCTCTTGGGAAACCTCACATCGAATAGGTTATCGAACGTCAATGAGGTGGTGCAGCAATCGGTGGTTATATTGAGTTCTCTTGGGATTGTCTGTAGCATACTCGCATGTCCATATGCGTTGCTCTTCTAGAGTGCAAGAGCGTTTAGTCGGGTGACACTCTAGGCCGCACTAGCTGTGATGTGAAGGTCGATTGGTATAATATGAAGCATTGCATTAAACTGGACACGTCCTCATTGCCCCTGTTGTGCCGATGCAAGCTGATGTATGTATGTACTCTATACAACAGTTTCATGGTGGACGTCTTCCATACGACAGGCCACCATACTATTGCTCCATAGGAGAGTATTGGTCTGATTATGCTAGTGTAGCACCATTTTCGGTCGGAGACAATTCCCAACATTTTCCGACAATCGTAGTACGCAACGGTTGTCTTCTGTGCGCGGTGCACTACGTTACGCTTCCAGGAAAGTTTAGGGTCTAGAATCACGCCCAAGTACTTGGCATGAGTTGACAGTGGACTCTCTATTCCCCTTAGCGGAGGAGGGTTAAACTTTGGTATCTTGGACTTCGTGGTAAAAAGCATGACCTCAGTTTTCCCTGGATTCACTCCAAGACCACTCCCAGTGGCCCAATCGTTAAGTGATTTGAAGTCTCCATTCATGATTTCGCTCAACACTGATGGGAACAAACCAGATACCATTATTACCACGTCATCCGCATACGCCACGGTTTTGATTAGAGTTGGGTAGTTCATGAACTACCTAGTTCATTTAGGGTGACCAGCCATCACCCTCATGAACATAATGCACATGTTCGATACAGCGAGTGAGTATGTTCGTTATTGTTACGACCGGGCACCTTAAATGAACGAGTTCGAGAACTAGTGAACGAGTTCGACACAAGTCTAGTTTTGATCCTCATGTTGTCCAGTTTGCATTTAGTTTGATGACTTTTTCAATAGCATCATTCCACAAAAAACACTGAAGATCTGTGGCTAGATCTAAAATTGCTATACGGTTTGCCAAGAAACATGACGATGTATTTTGTAAAACTTATTTTTGAAAAGAATATCTCTATTAATAGAGATATAGAATAGTATTGAGCTTGATTAGTAATCGAAAAAGTTTATTTGAGTTTGGAGATAACTCGTTTGCGGTAAACGAAAGAATTAATAATGGTCACGTTTTTCGTTTCTCGTAAACGTTTTGTGAGATTATATTCACGATATAATGTTTGTTGTAAATTTTTATCAGTTCTCGTAAACGTAAATGATATGTTTGATGATATTCCCCAAACGAAGCTCATTGGTCATTCCAAAACTTTTCTTTGCGTGTATAGGGATAAATTACATATTCATACGCGAGGTTATGTCCTGTCAATCACATTTCTTGATCGACGGTGACGATGACCTTATTTGGGTTAAACTACTGTGCGTCTAAATTCTTGGCCATGTGTATTGCAAATGGCGTCGTTGTTTAATGAAACGTAGTGCTGCTGCATGGACACGCTTCATCATAGTCATCATACAACACATATGGACGAATGTTATAATACACAGCCGCAGCAATAAAGTAATTTAAGAACCTGTTTCCGTATTATTTCCGCTTCCCTTCAATTAAACTTTTCTTTAACAATTTCATGGCCTTATTGCGAGGGTTCCACGCAGAGATGGCGAAAAAAACTAATTGACTTTCCGCCACATCTCAGTATCTACAAGTTCTATATAGTAGGTTAAAGCTAAAACAATAGCAGCTGTATGTTCTGGTCCCAATATAAAATCTCAACGAAATATCGCAATAACCATTTATAAAACTCTTTTCATTGATTACACTCAACCTTCCACCAAAATGGAATGAAACAACAGCGACAACCGCGTTGCTCTGGTAGCGATAAGCTATCAGGACTAGTATGGATCTACCACAATTCTTGTGCTGCCCCCATCTGCCACGAATTTTACATAAGGAAATCCAAAAAATCACATTATTCCCTCATCATCCTATAAATGATGGGTTGTCATAATCTAAATATTATCACACCATAAATATTCTAATAATTCATTTTTACGCCAGCCTATGCCCTGATATCAATGGGGTAGTAAAAACTAGATGGGAACCCAAAAAAAAAATCATGGGGAAATGTTAAAAGTAATTTGAGATCTTGCGATGTAATTTTCCAATAAAATACAGGATGTGTGGAAAATTAAAGTAGATGAATTAGAGCGTCAATGTAACAGGTAAATGGTTTACGGAAACAAAAACGCTTCGTCGCAGAGATGAAACATGTACGTTAGAGTGTTTAAATTGTTGCGATGAGAAAAAGCAACTTGTATTTTGCAACGTTGTGGTTTAATCCACTAAATGCACTTAGTACTTTTTTTTAGCAACTATGCACAAACAATTTAAAAAATTGCATACTCCCTCATTCACTAATTAAAAATAAGAAATTGTAATTGTTAATAATAGTTAATAAATAAAATTGTTAATAAATAATTATAAAGAAGAAGGGAGTATTATACGCGAATAATCACCAACCCTGGGCGACTGATGTTTGCATAACACTAAGTTCCCTCATCGTGTAATTAGTGGGTTCGAAGATATCAATTGGCCTTGATGGAGCTCCTGATGAGCTCCTCCTCAATATAAGACTCCAGTTCTGAGTTTAAAAAAAAATTAAAATTCCGAGTGATTTAATTTTTAAACTTTTGGAACGAAGTTCCTTAGCGCACGTAGCGGGATGGGGGCTAAATGAAAAAAATTAAACAAATTTTTTTCAACACTATTTTGCTACTACCCAGTATTATCAACTATATTGGGAACTTTTGCTTTGGTTTGTGTCTAGACTAACATATCGTCGGTTGATTATTATTTTGTCGTATTCGTCATTTATGTTTTTTTGGAAATGATATTGTGTCTCCTGGTTTTTGTGCGTTCTCTTTACGAATCTGTTATCAGGTTTTTGATATATCTTACCATTACTGTGATGTTTACTCTAATTTGTTTGTATATCCACAAAAATTGGTAGTTGGTAATAGTGGTATAGTTGTGAATATTGGTATCTCCGTTTCAAATAATTGGCGTTTACGACAAAACAATAATAAGTCGACGATATGTTGGGAAATTTGGTGTTTAATGTTTAAGTTCCTTATCCCACGTTGCGGGATGGGGGCTAAATGAAAAACAAAAAAATTTTTTTAAACACTATTTTGCTTCAAACCAGTATTATCAGCTATATTGGGTACTTTTTCTTTGGTTTGTGTCTAGACTAACATATGTTGGGAAACTTCTTGTTTAATGGGAAGTTTTCTAGGTGGAGTCTGTAACCAATATTTAGTATATACTATTATAGTTTTGAACTCAATAAAAAGTAAATTTAGAAAAGGTAAAGTGAAAGAAGTTCAAAAAGGAACATTTTCTGAAATAAGTGCCTTTTCTAAAAAAAAAGTAAATTTTTCAATAAAAAAATACCTATTCATATTCTTAAACAAAGTACATTTTCTTTAAAAAATACCTTATCCTAAAGAAGTACATTTGCTTAAAAAAACTAAATTTTCTTACAAAAAGTACCTTTTCTTAAAAAAAATTTTTTTTTAAACGAGCACCTTTTCTTAAAATTTTAAAATTGCCGTTTCTTAAAAAACTACATTTTCTTTAAACAGTATCTTTTTTGTGAAACAAAATAAGTTTTCTTGGGATAAGTACCTACTCTTAAAAATGTACCTATTCTTGAAAAAGGTTCAATTCTAAAAAAAAAAGTTATACTCTTATGGGTTTTCTTACAGAAAGTACTTCTTAAAAATAGCACCTTTTCAAACTTAAAGTTTTCTAATTTATTCAAGCTCAAAACCTTTTCAATATAAAGCTTATTTATTAGCTTTATATTATTTTCCAAAAAGTCGAGCACAAAAAATGTTCCAATGATACCAGGGCTGTTTGTATAGCTATTTCGGATCTTGCCAAGATCTTCGCCAGCAGACGTTTTTGGTATGTTTTCGGAGAATTCATCAAAAATATATGATAAAAATAAGATTTTGGCAAGATCCGAAATAGCTATACAGACAGCCTTGGTATCATTCGAACATGTTTTGTGCACGACTTTTTTGAAAATAATATAAAGCTAATAAATAAGTTTTTTTGCGAGTGAGAGCGTTATTTTTCGACTCGTGAGTGAAACTTTTAAAATTTGCATATAAGAGGCAATTGCGACAAAAATCATTTGGGATGTTGTGGAGGATGTATAAGTTAGTCAACGTTTATCAGTAACTTACTAGACTTCGTTCTGTACGAACGCTAATAGAATATTCAAGTCCGTGTTTAACACATTTGTGACTTATACACCCGGCGAAATAATTATAAAGGCAATATATTTTTTCTCGGTACTCTCAATGCCCTGGATTTATGGTGTAGAATTTTAATGCATATGTGTGCCATTAGGTATATTATGTCAGAGAATGTAACCATTCGATTACATTTACAAGTTAAATGAAAAGTGACGTTGTTTTTTCTGTTTCCGGTGTATAAAGGCAACATGGAAAAGAAACGGAATTCTAACAGGAGTAAGTAGAAATTTAAACAGAAGTGAGTTTTCTTTGGTTGTTACTTTATTGTTTTAAAATTAAAGTAGGTCAAATTAAAAAAAATTATTTATACAGAATACCTGGTGGAAAGTACCTAAGTAAAGACGAAAAGAGACAAATTTAAGATTATCATGATGAAGGCTTGTCCAATCGCGAAATCTAGAGGCGATTGAAAAGATCTAGCTATGTCACTGACAATTTTATAAAATAGGGTGGCCAATATGGAAACACAAAATGACCAGGAATCACACCACTGATCAGTGGCAGCGCTAAAAGAGAGATCAAAAGGGTTGCTGTTAAAGAAAACTTCGTCGATAAGGAAATTATTGCTGAATTGAGCTTGGGAGCAGGGTTGCGTCGTGCGAAACCAAAAAAAATTATGGGGTTCTGTCAACGGATTCTGGTAGAAAGGTCTAAAAAAAATATACGTGTATCGGCGTTTTGCCAAATCTGATCAGAATTTTTTTTCAGGGCGGATCAAAGTTTCCGCCCCTCGGAACTTTCCTGCAACATATCGACATGCAGAATTGTGCGTTCCTTACTTCTGAGGTACAAAATATGTTCAGAAGTTTTATAGAAAAGATGCAGATAAACATTTTTGTGGAACAAATTAACCCTCTAACTGTCACGTATAACAATAATTTTTACTTTTTTTTTGAAAACTAGTAAAAAACTGATCCAAAATAACGGGGGGTGTGGTCAAAATGTTCTACAAAAATTATCGCCATAAAATATCACTATATGTGTCCGAACACTCCAACACACAAATCTTAGCCCAAGTGGTAGATAATAAGCAAAAACTAACTATATTCTAAGGGTTAATAATTAATTTTGTCATTTTGCTGTTTGCATTAAAAATAGTCCACATAATATAATGAATTTTGTCATATTTCATCTTTTATCTAGCACTTGGGCTAAGATTTGTGTTTTGGAGTGTTCGGACACATATAGTGAAATTTTATGGCGAAAATTTTTATAGAACATTTTGAACCGCCCTAAAAACAATTCTGATCAGATCTGGCAAAACGCCGATACACGTATATTTTTTTTAGACCTTTCTACCAGAATCCGTTGACAGAACCCCATCATTTTGAAAAACATCTAATTTTTTCTCACAGTGTAATGAAACGCGACTTGAAACTGTCATATTGGAAAAAGTATGCAAAACTTGTTCTCATGCCAAGACACGAATTAGCCAGATTTAAATTCGCTGAAATATAAATATTTTTGAATGAGGGGTGATATACTCCAGAAATAATACCAACTCTCGACTGGTCTGTACTTAGTTCCGATGTCTATCCGATTGAGAACCTCTGGTCTATTATACGTACCCAAGTTTACCACCCAGGACGCCAGTTGAAAAATGTCAAGGATCGAAGAGTAGCAATACAAGAAATTGGAAGATAATTGATCCTGCGCATATTCGTTCGTTGATAAACTCAATGCCAAGATGCTTAGTAGAAGTTATTATCAGTTATCATAATGGAGATCATACGTCTTACGAAACTTTTTAGAGTATTTAAATAAATCTCTTGCCTTTATAAATATTTCGCACTAGTAATTACTTTATTTTTTGTTGATTGAAGAAGTCATAGTCAAAGTATTTTTGCTGAAAAGTATTTAATTTTGAAAGGACTAATACAATATAAAATAAAAACTTGAAAATTCCTCACAACATTTGGAAAACCAAAAAATGCTGTTGGCTTTATTATTATTTCGCGGGGTGTATATTGAATAGTTGATCTATGCTAAAGAGGTAATTACAAGCGTCCCGCGCAACTCCTGCGTATAATCTGGCGTTAGTCAGACTGTTCTCAAAGGCCTGAGACCTGTTCCTGTATGATAATTGGTGAGAGTTGGGTGCTCTCTTAAAATGTCTGTTCATTGCGTTCGAATGGCTCTCCTCTCATCCAAAGCTGATATTATTTTAAGTTTTGAAATTTTTCCGCCATTTTATCCACATACACTTTTATGAACACATTCCCAATCATTCCCCACATATAATATTGCTACCCCCAATGCAATTTGGGCATTATGTACGCCATGGTATTCGGACATACTGATATACAACTCGCCCTTGGTCGACTTCAAATCTAGCACGAACAGTATAAGTATTATCCTCAGATAAAACAGAAAGTGGTGTAGGAGTTCTCAAAGGGATTGTAGTGATTTTTATGGAAACTTTGTATATCTACAGACAAGTTTCTTAAAGGAAAACATTAAAATTATTTAAATTTAGTTATTTTACGAATATATCAAAATTTTCCAATTGTCCACAAAACATTAACTGTGCTCTGATTCCCTCCGCCACAAACCCCAAAACGACCCCAAAACGAAAATACACTGAAAGAAGTTACAAATAATACAAGTTGTCAGACAAAAGCAAACGCGAACAAATTATTTTTAGGCTCAATAAAACTATAATTTATTTCGACTTCTTAGACGTTTCAAGTTTTATTATCGGAATGTATTAATGATTTAGTGAAGGGAAAGAGGAGGAAGAAGAACAAGACTGTTAAATATTTTATTCTTTATGCCCACAAAAATTTATTTTCGTCCAAATCAAAAACAGGGCTAACAGGATTTTGGCCATGTGTTGCTGCTGTATGTGAACAAGGTTTCGAATAAAATTATACAAACAAAATAAAACGACGAACAGGTGTTGAATTTTGATACTTTTCGGCTTGATTTTATTTGTTCATTCACTTTATCTTTTTCGGATTGTTGCCTGATATTGTTATAACATATTTACATCAATTTCCTGAATTATTTTGTGCGTGGGGTTTGAAATTTGTAAAACCGGCCATTGGCATGGAGTACGAGGAGGTAGATGAGGATGAGAATGATATGGGTTAATAAATTATGTGAACACGAAGCAATGAGGGGCGGTAAAAGGTTTCCTGTCTCGATGAGTGGATGTAATGTGTGGAAGTTATTTTAAGAAATAATTAAGATATCATTTCACATGGGTATATTAGCGTTATTAGCACTCATTAGGTTAATATTTCAGATAGACTTTGTTTCAGCAAAATGTTTTATCGTAATGTGTGCACTCTGTTCACTGTACGATAACACCGTACGACAATTAAAAAAAAAGTCATTACCCTTGAAGCGGATGGTATACGTCTGAAACTATAGGTAAAATAGAGTTAATTGGCGTTTTCAGTTTTTCATTTTCTCATCCTGTTGCCCCAAAAAAGGACTACCAATTTTCAAGGGATACAATTTTTCAAAGAAACAAGTTAAATACTTAAACGCACCCTACCATTCCGATATAGGTCTCAAATTAAAGAAGTGAGTTATGGCTATTTTTGCTCGTGTTATTTGTGGCATTGGGCCAGAAATGCTTGAAAAAGTGACCCAAAATAGGACGTCCAGAATGCGCTTCGTCTTGAACATCAGCGGTGGCTATGTATCCGAAATCATTTTCAAATGCAATGCCATGTATAGATCTTTCGAATAAAATTTTTTTTTTCACTCAAATTTAAGTTTTTGTGTTATTTTGTACAATTTTAATTTCTATGGATCTTACAAAAACACCCTTTATTTCACCGTTTACGTTTCATTGAATCTATGAAATATTAATTTAGTTGAAACAAAGATGATAGAAAAACTATAGATGGTGAAACATATGTGGTGGATTTGATACTTAAGGGAATTTTTCTAGATGGCTCAACAATAATGGAAATGGGCAAATTTCCCAAAAAACTACTGAAAAAACGATGTATCCTTACTGTATCCTAATCTGTATCCTTTTTATTTTGTATTGTCAAAAAATATTAAAAGCGATAAATATGCGTTTCTATTATCTATATTTTATTTTCAAATTCAAACAATAGAATCGAAATGGTGAAAATGGTGAATAAGAAAATGAATCATCCATTGTATTTCTATCATCTTTGGTTAAAATCGATTTCAATTTTTGAAAAGTATTTAAGTGACAAACATTCAATTCATGCATATTTTTTTAACCGCTTCGTTTTATCAAAAATTTTGGTTTGAACCTAGGAGTGAGTGGCGGCGCCCCCTTACACTATACGAGTATTCCATTATTGTGTGATTAAATTTGTAATGACCTAAATTGACAATGAAGACACAATTGAATTAACATTTCCCAAGGATAAGCAAAGTGATTTTCGTTTTAAGTACAGCCGTCTTCCCTACTGTGACAACTTTGTGTGAGTCTATTTACAGCTAATTATGAAGTTCAGTTAACGCTCCCTTAATAAATTCAACACTATAGTTTCAATTATACAATTCTTTTTTTTTTCAGGACACTGATTACAAAAATATTCTGACAAATTGATGTTTTAAATACAATATGAAACGACTTTAAGGAACTTTCCATGGTTGAAATGTGAGGTTGTGTTATAAGAACAGCTGATCGAAGTTTTGTCATGTCGTTATACAGAGTTCTGTCGAATTTTATATAATTTGTTGTTCATTTAATAAATACTTAACAGATTTCAAGAAATTCGATATAAATCCAGTTTGACCACATTCTAATTTAGTTATTTAAATGAAAAGTTGTTTGTACAATTAAAGAAAGAAAGGAAAAAGTAGAAAAATCAACTGAGTTTGACAGAACTCTGTATTACTAATACATACACAATCCTCCTCTTATCACCTGATTAATTTCATCATGGAACTTTCTTTACATGTCTTATTGTCAATACGGTCGTTGCCAAAAGGAAGTTTAACTGTCTTTCTTATTCACCACAGTAAATAGTAGTGACCAAGTAATGTCAACTTTGTGAGAGAGGGTTCTTAGTGTTACCATGAAGTAAGGGTTTTTCAACAGAGACGCTACAAAAGTAAATCGATAGAGACAGCAAACGACGCCATATTTTTTACCGCTCTTTTGACATTTCTCTTCAGTAAGGTTTACCATTTCATCATGGAAAGATATGCGAGCCAACAACGAGTCGAAATTATTAAAATTTACTACCGAAATTTGGAGTCAGTGGCCTCAACTTTAAGAGCGCTACGTCCAATTTATGGTCGTCATAATCGTCCTACCAGATCAACAATTGAGCGTCTAGTGGAAAAATTTGAATTCACAGGCACAGTACAAAATGTTCCCGTGCCAGTGAGACAAAGAAGTGCCCGTAGTGTCGAGAATATTGCTGCCGCTGAGGCTTCAGTTCAAGAAAGCCCAAATGTGTCTCTCACACGTCGTTCTCAAGCGTTGGGCATCTCTGTGACGTCGTTGTGGCGAAGATCTTGGCCTACATCCTTACAAGATCAAATTGACGCAAGAACTGAAGCCGCTTGACCACCATAAGCGTCGTATGTTCGTGAATTGGGCTGAGCAACAACTTGAAAATGATTCGGATTTTCATCGGAAAATCATCTTCAGCGATGAGGCTCATTTCTGGCTGAATGGGTTCGTCAATAAGCTAAATATGCGTTATTGGTCAGACAACAATCCTCACGTAATCCATGAGTCATCATTGCATCCTTAAAAAATTCCGGTTTGGTGCGGTTTATGGGCCGGCGCCGTCATTGGGCCGTACTTCTTCCGTGATGATCAAGACCGGCACATTACTGTGAATGCGAATCGCTACTGTTCAATGATAACCGAATATTTTTGGCCCCAATTGGATAATATGGACTTGGAGGACATGTGGTTCCAACAGGACGGCGCCACAAGCCACACAGCGAATGCCACAATCAATTTATTGGAAACCAAGTTTGGTGAACGTGTTATCTCACGAAATGGCCCAGTCGATTGGCCGCATCGGTCGTGCGATTTGACGCCGTTAGATTATTTCCTGTGGGGCTACGTCAAGTCTATGGTCTATGACAACAAGCCAGCGACGATTGATGAACTTCGTACGAATATCGAACGTGAAATTGCAGCAGAATCGGCCGATTTATGCTTGAAAACCGTCGAAAATTGGGTTCAGCGTCTGGACTTCTGCAAGCGTGCCCGTGGTGGCCATGCAAAAGAAATCGAGTTCCATACATAATGGCATCGAACGTACTTTCACAGGAATAAAGAATTTCATTGGTATCTAAAACCGGCTTTGTTTTATTTAAAAAAATGTTTGTAGCGCTCTTATTGAAAAACCCGGTACAATTATTTTTTATCAGGAAAATGATTACAAAAAAAACATTCTGATAAATTGTCGTCAGTGCCAGATGATTTAAATACAATAAGACAGGACTTTAAGGAGCGTTCCTTACATGTCTTATTGTCAATACGGTCGTTGCCAAAAGGAAGTTTAACTGTCTTCGTTTCTTATTCACCACTGTAAATGGCGACCAAGCAATGTCAACTTTGTGAGAGAGAGAGTACTTAGTGTTACCATGAAGTACTTGTCACTGAAGTTAATAGTAGCGCCAAGTACGCATGAATGACTCTTCAGTCGACCAATGACACTATCGACTACTCGTGTTCGTATGCGTAATCGTTTTCGTATTACAACAAATGAAATTCTAATCTAACTGGGTCTGAGACACTAATGAGGGTAAGGTTGATTGTTATAGCCGATTTGGAAGCAGGTTTCTATTAATGCAAAAAAAAAATACAAAACATAATAAAAAGACCGCGTTTTACACTCAGTTACTAACAACATGGTAACATAATTATGCAAATAATACTCATACAACAACAAGTACAATAGCAAACAAATAAACATTTTACTTGAACAACAAAAGTGAGTGTGATGTATGAAAAGAATCGAATCACTTTACCCCCAAAAACAAAAAAAAAACTTAGTCAACAACGAATTGAACAATATTGGGGCAAAGTTAAAACGTTTTGGTATTTCAATTTAACCGAAATATAAGGGGTGTTATTTACTTTGGTGTGATCGATATCTTTTCGATAACTTGTCGAATTCTGATTCACATTTCACTCCTAGAACTAATAACAATATGGGGGATAATTATTATTGTTTTTGAGGTTATAATGATGATGTTATTGATTTTGGTGTGATACAACTTCCACTTTGATGTTACTAAATGATATATCATCGAATTATGGATGTATGTGTCATCGAAATCGGTTACTAAGTGACATCATATTTGGGAGAAGACACAATTGGATCTAGACGAGAATACAAATCGTTGATTTCCAAGTAAAATAGGTATAACTCTAAATACGCGTATTTTTTAAATGGATTCAAAGCTTCAAATTGTATTTAATATCTGTGCAAAAAAAAAAACTATTTAGACAATTTTTGTCTACTGAATTTAAGTTGATGAAATAACTCAAAATAAATAAAAATTACATGAAGTGTCAAGGGACACCCGGTTGGAACGAAGATCCTTTCGCTATATATTATGTACTAGTTAGTTCCAACACGCCTAAGGCGAAAAATACGATAATTTCAATGGATCTTTAAGAAAAGATGCGTTTTGTAAAATGATAAACCTATTTTAAACAACTTTTTGTATTTTTCTGTAGATTTTTTTTTTAAATTCATCAGGGATGATTTTGGTTTATTCGGCCTTTTTATTGGTACTTTTTAATATTATTGTTCAAGCTGGAGGCCATTCTATATCTCTATTAATAGAGATATACAAAAAATAAATTGTTTCCCATTACATCCCATGAAGAGACCGGGGAGAACTTCTCACAATCACTGAGCTGTGCGCTTTCCAGTTTTCACTCACTGATTGGGACCTACAGTTTTACACCGATTCCGAACGGTATTTTGAGAAGCTTTTTCATGGCTATATACTCGATAGTGTCGCCGTCACTATGCGAGGTGACCGCCGCCGAAAGAAGTTTTTTTTAAGGTGGTCAGAGCAGGGTTCGAACCCAAGATCATGTACAAGAGCCGCGCACACTAACCATTGCACCACCGACGGCCACCAATAGAGATATAGTTTTTTTTTTAAAAAGGAGTTTTGCGAATCCTTCCCTATGATTCCTGGCAAATCGTATAGCTATTTCAGATATCGCCACAGATCTTCATCAGCGGTTGTTTCGAATGATGCTATTGAAAAATTCATCAAACTAAATGCAAACGAAATCTCATTTGAATTGAGAATTCACTATAATGCAAGTGTTCGATTTTTTTTAAAGTATATTTTTAGGTCCTTTTTCTAAGAATATGTATTATATTTTCCCCAAAAGGTCCTTTTTTTAAAAAGAGGTACTTCTTTTTATTAAAAGCTAATGTTCTTTTGAAGAAGAAGAGGTACTTCTTTTTATTAAAAGCTAATGTTCTTTTGAAGAAGAAGTACTTTCTGGAAGAAAAAGCTATAACAGCATGATTTTTTTACAAATAAGTACTTTTTTTAAGAATAGGTACTTTTAAAGAAGTGGTACTCTTTTTAGGAAAAGGTTATTTTTTTAAGAAAATTTACTTATTTTCAGAAAGTCTACTTATCTCAAGAAAAGAAACAAAAGGTATTATTTATTTTTAAGAAAACGTACTTTTAAGAAAAGCAATTTTTGTAAGGAAAGGTTTTTTTTTTTGAAGAAAAGATAAATTTTTAAGAGTAGGTACTTATCTCAAGAAATGTTATTCTGTTTCACAAAAAATGTACTCTTTAAATAAAAGGTAGTTTTTTAAGAAAAGGCAATTTGTTATTAGAAAATTTACTTTTTTAAGAAAACTTAACTTTTTTAAGAAAAAATTTTTTAATAAAAAAAAGTTGATTTTTTTAAGAAAATTTACTTTTTGTAAGTAAAGGTACTTCTTTAAGATAAAATATTTTTTTTTCAGAAAACGTACTTCGTTTAAGAAATTTGAATAGGTATATTTTTTTTGAGAAAATTTACTTTTTTTTAAGAAAAGTCACTTATTTAAGAAAAGGTTACTTTTGTAAACTTTGACTTTTCAAAATTTTCTTTTTATTGGGTCCAAAACTACAATATATACTAAATATTAGTTTCAGGCTCCACCTAGAAAACTTCCCTTTAAACAAGAAATTGCCCAACATATGTTAGTGTAGACACAAACCAAAGCAAAAGTACCCAATATAGTTGATAACATAGATAAAGTAAACTAATAGATGAAGCACAAGTGTTGGGAAAATTTTAGTGTAATGGGTAATTTTCTAGATGTCCTTGAAAGCAATAAATGGAATATTTTTTGCTCCCAAAACAAAAGTCAAAAAATATGACATTAAAATTCTAAATTTTAATATCAAAGAAATAATTATTTTCAATAAAAATATCACTTCGAAACAAGAACACAACTCGTTACTTAAAGTAGAATATCTGATGGCAATCGAATTGCAATTTTGGCATCTGCGACCACAGATTCCCACAATTTTGAATAAACGTCAGTGAGAATTATGGGAAATTTCAGTGAAAGGGACACTAGTACAGGACAGCACCTAGTGAACAGAGTTGACAATGGGCGCTCTATATCTATTATTTCCTTTATCTATGGTTGATAATACTGGGTTGTAGCATAATAGTGTTAAATACGTAGTTAAATTTTTTTTCATGTAGCCCCCATCCCACAACGTGCGATGAGAAACTTCGTTCCAAAAACACATTTAAAACATAGAGAAAATACACCTAGAAGTGTCATCTGTCTCATCTGACATTTTATTTTACACTCGTCGTGGTGAGGTTGGTGCGACAGAGATATGCTCGACGTAAATTGACTTACACCAGGTGGAGTTGCAAGAACTGTTGATCTAACGGACTTAAATCCACAAAATCCACAAAATGGTATTGGATGATCGTCGGCTGAAGCAGCTGAAATGATAGTCATTTCAAAAAGTGCTGTACATCGTATATTGACCGAAGATTTGAAGATGAGAAAGCTGTGCGCAAGATGGGTGCCGCGCTTGCTTTCAATAGAGCAAAAACAGTGTCGTGAAGATGTTTCAGTAGAGTGTTTAGCGGTGTTTCACTGCAATAAAGCCGAATTTTTTAATGAATGAAATTAATGAACTAAAGTTTGAATTGTGGCCGTCGGTGGTGCAATGGGCAGTATTCGCGCCTCTTGTACTTGAGATCCTGTGATCGACGGCGGCCACCTCGCATAGTGACGGCGACACTATCGAGTATTAAGCCATGAAAAAGCTTCTCAAAAATACCATTCGGAACGGGTGTAAAACTGTAGGTCCCAATCAGTGAGTACAAAACTAGAGAGCGCACAGCTCACTGGTTGTGAGAAGCTCTCCCCAGTTCCTTCATGGGATTTAATGGGAAACCATATTTTTTTTTATGTTTCTACTGATCCCATGGAGATCCCATTATGAAATTTGGCTATGATGTAGAGAAAAAGATGGACTTTCTTTTTGGTGGAGGCAAATCAAAAATTAACGATACATTATGCCGGGATATTCAAGGATAAAGGTTACTTTGAAGGGTTCCAATATCATTGAACCACAACGACATGACTTTTGTATCGATTTTTGCACTTTAAAAATCTGAATTGAGTGAAACTTAGCGAACCTGCATAATTTTGATACGCTGAATCTAATGGCATTTCCCGTTTTTCTCTACCACGTCAAAATTTCGAGATATTTGACCCCAAAGTTTGCTGGGATGTCAACAACTGTAATATTTTTGAGAATGAATTAGAGGCAGAACGCTTCAAAATTGAACTTTGACTTCTGAGTAAGAAATGTAGAGGACCTTAAGAAGAATACCAACTTCAAGTTTGTACCCCCTCTCCTCCCCCCTTACCCCTAATAACTCGATAAAAACATTATTATTAGGGGTAAGGGGGCAGGAGAGGGGGTACAAACTTGAAGTTGGTATTGGAAAATGGAAAATCGACGCGTTGTTGTTTGCTGCGCTTTTAATTGTTATTAGAATGCGAGGCGAGACAGGCGTGCAAGTAGATAGTGAAAAAATAGACACAAATACCAACTTTTTTTTAAAACAAACGTTATGGGTAAAACTAAAATCATAAAAGTTGGAAATTTAAACAAAAAGAGCTTATGGAAGCCATAAATAAAAGTTTTAATTACAACTCGGTTGCTGTAACCGAAAGAACAGTTGGGGAACCGTTTTTTGTTTCTCGCAAACGTTTTTTCAGCTTATATTTTTCATAGCTCGTTTGCTGCAAACATTTTTCGGTTCTCCCAAACGAAATGACATGTATAGATTAACAGAAGTTCGCTTCTCCCCACTACAGTCCCCAAACGAACTTCAGTGATCGGAGATTTCATTTGGGAGCAACGAGATTTTTCTCTGCGTGTAGTCATGCCAGTGAGTGTGCTTAACTGAATTGTCTATTATTTCCAAAAACACAGCCATTTTTCAATTAGAAAAATGTTCCTGGCCTTGTAAGCTTGTAGTATGAATTTCCTATACATTAACTGAAAATTAACAAAAATCGGACATAAAATTCAAATGAAGTACTACTAGGCCAATTTCCGATCTGTCGATTTAACGCAGAGTGAATTTCGTCGTGGTTTCCTGGCCTTTCTACACCATGTGCGCGAAAACTTAAGCGTTTAGCTGAGCGTCTAGTGTAGGGTGTGCCAAAAGTCGTCTAGTGTAGAGTAGGACCCTCGCCTAAAGTGGCCGGCCTTTACTGCTCTCTTGGACGAGAATATCGCTGGTATGACTGAAGATGTCGTGGATGAGCCGTCAACGTCGTCTGTAGTCCATTTTGGAGAAAGACTTCAAGATATTCCCTTACAAAGTGCAGGCAGACCATCAGTTAACTGCTTTCAAACCGTTAACCACATTTAAACTAAGTTCAGCTTTTGCGCCACCCGTTAGAAATCTTGATATTAATTCTTCCTGAAAGAAACCACAGAATTTTCCAAACACCCTCCAGCACTGATATGTTGCGCTCCGAATTAGGTAAATACGCGCCCCAACCAACGACTCTTAAATGGTCCTGCCGCCGCTGCCAACCAACTGAGGTCGGCTTTGAACCCCGGTACTACTTTATTAATTGTTCACTGGGAGAAAGAAAAATTGTGTGAACATTTTATATATGGAAATAATTCGCATATGTTTAATTTTTACTTAATTCCTTCCAAAATTTCTCATTTTCGGGATTATAAATGTCAAACTTCACAAGAAAAAACGTCGATAATCCCGAAAAAGTGATAATCTTGGTTGGTGCAAATGCCGCTTAAATGTTCCTTTAAATAACTGTAGTTGTTTCAATCAAGTTAAAAGGCTGCCACTTGAAATCGAAATATTGAAAAATTCTTGCGACGTAAATGAAATGAGTTACCCTGGGTTACCCAGGGTAACCCATTATTATTACCGTGGGGAATGGATAGCGATCGTTTACCCATTACCCACAGGGTATGGGGAAAATAATGGGTAGCTACCCACGACAATGGGGAATTACCCATCACGATTATCCATTACCCACAGGGTATGGGGAAAATAATGGGTAGCTACCCACGACAATTGGGAATTACCCATCACGATTACCCATTACCCACAGGGTAATGGGGAATATAATGGGTAGCTACCCAAGACGATGGGTAATGAATGGGTTACCCAGGGTAACCCATCCCCATTTGAGATCGAAAATATCAAAAAATTAGGAAAAATCTCTATATCTCGGAACCGGAGCGTCCAATCGAAAAAATAAAGTGGTCCAATTCGTATGGAAGAATTTTTTTCGAAAAATCGCCAAAATAAGAAAATCGCTAAAATAAAAAGGTGGCTATAAATCGAAAAAAAGTGATACCATATTGGAGACACCCATTGCTTAAAGCCTGTTATAAAGTTACAATTTTTTCGATTGGACGCTCCGTTTTTGAAAAAAATAGGAAAATATAGTTATAGCCACTATTTTATTATAGCGATTTTCATATTTTGGCGATTTTTCGAAAAAAAATTCTTCCATACGAATTGGACCACTTTATGAAAACCCCTTAGAAACTTGCAAAAATTGGTTATTTTTTCGATTGGACGCTCTGTTTCCGAAACAGAGATTTTTCCTAATTTTTTGATATTTTCGATCAAAAATGGGGATGGATTACCCTGGGTAACCCTTTACCCATCGTGGTGGGTAGCTACCCATTATTTTCCTCATTACCCTGAGGGTTATGGGTAATCGTGATGGGTAATTCCTCATTTTCGTGGGTAGCTAACCATTATTTTCCCCATTGCCCTGAGGGTAATGGGTAATTCCCCATTTTCGTGGGTAGCTTCCCATTATTTTCCCCATGCCCCATGTGGGTAATGGGTAATCGTGATGGGTAATTCCCCATTTTCGTGGGTAGCTTCCCATTATTTTCCCCATTGCCCTGAGGGTAATGGGTAATCGTGATGGGTAATTCCCCATTATCGTGGGTAGTTACCCATTATTTTCCCCATTACCCTGAGGGTTATGGGTAATCGTGATGGGTAATTCCCCATTTTCATGGGTAGCTTCCCATTATTTTCCCCATGCCCTGTGGGTAATGGGTAAACGCTCATTACACATTCTCCACGTCGATGTGTATGGGTTACACATGGGGGGGTAAATACGAACTCTGGATAGTCAATTATAAAAAAAGTCTGTTCCTACAATATTTCAGTGGTCGCAAACATAATTTAGTTGCAACAACCGATCTTCTGAACTAAACAAATATTTTGAGAATGTAGTATTAAAAACCCCATCATGCCTCTGTAAACACACTATATATACATTACATGCAGCGGCCTCTGTTGTGTACAAACAAAAAAAAAAACAACAGAAATTGAAGGGATCTTTTATCTATAAATAAAAATAAAGACAATTCGCAAACAATGTTTTGGCTTTATTTGGGGGCTTATTAAAGCTTCTTTCTGCTTACGACAAGTATTACCCAAATTACGATAAGAAGCAGATGGAGGAGGAGGCACTATGGCTTCATTGCCTTTTCACGCGGTTTGATTGTACAAATTGTATAGTTCACGTAATTTTGGAGATAAATTGTTTGTTTTCGGTTCAACGAGACAAAAAGAAGAAAAAGAATTTGTATAGACCAACCACAAAGTAAAAACAGAAACAAAAAAATCACATCAGACAGACGGAGAGACAGACACAAGACACAATAGTAGTAAAATCCAAACAATGGAAGAGAACGGGTGGGTGGTGGTTTCCTGGATGGGTGTGTTTATTTCCACTAGTCTTTTTTTATAGCATTCACTTTTAGAGTGTGACATTTTCTTTTATGGTAGGGGATGGTGATCATAGAACGCAAATAAAAAGCTGTGAAAGGAAAATAAAAGAAACGATTAAGGATGGTAATTTTTATGATATCGTTTAAAAGAAAGTCAGTAGAAGCCAAAAATAGCACAAGTAATAATAACATTATAGTAACAACAAAAATTCCATTCGGTGGTGTTTTGCATTACATTTTTAAATAACTAAATATAAAAAAAAAACAAAAAAAACTAAATAAATAAAACATAAAATACTCTAGTTGGTTTGATTTTGGTTAATCTCAGTAATTGACTGAAATGATATTCTTGTCGTAGGTTTGAATGTTTTATGACCTTATTCATAAAAAGTTATGTGAGGTTTGAGAGACGATTTATCATACAAAAAAGTCTCCCAAATCTCTCACAACTTTTTATGAATAATGCACTAAGGTTTTCTGAAAACACCACAATTGAAATCGAAAACGTATCAATTAAAATTGAAAACTAACCAATTGAAATTCAGAACTCATCAATTGAAAACTAATCAATTATAATTAACAATGGACAAATCTTGGAAATTCTAGTTGGTGTATTTTGAATTTCAATTAGGTCGACACTAGAATATGGTTCGATAGTTTGGTCCCCTAACTATTTGATATTGATAGGATTAAGTCTGTATAAAAACACTTTCGTAAATTTACTGAGAGAAGTGGTTACTCTAGGTGTATTTTCTACATGATTAGTATTGTTTTTTTGTTCTCTCCAACTTCACACATATACACGAATGCTTTTTTATCGGAACACTGAAGTATTTGGTTGCCGCAACTTCGCTACAGTACATGTCTTGAAAAAAGCAAATATCTTGAATGACAATTCAAGATGTCTTGTGTAGATTTCTAGTATCTATACACTTGCACGAATCTTTCTGTATGACGCTTAAAGTTAAGCTTTTGTTAGAATGTCAATTATTATGGCCAGTTTTTCAGTTAGTGGTGATCTTCGTTTCTTAGTTAAATTGTTGTTAAACGTCGATTTTTGTTTTTTAGTCATTGTTTAACCACCCAATGTTGGTTGCTTAACTTATAGTCAGAACCATATTATTTTGACAATTAAAGTGTCAAAGTGAAAAATGAAGATTGTATAAAATACATGTTTCAGATTTGCGTATTTATACACATACATTGAATCTAGATCGTTAAATTGTTGCGCCTATATACATAGTTTTTTACACATTTTTGTTAAAATTACTTCGATTTTATGCATCTATTTCTTATTTTACATAATTCCATTTTGTTTGTTCCCCCTTTGTTGTTTTGGTATTTATCCTAAAACACACGTTTTTTCCAATAACAAAACAAGAGTTGCCATATTAGTTGACAATATGGCGACTTATATTAACTCACCACTGAAAAACAAAATGCAAAGTTAACCTCGAATTAACTTAGAATTAAGATTAAGTAATCCGATAGTTAAGTACCCACTTAAAAACTGGCCATTAGTGTGTTTTTTTACCACGCTAAAGTTAATTATAGCTTAATTTGTACGGGACAGCTAAGCGATATTAATTGGCATTTCAATTTCCCACTTAAATTCCGACTTGAGCAATGACAATGTTGCCACATCTTCAATTTCAAGAAATGGCAACAAAAAGTTATCTTAGATAAATTTTGTTATCATTTCTTGTGAATGAAAATGTTATCCAGGAAAGACTCAAAAGCAGAAATTTGCAAATGGCTTCTACATTTTAAGTTCATTAAACTTATTTTATTTAATGGAAGACTACGTGTACATTTATATCTCTAAATTTTAAGGATAGATTTTTATTTGCGATTGAGAACAAAATTAGAAATAAATTGTTCACAACAACGCGCGGTAAATGTTATACATACCTATTAAACATGGTGGAATTATCTATCAGGTATAGTCGTTTAAACAGGTGATGTAATGTTTTCCATGCAATTTTTCGTTTCACTTGTCAAAATCATAAAGGGTGTGAAGATAAATTCATTCGATAAATTTATTTATCGAAGTCACAAACCACTTATACAAAATTTCTGAACTCTCATTTTTTGTCAAAAAAACAGAAATTTTGTACAAAAAAAGAGCCAATAAGCGTTTTTTAAACCATTTATGATGAATATAGCATATAATTAGCTTTATGTGGAAACAAATATTTTCTCTTCCTGTAAAAAACTGACATTGGTTATTTTTTATCGCTCACGACAAAGGCGAATGAACTTCTAATGTCTAGCCGCCTAACACCGTAGAAGCGCATAAACAGCGCAGCCTATATATCCTGATACCATTTGAGATCGGAATATAGCCTAATTTATGAAGCGACCCATGTCATTGACAGAAATAATGATTTCGAGTGCCAATATTGAACACTCCTGATAAAAGTGAATGGACTACCTATATATTCGAAATTAGCCCCATGGGAGCACATAATATCCCCATTACAAATATATGCTAATTCCATTTCAGATCGGATATATAGTCAACTTTATGAAGCGACCCATGTCATTGACAGAAATAATGATTTCGAGTGCCAATATTGGACACTCCTGATAAAAGTGAATGGACTACCTATATATTCGAAATTAGCCCCATGGGAGCACATAATATCCCCATTACAAATATATGCTGATTCCATTTCAGATCGGAGATATAGTCAACTTTATGAAGCGACCCATGTCATTGACAGAAATAATGATTTCGAGTGCCAATATTGAACACTCCTGATAAAAGTGAATGGACTACCTATATATTCTAAATTAGCCCCATGGGAGCACATAATATCCCCATTACAAATATATGCTAATTCCATTTCAGATCGGAGATATAGTCAACTTTATGAAGCGACCCATGTCATTGACAGAAATAATGATTTCGAGTGCCAATATTGGACACTCCTGATAAAAGTGAATGGACTACCTATATATTCGAAATTAGCCCCATGGGAGCACATAATATCCCCATTACAAATATATGCTAATTCCATTTCAGATCGGAGATATAGTCAACTTTATGAAGCGACCCATGTCATTGACAGAAATAATGATTTCGAGTGCCAATATTGGACACTCCTGATAAAAGTGAATGGACTACCTATATATTCGAAATTAGCCCCATGGGAGCACATAATATCCCCATTACAAATATATGCTAATTCCATTTCAGATCGGAGATATAGTCAACTTTATGAAGCGACCCATGTCATTGACAGAAATAATGATTTCGAGTGCCAATATTGGACACTCCTGATAAAAGTGAATGGACTACCTATATATTCGAAATTAGCCCCATGGGAGCACATAATATCCCCATTACAAATATATGCTAATTCCATTTCAGATCGGAGATATAGTCAACTTTATGAAGCGACCCATGTCATTGACAGAAATAATGATTTCGAGTGCCAATATTGGACACTCCTGATAAAAGTGAATGGACTACCTATATATTCGAAATTAGCCCCATGGGAGCACATAATATCCCCATTACAAATATATGCTAATTCCATTTCAGTTCGGAGATATAGTCAACTTTATGAAGCGACCCATGTCATTGACAGAAATAATGATTTCGAGTGCCAATATTGGACACTCCTGATAAAAGTGAATGGACTACCTATATATTCGAAATTAGCCCCATGGGAGCACATAATATCCCCATTACAAATATGTGCTGAATCCATTTCAGATCGGACATATAGTCACCTTTATGAATCGACACATGTCATTGACAGAAATAATGATTTCGAGTGCCAATATTGAACACTCCTGCTAAAAGTGAATGGACTACCTATATATTCGAAATTAGCCCCATGGGAGCACATAATATCCCCATTACAAATATGTGCTGAATACATTTCAGATCGGAGATATAGTCAACTTTATGAAGCGACCCATGTCATTGACAGAAATAATGATTTCGAGTGCCAATATTGAACACTCCTGCTAAAAGTGAATGGACTACCTATATGTTCGAAATTAGCCCCATGGGAGCACATAATATCCCCATTACAAATATGTGCTGAATCCATTTCAGATCGGAGATATAGTCAACTTTATGAAGCGACCCATGTCATTGACAGAAATAATGATTTCGAGTGCCAATATTGAACACTCCTGCTAAAAGTGAATGGACTACCTATATGTTCGAAATTAGCCCCATGGGAGCACATAATATCCCCATTACAAATATGTGCTGAATCCATTTCAGATCGGAGATATAGTCAACTTTATGAAGCGACCCATGTCATTGACAGAAATAATGATTTCGAGTGCCAATATTGAACACTCCTGCTAAAAGTGAATGGACTACCTATATGTTCGAAATTAGCCCCATGGGAGCACATAATATCCCCATTACAAATATGTGCTGAATCCATTTCAGATCGGAGATATAGTCACCTTTATGAATCGACACATGTCATTGACAGAAATAATGATTTCGAGTGCCAATATTGGACACTCCTGATAAAAGTGAATAGACTACCTATATATTCGAAATTAGCCCCATGGGAGCACATAATATCCCCATTACAAATATGTGCTGAATCCATTTCAGATCGGAGATATAGTGAACTTTATGAAGCGACCCATGTCATTGACAGAAATAATGATTTCGAGTGCCAATATTGGACACTCCTGATAAAAGTGAATGGACTACCTATATATTCGAAATTAGCCCCATGGGAGCACATAATATCCCCATTACAAATATGTGCTGAATCCATTTCAGATCGGAGATATAGTGAACTTTATGAAGCGACCCATGTCATTGACAGAAATAATGATTTCGAGTGCCAATATTGGACACTCCTGATAAAAGTGAATGGACTACCTATATATTCGAAATTAGCCCCATGGGAGCACATAATATCCCCATTACAAATATGTGCTGAATCCATTTCAGATCGGAGATATAGTCACCTTTATGAATCGACCCATGTCATTGACAGAAATAATGATTTCGAGTGCCAATATTGGACACTCCTGATAAAAGTGAATGGACTACCTATATATTCGAAATTAGCCCCATGGGAGCACATAATATCCCCATTACAAATATGTGCTGAATCCATTTCAGATCGGAGATATAGTCACCTTTATGAATCGACCCATGTCATTGACAGAAATAATGATTTCGAGTGCCAATATTGGACACTCCTGATAAAAGTGAATGGACTACCTATATATTCGAAATTAGCCCCATGGGAGCACATAATATCCCCATTACAAATATGTGCTGAATCCATTTCAGATCGGAGATATAGTCACCTTTATGAATCGACACATGTCATTGACAGAAATAATGATTTCGAGTGCCAATATTGAACACTCCTGCTAAAAGTGAATGGACTACCTATATATTCGAAATTAGCCCCATGGGAGCACATAATATCCCCATTACAAATATATGCTAATTCCATTTCAGATCGGAGATATAGTCAACTTTATGAAGCGACCCATGTCATTGACAGAAATAACTACGAATTGGTACCTCCTCCACCGTATTCTCCGGACTTAGCCCCCAGTGACTATTTCCTATTTCCAAACCTAAAGAAATGGCTCGGTGGAAAGAGATTTAGCTCCAACGATGAAATTATTGATCAAACAAATGCAGATTTTATGGACCTCGAACCTCGATAAATCCTATTGTTTGGAAGGAATAAATACAAAAATTGGTGAAACGATGGACTAAGTGTATGGAGCTAAGGAGATTAAGGAGATTATGTTGTAAAATATTTTTTTTCCAATAAAAACTGTGTTTCATTCAAAAAGTCACGGACTTATTGACTCGTCAGGGACTCGCATATGCAGTCGATTTATATATTTTCGCCGCGGACGTGTTAAAATCAAATCTTCAATCGTCTTCCTTGGGAAATTATTTAATAGAAGTATTCTCCGTATTCTCTCCTCATTCGTCCTATGAAACAGGATGTCACTTATCCGTAATACTCTCCTGTGTTCATGATAGTCCTTTTGGGATATTTGGACCTAAAATGTAGTAGTCGTTCCGATTATGTAGGTTTTTGATAGCAGTATATTTTAAGAGCATTTCATTGTATTATTACTAAACTATATGAGTATGGAAGCTTATGGTCCTATACTTTTTCGAATATAAATTATAACTGTCTGTTGATTGAATTTAGTGCGGTAAATGTGTTATCTCTTCAGTTCGCTCATTTATCAAAACTATGTCATCCATGTATTTCATTAGTGGAGTATCCAATAATGGATCCATTATATTTGCCACAATAGGTGATACTGGAGAACACATGGGCATGCGTTTTCTCTGCTTGTAAATTTTATCCTCTTACTTGAAATAGGGTGTCCAAATTTCTCTAAGTAATACTTGACTATGTCAAAAGATACTAGAATTTCAATCACGCCAATTCTCACATTACCCTAACTTGTCTTGAAATGTATTGCGTCCTGTACATTGTATTGTGATCTTTTCGCCACATTCTTCAGTATCTCCATCACAAATTTGCATACAGCATTAATTTATGAGCAAATGGGCCTTACAAGTTTTCAGCCTTTATAGATTTTCCGCAATCCGTATATTCCAGGAGTCATTGTATTTTCCCCCTATAATTTACCCTTGGAATATGCGTTAATTAATTTGCCATTCAATAATTTCTCCACTTCTCCTGTAATCGGGTCACCCAATATGTTACCCATCTGTATCCTCAAATTTGCAAAGTTTTCCATTGCAACCCCTTTGTCAGCAGTCATTAGCCTGGTATTCAGGTTTTATGAAATTTTCGTTGCCATAAGAAGTACGTGTATGAAATATAGCGAAAATTTCATGAAATTTCGCTCACTTTTCCTTGGCTTGGTACTCAGTTCTTTGCGTAAATTTCGTAGGCAAAATCAATTAATTCAGTTTTCGTACTCGGCAATGCAAATTTCGGCTCGAGAGACAACAACCATTGCGACTCATAAAACGTTTATACGGTGCATATCGCAATATCGATCATATCGCAATATCCCCATGTCTCTGTTTATACGACATATCATGCTATCAACACCCATGTGGAAAGTAACACAAAAAAAAAATCACAAACAAAACTCATCAATAGTTATTTATTGCAGGTATAGTTGCAGGCAACAACAGATATTTTGTTAAAATGAGATGTTTTAATGATTACACCTGTAATAGGTACATCTTGAAAATAACAGCTTTTCACCATATTGTGATATGAAACAATCGTATTAAACTTAGCGTGATATACTATCGCAATATAACCTATCGTATACATGTAGGGTAAGTTGGTATATCTTTATTTGTTGTGTTAGCAAACCATGCTGTATTGGGATATAGAGAAATAAACAAGAGCCGCTATCCCTCTCTTCAAGTTCTCTTGATGACGTACCTCGCATGCCATTTCATCGGGTTCGGGTTGCTAATGTAATTTACTCTTTGCTTGGACATAATACGGCTAGCGGTCATTAGTATCAATCAAACACTATTTAAACTTAGTTTGCTGCGTAATGTATAATATCTATGTCTTCTTTGGTCTCTCATTCTACATCATTGCCCTAATACCTTTTCAATCAGCTGTTCCATAGAAACATGGGGTTTCTATGGCACAGCTGACCAAAAAGATACTAGGGAAATGATGTAGAATGACAGACCAAAGTAGACAGGAACTAATTTTAAATAGTATATATTGATACTAATGACAGCTAAATTATGTTTTATGTTGTTTGCATTTAACGAAAATACGCATTCCCTATGATTTCTGTCCGTTTTATGTCCAACGAAAGTGTAAAATTGGTAAAATACCGCAGCAAATAAAACTCTATAAAATGGCCTACTACCTCGTCGTCATGAAGAGGCATCGAAGAGAGTAATGGAAACTCTTAAGTATTACTCTTTGATAGAAACCCTCTGATAGGGCTCAACGTCTAACGATCTCTCACGTTCCTCTCTTCACTAACGGAGCATATTAATATGTCTCTTATTGCTGAGATCCATACAGTGATTGTTCACGGGTATTGTATTGTACACGGAGTCATTTAAAACTCGCCAACTTATATTTTATAAAAAGATAATGAAAAATATCTATGATTATATTAATGTATTCTGAATTAAAATTTGTGTTTTATGAACTTTAAATTATGTAAATATAATATATTCGCAGTTATCTATTCTAAATTTTGCATATTCATATTTGCAAGTAGAGTTTTTAAATTTCAGTGTAGGAAAGAACATCGGTGGTGGACTCTCATGCAATTGAACACGAGTTCAATGCCCGCACAGGACACCTTCAAAACCTTTCGGAATCAGTCTAAAAGTGACCTCTCATGGATTGTGACCTCTCCCCAATGAAATGGGAAAAGTAAACTAAGTAAAAAATTTATAAATACTATTTTTAAAGTTCAATTGATGAATTTAAAATTAGAAATAAAATTTTTTAGCTCAATGGATAAATTTTATATTTGAAACACAATTTTTAAATTTTAATTGTTATTTTCGAATTTAAATTGGGAAAGGGATATTTCTCAGAAGTGCTATTACTATTATAAAATTAAAATACTTTGAATATTCTCAATACAATATTTCTAATAATGTACATCAGTTTTCAATAAAACTCAAAGGATATGAATCAAATTAAAGAAAATGCACAAGAAAATCTAAAACATTAACACTCATAAAAATTTAAAATTTCGGAGTTTCACGGTCTGTTTCGTAAAACGAATTTGAACGAACGAACGAATCGACCAAAGCAAAAACGTGAATAAATAGGATTTCATGGGTCAAATGCGATAATTTTTTTTTAGAAATTTATTACAGGAACATGTGAAGAATGAATATATATAGAGTATGAATAATAAATATAGCTAGTTGACCCACATATGTATATTATTCTCAATATTTACATTTTAATTTTTACCGATTCGTTATGTTGAATTCGATGAAAACAGACCAGACCGTAAATTCGAAAATTTAAATTAAAGTTTAAAAACACAATAAAACTTAAAATCTAGATCAATTTAAATTTCAAATAGATTTGATCACGCCAGTTGAAATTGATAACACCTCAGTGAACATAATATATTATATTCATTATTATTTATAATTATAATTATTTCAATTAAAATTTGAATTTTTGAATTTAAATTTTTGTGAAATAGATTTTTAGATTAATCATAATTACCGATTAATCAAAATGAAGTTATATCGATTAATCGCAAATATGATTAATGCAAATATATGATTTCTCAATTAATCGATTAGTCAGTGTGACGATTAATCAGGTTACTTGATTACTCAATTAATCGCACATCCCTAAATAATAACCATTCAAAATTCCAACATAATATCACGCAGTTTTTCTCTAAGTGTACAACTGGCAAACACTTCATACACAGTATTCATAATACTTATTAGGCCAACTAAATTTGTGCCTACAAATCATGTTCATATTTGATGAACCGCTATTACACTTTCCAACTGTCATAAAATAATTACTTATGTATGACCATCAAATCAAATGTTCGATAAATATTTGTACATAAACTCGAATTTGTTGTGACAATTCCTATTTCATTTGTATTTTTTTTTTTTGTTTTTTGTTTTGTCATATCAAAATTCCAAATGTTTCCCAATACTCGTATTTGCGAGGTAATTGAATTCATTGTGAATCATTTGTCAACAAAAATATCGCGTTCAACGATCCCTATTTTAGGCTGGAAATGCCTACCGGCGGGTTATCATCATAAGTTTAATTATTCTAAAAACGTTTTTTTGGCCGAAAGTAAAAGGTAACATTAACACAAGCGACAACAAGTAATTTGCCTTAATATGAAACGAAAAAGGTATACACCTAAATACACTGAGAGAAAAATTTTTGCTAGAATGTTATGAAGACACTCGACCGAAGTGAAATTCCATGTGTGTAGTTGAAATTATGTTTGCATTTTGCTTTTTTTGTCCGATGACTGTGAATAATATAGATGTGTAAGTATTGATGTTTAAACATATATGTGTACATTGATTTTGACGACTTTGTAGATGAGGGCGGCCAAACTGCTTGACCGACCACCTTGCTTAAGTATACGCGGGAGTTATGGGCAATTTTTGATGTCTGTAAATTACATTGCAGAGATTTTATAGCAGCCTGACTATCGGTTAAAAACGTTCCGTAATTATGAGAACTTGTAATCCAATGCGAAGAAAATTTTAAGCAGATTGCTGAAGTTGTCGCCATTTCCATTTTCTGGTGGTAATAGGTGTAGGATAAACCCTAGGATCATCGACTCGGGTAAGTGGATTTTTTCAGTACCGGCCATCCAACAAAAACGTCGTAAAGCAATATTGCGACAAGACACAAACACTTTATATAGACAGATTTTTCAGCGTGAAGGTGTCGCAAAATTCACGCACGATTGAGTTGTAATTGAAATGTTTTTGGGATGTATGACATGACATGACACCATCTTGATGAAATCATGTGTCGTCCACATTAAAGGTCTGCAGCAAGACATTAATTTTTGAGTATAAAGTAGTAGAAAAATGAGTATTCTAAAAAGAAAACCAAACACAATTCTCCACTTCGAAACGAATTATGTACACTGTTTGCTTCTCTTCTTGAAACGTCTTGATGTTTTGAAATGTTCTGTAATATACAAGAATACACCGAGTACACCATAACATTTGATTTTATCCAATGAATTCAAATGTACAAGAATATACCAGACATACCATGTGCCGATCGGCATTTCGTCGTACACAACACGAACAATGATAGAAATTATAAGAGGGTGTGAAAGAAATTCAATTCAGTAGCTAACCAGCTTTCAACAAGGAGGGTGTATGCTAATTTGTTTAGAGAAGTTGGTTAATAGTTGGTTAATATGTACGCAATCACTCAACAATAAGCACAAATATTTCGAAAATTCAAATGTTTGAATTTACAATTGAAATCAAATACAATAAACACCAAAATTCTGAAAATTCAAGTGTTTGAGTATTGCTTGAATTGAAACTTGATTTTAATCTTCGTTTTCAAACCAGTTTGAAATTTTTTTGAAAATATTTTATTTCAAATTGCCATCAATAATATTTGTCAGCTATGGGGATATTTAACAGTAATTTAATATTCGAATATATCGGAAAATGGACTAAATCAAAAATGGGATGAAGAAGTGGAAGAGCTACAAACGAAACTCGTCTTTATACACCATTTACACATGGACCGCAATAACACATTTAGCGGCCCAGAATCCAATCTAGACGAGCCATAAAATAGATAAGTAGATATCTAGATATCGAGGACCTGATTATGTTAATACTAATTCTATCATTGCAAATAGTCAAAGGACAAATTTGCAGCTCCATCAGATAACTCATAAAATTTTATATCTTAAATTAATTTTTATTTACAAATTATCCATTCGATCTTCCTAATTTATAGCGTTATGTATGAATCATAACAATTTATATTCCAGTTAAATAAGGGTTTTTCAATAAGAGCGCTACAAAAGTTTTTTTTTAAATAAAACAAAACCGGTTTTAGATACCAATGAAATTCTTTATTCCTGTGAAAGTACGTTCGATGCCATTATGTGTGGAACTCGATTTCTTTTGCATGGCCACCACGGGCACGCTTGCAGAAGTCCAGACGCTGAACCCAATTTTCGACAGTTTTCAAGCATAAATCGGCCGATACTGCTGCAATTTCACGTTCGATATTCGTACGAAGTTCATCAATCGTCGCTGGCTTGTTGGCATAGACCATAGACTTGACGTAGCCCCACAGGAAATAGTCTAAGAGGCGTCAAATCGCACGACTGAAGCGCCCAATCGACTGGGCCATTTCGTGAGATAACACGTTCACCAAACTTGGTTTCCAATAAATTGATTGTGACATTCGCTGTGTGGCTTGTGGCGCCGTCCTGTTGGAACCAGATGTCCTCCAAGTCCATATTATCCAATTGGGGCCAAAAATATTCGGTTATCATTGAACGGTAGCGATTCGCATTCACAGTAATGTGCCGGTCTTGATCATCACGGAAGAAGTACGGCCCAATGACGCCGCCGGCCCATATACCGCACCAAACCGTAATTTTTTCGGGATGCAATGATGACTCATGGATTACGTGTGGATTCAAGAGACAGTGTATTGTACTCGAACCAGTGCTTGTAATGGGTAATTATTTTGCTATTTGGTTTTTGAAAATTTAAATATTGATTTGGATCGACAAATCAATGTCTGCCATTAACTTTTTACAGAAAATTTCATGCAAATGTTGTCCACGGCTATGCTTCACTTGGTCTATTCTGGATATCCAATTTTGGTACACTATTTTTTAACATTTCCTCTGGTATCAGTCAACCACAATTGCTGTATTGGACATACTAGCCATCCCTACACAGAAAAAAATATTGGGCTGTAAATTTCAATTAAAAATAAAATAGAATTTTTTCAAAAAATTCAATTAAATAATTAAAAACAAATCTACGGCGCTAAAAATATTCAATTTTTGAGTGCATTGTCGAATTTTTGCTGTGAATCTTTCTAAATTAATATAAATATGCATGATATGTTCTTAACAAACACAATTGTATAAAATTCACATAAAAAGAAACTTTAAGAGTTACCTTCTTAGACATTTTGAATGTGTAAAACAAGAGTGCCCTAAATTGGATAAAAGCAATACATTTCTCCAACAAAGCTGTGAATATGCAGAAGAAATGGAATGCGACAATGGAGTGACTGTTGCTGCGGAAGGAGCAGATAAATTGATTGTTTCTCCAGAACCACCAGATGTACCTTTTGTTTTGTATTTAATACATATCGTTTAAACATTAAATGTTTAATATACAATAATAGTTTAAGAAAACCGGACATTAGTTCCGATTATGAATCCAAATTCTAAAAAACAGATATAAGTAAATACATGTGTATCTACGAAACCTTGAATAAAATCGCTTTAAAAATAGAACATTTTAATTTTTTTTTAACGCAGGGGGTTTCATGCTGTAAAAAGCAATAACGATTTTAATTGATTCAATTCAAAATTTAATCAAAAATCGCGAAAAAAGTCAATAATTTGTTAATTAACTTGAATACATACTTAATCAATATTTTTGAAAAAAATCAATAATTGTTTTAATCAAATTTACAAATTTTTTAATTGAAGTTTTTTGACAAATTTACAAATACCTTTAATTAATATAACCATTTCCGTGATTACACCAATATCAATTAAAACATTAATCAAATAAACAAATTTTTTTATTGAAATTGATTTTTATTTGTTTCTCTGTATAGACGAAAGACTTCACGTCCCCCACAAAAAAAAAAGTCTAGTGGGGTCATATCGCACGAACGAAACTCGCCTCTCAATTGATTCATGGCATCGCGAGCAGTGTGGCATGTGGCACCGTCCAATTCTTCCATTTTGGACAAAAAGAGTCCGTGATCATCGAACGGTACCGTCCAATGAACGGAACGGAAGTACAGTCCAATGATGCCGTCGGCCCATATAGCGCACCAAACAATGCATTTTTCAGGATACATTGGCAGCTCTTGAACACCCTCTGACTTCTATTCGAACTAAATTTGGCAATTCTGTTTATTGACGTGCCCATTGAGCCAAAAATTAGCCTCATCGCTGAAGAAAATTCTTCATTAAAAAACATTTTTCACAGAGCACGAATTTTGAAAGCAAAACTCAATGATTTGCAAACGTTCTTCGTTTGTATGTCTATTCAGGATGAAATAGTAAGACAAACTGAACATTTTTGACTTTCACACACGGCACGAATCACGCGTGAACTGACAGAAATTTGGACACTGAGAAATCAAATAGCAAGATGACAGAAGAAATTTATTGTATAGACATTTTCTTTTATAATAAACGATTTTCTTTATTTGCCGCCAAAGAATTTATGAGAAGTTTAGCGGAAATGAAAACTCATTTACGGCAAAAGAAACGACTTTTACGTTCAAAGTTTATTGTATTGCAAATTGTAACCACAAAATTGTTACAAAGTTGGCACCATTGATTATCTGGTCTTCTGGCAACGCGGTGACAACGAAAATTTCTCCTCACAATAACAAATTGTCAAAAGCTGACAAAACAGAACAAAAAGATATGGTCTTCTGCACAAAATGAAAGCGGAAAAAAAAGAAAAGTAAGTATTTAATACATATATTTGTTTTTATTGAATCAAAATAAATACATTATTACTTGGGAAATTTGCGCCAACCGAAAAGTCACATCCGGAATGCTACGAGGCGGATCAATAAGTCCATGACTTTTCGAACTTCCCTAGTAGTCATATAAAAAGCAACACTGCTCCCATTAGCAAGTTCCGTCATTTACTTTGCGTTTAACAGC
This sequence comes from Phaonia tiefii, assembly GCA_963931995.1. NCBI lineage: Eukaryota > Metazoa > Arthropoda > Insecta > Diptera > Muscidae > Phaonia > Phaonia tiefii. The sequence goes on from OZ008367.1 coordinate 25,440,392, forward strand.
TGTTCAAAACATACAACCTTATGCATTCTTTTTTTAAATGGAAAAAAGTGAATTTCGAGTTCTCATTAAACATTCTTTTTTTGCGAAAAAAGCCGTCAATCAAACCAAGGAAAAGCTTGATAAATACTATTCGAGTCTTCATTAAACTTTATTTCTTGCGAGAAAAAAACCGTCAATCAAACGAAGGACAATCTTGATAAATACTACGGGGACTCTAAACGTTCTGGACGGCCAATTGAGGTCAATACACCCGAAAATTTCCAAAAAAATCCACGATATGGTGTTGGCCGATCGAAGAGTAAAAGTGCGTTAGATTGTTGATGCCATAGGCATTTCATATGGCAGTGTGGTTTCGATTTTAAATGATCAGTTGCGTTTAAGAAAGCTGTCTGCAAGACGGATGCTGCGTTTGCTCTCAATTGACCATAAACGTTATCGTGTGACAACTTCAAAGGATTGTTTGGAATAGTTTAGTTGGGCTACAAATTGGTACCTCATCCGCCATATTCTCCGGATTTAGCACCCAGTGACCATTTCCGAACCTAAAGAAATGGCTCGGTGGAAAGAGATTTAGCTCCAACGATAAATTATTGATCAAACAATCCTAACAATCCAATCGAAAATCCTATTTTTTGGAAGGGATACAAAAATTGGAGAAACGTTGGACTAATGGCCAGTTTCACAGTGGAAAATTCTCCACTTAAATGTACTTTAAATGCCCGATGCTTGTCATTTTATATGAAAATTTTGTGTGAGCTTTTAAATGACGAGTGTGAAACTCGCCCTAAGTGTATTGAGCTAAAAGGAGATTATGTTGAAAAAAATTTTTTTTGCAAAAAAATTGTCTTTAATTCAAAAAGTCACGGACTTATTGATCCGCCCTCGTATATTGCATCCAGGGATGCTAAACTAAAAGAATACTCCTGCGCATCCTCGGCAAATAGAAGAACAAATTTACTTTAGTACCAAGTCTCGGATCTACATCAAAATTTCACCACCCACTAAAGCTTCAGTGCTGAGTTCAAAAAGTTAAAGTTTCCCCCGCGATCCGACCAAGTTCTTGAAATATAGGCCATTAAAGCTTGAGTATATAATCGCTCATATCTCAGGTATTTATAATCCGATCTGGTTGAAGTGGATATCATTACAAAGGTCTTTCTAAATTCTATAAACCAGTGCATAAATATATTTATGTTTGTGTACCATTTAGGGAGCTATTAAAAAAAGATTTTTTTTACCTCACTTTTCTGATAACAATTTTTTTTAAATGCCCTCTTATACGAGGGGGCTAACAAAAGATCGCTTAATAGAGTAGAAAAAACTAAAAAAAAAATGTTTTAATTTTATATCTTTATTCTTCATCTCTTTGTATTTTTTCAACGTAATCGATAAATCCACCTTGAAAAACCGTCTTCAAAATCGGCTTTTTGGAGTTTTGCAATTTCATCATTGACCGCATATCGATGGTGTTGCGTAAAAAGGGCCAATCTGCATTTTTTTACGGGAGTCAGTCTGGTTTTGTTTAGCTAGTCATGACAAGTCAAAAGGACGAAACTGTTTGAGTCTATCTGCAACGAAGTAAGTGGACATTTATATTGCTTGAAGAGCCCAACCATAACTTTCTATAGCCATTATTTTTTTGCTACGGTATAATCTATGAAAATCTTAGAGACAATTGGAAATAGCAGATTGGCCCTTTTTACGCAACACCATCGATATATTATCTCCTCATTGCAAATTTTTTTTATTTTTGGAAATATCCAGAAGTCGCAAGGTGCTAGATCTGGGGAATAAAGTGCTGGTCGAATTTCTTCGATGCCTGACAGCGCAATAAAGTCGCTTGTTTTTTTTTCATGATGCAAACAGTATCGGCGAAGTTCCTTTTTTGTGGCGTTTTCCCAATAAACTTTGGAATACTTCTGGTAAGCAAGTTTTTCCAAAGGAATAGCAGCTACAACTTTCTCTCTGGTGAAGTAAACTGAGCTTTAACGGGTGGATTTTCACCTTCTGGGCTCCATAGCATGCTTTGTTGTTTGGTTTCAGGATCGTGCTTGTAAAACCATGCTTCATCACCTGTTAAAATTTTGTGAAAAGTGGAAGACTTTCCGTTTTTGAATTTGTCAAGAAAATATTGAGCAAAACGCACATGTGCCTCTTTCTGAGCTTCAGTTAAAATAGATATTTTCGTGTATCCAAGATTATTTTTTATAATTCGCGATACAGCCATGGCTTCAAGTCCAGTTCTTCAGAAATCATTTTACTGGATCAATTTTGTATCTTCGTCAATTTTAGACTTCACCAGCGCTACACTTACATCGTCAGTGGCAGATTTTGTACGGCCTTCTCGAGGTTCGTCCACAGAAAAATGGCTGGTGTGGAATCTCCGGAACCACTTTGAAATAGTCACATGGTATGGCGCATACACTCCAAACGCTGTTTGGCATTCACTAAATATTTCCACAGGCTTGAGCTTACGCCGAAATCCAAATGTTTTTGTGTATCAACTTTCCGGCAAACAAAACAGCTGTCACGCCCGGTTACCTCCTCTTGGGCAGGTAACAGTTTTGATATGTTTTTACTTTTGTTACCAAAAAAGATGTGCCAGAATACCGATTTGTGACAATTGCCACATTGCTGTCAAATAGTGACCGTGGTGACTTTTGTGGACCTGCCAGAATAGGGATATAGGAAGTATCACACAAAAAAATTTTTTTCGTCAAACGAGCTATAAAAGTTTTTTTTTCTTTCCGTGTAGGTTTGTGGGATGTAAATTATTATATTTATTTCTAATGTACACATACCCTGCTGAAATTTGCATATAAATCCCAAAACTGTCGTTTAATACAAGTTCCACATTAATATTTATCGAACTCTCATTGTGCCCTTAATCGATATCGAACTATAACTTAACGAATATAATAATAACTTGTATTAACAATTCTTCAACCCACTTGAAAATTAAGACCAGTAATGATAAAATAGCCATTTAATCGAATGAAGTTCTATCAACCGCCTAGACAGACGAACATGACCAACAAATGTAACACTTGCTTTTTATCTCATTCCACAGAAAATAGTAATCTATAAATCTAATCGCGCAAGTGTTGTTGAACAAATGATGGCAATGGATTTCCACTTTTGTAATTAAAATCAGTGGCACAAGTATCCAATAAATTTGACTTAAATCACAACTTGAGATAATCTAGAGATGTACTAGAGACGGTAATAAATGTTGCCGCCGGCAAAATCCCCTCCGGCCTTCAATCCCCCACAGACTACAAAGCCAAATCAGAAATTCTCTGTTGTCACTTGAGATAAATTAATTAATACTCGTTCTAGTTACTGTCTCTTTCATAAATTATACTCGCACCACTGTGCCAAGAACAGGTGTATTTTGTTTATCTCGCGTGTGGTTGTTTTGGAATTTTGAATGAATTCTCGCGTCTCGTCTTTATTTGAAAAAACATCTCATCATCTTAAAAATTGACGTAAGATTTTGCCATTAAACAATTATTAAGTAAATAAATCATATTTGTATTTTGTGTTGGCATCTGAAAAATAAAAACAAGATAGTAAAATTCTGTGTATAAGAAAGTATATAGTTTAGTAGTTTTATTTTTAATAATCCAATTAAGACATAGAATAGCTGGGATTATCCAACACAATATAAAAAATTGTCTATAAAAATTTAAATTTCCCTTCGTCGACATTATTTCACTTTTTTGAAAAGCAATTTCATTGAAATAAAGAAGATACAACCGTGGTGTTTACACAATACCCTAAAAAGATCGTATAATTTTTATTGATCGTATATTTAAAGTTCAACCCCAATCTAAAAATGTACATAAGTTTAAACAAAGGACCCAGTAATAGAACTTCCACAAAGGGAAACATGAAAATGATTTAGAAAAATGTAAAAATTCATTTTGAACATTTTGATGAACCATTTTGTAACCCAATATATTAAACATTTTCTTAATATTGTGATCTATTGCCCTACAAACAATTTGAAGATATAAGTATCTCCATAGCGATATTGTGGAGGTATCACATTTTTATCGTCATAAAAAATATAAACCCAGTATTATTTTTATTTAACAGGTGGCACAAAGTTAAACATCAAAATTTTGTTTTGGAATAATTTCTTTACTAAATAAAAAAAAAATGATGGACATCTTTAATTGGACAATTACAATTTTTTCTGTTAAATGGAAAAGATGATATCCATCAAGTTGCTGCCGCCAGTGGTGATATACATTTGTGTCCCTTTTATCGATATTTCCCTTAACTTTCCGCAAGATTTACGATGATAACTGTTCGCATTCCTGTCGAATATTCTCCATAATAACACATTTACATCGTCCTTTATCGCGGCCAAGTCAGCGATAACCTTGTTCTCTAATCTTTGCCGTTTACACCACCCAATTAGAGATTAAATTGCATTTCAGGTGGCAACTCCGTGCTTGGACAAACTCTGCGCCGAGACAATAGTCGTGTTTTGGTTACAAGCAAGCGATTATCGCTTGCTAAGTTTAAAAAAAAACGGCTATTTAACGAAAAGTCATATTGTTCAAAAAATATGGCAAAGGGTGGAATATGGTGATAGATACCAAAAAAGGAAAATTATAAACTTAGCGAAAATGATTCGTGTCGCTAAGTCTCCGGTAAGTGCTTCATACAAAACAAGCGATTATATAAACAAGCGGTGAAACCAAAACACGCATAATATTATCAATGACAGCGGCACAACAGAAAAATTAGGTTGCCAGCTATTGGTTTTGCCAGTTTTATACAAATTTGGGATGTTTTGGAAATAACTGAACCTTTAAAATTGATTCAGTGGGTTACATCGGGCCAGTAGATAAAATCGGCTCACAGTTTAAGCCCCGTATTCAATTCTTTCGCAAGGAATTTAGTCATTTATCTCTAAACGGAAAATTTTGTTACAGAGAGTTGCCACACACCTCTGATTTACCTTGCAAATATTTCACTAATAATTCATCTTCGCACTCATTGGCGAATACATACATAGATACATTTATTCTCTCAATAAATTAAACGACAGTGGAAAGTAAACATTGGATGGTGGAAGACATGGGTTCAATAATACCAGATAGAGGCAATAGTAAAAAAAAAAAAATAAAAAATGGTTGCCCATTACATCCCATGAAGGAGCTGTGCGCTTTATAGTTTTTATACTCACTGATTGGGACCTACAGTTTTACACTGGTTCCGAACGGTATTTTGAGAAGCTACTCGATAGTTTCGCCGTCACTAAGCGAGGTAACCGTTATCGAAAGAAATTATAAGGTGGTCGGAACAGGAATCGAACCCAGGATCTCATGTACAAGAGGCGCGTTCACTTACCATTGCACCACCGACAGCCACGCAATAGTAAACAACGTCCAACAAAGGAACAACAACCAAATTTCATGTTTTTGTGGCAAACTAGTTGTGTTAAATACAATACAAATGTATACCAACGATAAAAATCAACAAAAAAGAGCAAAATACATTTAAATTTTTTAGTTTTACACCAAAACGACATGAAAAAGTTAAGTGAACATACTTTGTAACTCCACCTGGTGTAAGTTAATTTTAAATTTAATTTCTCTCATTTCCACAAACCTACGACGAAGAGTGTGAAATGTCAGATGAGAGAATAAATGTATCTATGTATGTATTCGTCTATGTTCGCACTCCTTTATATTTTTAATAATTATCAAACGATTGTTTTCGTACAATATAACTTGGCGTAACAACCCTGTACTTGATTTTGCCTACGAAATTTTTGCAAAGAGCTGAGTAACAAGCATATGAAAAGTGAACGAAATTTTCGGTGCATGAAATTTTATTTATTTTTTATACGCGTATTTCTTATGCCAACGAAAATTTCATAAAAACTGAATACCGGGCTTACCAAAAAGAGCCATTTATGTATATCGGAGGCGGCGTGAGCCTCAAAAAAGTTTTTGGTGGTGGCGTCGCGTCGGGAAATTTTTAATCGGCTTCTATCTTGTATGTCAAACAGTTGATTTTTTATGTATGTTTTTATTATGGTTGCATTTTTTAGTAACTAATAACTAAAAATGTACACGAGTTTAAAATAAGGTTATAAATTAAACTTCGGTTGCTACAGAATAAAATTGTATGTATCTGGCAACACTGTTCAGCTATCAAGTGTTGAATTTTTTCTTCCGCCTACATTTATTTTGTAATTTTAATTATTTTGCTATAAACTAGTAATTTTAATTGTTATAAAGTTAGTGCAATTTTCCTCAAGTGTTCCCGGAACTTTATCATCTATAAATCACGTCTGGAATTACTTTTACTGGATCATCATGACTGGGTGTGGGATATGCGGCGCCGAGTACGACACTTATGGTGCATTTGTTGCTTGTTTTGGTTGCTGTAAATTATTTCACAGCAAATGTGCAAAACTGAATAAAACATGTGCTGATGTTTTGCAGAAAACAAATACAAATGGTCTGCAGTGGTTTTGTGTCTCTTGCCGCAGTTTGTCAACATCAGTTTTGTGCACTAAACTTGCCAATTTTCAAAAAGCAGTCGATAACCTTGATTCATTGGCCCAAGGCCTGATGGGATTGTCTTCGCAGCTTCGAATTAATTTCACTGAGCTTACGAATTTCATCAGCAAGTCCAATGCTATTAAGCCTTCGAGTGGTACAACGCAAGACTCTGGCATGAGAACCAGACATAATTCCGGTCTTAGTCTCAATGTGGTGTCCCCACCTACATCTGTTATCCCCGTTATTAGGCTTGATGCCACACCGATTACCTCGCTTTCCCTTGATGACAATCCTATTGATGCCTCCTTTAACGCAGCTATTGTCTCAAACACTGATCCCGCCTCAACTTCCGCTACCGCTGTAACTCCTGCGCCTCCATTTACAGCACCAGGGGATACAGCTACATCTGTCTCGACTGTCACTGCCGCCTCTAATTCTGGACCCGCCTCATCAACTGCTTTGGCCTCTACTCTAGCTTCATCGTTGTTGTCCACTAATCCGGTTCAGCTAGTGGTAGTAAGCCGAACTGTAAAAAAAACAATTTTCGTTTCTAGGCTTGCAACCGATACTTCTGAACAAAACATTTTGGATTACATTGTATCTAGAATCAACATGGGAGTTGATCTTGATAAAGTTCACTGCCGAAAGTTTAAATTTAATGGGGCACGGGAAGTGTCTTCATTCAAAATTACGCCTCCTGAAGTGCTGTTTCAACAATTGTTATCAAGTGACTTTTGGCCTCCTGGGGTAATAATTCACGAGTTCGTGGTGAGGCCGAGGAGACAAGATCATCAATTAGCTTCTCCAGTTTCTTCACATTCAAAAAACTACTAATTTCTAGCCAACAGATTCAAGGTGATCAAACATTTTCATTGTATTACCAAAATGTTGGCGGTTTAAGAACTAAATTGGAAGATTTTTATGTGAAGTCGTCTGCTCTTGATTACGATATTGTTGTTATTTGTGAAACTTGGCTCAATGAGCACCATAACACGTCTGAAGTGGTTGATTGTAATTTTTATAATGTTGTTCGTAAAGATCGATGTAAAGTAAAAACCGGGTGTATACGTGGAGGGGGTGTGTTGATTGCTGTTAGAACCCGTTTCACTGTAAAAATTTTACCTCTTAAATATGAAATGCCTAATACTGACATTGATCAGATTATTGTTGTTGTAACGTTTGCGGGTAACTTTGAAATAATTTTATTTGTAAGCTATATTCCTCCAAATAGCCCGTTCGAAATATATGAAACCCATTTTAAGAATTGTAACTTTCACTTAAATAACTTAAAACCTTACCAATACCCAATTTATGTTGGGGATTTTAATCTTGGTCATTTATCTTGGAATAATTGTAATAACCTTGTTCCTTTTCATGTTAACTCGAACATTGATTCTTTGTTTTTTGATTTTTTATGTATACATAATTTAATTCAAATCAATAATATTTATAATGAAAATTCTCGCTTGCTTGATCTTGTATTGGTTGATAAAGAACTAGTCTCGGAAGTTTCGTCACCAGTCGTTCCAATTTTTGGCAATTCTGTTCATCACTCTCCAGTTATTGTTGATTTTTCCATGTGTTCTTATCAGCCGGTTTTACCTGATTTTGAACAAAATTATGATTTCAAAAACGCTGATTTTGCTTCGTTAATTTCTTATTTCAATCATATTGATTGGACCTCTTTATCTCATGAGTCTAATCTAATTAATATGTATTCATTGTTCTTAAAAATTCTTTATGAAGGCTTCAGTTTATTCGTTCCGAAAAAAATAATTAGGTCTAATCGTAATCCACCTTGGTATAACAAGCGATTAACTAACTTGAAAAATAAAAAAAATAAAGCTTATAAACGTTTCCGTGAGGATAAGAGTAACTTGGATTTAAAAAATATTTATAGCCATTGCCAAAATAATTTTAATACCCTAAATTCATTTCTTTATAAGTCTTATATATTAATGACCGAACTCTCATTAAAACAAAATAGTAAAGTATTCTGGACCTTTGTTAACTCTAAAAGAAAATCGAATGGTTTACCTTCTTATATGTTTTACTGTGGAAATGGGTCCTCTGAACCAACTGAAATTTGTAATCTTTTTGCTGACTTTTTTAAGTCCGTTTATTCCAGTGATTGTAATTTGAATAATTTCCATACAGATTTGGAACCATTGTTCGATATATCTAACATTGAATTAAATTGCTCTGATGTGGAAATTGCCCTTTCTGAACTTGACATTAAGACGTCTTTGGATAATGATGGGATCTGTAATCTTTTATTGAAAAGCTGTTCTAATTCTTTGAGTTATCCCCTTTTTTTAATTTTTCAAACCTCATTATCAACTGGCAAATTTCTTGATTGTTGGAAAATCGCCCATGTGGTTCCCATACATAAATCGGGGTGTAAACAAGATATTAGTAATTATAGGCCTATCTCGAAAATTCAGTGTATACCTAAACTGCTTGAAAAAATTGTTACTATAAAAATTAAACCTATACTTAATAATATTTTTTGTGATAATCAACATGGCTTTCGTATTGGCAGGTCCACTACCACTAATCTTTCCCTTTTTTGTAATTATGTTTATCACAACTTTGACAGAAAATTGCAAACTGACGTTATTTATACTGATTTTGCTAAAGCGTTTGATAAAGTCAACCTCACTGCTCTCTGCATTAAACTTGAGATGTTAGGTTTCTCATCAAATTTTTTGCAATGGATTACATCCTACTTGTCCAATCGTTTCCAAATAGTTAAAATTAATTCTAACTGTTCTTACCAATTTCATGTAACGTCGGGAGTGCCACAAGGCAGCCATTTAGGGCCTCTTCTTTTTTTGCTATTTATAAACGACCTGCCCAAAACTATTCGTTTCTCGCAATCTTTACTTTTTGCGGATGATCTCAAACTATTTCGATCCATTTCAAGTTTAAGTGACTGTTACCTTTTACAGCAAGATATTGATGCATTAACTGATTGGTGTGATGCTAATTATCTTGTTTTGAATATAAAAAAATGCCAAATCTTTTCGCTTTACAGAACTTATAGTAATATCAGTTTTAATTATAAAATTAGGTCAGTCAATCTGGTACGAGTATCCTTGATCAAGGACCTTGGTATTTTTCTTGATCGAAAATTAAATTTTACTGATCATATTGATTTTATTATTTCCAAAGCTTATTCAATGTTAGGCTTTCTTAAACGTAACACAGCTGAATTTTCTGATCCTTTTACATTAAAGGCTCTCTATAATGCCCTAGTTCGTCCTCATTTGGAGTATTGTTGCATTATCTGGAATCCTATTTTCAGCTCTCATTCTATTAGAATTGAAAGAGTTCAGAAAAATTTTACCAGATACGTATTTTTTAAATTAAATTGGCAAATTGTTAAACCAAGTTACACTACTCGCTGTGCCCTTTTCGATTTGAGTTCTTTAGAGTGTCGGCGTAAAGTTTATTCTGTTAACTTCATACGTGATTTGATACATGGACATATTAATTGCACTGCTTTGTTGGAGCGTATCAATTTTTACGCACCTATAAGATCATTACGGGAGAATTTTCATTTTCGGAATTTTCTGAATAGCTCAAAATATGCTCAAAAAGAACCTCTAGCTCATTGCTCTGATATATGTAATTCTGTCCTTATTGATTGTGATATTTTTAATAACATTTCTAGAATTAGTTTTAAGCAACAATTATTTAAGGCTTTAAATCATAATTAACAATGTTTTTATTATTTTAATATATTTTTTGATTATTATTATAATTCTGTGTAGTCTAAAAGAGGTTTTACCTCTATTGATGAAGAATGAATAAATAAATAAATAATCTTCTGGGTTAGAGCGGGTTAACGGAATTAAGCTTCGAAATGCGTTAATCTTGTTTGGTGTAAATGCCGCATAAGAGTTTAAACATAATCAAAAACGCTTCAGGCGACTACGTTTTTTCTACATAGGTTTCTTATGGCAGGGAAATATCGCCACCAAAATCCTTTGCGGCTAACGACACGCCACTAATAGAATCTTTTCTAATTTCTTGGTGACGCTCTCAAGAAATCTCTCAATTGAGAGAATGAAGTTGCCACCTTTTCATGAAAATTATAAGAGCAACCAACACATACATACGGTGATACAAGTGGATACAAAAAAAAATGATTACCCATTACATCCCATGAAGGGACAGGGGAGAACTTCTCACAATCACTTAGCTGTGCGCTTTCCAGTTTTCACTCACTGATTGGGACCTACAGTTTTACACCGATTCCGAACGGTATTTTGAAAAGCTTTTTCATGGTGTCGCCGTCACTATGCGAGGTGACCGCCGCCGTAAGAAATTTTAAGGTGGTCAGAGCAGGGTTCGAACCCAGGATCTCATGTACAAGAGCCGCGCACACTAATCATTGCACCACCGACGGCCACACAAGTGGATACAAAGGAAAAATAAAGAAAGTGTTTCAAAATGATTTATTTTTAAACATAACTTAATATAAGCGGATACAACCATAGACTAACAGCCTGTTTCTCTATCTCGGACGAAAGCTTTCGTTCGTTTTCTAGACGAAAGAAAGTTGATTTGGGTTACACAATCTTGTCGTTTCAAGTCGAATGAAAATATAAAACTATTCAGTACAAATTTTGGTTTCTCTATTTTGAACGCGGTGTCACTTACGAACAAAAATGAAGTCACCCGAACTAAAATTTCGACTTAGAGGAGCCCAATTTGAATCGAATGTGAGTGACTGATATTCTTTCGCTTAGCTTTTCGTTCGAGATAAGGAAACAGGCTATAATTCTAATAGTAGACTTCACAGTTCTCTCAGCAAATTTATGACATTTGGGCTGGTGTAATATGAACGTTGGATGTTGAAAATAATTACTTCAATAATACCAGATAGAGGCAATGGTTGAAAACAACCAACAAAATAACAACAACGGTATTTCGGTTTGTGTGTTAAAATTATTGTGTTAAATACAACACAAATTTATTATAACAATAACAGTCAATAAAAAAAGTGTAAAACACATTTTAATTTCACAGTTTTACACCAAAACAACATGAAAAATTAAAGTCAGAAGTTCGTGTAATTCCACCTGGTGTATGTCACTTTTGGTCAAACATCTCTCTATCACACCCCCCCCCCCCCGCATCAAGAAGAGTGTGAAAGGAAACGCCAGAAAAGTCAAATATTCTCTCTAGTAAGATTTACTATATGAATACATAATTTTTAAAAACAGTAAAAATAATTTAATTCCTGTACAACTATAATATTGTTTATCCAAACTTCCAACAAATTCTAGACGAGCCGCAAACATATACGACGCAGCGAGAAAAAACTCACCCGAAGTCGCCAAACGCTCCCTCTCTCTCATTTAATTTAGACGCTAAAGATTTTTATCGTCGCCATGTGAAGCGTGTCTGGTTCTGTTTGAACTCTAAGATTTGTGAGGATTGTTAGCATAAGCCTGGAACTTCAAGAAAGAAAGTCTGGGCTGGGTAAATCGGGCGATCTTGCTGGCCATGCCAAATCGCCAAAACGGGAAACCGACCAGGAAACGCTTCCTTCACAATATCCATTGTGGCTCGTGCTATGTGCTCATCCAATTCCGGCAGTCGTTTATCATGGCCGTGTAGCGTTCGCCAGTAACACTGACCGTATTGCCGAATGCCGTCCTCAAAAAAATATTGCTCAATCACTCCTGCCGCGTGAATGCCGCACCACACAGTGGCTTTGAGTGCACTCTGAAAAATAACGGCCCCAGCAACATATTGCAGGAACCATGTATTACATGTTTGCAGACATTGTCTTCGTGAATTGAAGATCTGCTACTTTTTGTTTCTTTATTGCTTTCAGCAGTTTTCAACAAACAAAGCTACATTTGGGTCACAAATACATATATTATAAACTGAAAAAGTTATAATTTATCCCATCTTTCGTATTATATCCAAAAATTAAAATGTTCGAGCGTTTGGCCATTTTTTTTAAATTATTTTATTCCTCGAAATTTTGCTGCCCTTTGTGTAGCATCGTCAGGAAGATAAACACAATTATTAATTAAAAACGAAGAGAATATCCATTCTCGAACATTTAATTTTTGAATATATTATAACCTATTAATCATTGTGTTCCAAACATGCTATGTTGAATAGCAAACACAATGTGTTTGGATACAAGTATTCTATATTTGCGACAAGCTACAAACACGTTATGTTTTCATCCAAACAACAACAAAAGTTTAACTTTTCAGCCTGTGGATGTAATGGCTCTTAGTGCATCAGATGAGGAATTTTAGTGCTCCACAAAAAAATTAAATTTTGCTTATAGACGTAACCGCTTAAGTGGAAATGCACGACACAAAATCGTTCTCTTCGTGGTTGAGATTGACTTAATAGTAATTCACACGCGACTGACGGTCAAAAGGCATTAACTGTTTGCACTTTGTACTGCAACTTGTGTAAGTCTTTCACTAAATTCCGTTGTGTGGTTCGTCAGGTGCTGCCCAATTGCGTGGCCCGTAGTCTGGTTGATCATAATAAAATTACGAGAAGGTAAACTCATTTAAACAGCTGATTAAATTTTTTTTCATAGCATTAATCGTTTAAGTTGTCAAACTCATATGCCCTTTGTTTTTGTAATTTTTTGTATTCCTTTGTTGTTGATATACTTACGTGTATCGATTGACAACTTAAGCGATTGAAACAAAAAGAGCCTGTACCAATCGGTATCAAAGTACTATGGTGAAAAAAATTTTGTTATGGTGAGAAAAATTTAAATTGTTGCTGTACCAATCGATATCTTTTTTGACAATAATAAATTTTGGCAGCTTCATCATAAGAAGAAGACTTTAGACGCAATTGAAATATAATTTTGCGCAATGAATGTTTTTACCAATTATTATGCGAATATTTTCATTCTGCAACATTTCTTCCAAATTGCTAGAAAATTTAATCCAAATTCTACCAAATTTCTTCGACTTTCTTTGTTTTGTTTACATATAGGTAAAAGCTGAACAGAGCTACAAGTCGACATAAAAACTTGGAGGCGACGCAGGACAAACATTTCGAACAGCGTTGGATCAAGCGTTTAGAAACAAAATTATGGTATTACAAAATATAAATATGCATGTAAATGGTAAAAACTGACAAATATATTTATTAAAATTGTTTGAATCATCATAATCCTAATTAGTATCTAAAAAACTTCGGCGGCGCCTCACAGAAACAAAAATATTGGCGGCGGCGGCAGTTCGGTTACGCTTTACACAACTTGTTTGTCTGCTGGAATTTCAATCAAAAATTTCAATCCCATTGTCAAAAACTTACCTAGCCCCATGGACTACTGACATTTTATTCACCACGCAAATGCCATATTTTTACTAACCTGTGCACTTTGGTACCGATTGGCACAGGCGCAAAGTATACAGGTTAATAAAAATATGACATTTACGTGGTGAATAAAACTTCACTAGCTCATGGGGCTAGGTAGGCGAGATGGTCCACGTCGAAAGGAGTGTAAGGTGATCAGAGCTAGAATCGAAAACATCTGCTCATGTACAAGAGCCGCGTACACTGACCCTTTGCATCATTCAGAAACGTACGCAGGAAATTATTTATTTAATAGGTGATTTTTGAATTTAGTGCTATTTTTCAACCTAAATATCACGCTGTTAATTGTTGTTTGCATTTGATTTTGACCATAAGATTTTGACAGAAAACAACAAGAAGAACAAACGCTTCCTTAATTGTTAATGTGAACAATTATAATCCCAATCCTAGTTGAAATGACAATAAAAACGTATCCCTTAGCTCGTAGTGCAAATGGAGTCAGTTTGATACATCGTAACGATTAGCCGATAAGTGTATGGATACCGGTTATTTTTCGTAGCATTTGCCACTGTTGCCACATCGTAGTAAGATTATTTGATAAAGCACTGAAAAACTCTTCTCGTATTTAAAGTCAGATCAAACATAAATCAACATCAACTGATTAACAATTTAAAAAACCAGTCAAAAATTGGGCCTTAGTGCTTCTTTTGAAACATAAAATTTATAAAAATAATAATACTACCAACTATAGATGTGGATGTTAATTTTTTAATCAGGCACCCTGATTAATCGACTTCCTAATTAATCGAATAATTGATTATTAATCACACATTTTTACTCTGATTAATCAATTTGATTAATCCCAAATTTTAATAATTGAGCAATACATGTTTTTTGGTTTTATGAGTTTGAGGTTTTTACTGAAAATGAACAAAAGATTCCTTTTGTTTGTATAGTTAGTATGTATTTGTATGCTTTCCAAAAATTATTAGAATGATGATTAAAATTATTCAAATACGATTAACAAATATTCAAATTAATTGTTTAATCATAGTTCTGATTAATCAGAATTTTACATTATTCGATTGATTGATTAATCACGGTATAGATTAATCAACATTGAATTTAATCGAGTATCAACACTAAAAAAAAACAAAAGGACTTGAGGTTAATGATCAGATATTTCACATCTTGTAAAGGGTGTTCCAAAATTCACGCAAGGCTGAATGTAATTTAATTGGGATGTAAGGTGGCATGTGGCACTGTCTTGATGAAATCACATGTCCACATCCATATCAATCCATTAAGGCACAACAAAACTGGTACTGCTCGACCAGTTACATTTTTGAGAAATAAATTGCTCGATGAAGGCCCCAGGCCGAAATCTACACCAGACAGTGAAACGTTGTTGATGCATTTGGTTGTCAAAAATCAATCACTCGTTTATTTTCTAAACTCCAAATACGACAATTCTGACGATTAACGAAGCCATCGAGATGAAAATGAGCCTCAAAGCTGAAGATGATTTTCTTCGAAATCCCTACATTAGTTTTAAAATATTTATCAACAATGACAACACGTTGTTCTTTAATTTAGAGTTCAATTTTTAATGGCGCTAAACTGTCAGCTCTTGTACATGAGAACGTGGGTTCAATCCCTGCTCTGACCGCCTTAAATTTCTTTCGACGGCGGTCACCTCGCTTGGTGACGGCGACACTATCGAGTACTTTGCCATGAAAAAGCTTCTCAAAATACCGTTCGGAATCGGTTTAAACTGTAGCTCCCAATCAGTAAGTGTAAAACTAGAACGCGCACAGCTCACTGGTTTGAGAGAAGCTCTCCCTAATCCCTTCATGGGATGTAACGGGAAACCATTTATTTTATTTAAACAGTCAGCTGTCACGCTATCTATTTTTTTCTTCAAGGACAACACGCAGTCGGTGATGCAATGGTTAGAGCACGCGACTCTTGTAAATGAGAACGTGGGTTCCAGTTGTGCTCTGATCACCTTACATTCCTTCCAACCTTCCTCATCTCGCTTAGTGATGACGAAACTATGGAGTAGTTAGCCATGAAAAAGCTTGTCAAAATACCGTTCGGAACCGGTGTTAAACTGTAGGTTCCAATCGGTGAGTGTAAAACTAGAAAGCGTACAGGTCACTATTTAGATCGGGTATCATATTCTCCACACAAATTAAGCTGTAAGATTCAATCATGATACAACTATCAATGAGGTAATCGTATAAAGTCAGCTGATGCCGTGTTTAAACTGTCAAGTTTTGTTTTGTTTCTATTCTGATTCAACTTTTTATAGGTATGTATTACGAGTAATCTGTTGAATTTGAAAACGTAAGAGCGATATGTATAATGTACGTAATAGTTGTTTTATCATGTTAGCAATTGAGCTTAATGCGTTATAACTATTTTTGTAGTAGTTACTCTAAAAATAACCATGCACTTAAAGCGCAACAGGAGCGCCAGCTTTTAACCCTTTGATGACCAAACATTTTCTGCCGAAGCGATTTATTTATCTAGTTGATTATTTTCGTGATCTATGACCTAATAATGGCTACGCTGTATAAAATGGGGCAATTTGCTTTTGCTAGCTCTTCCCAAATTTAGCTAAAAAGAACTACGCTGTATAAAATGGGGCAATTTGCTTTTGCTAGCTCTTCCCAAATTTAGCTAAAAAGAACACACATTTGCCAAACATAAGTATGTTTGGTCAGTGGGTATACTCGTACATAGCAGAACTGTAAACGACTCAGTCTTTTTAGAATTAATTCGCGAATCATTCATGCACTGAATTAGCTAAATTTTGAATTAATTCTTTACACCAAAAAAACGTATTGAATGGAATTTGAATTAATTCAAATGAATTTGGCAAAAATGAATTGCAATTCATGTCCAATTCAAATGAATTTTGAAAACAGGAATTGCAATTCATTTCCAATTCAAATGAATTTGCAAAATGAGTTGCCATTCATTTTCAACTCATTTGAATTGAACTGATTTTCAATTAATTCAAATGAATTGGAAAAATGAATGTGCAATTCGTTTCCAATTCATTCGAATTGAATTGATTTTGAAAAAAGTACTCTCGATTTCTTATTCAACTGATTTTTTTTTTGTATCAAAGACAGCAAGCATTACTCTCGTTTTGAATTTCATTAATATGGATTGCAAATAAATTTTTCTAATTCATTTGAATTAATTCAAAATCAATTCAAATGAATTGTAATTCCTTTAAATCGGAAATGAATTGTAATTCATTTTGAAAAATTCATTTGAATTGGAAATGAATTGCAATTCATTTTGCAAAACCAATTGAATTGGAACCGAATTCCAATTCATTTTTGCCAAATTCATTTGAATTGATTCAAATTTCATTAATTTTATTTGTCAATCATAATTCGGTTCAAGATGAGTTTCTCCGTTAATTATTTCCTCCATCATGTCACAATTCTCGTTAATTTGAGAATTGTTTATTCCTATAATGCGTGATGATAAACCTAAATACTTGTGGAGAAGGGAGCTGATGAGATGCCTTGGTGGGCAGCGAAATAGCTATATTCCCAACTATCCACCGAAATAATCAATTTCACTTCTTCTTTTTATAAACTTTTTCTATTAAAAATTATTTTTAATGGAGAAAATGATCTTGAACCGGAATATGATTGAAAAATTTAAACTTTCAAAGATCGATAAAATAAAAAGAACATTAGAATTTTTTTTGGTGGAGAGAATTATTTCAAAATTTGGCTAATTCGTAGAATTGAAATCAAAAAAGAATGATTCATTTACAGCTCTGATCCATGGCACAGCTGATCGACTATGAAGTAGGACGTTGATAGAAAACACCAGAATGAGACACCACAAAGAAGACATACAGATTACAGACCATGCAGCAAACTAAGTTTAAAAGTGTTTGATTGATACTAATGACAGCTAAATTATGTTTGCATCGAACGAAAATACGCATTCCCTTTTATATTTGTCCCTATTATGCCAACCAAAGAGTATATTACCAAAGCAACTCGAACTCGAGGAAATGGTCTACTACCTCGGTGTCATGAAGATGCATCGAAGAGAGTAATGGAGGCTCTTTAGTATTGCTCTGTGAGCAAACCATGCAGCAAACTAAGTTTAAATAGTATTTGATTGATATTCTACATGATGTTTTATAGTGGTTGCATCAAACGAAAATATGCATTACCTTTAATTTCTGTCAGTTTTATGTCCATCGGAAGAGTAACATACAACAGCCACTCGAACTCAATGAAATTACATACTACCTCGTCGTCATCGAGAGACCGTAAAGAGAGGGATGGCGACTCTTATGTATTGGTCTATGGTTCGGTCTATGCAAGCACGTTAAAAATCGATCTTAAATTTTTTAAAAGCTAAGGTATGGGCTCAAAACTTACCTGGCGTTTCCCCCACGTACAGCCCTTTCTCCGACTCGTGCATCCTTTTGTAGTAAGGCAACTTTTTGACCCACTTTGATGGCTCATCGAGGTCAAATCGGATCAGTTAGATAATTTACGCCTAATACACTATTGTTGCTCTTACCGTTGATCTATCCCCTACCTGTACAAGTATGAGTGCCAAAACCCCTAGGGCATGGTAAAATAAGTATTGTGAATTTGACCTAAGAGAAACTCCTAAGTAAGGAAATAGTTCGCGTCAGCTGTTCTAACAAGTTTGCCTTACTCACAGAGCAATACTAAAGAGCCTCCATTACTCTCTTCGTTGACTCTTCATGACGATAAGGTAGTAGGCCATTTCATCGTGTTCGAGTTGCTTTGGTAATTTACTCTTTGGTTGGCATTATACAGACCGAAATAAAAGGGAATGCGTATTTTCGTTCGATGAAAACATAATTTAGCTGTCATTAGTATCAATCAAACACTTTTAAACTTAGTTTGCTGCATGGTCTCTAATCTGTATGTCTTCTTTGGTCTCTCATTCTACATCATTTCTCTAGTGGCTTTTCGACCAGCTGTGCCATAGAAACCCCCTGACCTTACTTATTCTACCATGCCCTAGGACAAACATACTTGCCTGTGGTCGTCAAAAGGTTAAAAACATTGTTAGAAGCTCTGCCCCGTCCCGCCATGGGTTGTAAGGAAAAATATATTTATTTATTTTAGTTGGCATTACTAGACTCAAACATCTATTAACATTTCCAGTTTTAAATCAAAACATCTAATACCGCTTACACATTAGTAATTAATTAAAATGTTGGAAAGGGGAAACATTTTATTATTATGATGGAATTACAAACCTGTAAAGTGCAGCCAAGTAGTCAGTAATAAGAATTTAACCATTGCATCGCAACCAAGAGCAGCATTCCAAATGACAGTTACAGTTTTGCTTAAAAGTTTCGATGTTCCAGCTGTCACCAAAATTAATCATAAGTGTAAAACTATCACTGCACGTACACTGACAATAACATAAGCGAACAGAGACAATAGTCGCGTAAAATCACTGGATCACACGCCTATGATCAGCATTTAACACAATATAATCAATTTAACAATTGGCGGCATCCCATGACCTATGATGCGATTCATTTGGGCATTAATATTTTAATCTTTTGTTTATAAACAATTGGTGAATTTCAATAAAAAAAAAAAACACAACACTCGGCGTTTTCAATATTTGTTTTTTTTTCTTTCTGCTTTAACAAAAAACGCGGGTTTATTCTCACCCTGTAACAAAATGACAAGATTGATGATGTGTTTGCTCTCTCTCTCTTTGAAATTGAGCAACAAATTGCAGTTTAACAAACAAAAACTTAACGTGGCCAATGCATATAATTGTTGTTAATTTGTCAATAGGAGGTGATAATTTGTTAATTGTCATTAAGCAGTGGATAATAATGAGAAATTCAATAAATGTCGCACATTTTTCTTATTAATTATTCTAAACAATTCTATTCTAAACGCTTGTTATTTTCAAATTAGAATTTAAAATTTCGTTTAATTTTTCGTCCGCAAACCAACCGTTTATGTATAGGATTTCTACGAAACTGACTCTAGTTGGCCAAAAATTATCGTTACTTCACTTGACTCAATTCCAAGTGAATGTTTAGAAGAGATAAATTGATGATAACAACATGTTTTAGCAACATAGTAGCGTGTACACATGTTGCTGAACATGCTGCGTTGAAAAGAAGCGCGCCAAACATAAAATAGCTTAAAGCTATTTCGCTCTATTGTGATTTAGTGCGTGTGAAATTAAGTTGTTTATGTTTGAATATTTTGCATATGTATGGCTAATTGAAAGCTGTTTTAACTACGCCCGGTTTTATGCCAAAATAAAATTTTGTTTAGTTGCGAAGCTTTGAAATGTTTATGAATGAATTGTGATAGAGCTTGCGAATTACACCGGGTGACCCATTTAATTTAGTTGTTTAAAGAAATTTACTCAACTTTCTGGTGACCTACACGCGACAGCAGTTGACGGCGAAGCAAAACCAAATAAACAAGCAAATATTCGGAGCCCTTATAAAAAGCGAAGATCTTAAAGGGTGGACCATTTAAAATTTGGAATTTGAACCCCTCGTTCTTGGAGAAGCAAATGGACAATTTTACATTTATGAAGTGATAGATTACACTGTGCGACACCAAAAAAAAATTATGGGGTTCTTTCTGTCAACGGATTCTGGTAGAAAGGTATAAAAAAAATATACGTGTATCGGCGTTTTGCCAAATCTGATCAGAATTTTTTTTCAGGGCGGGTCAAAGTTTCCCCCCTCGGAACTTTCCTGCAACATATCGGCATGCAAAATTGTGTGTTCCTTACTTCTGAATACAAAATATGTTCAGAAGTTTTATAGAAAAGATTCAGATAAACATTTTTGTGGAACATATTAACCCTCTAACTGTCACGTATAACCATAATTTTTACTTTTTTTTGAAAACTCGTAAAAAACTGCACCAAACTAACGGGGGGCGTGGTCAAAGTGTTCTACAAAAATTTTCACTATTTGTGTCCCAACACTCCAAAACACAAATCAAGTACTAGATAATAAGCAAAAACTAACTACCTTCTAAGGGTTAATAATGAATTTTGTCATTTTGCTGTTTGCATTAAAAATAGTCCACATAATATAATGAATTTTTTCATATTTCATCTCTTATCTAGCACTTGGGCTAAGATTTGAGCTTTGGAGTGTTCGGACACATATAGTGAAATTTTATGGCGAAAATTTTTGTAGAACATTTCGACCACGCCCCCCCCCGTCGTTTGGGAACAGTTTTTATTTATTTATTTATTTGACAGTTAGAGGGTTCATTTGTTCCACAAAAATGTTTATCTGAATTTTTTCTATAAAACTTTTGAACATATTTTGTACCTCAGAAGTAAGGAACACACAATTTTGCATGCCGATATGTTAGGGGAAAGTTTCGAGGGGCGGAAACTTTGACCCGCCCTAAGAAAAATTCTGATCAGATCTGGCAAATCGCCGATACACGTATATTTTTTTCAGACCTTTCTACCAGAATCCGTTGACAGAACACCATCATGTTGAAAAAAATTTAATTTTGTCTCACGGTGTTATTAAAGGTTAGAAATTTATGAAATGGGTCGCTTTACACTTGAAGAAAATTGGGAAATATTCAAAATTTTCTCCAAAGTTCTGAGTCTTCAACTCAAACTGTAAGAAGTCTACAAAATAAATTCGATAGAAATAGAGTTCCATCAAGGCAGTTTGTGGATCAATTTTTGAAGCGAGTTCATCAATCGGGGTCCTTATTGGACAAAAGAACTCGTGTACGTTCAGAATAAAATCTTGCTGCTATATTTGAAAGTGTGCTCGAACAGCCATCAACATCACCTACACACCGTTCGCAGCAACTGAACCTTTTTCGTACAGAATTTTGCATAAAGACCTCAGTAGAAGGCATATAAGGTCCAATTAGGTCAACGAACGGATGAAAAATACCTGGGAGTGAGTATTCGAGAGAAAAATTCTCCGTAAAAAATATGGTCCTGTTAGGGAAAACGGCAAGCACCGACGTCGCTGGAACCCAGAGCTATATGATTTATATTCTGACGTGGACATAGCTAGTCGAGTAAAATTAGGCCAATTGCGTTGGCTAGGCCATGATATCAGAATGCATGAAGATGAGCCAGCGTGAAAGATTTTCGATAACGTACCCGATGGAAGCAGGAAAAGAGGACAGGCTGCAAAGGCCAGGCAGACTAATCCCTCCGTATCCTAGGTGTTACCAACTGGCGAGAAAAGGCGAAGGATAGAGCCAGTTGAAAGAATATGTTGAAATTTGTTTGTTTAATTAATATGCGTAAGACGTCTTATCCCATGAGGTTGTAAAACAGTCAATAACAGCCCTATTCTGGCAGGGTTACAAAAGTCACCACGGTTACTATTTGACAGCAATGTGACAATTGTTAAAAATCGGTATTCTGACACATTTTTTTAGTGACAAAAGTAACAAAAACTGTTACCTGCCACAGAGGAGGTAACAGCGCGTAACAGCTGTTTTATTTGCCGGAAAGTTGATACAAAAACATTTTATAAATTCTGCAAGTAAAAAATAAAAAGGTGTACGGGAAAAATAATAATATATTTTGTACCAAAACGACAAGAGGGCATAATTAAATGGAGGAAGGACTTTTGTTACTTTGTCCTATGGAAATGGAGCAGAAAGAAGAAAGAATTTGCTTTTGTGTTAGAAAGATTGAAAAAGCGCGAAATATATTAAAAAATTTTTAGCGTAAATATCTCCGGTCTTTGAAGGGATATTGGTGAGTAATATACCTTTAAAAGAGGCTAAGGTCTTGTCTTTTATCGGAACCATAATCTGTCAAATTTCGTACATGTGTGTAAGTAAACAAAAAGGTACAGAACAAAATAGCATATGTGAATTTGACATAAGAGAAACACTTAGGCTAAGCAAGATAAATGTTCAAATCAGCTGTTCTAACGAGTTTACGTTACTTATTTTACCATGAACTGAAGACTCGTAAGCATCTGATGCGTTTTCGCTTCGTTGAATGGGCTGAAGATGAGTATTTTTTACCGAAAACCCGTATTTCCGATAAAGCTTAGTTTACACCCTGCTATGCTCAGACATTTTTTATTCCCAAAAGTTAAAGTGAATGTCACGGACGGCGTATGATTTCAACACGACGGCGCCACGAGTCACACAGCCAACGTTATAGCTCATTCAAACTGGCAAATTTTTAAGCGTTCTCATCTTAAAACGCGCATTGAAAACTTGGCTGTTCACACTTTGCTTTTTGACGTTTACGTCGTTTTGCAAATTTTGAATAACAAAAACAACAAATTTTCAAAATGGAAACTACATATGACCATTTCTCCTATTCCCACGCAGGTCGTCGATGTTATCCACCCACAGCGATCCAGTTTTTCGTGTGCTTCATTCTTTGTCCCTAAATATGAAAAAATTTAATAGTTAAATTAGTTAAATAGTTAATTTTCATTTCATTAAAATGTCCAGAAATTAAATATTTTTAAACGCGTACCTTTCACTGTCCGTCTTCAATGCAAACAGTTAGTTCTTATTCATTCACTAGTAAAAAAAATCACCAGAAACTGATTACCACATGGTTGTGTAGCTAATTTGGAAGTTTTTGAGCGTGATTTTGACAAAAATGCCCGTTTTCCGTTTTCAGTTTGTGTGCAAAAACCTTTATTTTCAGCGAGTTTTTGACCGAAACCCACATTAATCTTATCTTCAGTGTCAGTGTGAATCAGCTTTTACAATCGATAATTTGCGCACTGTGTTCGAAAACTACATAATCAACAGAAACTCGGCAGTTCATTGGCCGCCTCGCAGCCGCAATTTGGCCCCGTTAGGTTATAATTTTTGGGGCGCCATGAAAGATAAGTGTTAGGCAATCAAACTCGTGTCCATTGATGCCTTAAAACACGAAATCGACGCTGTCGTTCACGAGATGAAGTGACAAATTATTATCGAAAATGTTGTGTTTCATTCATATTTGGCAATGCTGGGCCTTAAGGGGCCCTTCGACCTGTGGATAAGATGCAGCGACTTCAAGTTGACATCAACTTATCCATGGTGTAAGGTGAAGTTGGTGGTTTGTACAAACTAGTTGATGTAAAATCAAACCCATTTTGATTTTTTGAAGTTGATATCAACTTATCCACCAGTGTAAGGGGAAGTTGCATCAACTTTCATACGCACTTCGGTGAGAAACGTTCATGAGGCAACATTATCGGCAAAATGTAAATAAATGAACCAAAAAATAAATAAATTAAACATTATCGGAAAACTATAAACTAAATAAATATGATTTGTAGTGTTATTTATAAATATTTAAAGAAAATAAAAATAGCGTTTTTTCGTAAAATTTTCGCAGTGCGCTCACCACCTTTCAATTAGACATCTGACAAGAAATTGAAGTTGCCTCAACTTGTTTGAGAGTGTAAGGGCAAAATCGAAGTAGATGTCTAGTTATCAAAGTTGATGTCAACTTCAAGTCGAGCAACTTATCCACAGGTCTAAGGGCCCCTTTATCAATAAAATCATAATTTTGAAACAAAAAAAGTTTATTTGTATTGGAACGAAGTTCCTTATCGAACGTTGCGGGATGGGGGCTAAATGAAAAAAATTAAACAACTTTATCTTTACTGTATTATTTACTTTTGCTTTGGTTTGTGTCTAGACTAATATATGTTGGGAAATTTCTTGTTTAATGGCAAGTTTTCTAGGTGGAGCCTGTAACCAATATTTAACATATATTGTAGATTTGAACCCAATAAAAAGTAAGTTTAGAAAAGCCAAAGTGAAGAAGTTTAAAAACAGAACATTTTCTTAAATTAGTGACGTTTCTTAAAAATAGTACATTTTCTCAAAAAAATACCTATTCATATTCTTAAACAAAGTACATTTTCTTAAAAAAAACCTTATCTTAAAGAAGTGCCTTTACTTAAAAACGTCAATTTTCTTACAAAAAGATCCTTTTCATAAAAAAGTAATATTTTTTAAAATAAGCACCTTTTCTTAAAGAAGTACATTTTTCTACCACAAATTGCCGTTTCTAAAAAACTACCTTTTCTTTAAAGAGTACCTTGTTTGTGAAACGAAATAACTTTTCTTGAGATAAGTAACTACTCTTAAAAATTTACATATTCTTGAAAAAAAGACCGAGTTCTAAAAAAATTCCCACTTCTTAAAAAAAACCTTTTCTTCAAACAAATACCTTCGCTTAAAAAAATAATTTTTCTTACAAAAATTCGTTTTCTTAAACGTACCTTTTCTTAAAATATAATACCGTTTCTTTTCATGAGATAAGTAGCCTTTCTGAAAAAAGTACATTTTCTTAAAAAAAATATCATTTTCTTAAAAAATAACCTTTTCCTGAAAAAAGTACCACTATTTTAAAAAGTACCTGTTCGTAAAACAAGTACTTCTTTTTAATTGTTAAGGTGAATAGTTGAAATAACAATAAAAACGTAGCATTTAACTCGTAGTGCAGTTAGAACTTTATTTCAGCTCAAATATTCTCCAATTTCATTAAATATTTTTTATTTTATCACTTCACTTTCGTTTTGCAAATGGCATCAGTTTGACGCATTGTAACGATTAGCCGATAAATGTATGAATACCGGTTATTTTTCGTAGCATTTGCCACTGTTGCCACATCGTAGTAAGATTATTTGACAAATCACTGAAAAACTCTTTTCGTATTTAAAGTCAGATCTAACATAAATCAAAATCAACTGATTACCAATTTAAATAACCAGCCAAAAATTGTGCCTTCATAAAAGAAGTACCTCTCCTTAAAAACTAACTTTTTCGGGAAAATATAACACATATTTTTACAAAAAGAACCTAAAAATATACTTTTTTTTTAAAAAAAATACATTCGACAAAGACAAAATGTTCTTAAAAAAAGTTGATCATTTTTAAAAAAGTATCTTTTCTTCAAGATCCATTTAAATGTATTCGTATTTCTCAACGGGAACCATAGGCGTGTTGAAACTAACAAGTACATAACACTAGCGAAAGTAACTTCTTTCCAACCGGGTGTTCCCTGACACCTCATGTGACTTTTTTAAGGCGGAGGCAAAAACTATATTCTATTAAAAATTATTTTTTTCTTGAACCGAATTATGATTGAAAACACCCCGAAAAAAAATTTTGTATTCATAAATCGTATCTTTTGACTGGTTGAGGATACTTGTTTCGGTAGATATTTTCTAACTTGAACTTTTGTAAAAAAAAATTTTCTTAAATGTAGTAAAACAATTTTTAAATCAAAATTTTTTGGAGAAGCTTTCAGAAGTTGTCTTTCCAAAAACTTCCCATTTTTGAAATTTTGTGCTAATTTTATTGGGAAGATGATAGAAATTGGAGATGTGACGGATATCCGGCAACTATCTGGTTCGCCGGATATCCGGCCTAAATTTACCGGATAGTAGCTCATTATCCGGTATCTGGCCGGCCGGATATTTTCTAAGAATTATTTTAAGCAAATACATTTTTATTAAGTAACTAACAATAAAATAGCTTTCATTTAAAGGTAAAAAAGTAACAAAAAGTTACAAATTATCTTTCAAAAACTTAAAATACGTTTTGAGATATTCGCTTTACTGAAAAATGTATGTATAAACTAAAAACTTAAAAAACGACCAATTAATAAAACGATTGACATTAATGCTCAAAATTAAGAATAGTTAGTTTTTGGTGAATAAAAACTAAATTTTCAGCGTTCGCAGACAATAAACGATTTCGCTTGTTTTCGTAAACCAAGCCAGCTTCCGAAAAAAGTCTTTCGCTATAAACGCTGCTGCAAGGAGCTGAAAGGAACGTTTTGGCAAGCGACGTTAAAATTGGGTATTTTTTGGAGTTAAACGACCACCAAGCGTAAGGATCCTGACTGCCATCAATTCGAACTTCCTTCAAGAAGAATTCAATCTTGAAGAAGAAACAATTCCAAAATGTTTCGTGAGATTCACGAGCTACATTTGAATCAGTTTCATTTAATCGTAACTGTTTAGGTCTAGTTGAAGACGTCGATGAACAACTACTGATGGAAGACGTGTCGCAAGTCATTTTTAAGTGTTCCAATAAAATAGTCTGTCGAGCTCTTTCAGCTTCAACTTTTCCCAAAAAGTTAGCCTTAAATCTGGGATCCAGAAAAGTTACAATAAGGTATTTTGGATCTTCACTTAAGGAAATAAAACGAGATGCCAATTGCGCTTTTAAGGAGGCTCTCATATTAAGTAAATCGGCTGTTTGTCGTACAGTTTCGTCCTTGTCTAAGAAGTTTCTTAATGCACCTACATGCGGTATAACTTCAGATATGCAGGAGAGGCCAGAACTTGTAATTTTAGTTATTTCTTCAAACGGCTTCAAAAGTTGTACACACTGCTCCATCAAACACCACTGACGAGTTGTTAGATTAGTAAGTGTGTCGTTTTCAGACACATAAAGGGAAATAACACGTTTTTGTTCCAATATGCGTTCTACCATACAGAAAGTGGAATTCCACCGCGTGTTTATACGATATCTTGCACCAATTGATGATCTGGAAAACATAGTTCTTTTTAAAGCGCCAGCAATTTTTCTTTTGCTAAATCTGAATGAAGTGAGTTACGATACGTCTACCTTTGGCAATCAAGTCCATTACTTCAGGTTGTACCTTCAAAGACTCAAGCACAACCCTCTGAAGCGAATGAATGAAACACCTGGCGGAATTATACTCCGCCATTCGAACGCCTTTGATCATGTTTGCGCAACTGTCATGAACAATAACATGTATTTTGCTTTGTTCAATATCCCAGCGAGATGCAATACTATTGAGTTCATTTGCTATGTTTTCTCCTGTGTGAGATCCTGAAAACGGTTTCAGAGCTAGAACTCCGTGTTGAAGTATAAATTCTGCAGAAAGCCAATGAGCTGTGAAACTCAGAAAGCTGGAGATATTGCGCAAACACGTCCACATGTCAGAAGTGACAGAAACTGCGACAGCACTTGAAATTCTTATTTGGATTTTTTTTGAAAATTCGGTTGTAAATATCGGGAACTATTTTTTGGGTCATAAAGGCTCGGCTTGGCAATTCATAGCGTGGTAAAGCTTGCAATCATTTCTGCTATGAGATAATGGTATTTTTTCGCAGTTGCATTATTTATGTCCCAAAGCAGTTTTCTATCGAACGTCTGTTGCCTTTCTGTAGAAGCGGAACTTGTACAAGCGTTGACAGGCGACGTAGCTGCGTCGTTATTTTTTTATCTTTATTCAAATTCATGAATTTTTCTGGGTGCTTTAATTTCATATGATTGCTCATAGCAGATGTGCCTGGGGGAAGATTTAAAATTAATAAGTATATGATTCGAAACTTGTAGGTTGTATTCATGAAATAGGCTGCAAAAAAAAGCATTACTCTTACGTACCTGCTTTTTTCGCGTCACCACGACGAGAAATTGGTAGTTTGCACAATAAACAAATAGCAAACTTATTATTTTCACTTTTAATTTCAAAATATTCCCAAATAGACGATTTTTTTTTATCATTGAAGACATGTTCTCTGCTCTTTCCGTACAAATTATGAAGTAAAATAATTGAAACAATAAGCTGTTGATTTTCAGTAATGCCAGATTTTATTTTGTTGATTTTCAGTATTGCCAGACTGCAGTACGTTACTTTCCAAAGATAACTGACATCGCTCCATCCGTTTATTGTCGTTTATTGCCTGCCGAACTAGAAATAATGAAAAATCTTTAATTTACTATCCGTCCGCCGGATATTCGACGTCGCATCATGCCGATTATCCGACCAAATCGATATTCGTCATATAAAAACAAGATTGTGCAAAAATCGTTCCGAATCGATGTAAAAAATTTGCTTGTCCTTTCGAAGTAAGGTACAACATATTTTTTACATTTGAATATCCTGAACATTTTTCTTGAAATATTATATTTTCCTGCATTTGAATGAAACTAACCATAAGGTACATCATTTATCATTGAGTCAAAGCATCGGATACGTGTGAATAACTTATCGAAATACCAACAAACCATGTCAGTTAATCCAAAGACATCGACTAAGTATTTGTCTATTTTGCTTTGATTTGTGTTAAAGATTCGTAGAGATACTGAAGCTGTTGTATTAACAATTAATGGGAAAACCTGTACTATATCCAATTCCATTTACGATAACCACCCCCACCATATTATACTCGTAATCGATAACCAATAATAAAATCAAATCTAAAGCCGTCAGAGATACAAGTTTATTGAGTCTCGTTATATTAAATCAGACGCACCCACCCCCACTGAGTGACGAACAGTTAATTAATTACCACCACAGTCGAGCCGTTAAACTTGACATCTACGTCACTTTTATCTAGGGGTTTCGTGCATTTTTTGATTTGAATTCACATTTCTTGAGCCGTTTCTGTCTTCTATTTGTTTTTTTTGTTTCTTCTATAAAATTGACAACGACGTCACTTTTATCGCTTTTTTTTGTATAAAATTCACATTAAATATAGCGCTTTTTTTGTTGTTCTTCTTTTCTTATTTGTTTGTTAATTTGTTTTTAAAATATTTGGAATATGGGGATTCCGCAGCACCAGAATACTTGCGGTTTAATGACTAATCTCTCTGTTGTGAATTCATCATTCACGTGTTGTTTGTGGCATTTGAGGAAGTCGAAATGTAAATTGGCACGAGACGAAACAAATTGTGCGCTTTTTTATGACAACTGGTTTAAACATTTTTGGAACAGGTGCTGTGCTTTCGTTTGCGGAGATATGAAATAAAGTGCTAAGAAAACAAATGCTCAGGCGCAAAACTGGATGGGCGCTTAGATGGTTAATTTTAAGGCCGTCAGAATTATGTTGTCACATTTAACGAACATTAATCAAAAAAACATTTTAATTACAGGTCATATTTTTGCTGATCAACTTTACCGACGATGGTCTACCGAAAAATAAAACTAATTGCAAGTTAGACGGCATTTACACCAAACAAGATTAGCGCATTTTCGGGATTATAGACTTTTTTCTTTGGTAGTTTGACATTTATAATCCCGAAAAAGCGATAATCTTGGTAGGTATAACTGCTGTTTTATAGACCTTAAAAGCTCGCTAAAGTTGACGACACGATTACGTTACGGCAACGAATAGAGTAATCAACAATCGTAAATAAAAACTGATCCACCGGGTTTGACATTGCCCCATCCACTGGTTTTCTGCAAATACAGTTTTAGAAAATTTGCATATTATATTTTAATATACATATTATATTTTCCCGAAAAAGTCCGTTCTTTAATGAGAGGTACTTCTTTTATTAAAAGCTAATGCTTTTTTTAAGAAAAGCTACCATTTTTAATAAGAAGTGCCTTCTGTAAGAAAAAGCATTAGAGTGTGATTTTTTTTACAAAGAAGTACTTTTTTTAAGAACAGGTACTTTTTAAAGAAGTGGTACCCTTTTTAGGAAAAGGTAATTTTTTTATGAAAATTTACTTATTTTCAGAAAGGCTACTTATCTCAAAAAAAGAAAAGAAAACGTAGTATTTTTCTTTAAGAAAATGTATTTTTAAGAAAAGGAATTTTTGTAAGGAAAGGTATTTTTTTAAGAGAAGGTACCCCTGTCAAATATTTATATGTGCAATGTATCATGTTGAGTTGGAGCTTTGAAAACTAAAATTTTTTTTGGATTTTTATTTTATATATTAGTTTATATTTATGTGTCCTTTAAAATTATAATAAAACATATTTTTTCATTTATTTTTTAGAACAAAAACAAAGTGTATATTATATTCTTCATAGAAAATATATGTATATATATGCAAAAATGAAACTTAAATGTAATTCTTATTCTTATCCAATTAAAATATGTAATTAATATGATATTGAGCTGCCCTAGTGTATAAGAACTTGTTGTAGCCTGCGTGGCATAGAACTCACTAAGTTGCTTAAAGTGGGCATGTCAATTTTGTCCCATTCCGCCAATATTGTTAGTTTTAGTTCTTTAAGCGTCGTATACTGCTTCGACTTTGAAAACACCTTGGCGAAAAGTATCCCACAGAGGTCTTCAATTGGGTCGAGGTCGGGACTTATGGCTGGCCACTCCAGTAATGGAATTTTTCGGGACTTAAAAAATCCCTTGTGAGCCGAGCAATGTGGATCGGGGCGTTGTCTTGTTGAAAAGTCCAGTTATCTCCATATAATTCACCAGCAAAGTCAATTAAATTGCTGTCCAACAGATCAACGTCTGCTTCCGCATTCATTTCAGTTGGGACAAAGCATATTTCTGACTTCCCTCATGCTCCAAATGCAGCCCATATCATAAGAGATCCACCACCGTGGTTTCGCTTGTAGCACGTTTATCGACGATGTCGTAAATCTCTCCAATATTTATGGTGACCATCACGTCTGTCCAAATTAAAATTTTTCTCATCACTATATATAACGGTTTCCAATTTGTCCTCCCAAAACTTGTACTTTTCTGCAAAAGCAATACGCCCATTTTTATGGCGCTGGGTTAAGCGTGGTTTGGCCATTTTGCTTTGGTACCGAAGACCTATAACAGTTGCTGGATACGCTGTCTCGTTACATTTAGACCCAATTCCACCTTTATTTCCCTACAACTCGTATTCTCATTAGCAGCGAAATGCCGAATGCGCCGCTTAGTCCTCTGGTCTACAGTTGGGATGCGTCCACTGCACTTAATACAACCATAGTTTTCGGGGTCTTTGAGGAAATTCGAAACTGTATTGCGATGTTGATTTACCGCAGCTGCAATCTCGCCAATTCTTTTCCCTCCTAGTCTCATTCCAACAATTTTTCCGCTCTCCCCATCCGTAAGTTCACTTCCACGTGGCATTTTCAACTAGAAACAAAACTGTGAATAAAACGTTTCTTAGAATATATTCATAACGATCACTTTACTCAAGTACAGAAATTTATTTCATACTAAACACCCGAGAAAAATAGAGTTGTCCACTTTAAAGGGTCAGGAACGCGAATGCACATATAATTATTTTCTATTGAATTGCAAACTTACAGCGATTATCATAGATAACGGGACTACAAATAAAGTCCAAAAGAGAAAAAAGTACATGATAAAGAGAGAGGCATATTATTGAAAAAGTTGTATATGGCCGACATTAAATTACAGTTATAGCTAATTCAGACGGTGATGTGAAACACTTGTTTCGTTTACTCAACCATGATTGTGAATCGCCCTGTTCACAAGACGCATTCGTGTTTTACGTGTTTACTGTTTTGTTACTTTTATGATTTATATAAATGTTTTATTTGTGTTAACAATCAAGGCTTTGCTTTTTATTTATATTTAAACACAAACTACACTTTCGCTCTATGTTTATTTATTTTTTGCTTTGTTTTGCTTATTCTGACAACTAGTTCAGATAAAAAAGCGATAGCGTACTAAATAAATTAGAGATGGTAGTAAATTATTCATGTTTGGTAAGATGTTTCGAATTGAAACGAGATGGTTCGCTCTCAAAATTTTGTATGGCGAACCATGATGTTTCAAACATGATTGGGGGGCCAAACACGAATGAGAGAACGAAACACGAAAAAAGCCAGCCGTCTGAACTTGCTATTAGTTTTCAGAAGGAAAGAAAAAAAATTATTTTGCACATATAAATATTTGACAGAGGTATATATTTTTTAAGAAAAGCTTTTTTTTGACGAAAGAACATGTACAATTTTAAGAGTAGGTACTCATCTCAAAAAAAGGTATTTTGGTTTGCAAAAAAGGTACTCTTTAAAGAAAAGGTAGTTTTTTAAGAAAAGGCAATTTGTTGTAAGAAAATTCACTTTTTTAAGAAAAGGTACTTATTTAAAAAAAAATATTTTTTTTCAGAAAAGGTACTTTTTGTAAGAAAATTTACTTTTGTTAAGCAAAGGTACTTCTTTAAGATAAGGTATTTTTTTAAGAAAAGGTACATTGTTTCAATAGGTATTTTTTTTTTGAGAAAATTTACTTTTTTTAAGAAAACGCACTTACTTAAGAAAATGCTATTTTTTGAAGCTTCTTTGAGTTTAGCTTTTCTAAATTTACTTTTTAATCGGTTCAAAACTACAATATGTAATAAAGAGGCTCCACCTAGAAAATTTCCCATTAAACAAAAAATTTCCCCCGATATGTTAGTCTAGACACAAACCAAACAAAAGTACGAGTGTTAGAGTGTAAGAGTAAGAAAATGTAAATGTAATTCCATGCTCAGGGTTGTATTCCATGGATTTGCCAGTCTTGCACTTTGGCTTTTCGAAATTTTCTTTATATTGGGTTCAAAACTACAATATGTAATACACAGGCTCCACCTAGAAAAATTCCCTTTAAAGCAAATCAAACCAAAAAAAGTACCCAATACAGTTGATAAAAATAGATTGTAATAAAGTAGTTGAAAAGAAGTTGTTTAAAATTTTTTCATTTAGCGCCCATCCCGTAACGTGCGATAAGGAACTTCGTTCCAATTAGAAAAGATTTTAAATCCCAAGTTTGAATTTTTCTATAAAAAATTAAAATTTTTTCCATACAAAATTTTAAATTTATTTTTAAATATACAGTTATAATACAGATCAACAATGTTTCTAGGGGTGGAAACGATAACTTTATATGAGTATATTTAACTCTCCAAAGCATTTTTCATTTCCAGGCCGAAATTTTATTTTATCACCAAAAAAAAGTGATATATCTTCGTGCCAGCGTTTAGAAATTATTATGTCTGCCAAAAGAGTTTTAGAACAGAATCGTGAAGGATTTATGGCGGTGACATTAGAAATCCGTGAAAAATTCACTAGACTTCCAAGCAAGAAAGACTCAAAAATAACTCCTTCTCGATTATTTTCTAAAACTGGTCTTTCTTTCTGTTCCTTTTGTTACTGAATTCAATTGATTTTTTTATTAACATTTTATATGCCATTTTCACTAATGTTGAATTTTTCAAATATTCGTAAATTTTCACAGCACTTTCGAAAATTTCTCCCAAAAATGGCGATATAATCCAAAAAAATGTATGAAAGCGCCCTCTGGCGGCAATCAAAAATAAAAATAAATTTCAAAAATAGACTCCTCAGTCCAAAAAACCCCCACATACACATTTGGCTAGAGAAACTACAATTGTCTATTGCCTTTTTAGTTCAATATCTAACTCGATTCTTGAATATTTTGGAAAAATATTTACTTATTTTGAAAAAGACGGGCGCTTGAAATTCATTTCTGACCTATGATTTCTTCGGCAAACTTTCTTTAAATGACCCATATATCAAGAAACGCGATAAGGCTTTGTCGCAAAAAAAAATTTAACCACCCTATGCATATGTCCTTTATATATTTAAACAGAATATAAAAATATAAAACATTACAATACAACGTTTAAATAAAAGGATCACGAACAACATAGGTCGTCAACGAGGGATTTAAATTGCTTCAGTGTATTTGATGGTTTTTCTGGCCTGGGACCCCCTGCGGCTTCCATTCAAGTGCCGCTCTATGAATATCTGTTGTTGGTCGCCTAAGTATATGGCCGATCCAAGTTCATTTGCTTTTGCATATATCCAATTGAATAGGACTGTTGCATGTACATTGCCAGAGTACTTAATTAGAAATTGTCTAGTCTAATTTGTTGTTTTGGTTACTTGAAAATGCTTTGACAATTATGAACAAAAACGCTAAAAACAACCATATTTTGTACTATGCGACCATTTGAGATCATATATGACATTTTAGGACTTTGATGTATTTGACAATTTTGTCGAAAGCCTTAAGTTGTACAACTTTGGAGAACATTATTACATTCCTGTGTTAATAGTATAGAAATTATAAGCGAAAGTTTAAAAAATTTAATATTTCTGAATTGGTACAATCATTTTGGAACCCAAAATGTAATTTGTGTTCATTAGTGTATTTGACAATTTTGTGAAGTATATTAAGCACCACAACTTTGTAGAAGATATAAATTTGTAATTTGTTTAATATTGAATACATATAGTTGAATATTTAAAGAATGTGGTTAAACGCAGCATTTGTACACCAATTATGGAGCTCTAAATATAATATTTGTTGATTAGTGTATTTAGAAAAGTTATCAAGAAATTTATAAGCTACAATTCTTTGGAAGACAGATATCGCAATTTATTTACCGTTAGGCAAGAAATATCAAACATATAAAATATGTCAAATTTTTTATGACATTTCGTGAAATAATCGATTAACAGTGTACTTTCCTTAGAAATATATTAGAGGCAATTGTGAAATGGGATAATAGCTACAATATTGTCACAGGTTGTAATGCAATATTTCAAGCTGTTTAGGATTTATTGAAGTAAAATCTGAAATAAAGCCCTGACCCACCTCCAAAATTGTCTTCTGCCTGTAAAAAAAAAATTGTTACGTATAGGGGCAAAACCGAGCGGGGTTTTGTGATACCACATCCAAGTGCTTTCACAATTTTTTGGTCCATAGTTGCACAGCGTTGTATAATATAAAAAATATATTTTTTTAACACTAAGTATGGAAAACAATGTTACTTAAATGACCCCCGTTTTCAGCTTCGCAATGATGGACCCGTTTTAGAGCATTTTCCATAACATCTTTAAAAATTTTGCAACAATGTTGGCCTTGAGTTCAAAGGTTATCTCGGGCTGGTTCACATATTCTCACTCCTTCAAATAACCCCAAAAGATAATAGTCTTGTGCTGACAAATCGGGCGAACGCGATGGTCAATTAATTTCCGTAATTCTGGAAATTACTCGCTCTCCAAAAATTCGACTAAACCTATACCGCTCTCCATTTACGGTTACCATGATTTTCCAAGAAGTAAGGCCCAGTGCTATATTCAGATGCATTGTCACACCATACTGTACACCTAATGGGGTGCAATTGGCGTTGATGAATGGCTCTTGGATTTTCAGAACCCCAGAACCTACAGTTCTGTTTATTAATAAATACGTTGAAATGAAAATGAGCTTCATCAGTCATAATCAGATTTTCAAAAAAGTTGAAAATAATTAATCATAAATAACACTGTGTAATTTTTTAAGTCATAGCAAAATAACCATATACGGACACCACTACGTGATAAAAGACTAAAAAAAAAAGACCCGTGTTTCCCAATTTTTCCCAAAGTCATGCACTTTTTTTTATGGGCCGCCAAAGATTTGGGGCCTCGGTATCATTTTCGATCATTTTCTCAGGCTCATATCTTGCAAACCGTTCAGCATTTCGATTTACTCTCTGAGGCAAAGTTGTAGCTCTTGTCATAAACGAACATATAAAATCAAAAAACTTCACCTTCCAGATCAAAATCGCAAAAAACTTAAAAAAATTCGATTTTTTTTTTTACCTTTTTTTCCCGTGTTCAGGTCCATAGGTAGCAAACCGTTCAAAATTCAAGGAAACAATCAACTACAAAAATTTACCTAAGATCTCAATAAACAAATTTCTAGAACATATAAACTTCCTGGGAATTAGTCTTAACACCGTTTTTTAATTTCATTTGTTTTTTATTTACTTCAACATTGAGATACTATGCTATCTATTACAAAAATATTAAAAAAAAGTATTCGTATTATGTTTATAATGTTGATGGCCCTGGACTTGCAAATCGCGCTCTCTTAAGTTGTGGATCCAAATCGTCGTCCGAATCTGACTCTGATTCAGCAATTATGGTGTCCACAGGCACGTTGCTTCCAGACTGCCCTCCATCATCAGCTCTTTCTTCTTCAAATACTTCATTAACATCATACAGGGTGATCTTGTGACTCCACCAACATACCTCTGCAAGCAATGCGTCGAGGTTTTTGCCTTTGTACCGTTTTTCCATGGGCATTGTGGTTTGGTGAAACCGTTCTCCTTGCTCATCGGATTCGGTAGGGAGTTGTTTGATATAATCGTCAAAATGAAAATGAAGAAAATGCAGCTTTCATCGATGTGCCGATTATCTCAAAATAATGCCGATTATCTCAAAATCTTGCTTCCGGTTCCGCGTCTCGATCCCCTCCCAAGACTCTGGTGCATACACGCTGAAGGTAAATCCATGCCATTGAATGATTTTCATCAAGCGATGAATCAAAGTTGCTCTTGAATAGCTTTCTAATGTCAGGGCCATTAAGTACGCCTGTTAAATGAAAACAAAAAATAAAGACAGAAAAGAAAACATTAACATAGTGTAAATAGTACAATTAGGTGAACAAAAATTCGTTTTAAATGGGGGTACAAGACACATAATTGACTAACTCCCGCAGAGGCGGCGAAAGGTTGGGTTTCCTTCCCATTAAAACGAACTTTAAACCCTACCTTTCTGTACAGTTCATGGATCATGGACACTATCTTGTCCGGTATTCCCTTTTTGAGGGAGGGGGACCACAATAAGTTGCGGTGTACACAATCAAACGCTTGTTCTAAATCTAAGAAAAGTAGATACAGAGGCGACTGTAGTTCTGCTTCTCGCACGGAAATATATTCACCAGATCAGCAAGTGGTAAATATATATTCACCAGATCAGTGGGGTAAAATGAAGGATCACATTCGTGTTTTTTAATAAAGCTTTTGTACATATATAATATACCACTGCCAGATGAAGCTTCATCGCTTGAATTTGTGGAATCTAAAAAAAATCTTTGTCGGACATAGTTTTAACTTTTATAATAAATAATTAATCAAATGCCAAAATATAATAATCTTTGTTTGACCTTACCAAATTAGAGCGCATGCGTACGTCCGTACGCAAAGACATAGCACCGTACGTCGAAAAGGTTACCGAAGTGCATTTTTAACAAAATGATATTTCAACGGGTTTGTCTGTGCAATTTTTGGAAAAATGTCATTACAAACTAATTTATACGTAATATTTTGGGAAATCGTCAAAAAGTTCGTAACTCAAATGTTTCGCCAAATATCGCACAAAATTTTGTATCCCCTCCCTTTATGCGTTTTATGTTTGAAAATCCAAAAATGGGATTTATCCCTCGGGTTGGCATAGCCGGAACCAACCCGTCATCGGTGAGATACAGCCAGATCTCTGTGAAAAGGTCATGGGAAATTTCACGAAAATAGTAATGGCCTGCCATCAGAGTCTTGGGGGGCCATTTGACGGATATTTTATTTCATACTTAATCGGAACATGTCTTCTTTACAATACAATAAAAAACTACAACTATCTCAAAAAAATACGTGTGTTTATTACATGGAATCGGTGCCTGGAAAAGGGATACAAACAAACTCGACTATCATGGAACCCAATTAAATCACTTGCCAGAGACAGAAATCGATGGAGATAATTCGTTGACGCCCTTTGTTGTTCGTGAACCTTTTATTTAAACTTTGTATTGTACTATTGTTTTAAATTTTTATATTCTGTTTAAATAAAAAATCAATGAGTGTTCGAACTAAAGGCCTGCTGCGTTCCATTCATTTTACTTATCCAAACAGATAAAACAAGTAAGAACCTGATATTATCGGTACAAATACAACAAAGAGTAGAACACAACATGTGCTCATGCGTTTTGGATTGAGTAGAGATCGTATCAACTCTTTCTCTGCCTCTCATTGTAGTGGAAGTGTTTTTCTCTTTATCTGTTCCACTCAGTGAAGTCACTGTTGTACCTCTTTTTTAAATGGATATATCCATTTAATATGGATATTCCAGATCGTACGCTTTGCGTTGATGCTGTTCTCTTACTTTTTCCATTCTTTTTACAAAAAGTGATGGTGGTGTAAGTTATATCTGTGGCAAATTTTAAGAAAAAAATAAAACAAAAATATCTGGGGTAAGTAAACACACGCTCTCCTCATATTCCAACCACAGATAACAAGAATACCGATATATCTGTTTATTGTGTATGTAATCTTACAAGTATTTTTGATACTTGGTACTTTCACTCTCTCACACCTATTCCATCGATATCTAAAAGAGAAATATTCCATACGCACTCAATCCAAAGCTAGCGAAACAGATACAAGCAGATATAAGAAAAATGAACAACAAGCAACAAGTGTGTTTGGATGGTTCTTTGCAGGCCTTTAGTTCGAACTCACGGCCGATGTGTTAACACCTTTTTGTTACACGGTACCTGTTCGATTTCTATGAACAAATTAATAAATGTTACTTTGGAAAATAAAAAAAAAGAATAGTTTTTGTGCTGAAACCTCTTTTGCACATTCTTTTTTCTTACATCTGCTTTAACATTAGATGTAATATTGTTAAAACCAGTACATAAGTTTCAGTCGAGTGAACCGACTTAATCATACCCTCACCCTACGTCATCCATTGCGTGGGAGTTCTGTTAAAAGTGACCATATTCAATAGCAGATTGACATTGCGCTAAATATTATTGAATACCCAAATTAGTTAGTTTCCTTCCGAATATTTATATGCGAGTTACAAAAATGGGCATCAGTACCAAATTTTATAAAGATCGGTTATGATTTATTGCAGATATCGAGTCGGCAAACTGCAAATATGCCCAACTTGTGTATGGGAGGTACGAAACTAGGCGGGTCAGTTATTAATTACACAGTAGCTTTTAGCAAAATATTGCCTAGTACCGAATTTTATTAAGATCGGTTGTAGTTTACGAGAGTTATCGTATCTATCAACCGGTCATCCGCCCAACTTTTGTGTGGGAGGTACCAGAATGGGCGTGACAATCTCGCCCATTTCCTCCAGTTAAGTAGGCATTTACAGATTATTAACCGGTGTGTGAGTTGAACCTAATCATACCTGCTAGAAGAAAGGTTTGAAAGAAATATGATTTTGTGCTAAATGTGTCGATTTGCATGGGAAGTACCAGAAGGGTCGTGATCAAAACGCCCATTTTCAATACCAAGCTCAGTATTGGCAAATAATAGTCACTGACAAAATGTCGCGATGATCGATAAAGATGAACGGACATGGCTCAAACGTCTTAAAAAGTCCTAAAACGAATTTCGTCCGTACTAAGGGTCTAATATGGCTCCTTCTATGAGTTACATTTTTTTACATATCAAATGATATATACCCCCATTCCAATGGTTGAGGGTATAATAAATAAAGCAATATTTATCTCACTGAAACAATTGTTTTTGTTTTGTCATAACAGACCGACGACAAAAAGTATTGAATAGTATAGAGAACTTATTGCACTCTTTTTCCGCTATCATGTAGAGAGTCTGAGTAAGAGCATAAACGAGTCATATTCTCCTTATAGAATATTTTAATATAAATGCAACATTTCGACAATGTTATTACATAAAACCATGGTAATATAAGGAAGGTAAACTCGTTAGAACAGCTGTTTTAAATTTTTATCATTGTGGTTTGAGCATTTCGGCTGTCAAAATCATATCGTCACCTAAAATGCAAAAGGCCGTAAATACACCTTTTAGTTGTTTACAGGAGAGGGAATACACGTTATAAATTAAAGACTACTTAAAACTTAATATACAAATTTTAGATTCGAGCTTAGAAAACAAAGACTGATTTGTTTCTGAACAAGAAAGTAATGGAAAAATTTTGCTATTAAGAAATATTTATAATCTTTATAGTTTACGAGAGTTATCGTATCTTTTCTCCTTTAAACAACTAAAAAGTGTAGTTACGGCCTTTTGCATTTTAGGTGGCGATATGTACTTTATTTTTGTACTTTGTTTTATCCTGTGTAGTGGGTATATTTACGTGTATAGATTGACATCTTAAGTGATTGAAACAAAAACAAAATGTCTGTTGTTGCTGCCTACAACAACAACGTCTACGGCTACTACTTGGTTATTTTACTATGCATAAACAATACAAAAAGCATAAATTTTTCAAAAGGTATCAATGTTTCACATCAAAAGTCATTTTGAGTCATACAATTCGTTCCATGAGTTCTCTATACTATTCAATACTCTTTGGCGACGACGACCTGCTTGTTTGTTCGCTGCCGCTACATCAATACCATTATACTTATTTTCAGGCAGAGACTATTATTGTTGTACAACAACCACGTATGTGATGCTAATGCTGTGTGTTGTTTGGATGTGTTCACTTTGATAGATTGCCCTACCCGTGCCTATAGATGTTAACACATCAATAAAGGACATATATATGTATGTATATATGAATTACAAAGTGATCAATCATTTTAATCAGTCTTGAATTTTATTTGCTAGCAACTTATTATTGTTTACAATTGTAAAACTTGTTTTAATTATAATTATGTCAATTATTACCGCATATTGAAAAGATATTTGTTATTTGTTTACTTTGAAAAAACTTATATTTCCAATTGTTATATTTATGAATATGAATAAATCTAAACAGGTGTGACCGAGTGTAGATTATCGAACCGATTCCATTTAATTCAATGTAATACGACAGAGAATTGACTCAGTTATATGAAAGGGAGAAATTAAATGTCTTCAAATTTTGTGTGAATTGTGTGTCGTTCTCGTTCTCTCTTTCTCTCTCTCTCTCTCTCTGTGTGTCTCCATACAATGTAAGATGTAATTAATTAAACAATCTTGACTCGACTGGAAACCGCAAAATAATTATAATTATAAACAATTCAAATGTTATCATTATTTGAAATTGTTAGATTGTTGTACGACAATTGTCGGAACATAAATACTATTTAATTGTCGCTAATAATGGGAATACATTTTACACCTTTTACGAAGAACAAACATCGGTTAAGATCATATGATAGTGACAGTGATCGTGATAATGATAACAATAAACATCATATTTACATTTTTCCAAAGCCAATCGAAAGTAATTTGAGGCTTGAAAAAAAAGAGGTGTTTAGATACTTTATCAGTTGCATCCAACGATGTGAAATGGCGCAAAATCCAAAAGAAATACAAAACGTATTGCCAATTATTAAAACGTCTTGATTTTGGGAAAATTCTAAAGAAGCACTGTGCCTTTGGAATTGTTGATCAAATTTGTTTATAAGTTGCATCATTCAATTTAAAATATTCCATATAATTCATTTACACTTTTGTGTGTTTTCATTTATTTTTTACTTTATTTATATTTCATTTATTTCCCCAAGCAATTTCCAGTTTTCATCACGCCCTTCCGGAAGCTGCCTTTGTAACCCCTTCATGATCATTTATTCATCGTCTGAATGGATTTTGAACTTGTGCTGTGCGGCGTTTTTTTTCTACATGAAATTAATTTCTAATCAATTTTACAATTAATTCGATTCTGATGAACACAATTGACGGAGGGCATAATTGAAACGGCTGTGTGTAGTCTTATTGAACTTGTTGAACAATAGTAATTTGAATCTAAGTTCGAATTGGAATCAGAATCTTAATCACAATCGCCGTCACAATTCGCCATTCACTTTCGATTAATGAATGAATGAATCTACGATGAAATTCCCGTAATTATTATAAACAAAAAAGCACAACTGCACTACAACAATGTCTTTGTCATACTGGATATCCAAATCTTGTAGAAGTGCATGTATACACTCGAGAAAATTGTGTAAAAAGATCGCGATGCAACATCAAGTCAACTTTTAGCGTTTAGCGAATGCAGCGTCACCATGCCTAAGCTAAGTTGGCTGCAAGACAGCACGCTGTCTAGCACACTTAGGCTAAAGAAGCCACTTGTGACACCTGCAATTTCCTCTATAGCAACTATTGAGTAGTCGTCTAGCCAATTTCCCCTTTCAATGAATTTGTCTATAAGACCTATAGGAATATCCTGTAGGCTACGGTGCGGACGTGTTACGAATATCCTACTTCTCAGTCCTGCCAAAGCAGGGCAATCCAAGAGAAGGTGTTTCGTAGTTTCCTCGTCCTCTTCCATGCAGCATCTACAGAGAGTGGAGTTTCTATGTCCCAATCTTATGACGTGTTTTCGTACAAGACAATGCCCCGTAAGTGTTCCTTTCATTGTGGATAACCAGCCTCTCGGCAAGTTAAGTAGTTGCCTAGTCCTCTTCCTGTCCACCTGTTGCCAGAGGACCCTGGCTTGTTTGCAAGTTGAAGTAAGTCTCCACTTGTCCTTGAACATATTATAGGCCCACTGCCTGATCTGCAAACGGCAGGTAGAGATGGGCATACTAACACCTTCTTTTGCCGGAAGAATCTGTGCCATAGTACCCTGTCTAGCTAACGCATCCGCTACGCAATTGCCTTGAATGTCGCTGTGTCCCGGTACCCACATGAGCCTGATGTCGAAAAAAATACTCTGCCATCACCCTAAGTGATGAGTGGCATTCTTTCACCGTCAGGGACGTAGCAAACATGGCTTCCAGGGATTTTATAGCAGCCTGCCTGTTTGTGTAAAATACATATTCTCCCAAGGGTTCTGACACTACTTTTCAGAAGTTAAGCAACCTCCAGTATGGCGGTAATTTCCGCCTGAAATACACTACAGTGATCAGGCAGTTTGAAGGAGATATTTACATTTAGGAACGGCGAATGGACCCCATAGCCTACTTGCTCGTCCAACTTTGATCCATCCGTGAAAAATCTGATACTACCGGTGTCCCCTTCCAGTGACTTTTCCCCGATATTCCTGTTCGGAATAGAAGCCCTTAGATTTGTCGCTGGTAGAAGGTAGGGGATACGGTACATCGTTTTTACGAGAATAGAGTTGATCCGGTGTATCAATTCAGCGTGTCCGGAATGCCCCGATATCAAAACGCCACCATCTCTGATACTCACCAGGGATGTAGCGGCTGCCGATTCGGCCATGATATCAGGAGTACAGATGTTGAGGATAGCACTAAGTTCAGCACGCTAATCAGTGCTGATCTTTGAATTTTCATCAAGGAATTCAGAATATATTTCTTTTGGAGGGACCTCCACCAAACTACGGTGCCATAGAGAAGTATTGGTCTGACTATTGCCATATAAATCCAGATGGTGATCTTAGAAGACAGTCCCCAGCGCTTTCCTATAGTCCCTTTACAGCAGCAAAGAGCAACAGACGTATTTTTCACCCTCTCCCCCACATTCGGTTTCCAAGACAGATTTCTGTCGAAAATTGTTCCCAGATACTTGACCTTTTCCGTAAACTGTAATTGCACCCCATTAACTGACGGCAGTTCAAATGCGGGTATTTTATATTTCCGAGAGAACAAGATAAGCTCGGTTTTAAGTGGGTTAAGTGATAGTCCGTTGTTAGCGGTCCAGTTCGAAATCAGACTAAGTAGGCTGGATGTACGAATGCTAAGTAAATTGAGGTTTCTACCCGTACAGATGATAGCAATATCATCGGCATAGGCAAAGACCTGGCATTCGGCCCTGTCCAATTCAAGAAGCAGTTC
Organism: Phaonia tiefii; assembly: GCA_963931995.1. Lineage (NCBI taxonomy): Eukaryota > Metazoa > Arthropoda > Insecta > Diptera > Muscidae > Phaonia > Phaonia tiefii. The sequence goes on from OZ008367.1 coordinate 25,484,496, forward strand.
ATTGACAGAATTTAAACATAATAGTGGAGACAGAACTCCCCCTGGGGGGACAGGACAGTTAACGTTCCTAGCAATTGTAACACCACCCCATTCAGCTTTGACGGATCTATCCACCAGAAGCTTCCCAATTAGGCGTGTCACTAAGCTGTCGACTCCTAGATTCTGTAACGACCTTAGAATCACCGAAGGTTGAATGTTATTGAAGGCTCCCTCGATGTCGAAGAAGGTCCCTAGAGCGAAGACCTTATTCTCAAGAGAGTTTTCTATAGAGTGGAGAGCCGTCTCAGTTAGTTGACCTGCCCTTGATATAGTCATGCCGAGAACTCGATAGTAGATTCTGTGGAAGATTACTTCGAACATGAATGTCCAGTAACCTTAAGAACAAAGGATGATAGACTGATTGGTCTAAAGTCCTTTGGTTTGACGTGAGAGCATTTGCCCGCTTTCGGCACGAAAACCACTTTGGTTTGCCTCCAAATGCTAGGAATGACTCCCAGCATAAGGCAGCCCCAGAATATTACCTCCAACCAACTACCTCCTGCAGTTGCGCGGGAATTATCCCGTCAGGTCCGGCTGATTTATAGGGCTTAAATCATCTAATGACCCATATCAGATTCTTTCTGCTCACTATTGAGCGAACTTTTTCTAAGCTAGGTGAGTTCCCGCCTAGCTCTTCTGGCTGAGGACCAGCATTCCTGTCATCGTTGGGAAAGTAGGTATCCAGGTATCGAGGAGAATCCCAAGAGACTCTTCAGACGACTACGTCCACTTTCCATCGTCTTTCGTTACGAACCCCGCACACGGTGGGTTTTTAGCGAGCATGCATCTTAAGCGTGCAGTCTGGTTGGTTCCCTCATTGGATTCACAGAAGTTTCGCCAGGATTTACGTTTGGCCTTCTTGATTTCGCCTTTATATAGATTAAGACTAATCTTGTAAACGTCCCAATCCCTTTGGTCGCCGCTCTTTTTGGCCTTGTTGAAAAGCCTAAGTTAGGCTGAGAAAAATAAATCACCTAATGACCCATTTTTAGCCATGTGTTTCCTTCTACGTAATCCAGAAGAACCTCAAAGTTTGTGAAGTATGAAGGAAGTTGGTGACGCATTTAAAATTACTCAGTGTTCTCTAAACCGTTTCCCTGAGATGTTCCAAATTTATTTATTTGTATTTTCCTCCACAACAAGTCTTAAAATCGTATAATTGTAGCACAGGATTTAGCATGTGTTACTTAGAATCAATGATTAACAACTTAGTGATTGTATTTAACCTGTTTTTTTCAATTAAATTTAAAACTAATACACGTAAAGTAATAGTTTTAAATGATAAAAATAGAATTGAAAAACATAGTTGTTGCTTTAAAGAAATTAAAATAAAATAAATAAAAAAGAAAACTTTAATGTAGGACAATAAAGACTGTTATAAGAGATTTGTCTTGATTTAGTTACGTGTACAATGTTCAACAATAGTTTTTTTAAAGTGTTTATTAGGCCGAGTCACGAAAAAAATTCCCAACGTCGAGAGCAAATATTAAAGATCACCTCGAGAAGAGAATCAAAAAAGTCGACGCGATTCACTCAAACGCATTTCTTTCCCGCGTCATAACTTGATTATTTCACACTTTTTATATACTTTATGTAATTTTCTTTAAATATGGTTGGAATTTCTATACTTAGCTACTGTTACATGATCAGAAAACTGCTCGTGTATTGAAATATTCAACGAAGAGAGTAAGAGAGAGAGCAGAGAAACGACGCGCTTCACTCGTTTTCTTTGTTGGCATTCCACTGCATGAGTAAAATTTCTTCTATATACAATAGTTGCTTTATGCGTAACACAAAGACGATCTAGAATTAGACGACCAGAAAATGTGCGCAATGTGGCAACCCTGGTAAAAAATAACCAAAAAGTGCTAGATTATTTCATACTTTTTGTATAGTTTATGTAATTTTACTTCACATGGATGGAATTTGTATAGTTATTTACAATAACACTATCAAAAAGCTGCTCGTGTATTGAAATATTCAATGAAGAGAGTAAGAGAGAGATCAGAGAATGACTAGGGTTTCACTCGTTGTGTTTGTTGGAATTTCAGTGAAGAGAAATTTTGATTGTCTACTTGTACATTGTTTTTGCGTAACATACAAGATATCGTTGTAAAGGTCTCGACAAGTGCTGTATTTGTCCTATAGATGTCGCTGACGTACTGGTGTGTCATCTTTTAATGAAGGTCACATTTAATGCAGTTTCTACCCCTAAAATTTATAAATATTTTTTTCTAGAATTAAAGTCCTTTACAAATTAAGAACATTTTGCTTTGAAAGTATACAAGATGTATTTACAACATTTATACAGGCTAGGCCAAATAAGACCTACCAATGTAATATACGTATAACTCTTGTAATAATATTTTTTTTTATTAATTTTTTTTTTATAAATATATTAAATACATTTCATGGAAATTTAGGGGGCTATGTCTGAAATATGACATCAGACAAATGCCCACCATTTTGATCGATACAAAAATTGGCTCTTTTAATCGCATTTTCCATAACACCACGTAATGTTTCTTGTTGCAGGCTCAGTATTTCGCCTCGAATATTCTGCTTTAGCTATCTATCTATTATCTGGCTTATTGAAATACACTTTGCCTTTTAAATAACCCCACAAAAAAAGTCGGGTGCAGTTAAATCTGGCGAACGAGCTGGCCAAGGGAAATCAGAATTTTTTAAAATCAAACGTTCGCCAAAAATTTCTCGCAACAAATCCATAGTTTACCTTGCAGTGTGCGCAGTCGCTCCATCTTGTTGGAACCACAAATTAGAATGCTGCTCCACCATTGGCCGCAAAAAGTTGTCAATCATTGTTTTGTAAGAACCCCCGGAAATCGTTTCTGGCGTTCCATCTTCTTTCTCGAAAAAATATGGACCAATAACATTATCGGCCATAACACCACACCAAACAGTGCATCTGGATGGATGTAACTGATGCTGGCGTGTTGCCCTTGGACACAAGTGAGTGTAAACTAGAACGCGCACAGCTCACTGGTTTGTGAGAAGCTCTCCCTAATCCCTTCATAGGATGAAACGGGAAACCATTTTTTTTTGTTATTTTATATCGTGTTTGTAACGATTATCAGCTTTTATCACGCAAAGAGAAATACGACAATATGTGTTATTGTCTTTTATGACATGCAAAAACAGCACAGAGTAAGGAAGACTAGAAATATAATAGTTTCTATGTTTCCGGCTCCAACTCTGTAGTCACACTAAACTAATAATCTTCTTTATTCTTTTCTTAACTCTTGGGATTTAATTTTCATGCTATTTAGTGACATCTCCAAAAACAATTTCAGTGCTTGTGCATGTTTGTGCCAAATCCATGGCTGAACCAATAGAGTTTGACGCATTAGAACAGCTGATTTTGCTGTAAAATTCAGTGTATTTTGTTATTGTACTTTGTTTGTTCGTATTGAATCGTATTGTTGAATCTTTTTCCCTTCTAATATTATAGGTACATATTTCGATTTCGCAACCCGATAATGAAATGTTTTCATACAATTAATGAGGTATTTTAATGCAACTTTTCTATGAAGACTTCATAAATTTCGTAAAATGCATAACATTTTATTCATACACTCTGAAAAATCTGTTTTTTTTTGTTGTTGTTTGGATGCAAATATAAAGTGTGCTTGGAGCTTGTCGCAACTGTAATGTACTTGTGTCCAAACATATTGTGTTTGCTATTCAATATTACATGTTTGAGACACAATGATTAATATGTTAGAATATATGTGTTTGCGACCCACATATATTTATGTTTGTGACACAAATACAGCTGTTTGTTGCACTGTCTATACTCTCTCGAGAGCAAGAGAATAAAAGAGGGACAACAAGAGAGTCTATCTTGTGTGTATCTGTATTTTTGCATTATTCTTTCAGTCAGTGAGTCATAAATATTCCTGAATGTGAATGCAAATTGCAGATGAAATCAATGTTTCTAGCTTTGGCTGATGTATTGTGTTTTAGTTTCATGTATTCAGTCGTCAATGCTTCATCGGACAGACGATATCAAAAGCGCTTGATCAGTGAAAAAAAATAAATTAGGCTCGGACGGTTAAATGGTTTGTGATGTTACTTTGATTTTTGTGTATGTGTTTCGTATATATGCATGTGTGCTACCAAAGTTAGAAACGATTTTGAGGAAAGCAACTGGAAAGAGCAACGTGCAGCCCTTTGTCTGTACGAGCCTTTACTGAGAAAATCGGAACAGCGGCCCATTTGTGAAATAAACGCTTGGCTTGCATGAACTAGATTTGTATATTATAAATATATTCGTTGTGTACCAACGCATAGCTGAAACCTTCCGAAAACAAAAACGTGAGAGACAACAGAGAAAGGAGAAGCAAAAAAGCAGCGGACCCTCATTTCTTGAAAAAAAACCAAATATGTAATGCATTCAATGCACTTAAATGTAAAAAAGGCCATTTTTAATTTTTTGTATTAATTATTTATATGTAAATATATATTTATATTGATAAAATTAATTATAATAAATAATACATACATATATATTGAAATCAAAGAATAATTAATTTTTAAATATCACGTTTGGGGGGAAATACGCATGTTTCCACGTAAAAGCATACATGTTTGCCAGTAAACATGATGCTGTTTACATTTAGACATAAGTGAGTTTGGGACTTGCAAACATATTAATGTTTGAAGTGTGTTTCAAACATATACATGGTTCCTGCACAATATATTTGGGAGAATATGTTAGAGAGATTGTTATTTTTCAGCGTGTAGGATCTATGAAAAACTTCATAGGATTAATGAAGAATTTTTAATGAAGAATGTTTTTTTAATATTATGAAGAAAATTCCTTCAGTGTACCAAATGCCGTTGGAGCTGTCTTGTTGGAAGTTTTGTACTAATGCCTCTATCTGGTATTACTGAACCCATGCCTTCCACCATCCAATGTTTACTTGCAACCATACCTATGAAGTTAAAAAAAACTAATCTATTCTAATTTCCTCTATGTCTAGAAGCCACAAATGTCAATGACTGCTTTCATAAGGGAACGCAAGCGCGAAGTTGTATATAAACTAAATTTTTTTTTACTTTGGCGTTCGCGTTGGCGTTTACATTCACTTTCGGGACTTTAGGAATACTACCCTAAGTTGATATCAATGTAGTTTTCACTCAAGCGCAGTGCAACTTTTCACTGTTTTGTTACGACAATTTCAACTGCGGTGTAAAAAAAAAATCAAAATAATTACAGGTTCATTAAGTTTATAGTTTTCACAATCAATTCACTAATTATATTCAGCAGCTGATATTATGAAAAATATTAAGGGCTAATTTTAGGGATGTAGTTTAACGCCATGTATTGATGGTTACACTTGGTTTAACTGAGAATGCTAATTTTGAGATCTGGTTTATTTTGTTCGAATTCATGTTCAATTACGGAATACTGGTCGGTAAGTATTAAACAGAGTATTAAACCCAGTTTACCTCACAACCCGAAAACTAGCTCTAAATAATAAACAAAGGTATATATGTACATGTACGAGTATATCCATAGCTTGAAGTTAACATTCTATTAAATAAATGTAGAAGTATAAATTTATCAATACCTTAATATACAATTTACTATATATACGTACATAAAAGTTCAAATCCAATCCAACATTGGCTGGCTGATGGGTCTTGCTGATTAATTGCTGTGGTGTATCTAATTTGCCTTACAGAATACATTTTTCCCAGCAGGAATTTGTTAAACAATGTAATATAGTAATTAGACTGCGATGTTATATATTTAAAAAAACAATTTCTCACATACATATCGAGTATTCATACATAATTAGGAAATTGTTACTGAATTAGGTTTTGATTATTATATTCAATTGTTGGAAGAAGGTTTAAAGACGTTTTGAATTGCAAATATATCGTGTAAATGCAATCATATGAAAGATACAAGGATTTTTTTGTTATGGCTTGGAAAAAATCGAAATTAAAATAAATAATTAATCATTTAATCATTATAAAGTCATAATTACTTATACATACAGTCTGTTATCGTTTTGCTTATATTTAATGTAGCAAAATTGTGGGGAAATTTGAATGGTGCCTATTTAAGTTCACTAAAGGCAACACACAGAGGTGAATTAGTTGTGTCTTTTAAAACACTAGTTCGTATTCCAAAATACCAAAAAAAAGTACTGCATACACTCAGAGAACTAATTGTTTGAGAAGAGGTTGTAGCAACCGTAAATTCGGCTGTTACCAACGAATTGATGTTGCTGCAACGGAATTGAGGTAGTCACGACCGAATTTAGTTCCCACAACTGCAACCTCGATGCAAAATTGATTCAGTTGTGACAACCGAATCTTCAATTATATTCGTTCTATCAACTAAATTTTCTAAAATTTCGGTTGGAACAACCGAATTTGGAATCAATTAGGATACGACATCCGAAATTGGCACTAAATTCGGTTGGAGTGACGGAATGTGGCATCAATTCGGTTGCAGTAACAGAAGTTGGCATCAATTCGGTTGTAGCTATCGAATTTGGTATCAATTCGGTTGTAGTAACCGAATTTAGACTTATGTCGGTCGCAACGATCTAATTTGGCGCAAATTCGGTTGCTGTAACCGAATTTCTCGTAAGTTCTGTAGTACAACCAATTCTATGTATTTCAAACCTGACGTTTAAAATTCTAAAAACAAATATTATGTTAAAGAAAGAAAGAATGTATAATTATTGCTGTCCCGACGATATCAAGGTTTTTTTTGTGGTTATTAAGAAAGGTAAGTAAAAATATTGTAATTACGGGATTTCTATTAAAATGCCTTTCTTATTTTGCAGAAAATATCCTGGAAGATATGAAGTTTTCAAGATTTCCAAGGTCGGTCGGTTGAGATAAGCTGTAATCGTCTGTACATAACAACGGTTTAGGACCTACAGGGTCAGAATGATTTAAATTACTTTATTTCGTCGCTTTGTAATACTTTGTAAAACATCTAAAATTAATTTGTGACACTATGTAAATTCGGTTGTAACAACTTCTAATAAGGTTGTGCCAACCTATAATGAGGTTGCGTCAACCTCTAATGAGGTCGCATCAATCGCTAACGAGGTTATGTCAACCTCTAATGAGCTTATGTCAACCTATAACGAGGTTATGTCAACCTCTAATGAGGTTGTGTCAACCTCTAATGAGGTTGCATCAACCTCTAATGAGGTTGTGTCGACCTCTAATTAGGTTGCGTCAACCTCTAATTAGGTTGCGTCAGCCTCTACTAAGGTCGCATCAACCTCTAACGAGGTTGTATCAACCTTTAACGAGGTTGTGTCAACCTCTAATGAAGTTGAATCAAACTCTAATGAGGTTGCATCAACCTCTAATGAGGTTGCATGAACCTCTAATGAGGTTGTGTCAACCTCTAACGAGGTTGTGTCAACCTCTAATGAGGCTGTGTCACCCTCTAATTTGGTTGAGACAACCTCTAAATTCGGTCACGGCTAATTCGGTTGTCTCAACCGAATTTTTCTGTGAGTGTGACTCTCAAACTAAGCACAATCTTTTTGAAACCTACCCAGCACAAAATTATGCATGCTAAAAAGCAGTAATGGAAGCAGAAATTCTTTAGAAGCACTAGCCAATGCGCTGATAGATGCGCATTATTTTCGAACAAAGTTCCCACTTAGAAGCTCTCGATAGTGCCAAATTAAAGCAACATACTCACTGCTTTCAAGAAGCTCTTCTTTGTTTGCAGAAAAAACCTTGTTTTTAACGTGCTTATTTTACGGTACGAAAAGAAAGCACGAGAAGTTTTCTCACTTACTTTTAGGCTTCATGGAAGCACTAAAATTTGATTTTTTTTCTAATGACCACAAAAAATATAAAAATATTTCATTTATTGCTTATAAGAAGCACTAGAATAAGGCAGAGCCATGATTCAACCAAAACATGTAAGTATTAAAAAAATTAACCGAATTTTTTGTAAACATCCCCTTGTCGTCATCAGATTTTTGTCACCTTTATTACTTCGTTATCATATTAAGAAACTTCGAGTTTTTAATGTCTATGTGTTTCGTATATATTTTATTTGAAGTGGACGAACATTTTTCTAGGTACAGTTTTTACTTAAAACACTACACACGTTCTTCACTACGGCGGTGTTGAACGCTTAAGCATTTGTGTTAGCAACACAGTTTCTTTCCAAGACATTATATAGCAAAATTTAAGCTCCAAATTTTTCAGATATATTTAGTTAAACGATAGTAATTAGATAGAAAAATTTGTATCTGAACTGTAGTGTGGTAATTGTAAATCGTCAAACTATATATATATATATTAGGGCGGGCCAAATTGTATGGAACAATTTTTTTGATGAAGCGTATAGCAAAAACGTAATCTATAGGTGATTCTGAGAAATTTTGCTCAAGAGACCATAGCTCTACGTCGGATTTGGAGCCCCCCAAAAGGTATTTTTATCACCTTTCAGAAGTTGTATTGATACCTGTAGAATAAGTTCATTTTAGGTTATTTTTCGACAAAAAATTCCTAATATCTCTGGGCCGTTCAAATATTACGTAAGCAGATTTATTACAATTATTAACCCCCCCCCCCCCCTCCCCCTTGTCATCAAAAGTAAGCAAAGCACCAAGCTCATCTTGGTGCTCTAAATTTTGAATAATACACATCAGTTCATTAGCACGACGAGCAGCCACTGTTATAGGCCTAACTTTCATATCAGTGTGCGTGTTTACCTTTTTATGGATCTTCTCGATGTGACGATTTAGTGACTTGACGGAAGTATGATAAAGACCACACGTTTTGCATGTTCGATTTAATAGCTTCAATTTTACCGTCGGACAAAAATTAGAAGCATTTCGTAGGGCATTTGCAGGAAATCTTTGAGTGAAGAATGTAAGCGTAGAGCTAAATTGACTGGGAGATTGAGAAATTGCCCATCATGCTGACGTAATCACCATCTTGACCCCCCCACCACCCATGTCATCAAAAATAAGCAAAGCAAAGATCCCCCCGCCCTCCTATAGTGCTTACGTAATACTTGAACGGTTCCTCTACTAAAAATAAAAGCAAATATTGGCATCAATACAGATTCTGAAAGGTGATAAAAATACCTTTCAAACAAGTCCACATTGAGAAATCTACTATTCTATCCGATTTTATGACGAATTTAATTAAATTATTCTATGTATATATGGAAAAATATCTATTTTGAAATTTTGGGGGGATCCAAATCCGACTTAGAGCATTGGTCTCTTGAGCAAATTTTCTCAAAATCACCTATAGATCACGTTTTTGCTATACGCTTCATCAAAAAAAAAATTAACCCGCCCTAATATACATATATATAGATATAATATATACTGATATACTATATATATTTTATATACAATAAAAAGTTTAAATAAAGGGTTTACGAAGAACATATGGTGTCAATAAATTCTCTCGAGTTTGTTTGTAATCCTTTCCAGGCAATACTTCCATGTTTTTGGTGGTCTTCCTGGCCTTAGCTACCCCTGCGGGTTCCGCTCAAGTGCCGCTCTAGCAATATCTCCATAAAACTAGTTGATTGAAAAGAGGTTGTAGCAACCATAAATTGGGCTGTTACCACCGAATTCAGGTTGCCACAACCGAATTGAGGTTGTCACGACCGAATCTAGTCGTCTCAACTGAAATTCGGTTGAAGCAACCTCGTTTCATAATTAATTCGGTTGTGACAACTGAATCTTGAATTTTATATTCGTTTTGTCAAACAAATTTTCTAAACTTTCGGTTGAAACAACCGAAATTGGAATTAATTCGGTTGTCATAACCGAATTTGGTATCAACCCTCAAGGCGGTTGCTACAACCGAATTTGAGTCACTTTGGTTGCTGTAACTGCAATTCTCATGAATTATATAGGTACAACCGAATTTAATTTTCAATTCGGTTACCACAACATAATTCTATGTATTTAAAACTTGACGTTTAAAATTCTAAAAACAAATATTATATTAAAGGAAGTTAAAGAATATATAACACTGGTCTACAAGGTTTTTGACTGGAGCAACCAACTATATTTCCTAGAGTAATTTGGCGGGCTGAATTCGAGTCTGTAATTGGTTTTTCTCTATCACGTCTGGTTTTCGAAAAAACAAAATGTTTTTATTCGTTTTTTACATACGTTTTATTTAAAAATTAATGAATTTTCAAAAGTGAATGGCGTCTTTTGAACGTTGTTTGTATTTTGACTCACTGGTCGTAGCATTGGGAATGACTGGTAATGGATCATTTGGTGGATGTTGAACTGGTTTGGAAACCGATGGGACATTCGCGTAAGTAATATTTTTCGATTTTTCATATTGAATCCAGCAAGTTTTGTTAAACAGAAATAACAATTGGTTTGGTGATAACTTGACTCTCTCCAAAGTACTGGAATTGAAAAATCTAAATAGATCTTCTCGCCATTTGACCACTTGTATAAAACAGTTCTGCATTTATTGCAAAACATTGTCGGTGTCCACGGTTTGTCCAAGTTTCTGACAGCAAAACCAAAATAATGTAAATATGCATATTTTCATGATTCTGATATTGCATATCCTTTTTTTCCAACCAAATATTCACCACACACAAAGCAAACATAGCTTGAATTAGTAACTCACGATCTCCCTGACATGCTGAAACGCTGTTAACAATACAAAAACTTGCACGATTGCTTATTTCTAAAGACAAAAAAATATAAATTAAATAACAAAATAAAATAGCACACAATACTCACCGCAATTTTGCACCTCCTTCTCTGGCGACCGAAATATAATTAAAACTAATGGCGATCTTGTCACCGTATTTAGTGCGCCAAACGAAAGATAACAAAGGAGAATGCAAAACGCGGCTTACACCATAAACGTCAAACATAAATATGTAAATTCACAATAAAGCAAACATAATGTAATGAACTCGGCCGCAGCTGATCGTAACAGCCAGTGTTGTTTAATGTAATTCATTACAGGCCGTTCTACAACACTACTATTATGAAGATTTGACTTTTGAAGCTTTTCAAAGTTGGTAGTTTGAGTCGATCTCGCTTTCTAATGTTTTTTATTATAAGAATACTAGAAAATAAATCATTAGTTAATAATAAAAAAATTTTCAAAATTCATTTATGACACTATCTAAATTTGGTTGTGATAACTTCTACTGAGGGTGTGTCAACCTCTAATGAGGTTGCGAGATTCGGTGAAGAATAAGGATCGCCATTACTTTTCCTATTGCATTGATCTAATACCTCTCCAGCAATGTAATACCAATAGTGATAACCACTCCCTCTTTCCAGTCCGAACACGCTGAAAATCTGTAGTTTTTGTTGTTTGAATGCAAATATAACCTACGTTTGGAGCTTGTTGCAAATGTATTATATTTGTGTCCAAACAAATTGTGTTTGCTATTCAATATTACATGTTTGAGACACTATGATTCATATGTTATAATATACAAGGTGTTTCAAAAGAAGTCACCCGATGCTGTTTGGCTCTCATTTTTTTTCTACATGAAAAACTTCGATTCTGTTTTTTGATTATATTTATTTGAACCTTTAGAATTTAATTGGTTAACTTGAGAAGATAATATCGGTTAAATGGGCGCCGTCACAATTTATTTCCATACGGGCTCCTTTTATGGCATTTTTGTTCATAATGATTTGAAAATCATAATGAGCGATGAGGCTCATTTCCACCTCACCGGGTACGTGAGCAAACAAAACTATCGCTTCTGGGGCACGGGTGATGCACGAGGAGCCATTACACCCGATTTTCAAATCATTATGAACAAAAATGCCACAAAATGAGCCCGTATGGTAATCAATTGTGACGGCGCCCATTTAACGGATATCATCTTCTAAACTTAACCAATAAAATTCTAAAGGTTCAAATAAACATAATCAAAAAACAGAACCGAAGTTTTTCATTTAGAAAAAAAATGTGATCCAGACAACATCGGATGACTTCTTTTGAAACATCTTGTATGTGTTTGGGACCCAAATTATATCTGCGTTTGTGATATAAATACAGCAGGGTTTGTGATATAAATACAGCTGTGTTTGCTGCACTGCTTATGCTCTCTCAAGAGTAAGAGAATTAAAGAGGAGCAACCAGAGAGGCTATCTTGAAAGTGTGTGTATATGTATTTTTGCATTATTCTCTCAGTCAGTGATTTATAAATATTCCTGAATGTGCGTCAACGTTGGAGTCTTCGATCGTATACGAATTTTGGGTAGACGTTCACGATTCCGAATTTCGGTCCAGGATTCTGCAATAATCCAAGGTTTATTCACATATATTTTCTCGCCAAGGACCTCCTTTGCTGTTTTAGTGCCTGACCACGTATTTTGGCAGCCTGTGCCAAGTTGGAGCATAGAATTTGATCGTACATCATTGATATGGATGGGTCCTACAAACGAACTGTATTGTATTTTACGATTTTGCCTCTAATACAGGGGACAGCCGCTGGACGGAGACAGAAGTGCTCACTAGGAGTTGGTGGTCGCTATCAATATCAGCACCACGTCTAGTTTTGAGGTCCAGCAAGCAACCCAAAAATATCTTGCCGACAAGTATGTGGTAAATTTCTTTAAAGGTTTGACCATCAGGCGATTCCCATGTATACTTGTGAATATTTCTGTGGAGGGATTTCGTGCCGCCGATAAACAGTTGATAGCGAGTACAGAAATCTATGAGCATGTCACCATTGTTATTTCTCACAGTTCCAAGACCATGTCCCCCTTCACTTCTTGTAGGTTGTTGTTGTCTTTCCGCACTTTGGCATGGAAATCTCCCAGTAATATTTCAATGCCACCAATTGACAAGGAGCTTACAGAAACATCCAGTTGGCTATAGAACTCGTCCATGATGATGATTACAAATCTCAAATTGCACACAACAAAAATTCTTTAACTACCTGGTATTGCAATAATCTAGATGTGGGTACAAGGGTTGCTGTTTATATTTCTGAACTAATAATTCAAAAATAAATATTAATGATGGAAATCGGTCTTATTGATTTTCAACGTGTTCTTCATGAAGCACTTTTGCCACTCCGAATGAGGTAGCTCTGCAACATGCGTCAAAAAGCATTGACCATGTAATTTGTTTATAATGTGCGGGAATAAAAAGAAATCATTTGGTGCCAAGTCAAGGCTGTAAGGCGGATGACACATAAAATCAATATCCACGGTTACAAATTTAAAGTCATAAAGCCCAGTATTCAGTTCTTCCGAAATTTTCGTTGCCATAATAACTACGTAAATTTCGTGAACCGGATATTTTGCTCACTTTTCATTTCCCTGGTACTCAATTCTCTAAATTTTCCGTTTAAAGATAAATGACAAAATTTCCTACGAAAATTTCACAAGAATTGAATACGGAGCTTAATACTTCCAATCAGAGAGTGGAGTCGACCGGATATTATCGGCAGTTGCTGCTGAACCAATTGTTGGTCGGCGGCAATGGCGCGTCGGCTGAAGTAGTCTCGAAGTTTTTATGTTGGCGGTTTTCTTAGACAGAGTTCGATATTCAATGTCCCTCGTTCCGATAAGGTTTTTCGATAGCACGCCCCAAAATCAGAATACAAAATTCAACAAATTTTTTCGATAATTCGCTTAAATATCGAGACATCGGGAGTTAAATTTTAGAAAAATCTATGCTTTTATAATATTAGGATACGTGCAGAAATTGAATACTATACCAAAGCCGGTATTAGAACCACCCCAGAAGTGAAAGTAACTTTGTTCACGAAGAAAAAAACTGCCGACGCCTCGAAGCCACCGTTGCTAATCACACCATGGTAGTGTGCGCGGCTCTTGTACATGATAACAAGAGTTCGATCCCTGCTCTAACCACCTTACATTTCTTTCGACAACCTCGCCACCTATTCTCCCAAAAAAATTCTGCAGGAACCATGAATATGTTTGGAACACACTTCAAAAATTAATATGTTTTAATATCCCAAATTCACTTGTGTTTAAATGTAAACAGCATCATGCTTACTGGCAAACATGTATGCTTTTACATGGAATCATATACGTATTTCTCCCCAAATATAATAATGTGTAAAAACGAATTATTCTTTGATTTCAATATGTATGTATGTATTATTTATTATAATTAATTTTTATCAATATAAATCCACATTTATAAATAAATAAAAAATAAATGGTTTCCCATTACATCCCATGAAGGGACTGGGGAGAACTTCTCACAATCATTGAGCTGTGCGCTTTCCAGTTTTTACTCACTGATTGGGACCTACAGTTTTACACCGATTCCGAACGGTAATTTGAGAAGCTTTTTCATGGCTAGATACTCGATAGTGTCGCCGTCACTATGCGAGGTGACCGCCGCCGAAAGAAAATTTGTAGGTGGTCAGAGCCGGGTTCGAACCCAGGATCTCATGTACAAGAGCCGCGCACACTAACCATTGCACCACCGACGGCCACACATTTATAAATAATTAATACAAAAAAATTAAAAGATCTAAAATGGCCTTTTTTACATTTAGGTGCATTGAATGCATTATTTGTCTCTTTTCGTGAAATGAGAATCTGCTGCTTTTTTGCTTCTCCTTTCTTTGTTGTCTCTTACGTTTTTGTTTTCGGAAGGTTTCAGCTATGGATTGGTTATCACTACGCGTTGGTACACAAAGAATATATTTATATACAAATCTAGTTCATGCAAGCCAAGCGTTTATTTCACAAATGGTCCGACGTTCCGATTTTCTCAGTAACATACATATATACGAAACACATACACAAAAAACCAAAGTAACATCACAAACCATTTAACCGTCCTCGCCTTCGTTTATTCTTTTTTCACTGATCAAGGGCTTTTGATATCCTCTGTCCGATGGACATGAAACTAAAACGCAACACATCAGCCAAAATAAGAAACACTTCATCTTCAATTAACTCGCACATTCAGAAATATTTATGACTCACTGAGAGAATAATGCCAAAATACAGAAATACACACTTACAAGACATACTCTCTTGTTGTCGCTCTTTTATTCTCTTGCTCTCGAGGGAGCATATACAATGCAACAAACACAGCTGTATTTGTATCACAAACATAAATATATGAGGGTCGGAAACACATATATGCTGACAGATTAATCATTGTGTCTCAAACATGTAATATTGAATAGCAAACACAATATGTTTGGACAGAAGTATATTATATTTGCGACAAGCTCAATATACACTTTATATTTGCATCCAAACAACAAAACAAGACAGATTTTTCAGCGTGTACGAAGAATACAAAAGAAAATCAAATGGCTCGGAGACTGGGATCGACAGCACGCGAGCCGGCTCGTAAAATAGGGAGACTGCGCGCGAGCTGCGAGTCCTCAGGTTGGGTTGTGGCGAACCCTGCTATGCGCAGACGCTTCCGGGGAAACACGGAGGCGTCTCTCTCCTGAGTGTGCCCTGTGGGGTGATACTGAATAAATTATGGATTCTTTTCGTCATGCTGCAGACCCGTTTCGGACATATGCATCCTTTTATTGAACTTCGTCGGACTCTGCCACTCTTGGTCACGGACTGCTTATTCTTAGCAGCTAACCTACATATCTGTAGGCCTTCCAGCAATCCGCCACCTGTTTACCCTATTGTAGCCTGAGCTCAACCATAGGCACCTACTATTGGTGTCCAAGGTCGTAATGTACTATATGTACCTAATTTCGGTAACTCGTATAGGCAACTATCGTGGGTTCCCCTAGTAGGCACCTACCGTAGATACCTACTCCACAGTATGCCACATGACGATCTTACAAATACCAGTTCACTCACAGCATCGATGATTTTGGGCGACCTGCATGAAATGCGTCCTGAAGCGAATGTCGGCCACAATTAAATTCACTATATACCAGTTTTGTACTATAGGACGGGCCAGTATCGGCATACAAAGATGTAAGTTCATTAATGCACTGTTTTCGAGATAATCCACGTCGAAAGATGTGAAAAATAATCGCACGAAACTGTTGACGAGTTAATTCCATTCTTTGACTAAGATGCATTTTTCGTTTCACTGAAAAAACCAGAAATAATAAAAAAAATGTAACTCTTGTCAAAGGTGTTGCCAGATTGCACCCGGCAACACTAAAACTGCCTAGCCCAGAAATAAAAATGGCAACCCTCGTAGTTCTTTCCACAATTATCAGCATTCAATATCGTATTTTTTGCAACACGATCTGTTGTCGTCAGGACCAACAGAATGTTTATCAGATTTTATCGAACACAAAATCGTATTTGATTAACTCAGTTGTTAGGCTCCTTTTTCCTAAGTTGGTTATAGTTTTCCTGACTTGGTTGTAGTTTTAGAGATATCACGATGCAAAGTTTGGAAAAAGCTTACCCATTTTGGAAGGCATTATTTGTTAGTGATTATGAGAAAGAACAAATCCTTTTAATGGAATTAAGTCTAGCGTATTGATTTTATAGCAGCCATTAGTTCCCTAATATTATCAATAGTTTCGAGATATAATGCAAAGAATTTTGAAGCGGTATTTGAGTTTCTTTCCGAGCCAGTTTAATTTTCAAAGAAGACTTCAAATGCCAAATTTCTATAAATAAAGATTTACGTTTGGAAAATATTTTCAGAAATTGTACCTACAAATTTTTGAAAATTTTTGTACTCAAAAATTTGCGATCTCTCTTAAAGCTTTTAATGCCTATACTAACCGCCTGTTTCTTTATATCGAACGAAAAGCTAAGCGAATGAAAATCAGTTACTCACATTCGACTCAAATTGGGTTCCTCAAGTCGAAATTGTCGTCCGCCTGACTCTATGTTTGTTCCCAACTGACTGACATTCGAAATAGAGAAACCAAAAGTTGTAGTTTTGAAAAATGTTGTTTGCATTCGACTTGAATCGACAAGATTGTGGAACCCAAATCAACTCTCTTTCGTCTAGAACACCAACGAAAGCTTTCGTTCGAGATAGAGAAACAGGTTGTTAGTTTATTATAATCCGGGAGAAATTTTAAAAATTCCATACAAACAAATACTAATAAATATCGACGAATATTTTCCGCCAGTTTAGTACTTAGAAGTTCACGTGAAATATCAACAACATGTAACCATGTTTTCCAGAAAAATGTAATGACCAATCAAATTAAAGAAAGATATGATCAATTTCTTAAAAAACCTGATTTTTAATATTGGCATAAAATATTTTCGAATTCGCTTTTTCTTACGATTGCGTGAGAATGTGAAATTTATGAAAACCGCGTATACAACTTATTAAGATCCGTCCCATACTATACAAACTTTTGGCAACTGCCAAATATTCAAATTTTGTCGAGGAGCTGTATCATTAAAAAAAAAACTAAAACTTCCCTCACTACTACTGTTGCCTAATTAAAAAACCATTCTAAATACTTAGAAGTATAATAAGATAAATTTTCTCCACCTTAATCCCAGCTTAAAACAAGTTCATGTATTGCATATGCACAGATGACTGCACTAACATTAATTATAGGTTATTGTCGCTTGAAAGCAATCGCTTTTCGAAAATTACTAGACACAGATACTCTAATCTCACGCTATGATAGTTAGACAATAATACAACTCCATGCTAGATAATAGGTGATCATTATATTAGGGTGATCAGTTCGGTATTGTTGTTTTTTTTTCAATTCTGATAGGAGTTTATTTCGTGCATAAATACTGCATGACCTTTTCTCAAATCTTATGTTTATTTATTGAAAATTTTTAAGAATTCATGCAGTCAATTCCAAGACGGATTCATAGATGGTGAACGCATAATCACAGCTGATTTGCTTTGTTTACATTGCAAACCACTTTCAACCTGTCACGTTCACATTTGTTTTTTATATTTGTATGTGTTTGTTTACATTTATTGTTGGTATACCTATGTGTTGGATTTGACAGAACGTAAGTGAGAAGCAAAAAACAAAATGTATGTTGTTGTTCCCTTCAATTTGCCATCAGCTACAACAACACCTCTTGCGTCTACCATGAGTATTTCTACCATGTTCAGTTCTATACACAAACAATTTTAAAGATATCTTGCAGAATATGATGAATGACGTTGTTAGCCAGTCAATGTACAGGACTACTGCCTGACAGCAAATAAAATCTGAAAATTTAGTTTGCTGGAATATTACAGATATTTTGGCTTACAATAGGACCTTTCAAGAATTTTCAAAACAAAAGGATTATAAAATTGCAGTTCAGTATTTTATATTCATAAAAACAAATTACAAAATTCTAAAATAAAATACAAAAATATTTAACTTGATACTTACTTTACTTTATTGACTATTTTACAACCTCATGAGGTCAGACGTTTTACACATATTACTTAAACAAACAAATTAAACAAATTTCAACATATTCTTCCAACTGGCTCTATCCTTCGCCTTTTCTCGCCAGTTGGTAACACCAAGGATACGGAGGGATTCTTCTGCCTGGTGTTTCCAGCGGAGTTTTGGTCGTCCTCTTTTCCTGCTTCCATCGGGTACGTTATCGAAAACCTTTCGCGCTGGCTCATCTTCATTCATTCTGACAACTTGGCCTAGCCAACGCAATTGGCCTAATTTGATTCGCCTAGCTACATATATCCACGTCAGAATATAGACTATATAGCTCTGCGTTCCATCGACGTCGGTACTCGCCGTTTTCTCTAACAGGACCATATATTCTACGGAGAATTTTTCTCTCGAAAACTCCCAGGCGTTTTTCATCCACTTCCGATATGACCCAAGTTTCGGAGCCATATGTCATGACAGGTAAAATGAGAGTCTGATATAGCTGGACTTTGGTAATGAAAATATACGTAGAAAATAACTTGATACTACATAACAATAAAAAACGGGAGTTTCAATCCATTCGATTGATTTGTTATCAAAAAGAAGGTAAACAATTTGCTTAAATAAAATGTAAGGGCACTTTCAATTCACTCATTCCTGATTATAACTCATCATTGTCAATAGGACGACCGTCGGAATTATCACACATCGAATGAGTGGGAAATCATAAGGACGATTTTCTCCACAACCAACTTCTAAAGGCTTGCGAAAATGCCCCATTCAACAAAACGTTGGCGGTCTGCGTCCAACATTGAAAATATGGACCGAAATCCTCTACAATTTGGAGTCGAATTACGCACACGAAGTGCTAAATATTGTGGGACCTTGTCCCGCCCCATTTGCGTAAGAAATGACAAGCCTGCTTCGACTATAGGCCCGAAAATTATCTTGGTCTATTGACTAGTTATACTGCGACTTTCTCCAGGCCTGCGAAAATGCACCATTCAAAGAAACGTCGCTACTATCCGCGACTTTCCGAATTTTCTTTAGAATCGTTCACATTTCCAGCGACAATCTTTGACGCCCGCTACATGAACATTACCATTGCAATTAACACACTAAGCAGCGTGCCCAATTTGAAGTGTTATCGCACCGGTTAATTGAATAGTCGCAACCGCAATATGTCAAAAGTATTTTCTTGGGGAATACTTTATTCTCCAAGAAAAATGAAGTGCAAAAACAAGTATAAAGGTGAAAAAATTTCGCGGGAAAAAGGCATAATTTCTTTATTTCCTTTCCCGTGCAGTTTTTTCACTTTGAATAATGTGTAATTTTATTCGCAATAGGAACGATTGAGTTGGACATTACTTCTTAAAACGCTCAAATCGGATACAATAAAGCAAAACACAAACACGAGATCATAATTGGATTGTCATGTATAATCCCCCATCCTCGGCAGCCCCAAATTGGATAATCTCAATTGCAAACATGTCGAATATTCTCCGATATCGTATCTTCAACATCATAAGAGTTGCATAGACATCTTATACCACATATAGTTTGCATCACTTAAGGATTCGTGGTGCCAATAGAACGATTCCCCTTTCTTTTGTGAACAAATTAATCACTCGAATAACATTTTAGATTTTTATTCCCGGTTTCATTGCGTTTATCCGCCTCATTGTAACTGAAATCCTCATGGCATAATTTTTGGAACAAATTCAAAAAATTCGAGAAACCCAAAATCCCTTAAGGCCATGTTAGACTATCAAATATTGCTCGGTTGCCGCAACAATACTTTCATTGATTTGTACACTGAAAGAATAACGCTTCGTCGCAAGGCTGAAACATTTTCGTTAATGTTTTTACGTTGCTACAATGAAAAGTCGCGTATATCGGACTATTTCGTAGTCGCTGCAACGAAAAATTGCATACATGATTTCTTTGACAATTTTTCATTTCGTTGCTGCAACAACATAATTTTCGTTCCTGCAACAATTTTATTTAATTTCAATTTTGTAGAAATTGCATGAAATTTAAACTACTGACATTTGGTTTATCTGAAGCAACTTCATTGCAGAAATGAAATAAATGCATTGCCAGAACGATACTTATTCATTGCAAGAATAAGAATGAAACAAATTCATTGCAGCTACGAAACAAATTCGTTGGAATTATGAATCAAATTCATTGCAACAACAACCATGCTTTCATCGCAGGGATGAACAATTTGCAGTTGATGAACACATTATCGTAGCAGGAATGAAACTGTACGTTAGCTCACTGCATTTGAAAAATTCATCAAACTAAATGCAAACGAATTGTCATTTGAATTAAGATTTTAACACTATGCAAGTGGTCAAGAAATATCGCAAACACACAAGAAAACATTTGCAGAAACTTTTTTTCCATCCCCAGGCTAGATCTGAAAGACGAGGGCGGTCCCAAAACCAGCCAACCTGACATACAGTTTGCCAATAATCATGAGACTGAATTTTGCAAAACTTTTTTTTGAAAAACTATACTTCTATTAATAGAATGGTATTGAGCTTGAATTTTAAAATATAAAAGTAAAAATTAATTTATAGCATATAAAGCAGTTTTAAAACTTCTAAATGCCAACAAATTACAATTTAAAGTCAGTTTTTTTCAGTTCGCCTATCGTTCATTCTCCGTCAAATCCGATACTGTATGAAACTTCCAACTAGGAGGCCGATCAGGTGCGATCATCCCAGCCGGCGATCATCCCATATCATTTTGTGAATTTTCTCAACTGTGTCTGGCGTGGCAACCTCAATTGGTCGACCACTACGGCGTTCGGCTTGGCAGCTCGTACGGTGTTGTTTAAGGTTTGCTACCCAATAATTTACAGTGGAAACCGAAGGAGCAGACTCCCCAGAGTATAATCCAGCTCGGCTTTAATATTGCTTGGACTGAGACCTTTCAAATGGAAATATTGAATTACATAACGCTGACCAATTTATTCCATGTATACAAGTTCACTGAAATCGTTTACTTTTGATAGCTCAAATAATAAAAGTGGCGCCTTGAAACTTAAAACATGTTTTATAACGTTGCCACTTGTCATCAAAATATTTCTTTTCAAACTATTGGCACCATCTATACGTATTGCATGCAACTATTTTGCAAACCGTTATTTATCACTCATTTTTTCAGTTCACAGCCACAATTAATATTTACCATAATTTTCTTTGCAGATGCCACAAATTCCGTCACCTAACAATTGTCAGAACATTAATTTCTGTTTCAAGTAGTGGAAAAAGTTCTCCAATGGAAAAAGTTCTCCAGCGCCACTTCAGCCAACGGCGAGGGCTACAGAACCATGAATACGCACCTTTTATGTGCTGAAATTGGAAGATATTTGGTTTCAGCAGGATGGCGCACCATGTCACACAGCTCATCAAACAATCGGTCTTTTGCGCACTAAGTTCGCCGTCTAGGCGATGTTATCGGAGCTTCGATTTGACCCCTTTAGACTTTTCTTCTGGGGTGCGGTTAAAGATCGATGCCATAGTTCAGAAACGGTAGAACCGATAACCGATATCGTGTGATAGAACTAGAAACCATCAACAAAGTCTTGGAAAATTTGACTGACAGGATGAGCTACTGCGAAGACAACCGCTGCAGATACAGGTATTAAATCGTGTGCCATAAATAATGGGTATAATTGATATTTATAATAAAGCCATAAGATCCAAAAAGAAATTAAGGGTGGTACTCTATAAGTCGTGAATCAGTCACTTCGCGTGACTTCCGCCGTTTTGGTAGTTTATAAAACGTTACAGCTGTTCGGTGACAACCTGCGTTGAGTTGGGTAGTAGCAGGTGGCGCAAAAGTAATCCTCCTATCAGAAAATGCTATAAATTTTGCGATTGGCCCCTAATGTCAGTTCTGTTTTGACATTTGTGTAGTAAACACATGCGAAATACACGTTAATAAACAATGTTACGCTACACTGCTCCAGAACGCGGAATATTGCTGACTATTTATTTGACCAATAATCGGTCGGTGACTTTGGCACAACGTGAATTTCGTCGCAGATTTCCTGGCCGTCCAACGCCTACTGGTGAAACACTGCGACGTTTAGCCGCTCGCCTCGAAGAGACTGGCACAACACGAGATGCTGCCAGGCGTGGCAGACCCCGTAGTAGGCGTTATGCAGAGAATATTGCTGCTGTAGCCGAGGATGTCATCGGACCTTTTTTCTTCGAAGACGTCGCGGGCCAAACGGTTACTGTGAATGGTGAGCGCTACAGAGCAATGATCAACGAGTTCTTTTTGCCGCAACTTGATGAATTGGGATTACAAAACACGTGGTTCCAACAGGACGGTGCAACGGCACACACTGCACGTGCCACAACCGTTATGCTGAAGGATGCATTTCCCGGGCGCCTAATCTCCCGTTTTGGCGATTTGCACTGGACAGCAAGATCGCCTGATTTGACCGCTCCAGACTTCTTTTTGTGGGGCTTTTTGAAGTCGCGGGTTTATGTCAACAAGCCTCAGACTCTTGCAGCTCTTAAAGACAATATCCGTCAAGAGTGTGAGGACGTATCGCCGGAAGTTTTTGCCAAAGTGATGGAAAATGCCATAAAAAGGTCTCAAATGACAATCAACTGTGGCGGCGGCCATTTACATGACATCATATTCTCGACTTGATGTAAAAAAAATTAAAAGACCAAATAAAAATAATCCACAAGAAGAATCAAAGTTTTTCATTTTTTTTTTTAAATTACAGTCAAAAAACATCGGAAGTTTACTTTTGCGCCACCTTGTATATAAAAGGTAGCGCAACGTTTTTGATCACTTCAGCTGTCAAATTCAACACGCAACAGTTCCTCGCGTTAGTTGAAGAAATTACAAATTTAAAGAAAAATATCGGCCGAGAATGGGCAGTATTTTACATTTCGTTGCTTATAAGTAGTTACCAATGTTAGCTGAATTGCAATCGACGGACAGAACTCAATGTTTATTTTAATATTTTTTTTAATAAATGAATTCTATTGTTTACTCACTGAAAATCATATTTAAAAAATTAAAGGTAGAAATGGAAAGTGCAAATAAATAATGCGTTGCAAAAATATTATAATTATATTTAGAAAATTACAGACATCAGCTCATGTTGACATTAATAAACAAAAGAACCAATACATTTTAAATGCGACCAAATGGCGCGTGTTTTTGAAAAGACAACTAACGTAATATAGATTGGAAAATTTATTCGACATTGCAACACAAAATAACCTAGGATTTTTACACATTTTATGTGAATATTGTTGGTATTCGCAGTATTATACTAAAAAATAATAGAAATCTTAAAATCTGTTGATCTATTGAAATAGAGCAAAATTTTGTAATCTTTTTAATTCTGCACATTTCACTCAAGATAACTTTTTCTAATCTATAATTGTTTATTTTAGTTGGGCAACTCTATAAACCACAAATGTCAGTGACAGCTGTCGCAAGCGAACGCAAGCGCGTAGTGATGTATAAACTACAATTGGCGTTCGCGTTGGCTTTTGCGTTTAGTGTTCACTTCCGGGACTTTTAGAATACTACCTTAAGTTTTGCTCATTTTATTTAATTTTTAAAAATATACTTATATTTGAACCACCCTGTATAACCCACAAATTTAAATATCTCTTAAATTTGACACTTTTACCGCGACAAGATATTTTCACTGTTTAAAACTGCACTAGAAAAGCTGGTCGTCGGTGAGGCAACGGTAGTGTGCGCGGCTCTTGCGCATGAGTACTTGAGTTCGATCCCTACTCTGACCACCTTAAAAATTTCTTTCGACGACGGTCACCTCGCTTAGTGATGGCGACACTATCGAGTATTTAGCCATGAGAAAGCTTCTCAAAAATACCGTTCGGAATCGGTGTAAAACTGTAGATCCCAATGAGTGAGTGTAAAACTAGAACGCGCACAGCTCACAGGTTGTGGGAAGCTCTCCTTAATCTCTTCATGGGATGTAACGGGAAACAATTTATTTATTTTAGAAAAGCTCAAAATATGAGAACAAGTCTTGTCATCCCCGACACATAAAATACACAAGATTGCAATATCAGCTACAACAAAGTCTTGAATTTTAAAATGTTCAAATTAACCAAATTTCCTGATTTCAAAAATACTCGAAAACTTCGACACCCTATAAATTGTGACTATCATGCGATCAATTTCACATGCTTAGAAGGAGAGAGAAACGCAACTTTTATGCGCTTGAATGAACGCAATAGTTTTTAGCAGATACGTCCCTCTCGATACAGAGCAACGGAGGTATCGTAGCAGCTACATAGCAGCGCAAGCTGCCGCAAAGAATGTGTGAATGCACAAATGTGTCATCGAATTCAATGTGAAATGGTGTGGTGATTTTTTTTTTTAACATGTAGCTTACGCCGGTACTTGGGGGGTTTCCCAAAGCTATCAATTAAGCCATAGTAGTTATTGGTAGTTGAAAGAAAGGCAATACATTAAAGCTGCGTACGATATGGCCGCTTTTAAGTTTAATGTGAAAAGAAAATTAGCCGATACTACAGTGGCATTCAGACATTAGTAAAAGTCTGCACATTTCTAGAAACTAAGAAATACGAAACATCCTCAGGCTAATCTATGAAAGGGGATTTTTATCGACTATATTTTAGATAAATAAATATATAAACGCAACACAGTGGGACCGATTACAAAAAAATGGTAGTGCTTATAATATCGGAACTTCTAAATTATTGGTCTGATCATTTTAGAACGTACCAGACATCTGTAGGGAAGGAGTCAGGATTGCAGAATATCGTATTGTCTTTAGAGGCACCCTGTTACAACGCAGCACTTCCCATTTTCGGACAATGCCTTAAAATATCTTAAAAGTACTAAAATTTTGTTTAACACCTTTGCTAATGAAAAAAAAAACTAAAACCCTTCTAAGCTTTCTGAAAATGTAAACAAAACACTGAAAGAATGATTAACTGTTCACCAAAATTTTGCAGTTTCTAAAAATATATTTCGGCACAAAATAACAGGTGGTGCCATGGTTAGTGTGCGCGGCTCTTGTACATGAGATCCTGGGTTCGAACCCTGCTCTGACCACCTTCAAATTTCTTTCGGCGGCGGTCACCTCGCATAGTGACGGCGACACTATCGAGTATATAGCTATGAAAAAGCTTCTCAAAATACCGTTCGGAATCGGTGTAAAACTGTAGATCCCAATCAGAGAGTGAAAACTTGAAAGCGCACAGCTCAGTGATTGTGAGAAGTTCTCCCCGGTCCCTTCACGGGATGTAATGGGAAACCATTTACTATTTATTTATTAACAGTCAGTGAAAAAAAATAGTATTTAGCTTATTTAGTATATAAGGGATTGGAGAGAGCTTCTCATGTGCGCTTTCTAGTTTTACACTCACTGATTGGGACCTACAGTTTTACACCGGTACCGAACGGTATTTTGAGAAGCATTTTCATGGCTAAGTACTGGCTACTAGTCAGTGGCTAAGTACGAAGCGGGTTGACCGTCGTAGAAAGAAATGTAAGGTGGTCTGAGCAGGGATCGAACCCACGTTCTCATGTACAAGAGCAGCGCACACTAGCCATTGCACCACCGACGGCCACTTCTCACATTAAAATCGGCTTAGAAGATTAGATGTTACGGGCCTTGAATAGTTGAATATCCTCTTAGACACCCTGTAGCAGAATGTGCATTGCAACAGGATGCCTCTAATTATACACCCTGTAGCACGTTGTGCACTGCAACAGGATGCCTCCAATTACAATATTCTGAAACGCTCTGACTCAAACATAACTAACATTAGACCAGCCCTTAAAAGCTTTACTTAAGAACGAAGCTATGAATATAGTAGGAGTCTGTGCAATTTGCCTAGTGGGGTCATACCTGAAAGAACGAACTATGCTAGTCCAGAATTACGAACTTACGGAAAAACTTCAGAACAATTAGACCACAGAGAGAAGAGTGGAAGAATCACTCACCATTGCAGGATGATGACATATTAATTTTTACAGATAGTTCTAAAACGGATAGTGGTGTGGTAGCTGGAGTTTACTCAACGTCACTTGGTATAACACCATCAATCGGTCTCCCTGTTTTCTATAGTATCTTTCAAGCGGAAGTAGTGGCAATATCGGCGGCGTGTTGTCAGTTGAGAAATCAGGCTATAGTAGGGAAGAGTAGGGCGATAAGGGCTAGATCGATACTGGTTCGTGAATGCAGGAGTCTTCTGGACGAGACTTTCACTTGTATAGGTTGTAGCCGAAAAAGAAGCCGCTGATGAAATAACCAGGAATGGTTGAAATGGTAATGCGGATGGACGAAACGTGATTGAAAACAGCTGTCATAACCTGTCTCTGGACGATTGATAACAAACTGCTAACATTGAAATACAACACAGGCGTTACTGTTGTAGTTGCCGCGACGAACTTATGGCGGAAACCCCTACACACTATGTCCTACAGTGCCCGGTAGCGATGCACAGAATCAAGGAACCGGGTCTGCAGAACCGGTTCTTTACAAGAACCGATCAGACCGGCGCATGCAAGAACCGAATTACGGTTCCAAAAGAACCATAAACGTTTTCAAACGAACCGAAAGACGGGTCCAAATGAACCGACAACAGTTCTTAAAGAACAGAAAACGGTTCTGAAAGTAGCAAAAATGCGTTAAAAAGAACCGAAAACGGTTCCAAATATACGGAAAAACGATTCTAAAAACTGAATAACGGTTTGAAAAGAACCGCAGAATGGATGTGGGTATGAAATTTATTTTTATAAAATGTTGTATTCTTATAATAACTTACGTCTCTTTGGGACGTAAATGCGGGCAATTTGCAGAGAACCGGAACCGGTCCAAATACCGGGTTCTTCTCGGAACCGGACTCGATAGAACCGGCTCTTCAAAAACAATATAAATATAAGGTGGACAACTTTGAGAATACCATTTTTTGACGGAATACAGGAAATGGGGAGAACTGAACTCATTCTACTTCTAGAATACATCAACAGTACAAATTGGATAGAAGTAAGTGGGTAACCTCAATTTCTTACTGGCAAATTCTTTTCATAACTTTCTTCCAAAGGTAACGGGGCTTATTTTTTCCTTTTCAGGGTAACGTAGCTATTCAAAGAAACATCAATGCTACGTGGGTGAGCTTCATTGGGATGAACTCACAATCACTCTAACCTAACCTAACCTAACCCTAAACGAAAATGCAACCCTGTGTGTTATACACTTCACAAACCTCAACGCACTGCAACTCTGAGAGAATGCACGAGGCAAGAACATGGAGGGAAAAAATTTTCTGTTCTTGTGTGAGAATAATTGACTTTTCAGTGTGAGTTTATACTTAAGGGTTTATCGACCGATAGTAATTCGCATATGTAAATTTCATGCACGAGTTTGCATATATAAGTACACCCAGATACCTAATTCTTTGAAAAGAGGTTGTAGCAACCGTAAATTTGGCTGTTACCAACGAATTGAGGTTGTTACGACCGAATTGACGTGGTTACGACCGAATTTAGTCCCCACAAGCGAAATTCGGTTGAAGCAACCTCGTTTCATAATTGATTCGGTTGTGACAACTGAATCTTCAATTGTATTCATTTAGTCAACTAAATTTTGTTAAATTTCGGTTGGAACAACCGAATTTGAAATTAATTCGGATGCAAGAAACGAAATTGGTACCAAATTCGGTTGGAGTAACCGAATATTTTTGTTTTTTTTAGGGACAGCAAACGACGCCATATTTTTTTCCGCTCTTTTGACATTTCTCTTCAGTAAGGTTTGCCATTTCATCATGGAAAGATATACTAGCCAACAACGAGTCGAAATTATTAAAATTTACTAGCGAAATTTGGAGTCAGTGGCCTCAACTTTAAGAGCGCTACGTCCAATTTATGGTCGTCATAATCGTCCTACCAGATCAACAATTGAGCGTCTAGTGGAAAAATTTGAATCCACAGGCACAGTACAAAATGATTCCGTGCCAGTGAGACATAGAAGTGCCCGTAGTGTCGAGAATATTGCTGCCGCTGAGGCTTCTGTTCAAGAAAGCCCAAATGTGTCTCTCACTCGTCGTTCTCAAGCGTTGGGCATCTCTGTGACGTCGTTGTGGCGAATTTTGCGAAAAGATCTTGGCCTACATCCTTACAAGACCAAACTGACGCAAGAACTGAAGCCGCTTTGACCACCATAAGCGTCGTATGTTCGTTAATTGGGCTGAAAATGATTCGGATCTTCATCGGAAAATCATCTTCAGCGATGAGGCTCATTCCTGGCTTAATGGCTTCGTCAAGAAGCAAAATATGCGTTATTGGTCAGACAGCAATCCACACGTAATCCATGAGTCATCATTGCATCCCGAAAAAATTACGGTTTGGTGCGGTTTATGGGCCGGCGGCGTCATTGGGCCGTACTTCTTCCGTGATGATCAAGACCGGCACATTACTGTGAATGCGAATCGCTACCGTTCAATGATAACCAAATATGTTTGGCCCCAATTGGATAATATGGACTTGGAGGACATGTGGTTCCAACAGGACGGCGCCACAAGCCACACAGCGAATGCCACAATCAATTTATTGGAAACCAAGTTTGGTGAACGTGTTATCTCACGAAATGGCCCAGTCGATTGGCCGCCTCGGTCGTGCGATTTGACGCCGTTAGATTATTTCCTGTGGGGCTACGTCAAGTCTATGGTCTATGCCAACAAGCCAGCGACGATTGATGAACTTCGTACGAATATCGAACGTGAAATTGCAGCAGTATCGGCCGATTGATGCTTGAAAACCGTCGAAAATTGGGTTCAGCGTCTGGACTTCTGCAAGCGTGCCCGTGGTGGCCATGCAAAAGAAAACGAGTTCCATACTGGCATCGAACGTACTTTCACAGGAATAAAGAATTTCATTGGTATCTAAAACCAGTTTTGTTTTATTTAAAACAAACTTTTAAGAGCGCTATTATTGAAAAACCCGTTACAATCGAATTCATTTTCAATTCGGTTACAAATAGTTGTATGTATTTAAAATCTGACGTTTAAAATTCTATAATCAAAAAAGAATTGAAGAATGTCAAGATTTATTTTCTCCCTTTTTAGGTTTTGTATAAGAATACAGGAAAATAAATCATCATTTAATAATAAAAAAAACTTTAATAACTCATTTGTGACACTATTGAAATTCGGTTGTAACAACCTCTAATTCGTCTGTGTCAACCTCCAATGAGGTTGTGTCAACCCCCAATGATTTTCAAAGTTCAAAGTTATAGAAAATTGTTTATTGAGATCTTAGGTACATTTCATCAAATTGGGTCAATTGCGTTGGCCATGTTATCAGAATGGATTAAGATGAGCCAGCGCGAAAGGTTCTCGATAATGTACCCGATGGAAGTAGGAAATGAGGACGAACAAAGACTCCGCTGGAAAGACCAGGCAGAAGTATCCCTTAGTATCCTTGATGTTGCCGACTGGCTGGGAAAGGCGAAGGATAGAGCCAGTTGGGGAACTATGACCTTGAAGGTGAAGTGTTTTTTGATTTTATATGTTCACATGAGATGAGATGAGCTACAACTTTCCCTCAGAGAGTAAATCAAAATTCGGAACGGTTTGCAAGATATGAGCCTGACAATATGATCTTTTTTTTTGCAAAAATGACACCGAGGCCTCAAATCTTTGGGGCTCATAAAAAAAAGTGCATGACTTTGGGCAAAACTGGGAGACATGGGTCTTTTTTTATCTTTTATCACGTAGATGTGTATATAGTTATATTTTTTCATGTTGCACTGTGTTATCTACCGATAGTATCAATTCAGGCATAGTAATTGATAGTGAACTTGTCACGGAGTTCGAAACTAGTCGCGGCATTGAAGGTGCTCTCCTGAAATGTCTACTATTCGAACTCACCAATAGTTTCGAAGTTCTGATATTATTACGACTTTTCTGAAACCTATCAAACTGTGTTGTAGTGTAAGAAGAAATGTAAAATATTTCTACTCGCTGTAATTATGTGAAAGATGTTAAACTACATGTTAATTATAGCAAGAGTGGACTTAAAATACAATTTATTTACAAATGCTACACTGTGAAAAATTGGTATCTAGTTATGGACACTAAAAAAAAAACATCCACGAAAAGTAAATTGACACTTATCATCTCTTTGTTGATTACAAGGTTATCTACGATAGCCCTATGCGACGAAAACTTTACAAAGCTATGCCCGAGTTTGGATTTCATGACAAGCTGAAACGATTCGCCATTATAGAATGTCTGTCACTAACTAATACCAAATCATTAATAAAAATTGGTAAAGATGTTTCCGAATCTCGTAATAGCAATCAAGGTTTCAGACAAGACGACAACCAGTCGCATGATCTCTTCAACATCTTAACAGAGATAACAACAAGAAAAACTCCAGTAAAATCAAATAATGGGTGATTCATTTAGAGATACTTTTTCCAGTAGGGTTTTTTTGACAGATAAAACTGTCATCGTATTTTTGATCATCATGGAATGACAGCCTAACAGTGTGAGTCGTTGGACTATTGAAAAGCTGGAAGACACTCCACTATTCTTGACCAGCATTTTGTTCAGCTTTTATACCCATTTCTGGATAAATGGCTACATTAATAGGCAAAATTGCCGTATTTACTCTGAAGAGGAACCCTATGAGGTGTAATCAACATAAACAGAAGATTCTCCCTGTCAAATTTGTTATACACACGATAGAGCATCCGTCGTCCATCATTTTGTTTCAATCTTCACAAAAATCAAACTCATTTCGATTTCCTGTCTTTGACCGATGACCAACAGGAATCGTGCCTGTGCGATGCAACCACTTTCATTTTCACTAAAAACTACAAAAATACATCAGTTGTACCGTGTAAACACCGTTTTATATCTCGACCTCGACGTAATTAAGCGAATCAAAATATTGTGACGTGTTTACGTGGTGTCATGTCAGTACAATGTATAAGTGCGAACGGTATTTGAAGACGTACTCGAGCGAAGTAGTCAAATAAGACGGTTGAGATTTCGCTGGAAGTATCAGGTGGAAGACCCCCGCGAAAGTTTGGAATTACCAATTGGAGAGAAAGAGAAAAGAAGACAACTACCGCAATTTATTTACCGTTAGGCAAGAAATGTCAAAACATACAAAATATGTGCAATTTTCCATGACGTTTCGTGAAATAATCGATTAACAGTGTACTTTTCCTTAGAAATATATTAGAGGGAATTGTACAATAGGAAAATAACTAGAATATTGTCAAAGGTTGTAAGCCAATATTTCAAGCTGTTTCGGATTTATTGAAGTAAAATCTGTAATAGATAATGAAGTAAATTCTTCGGGGTGGTAAAAAAAATTTGTTACGTATAGGAGCAAAACCGAGCGGGGTTTTGTGATACCACGTCCAAGTACTTTCACAATTTTTTGGTTTGGTCGAGGCCCGAGACCCACTGTTGCACAGGGTTATCAGCATTGAAAAGTGTACCAAATGGGATAACTCGATAGATTTGGCGTCCATAACTCCACCCCTATATACATACATACATAGCTGTCAAAAGACATTCCATTTTGAACTATAGCTACGTCTACCTATTATTCCAGTACTTAAGTAATTAATTATTCAATATGCAACTTCCCCTCAGACAGAATTTAATTCTAAAATTCCCACATTTATTAAAATTAAATTCAGATTTGTAAAATATTTTGTAACAATTACGAAAATCACATAGGCTGTTGCATTCGAGAGGGTTGGGACATGAACGAAACCTTTTGTGTAAATCATTTCAGTCAATAACTTTTAATTGAAACTACAAGAATTAAATGAATTTTACAACAAATACACGTACGTACATACACAGATAAGTAGATAGGACAGTCACTCAGACGCAAGTAAAACATTTTCCCAGTCATCAATTAATTAGTGTCTGTCTGTATGCTCTTAAACGAAAGCACTGCACGATGACTAACAACAATAACACATGAAAATTAAATGAGATTTTTGCTGAGTGTATAACGTTTAATGTGGAACGAGAATGATCACTTCAACTATCCAAGAGTTAGGTTTGATCTAAAATGGCAGAAACCAATAACCCGGTGAAACGGGTTAACCGGTTGTTTTTAGTCTTAGGCAGGGTATTCAGTTTTTTGAAATTTTCGTTGACATAAGAAGTATGTGTACTTTATAAAAAATAGCGAAAATTTCATGAACCGAAAATTTCATTCACTTTTCATTTACCTAGTAATCAGTGTTTTCCGAAAACTTCGTAAGCAAAATCAATTACAGGGGTGTTACGCCAAAGTTATTTCGTACGAAAACAATTGTTTGTTTGTTTTATAATTTTTATAATTGTTTGCGACCGGAATTTTCACATTTCGATTATTTTAACAAAAAAAAGTAACAACACCACGAGAGTTAAAAATAAAATGGAGTGCGAAGAGGAATTATTAATGAAATATTTGCAAGGTAAATCAAAGTTAGGTGGTAACACTCTGCAACAAAAATTTGTGCTTAAAGATAAATGACAAAATTTCTTACGAAAATTTCGCAAGAACTGAATACGGGGCTTTAACCGTGTGCAGTAGGGTGTCCCATCAATAAAGTTTTTTTTTTCTCAACCTTAATTTGAAAGATTATAGGGTAAAGTATTTTTGAATGTCCCCCAAAAATCGAGTAATCCGTGCTTTTTTGAATTTTACTTAAAACTCGGTCAATAACCACGATTTTCTTAGTTTGTAAGTCAACATTTTTGAAGCTAAACGTCCAAACTTTTATTGTATATGCACAAACCACCAGTTTTGGCAATGATTTTCGTCAATAAGGTACCACGTATTGAATTTTTTCGTAAATTTTGGTTAAATTTTGTAAATAACGCTTTATACCTTTTAAAATTCCTATGAAAATTTAAAAAACTAATGATGCACTTTAAAAGACGTATAAATTCCAAGCAAATTTGTAAAAAACAAATTTTGAAGTCGCGGTTACTGCTCCAGAGTTATACCATTTTAAAGCATTTACCCATTGAATGAAACTAATAATACTATAATCTGTTTGATATTTTTGCATCGGATTTGCTTTAAATTTTTATAAAAATTTAAAATACTAATGATGCACTTTAAAAGATGGATAAATTCCAAGTAATTTTGTAAAAAAAATTGGAATTTGCAGTTACATAACCACTTTAAAACTCTATACCCATTGTATGAACCTAATAATATTAGAAACTGGTTGTCTTTTTTCATCGGATTTGCTTTAAGTAAGAATATGCATTATATTTTCCCGAAAAGTTCATGTTTTAAAGAAAGGTACTTCTTTTATTGAAAGCTACTGTTTTTTTAAGAAAAGGTACTATTCATCATTCCCCTTGCGTGAGTTTTTACTCGGTCTGTATTGCAAACTTACAACTTTCTAAGGGTGGTATTCTATAAGTTGTGAATCGGTCACTTTGCGTTAGTTTGGTAGTTTATAAAACGTTACAGCTGTTCGGTGACCACCTGCGTTCAGTTACGTTATTTAATGGGTAGTTTATAAAACGCAGCGCAAGGTTTTTGATCACTTCAGCTGTTAAATTGAACACGCCACAATACTTCGCGTTAGGTGAAGAAATTACAAAGTTATAGAAAAATGTTGATCGAGAATAGGCAGACGGAAGTATATGGCATTTCATTGCTTATGAAATGCATTCGACGGATAGAGCTCAATTTTTTTTAATAATTCAAAATTATACTGTTTACGCACTGAAATTCTTATTTACAATAATATAATTAGAAATGGAACGTTCAAAAAAATAATGCGTTGCAAAACTATTATAATTATATTTATAAAAATTATAGACATCTGTTGATGTTGACAATAATAAACAAAAGAACCAATATACATTACAATCAATACATACCGCCAAATGGCACTTGTTTTTGAAAAGACAACTAATGTAATATAGAAGGGGAAATTTATTGGACATTGAACCCCAAAATAACATAGGTGTTTTACACATTTTATGTGAATATTGTTGGTATTTGCAGTATCATAAATAATACCAATATTAAAATCTGATGATCTACTGAAATAGAGCTAAATTTTTTAATCTTTTTCATTCTGAGCATTTCACTCAAGATAACTTTTTCTGATCTATAATTGTTTATTTTAGTTTGGCAACTCTATAAACCGCATATGTCAGTGACAGCTTTCGTAAACAAACGCAAGCGCGAAGTGATATATAAACTAAAAATTTTTGACTTTGGCGTTCGCGTTGGCTTTTGCGTTTACGTTCACTTTCGGTACTTTTAGAATACTACCCTAAATTTATTCAAGGTCAAGAATAAAAAGCTTATAAATAAGCTTTATATTATTTAAAAAGGTCTTGAGCTTGAATAAATTTAGAAAATTGTAAAAGTACTATTTTTAAGAATAAGTACTTTCTGTAAGAAAAAGCCATAAGAGTATGAAGTTTTTTACAAAGATAAGAACAGGATATTTTTAAAGAAGTGGTACTCTTTTAGGAAAAGGTAAAGAAATATGTTTTTATTTTTAAGAAAAAGTACTTTTCAGAAAAGGAATTTTTGTAAGAAAATGTATTGTTTTTAACTGAAGGTATTTTTTTTTTTTAAAGAAAAGGTGTATTTTTACGAAATGGGTATTTTTGTCAGAATTGGTTCTTTTTTTCAAGAATATGCACATTTTTAAGAGTAGGTACTTATATCGAGAAAAGGGATTTTATTTCACAAAAAAAGGCACCCTTTAAAGAAAAGGTATTTTTTTAACAAAAGGCCATGTGTTGTTAGAAAATTTACTTTTTTAAGAAAAGGTACTGATTTTAAAATAAATTACCTTTTTTAAGAAAAATCACTTTTTGTAAGAAAGTTTACTTTTTTTAAGCAAAGGTACTTCTTTAAGCTAAGATATTTAAGGTACTTTGTTTAAGAATATGAATAGGTATTTTTTTTGAAAAAATTTACTTTTTTTAAGAAAAGGCACTTATTTAAGAAAATGTTCTTTTTTGACGTAGAATACGTCTTACCTTACGGTATGAGGAGTCATGTCAGGTTTTTATTGTTGTAATCTATATTTCATTGAATTTGAGGAAACGGCTAGATGTTATCTTTCGTTTGATATACATTTCATATTGGTTGATATATTTCTAGTGTTTTAATTTCTCAAATGAAAATTGTTTAAACACATACACTCAAACATATGTGTGGTGTTTGGTTGAGTGTTTTTGGTTGCTCAACATTGCTTAGGAACATGTATCTAGTAAAAAGTGAAACGAACAGCAATCTAATGTTGCTTGGCAACATGTATCTAGTAAAAAGTGAAACAAACAGTAAGCTAACGTAATAAAGCTTTTTTGCGAAAGCTTCAATAAAGCTGTTGTAACATTAATTTTGAATTGTAAAGCGTAAAGCTTTCACACAACGCTCGAATGCTAATGCGAAGACTCGATAAGGTAAACCTTTTTAATATTAGGGCGGCCCTCTCAACATTCGCAGAACTTATTTCAATAAAAATATTAATTAAAATACATAAATTAAATTAAGTTTAAAAAAATTTAACATAATATTTTTTTTTAAACGGACTTGAATAAAATGCCGTTGGTAAATATAAAAATTACAGCAGACAGTTGTCCGACAAATGAATTTATTGTTATATATGTTTTCTGTCTTATCGGATGGCGTATTCTACGTTAAACTTAATGGCCGTGTCTCTGACACAGCCTGCAGGGACAGTCCGTGGCCGAAGGCCTCGGACAACTGTCTGCTGTAATTTTTTAAATTCCTTTCACTTTGTCTTTCCTAAATTTACTTTTTATTGGGTTCAAAACTACAATATACTTATATACTAAATATTGGTTACAGGCGCCACCTAGAAAACTTCCCATTAAACAAGAAATTTCTCAACATATATCGAGTCATGAGAGCAAATCTATCGTTAGCGACATTTTATCGAAAAAAATTTTATGATTGGAAATTAATCGTTAGACCATGTGTCATCGTTCTGTATATCCAGAATATTCAAATTATCAATAAAACACTAAAAAAGTGGAGGTTGCATTTTATCATTAATGATTGTTTAAATTTTTTGTTAAAACACTTTATTGTGGCACTTACTGTGCCGACCGCAAATACGTTGCGATTCTTATGAAAGTTTGCATATGTTCTCACTGACGACCAAGTAAAGTTATGCTTTATACATATCCGAAATACACTCAAAAAAATATTTTGCCTAAAGTTTGCAAACAAATGTTTGATGAAATAACAAACTTGTTTGCTTTCCCTGTTGCAGAAGACTTTTCGCTGTATCTACTAACAACTTGTATTGAGTGTACCGATCCATGTTTTTATATAGCTTGTTTTCATGTTGGTTCATACAACCAAAAAGGAAGTATGTACCAATATCCTAGCCAAATGTAACTGTAGTTAGTTTTTGAAAATGCCAGCGAAGTTGGTTGCATTCATTTATACATTCAGCCCGATCTTCTTCAAAATTACAGAGTAGTGCCAAAATCAATAATACAAAAATATACCATCTTCTCAAAAAAGTACTCAATATAGTTGATAAATAATACTTATACGTCCAATAAGGAACTTCGTTGCAAATAATTATTTTAACAAGGTTTTCATGCATGAAAATCTCTTTCAAATTTTAATTTGGTTAGCACCAAATTTAACTAAGTTGAATGGGAATTTGAAATAATATATTATATAAACTATGTAATATATTTCAAATGTATTTTTTATATATAAAATATATATTATAAAACATAATTTAAAATAATAACAATTCATGTTGATTACCAAATTTAAATAGTTGTGAAATTTTCAAATTTCAACGCGAGAAGAATGTGAAACTATTGGTTAGAAAATTTATTGTACGTGGTACAAATGAAATTTATTTATTATTTAAAAAAACCAAAAACAACGTCTCACCGATTTTTACCAAAAATTAAAATACAAATACAGACTTCGTGAACAAATTGAGTTTCCGAACAAACCGACAAAAACGATTTTTTAAATTAACCGGAAACCGGGTTTTCTTAAACTCTAGTTTAATCACACACTGTGATTTTTAGTTTGTTTGTGTTTTAAATTATACAGTAGTTCAACAAACATTTCATGACGCGCAACTGGCGCGTCATATAACGTTGACGATATTCAAACTCGTTATGGGGGTCTCCCTTAAAAGAAAAGCTTAACTAACTGAGGTTGTTACTGCAGCAGCGTAAGCGTCTGCGATTACAGCGACAGTGGCAGTGACCACAGCTACTGCCATTGTTGCCAACTTTTGGTATGGGAAAAATGTTTAAAAACCCAAATTTGGAAACTAGAACAAAATAGTTAACCAAAGCGGAATGTATAGTAAAGATACATGTCATGTATTTATTTACTTAGGGCCTAATCATGTCAGTCACTTTCACATTCACGGCATTTTTTTAATCTCCTGACCAAATTAAGAACCTGACCAATGATTTTTGTTAAATATTTATTACATGCGTTCAGTTTTAATCATATGATGTATAAATTGGCCAGTTGCGTGAATGTGAATTGTGTTATAAGGCCGTGAACTTGATTGAAGTGTTAAGGCTTACAGAATGTGTTGTACTAAAAACGATGTGTGTGCAATTCCAAAACAGGTCTCACATGATGGGCATTGATTGAAAAGCTCATTACGGATATGTTAGAGTTTTTCAAATATTTTTAAAATATTGAGCATGGTAAAATTATCTATCGGATAAACTCGGCAGACCAGCTGATTTGTGGTGTTTTCATCTTTTCTGGGGTTAAGCTGTCAAATTTGATTTTGTTTCTTTTTGTTTGTTAATAAAATTTAAAGAATTTCAATCAAAATGCAATTTATATCATAGACTTTGTATCAAGTAAGTCAATCTTATGAAACTTTTCACATTTTGTGTACATAGTGTTTTTCATTATTCAATTAACACGAATTATTCAACAGTTTAACCACGGAATTTC
The DNA here is from genome assembly GCA_963931995.1 of Phaonia tiefii. NCBI lineage: Eukaryota > Metazoa > Arthropoda > Insecta > Diptera > Muscidae > Phaonia > Phaonia tiefii. The sequence goes on from OZ008367.1 coordinate 25,522,825, forward strand.
TAATGCAACTACCTAATAGATACTTCTACCATGATATTGACCAAGTAAATTTAGGGTACTGACTGACATGGTGTCTTAAAGCCATTATACGTAAAGTCATATTTGAAGAAAAATATTTCACTTGTGAACACCCTGTTATATTATCGTATTGTAAAGACTCAAAATGTCAAAATCAAAACTTACCGGAATATCCTTAACTCCTCCCATTTTATTACAGATTTTCCTAAGAAATTTTGCCATTTATCTCCCAACGGAAAGTGTTGTTACAGAGAGTTACCACATATTCCTGATTTACCTTGTAAATATTTCATTAATAATTCGTTTTTGCAATCCATTGTATTTTTAACGCATGTCGTATTACTTTTGTTTACTAAAATAATCAAAGTGTCAAAATTCCGGTCCCAAACAATTATCAAAGAATGGTTTTCGTACGAAATCAGTTTAGCGTAACAACCCTGTGCTTGACTTTGCCTACGAAATTTTCACAAAGAGCTGAGTAGCACGCAAATGAAAAGTGAGTCAAATTTTCGGTTCATGAAATTTTCAATATTTTTTATATACGTACTTCTTAAGGCTCGTTTCCGCATATCGGCGCCGAAAACGAAATTCCATATATTTGCACCGAAAAAAATTTCGCTCCATTAATCGGCGACGAAAATTAGGAACGTAACGGCGACGATCAGCAACGACAAACTAGTCATTTGGGGACGGAACGAAAATTCATTGTGTTCAGAGTTGTTCTGTTGTTAAAACATATTCAATCAAACCTCATCCAAAATTCCGTGACAGTGAAGGAAAGAATCGATTGATGCTGTGCCGTGTTATAGGCTGCAATTCGACGACTTGCCTCGTTAGTTTCAGCGACACTGTAATTTTCCCTATTTTTTTAGTATTTTATAGGAGAGACTTGCGCAAGTAAAATTGCCGTGTGTGATCCCAGAGTTTAATCAATATTTTTGTTGATGCACAATAAACCACTTCACAATGACAACTTAAAAAAAATCTGTTTAGTTTCCGTTTTAAGTATTCAGTTTTTATGAAATTTTCGTTGTCATAAGAAGTACGTGTATAAAAAATAACAAAACTTTCATGAACCGAAAATTTCGCTCATATTTCATTTGCTTGGTACTCAGCTCTTGCGAAAATTTCGTAGGCAAAATCAATCACAGGGTTGTTACGCCATAATATTTAGTACGAAAACAATTTTTTGATAATTGTTTGGGACCGGAATTTTGACATTTCGATAGTTTTACCAACCAAAAGTAGCACTGGATGCGTTAAAAATAAAATGGAGTGTGGAAAGGTATTTTTTTTTTTAAATCGATGAATGAAATAGTTACAATATAAATCAAAGATCTCCGTAACATTTTCCGCTTGGAGAGAAATGACAAAATTTCTTACGAAAATCTCGCAAGAACTAATACGGGGCCTTATGCCGCAACGCCCCCACCAGAAACGAAAACGAAACAGCAAAGAGACGGTGGCGAACAACAACGTTTTTCAGTGGCAGTTTTCGTTTTCGGCACCGATTACGGTGTTACGGTGTAAACGAGCCTTTATGCTAAAGAAAATTCCATAAAACCTTAATACCGGGCTTAAGTTGCAAATATTAATTTCTTAATTTTCATACGTATTATTTCAAATTACAATCACAAACAAAACAGCTGCTACTGATAGCACACTGCCAAAAAACATACCTGCATAAATTGTATTGTCGCATAATATTTTTGTGTGAGGAATAACAACAACATAAACGAGGGCGGATCAATAAGTCTGCGACTTTTCGAACTTCTCTCGTAGTTATATGAAATGCAACACTGCTCCCATCAAGTACCACCTGTTAACAGATTACTGTCAAATTTTGAGGAAGTTCCGTCATTTCTACATACAAACATACAACCTCGTGCATTTTTTAAAAATGGAAAAAAGTGAATTTCGTGTGCTCATTAAACATTATTTTTTGCGAAAAAAACCGTCAATAAAATCAAGGAAAAGCTTGATAAATACTATGGGGACTCTGCACCATCGATTTCAATGGTAAAAAAGTGGTTTACCGACTTTCGTTGTGGTCGCACAACTACAAATGACGCAGAACGTTCTGGACGGCCAATTGAGGTCAATACACCCGAAATTGTCGAAAAAATCCACGATATGGTGTTGGGCGATCGAAGAGTAAAAGTGCGTACGATTGTTGATGCCATAGGCATTTCATATGGCAGTGTGATTTTGATTTTAAATGATCAGTTGCGTTTAAGAAAGCTGTCTGCAAGATGGGTGCCGCGTTTGCTCTCAATTGGCCATAAACGCATGGGTGCACACGTGTGTAGTCCCAATGGCAAAATTCCATGAATTGGGCTACGAATTGGTACCTTATCCGCCATATTCTCCGGATTTAGCCCCCAGTGACTATTTCCTATTTCCAAACCTAAAGAAATGGCTCGGTGGAAAGAGATTTAGCTCCAACGATGAAATTATTGGACAAACAAATACCTATTTTATTTGGAGAATCGTATATTGAGCTAAAAGAAGATTATGTTGAAAAATATTTCTTTTGCAAAAAAAAACCGTGTGCACTTTTAAATTTAGTGTAATATTTTCTTTGTGTAAGTGGCAACTCTAAAATTTGGCAGATGTTACAAGTTTATTCCGATTATTAAAAATGGAGCGCTTTACGAAAGAACAACGCGTTATAATTGTGAAAACTTATTCCAAAAATGGGAGAAAGTGCACCTAATGTGTCAATCATTCGAAGAGTGGTGAAAACATTTGAAAAAATGGGTCGGTTATGGACAGTAAGACTCATGTGCGTCAACGTACCGGTCGGTCTCTTGATACGAGTGTCACCGCAAACCCTAAAACATCAATTCGGCATCGTTCTCAACAACTTCAAATTTCATGAAGCACTACGCAGCGAATTTTGACAAAATACCTCCACCTTCAAGCATATACGCTGAAAAATAACGGCCTCTGTAACATATTCTCCCAAACATATTGTGCAGGAACCATGTATATGTTTGGAACACATTTCAAACATTCATATGTTTGCAAGTTCCAAACTCACGCGTATTTAAATGCAAACAGAAGCATGTTTACTGGCAAACATGTATGCGTGTCCGTGGACACACGTGTTCTTCATCCCAAACATCCATGTACTTGCGTATTTCCTCCCAAACATAATAATATTTAGACACGAATTATTCTTTGAATTCAATATATGTGAGACACCCGGTATTCTCACATATACCCGATATTCATTGCCTTAAGATATCGGAAGCGACATGGTAAGCAATAAACATTACTTACTTGCGTTGGAATTTTGCTATAGATTGAAGCAGTACATACAATATTATGCTTTATTGTATTGCATTTTTGTATGATAAACATGTAAGGGCTTCCAAGTAAGCGCTTTAGTATGCAAAAACAAGTTGCTATTGCTTCTCAAACGCCTAAAATTTCTTCCTGGGTAACTATACACCGGATTATTGTCACAATGCTTAGTTCCACGGGTTGTGTGGTCCTACGAGTACACTAAAAAGAAAGAATAATAAATTCGTTGACGAACTTCAAAAAGTAGAAATTATTAATCAAACACAGAATAATAAACTTAAAACAACAGTATCCACAGCACCGAGATTATATGGAGTTCCAAAAATACACAAAGAAGATTTTCCATTAAGACCAATTTGCTCTTTTGTTAACTCACCATCATATGAACTGTGTAAATACATTACAAACATCCTTAAAAAGATAACGGAAAATTCGAAATATAATGTAAAAGATTCAATACAATTTAAGGACAGAATAAAGAACCAGAAGATTAATAGCAACGAAATTTTAGTTTCGTTTGTTGTAGTATATCTATTCCCGAGTGTTCCCGTAGACTTAGCTATCAGTATCATAGAGGAAAAATGGAACACATTAAGGCAACATACAGACATTAATAAATCTTTATTTATAGATATATTAAGATTTTGTATAGTGGATAACCGATATTTTCAACATGATGGAAGGATATATTTGCAAGAAAAGGGACTCCCAATGGGTTTCACCAGCTTCTTCAATTGTTGCTGACTTCGTTATGGAAAATCTACTGGAATCTACTCTTGTATCGAAAAATTGGCTATAAAACTAAAAATTTTAACAAAATATGTAGACGATTTATTTTGTGTCGGTTCAGAGGGCGAAATAAATACAATTTTGGATGTTTTTAACAGTTTCCACTCCAGTATTAAATTTACAATGGAAAAAGAGTCAAATTCAAAACATCCCAATTTGGACACATTGGTGGTCAGGAGAGGGGAAAATTTATCAATTAGTTGGTATCAGAAACCAACGTCTTCAGGAAGAATAATCAACTTCCACTCGAAACATCAAAAACGTGTGACCGCGTTTTGACTATAAGTGATGTAGAATTCCACAAGGTCAATAAGGAAAGGATAAGAAGCATTCTCAAGGACAACAACTTCCCGAACCATCTTACCAACAGACTGATAAGGCAATTTGAGGATAAAGGACAACCGAACAGGGTTACTACAGATGAGCCGAAAATTTACAAGTCAATAACGTACATACCTGGAATAACAGATAGGTTGGCGAAGTCAAAAATATTTCACGACAAGAATTATAGGACACAAAACATATAACACAATAGGCAGAATATTTAGTAAAACAAAGGATAGTTTGGACAAATTTGATATGTATAATATTGTATATAAAATACCAAGTAAGGGAAATGATAACGAGGTTTGTGACAAAGTATATGTAGGGACTACAAAAAATAAACTAAAAACACGAATTGCAGGACACAAATCAGATCAGAAATATAGGCACATTTCTACACAGAAAACAGCATTAACATCCCATTGTGCTAGTTTGAATCATTACCCGAACTTTCAGGATACAGCGGTTTTAAATAAGGAAACCAATTATAAACGTCGTTATATGTTAGAAATGCTACAAATAATTACTACACCAACATTGAAAAGAATTAACTATAAAACAGATACAGATAATGTAGCCCAAATTTACAGACATTTAATTAGTAAAAAGTAGAACCATTTAAGCACAAATTGTTTATCAATCTAATATTTTTCTTTGGGTTAATTTATATGAACTTTTTACGGACATTATTTTTGTTTGTGTAACTTCAGAAAATTTTGAAAAAAGGCGGGAAAATTTGTTTGAGCGTTTTTAAATTGACATAATTTTTTCACAATTGTTATTTTTGTTTTGTTTTAATTGTTAAATATTGTTTATATCTCCTGATGATGCTACACAAAGGAGTAGCGAAATATCGAGGAAAATAAATACAACAACAGCTGATCTGACCTCAAGCTCGAAGAATATTGATTATTTATTAAAAAATGATTTTTTTTTACCTTTTTTCTATAAAATTCATAATGGGTTTAAAGCATCACCAAATGGTTGTGACAGCCATCAAATTCAAGTAATTAGTTGAGCACACCAATATATTATTTGGTACAACCGAATTAGTTTTTAAATATTTTGTTGATCCAGCTAATAGAATTTTCACCACTACAGGATAATTTGATTGCTAGAACTAAAACTCGATTGACAGATCACATTTATTTATTGTTCGTGTGGCTTCAACTAAATATTTCAGTTCTTGCAACCAAAACTGAATTACAAATCAATTGATATGCACAACATTTGGTGATACTGAACACAATTATTGGTAGTCACAACTGAATAATGTGATAGTCCATGGAACCGCCAAATTTTAGTTGGCTGTAAACATAGTTGTGACAACGAATCTCTTCTCTGTGTGTAATATGCAAGAGTTTCCATCAGCAGTTTATCGCTCATTTTCTTATCCGTCCTGTTCTGAATCAAATTCCGTCAAAAACACTGACGAATTATTCACAAAAAAAAATAGTCACGACCATTCCGAGTTCTTGATTCTGTATGTTTACTTCACAAATATCAAAACAAAACTAACAGTTGCCCTGATTTGAAAAAGTTAATTTTCTTATACATTTTGATACATTTTGGGCCACACTGTATCATAAAATCCCCACTGAAAATACTACCCATTACGCCCATGTTCGACAAACGATAAAATTTGTTCAAAACATTATTTTATACATGGGGCGGACCACCAAAAATTAATTGGTTTTTCCTGACATAAGTTCATATTTGGCTAAACTGTACTTCCAAATAGTTGGTAGCAGAGTTCGAAATGGGGAAAATAGTGGGTAGTTACCCACGACGATGAGTAATGGGTTACCCAGGGTAACCCATCACCATTTTTGATCGAAAATATGAAAAAACTAGAAAAAATTTCAATATCTCGGAAACGGAGCGTTCAATCGAAAAAACAACCAATTTCTACGAGTTTCTAAGGGGTTTTCAAGTACTTGTCCAATTCCCACGGAAGAATTTTTTTTTCAAAAAATCGCCAAAAGTAAGAAAATCGCTCAAATACAAAAGTGGCTATAACTCGAAAATGGTGCGTCCAATCGAAAAAATAATAAAAATGTAGGCTGTAACCATTGGATGTCTTCAATATGGCATCCCTTTTTTAAAATCGCTAAAACTACAATTTTTCAAATAAAAAATCGTTAAAACGCCCTCATGTCTATATCTAAAACGGAGCGACCAATCGAAAAAACAACCAATTGTTGCTGGTTTCTAAGCGTTTTTCATAAAGTGGTCAAATTCGTATAGAAGATTTTTTTTCAATAAATCGCCAAATATAAGAAAGTCGCTAAAATAAAAAAGTAACAACAACTCAGAAACGGTGCGTCCAATCGAAAAAATAATAAAAATTGTACCCACATAGGAGAATTTACCCACTGGATGTCTTCAATATGGCATCAATTTTTTTTTTTAAATCGCTAATACGCGCTCATGTCTATATCTAGGAAACGGAGCGTCCAATCAAAAAATAACCCATTGCCGTGGGTAGCTACCCATTATTTTCCCCATTAAATATAAATAAATAAATAAATGGTTTCCCATTACATCCCATGAAGGGACAGGGGAGAACTTCTCACAATCACTGAGCTGTGCGCTTTCCAGTTTTCACTCACTGATTGGGACCTACAGTTTTACACCGATTCCGAACGGTATTTTGAGAAGCTTTTTCATGGCTATATACTCGATAGTGTCGCCGTCACTAAGCGAGGTGACCGCCGCCGAAAGAAATTTGAAGGTGATCAGAGCAGGGTTCGAACCCAGGATCTCATGTACAAGAGCCGCGCACACTAACCATGGCACCACCGACGGCCTGTGGGTAATGGGCCATCGTGATGGGTAATTCCCCATTTTCGTAGGTAGCTACCCTTTATTTCCCCATACCCTGTGGGTAATGGGTAAACGATCGCAACACATTCCCCACGGCAATAATAATGGGTTACCCTGGGTAACCCATTACCCACGAAATACGTACCCTGGTTGGTAGAAAAGTGAAGACACAATATTTCTTGTACGACATTTATATGTCAAGTTCATAGAGGAAATTAGTATAGTGAAGTTTATTCTCTCAATATTTTGAACTTCATAGTTATGGTTGCAAGTAAACATTGATGGCATTGGTACAAAACCTCCAACAAGACAGCACCAAGGGCATTTGGTAGTTGTTTGGTAAAATAATTTTGTTAAATACAATACAAATGTATACCAATGACAAAAGTCAACATGAAAAAGTTAAGTCAATTTTCGTCGAATACGACGAAGAGTGTGAAATGAAACATCAGATGAGAGAAATTTGTTCTCCATTATAACAATGTCGGCACATTGAATGGTCACATTTTTATTATTTTGCAATTGTGTATGAAAAGTTAATATTCTTGGAAAAGTGTTTTTCGTGGCTCTTTAATATTACAATACCCCTCAGGACTAAACATTCTAAATTGAGAGACACCTTGGATACTCATGTTGGAAATGTTTCAAATCCAACGAGTTGCATGAAGTTTACAAGCAGCGTAGACGTGAGGTGAACAAAAAGGTACACGCTGAAAAATCTGTATTTATTTGTTGTGTGGATGCAAATATAACGTGTTTGTAGCTTGTTGCAAATATAGTACACTTGTGCCCAAACATATTATGTTTACTATTCAGTATAACATGTTTGAGACATAATGGTTAATAGGCTATAACATATATTTTTGAGACCCAAATGTGGATTTGCTTGTTAAAAACCGCTATAAAATAAAACAAGGCAGAAAACAACGAAACCAAAAGGCAGCAGATCATCAATTCATGAAAATAATGCTTGCAAACATGTACGTTTCCTGCAATATGTTGCTGGGGCCCATATTTTTCAGCGTGTAAGAGCTGCCAAATATCAGTTGCATAGAGAACGTTTTACTTCAGCTGTTAGTTCACAAAAAAAAATGAAATGTCATAAAAGATACTGGAATTGGATGTAGTCAAAATGGAAATGCCTGTGCCGAAGATGCTGATATACTAAACCAAATTTTTACAAATACTTCAGTGCCTATTAATAGCACAGATACCCCAAGTTGCACAGATATCAATCGTGCAAATGTTAATGTAAACTCCAATACTAACCACAATTTCACTGAATCAAATGCTTTTGAATTTTCCTGTGGGAGTGAGTTTGATGTTATAACTAGTGTACATTCAATTCGATCAAACTCCGTTGGTTTTGACAATATTGACCCAAGGTTTGTTAGGATAATTCTACCACTTATTGTACCATATGTTACTCATTTATTTAACCACTTTTCACCAGCACTTTTCCATCCACCTGGAAGTATGTCAAGGTCATACCCATTCCAAAAAATAACTCTGAATACCGCCCGATAGCTATTTTGTGGTTTCTGACGAAAGTTCTCGCGAAAATGTTACACAAACAAATTAATTGTTACGTACATGATAGCAATCTAATATATTAGAAACAGTCAGGATTTCGTTCTGATCTCAGCTGCATTACTGGTTGCAGGTTGCTAAAAATCTGAGAACTAATCCCGACGAAAATAAAACTAATTTTCTAGTTTTCCTAGACCACTCGAATGCTTTCGATACTGTCGATTACCAGATTATATGTATGAATCTCAAATGATTTTTAAATTTTTCTTCATCAAATTCAAAAAATTTTTATCAAAACACCTACACTGAGATACTAACAGTGTATTTATGTACAATTGTCAATAAATAATTTCGAACATACTTCAAAACATTGCAGCAATGAAACAAAATCATTGTAGTAATGAGACAAATTCATTGCAACAACGACTCAAATTCGTTGCACCAATGAAATAAATTCATAGCAGTAATGAAACAAATTCATTGCAGCAACGAAAAAAATTCGTTGCAGTAATGAAGCAAATTAATTGCACCAATAACCATACCTTCACCACAGTAACGAAGAATTTGCAGTTGATGAACACATTTTCATAGCGGGAATGAAACTGTACGTTAGCTCACTTTCGATGACAAAAGTTGTTGGGGTGATGAACATTTTCATCCCTGTGACGATGCTTTTCCGTTCAGTGTAACACAAAAGATCTAAAAACCCTATGTTAGGGAGTGATATACATATTGATAAACAATCAAACAATAGATATATTAACGTCTGCAAAAAATCCCGGTGTACTTTTCAACAAAACCTTAACGCAGAATAATCATATTAATTATATGTGTTGAGGGGCATACTTACTCCAAGTTAAGAGTTTTAAGGTCTACCAATTCCTACTTCCAGTAAGAATAATAATACTTTTAGCGAAGTCATAATTTATCCCCGGGCTTCTATATGGTTGCGAACTCATCGCAAAGTTTTATGTTGCAAGTAAAAGAAAACTTAATGTTATTTACAAAAATATAGTACGATATGCCTACGGTTTAGGAAGATTTGATAATGTTTCAATATTTTCAAAATCTCTATGTATATGGTTTAACATTTGATAATTTGCTAGATCTGAGAGCACTCTGCTTTCTACACAAAATAATTTACTCAAAAACACCAGCATATTTACATAGTAAATTTAAATTTTCGAGATCCAATAGAGGTTGTAAGATTATAAAGTTTAGGCATCGATATCTCGTGTCTGAATGACAATTTTGTGTTCATGTTATCCGACTTTGGAACTCGCTAACACCTAACTTACAAAGCAATAGCAACGCTTCGAATTTTACAAATCTTCTTCAAAAATTTTTTCTGAACTTTAGATCAATTTTAACACAACTAATTATTTTCTCCTTCATGTCAATTAAAAGCACTTGTGCCAATTTTTTTTTTTATTTTTGATGTGTTACAATCTATAGGCATGGGAAGAGCAATCTATCAAAGTGAACACATGCAAACAACACACAGCGTTAGCATCACATACGTGGTTGTTGTACAACAATAGTCTCTGCCTGAAAATAAGTATGATGGTATTGATGTAGCGGCAGCGAACAAACAAGCAGGTCGTCGTCGGTAAAGAGTATTGAATAGTATAGAGCACTCATGGAACGAATTGTATGACCCAAAAGCACTGGCTACATCTGGCGAATGATTCAAAACGTATTACTCTCTTTCTGTCATTACTTGGTCCATTCATAATTTTGATGTGAAACATTGATGCCTTTTGAAATATTTGACGTTGCGGTTGTAGGCAGCAACAACAGGCATTTTGTTTTTGTTTCAATCGCTTCAGTTGTCAGTCTATGCTCGTAAGTATACAAACAACACAGGAATACAAAAAACTACATATGAGTTTGACAGCGGAAACGATCAACCACAATGAAAAAATTGAAAACAGCTGTTCTAACGAGTTTACCTTCCTTATTTTACCATGATATATGCTTATTATATTGTTTTATGTAATAACATTGTCGAAATGTCGAAATAACATTTTATGTAATAACATATTGAAATATTCTATAAAGAGAATACGACCCGTTTATGCTCTTTTACTGACACTTTCTACATAAGAATGGAAAAACAGTGCAATAAGTTCTCTATACTATTCAATACTTTTTGTAGTCGCTCTGTTTATGACAAAACAAAAACAATTATTTCAGTAAGCTAAATATTGCTTTATTTATTTCAACAATATTACATCTAATGTTAAGCAGATGTAAGGAAAAAGAAAGTGCAATAGCAACAGAGCTTTCAGCACAAAAACTATTCTTTTTTCTATTTTCCAATGTAAGAGTTACTAATGTGTTCATAGAAATCGAACAGGTACTGTGTAGCAAAAAAGGTATTAACACATCGCCTGTGAGTTTGAACACTCATTGATTTTTTTAAATATTTTTTTCCTTTGATTTTATTAAATTGTTTTATATGTATTTTTTATGTTTAATTTTCATCATTGTCCACCAAAATTGTTACATATAATTTTAATATTAATTTGATTTTAATTTTAAGTGGATTCTGTATTAACATTTATAAGTCCTATACTGTAATTGCCTTGGTGTATGGAACTGTGCAATAAAGAAATAAATTTCACTATGGTCAAGTTATGGGATTCTTAAGTGTTGCCGTTATTGAAATTTGTTTTTTGTTACAGTATTTTTTCGAACTAAAAAAAATAAACAAAATAAAAAACATTATAACACGAAGTTGCATTTTTTTGTAATAAATTAATAACCAAAAAAATAAATATATAATTGGCTTATTTATATATAGTGACTTAAATTGGTTGACTATAATTTTAGCGTATAAAAATCAATCGATAAATTGGATGCAGTTATAAGCACAGACATGAACTCGAAGATCATAGAACTCAGTGTTGCATTTGTTTTGTTCGCAACTGTAGTAAACTCGCAGGTCTCTTAGCAGTGTCCATTCAAAACTACATTTTTGTAACTTCCACCGGTTTTTTATTATTTTATATTTCGAAATTAGCCTAAAGTATGGACTGTTGGTGGTGCAATGGTTAGTGGCGCGGCTCTTGGGCATAAGAACGTGGGTTAGATCCCTGCTCTGACCACCTTACATCTCTTTCGACGACGGTCACCTCGCTAAGTGATGGCGATACTATTGAGTACTTAGCTATGAGAAAGCATCTCAAAATACCGTTCGGAACCGGTATAAAACTGTAGGTCCCAATCACTGAGTGTAAAACTAGAAAGCGCATAGCTCACTGTTGGTGAGAAGCTCTCCCCAGTCCCTTCAAGGGATGTTATGGGAAAATATTTATTTAATATTTTATGGGCCTGTTCGTAAATGCATCACTGTTCTGCATCTAATAACCCATTCGTAAATACAAACTCTAGCAACATTGCACGCATTAATGTTCGTAAATGCAACACTGCATCATCTGATGCGCAAACTTTAGGTTCCAATCGGTGTGTAAATCTAGAAAGCGCACAGAGCTCACTGATTGTGAGAAGCTCTCCCTAGTCCCTTCAGAGGATGTAATGGAAACAATTTTTTTTAGTTTATTTTTATTCATAAAACATGTAACATTTAAGAAGAATAATTTACTCACAAAAATACTTGTCACATGTATTATGTCCCATACATTGTAAATTAAGCATAAGAAGGGACAAAAACACATGTATGTTTGTACATACTTACATATGTACCTATATGCTAAAATAATCGTTAAATATGGTAATATAAAAACACTGGCAACACTGGCACTTAGTTAAATTTAATTAAAGCCCAGCTCTTGCTCTCTCTCTCTCTCAGCGGTTTGTTTATGTTCTGCGTACTGAAAATCTCGTGGCGATTGAACAAGTCGGATATTTTTGTGTTTGTGTTTGGGTTTTCATTTAGTAGTCGTTGTTGCATTATGTATTATGCGGGGTACGAAATCAATGCAAACAAAAATACGACGAAACAAAAACGGAAAAGGCAAAAAAACACACCAAACCAAGCACACGAACCCTCCAAACAAACGATCGTTCGTGTAGTGTGTGTATGTATGTGTGCATTACATATGATGGTGCCCCTTTTGTATGATTGGAACTTTGGCGCATATAAAAGTAACTCTTCGCCGCAGGTTCTGATTAGTTTTTAAAACGCTCTTTCGTGTGGTGTAACGTTTCTGTTCAAACAACCGTAATAAGCTCGATATAAATACAAGAAACTAATTATTACAAAAAAAAAATAAATTAAAAATATTTAACTAAAGATTTGAAAAGTAAAGAGGAAAATTCCAAAATTTTCAAATAATAAAAATCAAATAAACAAATTTTCTTGGATTAAAAACAAGAAGAAGCAGCAAGTTGAAGTTGAAGAATAACTTATAAAAACAAAAAGTGTTGTGTTGCATTAATTAAACAAAAGTTTTGTGGATTAATTTTTAGAAAATAAAATCAAGTATGTAATTCTTTCAATTTAATATTTTTATATAATACTCGTACTTCATGTTGATTTTGCTCAAAAAACCGCATTTGTTTTAAAGGACTTCGGTAAAATAAAACAGTTTCTTTTAAAATTTTATTACAACATCCCGCAAGTGTCTACAATTTTATTTTTTTCAAAAAAACTTTATTTATATTTTTTAATTCAATAAAAAAGTTATTGAAGTAAATAAAATTCCCAAGGACTTTTTGGTAACTTCTACCGTCTGTACAAATTTTTAAAGGTTTTAAAAGTTACAGTTTACAAATATAACAACAAATTTTGAAAACGGTTAACATTATATTATTTAAAATTATAAATTTAAAAGGTGTCATTTTAATTAAAATAGTATATTAAGATAACAGTAACGCGATACCGCCATGACAAAATATCGCGCCTATAAAAAATTAGTGGACTCTTAATAAATTCGAACAAAAGTTTGTAATCAATAAAAATTAGTACTCAAGGATCTGTATCTTACGCTACGCTTCAAAATAGATAACATTTAATGGTTGTGACGTTTAATATATTCAGACCTAGTTCAGGATGTTACCATCCCATTCTCCAAATGTTAAATACACCCTAAGAATTCTGTCCTTAAAAGTGACCTTTCAGTGACTTTTGCACTTAACTGATGCAGTGTGTCAGTTTTGAGGTGATTTTAAAATTTAAATTTAAAAACGTTTGTGCTTTTTAGCAGTTATAATATAAATGATACTCGTATATATAATATTAATTCCGAAGACTTTTAAAAAATAACAGAAGTTTATTATTTTTCATCATTTTTCTATCTTGACTTTTTCTTAAGGAGTACAGGATTGAATTTCCAGTAATCTCGCCTGTATTTATTTGAAAATGTTACAAAATTGCAGTTATTGTAAACACAAGTACGAGGTGGTTAAATTTGATAGTCTATCATTCACCCAGTGTTACCACAGGGTGAGGCAAATGCCTATAAGTTAAAGGCACAAGACTTCTTTTTAAAAATCGGTCAGGTAATTCAAGAGTTCTACAACTTTTTTTTAAATATTTCATGCTTTTTCCTGAGGGAATTTTATTATTCGGTTTGTTTTTGTATGGCCAGTTTTTAAGTTCGTAGTTAACTATTGGATTACTTAATCGTCATTGAAAATTAGTTAAAGTTTAACTGTACGCTTTGTGTATCAGTGGTGAGTTAATGTTAGCCGTTATATTGTTATAGATTATGGCAACTCTTGAATTTTCATTGGAAAAAAAACATATGGTTTGCGCTAAAGCCAACACAGAGGAACAACCAAAATGGAATTATGTAAAATAAGAAATAAATGCATAAAATCAAAGTCATTTTAATATAAATGTATAAAAAAATTATATGGATGCAACAATTTAACGATCTAGGCCATAGAGTAATATACTAAGAGTTTGCAACAGCTGTTTTTCTTGGACCGGAAACCAAGAAAAGTCACTGGTAGAGTTATACAAACTTGGCAACCCACACAGAATGAGAAAAATCCTTATTTTAATACATTTGTGTTTCAATTGTAATCTTTATAAAGAGTTTTACTCTAACACTTCATTACATTTTGCTTTATTTCACTTGTTATCCCTTTTTTCCTCGATTTAATTATCACAAAAATACTCCCAGTTGATGAGCTTTGTACATTTGGTTCAATTCACAAAGACAAATGTGAGAAAAACGCATTGAGCAGCACTACATACTTCCAGTCATCTATCGCTATTTCTCTTTGTTACTTTCTCCTGCATGTTTCGCCAACTCGAAGGTTGATCAGCTGTGGGATAGAACCCCCCTGATCTAGGCTCAAATTATGTGTACAAATGCTCAACACAGAAATATGTATGTATTTTATACACTCTTACATTTCCCATTTTGACAGTCGGTACTGTGATAGTCAAAATCAGATGGTTCTGACTACAAGTTAACCAACAAAGATTTGGTGATTAAATCATTGCCTGAAAAACACAATGCGGTGCTTAACCATAATTTAAGTAAGAAACGAAGATCACCACTGACTGAAAAACTGGACATTAAACTTAAATTTTTCAATTTATTCAAGCTGAAGACCATTGTCTATCTATACTTCTATATCTAAAGCTATACGAATACTATAAAGAGGAAATGTTTGTTAGTTTGTATGTAGGGAGTTATCTCCTAAACTCCGATTTTAAAAATTCTTCCACCAGTAGAATGGTACGTTATCACTGAGTGCTATAGGCTATTTTTTGTTTTCCCCCCACTAAAGTTCAGGACGAAGTCTGCCGGGTTTGCTAGTTTAATATAAAGGTAAAGAATATGATTGATAACAAACTAAAAAAAATAATCAAATACGCTGTAATCTTTTGTCGACAAATTCTCAAAAAAAAGGAATAAAATTTATAGAGAATGTAAAGCACACTTCTAAAAATATTTTTGTGGCAAAAATCTGTTAATCTAAACATCTCTAAAACTGTAAACAAATGTTGATAATTATTCAAAATGTGTCAGAAACAAGGGGGCATTAGCTTTTTTTCGGTCAAAGATCTTTAAAAAAAGATATGGATCTAATCAATTCCGAAAAAGAAGCACTTGACTATATCTACACATCTCAACAGAATTTTTCCAGAAAACTTCAGGAAACATTCTTCTTTTAAAACAATTGTAATGGATTATGCAGTTAGAGTTTCTTTCCAACATAGGGATTTTACGGCAGATCAAAGTGTCATAGTATTTTTGCGCAGTATAGTTTGGCATTTCATTATATTACCGTTTCAGTCTTTGGGCTCTTCGAAAGTTTGAAGGAGCTCCACTGTTTTCAACCAACATTTTGTTCAGCGACGAGGCCCATCACTGGCTACGACATCAAGAAATATTGCCGTGTTTTGGCTGAAGGCAACTTGAAGAGGTGCAAGAGCTGTCATTGGCTAGATCGTTTGATATTTTTCTTCCCGTTGGTAACACCAAAAATCTTCCAAGCATTCTACAACCTAATCTTGCCAGCGAAGTATTGGACGCCCTATTCTCTGATGTACTTCGAGTACGTCTTCGAATACCTTTCGCACTGGTTCGTTCTAGATTTGTGAAGAATTCGTTCAGTAGTTCTCGAACTCGTTCATTTAAGGTTCCCAGACATATCAATCACGAATATATTCGCCATATCGAACATGTCTCTTATGTTCGTGATATCTGGTCTCCCTAAATGAACTACCCAACTCAAGTTCGTTCGGATCCATTGTAGTGATAAATCTGTCAGCGTATGCGCGTTACTTTGATCCGTTTAACTACGTCAATGTCGGGATACCGTTCGAAATTCATATTGTCATCGATACTCGCCTTTGTCTATTATAAAATCATCCGATGAAGGGATTAGGGAGAGCTTCTCACAACCAGTGAGCTGATTGGGACCTACAGTTTTACACCGTTTCTGATCGCTATTTTGAGAAACTTTTTCGTGACTAAATTCTCGATAGTGTCGCAGTCACTTACCGAGGTGACAGCCGTCGAAAGAAATGAAAGGTGGTCAGAGCAGGGATCGAACCCTATGTCTCATGTCTATTATAGGACGATATATTATAGTATTGCCCAGTATTATTCGCCATAAAGCAGGACAGTTTGTATGAGAATCTGATGTAGCTGCATTCCCGTTTCCCGGGAAAGGGCTCTATCTCAGAAGACCTCGCCTAGCCCGACGTAACGCCTGTTCGCAAGCACATCTCACCGTTCAACTTCCAGTTCGACATTATCGTCCCAGTTTACGGCAGATCGAGGAGAATAAATTCGTAAACTACTTCAGAGTTGTAATGGTTATCAACGTTCACCCCTTCCCCCAAACGGGTGGAGGCTCTGACTGTTGAAACCGTTAAGAATATCGGCAAAAGTGGGTGTGGCGGTAAACGAGGACACCGCCAAACCCACATTTGCCGATTCCCTCAGCATTTCCCAAAATATTGTGTCGACCCATGACATTTATAAATACGCATACGCAAGCAGCATGTGGTTTTTTGGTGCTGATGGTCTTATTAATTTCAACTGCAGCTTTCCTCTTTATGATCTCAATTAAAACATTGAATAGATCGCACCTATAGGGTGTCACCCCGCCTGAAGCCTTGCCTCGTATTAAATGGTTATTTAACATCGTTACCAATCTCCACTGAGGATTACGTGTCGATCAGTGTCATACTGCAATGTCGTGTCAGCTTAGCAGGAATACCAAGTTCCGACATAGCATCGCACAGCATCGCACAGTATCGGGCAATCGAAAGACGCCTTGTAAACAAAAAAGAGTTGGCATTTGTCAATTGGTTTTTCGTGAGCTTTCTCCAGGATTTGTGGTAATGTGAATATCTGGTCGGTCGTGAATTTTCCAAGTCTAAAGCCACACTGATAAAGTTCAGTAAGGTCGGCAACAAACAGCTTAGGTCTGGTGCACAATACTCTCAAAAGGACCTGGTATGCAATGACTAAAAGGCTTATTCCACGATAGTTGGGTCAGATTTTTAAATATAGGATAAAGTACGCTAAGACTCCAGTCGCCGGGCATGCTTTAGTCGAACAAAATGTACTATATCGCCATCTTGTAGAAACAACATGCGGATCAGATTCAGTTTGAGAGAAAAAATGCTCGAACATCGAATGTAGTGGGCGCCATTAAACATAACGTGGAGGTCATCGTCATATTTCAAGAAATATGGGCCGATGATTCCGCCGGCCCATAAACTTCATCAAACAGTGGAATTTGCTGGATATATTGGCAGCTCGTGTATTGCCTTTTGTTGCTCTTCGGGACAATGAGAAGTCATTAATATACCCATTCAATTAGAAATAGTCGATGTGCGCGAAAACATTTCATACCGAGCACGAATTTTTTTAATAAAATTCAATATTTTGTAAGCGTTGATCGGGTGTAAGATTTTCCATGATGAAGTGGCTATGCTAACTGTGCATGTTGATATTTACACATGTCACGAGGCACAAGGGAACTGTTGCCATAAAAAAAATTCAACTAGTTACAGTAATATGTAAAGTAAAGGATCGAAAAAATGTAAAGAACATCGGAAGTAATACGAAGACGGTACACTGTAACGCCAATCTCATAGCAATTGTTGTTTCTATTTTGAAACAACTACATCTATTCATTGGCTTTCAATGAAAGCCTACATAGAGAAGAAGTTACAAAAAGGATGTACAAGTAGAGAAGACAAAACTGGCGCAATTTGGCAACCCTCGTAGAAGAGACCAAAAACGAGTGAAGCGACTCGTTTCTCTACTCTCTCTCTCTCTCTTACTCTCTTCGTTGAATATTTCAATACACGAGCAGTTTTCTGATGATGTTGCAGTATCTAAATATAGAAATTCCAACCATATTTAAATAAAATTACATAAATTATGTAAAAAGTATAAAATAAACAAGTTATGATGCGAGAGAGATATGCGTTAGAGTGAATCGCGTTGACTTTTTTGGTTTTCTTCTACGAGCATTACCAAGTTGCGCCGGTTTTTTCTTCTCTACTTGTACATACTTTTTGGAAGTTATAAATATTGATGATTTCGGCAGACACGATCAAGAAGTAGACGATCAGAAGATGTGCGCAATATGGCAACCCTCGTAAAAGAGAACCAAAAAGTGCTCACAATTCACTAACACGCATTTCTCTTTCGTGTCATATCTTCATTATTTCAAACTTTTTGCATAGTTTATGTCATATTACTTCTACATGGGTGGAATTTGTACAGTTATATACAATACAATAGTATTGAATTATTCAATGAAGAGAGTAAGAGAGAGAGCAGAGAATGGTTAACGTTTTAATCATTTTGTTTGTTGGCATTCGAGTGAAGAGAAATTTTGACTATCTATATCGTTTTTGATTTCGGTAGAGTATTGTTTTCGATGTTTTCATACTAGTAGGTGGTATTGAAACAATTCTCGTTAATTTGAGAATTGTTTATCCCTATGTGTGATGGTATGCCTAAATACTTGTTTAGAAGGAAGCTGATGAGATGCATTGGTGGGCATCGAAATAGCTATATTCCCAACTATCGACTGAAATAATCAATTTCACTTCTTTTTTACAAACATTTTCTGTTAAAAATTATTTTTAACGGGGAAAAATTGATTTTGAACCGGATACTGTGCTGCATTACTCTATGGCTTTCACGCACTTGTTCGTTGTTGCCGGGTAGATTTTCACGCATGATACGAAAATTTGTGGGGAGTTTTGACGTTTCTCTCTCTTCGATTTCGTATTTCTGCCATTTTGGTTCATATTAATTCTCATGTCGAAGTGAAAATGTGTAATCGATCGGTACAAATATTTCATTTGTAATAAATTAACTGAGAATACACCACATTTACAACTTTTACGAATCTAAGACAACGACTTCCACACAGAGAATATCCTTTCTTGATAAATTTAATTAGAATAGACCACTCTTACATTTTTTCAAATGACGTAGTTTTACATTTTTTCAAATGACGTAGTTTGCAACACGAAAATTTATGTGTGAGCAATAATTACTATTGTTATTAATAAACAATAATTAGCTTAAGTAATTGAAGAAAGAATGATAGCTAGACAGGTTACGAAAATTGTTATTTTTGCTTACTAAGCATTACGAATTACACTCAAAGAAAAAATTTGTTAGTCGAAAAAATTTATAAAATATCTTGAAATTGCATTTAACTAATTTTCTTGTTCTGGTCAAAAAGAAACTTCCAATTTCTGTAATTTAATTTTTTGAGTGTAATATTCAAAAAACATAACTCCTTGTTTTCATTTTCTTTATAAAAACAAAGAGTTGTCCCAAATTAAGCTTTCGCATAGAGCTGAGTACCAAGCAATTGAAAAGTGTGCGAAATTTTCAGTTTCCGAAATTTTCGTTATTTTTCTAATCGAACTTCTTATGGGAATCATTTCATAAGAGCAACTTGTGTTGCTCCGTGGAATGAAACAGCTTCATTACCAGCCAACCAAGTGTTTCGGAGACATGAAAACTCCAGGACTCTAAACGAAATGGGGTAAAAGAAATACTCCCAATTCCAGGATTAAAAGTCATGCAATTGACATTCCTACTCATCATTACTCGATAGATTTCAGTTGAAGTCTGCGTCAACTGACTACCGTTTAATGTTAGTATTATTAAAATTGAGTTTCAAACGAATAAATAAATACTATCACTGACCATTTGATATAAAAAACTTGTCGGTGATTAAATAAATAGAATTACTGCACAGGGAAAATCATCTTCGTCAAGTTGACTGAGTGTAAGGTGTTGTTACGCAGAAGTGGTACAATTGTCCTACGTCACCACCTGACAACACGTGTCTCGTCGTTCTGTAACTCTCATTGAAGTTTCTCATAATTATCATTGACGTTTCTTCAACACTGTGGGAAATTTGTTACATACAAAAAAAGTATAATTTTCCAGGTATTAAAACAAGTCATTTCATTTTTTTCGTGATGTTTCAAATTCAAATGTAGTTTGTTTACTGTTATTGTTGGCATTATTTTGTGTTGAGCATTAACCCTCCAACCAAAAACAAAATGTCTGTTGATGTTGCCTATAACACCTACTGCTATCAAATGATCTAAATGCAAGTTAATATCAAACATTATAATTATTGCTTTCAGCTCCATCTATAAATTATCCCATTGAACAATAAATTTCCCAACACATGCGCGATATTTAGTATAAAATCTTGCGATATCCTGAGAAATTTTCGTAAGAAATTTTGTCATTTATCTCTAAACGAAAAATTTTGTTGCAGAGAGTTACCACATATCTCTGATTTACATTGAAAATATTTCATTAATAATTCATCTTTGCACTCCATTTTATTTTTAACGCATGTGCTATTACTTTTGTTTACTAAAGTAATCGAAATGTGCAAATTCCAGTCACAAACAATTATTAAATAATTGTTTTCGTACGAAATAAGTTTAGCGTAACAACCCTGTACTAGAGTTTGTCTACAAATTTTTCGCAAAGAGCTGAGTACCAAGCAAATGAAAAGTGAGTGAAATTTTCGTTATTTTTTATGCACGTACTTCTTTCTCATTTCAACGAAAATTTCACAAAAACTAAATACCGGGCTTATGATGTAGAGCATGGTGACTATAAAGCCGAAATCACAATGCAAGCAACATTTTCAACAATCGTTCACAATGCAAGAAACAATTTAACGTAGATGCAATTTTGTTCAATGACCTGCCATCGTTTAAACAACTTTTTGATCGCAGATTCATAGAATGACTGGTACGTCCCACAAATATACTAGATCAACTCGGTTTGTAGGTCTTCTTCTGTATTCAAGGATTTTCCATCCCAAAAGTTTCGCATACTCCGGAATGAATGAAAATCCGAAGGTGCCAGACCAGGACTATAAGGTGGATGTGTCATTACTTCCCATCCAAGCACTAATACTTTTTGCCGAGTCTGTAAAAATGTGTGGGGGCCTAGCGATGTTGTGATGGACACCCACGCCTTTGCGATTTAACAATTTAGGTCGTGTTCCTTTCAGTGCCCCATCAAGGTTCGTCAATTGCTGACAGTGACATCAGAATTTAT
The DNA here is from genome assembly GCA_963931995.1 of Phaonia tiefii. Lineage (NCBI taxonomy): Eukaryota > Metazoa > Arthropoda > Insecta > Diptera > Muscidae > Phaonia > Phaonia tiefii. Next base: position 25,544,634 of record OZ008367.1, read on the forward strand.
GGTTTGAAAGCAGTTCAAAATAAATTACTGCCTTACAATCCTACCAAAAGCACAACATACCCTTTTTTGGCGCAGTTCAGCCATTGATGAAGTTTGAGCTCGTTCTCCGTGCTTGGACCAGGAGCTCTTTCGGTTGGGATTATTGTAAACTTTTCAACTTTTAGAACAGAAACATGTCGGTCAGATTCGATAACGGCTCATCAATCTCATTTGGCCTACTGCTCCTGTGGTCAAAGCGTTGGCATGTTCGTTATGTTAAAGCATCCAAAACATACACGTCACAAATATCCCGGTGTGCTTCCGTGACTTTTTTGCCTTTTCGGAAATAAAAGAGCAAATTATGACGAAAATGCGAATTTTGATCGTCCATATTCACAACACGATTTAAATGAAAACTGACAACTGAAAATAATGTGGGATATCACAAATGTGTTCGTCGGCGATGGAATGTTCGAGCCTCTTGTACATGAGATCATGGGTTCAATCCCTGCTCTGACCACCTTAAATTTCATTCGGCGGCGGTCACCTCGCATAGTGACGGCGATACTATCGAGTATTTGGCCATAAAAAAGCTTCTCAAAATACCGTTCGGAATCGGTGTAACAACTGTGGATCCCAATCAGTGAGTATACAATTAGAAAGCGCACAGCTCACTGGTTGTGAGAAGCTCTCCCGAATTCCTTCATGGGATGTAATGGGAAACCATTTATTTTTATTGTCACAAATTTAAGCTTGAAATGTCAGCTGTGTAATACGGCATTTGCACCGACCTAGATTAGCGCATTTCGAGGGCTAACTCCGTTAATCCACGCAAATCCAGAATATTACTCATACAACTTAAACGAGAAAAACGAAGCTTAATTTTTAACCTCATTTTAAACTGGTGTACAATTTGATGCAACACTGTTTATTACTTATAAAAAATGCATCCATATTAAAAACATACACAAAAAATCAACTGTTTGACACACGAAAACCGAACAAAAAATTTTCCGACTCGTCGCCGCCACCAAATTTTTTTTGGAGCTAACGCCGCCGCCGACTTAGTTGCCTCTCACCGGTTTAAATTGTGTGCCGATTTGACCGACTGATGTTTAAAAACGGAAGTTTAATTTTTAACCTCGTTTTAAACTGGTGCACAATTTTATGCAACTCTGTTTATTAATATACGAGGACGGATCAATAAGTCCGTGACTTTTTGAATGAAAGTTTTTTTTTTTGCAAAAATTTTGTATCCCTTCCAAAAAATAGCATTTGTCGAGGTCCATAAAATAGGCATTTGTTTGATCAATAATTCCATCGTTGGAGCTAAATCTCTTTCCACCGAACCATTTCTTTAGGTTTGGAAATAGGAAATAGTCACTGGGGGCTAAATCCGGAGAATATAGCCGATGAGGTACCAAAAAATAAGGTATAATGAGACCTCGAACTTCACTTTTTTCCATTTTTAAAAAAATTCACGAGGTTTTATGTTTTGAACAGCTGTTAAACGCAAATTAAATGACGGAACGTGCTTAAAATTTGACAGTAGTCTATTAACAGGTGGTACTTGATGGGAGCAGTGTTTCATTTCATATAGCTACGAACGAAGTTCGAAAAGTCAGGGACTTATTGATCAGCCCTCGTAAACATACACAAAAAATCAACTGTTTGACAGACGGAAGCGGAACGAACATTTTCCGACGCATCGCCGCCCCCATGGTACAAATATAATGGTAGATGCAGTACGACAACAAATACAACAAGCCAAACACAACAGGCATTTTGTTTTTGTTCGGTGTCTGTATTGTGTCAAGTCAGCTGATTGAAAAATAATTAAAAAGCATATCAAAATTGGAAAAACACTGTCATTTCGAAAATTATTGTTTTATTTGATATTATGAAAGTGTTTAACTGTGGAAATTAAAAAGCCTTATATGTGATTTTAACGGAGAAAACATTTCAAAAAGAGCAGTTGCTGCCGAACGGGGCTTGCCATAGAATAACACATACTATAGAAGAACTTATTCTCTCATCTGACGTTTCATTTCACACTCTCTCGGTAGGTCTGTGGAAATGAGAGCAAATTAAATTTAAAATTTACATACACCAGGTGGAGTTACCAAATATGTTCACTTAACTATTTCCTGTCGTTTTGGTGTAGAACTGAAAAATTTAAATGTATTTTGCACTTTTTTGTTGACTTTTAACGTTGGTATTCATTTGTATTGTATTTAACACAACTAGTTTGCCACAAAAACACGAAATTCGGGTGTAGTTCCTTTGCGGATCGCTGTATACTATTGCCACCATCTGGTATTATTGAACTCATATTTTCCACCCTCCACTGTGTAATTTCCATCGTACCTATGACGTTTAATTTATTGAGCGAATAAAAACTTCTATAGTATGTGTTATTCTATGGGGCTTGCAGACAAACAAATGTAAACAAACTTTGACATAAGAGAAAAACGCACTCATACTCACTTCAGAAAAAACTTCAAATCAGCTGGGCTAGTGCTTCTACCATTTCTTTGGTAGAATTTTTATGGGAGCTCACGCCGCTGCCGACGTAATTGGCTCTCATCGGTTTAAAATGTGTGCCGATTTGACCGACTGGTCCGACTAATCCAATTTGAAAGGTTAATTTATTTCAAAAACATCCCAAATTTGTACAAACCTTTCAAAACCAATAGAAGTCAATTTAAGTTTTCTGCTGTGCCGCCGTCTTCGATAATTTGGTCTTGGCACGGAGTTGCTCTAAATTGGTATAAGCACAAAGTTGCCACTGGAAATGTCACTTTAATCTCAAATTTGGTGGTGTAAACGGCAAAGATTAAAGAACAAGATTATCGCTAACCTGACCGCGATAAACTGCGGCATAAATGCGGTATAACTGTATAACAAAGAATTTACTCAGCTGATCAAAAGCAAAACTAGCAGAATCTATATGAGAATACCGAAGTTACTGTCTTGCCAACCCAATGGAACAATTTCTGCACCAAAGTTCAACTACAGTGTTGTAAAGAAAACGAAAGCCATTATGTGAAATGACATGAGTGGGAGCGAGAGCACATGAATAAAACATGGCTTAAGGCCATGTTCACGTATACGGCGATTTCTCATTTTTCTGGATTTCATAACCATGAACAGCTAATGTACACAAAACATATGTTTGTTTGGTGGGTTCAAATCTCGAAAACTTCGAATTCGCAGTATACCTGAATGCCGCTTAAGGTGACTCTAAATTAAAAAAATATATATACATATATACAATTATAAATAGATGAAAATTGTACAAAACTCAAACACAAAACGTTAATCAAATATAAATGAATAATAATTATATTAAAAATAATTAGTAATTAGAAAATTGAGTTTAGTGTATTCACGGGTAACCGAAACTAAAGCGACAACCTTTGCCTCCGATAAGATTATGCAAATAACATTACTTTCATGTTTGGCCACAGCCAATATATTTCAGCAAGTTTTCGCAATTTAACTTGTCGATTAAAAGACAAGTGTGGCTGCGGGGTAAATGACAAACTGGACCTGGACAATGCACAACTTATTGACTCCACAATTCTCGAAAAGCACTTAATCAATAAATTCGCATTGAATCAAAAGCTATTAAATAACTATTTCATAGTTATGTATTGAGCGATACTATAATTGGATTTGAAAATATTTTTGAATTTCAAATGGTCAGCACAGGCGATTCTTTGACGGCACCGTGATGCAATTACCAATTGCAACAATGTTGCTGAGAATTGTCACATACATATATGGATTGCAATTTAGTTTGATTGACTGGCATGATAATTATTTTTAGTTATTTTTCATATAAATTAGTATTTCATAGCAATTATAAAATCTAAATACTTTAAACTTGAATAACGACACCATATGAAGATTTATGTACAGTTGTAGTCCTCTATATATGGTGGTTCTGACTCGATTATATGACTCGTAAATTCCTTAAAATACCCCTGACAAATATTTATATGTGCAATAAATTGTTTTTCTTTTTTATTTATCTTTGTTATTCATATTAATGATTGATATAAAAAAATATAACAAATTTTTTTAGAACGAAACAAAATTTTGCACAATAAATTTCTTACAAAATAATTATATGTGCAAAATTAAAACTTGGTTTTCTTCTTACCCAGCAAAATTATCTAGAACATGTTGCCAACATCATATGTTGCAGAACATCTTACTGTGTACTGACCACCCACTCCGCGGAACACTAAATACCTTATTTTAAGCGTTGTTTTTTAACACTAAAGCGATTACTTGGAAGCCCTTACGCGTACAACATACCAAAATGCAATAAAGTAAGGCATAATATTGTATGTAGCGATTCTTTAACGGCACCGTGAAAGTTCAAACGAAAGTAATAGCCTGTTTCTCTATCTTGAACGAAAGCTTTGGTTCGTGTTCTAGTCGAAAGAAAGTTGATTTGGGTTCCAAAACAAATTTTGGTTTCTCTATTTCGAATGTCCTGTCATTTGGGAGCAAACACAGAGTCAGGCGAATGAAAATTTCAAGCCGAATGTGAGTGACTGATTTTCGTTCGCTTAGCTTTTCGATCGAGATTGCGAAACAGACTGTAGTGTTTATTGCTTACTATGCCGCTTCCTGGTAGGTGATATCGTAAGGCAATGAATATCGGGTGTCTCAGTACGAATGCACTTTTTCATTTTAAAATAAAAACACGTAATTTTTGAGATAGATGTGATTTTTTTTATTGGATTGTAAAGAAGACATGTTCCGATTAAGTATGGAATAAAATATCCGTCAAATGACCCCCACGGCTCTGATGACAGGCCATTACTCTTTTTATGAAATTTTCCATAACTTTTTCACAGAGGTGTTACTGTATCTCACCGATGATGCGTTGGATCTCGGATTTGAGCTTAGGAATTGTTTCTGGTTTATTCGCATAAACCTGAGATTTCACAAAACCCCAAAGAAAGAAATCGCACGGCGTTAAATCGCATGATCTTGGTGGCCAGTTGGCATCATAATCTCTTGAGATAATTTGTTCTGGAAATCGTTGCTGCAATAAATCGATTGTTGCGTGCGCGGTATGGTAGGTGGCGCCGTCTTGCTGAAATCACATGTCATCCAGATCCATGCCGTCCAGTTGAGGCCACAGAAACGTCGTTATCATGTTCCTGTAACGAATGCCGTTCACAGTCACTGCAATTTCGGCCTCATCTTCAAAAAAGTAAGGCGCTATTACGACGCCTGACCAAAATCCGCAGCAGACAGTTGCTCGTTGTGGGTGCAATTGTTTCTCATGGATTGCATGAGGATTTTCTGAGCCCCAAATTCGACAATTTTGTGTAGAGGGCGGATCAAGAAGTTCGCGAATATTCGAACTTCACTCGTAGTTATATGAAATGCAAAACTGCTCCCATCAAGTACCACCTGTTCATAGACTACTGTCAAATTTTGAGCAAGTTCCGTCATTTACTTTGCGTTTAGCTGTTCAAAACATAAAACCTCGTGAATTTTTTTAAAAATGGAAAAAAGTGAATTTCGAGTGCTCATTATACATTATTTTTTGCAATCAAACCAAGGAAAAACCGTCAATCAATACTATGGGTACTCTGCACTATCGATTTCAATGGTAAAAAATTGGTTTACTGACTTTCGTTGTGGTCGCACAAGTACAAATGACAAGTACAATGACGTTGAAAATGTCGAAAAAATCCACGATATGGTGTTGACCGATCGAAGAGTAAAAGTGCGTCAGATTGTTGATGCCATAGTCATTTCATATGGCAGTGTGGTTTCGATTTTAACTGATCAGTTGGGTTTAAGAAAGCTGTCTGCTAGATGGGTGCCGCGTTTGCTCTCAATTGGTCATAAACGTACTAGTGCATACGTGTGTAGTCTCAATGGCAAAATTCCATGAACTGGGCTACGAATTGGTACCTCATCCCCCATATTGCTTGGATATAGCCCCCAGTGACTATTTCCTATTTCCAAACCTAAAGAAATGGATCGGTGGAAAGAGATTTAGCTCCAACGATGAAATTATAGATCAAACAAATGCCTATTTTATGGACCACGAAAATTCCTATTTTTTGGAAGGGATACAAAAATTGGAAAAACGTTGGACTAAGTGTATTGAGCTAAAAGGCGATTATGTTGAAAAATAATTTTTTTTTTGCAAAAAAAGCTATTTCATTTAAAAAGTCACTGACTTATTGATCCGCCTCGTATTCACGAAGCTATTCAGATGGAAATGCGCTTCATCGGAGAAGATCACTTTTTTTTTTAAAAATTGGCTTTGACTTCACTTTGCTCAATTACCCATTGAACGAATTGCCGGCGCTTTCCATGGTCTGTAGGTATGAGCTCCTGAGTAAGCTGAATTTTGTACGAATGAAGGAGGAGGTCTTTTTTCAAAATTCGCTGCGTAGTGCTTCGTGAAATTTCAAGTTGTTGAGAACGATGCCGAATTGATGTTATCGGGTTTTCGGCGACACTCTCGTTTACAGCAGCAATATTACCAAGAGACCGATCGGTACGTTGACGCACAAGAGTCTTTCCGTCCATAACCGACCCAGTTTCTTAAAATTTTTTGACCACTCTCCGAATGGTTGACACATTAAGTGCACTTTCTTGACTGAAAATTCTTCGAAGTTTGCGAACGGTCTCAGAATAACTTTCCAAATTTTTGTAATAAGTTTCCACAATTATAACGCGTTGTTCTTTTGTAAAACGCTCAATTTTTAATAATCGGAATAAACATTGTGACAGCTGCCAAATTTCAGAGTTGTCACTTGGGCAAAAACAAAAATGGCACTAAATTTAAAAAGTGCAACCTTACTGAGACACCCTTATATTTGTCCGTCGTTCGTTTCCTAATATGCAGTAAAGTATAGTAATGGATAGAATGTCAGGATCTCATACGAATAACATCCACGAGGTCCCGCGACAGTTTGGATGATGTAACCAGAATACAAAGTTAAATTTAGTAGACTTGGGAATTTTAGGTCATTCAAGTGAACGCTCTTTTTAGTTCAGCTCAACAGAATGAATTAGTTCATACATTTAGTTCACTAGTTCATTGTTTCATTTCAGTTCATATGAGCTGAAGATCTATGATTTAGTTCAATCGGGGCAAATAATCGCAAAGAGGATCTCCTTTTAGCGGATGTTTGGATACATATTGTGATAACTTTTTACACTAAATTACTTGATATAGCGATCGGGTTGTTCCACTTTCCAAATAGTTGAGTTTTAGTAATGACTTTATATTTTGAAACAAAAGTGGTCATCTGCGCTGCAGTTGATGTGTAGAGCACGGTTACACATCCATTTCACAAATATGACAACATTAAGCAGTGAGACAAAGAGAGCACGAACCAGAAAATGAAAGGGAGAGACCAGCACAATTGAAATACAAGAAATTGTGCAAGATGCTATTACAGGTGGAAGTGTAAGAACAGCTGTTTTTAATTTTTTCCTGTCGTTGTGGTTCGACCTTGTCAAATGTTGTTTATACCAATTCCAAGATGTATCTAGTACAGGTGATAGCGTTAAAACAACAGATTACATTTTTTCTTGTCCTTTTGGTGTTCCCGAAAATTACAACAATTCCTCCTGATATAACCTGAAATAAATACATCTTGACAATTTCGACCGGCTGAATTTGAAATATATATGAAAATACCTTCAATTCCTACTGCTTCTACCTTACTTATTTTGCCATGAAATTATGGAAGCAAACGAACTACTGAAACAAAGAGCGGAACTGTGTGAACTAGTTCATGTAGTTGACAAGAGTGAATCGTTCAATTGAACTAGTTCGTTCGTGACTACACAACTCAAAAATTTAGTTGATATTTAGATTTCGTAGAAGGTGGATGTGTCGAATTTTTGACCAGGAAGGAAGATTCAAAAGAAAGATTTCAATTTTTAAGAATTTACGAAATTCAAATAAATAATAAATTGCATAAAATATAAATTATTAAAATCGAAATATGGTTACATACACTTCAGTAACCGAATTCAGTAACCGAATTTTTCACACACGAATTAGAGGTTGTCACAAACTAACTAGACGTTGTCACAACCGAATTAAGATGGTGTCACAACCGAATTTAGCTTTCGTCACAACTGAATTTTTAATTTTTCTTTTATTAATTTAGTGATTTATTTTCCTGTATTCCCATAAATAATAACACAGCGAGGAAATATAACACTTTAAACACACACTCCCTAAAGATTGGGAAACAAATTCATTCCACATGCCACCTCCGACCGTTTGTGAAGTCCCTGCTATCATGGGCCACCGCACCTATTCTGACGTGCTGTGTCTGTCGATATAAGTAGGTTCTAAACCGGCGTATGCACAGGCGATGGCAGCACATCTCAAACGATCGACCTTGAAACCCTCAGAATCGTTGGTATCTGCTTGCATTACATGCACGCTGCTAAATGTGGGCATTGTCTGCAAAATAAGACGTTTTAACGCAAAACCCGTAATTACAATTTATTTCTTTCTTATCTTCCTTAATAACCACAAAAAATCTTGATCGCACCGTGGAAGCAACAATTTTATATTCCTTAATTTTTTAATATAATAGCGGTATTCATTTAAACGCTTGAGAGCCTCGAAAACTCGCACGCCTTGAAAACCATAGATTAATTTATATATAGATTTGTTATCCATCTCATCTGACGTATCTCTTTGCGTTCCTTCAATGAGGAAACGAACTTCTGTCAGCTGGTTTGCTGTTTAATTACAACAAATTGTGCGAAGATCGAACAAAATCCTCCATTTTTAGTTTTGTGCAATCACGACGTTCATATTTAAAACACAGAACCAGTTCAGCTGTGTTTATCAAACCTCAGCGACAACCTTATCTTCACATTCAAACTTGTAACTTCCACAAGTTCGCTTCTCTTCAATCATTAAACCGATGAGCGAGTTGACAAATCTATGTATAAATTAATTTATGTTGAGAACTTCCACAGCAAACGTCAAAACAAAAAATGTTCTCACACAACACGGCTGGTACAAATATAGAACAGTTTTGAGTCAAATTTGTTGGGCAAACATGGAAAACGAAACGTCGGGAATTTTGAAGCTTCGATATAGTGTGTTTTGACAACAGGTGCACAGACAGATATGCAGAGCTACTTGGCAACTCTCACTAACCGGAATAAACACGATGTGTTAGCCTAAAAGGAATTACAACTTTTAAACTAACTCGGGTCTAACACAACTAAAATTAGGTTCGTGCCTCATAACATGCTTCGAGGTAATCTTACGCCGAGCGAAAGCTTACGGTAGTTTTATTTGCATGAATACCTCTAATATTTGTTTTAAGAATTTTAAACGTCATGTATGAAATAAATGAAATTATGTTGTAACCGAATTGTAAATGAATTCGGTTGTAACAACAGAATTCATGAGAAATTCGGTCGTTGCAACCGACTTAAGGCCAATTTAGATTATTGCGACCGAATTGACACCAAATTCGATAGTTGCAACCAAATTGATATCAAATTGATGTCACATTCGTTTGTTGCAACCGAATTCGGTACCAATTTCGATTGTTGCATCCGAATTGATTCCAAATTCGGTTCTTGCAACCGAAATTATAAAAAAAAATGTTGTTGGCAGAAAGAATATAATTGAAGATTCAGGGTTGAAACAAGGTTGCTTTAACTGAATCTCAGTTGTTGGGACTAAATTCGGTTGTGACAACCTCAAATCGGTGGCACCAGCCGAATTAATGGTTGCTACAACCTCTTTTCAAACAATTAGTTATCGTAGTGTTACTCAGTTTGTTTTTGAATAAACCAAGTCCAATCTGTTTCTGCAATGTGGATCTATAAACTTGGGTAGTGAGATACTTGCTGCGGGAAAAATATTTAAACATATTACGTTGAATAATTTTAGTTCACCACATTTTATTAAAAAAAACACGTACCATATAAAATATAGATTTTACTTTTAACAAATATTGTAAAATGTGACCACATTTCAGTTAATAGTAGCAACTATAATTTATATTCGATTGCAATTATAACAATTTCACTCGCAATACATTATAGCGCGGCAGAATAGAAAGAAAAAAATAATTAAGCAATCATAGTTAACTTATAAAATAACTGCTACCTGTTTAAAAAAGTCTAGAAAAATAAACGACGTTTCACATAACCGCATTCCTACACTCTCCTCAAACTTGAAATATGGATACACTCAAACAAAAAATGTTTGTTATGAAGAGCAAACAATATTATTTATCAGCAGGGAATTTGCCTGCTATTACATCAAATGTACTGCCATAACACAATCTATTAGCGCCGACAAAATTTTTGCTAAAATACTAAACACATGTTTGCGGAATTAGCAAACCTGTTTGCTGACACCTCACCGCTACAAAGGACATGGTAGTTAGTAGCACACGATTCCAGCATACGGATGTACATAAGGCGACCTGGATATCTCCTGATCAGCGGACGAAGAACCAGATTGATCACTTGGTAATTGAAGGCAGGCACCATAGAGTGTAAATCTTACAAAAGAGAGAATATTTGACTCATCTGACATTTCCTTTCGCACTCTTCGTGGTGTGGTCGGTGTGATAGACAGATGTTTGACCAAAAGTGACATACACCAGGTGGAATTACAATAATTTCTGACTTTAATTTTTCATATCGTTTTGGTGAAAAACTGTGAAATTTAAATGTGTTTTACACTTTTTTTATTGACTGTTATTGTTAGAATACATTTGTGTTGTATTTAACACAGTAATTTTAACACACATAACGAAATACCGTAGTTGTTATTTTGTTGGTTGTTTTGAACCACTGCCTCTATCTGGTATTATTGAAGCAATTCTGTTCAACATCCAACGTTCATATCACACCAGGCCAAATGTCATAAATTTGCTGAGAGAACTGTTAAGTCTACTACATATTTATAAGTATTAGTCTATGGCAGGAACTCTTCTAGTGTAATAGATGTACGTGAGATTAGAGGTGCCAATATCGATTCGGATCATTACCTGGTGACTGCGAAAGTTCGCACAAGACTGAGCAGGGCGAAAAATGTACAAAGCCGATCGGGAAAAGCTAGATATCGACAAGCTGCAAATACCAGAGATATTAAAGGTCTATCACCAAAAGCTCACTCTCCTGCTAGAATACTCCCCTTCCGGAGGACCCAGATGCGCCGTGGAAGCAAATCTCCCATTATTTGGAAACCGCTGCAAGGACTGAACTTGACTATCTATCAAAAACCACAAAAGGATAAGCCATGGTACGACGAAGAATGTCGCATTGCAATTAATTAAAAAGACGCTGCACGTATGGCAACGAAACAATCAGTTACAACGCCTGCCGCGTTGAAAAGACCGAAATGTGCAGGTTGAATAATGAAGCTCGAAAATAGGAAAAAGATCGAATAATGGGTCGAATAATGGGCTACCCTCCTGCAAGGACGAGATTGGGAATCTGGTGATAGATAAGCAGTGTATGCTGAAAATGTGGAGAGACCACTTTTCAGCACTACTCCACCCAAATTCTTTCACTAAAGATCAGGAGGTAATGATTGTGGAAGACAGTGTAGATTGTAATCCCCCCCCCCGACCATGGTGAGATCAGAACGGCAATCCCTCGGCTTAAGAATAATAAAGCCGGCTGGTGTGGAAGGTCTACCCGCTGAACTTTTTAATGCAGGTAGCGAAGGACTGCTAGCCCACATGCATCAACTTATATGCGGTATATGGTAAATGGTTGTATGGTCGTGTACATAAGATCCTGGTTTGATTCGTGCTATGACCACCTTAAATTTCTTTCGGCGGCGGTCCCATTTAGCCATCACCGATTTAGCCATCATTTAGCCATCAAAAAGCTTCTCAGAATACAGTTCGGAACCGTCACTAAGCGAGGTGACACCACCGACGGCGTGCAATGGAGGTAATAATGAGAAAAGCTGCAGTAAATATGAACAAGGCCAACAACACGAAAACCATAAGTTGCTGGCGTATGCTGACGACGTAAACATCATTGGACAAAATTTGCGCGTGGGCACTGCAGTTTTTTCAAGAATCGAAAAAGAATCAGCGAAGTTGGGTCTTGATGTTAATGAGGGCAAGACAAAATTGACGGTGTCAACGACTGGAGAAACCTCACGACTTGGTCCGCACTTGAACGTTGACAACCGATTTAATTTTGAAGTGGTAGATGAATTTATCTACCTTTGATCCGCCGTGAACAAGGGCAACATCGTCAGCCTGGAGAAAAATAGGAGAATTGGGCTTGCAAATAGATGCTATTTTGGGCAGCAAGCAGTTTAAGAACATAGCCCTCTCTCAACAGACAAAAGTCCATCTTCACCAGACTCTCATTTTACCTGTCGTGACAAATGGCTCCGAAACTTGGGTCATATCGCAAGCGGATGAAAGCCACCTGGGGTACTCGAGAGAAAAATTCTCCGTAAAATATATATATGGATCTGTTAAAGAAAATGGCGAGTACCTAAGTATGTAGTTACAACCAGGAGCTATATAATTTGTATTCCGACGTGGAAATAGCTAGACGAATCAAATTAAGCCAATTGCGTTGGCTAGGCCCTGTTATCAGAATGGATGAAGGTGAGCCAGCGCGAAAGGTTTTCGATAATGTACCCGATGGAAGCAGGAAAAGAGGACGACCAAGACTCCTTTGAAAAACCAGGCCGAAAAATCCCTCCGTATCCTAGGTGTTACCAACTGGCGAGAAAAGGGGAAGGATAGAACCAGTTGGAGAAATGTGTTGACATTTGTATAATCTATTTATTCGTTTGTTTGATTAATATGTGCAAGGCATCTGACATCATGAGGTTGTAAAATAGCACAATAAAAGAAAGAAGGCAGTTTGCTGAAATAACAAATATGTCTGCTTTGCCCTTTCGGAAAGTCTTTCTGATGTGTTTACTAACATTTTTTTTTTTTAGTTTAGTAGTTTTATAGTAAAAAATTAAAATAAAATTGAGTAATAAAGATTTTCATATACAATTCCAAACAAATATTTCCATAAAGTTTGAAATTGATCGCAAAGCGAAGTAATCCCCCCACATCTATACAGACGAACATTCCGATGACAGGCAATTATAATCGATAATGACAACTTAAAACAATTGAAAAGCGACTGGATCGAATGCGCGCTCGAACTGCCCTCATAAACCAAACAAATTACTAAACTTGCAATAACAATAACAACAAAGACAATGTACTTTCAGATTCTGAGAATGATTTTCTTGTAATTCTTATATGAATATACCTACATACATACATACATACTATCACAATCGGAATACAATTGAACATTGTGATAAATAAATACTTTAATGCTTACATTGTTTTGTCAAAAAATTAACAAGTATTGTTTTTTTCCTCCAATAGAGAACAACACTGCGCACTTGCGCAACTGTAATTTTCAGATCGCAACCATTGCGCGCAACTTCTGTAGTGGTGATGGTAGCAAAAGTTCATTAACATAGTGAATGGTAATTGCACTTCTGTAAAATAGAGAAACATGAGCCGTGTTTTTTACAGCTAGTGATTATCGCTAGCTTGCTAGTACGAAAACGACAAACTAGCGATAATTGTCATTTACCAAAAATATGGCAATATTATGTACATAGTGTCAAAAAAATAAAGAACTTTGGCAACATTAATAACATTCATTCTTGAAGTTATATTGATACATATATACGTCTTGCTCTAACACATGGTACCTTACATGCTAATTCAAAAAACAATACACATAACGTCTATTCCTGAATTTCTCCTGGTGGCAACTTTGTGCCTGCTTCAGACAGAAAATTAAGCGTCAACTCTCACCCATAGATAGGAAATTTAACGCATACAAGGAGCCATATTAGATCCTTAGTACTTTTGGACGAAATTAGTTTTAGGACTTTTGAAGTCAATTGAGCCATGTCCGTCTGTCTGATCAACACGATAACTGCCGTAAATCTCTACTAATCACAAGAAATTCTGTCAGTGTCAATTACGAAGGCGGCCCCAAAACTAGCCAACCTGACGTATAGACAGACGGCGCCAGTCATAGAGTAATATACATAGAGTCTGCAACCGCTGTTTTCCTTTGGCCGGAAACCAAGAAAAGTCACTCGTACAATTAGAGCAAGCGTTATGAAAACTTGGCATCCCATGCAGATTGCGAAAATTCTTTATTTTAATAAATTTGTGGTTTAATTGCAACCTCTATAAATATTTTTACTCTAACACTTCATTACATTTTGCTTTATTTCTCACTTGTTATCTATTTTTATCCTCGATTTAAATATCACAAAAATACTCCCAGTTGATGAGTTTTATATTTTGGTTCAATGCACAAAGGCATATGTGTGAAAAACGCATTGAGCAACCCTACGTACTTCCAGTCATCTATCGCTATATCTCTTTCTTACTTTATCCTGCATGTTTTCCCAACTCTAAGATTGATCAGCTGTGGCATAGAATCCCCCTGGCTTCGACACCCTGTTTCTAGTAAGAACCATTAACCGCAGGCTCCACCTCTTCATTAAAATAAAGAATTCTGCATGGGTTGCCAAATTTTCATAACTCTTGCTCCAACTTTCCCATTGACTTGCCTCGGTTTCCGGCCCAAGAAAAACAGCTGTTGCAGAGTCTATATATATTACTCTATGATCGAAGCTATTGAATATCGCTGCTAAATGGAGTTTATGTTGAAAAATAAACAAAAATTTTCCCCATTTTTTTGTGTCTTCTGTGATAGATCGGCTAGTTTTGGGACCGACCTCGTATTTGTCCAAACTTAGTTTGCGATTGAAAATAGGCATCGTGACCACGTCAATTCTAGTACCTCCCATAAAAATCCACATTTATTTCAAAATCATGTTTCTTCTAAATCTTTTATCTGGTGTGTGTGGTTAGCGTCAACGCACAAATTGTAACTGGAGAGATTGTGAGAAGTTCTCCTCAATCCCTTCTTGGGATATTATGGGACACCATTTTTTTTTTAACTGGAGCAAATTGATATGGTTGCACACACATTCTGGTACTTCCCATACATCAGCTGGAGGCCGTCCAATTTTCCGATACGTTCTGTCGCGTAGAACATTTCCGATCTTAATGAAATTTGGTATTGGGCTTCATTTTTCCAAAGGCCAGTCAACTACTAAAACAAGGGTGATTTTGACACGCCTATACAAAATTTGTGGGGCCAGCAGGTTGGTCGATAATGTAACTCGCGTAAAAATCAACCAATGTTTATGAAATTTGGTATTAGGCAATATTTAGTGAAACGCCACACTGCTGTGAAAAATGGGCATTGTTGTCACTCCCAATCTGAAACCTCCCATACAAAAAATGTGCGGTTGTCCTATTGATTGATGCGCTATATCCCGTAAACCACAAGCAATATATAAAAAATTTGGTTATGGCCAAGGTTTCGTGAAAAAGTACCTTGTAACTAAAAATGCACTACGTTACCACGCCAATTTTTTACCTCCTAAAGTTGGGCGGCAGTCAACAAGATATCTCCCGTAAATCACAAACGATCTTAATGAAATTTGGTACTGTACAATATTTTGTCATAAGCTACTTTGTAATTAAAAAGGGACAACTTTGGCACACCCATTTGTGTATCTCCCATACAACAAATGAGCGACTGTCTGTTTCATTAATGTGATATCTAATGCGATAACTAAAGGATGTCTCATTAAGATTGCACTTTTTAAATTCAGTGTCAATTTTTTTCGTGCAAGTGGCAACTCTGAAATTTGGCAGCTGTCGAATATGTTTATTCCGAGTATTAAAAATGAAGCGCTTTACCATGGTACAAAGAAATGGTAGAAGCACTAGCCCAGCTGATTTGAACTTTTTTCTGGACTGAGTGTGAGTAAGTTTTTCTCTTATGTCAAAGTTTATTTACATTTGTTTGTCAGCAACCCCTGTTCGCCAGCAACTGCTGTTTTTGAAATTTTTCTCTGCAAAAATTACATAGAAACATTTTAATTTTCACACTTAAACACTTTCAATATAGCAAATAACACTCAATCATTTTCTAAATGGCACTTTTTGCAAATTTGTTTACATTTTCATCAGTTTTCTATCAGCTGACTTGACACAACACAGACACTGAGCAAAAACAAAATGCCTGTTGTTTTTGGCTTGTTGTATTTGTTGTCGTACTGCATCTACCATTATATTTCTACCATGCGCTTTACGAAAGAACAACGCGTTATAATTATGAAAACTACGAGGGCGGCTCAATAAGTCCCTGACTTTTCGAACTTCTCTCGTAGTCATATGAAATGCAACACTGCTCCCATCAAGTACCACCTGTTACTAGACTACTGTCAAATTTTGAGCAAGTTCCGTCATTTACTTTGCGTTTAACAGATGTTCAAAACATACAACCTCGTGCATTTTTTAAAAATGGAAAAAAGTGAATTTCGAGTTCTCATTAAACATTATTTTTTGCGAAGAAAAACCGTCAATCAAACAAAGGAAAAGCTTGATAAATACTATGGGGTCTCTGAACCATCGATTTCAATGGTAAAAAAGTGGTTTACTGACTTTCGTTGTAGTCGCACAAGTACAAATGACGCAGAACGTTCTGGACGGCCAATTGAGGTCAATACACCCAAAAATGTCGAAAAAATCCACGATATGGTGTTGACCGATCGAAGAGTAAAAGTGCGTCAGATTGTTGATGCCATAGTCATTTCATATGGCAGTGTGGTTTCGATTTTAACTGATCAGTTGGGTTTAAGAAAGCTGTCTGCTAGATGGGTGCCGCGTTTGCTCTCAATTGACCATAAACGCACGGGTGCACACGTGTTTAGTCTCAATGGAAAAATTCCATGAAGTGGGCTACGAATTGGTACCTCATCCGCAATATTCTCCGAATTTAGCCCCCAGTGACTATTTCCTATTTCCAAACCTAAAGAAATGGCTCGGTGGAAAGAGATTTAGCTCCAACGATGAAATTATTGACAAAACAAATGCCTATTTTATGGACCTCGAAAAATCCTATTTTTTTGGATGGGATACAAAATTTGGAGAAACGTTGGACTAAGTGTATTGAGCTAAAAGGAGATTATGTTGAAAAATAATTTTTTTTTTTTTTGGAAAAAAAACGGTGACTCATTCAAAAAGTCACGGACTTATTGATCCGCCCTTATGATGTAAAACAAATCGATTGCTATTTAAAGGCAAGTAGCTTAAAATATATACCCTTATATCGATAAACTGTCCATTTCTTTACACAATATACTCTTGCTTATACGGCATTTACACCGACCAAAATTAGCGCATTTCAAAGATTAACTCTCATCGGTTTAAAATGTGTTCCGATTTGCCCGAATGATCCAATTTTAAAGGTTAATTTATTTCAAAAACATCCTTAATTTTGTATAAGTACAAAACTGGCAACACCAAGAGCCGCCAATTTAATTTTTCTGTTGTGCCACCGTCTTCGATGATTTGGTCTGGGCACGGAGTTGCTCTAGATTGGTTTAAGTACAAAATTTTCACCTGAAAAGTCAATTTAATCTCAAATTGGGTGATGTAAACGGATGTAAACAGCAAAGATTAGAGAACAAGGTTATCGCTAAGCTGGCAGCGATAAACTGCGGTCTAAATGCGACATTGTAGAGACGGGATATTACAGCGATAATGCCGTCGACTATGTGGCAACGCCAAATACTTCTCCTGTCATTGGAGGGTGAAAAGAAATAAAGTTCTTAGCTCTTAATTGTTAATACACATGTGGCAACATTTTCGAAAGGAGTGAAGCAGATAAAACAGTTGGACGGAGAATTGGAGTTGAAGTTGTAATAAAGAATAGATTTGAATAACCGGCGGTGGGTCAATTTAAGTTGCATTCAAGCTGCAACAACGGATGGATGAAACGCTTCTAGATGTGGTGGCTAAATACGATAAATACACAATTATAGGTTGTAATCGTCGTAGCTAAATTTAAATTGCATTTCAATCTAATGATTGTTGTTTATATGTTTGGACGATGGTTCTGGCTGTGTGATATTTATGTTTGTTTGTATGAAAAAAAAATTCAACATTTATTGTTCTTACATTGTTTCGATTACTACGTGTAAAATCAACCAAAAATATCTAAAGAATAAAAAAAAACAACGAAAATGAAAATGAGAAAACAAAACGTTGCAATCAAATTACAGTTGTTGGACTGTAGGTACCGCAACGCTTGTTGAAATTAAATTTTATTATTAAATGAGTTTGTTTCGTATGATTTGACTCACCTTCGCGCCAGTTTGGTGGATGACGATTAGGAGAAATCTTTAGTTGACCCAAACGAGTGGAAATCTAGAATGAAGGCAGGCATGCAGGCAGGCAGCACCATTGAATCACCAACGCCAGGTTAGTGGTGATTGCCACTGCTGGTTTGCTCGATGGTGCCTTTGCTGGTGGTGCTGACCATTGAAGGTCAATGGTTACGTTTGTAAATTGTAGCTGTTTTTTCTCTTTTGTTTTTCTCGGTGTTAGATATTTTTTTTTTTATTTTGCTGTTGCTCTTCAAGAACCTAAATATGTGTAATTCCAATTTTAAGCATGGAAAATTCTATCTGATGCAGTTGTAATTATTCGCTTCGATTTAAATGCTTAATGTTGCATAAATTACAAATGATTATTTTCAATATCGTGGGGTGTTCACCTACGTAGCTGCCATTTGAGCGGGGAATCGAGGCGGATTGCTGGCAATGACAATCAATGATGATGGTGCTGGTTGGTGATGATGATGATGATGCATTTTTCGTTTTGTTTCCAAACTATAAATTATCCACTTTGCTTAACTACAAATCACCCACCATGGCGCCGATTTAGCACAACCATTTTCTTTCAATTTTCCTGTTCTGTTTCGGCTTGTAATTTTCATATACAATTTCAATTACATTCACATTTACTTTGAATGCAAATTCTTTTGTAAAAAACATTTATCATAAAATATAACTATCTGGAAATGATTTGCATAACTGGAGGTGTTCAATATTTCACTCTCAAGAGACATATAACTTCGATATGAAACTTATTCAGATTTTTCAACCAATAAATTGATAATAAATAGATACATACAAGTTCTATAAACGTATCGTTCGAAATAACTATTCCGTAACAGTGAATTCAGATTCACTTTAGGTGGAATTTAGATATCCCTTATCGTAAATATTACAATTAAAGTTAGATTGTAAAAAAGATTGTAGTCATCTATTTTGAGACTTACTGATTTTGATTTACAATTTGTAATCCATTCCGAAAGGTTTTTGATACGTTGAGCCGACAACACCAACGGCTAATATCGCTAATATATTTGGTTGAATGCTACCTCTATGCCTAATGATGCAAATCTATAGACACTAGACATCTACACAAGACGTCTTGAATGGTCATTCAATTCATTTGCTTTTTTCAAGACATGTACTGTATCGAAGTTGCTGAACCAAATTCTTCAGTGTTCCGAAAATAAAAGCTTTCGTGTACGTGTGTGTAGCTATAGACACAAAAAGACAATACTCCTATATGTCTTCTTCGCTTCACATTCCCAGCAGGCCACAGTCTGACACCTTTAAGAAATTGTTTGCGTTTGTATATTAACACGACATTATGGGTGACGATCTCTTGTACGTTGTCTTCGATAAAACTTGCCTGAATAGTTCTCTTGTAACTAAATTACATTTTTGGGGGTAAAAAAAGTATAAAAACCGTTATAGTATTATGTGAAGCCAAAAACAAATAAAAAAATTACAAGTGGAGCCAAAACAATTCAGTTGAATGTGAACCTCAGACCGAGAAGGACGATCTTTTATTACTGTATTCTTTTTGGAACGAAGTCCTTATCGCATGTTGCGGGATGAGGGCTAAATGAAAAAATTAAACAACTTTTTTTTTTAACACTATTATGCTACAACCCAGCATTATCAACTATATTGGGTACTTTTGCTTTGGTTTGTGTCTAGACTAACATATGTTGGAAAATTTCGTGTTTAAAGGGAAATTTTATAGGTGGAGTCTGTAACCAATACTTAGTGTATATTGTAGTTTTGTACTGGTTTTGTACCCAATAAAAAGAGCATTTTCTCAAAAAAAGTAAATTTACTCAAAAAAATACCTATTCATATTCTTAAACAAAGTACCTTTTCTTAAAAAAATACCTTATCTTAAAGCAGTACGTTGCTTAAAAAAAGTAAATTTCTTAAAAAAGTACCTTTTCTTAAAAAAAAGTAATTTTTTTAAATAAGTACCTTTTACAATTTTCTAAATTTATTCAAGCTCAAGACCTTATTTATTAGCTTTATACTATTTTCAAAAAAGTCGAGCACAAAAATGTTCCAATGATACCAAGGCTGTCTGTATAGCTATTTCGGATCTTGCCAAGATCTTCATCAGCAGACGTTTTTGGTATGTTTTCGGTGAATTCATCAAAAATATATATCTAGAAACACTCATCATATTAATGAGAATTCCTTTATACATATGTTTGAAGAATACCAAGCACTAACATTGGAACACTTTCATGCACAACTCTTTTTATCATGTCGAAAAACAATTGGTTTTAAACAGGCATGATTTGTTTTGGCATTACAAAACAGAGGGTTGCCATCACCAATATTATTGTTTCAAGCTCGCGGTGCTCTTCGTCAACTGTTATCATTTCCCTAGCGGGAAATGTCGACTTTTTTTGAAAATAGTATAAAACTAATAAACAAGCTTCATATTATTTAAAAAGGTCTTGAGCTTGAATAAATTTAGAAAATTGTACGTTTAGAAAATAGACCGAGTAAAAACTCCCGCAAGGGAAATGATATAAGTACCTTTTCTTAAAAAAAATTAAATTTTCTTACAACAAATTGCCTTTTCTTAAAAAACTACATTTTCTTTAAGGAGTACATTTTTTGGGAAACAAAATAATTTTTCTTGAGATAAGTACCTACTCTTAAAAATGTACTTATGCTTGACAAATGGACCAATTCTGAAAATAATTCAAAGTTTAAAAAAAAAAACCTTTTTTCTTTCTTTAAAGTACAATTTTAAAAGTACATTTTCTTAAAATTAAAATAATACCTTTTTCTTTCATTTCTTTAGATAAGTAGCTTTTCTGAAAATAAGTAAATTTTCTTAAAAAATAACCTTTTCCTAAAAAGACTACTACCACTTCTTTAAAAAGTACCTGTTTTTAAAAAAATTACTTCTTTGTAAAAAAAAAGTGCATACTCTTATGGCTTTTTTTACAGAAAGTACTTTTTCTTAAAAATAGTACATTTTCTTAATATAAACATTAGCTTTTAATAAAAGAAGTACCTCTCTTTAAAAAACTACAATTTTGGAAAAAATATAATACATTATCTTACTAACTAAATATGTACATACTCTTTTAAAAAGAAAATACATTCTATAAAAAAAATTTTTCTTAAAAAAGTTTATAATTTTACAAAAAGTATCCTTTCATAAATTTCCATTTAAATTATCGTATTTGTCAACGGGCGCCTTACAAGTGTTGGAACTAACCATAGAATAACACATACGTAGAAGGTTTTATTCGCTCAATAAATTAAACGTCATAGGTACGATGGAAATTACACAGTGGAGGGTGGAAAATATGGGTTCAATAATACCAGATGGTGGCAATAGTATACAGCGATCCGCAAAGGAACTACACCCGAATTTCGTGTTTTTGTGGCAAACTAGTTGTGTTAAATACAATACAAATGAATACCAACGTTAAAAGTCAACAAAAAAGTGCAAAATACATTTAAATTTTTCAGTTCTACACCAAAACGACAGGAAATAGTTAAGTGAACATATTTTGTAACTCCACCTGGTGTATGTAAACATTTCCACAGACCTACCGAGAGAGTGTGAAATGAAACGTCAGATGAGAGAATAAGTTCTTCTATAGTATGTGTTATTCTATGGAACTAACTAGTACATAATATATAGCGAAAGGAACTTCATGCCAACAGGCTGTCCCCTGACACCTCATGTGATTTTTATTTCATTATAATTCTATTATAATTATTTGTTTTGTATTTTCTTTCTTTTGTAATAATTGAATTTTTATTTTTATTTTTAAACAACCAAATATATTAATAAAATAAATTCGTATTTGAATTTAATGAATTGAATAAAATCGCTGAATTATTTAATAAATCTGCAGTCAAATGTAAAAGTAGTATACAAAAAGACGATATCGCAGAAACTGTCGGTTACTTTGTCATCAACGATATAGTCATTCACAATGTCGCTTACTTCATCGTCAACGACATTATCATTCACATTGTCGCTTACTTTGTTGTCAACGGTTTTTGCGACATTTGTATGAAATTGTCTGAAGATTTGTCAGGAATTCCCTCAGTATATACATGGTCGGTTCAAGACACAGCCTATTGGGTCGAATTGTGTTTTTGTTTACACACAAATAAAACACAGTACTTGGTTGTAATTGGAACTTCGCTACAGTACGTGTCTTGAAATAAATCAAATGTCTTGAATGGCCATTCAAAACGTCTTGTGCAGATGTCTACTATCCACTAAGATCAGTACCCTTAAGCCATCTTATAGAAAAGACGAAAAAGATTAGGGTTACCAATTATGTGTTGTTCTGTACGCACAAGCTTTCCATTCAATTTAGGATATAGAATACCTCTTACGTACGATACTAAGTTTAACATCCGCAATAGAGAGCAATAGTGAACATCCAGATATGCTGGTAAAGGAGGATTCCTATAGCATGATCGGAAAACTTAACGTGTTTAAAGTCAAGTTGTTCTCTAATCAACATGTAGGATTCTCTGCCTGAATCAGTTTTTTTGGAATGAAAATATCTCCGATGAATTCCGGCAGCAGGGCCAACTGCAGAAACAAATTTGGAAATGAAAAATGTTATGTAGCGAATAGGAGAGAGAGCTTTCAACAAATCTCTTCAAGTCTCATGTCAGAGAATGAAATAAAGTGAGATAATAGAAATTAACTTGTGGACAGATTCCGGCTGATTACAAGTAGTTCTCGTCGTGCGACCTATAATACATGTGGGCATCATCCCACAATAAATGCAATATATGGCTTAGAGTCCGTCGGAGGTGCAATGGTTAGTCTGCGCGCCTCTTGTACATGAGACCCTGGGTTCGAACCTTAAATTTCTTTCGGCGCTCGCATAGTGTCGGCGACACTATCAAGTATTTAGCTATGAACAAACTGTAGGTCCCAATCAGTGAGTATAAAACTATAAAACGTACAGCTCACTGGTTGTGACAAGCTCTCTAATGGGAATCCATTTTTTTAAACACATTTTGATATAACAAGAAAATATAAAATTTCACCTTAGCTGAATTCGAAGTAAATTATAATTCGAAATTTCAAATGAAATCTACAACAAAATCAAGTGAATTCTAAGATCAAATCTATTTCGCAATTTCAATTGAAATGTAGAATTAAACTGTTTTCAAAGTTACGAAAGTAAAATAACAAATAGTCTTTTTCTTTCACCAGAAATGGATAAGTGTCATAAAAATTATACACAATAGTTGTCGATGTAAAGGCGCGTCTTGTGACGTTTGCCAGCCAACGAGTGTCACTCGATTGAAATTTACTTCCGAAAAAACGACAACAAGATTAAAGCACTTGATTTGTTTTTCATATTCATCTCGATTATTGTTCATCGTCTGTTCGAGAGAAAGTACGAAAAGATCGTCGTTACAATTTCATACACTTTTTTGTACTGATCGTCGCTGTCGCTTTGGCAATAGTCAGTCAGCCAGCCAGTAGTCACATTTAGTTTATTAAGTGCTGAAATGCAATTTGTTTTGATTTGCTTAATTGAGTCAACCATTCACAGGGTCCGTTCATCTATCGTTCATATGTATAAAAAAAATCATAAATATAAGTGAATATACAGTGTGCACACATCATATTCATACAACCACTTCTTTTTATCATGAAAATTCTTTAAAGCTTTAAAACAATTAAAAACGAGTATAATCAATGTCATTGTGTTAAATAGTGTGCGTAAAAAATCGGGGAACAAATTGTCATTCTTTTTTTTTAATTGAAGCTCGAAAAAACATTTTTTTGTATTTTGTTAATGTTGCTCTTAGTCGGTGATAGTTTTACTATTTTGTCTATATTTTGAAATAGAAACATCCGCTTGAGCCAAGTATAGTCTCAATTTCAAGACAACTGGATGGGCTACCAATATTCCGAACATAATTTTTAAATCCGTACAATAGCTTCAGTAAAAATAAACACACTATAATAAAAAATAGAAATATAAAAACCGGGAAGTTGAAATTGTGGAACTTATACATAATTGGTCATAACTTCTATACATATCCCTGGATTTTCTTTAGATATGATCTGTATTCTTCGTTAAGATGCAAGCTATATGAAAAAAGATTTTAAACAATTTTGTCAATTTATTTTTGTAATTTTTTGATTTCGAAATTTGTTTGATGTGTTAACATCTATAGCCACGGGTAGGGCAATCTATCAAAGTAAACACATGCAAACAACACACAGCGTTAGCATCACTTGCGTTGTTGTTGTACAACAATAGTTTCTGCCTGAAAATAATTATGATGGTATTGATGTAGCGGCAGCGAACAAACAAGCAGGTCGTTGTCGCCAAAGAGTATTCAATAGTATAGAGAACTCATGGGACGAATTGTATGACTCAAAAGCACTTGCGAAAGATTCAAAACGTATTACTCTTACCCTTTTGCAACATTCATGCTTTTTGTATTGTTTTATGTAATAACATCGTTGAAATGGTGCATTTTAGAATAAGACTCGTTTATGCTCTTGTACTCAGACTCTCTACATGAGAGCGAAAAATACTTCTACTTTTGTCGTCGCTCTGTTTATGACAAAACAAAAA
Organism: Phaonia tiefii; assembly: GCA_963931995.1. Classification (NCBI taxonomy): domain Eukaryota; kingdom Metazoa; phylum Arthropoda; class Insecta; order Diptera; family Muscidae; genus Phaonia; species Phaonia tiefii. The sequence goes on from OZ008367.1 coordinate 25,569,531, forward strand.
CAATTCTTTCAGTGAGCTAAATATGGCTTTATTTATTTTAACAATATTACATCTTATGTTAAAGCAGATGTAAGAAAAAAGAGGGAACAATAGCAAAAGAGCCTTCAGCACAAAAACTAATCTTTTTTTTATTTTCCAATGTGTTCATAGAAATCGAACAGGTTCTAACACTCTCGCTTTTTTTAATACCAAATATTTTCTCCAGCCTTTTGCCCACTGTACTTATACTAATATGCCGATTTAAAAATTATGCCGAGAATATTTATAGTCTATATAGTTATCTTGAACTTGAGTCTAGACTCGGTTTGATAGGATCTCAAAAGATACACAAAATAGTAAAACTTCAACCGAGTAAAATAAAATAAAACAAAAAATAATTTGAAATTGTTCATAAAGATTTGAATCGCTGATCGCAGAAACCATACGAGTCAGTAACTCTATTCTAATTCAAAAACCTAACAAGCAGGACACCCAGTGAATCCAGTGGTGCTATCCGTTTTTCCAAGTTGCCTCTTGTTTTCGAGATATTTAAGATCGAAAATTATTGTTCCAAGCACCTAAAAAAGGCAATTTTTCTCCATTTTCTACCATTGATTGCATATAAATCGATGTACATCGAGGGCACTCTGGCAATTCCGTTACTTTTTAAATAAAATAATTTTTTTCAAATAAAAACCCTTTTATTTCTCCACGCAGTTGACTTTTATCTCGATACATTTATTTAATCGTTTTTCAAATTTGTATATTCCTACCAAATAATAGGCTTTCTCTAGGTCCTTCGACGCAAATCTCTTACCGCCGAGCCAAAATCCGGACGGAAAATATATAATATAGCCGACGAGGTCGCAATTCGTAGCCCAACTTATGGATTTTCGGCATGACGATTGCACGCCGGTGCGTTCTCATAACAGATAATAACTTTTTTTCGCCATATGCGATAGTTTTTGCTTCAAATCAATATCGAATCTGCAACAGCGGCGAATAATATTCGCGGTGATTCAAAGTAATCGATGTGACTGACACCAACAAATTTTCTCCATAACATTGTTGGCCGATTGACACACTTTGGCCTTCTTGGGCACATGTTCACCCGGAGAAATCCACAGCTTTCACTGATCCTTCGCCTCCACGTTTCTTCCACGATTACGAAACGACACAAAAGCTTATTCGGATGACGGTTGAACATCGCAGAATAATCATTTGAAGTTGTCACACGGTTCGGTTATGGTCGAGTGTGAGTAATCGCGGCACCCATCGCACGGATAGCTTTTTCATGTCGCTCAGTTGCCTCTGCCACTTCACGCACTTTCATTCTCCGATCGTCCAATATCATTCCATGGATTTTATAAACCATTTATGGCATAACGACTTCATTTGGCGTCTTGAACGTTCGACGTCACTTGTATTGGTACGACCAAAAAGGATGTACAAGTAGAGAGGACAAAATCGGCGCAATTTGGCAACCCTAGTAGACGAGAACCAAAAAAAAGTCGACGCGATTCACTCAAACGCATTTCTTTCCCGCGTCATATCGTGATTATTTCATACTTTTTACATAATTTATGTAATTTTATTTAAATATGGCTGGAATTTCTATAGTTAGATATAATAACTTCATCAGAGAACTGCTCTTGTGTTGAAATATTCCACGAAGAGAGTAAGAGAGAGAGCAGAGAAACGACGCGCTTCACTCGTTTTCTTTGTTTTCATTCCACTCCATGAGCAAATTTTCTTCTCTATACCATAGTTGCTTTATAGTACGACCACAACAGAATTCAGTAAACCACTTTTTCACCATTAAAATTGGTGGAGCAACGTCCTCATAGTATTTATGAAGCCTTGCCATGGCGAAGCAAATACAAACTAAAGCGAACCACAGACTTGTCATTCATGAGCACGATCGTTGTTTATTGTATGTTTACCGTCCATCTTGATACCAAATAAGAATTTAATCGAAGTTGCTCTCATCACTATCATGTTCACAACATTATTGGGTAATATTTTTCAAATTCATAAGACAGAGAAAAAGATATCTACCAAGCTCATTCTCATGAATGACAAGTCTGTGGTTCGCTTAATACTAATTAACCCGCGCTAACTCAGAAGATTACACATACAATTTTAATCTGTAGAAACTGAAGTTTAATTTTTAACCTCATTTTAAACTGGTGTACATTTTGATGCAACACTGTTAGTTACTAAAAAAATGCAACCATAATAAAAACATACACAAAAAATCAACTGTTTGACAGATTGACGAAGACGATTTAGAATTAGACGACCAGAAGCTGTGCGTAACTTGGCAACCCTGGTAAAAAAAGAGGCAAAAAGTGCTAGGAGTTCACTCAAACGCATTTCTCTCTCGCGTCATATCTTGCTTATTTCATACTTTTTGCATAGTTTATGTAATTTTACTTCAACATGGTTGGAATTCATATACACTATCAAAAAGCAGCTCGTGTATTGAAATATTCAATGAAGAGAGTAAGAGAGAGAGTAGAGAAGTACTAGGGTTTCACTCGTTTTGTTTGTTGGCATTTGAGTGAAGAGAAATTTTGACTGTCTACTTGTACATCGTTTTTGAGATTGAAGCCGATCGAAAATTTTCCGATGCATCGCCGCCACCAAAACTTTTTTGAAGCTCACCCCGCCGCGTAGGGGCACACACATTCGAGTGTGTAGGAATATGAAATGTGAACACTGTTCTTTGCTGGCATATATCTAAAGTGTGTCCGTCATATGTTCGTACGTCAGACACATGTTCAAATATACTACATAGTCCGACAAAAGAAAGAACACTGCTACTGATATTGATAAATTGTGAGACATAAAAAAATAAACAAAATTGTCTGTTCCTCTCCAGCAACAATTTAAAGATATGACGACATGAATTGTCTAGTGTACTGTTTCTCTTATCTATTATTACATTAATGATCAGCTGAGGCAACAAGCTCGTGTAACTGCATCCTCAAGCAAGATCGTAATATGTTGTGTCAAGCAAGATCATAATATATTGTCCCATCTTGAAATTGCAAGAGCAAACTACACGTGTTAGCTCGTGCAACGATTTAATGCTACACACTGTTTTAAAATCAATTGCACATCCATGATATCGTTCTATTGCAAGTTTATAAGTTTTGATTGTCTGACTAAAAAGCGGTGAATTTCATTGAACTTCTGCCATATTTTCAAATTGTCGGTTAGAAATCGACCAATCAACACCAAAAAATCGCTTCATTGACAATACTTATTTATACCAAGCAGCTGATGATATAAAAATAATACGTAAAAAATTACACAAATTGAATCGATGCACGGTAGGATGAAAAACGGCAAAAATGCAAGGTTTAAACTGGGAATATTAGTATTACACCTACTACTCAGCTGTTTTTTAAAATTGAACATTTTTGATGTGTTAACATCTATATGCACGGGTAGGGCAATCTATCAAAGTGAACACATGCAAACAACACACAGCGTTAGCATCACATGCAGTGGTGGCCAAAACATATGCAACTAAGATTGGCTGCCTTTAACAGGGTATATAGGTTTGTAAAATTGTACCACAAAAAGGACAGGAGATATTTCAATAAATAATAAACGGCATACGATTTTTAAAAAACTTTCAGAATGTACAGCTTTTGTTTACATTTCCTTGTTATCGGCATTTTTGTCGATAAATATTAAAATCGGTGTGGACAAAACTTATGCAACTCTCCAATTTTATTTTAAATAACGTCGTTTTTTAATTCGTTTGATCGCTGTTCTTCATATAACTAATTAGTAACCCTGTGTAAAGGGATTTGTAGGAATAGTCAGTATTATTTTGTAATTTTTTTCTATTAAAGCTAAAATAGATTTCGCTTTAAAAGGGCGGGCGATAAATTTGGATTTGACCTCAGACGAAAAATTGTGTATGCGTATTCTTGTGGAATATCACAGAAAGACATTGGCGAGAAATATATCTCGCATTATTGCTACTTAAAAAAAAAAACTACAGAAATTTTGATTATACACCGATTTGATTATAGGCCGCGCAAGGCAAGTGATCGGACGGACATTATCTCTTCCTCAAAAATAACTGCAAAATTCAAATATCAGTTTCTGCTCGAATAATTCTTAGACGTCCTTTGCAGGCCTCTCTACTCGAACGAAGTCCTGCAAAGAAACCGCTAATATCAAAGCGTAATCGGAAAAACCGTTTGCAGTTTGCTTAAGACTATTTAAATTGGTCAGGAAATAAATGGAGGTCTGTCTTATTTAGTGACGAATCAAAATTTAATATCATTGGCAGCGATGGCATGTGGTACGTACGACGACTAGTAGGAAAACGGATCGAAGCACGTTAATGCACACAGACGGTCAAGCATGGACGGGGAAGTGTAATGGTGTGGGGCTGCTTTTCTGGTGCTGGTGTTGGTCCACTGCATAAAATTCATGGCATTTTGGACCGATTTGAGTATACAGACATTTTAGAAAGGGTAATGCTTCCATATGCCGAGTACGATATGCTATTGTGGTGGGTCTTCCAGCAAGACAACGACCCCAAACACTCATCGAAAGTGGTTTGGCGAAAATAGAGTTACGGTTATGGAATGGCCACCACAATCACCAGACTTAAATCCCATCGAGTAACTCTAGGAAATCATAAACCAAAAAATTGAGTGAGAAAATTGTAAAAGATCTGATATTATGTTTCGACGACTTAAAGGATGCGTGGAAATCAATCCCAACAAGCGTCATTGACGAACTAATAATATCAATGCCTCGAATATGTCAGGCTGTAATCGATAACAACAGATTTGCTGGAAAATATTCAGATGATTTGCATTGAACTGCGATTGATTTTATTAGTTGCATGTGTTTTGGCCACCGAAAAATGAGAATGAATATTTATTTTTATGTTTTTTCATACATTTTTCTAAATAAAGCGATTTTCAACAGAGACGCTACAAAAGAAATCGATAGGGAGAGCAAACGACGCCATATTTTTTCCCGCTCTTTTAACATAACTCTTCAGTAAGGTTTGCCATTTCATCATGGAAAGATATCCGACCCAACAACGAGTCGAAATTATTAAAATTTACTACCGAAATTTGGAGTCAGTGGCCTCAACTTTAAGAGCGCTACGTCCAATTTCTGAATTTCATTTCTGGCTGAATGGTTTCGTCAATAAGCAAAATATGCGTTATTGGTCAGACAGCAATCCACACGTAATCCATGAGTCATCATTGCATCCCGAAAAAATTACGGTTTGGTGCGGTTTATTGGGCCGTACTTCTTCCGTGATGATCAAGACCGGCACATTACTGTGAAAGCGAATCGCTACCGTTCAATGATAACCGAATATTTTTGGCCCCAATTGGCTAATATGTACTTGGAGGACATGTGGTTCCAACACCACAAGCCACACATCGAATGCCACAATCAATTTATTGGAAACCAAGTTTGGTGAACGTGTTATCTCACGAAATAGCCCAGTCGATTGGCCGCCTCGGTCGTGCGATTTGACGCCGTTAGATTATTTCCTGTGGGGCTACGTCAAGTCTATGGTCTATGCCAACAAGCCAGCGACGATTGATGAACTTCGTACGAATATCGAACGTGAAATTGCAGCAGTATCGGCCGATTTACGCTTGAAAACCGTCGAAAATTGGGTTCAGCGTCTGGACTTCTGCATGCGTGCCCGTGGTGGCCATGCAAAAGAAATCGAGTTCCATACATAATGGCATCGAACGTACTTTCACAGGAATAAAGAATTTCATTGGTATCTAAAACCGGTTTTGTTTTATTTAAAAAAACTTTTGTAGCGCTCTTATTGAAAAACCCGATATCTATGGAGCAGATCACTTTTCTTTATTTTTAAAGCAATAAAGTATAAAATTTAAAACAAAAAATTGCTAATTTTATTTTCAGAAAATTTTACGTAATATTTCGTAAAAGATGCATTTTGGTGGCATTTGTTTTGGCCACCACTGTACGTGGTTGATGTACAACAATAGTCTCTGCCTGAAAATAAGTATAATGGTATTGATGTAGCGGCAGCGAACAAACAAGCAGGTCGTCGTCGCCAAAGAGCATTGAATAGTATAGAGAACTCATGGAACGAGTTGTATAACTCAAAAGCGCTGGCGGCTCTGGCGAATGATTCAAAACGTATTACTCTCTTTTTGTCATAACTTGGTCCATTCATAATTTTGATGTCAAACGTTGATGCCTTTTGAAATATTTATGCTTTTTATATTGAAATATTCTATAAATTTACATTGAAAAATTCTATAAAGAGAATAAGACTCGTTTATGCTCTTTTACTCAGACTCTCTACATGAGAGCGGAAAAAGAGTGCATTAAGTTCTCTATACTTACTATTCATGGTAGAAATATAATGATAGATGCAGTACGACAACAAATACAAGCCAAAAACTACAGGCATTTTGTGTTTGCTCAGTGTTTGTATGTTGTCAACTCAGCTGATTGAAAAATAATGAAAATGTATACAAAATTGGAAAAATTGCCATATACAAAATGCGTGTGTTTTATTTGATATTTTAAGTGTTTAAGTAAGAAATTTGAAACGTTTCTATGTGATGTTTACGGAGAAAACATTTCAAAAACAGCAATTGTAGGCGAACGGTGGTTGTATACAAACAACAGTAAACAAATTTTGACATAAGAGAAAAAGTCACTGCAGAAAAGAGTTCAAATCAGCTGGGCTAGTGCTTGTACCGTTTGTATGTACCGTGATACTATTCAATACTTTTGTTGTCGCTCTGTTTACGACAAAACAAAAACAATTATGTCAATATTTCAATATACATATAATGTTAAAGCAGATGTAAGAAAAAAGAAAGTGCAATAGCAAAAGAGCCTTCAGCACAAAAACTATTCTTTTGTTTATTTTTATTGTCTCGCTCTTTTATTCAGACTCTCTACATGAGACCGGAAAAAGAGTGCAATAAGTTCTCTATACTCTTCAATACTTTTTGTCGTCGCTCTGTTTACGACAAAACAAAAACAATTATGTCAATATTTCAATATTACATATAATGTTAAAGCAGATGTAAGAAAAAAGAAAGTGCAATAGCAAAAGAGCCTTCAGCACAAAAACTATTCTTTTGTTTATTTTTATTGTCTCGCTCTTTTATTCAGACTATCTACATGAGAGCGGAAAAAGAGTGCAATAAGTTCTCTATACTATTCAATACTTTTTGTCGTCGCTCTGTTTATGACAAAACAAAAACAATTATGTCAATATTACATCTAATGTTAAAGCAGATGTAAGAAAAATAAAAGTGCAACAGCACAAGAACCTTCAGCACAAAAACTAGTCTTTTTTTATTTTCCAATGTAACATGTGTTCATAGAAATCGAACAGGTACCGTGTGTTAACACAGGTGGTTAACAAAGGTGTTAACACATCGCCCGTGAGTTCGAACACTCACTGATTTTTTATTGAAATCTTTATTTTATTTAAATCTTATTGTGGCCGTCGGTGGTGCAATGGTTAGTGTGCGCGGCTCTTGTACATGAGATCCTGGGTTCGAACCCTGCTCTGACCACCTTTAAAAAAAATAAATTTCTTTCGGCGGCGGTCACCTCGCATAGTGACGGCGACACTATCGAGTATATAGCCATGAAAAAGCTTCTCAAAATACCGTGCGGAATCGGTGTAAAACTGTAGGTCCCAATCAGTGAGTGAAAACTGGAAAGCGCACAGCTCAGTGATTGTGAGAAGTTCTCCCCGATCCCTTCATGGGATGTAATGGGAAACCATTTATTTATTTATTCTTTATTCTGCAAAATTATAATTTTTGGCAACCATTTTTCTGGTTGCGTTCAAATTTTCTGGAAATTCTTTGAACCGCCTCCAAAATAATTAAGAGCAGCTATAATCCTATAACAGGATTTAGGTTAGTTTGTTTATTTAGGATTCCCTGTATTCATAACGCGAATTCGAGCAATTTTTTTGGTATCTTCATTCAATGCATTTTTAAAATAATAACCACATTCGACAAATGAAATGTTATTAATTTGCGTTTATATTTTGGCCGATTTGTTCGTTCGTTCAAATGCGTTTTATGAAAACAGGCAGAAAATATTATAACTAGACTACAGGAATTATCATCGTTAAACAGTTTGCTGAGACAGAAAGACTTGTGTAGTAAATTAGTAATAACATAAGACATTAATATAAAAATATTAATAACTTAATATAATAATTACGAATGAGTTTGTAGACGTATATCTTTTAAATAAAATATAAAAAAAAACTAATTAATAACAAAATATAATGTGAATATAATAATTGAAAATTAAGAAACAAAAAAGTATTATTAAAGTTAAAGCATTATTAATATATACGAGATGACCCATAGGAAAGAGGTTTTGTGTATATTGATTGTTATGGTAAAGTACTGTTGTAGATGTTTTCGCACAAGCAGGAGTTGAAACAATTCTCGGTAAGTTGATATTTGTTTATCCATATAATGTGTGATGATATACACACAGGGAAAAGATTAGTTGGAAATTAATTCGGGCATTGGAAATTCCATGATAAAGTCTATATTTCGATTAGAATTCAAAATTGTCAAACATCAGAATTATTTGTCGATGTTATTGATAGATTACAAATAGGTCTTACTAAATAGAGGTTGTTTACTACACAAATGAAGTTGTATTAACCAATTTGAGTATTTCTAAAACCCCATTCATCTGAGATGAAAGATACAACTCATAAAAAGTACAATATTAGAATTCGTGTTTAAATATTAGTCACTGTAATCATAATTTTGATTCTGTCACAAAAACACTTGTTGCTAAGTTATGTATTCGATTTGTCACAAGAGGCTTTGCTGTTAAAGTGAAACTAAAGTACATATATTGGAAAAACTATTATTTTACACAGAAAGTGGGAAACAAATTTGTGAAAAAACAATAAAGTATGCAGATATCATCCACCTAAGAATATGGTTAGAATATATTTATATTTTATTTTATTTGATATGCTTTGAATAAAAACAACGGATGGCATATATTTTTCTATACGAAATCAAAAGAAGGTCATTAAAGTTCATGTATATTTTATTGTTATACCCAGTTGATATATGTATCTCACTATACTACTTTCTGAATCGCACTTTTTTTTTTATTTTATAAGTATTGCAATAAATTGAGGTGGTCAGACTTTAAACACAATCGTTGAACCCGACACCACTATTGACGCCTTTACAAACATGCAAACATTTTTTGGGCACTTGTCTTAAGTAACTATTATTGTGGATGACACAAATTAACTTAAACATACATATGATATTTTTAAATTATAACTGTTTGTACTTGTATATGATTACAAACAGAGTCGTATTTATTTTTAAATTTTTATCTATTTTAATTTTTAAATTTTTTCATTTAGAGATAAATGACAAAATTTCTTACGTAAATTTCGCAAGAACTGAATCACTTTTACTTAAAAAAACCCGCTAAAACTAAAATTTCTCGAATCAAAAATCGTTAAAACGCCCTTATGCCAATATATCGGAATCGGCGCGTCCAATCGAAAAATAGGAAATTTTTACGAGTTTCTAAAGGTTTTTCATAAAGTGGTCCAATCGTATGAAAGAATTTTTTTTAAAATTGCCAAAATAAGAAAATCGCTATAATTGAAAAAATTACATGAGGTGTCAGGAGACATCCGGTTGGAACGCAGTTCCTTTCGCTATACAGCGTGATTCAGGAAGTTCCGGACAAATTTCTCCAGCGTATTCCTTGGCTCATTTCATGAAGAAAAGTCCACTAGGAGCATGTCCGAAAATGCAACGGTGCGAAATGGCAGCGAGTTCAAAATTTTCGGATTGGCGGTCGGAGGGTAGTAGGGTATATTTGCTAACTTCTGAGCCAGTGGTCGGATCAATAAAAAAAAGTAGAAAAAAGTCAAATCGCCGAGATACAAAGCTTTCGAAAAAAATGGGAAAAAATCCACATAACCTCAATTTGCTCAGCCAGATGGCAGGTAACTTATATTTTTTTTCCTGTTGAAAGATAGCCATACCTCTTACCTTTTCAAAATGACCTAAACGAAGCCCAGACATCTTACCGTTCCAAAGTTATGACCATTTTACTGAAATGCAAAAATGTTTGTTTTTGTTTTTCGAAGCGAAATAACAGCACACATTTATTTGGTTTTGTAAATTAACACGTTTAAGATTTTATTTTATTGAAATTTTTGGCTGAAGAATCAAACACATAAGGAAAAAACACATTTGATGTTAAAGGAAGTTTTCAATAAGTTACCTGCCATCGGGCTGAGCAAATTGAGGTTATGTGAAATTTTTTTCCCAAAGCTCTGTATATCGGCGATTTGACTTTTTCTACTTTTTTTATTGATTCTGAAAATTTCAATCAAAATTCAATTTCAAAAAATTTCAAAATCCGACCACTGGCTCAGAAGTTAGCAAAATCCATACAAATTGGTCCACTTTGTGGACAACCCTTAGGAGCCGTTCAAGTATTACATAAGCACTATAGGGGGGCGGAGGATCTTTACTTTGCTTATTTTTGATGAGATGGTGATTACGTCAGCATGATGGAAGCGCAGTAGCTGTTGTTACTGTAGTAGGGCAAGAACAACATGCATTTTGTTTTTGTTAAAGTTAACTTATATTGTCAAATCAATTAGTTAGTTAGGCCTATAAGAGTGGCTGCTCGTCGTGCTAATGAACTGATGTGCATTATTCAAAATTTAGAGCACCAAGACGTTGAATGGCTCGATGAGAACGACGTAGACATTCCAAAATCGGATGAAAGTGAGCAGACACACAACATTGAGCAGGATGACATTGGATGTTATGTCATCGAAAATTTAGAATCATGGATTCGGGTGTCACGGACTGAAGACTGTTAACTGGAATTAATATGTAAACCAAAAATTTAAAAGTAGTTTCCAAATTTAGTTGTTTTAGATCCTCGTTGTTTAAAGTTGTAATTTCCTTTAAGGCTGTAAGTGATCATGTTTTCTCCGGTTAGTGAAAAAAATGTAAATGCCGCGGGTGGGATTCGAACTAACATTCGCTGGACGATAGTTTCGATGTTTGTGAAGCATCATCTTCAGCAGCGTCTAGCCCGTTAAGCCACTGCGTTGTGTATTTACACAAGTCACTAACCGAAGACATTTACCGATTGTGTGCAGAGTGATTGTTGTCGCTACTTACACATTGCTTTCCTACTTACACGCACTGATGCAGAAGCTTTTGAAAGTTCTATTTATAGAACGAACTATTCTAATTGTAGTTGTCTCGTTCTGTTTTTGGTTTGGCCCTACCATATGTTTTCAAATTTAGTTGTTTTAGATCCTCGTTATCCTCGAAGTTTGTTTTATTCGTAATACGTTGAAAGTAAAATGCAAATACCAATGATTACGTCAGCATGGGGGGGGGGGGTTGGTTGTTTAAGAGCTTTGCTTACTTTTGATGACAAGGGGGAGAGGGGGGGGGGGATAATAATTGTAATAAATCTGCTTACGTAATACTTGAACGGCGCCTTAGTAGAAACGCTCAAAAATTACTTATTTTTTCAATTCGACGATCCGTTTGCGAAATGTAGAAATTTTTTCTAATTTTTTCATATACATATTCGATCAAAAATGGGGACGGGTTACCCAGGATAACCCATTACCTACAAAATACAAATGATTGTGACTGCCATCAAATTCAAGTAATTAGTTGAGCATGCCAATTACTTTTTGGTTTTTACAAATTTGGTTGATCCAACAAATAGAATATTCACCACTACAATATAATTTGATTGTTAGAACTAAAACTTGATTGACAGATCACATTTATTTCTTGTTACTGTGGCTTCAACTACAACATTTCAGTTCTTGCAGGCAAAATTGAATTACAACGCAATTGATATGCACAAAATTTTGTGATACGGAACACAATTATTGGCAATGACAACTGAATAATGTGATAGTGTCCAAAGAACCGCCAAATTTTAGTTGGCTGTAAATATAGTTGTGACAACGAATCTCTTCGAGATACGCCTGATTACATTAGATACCCCCGTCAGTGTTAGATGCATTAAACATTAGATTTCACAACACATTGCAATGATACATTACATTTACATAGAAAATTGTAATAATGGAGCAAAATAAGCGACTCAATTTCAAACGGGAATTCCCGGGATCACAGGAAATTTATTTATTTTTTTCCACTTTCGCGGGAAATGAAAAAGTCCGGGAATTTGCATTCCCTACCCCCCATACAAAATCAGACAAATTCCCTATTTTTGTACACGCTGAAAAATTTGTATTTTTTTATTGTGTGGGTGCGAATATAACGTGTTGGTAGCTTGTCGGAAATATATAATACTTGTACCCAAACAAACTATGTTTGCTGTTCACTGTAACATGTTTAGGACACAGTGATTAATTAATTGGATAAAATATATGTATTGTGTGATTTTTTTTGTTGAAAACTGCTGAAAACAAAATCGTGACAGACACTAAAGAAAAAAAAGCAGTAGATCTTTAATTCACGATAACAGTGCTCGCAAACATGTCCATGGTTCCTGCAATATGTTGCTGGGACCGTTATTTTCAGCGTGTACCTACCAGATGTCCTGGCCAAGATGATAATTTGCCCATGACTACATATGCGGCCACAAATCAAATACATATTTATAGACTTTAGACCATTTCATATGTGATCAAAACATGACACGTTGTTGGCAATTCCATTTGTGTATCTCCCTTTAAAAATTGTGAAAAAAAAACTCAAATATATCTTAAAAAAAACTATGGTTGATTGGGTCTTTAAATCTAATTTCAACTGAAATATATTATATTTATATTTGTTTAAAAACCAAACTCTACTCTTGTTGTAATACCAAAAACCCTCCTTCCTATCATTATCAGGTTAAGCATAACCCCCATTACTCACTATAAATTATTACAACTAATGTTACTAGTTTTGTAGTTAATACAAGTTGATAAATTTATCATCGTCTTTTTTTTGGAAATTTTGTTGACATTCTATCATTTACACATCATATCCGTCGTCATCAAGGGCCAAAATTTTCCTCAATACAATACACAGGTTTAAAAAATTCTTCACATAATTGTCAAAAAAAAGTTGCTACAACATAAAAATTTGTACGTGAAAAAAAACACAACAGAAAACAATACAGAACAGGTTAACTGCTACAATAATTATGTGTTAACTATGTGTAAGATTCCATGTAACATATGATCATATCACTGATAAATAACACAGTGCAACACTGTTTCTGGGGGCGCGGATAATTCGGACATTAATAGTTTTTTCCTTATAATAGCTTGGAAACTATATTTTAATTTCTCGCACAGCTTAAAATCTAAGTATCTCGTGAAGTAACAAAGAATTTAAATTAAAACACATACACTCTGAAGTAAGTTCGGAAATGCGTTAATTTCTCTAAGATTTATTCGCTCCTAACAACGTACGCATGCGTTGTGCAACAATCCACACTCATCCAATGAGTATCAAAAAAGTACATAACAAGTACCAAAAAGTACACAAAATGTACACAAAAAGAAAAGTACATAAAATGTTACACAAAATAAAAAATATGCACTCAAAAGTACATATGGCCAACAAGTGTATAAAATTTATCAAATGGTATATAATATGTACTAGACATCAGAATGAATGCCATTCAAACTGCTCGAATCGCATTCGCTTCAATTTCGAGTACCTCATAATATTTGCTCTGTATTCGTTAGTACTGGTATTCACTTGTTCGTTTCAAATAAAAAGTAGGGAATACAATTCAAAGCGAAACCGAACACAACAGTAGCACTGAAAACCAAAATCGAACACATTGTGTAGCAAACGAAATGAAATGAAACTCATTGACGAAACTTTGTATGCTCGTTGTTTCGTTCGCTCTCAATTTTGGTTATCTCTTTCTGTTTGCATTCTCTATATTCGTGTTGTTCTTGTTCGGACCATACTATTTGATAAACTGACTTCGTATTGCCATTGGATGTGTGAAGTCTGTATATAATACATGTGTGAGATACATTTGAATACCAAAACCTCATAAGTCAAAATTTCATATTTTTCAGGAGATCAAAAAACTAAAATATATAAAAGTAATTGAATATTTTTAAATTATTGATGTTATTTTTTCCATTACTGAAAGCCATTCTTAAAAAAGCATTTAGTGCAGTTTTACAATATACATATGTTTTCATATATTTGTTTAAATATCTGTAATCCACGGACTTCACTGAATCACAAATAGACAGTAACTGCACAATTAACACTCATAACAATCGCACACACAAATATAACTATTCGCAAACTCACTTTACATTTCAGTGTTTCATTCCAAATCATCTTAACTCGACCGAATGAAATATGACACATAAAGTGTGTTCGTTTAGTATTCATATATGTATTCGTAATGTTCCATTAGATTTTCGAAAAAGTACAGCATTGCGTGTGCGGTCAAACGAGCCGAGCAAAACTATGCGAAGAAGTATCAAACTATTCAGTGGTTCGGTACTAGAAACCATTTGTTTCATTCGTTTTTCATACTAAAACGAATGGTGAGGTTCTGATGTCTAATATGTACCAGCAGTGCATAAATTGTGCTCAAAATAATTTAAAATGTACAAAGAAAGTACATCAAATGTACGAAGATGCCCCAAACCCGTTACATAAAATCTACCAAAGAGTACATTAAATGTACCAACTGAGGAACACGCCACTACAGAAATATCAGTCGGGTGAACAGACTTAAACATATCCTCATCCAAAGTCATCTATTGGATTCGAGTTACATTAAAAATGGTTGATATTTTTTCAGCCGACCAAACTTCACTTACCCAGCTGGACGTGGTCAATTTGTCCAGCACCTTCAATCACAGAGTGACATGCAGAGTGACATGCAAAATATGATCTAATACCGAATTTAGTAACGATCTTTTGTATTTTTGGGGATTTATAGTGACTACCAGCCAAAAATCCGCCCAACATTTGTATGGGAGGTACAAAAGAAAATGGGCGTGACTAAGTGGGAAATTTTTAATAACTCACGTCACACTTGACAAAATATTGTCTAGTGCCAAATTTCACTTAGATCCATTGTGGTTTACGGATTATATAGTGTCGATCAACCATATAGCCACGCAACTTGTGTATGGCACGTACAAACATGGGCGTGGCAAAGTTGTTCATTTTTAATAACACAGTAACTGTTGACAAAACATTGACCAGCACCAAAATGCATTAAGATCTCTTGTGGTTTACGGATATATCGTATCAATCGCCCATATTTTGAATGGGAGTGGAAAAGTCAAACATTTTCCACAGCAGAGTGGTGTTTGGTTAAATAGCCAAAAAATAAATACCAAATTTCATTACGGGATTTAACTTATCAACCAACCAGCCGGCCACACAAATTTGTATGGGCGGTACCAAAATGGGCGTGACAACCTAGCCAATTTTATCTAGTTAAGTACAAAATTCTAGATTTTTAAAAAATATCTGAGTTGAAGCTAATCCCATGCACCAGAAAAAAATGTAAGAAGCAGCATGATTTTGCCGATTTGTACCGGAGGTACCAGAAGGAACATGGTCACAGCGCCCATTTTTAATCCCTAACTAAGTTTAGGCAAATAAGAGCAAACATTTCATTCTGATCAGTAAAGATTTAAGATCAGACAAATAGACGGGCATGGCTCAAAAGCCTCAACAAATCCCAACACGTATTTGGACCAAATATACCTTGTGTCTCCTTCTATGCGTTACAATTTTTTTCCGTATCAAATGATGTATACCCCCATGCCTATTGCTAAGAGAAAATGTACCAAAAGATACTTGAAATGTACCCAAACGCACAAAAATGTAGCAAACCGTAAAAAATATTTGCCAAAGTGTACATCAAATTTACCACGTGCATAATGTGTACCATAATGTGTATAAAAGGTACCAAAAAGTACATCAAATGTACCAAGTACATAATGCGTATCAAAAAGTACATCAAATGTACAAAAAAGTACATAACATTTAAAAAAATGTAAAATGGACACAAAGTAGTACATGAAATATATAAGTATACCAAAAAATCAGCAACACTGCGACTGTACCCAGAAAGTCGTTAAATGTACTAAAAAGTACCTTCAACGTACCAAAAAGTACTTAAAATGTTCCAATAATTTAAAATGTTCCAAAAAATGTACCAAAAAATACATAAAATGGACACAAAGTGCTACATGAAATGAACCAAAAAAATCAGCATCAAAACTGTTCCATAAAAAGTACTTTAAACGCACCAAAAAGTATCTCAAACGTACCAAGAAGTACTTAAAATGTACAAAAGATTTAAAATGTACCAAGAAGTGCATACAATGTACATAAATGTAAAATGTACACAAAATACTACATGAAATGAACCAAAAACAAACTCACCATCATAACAACTGTTCCAAAAAAGTACCTTAAGTTTACCTAAAAGTATTTCAAACGTACTTTGAACGTACCAAATGTGTATTATGCTATGAACAGAATTGGTGCGTACTGCGTATTTTACGCAGCGTAAATTTACGCAGGTCAAGAAAACGCAGTGGAAATACGTCGTATGAAACACAATAACGCCGTAACGTACGACGTAAAACTAAACACAGCTGATAAAGTTGTTTACTATTTCAGTCTTTTTGTGGACATTTTTGTATTCTTTTGATCCAAGATTAAACAAGCAGTCGTGCTGCATCACATTTTCTAAAATTATGGCGTTGAGATCCATTTTCACTTCATAACTTGCGCTGTATTCTCACTGAAATAATTTATAATTACAAGTTTTCTTTTTGTCAACAACTGATAAGGTGACCATATGTAAAAAAAAGTACTTCACAAATGAAACATAAACAAAAACTCAACTAAAAAGCTTTTTTGTACTTAATTTTATTTATATATTATTATTTTAAATGTTAATAAGTAAAAATAAAGAATTTCTTAAGTAAAAAGTAACTTTAATTACTGAAATACTTAAAATATTAAAACAATATGGTCACTCGGTACTGTTTTGTACGCCGTACGCAGGCGTATGAAATAGAAATAAATCTATTTTCAGCTGCTGCGTACTTGCGTATTTTACGACGCCGTCGTGATTCTGCTCATTTCCATATGTTCTATTTTTGGCGACGTATTTACGCTGCGTAAAATACGCAGTACGCACCAATTCTGTTCACGCCATTAAACATGTTCCAAAAAAATTTACCAAAAAGTACATAAAATTTATATAAATGTAAAATGTAAGCAAAATAGTACATGATGTGTACCAAAAAAAATCAGCAACATAACTGATCCAAAAAAATACTTTAAACGTACCAAAAACTACCTCAAACGTACCCAGAAGTACTTAAAATGTAACAAAAATTTCAAATTTGCCAAAAAATATACATTCCACGAAATACATACAATGTACATAAATGTAAAATATACACAAAATACTACATGAAACAAGTGGAGCAAAAAAGTACTTTAAGCGTACCGAAAAGTACTTCAAACGTGCCAAAAAGTACTTTAAACGTACCAAGAATAACTTTGAATGTACCAAATATAAAAATAAAAAGAAAAATCCAAAAAACATTTACCAACATAAAATGTTCATAAATGTAAAATGTACACAAAATAGTACAATGTACGAGTATAGACCAAAGAAAGATCTGCAATATTACAACTGCAACCAAAAAATACTTTAAACGTACCAAAAAAATACTTTAAATTTATCAAGAAGTGTTTTAAATCCACCAAAAATTAAGTGTTCCAAAAAAAATTACCAAAAGTACATAAAGTACATAATATATTCAATAAATAGTACATTAAATGTACAAAAAAAATCAGCAACATAACAACTGTACCAAAAAAGTACTTTAAACGTACCAAAATGTACTTTAAACGTACCAACAAGTTCTTTAAATGTACCAAAATGTATGTTAAATTTACCAAAAAGAATTCTATTTGTACTAAAATGTATGTTAAACGTATCAAAAAGTACTTTAAATTTACCAAAATGTAATTTAAATTTACCAATGATTCCTTCCTATGATTCCAATGACTGTAGGATGCTCAAATTTAGCTCGTAGACTTTGGGCCTACATTCATTTTCTAATTGAAGCCCCTGGTGGAAGAAGGTGTTAACTCACTTTTTTCAAAAACAATTCTTTCCTTCTTTTAATGGTTCCATGGTATCTGATTATAAGAAAAAGAAGACAAGAAAAAAGTCAACATCTGATATTTAAATTATTAAAATTAAACTTAAAAAAATTTTTTTTTACATTTTTTTAAACAGATACCATGGAAACGTTAAAAGGAAAATATTCTTTTTGAAAAAAAGTGAGTTAACTCCTTCTTCCACCAGGGGCTTCAATTGTTTTTGAAACATTTGCATGCGTTTTACGTTTGTATATAATGTTTGGTTCATAGACTAATTCATGTACCTAGAGCAGTGGTCTTCACAAAGAGAAACATACTAAAAATGAGAGAATTACACTGAAAGAAATTATAAGCTTTAACAATAACAATATGAAATTATTGAATATTGAATATTATTGAACTAGTGCGAATTTCAAAAAACTTAACAACCGGATTTCAAAAACTTAAATCGACTAAAGATTAAAATATGCCAATCTGAAGTACCTGATTACATACAAGGCACTCAGCTTCCTTAAATGTGTTCATTGAAAATAAAAAAACTGTTTCCCACTCTACGCCCCACATATTCATTAACTATTTTGTTTTAGCATAATTTTAGGTAGCTTGTTATTATGACTTCTCAGTGTAGCAAAACTTTTTTTAGATCTCTTTAAAACTCTACTCTGTTTAAAGGTAACAAGCTACTGAATGAAATTTTTGTTTCAGACACATGTTTTTCGTTGTTATTATGGTTGCCGTTTGGCACGATGAAAACAACACTTATGGATTGTTTTTGTGAAAGATTTTTTAGCGTCGTTAATTTGTTACAATTTCTTACGTTTTTGAAAGGATAATACAACAAAAATAACTTTCCAGGAATTATAAAAGCAATATCAGTAAATACAGTCCGATATTTAAATTAATAGATAATATAAAAAAGATTAGCGATATAGTTGGTTTTGGTACATTTTAAGAAGCTGTTTGGTAGGATGTTCTTTTTTTTCAGCAACCCTGGTTGTAATATTCACGAAGAGAATAAATAAATACCCCAACAACTTCGGTAGCTGGGTAATATGAACGAAGACCACTGACCTAGAGTAATGAGTTCTCTCAGTAAATTTACGAAGTTTGGTGTGGTTGCACATGGACGTTGCATGTTGGAAAGTATTGCTTTAATAATACCAGATAGAGGCAATGGTTCAAACCAACCAACAAGAAAACAGCAACCGCATTTCGTTTTCTGCGTTAAAATTTTTGTGTAACTACACCACAAATATATAGTAGGAATAAAACAAAAGGCAACAAAAAAGTCCGAAATACGATAAAAATTCACACTTCGTAACCAAAAAGACATGACAAATTTAAGATAACAATTTTTGTAATTCCACCAGGTGTAAGTCAATTTACGTCAAATAACTCTCTATCGCACCGACCGCACCACGAAGAGTGTGAAATGAAACGTCAGATTAGAAAGATGACAGCTCTAGGCGTCATTATTACTATATGGTTGGGCTACAATAATAGTATGTTGTCTTAAATGACTCCCCCACATGGTTGACTACCTTATGCAGTGCTGATTCCACTGGTCCACATTTAACGTAGGCTCGTTTCTCGAATTTCAGCAGCTCGTCTGTGAGGTGTTATTTTAAACCTTATTTCCCGTGATTTCTCGTAGCTAGGGGTCTCCTGATTTGGCTGATCCTTGGCTTCTAATGTCCTGTCACAATTTCAAGTGGTTCATAATTCTTAATAGTTGCCTGAATCTTGCCTACAATTTATCACTGGATTTGTTTCGTTCAAATGTGTTATAATTCGTTCAATTCTTTTTCGAATTTCTATAATAACACAACAGTTGTTTGCTTTAAATGGCAGGCAAATGCAAACGAGACAAAATATTTAAATTTAAAACTGATGTGAGTTTTGTAAAATTGTTTAATTTACAATCGATTTTACAGTATCAGGGACATCTACATTAGGATGTTGTAAGTTATCACAAAAAAAAAACACTCGTATTACTTAGAATGCTTTAAAAGTATAACAGTTAAAAAAAAACTTGTAGCAAAATAAAAACAAGGTTGAGTTCATTCATCCGTACGTAACCACCCAAAACGCTTTTAGTAGAAAATTGTACGACATCTACAGTTGCGGCCAAAATAATAGCAATGCACGACTGATATAAACGTCTGACATTATATTTTTTTGTGCGATAATTTGAGCTGTGGCACGTGAGTACAGTCCAAACACAACCATTTATTTGATGACATTTTAGAGTTGTCAAAATAATAGCAGTTTGCAAAATAAAAGTCAGGATGAAGTGATTTTTTTTATCTACAATTTTAGATCTGATTTGATGAAATGTACACCGCTTTTTAAGTAATTTTGTGCAGCTTTTTTATTAAAAAAAAGACGAGGAAAGTATTGCGATGAAGAAAAATGGGCTCTTTTAAAAAGGTTAATTTCTGAGGGAAATTCATATAGGGATGGTCATAATATATTGCAGCCATTTGCGAAAATAGTCAGAAACGTCATATTATATAAGAAAAAAACCCATTGGTATCACCTGCTACCATTCACCGAATAAAATTGTTTAGCACGATGTTAATTGTAAATAAAACAAAAAGTTTTCAAAGAATTATTTTAGTATTTTTTATTATGATAGAAGAATCTATGATAATTATGTTTGAAACAAAATATCGGCCAAATGCTCGCCACGGCTTCGGTGGCATACCTCTATCCGATGGTCCACATTTTCAATGACTCTGAGACATAATTGAGGTTCAATGTCGTTAATGTGCCGAATTATCTCATCCTTTAGATCTTGAATTGTTCTTGGCTTATTGACGTAAACTTTTTCTTTTAAATATCCCCAAAGAAAGAAGTCTAACGATGATAAATCACATGACCGTGGCGGCCAGTAAACATCGCCACAACGTAAGATAACACGTCCATTAATTTTTTTACCCCGCTAAAGTTAATTATAGCTTAATTTGTACGGGACAGCTAAGGGATATTAACAGCCCTATTCAGGCAGGGTTACAAAAGTCACCACGGTTACTACTTGACAGCAATGTGACAATTGTCACAAATCGGTATTCTGACACATTTTTTTGGTGACAAAAGGAACAAAAACTCTTACCTGCCAAAGAAGAGGTAACAGTGCGTGACAGCTCTATTATTTGCTGGAAAGTTGATACAAAATCATTTTATAAATTCTGCAAGTAAACTATAAAACTGTATACGGGAAAAATTAATAATACATTTTGTACCAAAACGACAAGAGGGCATAATTAAATGAAGGAAGGACTTTTGTTACTTTGTCCTATGGAAGTGGAGCAGAAAGAAGAAATAACTTGCTTTTGTATTAGAAAGATTGAAAATGCGCGAAAAGTATTAGAAAACTTTTAACGTAAACATCTCCGGTCTTTCAAGGGATATTGTTGAGTAAGTCTTGTGTATTATCGGAACCTGCCAAAAAATAAGTATAAAATGGTAGCAGAAAAGTGAGGCTAATAAAAATAAATATGTTTACACACTGATTTATAGAGCTTAGAAATACCTTTTTAATGACACCCATTTTAACCAGATACAGTCAGAAATACCGGAGATACAAACGATTATATACTCAAGATTTAAAGGCCTATATCTCAAGAAGTTGGACCGACCGCGGGGGGGAAAACAACTTTTGAAATCAGTGCAGAAGCCTTTGTTCATGTAGATCAGAGAGAGATCAGAATTGGCGCGGTTGCGCAGGTGTATTCTTTCCGCTTAGCATCTCTGTATGTTCTTTGAGGAATGCAATATGGCATTCCAGCTATGCCTTTGCGGTGCGCTCACATTCCCTAAATAATAATGTATTAATTTTAATTCAATAAAACATAAATATATTAAATACTTACTTTTCCTTTTTTTACCGCGTTCATTTTGTGCAGAAAACCACAAGTTTTTGTTTTTTTTTGTCCCTGCTTTTGACAACCTGTTATTGTGAGGTGAATTATTTGTTACATGGTGAATTTTTCGTTGTCACTGTGTTGCCAGAATACCAGATACAAACAATGGTGACAACTTTGTAACAATTTTGTGGTTACAATTTGATTGTTATCACATACACAGAATTGGGCTGTAAGTGGCATTTCAATTTCCCACTTAAATTCCGACTTGATCAATGACAATGTTGCCACATGTTCAATTTCAAGAAATGGCAACAAAAAATTATATTAGATAAATTTTGTTATCATTTCTTGCGAATGAAAGAAATGTGCAAAATGGTTTACACATGGTAACTTCATTAAAATTATTTTATTTAATGGAAGACTACGTATCCCTAAATTTGAGGGATAGAATTTTTTTCCGATTGAAAACAAAATTTGAACTAAATTGTTCACAACGCGCGGTAAATGTTGTACACATAGACCAATACATACATAGATACTTTTATTCGCTGAATAAATTAAACGTCATAGGTACGGTGGAAAGTAAACATTGGATGGTGGAAAATATGGGTTCAATAACACCATATAGATTCAATAGTAAACAACGTTCGACAAAGGAACAACGACCGAATTTCGTGTTTTTGTGGCAAACTAGTTGTGTTAAATACAATACAAATGTACACCAACGATAAAAGTCAACAAAAAAGTGCAAAATACAATTAAATTTTTCAGTTCTACACCAAAACGACATGAAAAAGCTAAGTAAACATATTTTGTAACTCCACCTGGTGCAAGTTAATTTTAAATTTAATTTCTCTCATTTCTACAAACCTACGACGAAGAGTGTGAAATGAAACGTCAGATGAGAGAATAAAAGTATCTATGTATGTATGTATTGGTCTATGGTTGTACATATTGATCATGGTAGAATTATATATCAGGTATAGTCATTTAAAGAGGCGATGACATTTGTTCCATGTCGTTTTTCGATTCACTTGTCAAAATCATATGTATTTTGTTTTTATACTTTTTTGTATTCTTGTATTGTTGGTATATATTTGTGTAGAGTTTGACAACTGAAACGAATGAACGAAAATAAAATGTATGTTGTTGCTGCTTACAACTACAACCACATCTGCTGCTACCATGTATATATTTGTTGGCACTGGCTTCAAACGTGTTGCCGTATTGCATATTTTTTCACCCATTACAGCAAATGATGCCACATTTCGTAGTATTAAGTCTGGATCCAAGATTTATTTATTCAGGTTATAGCAGCAGCTGTTCGTGAAATTAAAGTGCATAATATGTGAAAGTCAGCTGATGTAAACAAAATGTGAAAATTGCAATTTAATTGTAAATGTGTTAAATTTAGTGTTTATAATAAAGATTCAAGTCGATTTTTGTAAAGCCCTTTAATATGTAACAAATTGTTTTCGCAAACAAATCCGTCTAGTTTATTACAAATTCTTTGAAACTTTGTGAACAAACTAATAATCTTAACAATAACAGAAATGTAAACAAACTTTGACATATTAGGCACGAACTAAATGAAAACAATGAAATCAGCTGTGCTACTGCTTCCACATGCGGCATATGAAATGCCTCTTAAATAATCCAAAAAAACACCAACCGACTCACTAAAAGGTGGTTTCGACACACTAATATCGATGATATGGTATGGCCTGCACAGTTGCCGGATCTCAAGCCAAACGAAAATTGTTAGTTACAGCCCTATTCTGGAAGGGTTACAAAAGTCACCACGGTTACTATTTGACAGCAATGTGACAATTGTCACAAATCGGTATTCTAACACATTTTTTTTTGGTGACAAAGTATTAAAAACTGTTACCTGCCAAAGAGCAGGTAACAGCGCGTGACAGCTGTTTTGTTTGCCGGAAAGTTCTACAAGTAACAATAAAAGTTTATACGCGAAAAAATAAATAATATAAATTCTACCAAAACGACAAGAGGACGTAATTACATAGAAGAAGAACTTCTGTTACTTTGTGCTATGGAAATGGAGCAGACTTGCTTGTGTGTTAGAAAGATCGAAAAAGCGCCAAATAATATATTCCAACATTTTGAACGTAAATATCTCCGGTCTTTGAAGGGATATTGATGAGTATTATACCTTACAAAAAGGTTAAGATCTTGTCTATTATCGGAGCCTACCAAGAAATAAATATAATAGGTAATTTTTCTGAAAAAAAAAAATTAACAGAAAAGTGTGGTTAGAAATCCTTTTTTTAAATTAGCTCTCCAATGGGTTAATAAAAATAAACATGTTTATGCACTAATTTATAGAATTTAGAAAGACATTTGTAATGATACCCATTTCAACCAGATCGGATTATAAATACGTGAGCTATGAGCGATTATATACTCAGGCTTTAAAGGCCTATATCTCAAGAAGTGTGGCCGTCGGTGGTGCAATGGTTAGTGTGCGCGGCTCTTGTACATGAGATCCTGGGTTCGAACCCTGCTCTGACCACCTTAAAATTTCTTTCGGCGGCGGCCACCTCGCATAGTGACGGCCATGATAGAGCCATGAAAGAGCTTCTCAAAATACCGTTCGGAATCGGTGTAAAACTGTAGGTCCCAATCAGTGAGTGAAAACTGGAAAGCGCACAGCTCAGTGATTGTGAGAAGTTCTACCCTGTCCCTGCATGGGATGTAATGGGAAACCGTTTATATCTCAAGAAGTTGGGCCGATCGCGGAATCGCGGTTGCACCTCAGCGCAGAAGCTTTTGTCGGTGGTGAAATTTTGGTATAGATCAGAGAATTGGTGCCAAAGTAAATTGTTCTCTTCTACATATGTACCGCGGATGCGCAGGTGTATTCTATCCGCTTAGAATCTCTGAATGTTCCTTGAGGAAGGCAATATAGCATTCCAGCTGTGTCCTTGCGGAGCGCTCAAATTTCTTTAGTAATAATGTATTAATTTTAATTCAATAAAACATAACTATCTTAAATACTTACTTTTCCTTTATTTCGGCTTTCATTTTATGCAGAAGACCACATGTTTTTATTTTATTTCTCTGCTTTTGACAACCTGTTATTGTGAGGTGAATTATTTGTTACGAGGTGAATTTCTCGTGGCACCATGTTGCCTGAATATCATATAAAAACAATGGTGACAACTTTGTAACAATTTTTTGGTTACAATTTGATTGTTACACAGAATAGGGGTGTTAGTGTCAAGGAAGTCACTATGCAAAACCAAAGACAATAATGAGGTAAGGTGCGTAATTAAAGAGGCATGGGCAATAATAATTAGATGAAAGGTGCACAATACTAATTGACTCGAGGCATGGGCAAAAATGCCTGATCAAAGGTACACCAGGTGACTCGATGAAACGCCGTTGCGAAGCAGGCATAAGCAACAGAGGCAGTACAACTACGTATTAAATTTAGAGAAATATTGATATTAAACTTATTATTTTCAAATAACTTCGGTTACAGTAAATTAAAAAAAAGATTTTGTTAGCACTGCTATTATTTCGACTGACGTCATTTCTGAAATAAAAGGGTTGTGAAAACTTAATCTCAACATTACAACATTGGTTTTTATTTGAAGTTAAATAAAGAATGACACAACCACCATCTTTAAACCACCGCAAAAACTAATAAGGTTTCCGAAGAAAAACTAAAATATTTCTTTGTCGACATTTTTAAGTCTTGGCGCTGCTATTTTTTTGCCCGCGTCTTCAATTATGTATTTTAGCTCAACGATCTTGTGCTGCCAGTAGTTCCGAACAGAAACACAAAATTCGGAAGCATTATTCAATGAAACAAATTATCCAAGAACCTGTAAATTCAGTTTCCTGTTGAAACGACCAGACCAAAATCACTTGTGATTTTTAGTTTTTCTCAAAATTTCAACATTTTTGAAAGCATCAACTGGTCTTGCATTTCGAGGTGCCTGACCAGTAACCATCGATTACTTAACCGATAAATCCCAAAATCAAGTTTCATAAAAACAGTAAAAATAATATATTTTTTAATTTTGTTTGTTTGCTTTGCCATGGTGGTGCACAGTGGGAGCTGTTATTGGTAAAAGCAAAAGGAAACTATCTCTAGATTTTTAGAAAAGGGTGTGTCAGTACGAATGCAGTTTTAAAAATAAAACAATTATTGTTTTAGATAATTGTAATTTTTTTATTGGATTGTAAAGAAGACATGTTCCGATTAATTATGGAATAAAATATCCCTCAAATGACCCCCACGGCTCTGATGACAGACTATTACTCTGTTCATGAAATTTTTCAGGATTTTTTCACAGAGATGTGGCTGTATCTCACCGATGACGTATTGGATCTTGGTTTTGAGCACAGAAATTGTTTGTGGTTTATTCGCATAAACCCGAGATTTCACAAAACTCCAAAGAAGTAAATCGCACGGCGTTAAATCGCATGATCTTGGTGGCCAGTTGACATCAGAATTTCTTGAGATAATTTGTTCTGGAAATCGTTGCTGCAATAAATCGATAGTGTCATGCGCGGTGTGGCAGGTGGCGCCGTCTTGCTGAAACCACATGTCGTCCAGTTGAGGCCATAAGCACTCCGTTATCATGATCCTGTAACGAATGCCATTCATGCGAATGCATTTTCGGTCTCATCTTCAGAAAAGTATTGTGCAATCCCGCCGCCTTACCAAAATCCACACCAGACGTTACTCGCTGTGGGTGCATTTGTTGCTCATGGATTGCAGAGGATTTTCTGAGCCCCAAATTCTTTGTGTATTCACGAAGCATTCAGATGGAAATGCGCTTCATCGGAGAAGATGACTCATTTTAAAAAATTGGCATTGACTTCACTTTGCTCCATTACCCATTGAACGAATTGCCGGCGCATTCCATGATGTATTAGTATGAGCACCTGAGTAAGATGAATTTTGTACGAATGAAGGTGGAGGGCGTTTGTCAAAAATCGCAGCGTAGTGCTTCGTGAAATTTGAAGTTGTTGATAACGATACCGAATAGGTGTTTTCAGGTTTTCGGCGAAACTCTCGTTTATAGCAGCAATATTTATAAGAGACCGAGCGGTACGTTGACGCCCACAAGTCTTACTCTCCATAACCGACCCAGGTTGGTTGTCGAATGGTTGACACATTAAGTGCACTTTCTCGACAGAAAATTTGCGTGGGATCTGAGCATAACTTTCCAAATTTTTTGTAATAAGTTTTCACAATTATAACGCGTTGTTCTTTCGTAAACCGCTCTATTTTTAATAATAGGAATAAACATATGTGACAGCTGCCAAATTTCAGAGTTGCCACTTGCACAAAAAAATGCCACCAAATTTATAAAGTGCAATCTTACTGAGACACCATTTACATAACCACAATCGTATTAAGCCCCGTATTTAGTTCTGGCGAAATTTTGTCAGTTATTTCTAAACGGAAAATTTTGTTGCCGAGCGTTACCACATATCTCTGATTTAACTTGCAAATATGCCATTAATATTTCATATGTGCACTCCATTCTATTTTTAACGCATGTGGTATTACTTTTGTTTACTAAAATAATCGAAGTGTCAAAATTCAGAACCCAAACATTTATAATGGATTTTGCATACGAAATTTTCGCAGAGCTGAGTACGAAGAAAATGAAAAGTAAGCGAAATTTTCGGTTCATTAAATTTTCGTTATTTTTTGCACACATGGCACCGAAAATTTCATAAAAACTGAAAACCGGGCTTTAGCAGTAGATACCCATCTTTGGATTTTGAGATATAATGTCAGGACCCTATTCATACGAAGTTGCGACATTTTTTGTGTGATAACCCGTCTCTTAAATATCTCATAACTTTTTATGAATTATCCCTTAAGCCTGTTGCTGGCTTGTAACAACCGACTGACAACAATGTAGCTCTACAGGTCCTTCGTAGCTACGAGGGCGGATCAATAAGTCCGATACTTTTCGAACTTCCCTCATAGTTATATGAAATGCAATACTGCTCCCATCAAGTACCACCTGTTAATAGACTACTGTCAAATTTGAGCAAGTTCAGTCATTTACTTTGCGTTTAACAGCTGTTCAAAACATACAACATCGTGCATTTTTTTAAAAATGGAAAAAAGTGAATTTCGAGTGCTCATTAAACATTATGTTTTGCGGAAAACAATTGTCAACTAAACCAAGGACAAGCTTGATAAAAACTATGGGGACTCTACAACATCGATTTCAATGGTTGGACTTTCATTGTGGTCGCGCAAGTACAAATGACGCTGAACATTCTGGACGCCCAATTGAGGTCAATACACCCGATGAAATTATGATCGAAGAGTAAAAGTGCGTGAGATTGTTGATGCCACAGGCATTTCATATGGTTTCGATTTTAAATGATCATTTGGGTTTAAGAAAGCTGTCTGCAAGATGGGTGCCGCGTTTGCTCTCAATTGACCATAAACGCACGGGTGCACAAATGTGTAGTCTCAATGGCAAAATTCCATCAATTGGGTTACGAATTGGTACCTGATCCACCATATTCTCCGGATTTAGGCCCCAGTGACTATTTCCTATTTCCAAACCTAAAGAAATGGCACGGTGCAAAGAGATTTAGCTCCAACGATGAAATTATTGATCAAACAAATGCCTATTTTATGGACCTCGATAAATCCTATTTTTTGGAAGGGAAACAAAAATTGGAGAAATGTTGGACTAAGTGTATTTAGCTAAAAGGATATTATGTTGAAAAAATCCGCCAATCAAACCAAGGAAATGCTTGATAAATACTACGGGGACTCCGCACCATCGATTTCAATGGTAAAAAAGTGGTTTACTGACTTTTGTTGTGGTTGCACAAGCACAAATGACGCTAAACGTTTTGGACGGCCAATTGAGGTCAATACACCCGAAAATGTCGAAAAAAATTCACGATATGGTGTTGGCCCATGAAAAGATTGTTGATGCCATAGACATTTCATATGGCAGTATGGTTTCGATTTTAAATGATCAGTTGGGTTTAAGAAAGCTGTCTGCAAGATGGGTGCCGCGTTTGCTCTCAATTGACCATAAAAGTAATCGTGTGACAGGATTGTTTGGTGTTGTTTAACCGCAATTCGAAGGAGTTTGCAGCGTTTTGTAACTGGGGATGAAACACGGATCCATTACAACACTCCGGAGAACAAGCAGCAGTCTAAACAATGGGTTTCTCCGGGTTGACCGACTCCGAAGAAGGCCAAGGTAAGTTTGTCGGCGAATTAGGTGACGGCAACAGTTTTTTGGGATGCACGCGGGATAATCCACATCGATTAACTTCAAAAGGGCAAAAAACAATCAACGGTGAATATTACGCCAACTAATTGGACTGATTTAACGAGGATTAAAAAAAAAACGACCTCATATGACCAAGAAAACAGTTCTTTTTCATCAAGATAAAGCACGGGTGCACGCACACGTGTGTAGTCTAAATGGCAAAATTCCATGAATTGCACTACGAATTGGTACCTCATCCGCCATATTCTCCGGATTTAGTCCCCAGTGACTATTTCCTATTTCCAAACCTAAAGAAATGGTTCGGTGGAAAGAGATTTAGCTCCAACGATGAAATTATTGATCAAACAAATGCCTATTTTATGGACCTCGAAAAATCCTATTGTTTGGAAGGAATACAAAAATTGGAGAAACGTTGGACTAAGTGTATTGACCTAAAAAGATATTATGTTGAAAAATAAAATTTTTTTTTTGCAAAAAAAACTGTGTTTCGTTCAAAAAGTTAAGGACTTATTGATCGGCCCATATTAACGCTTGTGTGGCTCCTGGGGGTTAATTGCAAGTTTCAATATATCTACCTTCTTTATAAAATCTCTTAATGATCATTATTGGTAATTTAAGCGAGTCTATAAAAATTGTTGTCATCCATAAACAGCTATGAATAAAGAATAAATAAATAAATTAATAAATTACAAATTCATCAGGGATGATTATAATTTATTCGATATTTATTTTACAATAAAAAGGTACTTTTTAATATTATTGTTCAAGCTCGAGACCATTCTATATCACTATTAATAGGGATATAGTTTTTTTCAATTCTTTTAAAAAAAAAACTATATCCCTATATCGAGCTTGAATAATAATATTAAAAAGTAAATTACAAAACTCTTACAATTTCAACCTCAAGAAACATCATTGAAACGCAATTAATAAGAAAATGTCAATGATAACATTTCCCATGGCAAACTGCTCCACATTTATCAAAAGTTGTTGCACAACCCACAAGCGCCATCTCTTTGTTATAATTGACACGTTCATAAGATAAATATTATCACAGTTTAACCATAATTAAAAAAGATATAATAAACATTTGCAATAAATATTGAAAAAACACCAAGACCAAAACTTAATTACACTGTTTACCTCCCAATAATTAACCAATGGAATTCAATTTCAGTTGCTGGGTGATCCAGAATAGCTACTTCCATTACAATTATGATTTGAAAAACAAACAGAGAAAAACTAAACTTTAGTTATATTTGGATACCACCAATAATATTCCAATCACTTTGCTGACGACACTGACAGCAGCGACGTGGATGACCAATGTACAGAATGGAAACGTAACCGAAATCCATAACACTTGGTATGGAAATATAGTAATTACTAATTACACGTTACTGCAAGATAGAAACCCGAGAGAAAATTAACCAAATTAATTGATTTAAAAGTAATTTTTAAAATAGCTATTAAACTGTTAAACAGCTACGAAATAGGTTATTAAATTTGATTAAAATAATTAAATCATTAATATTTCAGCATTTCCAGTACGAAAAATTACTGGTTCAGAACTACTAGTATGAAAGTTGAGTTTTGGTACCATAGATTTAGTTCTCCTCCATACATACAACTGTACAAATTAACATTGCACTGTCAGAGGTTTTGGGAGGGATTTGAGACCTTTTAGCCATCTTTGAACGCACTGTATTTATATATGTATATAGTTCTGAAGTAACGTTTTGAAAAAAATATAAACTAGAGAACACACAAATAGGCCAGTAGTTCAAATCTCCAAGCGCACAATTTTTCCGACATATGTCCGAAAACGTATGTTCAATCTCTGCTATTTTATCAGACATTTTGCCGAAAAACTCTAGTCTGTAGTCGTGACAATCTCTAACATTTCTTACGAAAACTAACTTTTATTACTGTTTCAAAAATATAACATGCTTCAGAAAATTCTATCAGAAAACGGCGGAATTTGTCGATACATTTCTCAGACTTAAGTCAGAGTTTGTCTGCACATTGTCGGACAAGCTTCCAGATTTCCCTCCAAATTCGGACAGAATTCTTTTTTTGCACAATCTCTGAAATTTCTTACGAAAACTATCCGACATCAAAATACCATGGAATCACTTTTATAACTGTTTTAAAAATGTGTCATATTGTATACGAATTCAATCAGAAAACTGCAGAATTTGTCGGTACATTTCTCAGACTTAAGTTAGAATTTGTCTGCACATTGTCGGATATATTCCAGATTTCCCTCAGAATTCGGGCAAAATTCTGTTTTTTCAGTCGTAGTCTGCACAATCTCTGAAATTTCTTACGAAAACTATCCGGCATCAAAATTCCATGAAATCATTTTTATATATGTTTTAAAAATGTATCATATTATATACGAATTCTATCAGAAAACGACGGAATTTATCAGTACATTTCTCAGACTTAAGTTAAAATTTGTCTGCACATTGTCGGACATATTCCAGATTACCCCAAGAACTCGGACAGAATTCTGTTTTTTCAGTCGTAGTCTGCACAATCTGTGAAATTTCTTACGAAAACTATCCGACATCAAAATTCGATGAAATCACTTTTAAAACTGTTGTATTGTATTGTATACGAATTCTATCAAAAAACGGCACAATTTGTCAGACTTAAGTCACAATTTGTCTGCACATTGTTGGACAAACTTCCAGATTTTCCTCCGAATTCGGAAAGAATTCTGTCCGAAAAGTCTCCACAAACTTCCGAATTTCCTCCGAGAAGTAGATCCGAACCGTTCATACAATTTTCGACAAGAATTCTGATCGAATTTAACATCAGGTTCGGAAACTTTTGCCGATGTTCCGTCAGAATTCGGATGGGTGAATTTGTTCGCTGGGCTGGTACTGAATGGGCGCCATCTATCTTTGCTTAGATAGAACTTACGAAACGGATAGCTGTCAATCGAACTGTCATACTGACACTTTTTGACATTTAAGATCAGTATACTATGGCAAATCATCATGAATTGATTCACGCTTGAACAACCCTACCAAATTATCCAAATGTGCGAGGGTGGTCCCAAAACTAGCCGACCTAACAAAGAGGACACAAAGTTGGGAAACATTTTCTTAATTTTTCAACAAAATCTACTTTCAGCTCGATACACTTTTTCCAGCGATATTCAATAACTTCGATACCCTGTTTATAGTAAGAACTGTCAAACTCCTTAAAATAGCCGTCTGCCGCAGACTCCACTCCACTGTCTTGATGAAACAAGACTTTATTTTTCGCCAAATGCGGTATTTTTTCGGTCTTATTTTGGTGCAATGGTAGTGTGCGCGGCTCCTGTGCATGCGAACGTGGGTTCGATCCCTGCTCTGACCACCTTAAATTTCATTCGACGGTGGTCACCTCACTTAGTATTAAACCATGAAAAAGCTTCTCGAAATACCGTTCGGAACCGGTGTAAAACTGTAGGTGATCAGTGAGTGTAAAACTAGAACGCGCGTAGCTCACTGGTTGTGAGGAGCACTCCCTAATCCCTTCATAGGATGTAACGGGAAACCATTTTATTTTATTTTTTAATATAATTTTGAAAGACACGAATTTAAAATCTAAACATATTAATTGAAACTTAAAACACATCCCATAAAATTTATAAGACATCAATTGAAATTGAATTAAATGAAATTGAATTGAATTTAAAATAAACATCAATTAAAAGACAATTAAAAGACGTCAATTAAAATTTAAAAGACATGAAATTGGTGGCCGTCGGTGGTTGTGCATGAGAACGTGGCCTCTATCTCTGCTCTGACCACCATAAATTTCCTTTGACGACGGCCACCTTGTCTAGTGATGGCGACACTATCGAGCATACTTAGTCATGAAAAAATTTCTCAAAATACCCCTCGGAACGGGTGTAAAACTGTAGATGAGTGAACAATTAGAAAGCGCACAGCTGACTTGTTGTGAGCAGCTCTCCCCAATCTCTTCATGGGATGTAATGGGAAACGTTTTTTTTAAATTTTAAGGACATAATGAAATTTCAAACACATCAATTGATATTTAAAAAGACATCAATTGAAATCTAAGTCTTGAGTTAAAATTTATGACATGAATGGACATTTTAATAACATCAATTGTAATTTAAAATACATTAATTGAAATTTAAGACATGAAATTTATAAGACATCAATTGAAATTTAAAAAATAAACATCAATTGACATTTAAAGGACATCAGTCACATGAAATTTTATCTGTCACATGAAATTTCAAAAATACAATACAACTTAAAAACGTAATAGTATATAAAATCGGTTAATGATTTTTAAATTTTAATAGACGAATTTTAAATTTTAATTAACGTATTTTAAATTTCAATTGATGTATTTTAAAATTTATTGATGCCTTATAAATTTCAATTGATATATTTTTAATGTTAAATGATGTTTTTTTAATTTAAATTTATGTCCTGTAAATTTCATGTCATTTAAATTTCAATTGATGACTTTAAATTTCAAATGAATTGTTTTTAATTTCAATTGATTTCATTAAAATATCACTTCACGTCTTAAATTTCACTTGTGTCTTAAATTTCAATTGATGTCATTTAAATTTCAATGGATGTATTTTAAATATCAAATAGAATTTTAAAATTTCAATTGAATTTAATATTCAATTGATGTATTTTAAAAATTTTTTTATGCCTTATAAATTTCAATTGATGTCTTTTAAATGTCAATCGATGTTTTTTGTTAAATTTCAATTTGTCTTATAAATTTCATATCATTTAAATTTCAATTGATGTCTTTTAAATGTTAAATGATGATTTTTTTTAAATTTCCATTTACGTCCTATAAATTCATGTCATTTAAATTTCAATTGATGAATTTAAATTTCAAATGAATTGTTTTTAATTTAAGTTGATGTCATTAAAATATCAATTCACATCTTAAATTTCAACTGTGTCTTAAATTTCAATGGATGTCATTTAAATTTCAATGGATGTATGTATTTTAAATATCAAATAGAATTTTCAAATTTCAATGGAATTTAATGTTTAATATTTTAAAATTTTTCTTATGTCTCATAAATTTCAATTGATGTCTTTTAAATGTCAATCGATGTTTTTTGTTAAATTTCAATTTGTCTTATAAATTTCATGTCATTTAAATTTCAATTGATGAATTTAATGAATGAATGATGTGTTTTCGATTTCAATTGATGTCTCTTAAATTTATACAGATGTATTTTAAATCACAAATAGAATTTTCAAATTTCAATTGACTTTAAATTTCCATTGATGTGTTTTAAATTGCAGTTGATGTGTTTTAAATTTCAATTTATGTCATTTAAATTTCAATTCATCTCTTAAATTTCAACTGCTGTCTGAAATTTCGATTGGGATCTTTAAAATTTCAATAGATGTTTTTTTACGGTCTTATTCATAAAAAGTTGTTAGAGATTTGAGAGACGTTTTTTATATGATAATTCGTCTCTCTAACTTTTTATGAATACGGCCGTAAGTTTTAAATAAAATTTTAAAATTTCAATTGATATTTTTCAAAACTAAATTGATATTTTTCGAATTTGAATTGAAAAGGATGCAGTTCCTGGTGGAATTTATGGGTATAAACAAAAAAATACAGCAGACAGTTGTCCGAGGCCTTCGGGCACGGACTGTCCCTGCAGGCTGTGTCAGAGACACGGCCATTAAGTTTAACGTAGAATACGCCATTCGATAAGACAGAAAACATATGTAACAATAAATGATAAATAACATAAGCAAATGAATTTATTTATTTGATAGTTACTTTTGATAATATACATAAGCTTATGGTAGGAAAAATAGGATAAATATGTTTATAAATTAAAAGAGTAAGGATAAATGATAAATAACAGACGCAAATCAATTTGATTATTTGAAAGTTACTTTTGATAATATGGGCTTATGATAGGAAAAATAGGATAAAAAAAAGTTATCTCGCCGTTTCCTCATAATCAATGAAATAAAGATTACAACAATAACAATCTGACATGACTCCCTACACCGTAAGGTAAGACGTATTCTACGCCAAAATGTATGAATTAATTTTTTCATATATTTTTTATAATTATATATCCATGTTAAATTCAAATTCACATTTAACATTTTGTTTCACTTAAACACATAAGTAAATATACGAAATTTCAATATTTCATCAATCAAAACAACAGCCGAAGGTTTGTGTCCACACTGAAACAGCATCATAGTTTGTGTTCACGCTACAAACTCAAACACTCAACCAAACACCACACATATGTTTGAGTGTGTGTGTTTAAACAATTTTCATTCGAGAAATTTAAATATTAGGAAGATATCAACCAATATGAAATGTATATCAAACGAAAGATAACATCTTCATTTACCTACAAAAAAATTTTTAAAAAATGTTATCTCGCCGTTTCCTCATAATCAATGAAATAAAGATTACAACAATAACAATCTGACATGACTCCCTATACCGTCAGGTAAGACGTATTCTACGCCAAAAAGTGGGCAGATCGACCATTTAAGACTTAACCGAATTTGGAGGTCCATAACTCTAAAAAAGGTGTGACCCATAGTCTCAGAGATGAAACCACAAAATTCGAATTGGTTAATTTTACTCATAGACTAATACATACATAGATACTTTTATTCTCTCATCTGACGTTTCATTTCACACTCTTCGTCGTAGGTTTGTGGAAATGAGAGAAATTAACTTTAAAATTAATGGTTTTGTTTATTTTCGATATTTTTAATTTTTTTATTTTGAACCTGTTATTATTATGGACTTGGAACGTTTCCTCCAAATATAAAACGTTTATCGTAAAAGTCGTTTCCCGTGTTGTAAACAAACTTTAATTCACTCAGAAATGTTTATAATTTACTTTTACGGCAAACATAGAAAACGTTTGTGCACATCCCAATAAGCACAGCGGATCCGAATCGGATCCGACTTGTTTGAATTGATTTCGAGATCGGGTTCGATCTCGAATCGAGCGGCTGCAATTCCTCCTTCGTTCTCGAAACGAGAAATGTGTCCGATCTCGAAATGACGTCGGATCCGATCTCGAAATCGAGAACGAACCCGATCTCGAAACGAGATGCTACAACCAAAAAAATGCATACAGTCATACATAAATGCATACAGTTTGAAGTATACAGTCAAAAGTCAATTCTCTCTTTTGAATTGCTTATCTAGTCTTTCAATAAAAACCAACAAGCAAATACTAGTATTAAAGATATCTCCTTGGATAGACGCTCGGACTTGCAACCAAACTGGATACACTTCAACCAGAATGAATCAAAAAAAAAAAATTTAAATAAAAAAACCATATATGATTCTAAGGGGATTTGTACCTGGGCTACTTCCGTTCTCTACTCGGATGTAATATCTCTATGATGCCTTTGTTCGTTTCTCATAAACATAATTGTTCGTTTGTGACAAATAAGTTCCTCAAACCAAGTTTAATGATCCACAATTTATTTAATATGGACCGTGTTCAAAATTTCCTCTAATTCAAAACTAAATTCCCCCACTGTGATCTGTGTTAATTGCCGCAACTGGTCAATCAACTCAAGCCACAAGGCTAATAAATTCTTTCAAAATTCTAACATTTGAAGAAAAAACAGCAATTTTGTATCTTGATGTTTGAACCTAATGCTTCCGAATTTTCTGTTACTTTTCGGAATTAATAAATGCAAGATAATTATGGTAGAAGAAACAAAACTTGTTCTTCATACAACTAGCGGTTTTGTTGATGCCTCTAGACAGTTGAATGAACTCAAAACAGCATCATGTTGCAAGTTTTTATATTTACATGGCTTTAAACTTACGCGTATTTAAGAGAAACATTAAATAATATCGAAATGTTGAAAATCAAACGAAATTATTTATGTGGCAATTGTGCTAATTATTCAGATTTTTTTAATGATGAATAATAAATTATTCAAAACTATACGCACATAAAAAACATAAATGAATAATGGCCAGTTTTTCTACGGATTACTAAAACTACGGATTACTAAAACTGAGATTAGATTTAATCTTAGTTTAACTGTCCATTCTGTTTTTCAGTGCACAGTTAAATATCACAATAATCACAATTTTTTTACTCTGTCATGGCAACATTGTGCAAATGTTAAATATATCAACAATTGTTTGTTGTTATTTGTCTTTTTTTTTGTCAATCAATTCACTCAATTCAAGAACTGTATTATAAGCAGATGCTTTCGTTAGACGGAATCTTACATAGAAGTCATTATCGCCAAGCAAATTGAAGTGATTTGTCCGGGTCATTATTGTGCGTTGTTTTCTTGTAACCTCATAACAAAATTCTTCGCACATTTCTTGGTCACTTCTTCTAAGAGTGGCCGTCGGTGGTGCAATGGTTAGTGTGCGCGGCTCTTGTACATGGCATCCTGGGTTCCAACCCTGCTCTGACCACCTTCAAATTTCTTTCGCCGGCGGTCACCTCGCATAGTGACCTCGAAAAAAGCTTTCAAAATACCGTTCGGAATCGGTGTAAAACTGTAGGTCCCAATCAGTGAGTGAAAACTGGAAAGCGCACAGCTCAGTGATTGTGAGAAGTTCTCCCCGGTCCCTCCATGGGATGTAATGGGAAACAATTTATATATTTTAATGTCTTCTAGATCCGAGGAAAAATTCATTTTAAAAACTCCAAAAAATATCAACAAAATGTTTTATTATTTACATACACAAAATTCTTCTTCTTGTTTTTCATTGCTGCTGTCAAAAGAAGCCAACGCAATCTAAACTTAGTTTAACTCGCACAAATTGGAGAGTTAAACGTAGTTTTACCTTTGACTGAAAAAATTAAAATCTGGTTTAAACGTAATTTAACTCATATCCGAAGATGATCTCCGACTGAAAAACTGGCCATAAGACGTAAATGAGTTTAGAAGTTGAAACAAGCATATTACATGTTGTCACATCCAAATATGAAATTGTCATAACCGAATTAGAGGTTGTTACAACCTATTAGAGGTTGATTAAACCAAATTTCAGTTGTGGGTCATAAATTCAGTTGTAAGAACGTCAATTCGGTTGGGTCAACTGCTATTCGGTGACAACTGCAATTCGGTGGCAATTGCAATTCGGTGACAACTGCAATTTGGTGACAACAGCTGAATTTGCGGTTGCAGCAACTAGAGGTTTACGCCGATTGTTTCTGTGCTTCGGCGACGACGTAGGGACCGGCGGCGGCGGCTTGGTCGGATAATCTGGCGGCGGCCTGTTCTAATTATTAGGAAATTAATAAGGCTGCTGCTGTGCAGAGGTCAATTCTTAGGAAATTTATCCTGCTGCTGTTATAGTTGCAATGTGTGCTGTTAGAGAATAGGACTGCCTATTGGTGTTGTAGCGTAGGGAATTTCGTCCGGCTGTTGTTATGCAAAATTCAAGTTTTCGTTTAACTCCATAGGTTAATCCTTGAGAAGTTAAGCTGACGGTTATTGGGAAATACTGATTGTGGTTGTGTGTAGTAGGTTATAGTTTGTTGCTTTTTGTGGTTGCAACGTGTTGTAAATCAGGGCAATGCCATTAATTGATCGATTATATGAAAGATTAAACAAAAAAATATGAAGCCTGTGTTAGATAACACGGGCGCATAGGTCAGACGTAGAATACGTTAGTCATTTTGCAATTAAAATATATGAATTAAATATAATTTTTGATAAATGATTTAAATCTAACAAATTTATCTTTAATTTTTATGTTAAAAATTTAGGATAGTTTTTAACAAAATTTGGGTACACTTTATATCAATTAGATGCACTTTTGAAAACAAGTGTAAATACTGCATGTGGCAACACTGGTTCTGTAATGTTCACATAAAACATGCATTGTCATTATACTTCTTCTCTTTCTCACACTGGTTCTGTGATGAACACACAGATAATCGTACTGCTCTTACACATGATGTTATAATACATAACATACAAAGCATATGAAAATTAATACAAAATTTGAAGGAGTTAAATTTTGATTTACTTATAGAATCAAAAAAATTATATGTAGCAATATGATTATTTAAATACAAATCAAAAGAAGACATATTAAATATGTTACGACCATACTTGAATTTTCTTCAAAAAACTTATAATGAAAGTGACAAACATTTTCTCAAAATTTTGTGCTCCAGATCAACACCCCTACCTTACCGTATAACGTATTCTACGTTAAAAGTTATAAGCCGCGCGAATCACGCCGCCGCTTCGCCGATTTTTACGTAATCACGAGGCGGCGACGGCGGTGTGGCTCGACGGCGTAAAGATCTAGTTACAACCTCTTTTCAAACATTCTGTGTATTTTATCTGTGTATTTTATAGGATGAGGAATTCCGGAGAAAAGCAAGTGGTCATTGGTTGGGTCTCAAGTGTTACTCGATAGTATCTCGGTCACAAAGGTATGCAACTTGTTGCCGCTTAAAAGGACGAGAAGTGATTGATGCTGGTCACGAAACCACGTTGTCATGAGTAGAATCGAAAATATTTAATGTCATGATTAAAGCCACATTATCATATTGGTAAAATCTTCACTTTTCGTACACGAAATACCAATATGCTACAAAATAGTGTACATAGTACCAAAGAGAAATACTAAAGAGAAGCCGTGAGTGTTTCAGTTCCACTAAATTCTCGTCGAACGTCACTGGGCTAACGACAGTTTTGACACCATTTGTTATGCTAGTTTTTTCCTGCCAGAATTTGGGCCCAATACAAATACGTTTACGTTTATGTTCAATGGAGAGCAAACGCGGCACCCATTTTGCAGACAGCTTTCTTAAACCCAACTGATCATAGAAAATCGAAATCACACTGCCATATGAAATGCATATGGCATCAACAATCTCACGCACTTTTACTCTTCGATCGGCCAACACCATATCGTGGATTTTTCCGACAGTTTCGGGTGTATCGACTTCAATTGGCCGTCCAGAACGTTCAGCGTCATTTGTACTTGTGCGACCACAACGAAAGTCAGTAAACCACTTGTTTACCATTGAAATCGATAGTGCAGAGTCCCCATAGTATTTATCAAGCTTTTCCTTGGTTTGATTGACGGTTTTTTATTCGCAAAAAATAATGTTTAATGAGCACTGGAAATTCACTTTTTTCCATTTTTAAAAAAATGCACGAGGTTGTACGTTTTGAACAACTGTTAAACGCAAAGTAAATGATGGAACTTGCTCAAAATTTGACAGTAGTCTATTAACTGATGGTACTTGATGCATAAAGCAACTATTGTAAAAGAAACAACAAAGAAAACGAGTGAAGCGTGTCGTTTCTCTGCTCGTTCTCTTACTCTCTTCGTGGAATATTTCAATACACGAGCAGTTTTCTGATGATGTTATTCCATCTACCTATAAAAATTCCAACCATATTTAATTAAAATTTCATAAAGTATGTAAAAAGTATGAAATAATTAAGTTATGACGCGGGAAAGAAATGCGTTTGAGTGAATCGCGTCGACTTTTTTGGTTGGTACTTTTTTGGTTCAAATTGCGGAGTATTTTTCTTCTCTACCTGTACATCCTTTTTGCTTGATGGGAGCAGTGTTGCATTTCACATAACTACGGGGAAAGTTCGAAACGACTTATTGATCCGCCTCGTAACATTACTCACAATATAACATTACAACAATATAATACAATATAACATAATCCTTGGGACAGAAATGGGAATGCGTTGATGAAAAAGATACAGAAAGAGCTGTCAATGTAGGCACATTTTAAAAAAGGGAAAAAATAAGTTCTGTTGTTTTCCAAAAAAAAGACATCTGCCCATATATTTGTAAAACGTATGGGAAATGGTAAACAAAGTTCAGCGATTTTCTTTCAAAAACTGTTTTCAATTTTAATATCGACTCAAAACTGACCACGCTACGCTGCAACTAGTAAAGTGTAGAAAGTCAACGCAACTGTGATTTATTTCGCCATATCTCGTTTTTTTTTTTGAGGATGTATTCAACATTTAAAAACTAGGGTTGCAATTCCCATAACTAACGGGTTTTTCAATAAGAGCGCTACAAAACAAAACCGGTTTTAGATACCAATGAAATTCTTTATACCTGTGAAAGTACGTTCGATGCCATTATGTATGGAACTCGATTTCTTTTGCATGGCCACCACGGGCACGCTTGCAGAAGTCCAGACGCTGAACCCAATTTTCGACGGTTTTCAAGCATAAATCGGCCGATACTGCTGCAATTTCACGTTCGATATTCGTACGAAGTTCATCAATCGTCGCTGGCTTGTTGGCATAGACCATAGACTTGACGTAGCCCCACAGGAAATAATCTAACGGCGTCAAATCGCACGACCGAGGCGGCCAATCGACTGGGCCATTTCGTGAGATAACACGTTCACCAAACTTGGTTTCCAATAAATTGATTGTGGCATTCTCTGTCTGGCTTGTGGCGCCGTCCTGTTGGAACCACATGTCCTCCAAGTCCATATCATCCAATTGGGGCCAAAAATATTCGGTTATCATTGAACGGTAGCAATTCGCATTCACAGTAATGTGCCGGTCTTGATCATCACGGAAGAAGTACGGCCCAATGACGCCGCCGGCCCATAAACCGCACCAAACCGTAATTTTTTCGGGATGCAATGATGACTCATGGATTACGTGTGGATTGCTGTCTGACCAATAACACATATTTTGCTTATTGACGAAGCCATTCAGCCAGAAATGAGCCTCATCGCTGAAGACCATAAATTGGACGTAGCGCTCTTAAAGTTGAGACCACTGACTCCAAGTTTCGGTAGTAAATTTTAATAATTTTGACTCGTTGTTGGCTCGTATATCATTCCATGATGAAATGGCAAACCTTACTGAAGATAAATGTCAAAAGAGCGGGAAAAAATATGGCGTCGTTTGCTGTCCCTATCGATTTACTTTTGTAGCGTCTCTGTTGAAAAACCGTTACTAGTAGACTTACAACTTCTTTACATTAAGTCAAAGTCATTATATAAGTCCGTGTTATCTATTTGGTTCGTGTCCTCAAGTTCTATACCGGAACCGGAAATGCTTAAAGCAATGCAATTGCAAAATACCTTTGAAAAAATGATTCCTTATCTTTTGTGTGTTTCGTTTTTATTATACTGAATCTTAAACAAAAGAAAAATTTCAACAAAAAAAAAGACAAAGAATCTCACATTATATTGTTTTCCCTTAATAGTTATTTTAATTACTTGTACAACAATGCTGTTTATTTTTAAAATTAATTGTTGGTTATAACTTGCAATTGCGCAATAATACATCTATTACTTATAAATTACTAAGGGTATTCAGTGTTTATATCCTCTTCCGCAAAGACAGTGGATCTATTGTAGAGTTGCGTAGTTCATGAACTACATAGTTGATTTAGGATGGCCAGACATCACTCTCACGAACATAATCTACATATTCGAAATTGCGACCAATTTCAACCAATCTCATTTAGAAAATAGTTTTCGTGTGTAAAGATGAGCGCGGACGTTGTCGTTTTACTTAATTTTGGACGAAGAAGAAGAATTTCGTCATGTTTTTATAAGCTTCAATAAAATCTCACATTTCCTCGCGGTCTTCCATTTGAATTTGTTTTGATTTTGCACTAATACAAGCGATTTCAAATTGAAGCGAACGATGTTACTCTCACAACAACAAAATTAAAGCAGGGTTCGTATTTCATGGGTAATGAGTTACCCTGGGTTACCCAGGGTAAACCATTATTATTGCCGTGAGGAATGGGTAGCGATCGTTTACCCATTACCCACAGGGTATGGGGAAAATAATGGGTAGCTACCCACGACGATGAGTATTGGGTTACCCAGGGTAGCCCATCTCCATTTTTGATCGAAAATATCAAAAAATTAGGAAAAATCTCTATATCTCGGAAACGGAGCGTTCTGTTACGTACCGCCTTTTTGACACGACACTAAGCTTGGTCCACCGGTAGCTAGCGG
This sequence comes from Phaonia tiefii, assembly GCA_963931995.1. NCBI lineage: Eukaryota > Metazoa > Arthropoda > Insecta > Diptera > Muscidae > Phaonia > Phaonia tiefii. The sequence goes on from OZ008367.1 coordinate 25,612,852, forward strand.
TCTCTCAGGAGGTTCTAACCCGTTCCAAACTTAGTGCCTAGGGGACGAACAAAAATTGTACTTGTACAAAAAAAAACTTAACAGGATTGAAAAAATAACCAATTTTTGCTGGTTTCTTTCATAAATCGCCAAAATAAGAAAGTCGCTAAAATAAAAAAGTGGCTATAACTCGAAAACGGTGCGTTCAATCGAAAAAATAATAAAAAATTGACCTCCAACGGAGGATTTTAACCAATGGGTGTCTCCAATATGGCATCACTTTTTTTTTGTTTTATAAAATCGCTAAAAATAAAATTTTTCATACAAAAAATCGCTAAAACGCCCTCATGTTTATATCTCGGAAACTGAGCGTCCAATCGAAAAAATAACCAATTTTTGCCGCTTTCTAATGAGTTTTCATAAGTTTTCATGAGTTTTTTTTTTCGAAAAATCGCCAAAATAAGAAAATCGCTAAAATAAAAAAGTGTCTACAAATTGAAAATATTTTCATATTATTGGTTAAAGCCTTCGTTGGAGGCAAAATGTATATTATTTTTTCGATTGGACGCGCCGTTTTCGAGTTATAGTCACTTTTTTATTTTAGAGAGATTTTTATTTTGGCGATTTTTCGAAAAAAAAATTCTTCCATACGAATTGTACCACTTTATGAAAACGCCTTAGAAACGCGCAAAAATTGGTTATATTTTCAATTGGACGCTCCGTTTCCGAGATATAGAGATTTTTCCTAATTTTTTGATATTACCCATCGTCGTAGGTAGCTACCCATTATTTTCCCCATTGCCCTGAGGGTAATGGGTAATCGTGATGGGTAATTCCCCATTTCGTGGGTAGCTACCCATTATTTTCCCCATTGCCCTGAGGGTAATGGGTAAACGTTCATTTCACATTCCCCACGACGATGTGGGGGGGGGGGGGGGTAAATACGAACTCTGAAGTAAAGTGAAGAAAAAACAAAGAGGTTGTATGACATGCATACACACGCTACAACCGTTGGACCAACATCACCAAAAAAACACAAAAAATTTTGATTTTCATACAACGGTTGTACAACTGGTCTACACACTTTAAAACCCTTGAACAACCATCAAAATGTTGTACAACCGGTTGTAACGTGTGTAGCCTGCATTATGGTCGGGCAACTTAAATGAACGAGTTCGACAACTAGTGGAAGATTTCGATACAAGTCTAATCTATTGTAGATTCACCAAAAAACGATGTACTAAAGTAGACAGTCAAAATTTCTCTTCACTCGAATGCCAACAAACAAAACGAGTGTAGCGTTAATTATTCTCTGCTCTCTCTCTCTCTCTTACTCTCTTCATTGAATATTTCAAAACACGAGCAGTTTTTTGATAGTGTTCTTGTATATAACTATACAAATTCCAACAATGTTGAAGTAAAATTACATAAACTATGCAAAAAGTATAAAATAATTAAGATATAACGCAAGAGAGAAATGCGTTTGAGTGAATTGTAACCACTTGTTGGTTCTCTTTTACGAGGGTTACCAAAATGCGTAGATCTTCTGGTTGTTGTCTAATTCTTGACCGTCTTTGTTTTGTATCTAGCAAAACTGTAATATGGTTCTCTTGTAAATGACAACTCTAACACATTACCTTCCTTTCGGTGATGGTCCCATTACTATGTGAAAAAACTTCTCAAAGCATAACTCTAAAAAATAAGACCGTGGTCTCAGTGAGCCTAAAAACAGAAAACACATCTCTCTGATTTTGAGAAGCTCTAATCAAACTGCGTCATTAGTTAAAAAAAAACTAGCTTTAAAGAATTCGAAGGACGAATGATTTTCTAAACCTGTATTGTAAACGATCTATATCTTTTATTCAATCTTAATCATTTTTTTAGTTTTAATTTTAATGTCTAATTTATTTCTAATTTTTTACCCAATCCACAAGACCGCGAGTACAAGAGATTTAACATATTGATATTCTACGTGGTATCGTATGTAGATCGTATAAATAGTTTCAAGTTTCCTACATGCATTACATTGGTGTTATAGCAACTAATTACAATGGCACAGCCATTCAAAATAGATAGGAGACGAAGTTACGCGATTAAATTGCAAATGATTTCATATAAATTAAATGCCAATTATATCATTTTACTACACGGTCTTGTCATTGTTAAGTTGGCGTTAAACCGAAGACATATAATTAACACGACGATATTCGATACAGTAGTATCTAGACACAAAAAAATAGAAAGACATCCACACAAAAGGGTCTAGTTAATAAGAAGACCTTTTCTATGTCAAAAAAACATTATACATAAGAAAACTGCAGCATGATTCTATCATTTGGAGATTTCAAGTAAATTAACAGCTGATTTTATTGTACTGAAATACAGGTGTTTGGTTAAACGAAATCTTCAAACACGAGATTTTGATAGCAGTGTAGATAATATAATAAATAAATAACTGGTTTCCCATTACATCCCTAGAATAAATCGGGGAGAGCTTCACACAACCAGTGAGCTGTGCGCTTTCTAGTTTTATACTCACTGATTGGGACCTACAGTTTTACACCGGTTCCGAACGGTATTTTTGAGAAGCATTTTCATTGCTAAATACTCGATAGTGTCGCCGTCACTATGCGAGGTGATCGCCGTCGAAAGAAATGTTAAGGTGGTCGGAGCAGGGATCGAACCCAGGATCTCAAGTACAAGAGGCGCGCACACTACGCATTGCACCACCCACGGCTTAAGATAATATTTTCTAATAAAAGAAAACAAACAATCCCAGCAGAAAATTTGTGGTTGATTACTAAAATCACGTCAATTCCAACAGCATTACAAAGCAACGCAAAACACGCAATACTCCGAGTTCACACCCCTCCACCGTGTGTAACCCATACACATCGCCGTGGGGAATGCGTAATGAACGTTTGCCCATTACCCACAGGGTATGGGGAAAATAATGGGTAGCTACCCACGAAAATGGGGAATAACCCATCACGTTTACACATTACCCTCAGGGTAATGGGGAAAATAATGGGTAGTTACTAGGGTAACCATTCAATTAATCATTACTCGGTTAATCGATTAATCGTGTTATAAAATTAACCGAACATTTTAATAATTAATTTTTCGACTAACGATTGACTCGAACAAATCAGTGCGATTAATCGATTAATAAATTATAAATACGTGTTAATGACAAGCAGTCCGTTTTGAAACACTCCTGTGGCAACTCATACGACAACGATTTGAGAACAAATTTTAACATAACTTTACATACACAGTTTACATCGCACAGTGCCAAAGCCATAAATCAAAAAAAAATGCCTCAAAATTGATTCATTAAATTGGGTGTAATAGTCAGAAAATTACGGTTTGTAAAATTTAGTCAAAATTAATCAGTTTAAGTTTCAGAGCCCACCCTACCCTTTGTATGAGAGGTGCCTGCAGGCGTGGCACTTTTGGGTCCAAACTTTGAGATTTTCTTAATTTTGGCTTTGTACCAAAAGTCACTAATTTACATGTTGCTGCAACTACGATTTCTGAATTGTACCTACATATCATCACCTAAAATACAGTTTTTAGTTTTTTACAGGAGAAGGAAGAAACGTTATAAATTAAAGACTACTTAAAACTTAATATTCAAATTTTAGATTCAAGCTAAGAAAACAAAGACAGATTTGTTTCTGAAAAACTAATTAATAGAAAAAAATTAGTTTTTAAGAAATATTTATGTTTATTCGTTTCTCCTGCTAAAAACTAAAAAGTGTAGTTACGGCCTTTTGTATTTTAGGTGACGATATATTTTATATAATGAAGTTGCTTTTGTTACGTTTTGTTTTAATGAATTTGCCCAGTAGTATGTTTGAACACTGTTTTCTTTTTTTTTTCTTTTATTTTATTCGAATAATCGATTAATCGAATAATTTGGTTGCGTTTTGTTCGGTTAATTGTCAGATCGAAATTTACGATTAACCAATTAATCAAAAAAACCGATTAAATGGGTACCCTAGTAGTTACCCACGGTAACCCATCTCCATTTTTGATTGATTGATTGAAAATATGAAAAAATTAGAAAAAAGTTCTGTATCTCGGAAACGTCCAATCGGAAAAATATGCAATTTTTGAGGGTTTCTAAGGGTTTTTCATAAACTTGTCCAATTCGTATGGAAGAATTTTTGTTACAAAAATCGCCAAAATAAGAAAATCCCTTAAATAAAAAAGCGGCTATAACTCGAAAACGGTGCGGTGCGTCCAATCGAAAAAAATAATAAAATTTGTACCACTATATTAGGCTTTAACCAATGGATGTCTTCAATGTGGCATCAAAACAAAATCGCTAAAACTAAAATTTTTCGAATAAAAAATCGCTAAAACGCCCTCATTTCTATATCACGGAAACGGAGCGCCCAATCTAAAAAATGTCCAATTTTTTGAGTTTCTAAGGGTTTTTCATAAACTGGTCCAATTCGTATGGAAGAATTTTTGTTAAAAAATATCGCTAAAATAAAAAAGTGGCTATAACACGGAAACGGTGCGTCCAATCGAAAAAAATATACCAATTTTAACTCCATAGGACGCTTTAGCCAATGGATGTCTTCAATATACCATATATTATATACATATATTATGGCAGCGTATAGCAAAAACGTAATCTATAGGTGATTTTGAGAAATTTTGCTCAAAAGACCATAGCTCTAAGTCGGATTTGGAGCCCCCCAAAATTTCAAAATAGATATTTTTCCATATACACATAGAATAATTTAATTAAATTCGTCATAAAATCGGATAGAATTATAGTAGTAGGGCTTGTTTGAAAGGTATTTTTACCACCTTTCAGAATCTGTATTGATACTAATATTTTTTTTTATTTTTAGTAGAGATATTAGGAATTTTTTGTCGAAAAATAGCCTAAAATGAACTTTTAACAAATAAATTCTGAATTGTCTTCGATTTTTTTCGAGATTTTTTTGCAGATTAATTGCAGAATTATTATTTTCCAACAACTTTTATTATGATCAATTTTTTTGTTTTCGAACTCCTTCTTGTAGGAAAAGCGATCAGAAAAAATCAACATTTTTAAGGTTTCAACAAAAAAAACACTATTAACACTAATATCTATTTTGAAAATTTGGGGGGGGGCTCCAAATCCGACTTAGAGCTATGATCTCTTGAGCAAAATTTCTCAGAATCACCTATAGATTACGTTTTTGCTATACGTTTCATCAAAAAAAATCGTTCCATACAATTTGACCCGCCCTAATATATATATATATATATTTTTTTAAATCGCTACATTTTAGTTTTAGCGATTTTTCAATAAGACATTCATTAAGACAGCCACCACATGCGTTAAAAATAAAATGCAGTGCATAGAGGAAATATACATGAAATATTTGCAAGATTAATCAGAGATAGGTCGTAAGTAGGGAATGCAAATGCCGGGACTTTTCATTTCCCGGGAAAGAGGGAAAAATAAATAAATTTCCCGGGATCCCGGAAATTCCCGATCAAAGTGTGAGTCCCTTACTTTGATCCGCTTTTCGAATTAAAAATGGTAAAAATAGTACGAACATCTTAAATGACGTAGTTATGTGTATTCCCATGTGTTAAGAAATCTAGTATTTAATGCATCTATAAGTAGTACTGACGGGGATGTTTTTCTATTTTAAATTTGACAGCATAATTTCTATGAAGCTTACCTAACTTTCGTAACAACCTTATCTACATAAATCTATAAGTGATGTGGATATGATATACATACTTGTAGATTTTTCATGGCCATCGGTGGTGCAATGGTTAGTGTGCGCGGCTCTTGTACATGAGACTTCGGTTCGATCCCTGCTCAAACCACCTGCCATTTCTTTCGACGACAGTCACCTCGCTTAGGTATTTCGACACTATCGATTACGTAGCCATGAAAAAGCTTCACAAAATAGCTTCACAAAATAAAAAGCTTCACAAAATAGCCATGTAGGTCCTCATCAGTGAGTGGAAAACTAAAAAGCGCACAACTCTCAGGTTGTGAAAAGCTCTCTCCAATCCCTTCGTGGGATGTAATGGGAACCATTGTTGTTACTGGTGATGTGGACATAACTTAAGAATTTTGTATACATTGTCACTTCATCCGTCTTCTGCCATTCAGAATGTTATGTTTATATTCAGCCGACAATTGAAAATTTTTAACTTCAACCGCTTTGTGACATATTCTGATGTGAGATAATTGGTGTCGATTTCATACATAAAGTTTTAGTTTAAAGTTTACAAAAATATAATCGAGCCTATCCCTGACATTTATTCCATCGAAGTGATATACTATATTTCATTACCAACTACCAACATTTTTACTGCGTCAAAGATTGATTTGAGAAGACGTTCGAAAAGATTTGGAAATTGTTTTAAATAATTTCTGAGTTTGACAAACTATAACTTTATGTTTTTTGTAAAATTTCGCTATAAATCTAAAAGTATTGCTTAGATATAAGCGAAGATACATCGCTTGATGAATATGTTCCATTGTTGCGAATAAAATGTTTCATTGATGTTATCAACTGCTGTGGAAATTTAAATGATGTACAAACATTAACATCAAGCACCATTCTTTTGTCCATTTTATATTTTTCACTTTACTATTTCATGGAAAAATTAAAATTTATTATTTTTAATTTGATAAATGACGCAGATAACTGACAATTTGGCGGTAAAAACAGAGTTGCTCTTATTTGATACAAATCAGTTTCGTCGCTTGAATGACTAACACGCTGCAGTAACAAATTCGTTTTGTTAACTTTAAATGTTTAACTAATAAAATATTGAAAAAAGCATAAGATGCCCAAACGTCACAAACTTAACCTTAAAGTTTAACAATTACCTTATGAAACTTTTTTCTCTCCAAAATGCACAATTGATGTATTCGTTGCAGCAACAACAATAGCAACTCAATTATAACAACACAACGATGATCATTCTGAAAATCTTTTAGAACATGCCTATTGCAGCAACGGTACAATCGTAGGAGTATGAAACTTCTCATTGTAGCAATGTAAATCAACTAACGAAAATGTCGCATCCCTACGAATTTTTATTTCAGTGAACTGATACTAATATTTAACGAACATACATACATATATTTAAAACATCACTAGGGTCGAAAGCCGAGCTTGAAAGATTACACTTTTTTCCTAAAATATTCCATTGTATACTTTCGGAAATTTCCCGGTATTCCTGGATAAAATTCTCGGGAAAACAAAAAACGAGAAAATGAAAAAGAACAAAATTCCCGGGAAATCTCGGGCGGGAATTCCCGGGATGCATTATCTAGTCGTAACTCTCTGCAACAAAAAAATTCCGATTAGAAGTAAATGACAAAATTCCTTACGAATATTTCGCAAGAACTGAATACATATGTCAACATTCAAATTACACAGTGCAACACATAAAATGCAAACCCCTTCTCGTGTCAAATTTCTCGGAGTACACGCTGAAAAATAACGGCCTCTCTGACATGTTTTCCCAAACATATTCTGCAGGAACCATATATATGTTTAGAACACACTACAAACATTCATATGTTTGCAAGCCCCAAACGTACTTGTATTTAAGTGCAAACAGTATCATGTTTACTGATAACCATGCATGTATGATATTTAGAAACGAATTATTCTGCGATTTCAATATATATGGATTATTTATTATAATTAATTTTAACAATATAAATCCACATTTATAAATAATTAATACAAATAATTAATAGATTTAAAACCGCCTTTTTTACATTTATTTGCATTGAATGCATTTTTTTGTTTTTTCATGAAATGAGAATCTGCTGCTCTTTTGCTTCTCCTTTCTTTGTTGTCTCTCACGTTTTTGTTTCCAGAAGGTTTCAGCTATCCGTTGGTTATCAATATGCGGTGGTACACAAACAAGATATCTACATACAAATCAAGCTCATGCAAGACAAGCGTATATTAATTACTTGTGTTTTTTTGTTATATTTCACAAATAGTCCGCCTTTCCGATTTTTTCAGTAGAGGCTTGGGCAGAAAAACGGATTCACGTTGTTGCCCTTTCCAGTTTCTTTCCTCAAAATCGGGCGACGACAAAAAGTATTGAATAGTTTAGAGAACTTATTGCACTCTCTTTCCGCTCTCATGTAGAGAGTCTAAGTATAAGATCATAAACGAGTCTAATTCTCTTTTTAGAATATTTCAATATAAATGCACCATTTCGACAAAGTTATTACATAAAACAATACTAAAGGCATAAATGTTTCAAAAGCCATCAATGTTTCACATCAAAATTAAGAATGGACCAAGTTATGACAAAAAAGAGAGTAATACGTTTTGAATCATTCGCCAGATGCCGCCAGATGCCGCCAGTGCTTTTGAGTCCCTATACTATTCAATACTCTTTGGCGTCGACGACCTGCTTGTTTGTTCGCTGCCGCTGCATCAATACCAGTATACTTATTTTCAGGCAGAGACTATTGTTGTACAACAACCACGTATGTGATGCTAACGCTGTGTGTTGTTTGCATGTTTTCACTTTTATAGATTGCCCAACCTGTGGCTATAGATGTTCAAAAACAACTCAAACAATACACCTCTAAATGAATCACACTTTATATTCGCTATGCCCTGGTATACGATTCAACTGCTTAGCAAGGGTGAGATAATTTGTTCCGCCTAATTTCCTTTTGTTTATTGCAGATCTCCTCAAGAAATTATTACTGGTGCAGGGCTCCAACAAGTCAGCATTGAGTTCAATTGTAGCCAAACACGTAAATTGCTAGTTAACATTGCTGACAAACTATTGTTGTCATGTACGAGTATTAACAAATGTATTAACAGATTTTGCAACAACTCGTTAGCAGATACACAGATATAATAATCTAAGATTCCATTTTACAAAAAGGTCTGTTATTACTGCAGTAACTCGAGTTGCAGTAACAGGCTTTTGGTGTGTTGGTGCTGATAATCTTGCACTTGACAATTAAAATAACTATGGTAAATTAGTTTTTCTTTTCTTCTTAATGATTGTACTAAAAAAGTCTGATATTCAATCGCGTAGCCTGAATTCCAACAAGGCGCTTCCTAACAAGGGCATAGAGTCAGCTAGCCAGCTTACCCGTTCATTCAATATCTTTAATTCATTACAAAAATTGTGTTAAAATAAATTAATAAATTAAAAAAAGACATGATTTCGGCGTGGATAGACATATTAAATGCTATAAAAAAAAGTGTAATTACCGATTATTATTACAGATATGCATTCATTCGAATAGAATGTAACTCCCTACTTAAATAGCCTAGACCGAGTCGAAGCGGGTGAAGGAATGCGTTTGAGAAAATCCAAAAAGAAAAACAAAAAAACGTTTCTACATCATCTAAAGTTAGCAGCATTGTGATATTACTCTTTAACGAGTTTTATACTATAATTATAAGATAAATTTCGTATTAAAAGTAATAATATAATTACAATCCATTCATGGTTGATATTCTTGTAATAGTTAAGTCAAAATCATTTTATCAAATCCATTTTAGTTTAGCGATAGCATTGAAAATCGCAGACTTGACAGCTAATAATAATGAAGTTTGATAATAATAAGATCAGTTTAAAACAAAAACTCTACATTGGAGGGGTTGGAAGTGCAGTCAAATGTAATCGTATGATATTCTTATTATACTGTCGGGTCTATTGTGTGCTTATGCTACGAAATATAATCTAGCTAATTTGCTAAGCTGTAAATGACTCTAGATTAGGGTTGGGGTTACAAACTGATTGCAGCGACAGCTTTTACCAAAATTAACCCATGGAAGACTAGTGACTTCGGCCGTTAGATATGGTAACGTTAGGCCGTGATATAAGGCCGATTTTCAAACATACACTTTTTTAAATTTTTGGTAAAATAATCAAGATGCCTGGATTAATTTGTTTACTAGTATTTATTTATTAACAAGAATTAGGTTCAAATTCACTTTTTACACTGGCCTACAAATATTTAGTTTTTATTTAAAATTTTTTTTCTTTATTTTTTATTTTTTTTGATTTATTCGGTACTTTTGGAACGAAGTTCCTTATCGCACGTTGCGGGATGGGGGCTAAATGAAAAAATGTTAAACAACTTTTTTTTAACCGTATTATGCTACAACCCAGTATTATTCTGCATACTTTTAGGATTTGGTAATTATTACTAGATATGAGGGTTGTGTTCTTTCATATTGGCTTTGTGATAGTCATGCCATTGTGCTGACTTTAATGGAAGGCATTATGACATAATTACGGCTAAGGAAAGCGGGCTTCGCTGTACATGTTGGAAGTGTAAGGAATTCGAAGTTGACTTTTTTTAGGTTATTGCCTTTTGCGTTATTAACAGTATTACCCCATTCTGTGTGCATGCAGTTCAAGTCTCCCGCTAGTACATAAAGAGTTTTTCAACAGAGACGCTACAAAAGTAAATCGATAGGGACAGCAAACGACGCCATACTTTTTCCCGCTCTTTTGATATTTATCTTCAGTAAGGTTTGCCATTTCATCATGGAAAGATATACGAGCCAACAACGAGTCGAAATTATTAAAATTTACTACCGAAATTTGGAGTCAGTGGCCACAACTTTAAGAGCGCTACGTCCAATTTATGGTCTTCAGCGATAAGGCTCATTTCTGGCTGAAAGGCTTCGTCAATAAGCAAAATATGCGTTATTGGTCATCATTGCAGCCCGAAAAAATTACGGTTTGGTGCGGTTTATGGGCCGGCGGCGTCATTGGACCGTACTTCTTCCGTGATGATCAAGACCGGCACATTACTGTGAATGCGAATCGCTACCGTTCAATGATAACCGAATATTTTTGGCCCCAATTGGATAATATGAACTTGGAGGACATGTGGTTCCAACAGGACGGCGCCACAAGCCACACAGCGAATGCCACAATCAATTTATTGGAAACCAAGTTTGATGAACGTGTTATCTCACGAAATGGCCCAGTCGATTGGCCGCCTCGGTCGTGCGATTTGAGGCCGTTAGATTATTTCCTGTGGGGCTACGTCAAGTCTATGGTCTATGCCAACAAGCCTTAGTTCTGCGTGGTGCTAAATTGTGGTTTTCCAAGGACAACGGCTGGATTACTTTCCATTAGCTGGACAAGTTTCTCAAACTGAGCATTCTTTGTGATTTTGATACTTCTAAATATATAAAATATTATTGTCACATTAAAATGTTCAAATGTTAAATGAATTTGAAGCCAAAATAATATCTTCTTACGATCTCTCCATTCTTATCAACTTAAATACACGCACAACTATAACCTTAACTGCTCTCAAGCAGTGGTATAAATTTAACGCATTTGTCGACCAAACTGGCACAGAGTTGTCAAAGGCAATACGACAAAAGTAAGTGAACACAACCAAAAAATCAGCTGTTGTTCAGTTGAGTTGAGTCGGCCGTTGAGTTGAGAACGGCAATGTCAATTCATCGATTACGACCAAACTCTCACAAAAGTTGAGAAACGTAATAGGGGTATAAAATCCTTTATTACCGCATAAAACGGGGTAGCTACTTCAGTATATGAACCATATATGTTTTATATGTTACTAGTTTAACAACTCCCGTAATCTGTATGGGAATGTCGTTTATCTTTTAACGCCGACTATGTAAGAGATTTACTTATCGCAAAGTTATCGCAAAATCGAGATTAAATGATATTTTTGTTTTGTATGGAATTTGACAGTTGTAAGTACTTTAATTTTCGTCTGTGTAAACACCATATTACTTGACTCTATCAACTGCACAGCGTTGCCAATTTGCATTACATTACAATGGAACGCCACCTATACGTGACAAATCAATTTAATATGCACATAATTTTAACGACGATAGATTATTTCCAACTTTTTGAAATAAATCAGACCTGTTGTGGATTTAAAAGTATGAGTTACTTAATAAGTACAATATTTCTCTTACTGTTGTATTTATTGATTCATATATACAACAATCTTTTAATCGTAATGTATTAAATTATGCACTACACAACAAATATTCAGAATTTACACTTATAAGTGCAAAGAATTCGAGAGCAATCAACTTTCATTTTCCTCAACGTATAAATGAATTTTGAATTGTCGCGATTTATTGGAGAAAATGCGGAATTGTAATTACATACAGAAAACAGTGCACCCGCGGATGAAACAACGCATGAATAGGAATTACTCATGACACTTAAGTGAATTGTGATGAATTTCATTGTGAATTGTTTCAAACCTTTCAAATTGTTTATGTTTTTTTTTCAATTTAAACTTTTTTATTCAATCTATAGAATACTTGTATCTCCTGTATCAAACTTTAGATTGTTCGTTTTGAAAACAATGACAATTTATATTATACACATGTATAAAATTATTTCCTATTTAAGATAGTGGTGGCGCATCTCAAATATGATTACATTATTTGTAATAATATATTTAACATTATTTTGACATGCATTCGATAGGTAGAGAACATCTTTGTATTCAATATTTTTGCATTCATTTCCTTGAGTTTGTAAATAATTTGCCAGTGAGTTGATACTGGTTAAATGATGCGCTTTTATTTGGTTTTCGAAGAAAGAAATGGTAGCAGGAAATGAAAACTTTTAAGATTTTCCAAGTGGTATTAAAAAAAGAAATCCCCATTGGCAAAAGGTTGTACTCCGAGAAAGTTTCGGATGAGGCTACCAAATGACCGTGACCAGAATTAGAGGTTGCCACAAATGATGGGATTCGACATAATGAGGTTGAGGCAACCGAAAATTCCTCCACTTGTAAAATTATTTTATTTTTAAATTGAGGCAGGCCAAATCGGCTGGCCAAAGAAGGTGAAGACCCACTTTTATTATTTTATTTCAGATGGGAAATATTTTCTGTTCGCTAATTTAACCTTTAATTAGCTCTTAGACTCATCTTCAAATTGATTCATTACCGGAAACATTTTAACTTTTAAAATAAACTACCGAATAGTATAACGCTAACCTTGAAATTTTAACGTACTCGTAATATAAAAAAGAACCAACTTCAGTTGTAGCCGTTAACACTAAAAGAAACACGTAATGTGACCCAAACTTCTGGTTACAATTACTGTACCTTGCGACACGCAATCGTAAAAAGATTTCGAAAAAAAAATTGCAAAATACATTCGAGTACATAATTTGACAATTAAATGAAACCCAAAACAAAAGACAACAAACAGCAGCAAAAATAGTAATTGAATTAAAGATTTATATATGTACAATATAATTAAAATCTTCATGGCTATTTATTTTATAGTAACATAATTTTAATTTAAATATTATAGTATAATAGTAGTAGGTAAACCTAAATATACATAAAAAGGTCATGGAGATCATTACTTTTAGTCGTTACATTCAATATTTTTGAAAATTGTCTCGGCCAAAACTAAATTTCTTACATTCTGATTTAAATATTCATACAACCAACATACATGTGACTCTGAATGAACGATGGATGCATGTAACTACTTGAGAGTACAGCTTGTGTCAAGTGATACTCGTAGCTAATGGGCCCATTAATAGCTCCGTCCAGTCTTATCAAATTGTTTACTTAATAATAGATAAAAATGTGTCTAAAACATCACTAGTTTAACTGGTCCGTTGGTTGATGAGGTTGTTAACATTCATGTTTCCATTAAGTTACATTTCAAAACTCTTAAACATACATAAAATTAAAGACCATTGTAACGACTCGACTCATATACCAGACGTTATTTTGCAAATGTGACCCACCCATGATGGTTACACATCTGCGTGAACATTGTACTGATTTTGAAAACAGAAGTAGCATTATTCTTACTGCCAATGGAAACCCCGGAAGTTTCTATTGCATTATTGTTTGCTTACCAAAACGATGTTATCTATCACTCACCCAACTAATTGTTGGAAAAGAGGATGTAGCAAACGTAAATTCGGCTGCTGCCACCGAATCGCAGTTGACAAAACTAAATTGAGGTCACGACTGAGTTTAATCCCCACAACTGGAGTTCAATTGAAGCAACCTCTAGCAGGTTATAACAACCTCCAATTCGGTTGTGATGACATCTAATACGGTTCTGACAACCCATAAAATCCGGTTTCTTTCCTGTGAGGATGATCCTACAGTTCGAGGGCGGTTTCAAAATTAGACGACCTGGCATATGGATGTAGTTTGAAAGAAAAACTCAATGAGTGTTCGAACTCACGGGCGATGTGTTATCACCTTTTTGTAACACGGTACCTGTTCGATTTCAATGAACACATTAGTAAATGTTACATTGGAAAATAAAAAAAATAACAGTTTTTGTGCTGAAGGCTCTTTTGTTATTGCACTTTCTTTTTTCTTACATCTGCTTTAACATTTGATGTAATATTGTTAAAATAAATAAAGCAATATTTAGCTCACTCAAATAATTGTTTTTGTTTTGTCATAAACAGAGCGACGACAAAAAGTATTGAATAGTATAGAAAACTTATTGCACTCTTTTTCAGCTCTCATGTAGAGAGTCTGAGTAAAAGAGCATAAATGAGTTGTATTCTCTTACATAAAGCAACTATTGTATAGAGAAAAAAATTTACTCATGGAGTGGAATGCCAACAAAGAAAACGAGTGAAGCGTGTCGTTTCTCTGCTCGCTCTCTTACTCTCTTCGTTGAATATTTCAATACACGAGCAGTTTTCTGCTGATGTTATTCTATCTAACTATAGAAATTCCAACACTGTTTAAATAAAATTACATAAAGTATGAAATAATCAAGTTATGACGCGGGAAAGAAATGCGTTTGAGTGAATCGCTTCGACTTTTTTGATTCTCTTCTACTAGGGTTGCCAAATTGCGGGTTTTTTTTGTACATGTACTTGTACATCCTTTTTGCACCAGTTCAAAATGGGGTTAAAAATTAATCTTCAAAAACGATGTACAAGTAGACAGCCAAAATTTCTCTTCACTCAAATGCCAAAAAATAAAACGAGTGAAACCCTAGCTATTCTCTGATCTCTCTCTTACTCTCTTCATTGAATATTTGAATACACTTTTTGATCGTCTTATTGTATATAAATATACAAATTCCAACCTTGTTGAAGTAAAATTACATAAACTATGCAAAAAGTATGAAATAATCAAGATATAACGCGAGAGAGAAATTCGTTTGAGTGAATTCCTAGCACTTTTTGGTTCCTTTACCAGGGTCGCGAAGTTGCGCACATCTTCTGGTCATCTAATTCTAGATCGTCTTTGTAAACTTCAGTTTCTACAGATTAGAATTGTGTGAGTAATCTTCCGGGTTAGCGCGGGTTAACGGAGATAACCTTCGAAATGTGTTACTCTTGCCGTATAACACGGCCTTTACATGGAATGTAAGTTAAACTACTTTGAAGGATATAATATATTTTGCTTCCAAGTAATTTTTTTAAACTTTTTTCCTCAAACAGGCTTTAGTTGTCAAAAATTTCGTTTGTCAGGAACGACTTTTTTCGTTGCGTGTACTATTACAAATTTTAAACAAGTACTATTATTACTTCTAATATACGATAACAGGGTAATCAAAAAGTCATTATTACTATCACTTGCTGGCGAACTATACTCGTACACTTAGTAATTATTATTGTGAACTCATTTGAATAAGAATCGCATTTGAATATAAATATTTTTTTCCATAAATATACTCAAATATTGTGCTACATGCAAATCATTTCAAAATTCCGATATTTCCCCAATATCCTGATCCATTTCATATCGTGTTTCAGATCGATTTCTTTGTGCATACACAATATGTCTCTATTAATTATTGTCTTATGTGTTTAAATGATGGTAATAATAGTAATAATTGTAACATAAATGTTTGTAGTATATTTTTAAATGATGGCTATTAATCATAACATTTCACTTCACATATGAATTTAATTACTATCTAACGCTAAATGATTTTATTAAATCCATTTCGTTTTCACTGTTCAAGCGTTTGAGATCAACACTTGTTACTCCATCATGTTACGGCTACTTAGAAGGGGGTTCAGAAGTTAGATATTGTATCTCATATTGTGGGCTGGTTTTTCTGTCATGTTTAGTTAATAGTAACTTTCAATATTTATTGAAGAATGTATGAATAGTTTACATATTTTATTTAACATTTATCGTTTTAGTTATAATAAAAATTAATTGTGTAATCATAAATTATATCCTGCAGTTGGTTTCTTACATAATAGTTTTCAACACCCATCAGACAGATACTAGACTCCAGTCATACGAGGGTTGCCATGTTTTAAAAGAAACAACTACGAACAAATATAAGTTATCTTTGAAAATGGCTTGATTGTTTTTGAAAATACTCTCCATGAAGTTTAATACACTTTTGCATGAGTTCGAACTAATTTTTGAATCACTTTTTGCTCTCCAAACAAGGTAATTCCAAAACATGCGCTTTAAATACATTAACTGCATCTTCAAGCGTTCAAGGGTTGTTCGGCGGATGACCCCAAAATTCTCAAAAA
This sequence comes from Phaonia tiefii, assembly GCA_963931995.1. Taxonomy (NCBI): domain Eukaryota; kingdom Metazoa; phylum Arthropoda; class Insecta; order Diptera; family Muscidae; genus Phaonia; species Phaonia tiefii. The sequence continues at coordinate 25,629,334 of OZ008367.1, forward strand.
GTTACTTGTTCGATCCGACCGGTGGGAGCTCGCATTGTGGTTATGGAGAATGATTTGTATTCGTTGGTCGATTTTCTTTATTTCTGGTAAAGGGTTTTGCCCGTTCTACGTTACTCTAATCGCACGGTGGTCGGTTTCTCCACAGTAACAGACTACCATTTGCTTTGATGTGCTTCGTGTGCGAATAACATTTGATGTGTCGCATTTAGACCGCAGATTATCGCGGCAATGTTAGCGAAAACCCTGTTTTCTAATCTTTGCTGTTACCATCACCCAAACAATTCAGGTGCCAACTTTGTGCTTAGGCCAATTTAGAGCAACTCCAATGCGAAACCAATTTATCGAAGACGGCGGCACAACAGAAAAATTAAATTCGGGGCTCTTGGTTTAGCCAGTTTTGTATAATTTTGAGATGTTTTTATAACAACTGAAACTTTAGAATTGGATCAGTCGGTCAAATCGGATCATATTTTAAGCCGATGAGATGCAATCATATCGACGGCGGGGGTGAGCATCAAAAAATGTTGGTGGCGGCGACGCGTCGGAAAAAATTTAATCGGCTTCCGTCTGTCAAACAGTTGATTTTTTGTGTATTATTGTTGAATTTTTTTTTTTGGTAATTAGCAGTGTTGCGTCGAATTGTACACCGGTTTAAAATGAGGTTAACAATTATAGCCTGTTTCTCGATGTCGAAAGAATGCATTCGCAACGTTTGTAAGCGAAAGAAATCTGATTTAGGTTTCACTAATACAATTTTATGCGAACGACGACTCAAACGAAAGTCGAAAGAAAATTTCGAATACGTAAAGGTTTTCATACAAAATTAGGTTTCTCAATTTCGAATGAGTTGTCAACACTGCGAATAGAAGTGTCAAATTCAGTCACTTTCTGTTTTGTTTTCGGGTGGCAAAGAAATATAAAAAGTAAAGGAAACCAAATAAAAATTTTCAAATTAAAATGAAGGGCAAATTATAGTCTGAAAAAGTCAACGATGCAGCCAGCAGCTGCATGCACTAGTTCACCATATGGAAAACAACCCGGACTTTGCCAGCGGAGTGCCGATTGTCGAAGCCAGCAAATTTTCAGTGGAGGAGGAAGATTTTTTTTTCAGTTTGTTAGATTACTTTTGTTTGTTTACTTTGTGTTGTTTGTTTTGCTTTGCCTTCGACTGACAATCGGTATCAAAAGATCGGCAGGGTTGTATTCAAGCCTATACAATAAAGTAGTATTTTTTAAGGAAATTGTAATCAAATGAAAAATGTCGATCTGGCAATTCATAAATGCGTAATTACGTAACACATACAAATTGACAGACGCAAGTGCATAAGAACGAATATTTAAGAGATAGAGAAACCCAAATTGAATCGAATTCGAGTGACTGCCTTTCGTTCGCTTATGTTTTCATTCATTTTTCAATAGGCGTTCGCAACGTAAGCAACAATTAACTTCGAATGCCACATAAAGTGTTGTATTTTGAATATTAATAAAATATTAAAATACATGAAATATTTACAATAAACACATTCTACAGATAAAATTATGTTGAAAAATTCAGTTTTTGAAACAAATGGTTTATATTTTCATTGATATTTCTTAGTTTTGAAATGAAATTTCAGATGAAGCGCCATCTAGGTTCGAACAAAATTGTTGCTAAAGTAGAAGTAGATCAATTTCTACTCCAAAGTTCAACTACATTTTTGGAAAGAAAACGAATGTTCATTATGTACGAGTAATATACCGTGAGTGCGAACGAGAGGGGTGGAATTACAAAATTGTTTCTGGCATTGTGAATGCGGCTGGAAAGATTACAATTTTAATCTTGGTCGGGTTTTATTTATCTTGCCGGTTAGTTCCCTACTCCTTCTGGATGTATGGGCGGACTTAACCCACCGACGGAGCGGTATAAGAAGAAGATGAGAGGGGAAACCCATTAAGTTAAGAAGATAACACGGTTTTGGAGAATGCGCGAGAGTGAGCAAATTAAATCTTACAGAAGGAAAAATGAGGCCCGTAAATTCTACCGAAAAGTACAAAGTCAAACCAACGGTCATGTGTCAGGCCCCCTTTTGTAGGGATAAGGATGAAAATCTTTGCAGAGTATATTGGGAATATGGAAAGAACACTTCTTTGCCTTACTTCTCCGAGGAGACTTCAATATAGAAGAGGGTGTTGAGCAAATACAGCACGATCCCGTCGACTGCCCTCTCCTAGCCAAAGTGATGTTATAACTGCAATTTTCCGGCTAAAGAACAACAAAGCCGCTGGTACTGATGTACTACCGGCCAAGCTGTTTAAGATGACTTAGAAAGGTGCATGCATTAGCTTATATGTAAAATCTGACTAGACGAATGCATACCCGACGATTGGAGCATAATGAGTCCTGTTATCAAAAAAAGGCGACCCGGTTATATGTACAAACTATCGTGGAATTAGCCATTTATCCATCACATACAAGATCCTCCCGAGCGTAATGTGCGATAGAGTAAAGCCGTTTGTTGCAGACCTTATCGGACCTTACCAGTGTGGCTTTAGGTCTGAAAAGCCAACTATCTACCACATATTCATACGAGGGTTGAATTTTGTTTCGGGATTTGGCAACCCTAGTATTGCAATCTGGCAACCCCCAGCTCTATCGTAAAGTTGGACATTTTTGAGGTTATGCGTAATCAGAACGTTTTTACATACGAGCACTATTTGTGTTGTTTACAGTAACTTAAAAGATTCATCTCGGCCCAAAAATTGAATTAAATCGTGAACATTTTCGTGCGATTATTTTTTACAACTTTCGACGTGGATTAACTCAGCAACAGTGCATGGATGAACTTAATTCAATTTTTGGCGATGAAGCTCCATCAAGGATCAGTGTTTGTCGATGGTATGGTGAATTCAATCGTGGTCGTAGTTCACTCCAAGACGAATTTCGTGAAGGTCGTCCAAAATCAGCTGTTGTTCCGAAAACCATTGATGATCAGGTGACCTATCGTGAGATTGAGACAACCTTAGGCATTAGTGGGACCAGCATACATTCAATATTGCATAAACATTTGACTGTCAACAAAATTTGCTCGCGTTGGATCCCACACAATTTGTCAATTGCTCAAAAAAAGGCTCGTGTCGATTGGTCGAAAGAAATGCTCCAAAAATACGATCGCGGTGCTTCGAAACACACCTATGACATCGTGACAGGTGATGCATCCAGGATTTACGCGTATGAGCCCGAAAGTAAACAGCAGTCAACTGTATGGGTGTTTCAAGATGAGCCAAATCCAACAAAAGTTGTTCGCGCCCGAAGCACTTCCAAGCAAAAGGTCGCCTGTTTTTTCGGAAACTAAAACAACGCAGAACAGTGAATTGTAAGTGGTACACAACCATTTGTTTGCCAGTTGTCTTCCAATAAATCAGGAAAATCAACCGCCGAAGACGGATCACTCTTCACCACGACAATGCGAGCTCTCACACATCGGCTGAAACAACTGAATTTTTGAGCACCCAAAACATCGACTTGATGGGTAGAATGACACTGGCCGACACAAAATCTTCAGTAAAGATCTCACAGAACCATTTGACCCAAATGTAGGGACGGATCTAACACTCGAAAGGCAAGGAGTTGGGGGGTATAACTTGTTAGTAGATTTCCCTATGTAAGCCAATGTCGCTTCGCGCGGAGTTCCCAGAATTGCGGGATTCCCGAAGTGAATTGCCGGGGATTCTACAATACGAGATTTATGTATTTTGGGGGTAGAATTAACAGTGGATTTGGGGGTAATTTCATTAGTAGACCGTACGTCCCCACGTAAAATATTACAACAAAAGGTTGCAGACCCTTGGCATACAAGGTCCTCTCGAGTGTAAGGCCGTTTGTTGCAGACCTGCTCGGACCTTATCAGTGTGCTTTTAGACCTGGAAATTTAACTACGGACCAGATATTCGCATTACAATAAATCCAGGAGGAAAACCACGCAAAACAAATCGACAAAAACCACCTCTCTGCAGATTCTAAGGCCGCCCTCGATAGCCCGATACGGGGAAGACAGACTATGTCGGAGGTTGGTATTCATACTTTGTATGTATAATGACGCAGACCGATAAGAAATCCGCTGTAAAGATTGGTAAGGATCTAACCGAACCATTTAATACGAGGCATGGCGACGCCCTATCACGCGGTCTCTGCAACATATTAATTGAGATCATCGTGCGAAAAGCTACAGTGAACACGAATAAAACTAGAATGCATTTGCAGTCAAATTCAAAACTGATATTTTCCTTCTTAACTATTTTGCAGAAACCCAATTATTCTGAAACGTTTTGTGTTTGTCTTGATTTGGTTTACAGAACAAGGCCGATTGTATAATGCTTAGAAAACATATATTCTTTTAACCCAATTATTTGATTATATACACGCTGAAAAATCTGTTTTTTTTTTTTTGTTGTTGTTTGGATTCAAATATAAAGTGTGTTTGAAGCTTGTCGCAAACATAATATACTTGTGTCCAAACACATTGTGCTTGCTATTCAATATTACATGTTTGAGACACAATGCTTAATATGTTATAATATATGTGTTTGCGACCCACATGTATTTATGTTTGTGATACAAACACAGCTGTGTTTGTTGAACTGTGTATGCTCTCTCGAGAGCAAGAGAATAAAAGAGGGACAACGAGAGGGTCTGTCTAATGTGTATCTGTATGTTTGCATTATTCTCTCAGTCAGTGAGTCATAAATATTCGTGAATGGGCGTGTAAATTGTAGATGAAGTGTTTAATATTATTATATTTTGCCTGATGTATTGCGTTTTGTTTCATGTATTCAGTCGTCAATGGTTCATCGGACAGAGGATATCAAAAGCGCTTGATCAGTGAGAAAAGGATAAACGAAGGCTCGGATGGTTAAATGGTTTGTGATGTTACTTTAGTTTTTGTGTATGTGTTTAGTGTATATGTATGTATGTGTGCTACCAAAGTGAGAAACGATTTTGAGGAAAGAAACTGGAAAGGGCAACAACGTGAAGCCCTTTGTCTGTCCGAGCCTTTACCGAGAAAATCGGAACGGCGAACCATTTGTGAAATAAGTGTAATAAAAAACACATGTAATTATTCCAAGCTTGGCTTGCATGAACTTGATTTGTATATAAATATCTTGTTTGTGTACCAACGCATAGTGATAACCAACGCATAGCTGAAACCTTCTGAAAACAAAAAGGAAAAAGAATAGAGAAGCAAGAGCATTTCATGAAAAAAACAAAAAATGCATTCAATGCAATTAAATGTAAAAAATGCCGTTTTAAATCTTTTAATTTTTTGTATTAATTATTTATAAATGTGGATTTATATTGATAAAATTAATTATAATAAATAATACATACATATATATTTTTAAATCAAAGAATAATGCGTTTTTAAATATTATTATGTTTGGGGGGAAATACGCATATGTTTCCACGTAAAAACATATATGTTTGCCAGTAAACATGATGCTTGGGACTTGCAAACATATTTATGTTTGAAGTGTGTTCCAAACATATACATGGTTCCTGCAGCATATGTTTGCGAAAATATGTTAGAGAGGTCGTTATTTTTCAGTGTGTATCATTTCCGCGATTGAAAACAAAAGAGATACATAAACAAGTTTTTTGCAAAAACGTTTGAAAACTTTACCATTGAAGATTTATAATTGTGCGAGTTTAAATCTGATTTAAGAAAAACACTTGCCAACAATTAGCAATATAGTAAAACTACAATTAAATTGTCACTTGAAAAAAGAATGCGGTTTGTTACACCTCACCACACTGTCCTTAAATACAACAATTAAAGTAAGCTGTTTTGTGTTTGTTTTGTGACAAGTGTTAATATTTGAAATGGTGATGCCTTTTCCCATAGTAATTACCCAAAACAAAAACAAAAAAAAAACATTTGTTGCTCATATACCAAATTGGTACAGATTAAACCGCATTCTATTTGTTGTAACAATTACAACATTCAACTACACTTCTATGTACACGTCATACTTATATGGCATAACACTGTAAAATTCTATTAGCCATAATTGCAAGCAAATTATATTAACCAGTTATTATAGCCAACTTTCCTTTTGGCACACTTTAAAATGTTTATAATTAAATTTGTACGCTCGATTTATCTGATAAAATTTAAATTTATTATGCAATAATGGTTTTGATGTAAAGCTAAATGATGTAAAATAAATAATGCAATTAAATGTAATTATCGCAAATCGATTATGGTTTATTAACATAAACACGCACACATATGTATGTACGTAAAGAAAAAGGCCCCCCATCAAACCCAGCAAAGAAAAAGACTTCCACAAATTTAAAGGAACATAACACTAGTTAATTTAACGTGGCCTTGATTTGGCAATGAAGGAAGTAGTATAAAGAGAAATACGTTTTTCAAAATTATACGTTAACGTAATGAACACAATTTTGAACCTTGTATCCATATACAATTTTCAGATAAGACCAGTTTCTTGATTATATAGCTTTGACATTTTTTTTTTTGTGGTTTAAGACAATTTCTCTGGATCAAATATTATTAAACTGCTTCTTTGTAACTCATGAAAAATAAATTCCCCCTGAATTATTATCAACAACTTTAGTATACGACGGTTGCTATTTATATTTCAGGTTCAGCAATATAAAAACAATCATTTATGATTGGAAATGGTTTTATTGTTTTTCAAAATATTCTCCGTGATGATCAATACACTTTTGCATGCGCTCAAACCAATTTTCGAAGCACTTTTCCACTCCGATTGATGCACCTCCAAAACATGGTTTTTGAACGCTTCAATAGTTGCTACGGGCGACGAAAAATGTTGACCACGCATAAAAAAGAAGTCATTAGATGCCAAATCACGGCTGTACGGCAGATGACCCATCAATTCCACGTGTTGAGTGCTCAAATAGCCCACTTTTTCAGCTGATGTGTGACAGCTCACATTGTCCTGATGCAAAATGATCCCTCGTCTCTTGTTGTTGTTCCTTATTTCTTCGAACAGTGTTGGTAAACAGATGGTGGTATACTACTTAGAATTGACCGTCCTACATTCCACTGAAGGCACTGTGGCCACATGACCTGTTACACCGAAATAAAACGCAATCATTTGCTACGATGTGCTTCTTCCATGAACAACTGTTGTTGGATTTCGCTCGTCTGGAAAGAACCATACGGTCGATTCCTGTTTTGTTTCGGGCTCATATGCATAGATCCATGATTCGTCACCTGTGGCGATGTTATACACTGCACTTGAGTTGTATTTTTCAACATTTCTTTGCTCCAATCGACACAAGCCTTTTTATGAGCATTCGTCAAATTATTTGGGATCCAACGAGAACAAGTCTTTTTCACGGCCAAATGAACATGAAATATCTTACTGATGTTTGTCATACTAATGCCCAAGGATGCCTCAATCTCACGGTGTGTCCCATGTCGATCTTGCTCGATCAGTTCACGCACGCATTCTCATTATTATCTCCATTAAGATGTTGAAGAGATTTCAGGAAAGTGTGTCGCCTTGTCCTCGCTTGTTACAGAATGGTTCAGTGAGGTCTTTCCCCACTTTCACAGCTGATTTGGTGTTGGTCAGCGTCATTCTACAGAGGCGGATCACTTTTGCCGGAATACCAAGTTCAGACATAGCTTCGTACAGTTTTCCCCGTATGGTCTAGAAGAAAGCAGCTTTGTAATCGACAAAAATGTGGTATGTATCGATTGGTTTTTCGTGGGTCTTTTCAGGGATCTGGCGTAGCGTGAATATTTGGTCAGTCGTGGACTTGCCTGGTCTAAAACCACACTGATAAGGTCCAATAAGGTTTTCAATAATTGGCTTTAGTCTTTCACATAATACGCTCGACAAGACCTTATACGCGATGGATAAAAGACTGATACCGCGATAGTTGGAACAGACACACGGATCACCCTTTTTGAATACAGGACATAATACACTGAGACTCCAATCTGTCCTAGCAGGAGGTATTTTTAGCTTGTTAATATCCTGTGTTCGGCTTCGTACGTTTTTCGCACTGCTCAGTCTTGTGCGAACTTTCGCAGCCACCAGCTAATGATCCGAGTCGATATTGGCACCTCAAATCACACGTACATCCATTACACTAGAAGAGTGCCTGCCATCTATTACCAAGTGATCAATCTGGTTCTTCGTCCGCTGATCAGGAGATATCCAGGTCGTCTTATGAATGTCCTTATGCTGGAATCGTGTGCTACTAACTACCATGTTCTTTGCAGCGGCAAAGTCTATCAGTCTTATTCCATTATCGGAGGTGGTATCATGTAGACTGTGATTACCGATGGTTGGTCGAAAGACACTTTCCTTTCCTAATTTGACATTAAAATCGCCTAGAATAATCTTAATGTCGTGGTCAGGGCTGAGTTCATATACTTTCTCCAGACGCTCATAAAATGTTTCTTTGACCTCATCATCTTTATGCTTTTCTTTATGTACAAATAGAGAAGAAAAAACCACCGCAATGTGGCAACCCTCGTAAAAGAGAACAAAAAACGAGTGAAGCCTCTCATTTCTCTGCTCTCTCTCTCTCTCTCTCTCTCTCTCTCTCTCTCTTACTCTCTTCGTTGGTTATTTCAATACACGAGCAGTTTTCTGATGATGTTACAGTATCTAACTATAGAAATTCCAACCAAGTTTATATAAAATTACATAAAGTATGTAAAAAGTATAAAATAATCAAGTTATGACTCGAGAGTCGGTGACCGTCGGTGGTGCAATGGGTAGTGTGCGCGCCTCTTGTACAGGAGATCCTGGGTTCGATCCCTGCTCCAACCACCTTAAAAATTTCTTTCGACGACGGTCACCTCGCTTAGTGACGGCGACACTATCGAGTATATAGCCATGAAAAAGCTTCTCAAAATACCGGAATCGGTGTAAAACTGTAGGTCCCAATCAGTGAGTGAAAACTGGAAAGCGCACAGCTCAGTGATTGTGAGAAGTTCTCCCCGGTCCCTTCATGGGATGTAATGGAAAACCATTTATTTTTTTTTGACTCGAGAGAGAAATGCGTTTGAGTGAATGGCGTGGACTTGATGTGTTCAAAGACGATCAACAATTAGACGACTAGAAGATGTGCGCAATTTGGCAACCCTGGTAAAAGAGAACCTAAAAGTGCTAGCAATTCACTCAAACGCATTTCTCCCTCGCGTTATATCTTGATAATTTCATACTTTTTGCATAGTTTATGTAATTTTACTTCAACATGGTTGGAATTTGTATAGTTATATGTATACAATAACACTATCAAAAAGCTGCTAGTGTATTGAAATATTCAATGAAGAGAGTAGGAGAGTAAGATAGAGACCAGAGAAAGGCTAGTTTTGGTTTCTCTCTTACTCTCTTCATTGAATATTTCAATACACTAGCAGCTTATTGATAGTGTTATTGTATATAACTACACAAATTCCAACCATGTTGAAGTAAAATTACATAAACTATGCAAAAAGTATGAAATGATCAAGATATAACGCGTTTTGTTTGTTGGCATTCGAGTGAAGAAAATTTTTGACTGTCTATTTTATGTATTCAAAAGGATGTTAGTTAGATACAATAACATCGTCAAAAAACTGCTCGTGAATTGAAATATCCAACGAAGAGAGTATGAGAGAATAGAGAAACGACGCGCCTCACTCGTTTTCTTTGTTGGTATTCCACTCCATGAGTAAATTTTCTTCTCTATACCATAGTTGCTTTCTGATGTGGCAACCCTGGTAAAAGAGAACAAAAAAGTGGTAGAAATTCACTCAAAGGTATTCCTCTCACGCGTCACATCTTGATTATTTCATACTTTTTGCATAGTCGATGTCATTTTACTTCAACATGGTTGGAATTTGTATAGTTATATGCAATAACACTATCAAAAGGCTATCAAGACAGTAAGAGAGAGAACAGAGAATGACTAGGGATTCACTCGTTGTGTTTGTTGGCATTTGAGTGAAGAGAAATTTTGACTGTCTACTTGTACATCGTTTTTGATGTATTCAAAAAGGATGTACAAGTAGAGAAGAAAAAACCCCGAAATTTGGCAACCCTAGTAGAAGAGAACCAAAAAAGTCGACGCGATTCACTCAAACGCATTTCTTTCCCGCGTCATAACTTGATTATTTCATACTTTTTGCATAGTTTATGTAATTTTATTTAAATATTCCTTTGTTGGTATTCCACTCCATGAGTAAATTTTCTTCCCTATACCATAGTTGCTTTATGATGTATTTTAACACGGTTGTAAAATTCGCACACATGAAGAACTGCAGCTTACAGAGGTGTATTTCATTGGTAACATTGCCAATCACGGACGTAAAGATAACAATGATTTACACTGACAGAATTTGGTCCAGTTGTGTGTGATAAAGCGATAACGACTAATTTCCCAATATTTAACTATTTAATTTTTAAGATATTTTTTGGGCTTTTTCGTGTCACGGTACTCTCAACTTGAACGCTACTGTTTTACTCTGCACAAACATGAACGGCGCACGCACGACATTCAAGTTTCCTGCACGAACACATCGTGCACACGTGTGGCACATCAAAAAGCACAACCCGTGCCAACCTCTACTCGTAAATGAAAACGTTTTATGTATGTTTAAGCTAAAAAATTCAAACTTTCCAATGGAAGTTACAGTTTGCATCTGGCAACACTAGTAGTATTGCCAGGCCCTAAAATAGAAATAGAAACCCTCGTATTAAATATATACAGACTTATGATTAATCCTTATAACAAACATTTGTATAAATAACAATTTGTTTTGCACTTCCTCTCTTCCAGACTTCCATTAAATCATGGGTACCATTGCCAAGCTATCAATTGTCAAAGGACAGCAACAGGAGTTTATACCCCGTCATCTACATCGAATTTTCGAAGAGAATGTAGCCCATCATTCGCATAAGACATCCCTCATACACTATAATGAGGCGAGTAGCTCTGCGGAGATTCTGCAACAATTGCCCCGCCAAACGTCATACTTACACATGAATCAGAGAGCCAATCAGTGCGCCCGCCTTTTGGTACGTGAAGCCACTCAACGTTTTCTGCAACCGAATTCAGATGGTGATTTCATAATAGCTGTTTGCATGCAACCTTCAGACGATTTGGTTACCACTCTTATGGCCATATGGAAATGTGGTGCTGCATATTTGCCCATAGATCCAACATTTCCCGCAAATCGTATCAATCACATCCTAAAGGAGTCCAGTCCAGTTATTGTGGTGCATGATGATAATGTTGATAAAACGCGATTCGGTTCCAAAGCTATCACATTAAGTATTACAGAGTTAAGTATGAACTCTATGCAATTGGAGGAAGGCAATCTGATGGCTGCGGAAATGTTAGGCAGCGGTGTAAGCAATTTGGCTATAGTTCTCTATACATCCGGAAGTACAGGTATACCAAAGGGTGTACGCTTGCCACACGAGGTTATCTTAAATCGTTTACAATGGCAATGGATGACATTCCCCTATTCGCTGACGGAAACAGTCGGCGTGTTTAAGACAGCTCTAACATTTGTGGATTCAGTGGCGGAATTATGGGGTCCGTTGTTGTGTGGTAAGATACTTTACAATTGATGCATTTATTTCCAATTCTGTACACTTTATGTATTCCAATTCCCACCAAAGGTCTAGCTATTTTAGTGGTACCCAAGGTTGTTACAAAAGATCCGGAACGCCTGGTGGAAATGCTCGAGAAATACAAAATTAGACGTTTAGTTTTGGTACCCACGTTATTGCGTTCTCTTCTTATGTACCTGAATCTGGATGGAAACCGTATAGCCTCTGAGAATGAAAGTAAACTTTTGTACAATCTCCAGATATGGGTGTGTTCCGGTGAACCTCTACCCGTTACATTGGCTACTAATTTCTACGATTACTTCCAAGAGGGTACCCATGCTCTTTACAATTTCTATGGTTCCACTGAGGTAATGGGCGATGTTACCTATTTCACGTGTGAAAGCAAAAAACAGTTGCAAACGTTTGATCGGGTTCCAATTGGAATCCCAGTTACCAATACCGTTGTGTATTTGTTGGATGCAGACTATCGACCTGTTAAGAATGGGGAAATTGGAGAAATTTATGTTTCGGGCTTAAATTTGGCCGATGGATATGTAAATGGCCGGGACAAGGAGAAATTTGTGGAGAATCCTTTGGCGGTGGAGTTAAGTAAGTTCACATTTAACTTAAGACCTCATAAGATTTCCATATTAATGGCATTTTCTTTGCATGTACTTAGAATACTCTCGGATTTATCGTACCGGTGACTATGGTTCGGTTACTGATGGTTTCATTATATACGAAGGCCGCACCGACTCCCAAATCAAAATTCGTGGTCATCGCGTTGACCTTTCCGAGGTGGAGAAAAATGCTTCCGAGCTTCCACCCGTCGAGAAAGCTATAGTTCTCTGCTATCGCGCCGGCCAAGTGGATCAAGCTCTATTGGCCTTTGTTAAGCTAAGAGATGACTCTCCTCTGTTTAGTGAAATGCAACTGGAGGACAAGCTGAGGGATAAATTAGCCGACTATATGATACCCCAAGTAGTGTTAATCGACAAGGTACCACTCTTGGTTAATGGCAAAGTCGATCGTCAAGCGCTGCTCAAACAGTATGAAACTACAAACAATAATGAAGGTGATTCCAGCATAGTATTGGACTTTGACTACTCTCAAGTACCCGATGAATTGAGAGCTGTGGCTGAAGATCTCTTCGAGACGGTGGGCGGAGTTATAGGTCGCTCGACTAGGGCCACTTTGGCGCCACATAGTAACTTTTATGAATTGGGCGGAAATTCCTTGAACTCCATTTATACAGTGACCCTGCTACGTGAAAAAGGCTACAGTATTGGTATATCTGAATTTATTGCTGCGAAAAATCTTGGTGAAATTCTACAAAGTATGACCAAAGATCGTGAAATCAATATGGTAGAAGATGCAGAGGATTGGCTGAGCGCTTGTCCACATTTAGACATGGAAGCCATACCCTTAAAATACTCGCACAAGGAGGACGTAATACAGTGAGACGAATAATATTTAAGGAGTTTAAATTAAATAAATAAAATTAAATAAATTTGTTGCTATTTTTTAGAATAATTGTGGATAGTTTCTATGGCAAGGCCGACTTGGAACAATGGCTTAAACCAGATATATTACGTTCAGACTACAGGGATATTATTTCGGTTAGTTGAGTGAGATATTGGATTTAACAATTTCATCCATAAATTTGTATAAATTCAAATACCCACAGAGTTCATACTTTATATTATGTCTGCCTTTTAGGATATTTGGAATGATCTGGTTGAAAAGGACTTAAGTTTCGTTGTAAACGACAGAAACACAAATCGTATTATTGGCACAGCTTTGAATTTCGATGCCCGCAATGAGCCCGAAGTGGAAGTTAAATCGAAATTGCTTATAGTATTTGAATTTCTCGAATTCGTCGAAGGACCAATAAGGTAAATTTCAATTGTCCTTTTAAAATAAACTTATTGTAGTCAAACCTTTCTTTAATTTCAGGGACAGCTACTTGCCTAAAGGCTTAAATGAAATACTACACTCATTCATGATGGGCACTCATGCCGAACTGAATCCCCAGGAGAATATTGCCTGTATGCACTTCATGGAACATGAGGTGCTAAGATTGGCCAAAGAAAAAAAATTTACTGGGATACTAACTACCAACACCAGCCCACTAACACAGGTAAGAAGAGGAACAGCGATGTGTAAATGTTATCAAGGAATTTATAATACAATTTCATTCAACTTCCAGCAATTGGGCAATGACGTTTATAATTACAAAACCTTATTGGACTATCAAGTGAATGAATATGTCTTTACCGATGGTACCAATCCCTTCGGCAAAGCGCCTGACTCCCAAAGGGCTATAGTGCATTGGAAAGAAGTTTCTTCTTCCTAAGAGAGAGAGATTTTATTCTATATATGTATTTGTCCAGTATTTTAATAATTTAGTTTATTATGTAGATATAAGTATGAGAAACATTGCAAAACAAAAAAAGTGAACATTCCAAATTTTTCACAAAATCCTCAGTAAGAAAAATTACAAATTATTTTGTTGTACCTGCACACATTTATCTTAAACATAATCAATCAAACATTCGATGTTTGTATCCTATTATTTGACTGACTTTTCATCGTCATTCAATTTTACGTTAGATTGTTTTATCGGCATTCAATTCAATGTTAATTAGTTTTAGGTTTATGCATTAATTAAATTACAATTATTCGATCATTCTTATTAATATTAAGTTATTAATTTAGTTACATATTTACAAATAAATCTGATTTTAATGAAAATATTAGTGCATTTGAAAATTTATTTATTTGATTTAACTGAATTTTAAATATAGCTGAATTTCATTAACTCCAGTTAAATATAGTGGAACTAGACTTTTGACTTTCCAGAACAAAAAATAAATTCTGAAATCGACTAACCTGATTCTAAATAACGAATTTAATTTGACACGACCGAACAGTTGTTTCAGTTGTTCAATTGGTATTGGACGATGGCTTATTTTCTGATGTCTTCAACACTTTAAACATGATAATAATAATAGGACTGTCCATGGAGGTGGAAAGTTTCTGACAGCCATTCACTTGGGAGTGGCCAGAAATGATACTTAATACTTTTTTAATTTTATTTTTTTTAAATTTGTTATAGCGCTGAAAAGTTGACTATTGGGACGTATAATGACTATGTAAAATTTGGGTTCTGGCATTAGAGAACAAAAACAAATATTAATCATCGAAAATCACTTTATCAAAATATTCCCCATCAAGATTTATACACTTTTTCAAAATATTCCCCGTGAAGATTTATACACTTTTGCATGCGTTTGAACCAATTGTCGAAACACTTTTGCCACTCTGCTTGAGGTATCCCCAAAACATGCATTCCGAATGCAGCAACTGCTTCTTCAGGTGTCGAAAAACGTTGACCTCTCAGTTTGTTTTTTACGTACGGGAATAAAAAGAAGTCATTCGGTGCCAAGTCAGGACTATACGGCGAATGACCCATCAAATCGATGTTTTGGGTGCTCAAAAATGCAGTTGTTTTTAGCCGATGTGTGAGAGCTCGCATTGTCGTGGTGAAGAGTGATCCGTCTTCGGCGGTTGTTTTTTCTGTTTGCTTGGAAGACAACTGGCAAACAAGTGGGTGTGTACCACTCAGAATTCACTCTTCTGCGTTGTTCTAGTGGTACGGTTGCGACATGTCCGGTTTTTCCGAAAAAACTGGCGACCATTCGCTTGGAACTGCTTCGGGCGCGAACAACTTTTGTTGGATTTGGCTCATCTTGAAACACCCATACAGTTGATTGCTGTTTACTTTCGGGCTCATACGCGTAAATCCAGGATTCACGATGTCATAGACGTGTTTCGAAGCACCGCGATCGTATTTTTGGAGCATGTCATTCGACCAATCGACACGAGCCTTTTTTTGAGCGATTGACAAATTGTGTGGGATCCAACGCGAACAAATTTTTTTGACAGTCAAATGTTTATGCAATATTGAATGTATGCTGGTCCCGCTAATGCCTAAGGTTGAATTAAGTTCATCCATGCACTGTTTCTGAGTTTATCCACGTCGAAAGTTGTAAAAAATAATCGCACGAAAATGTTCACGATTTAATTCCATTTTTGGGCCGAGATGAATCTTATAAGTTACTGTAAACAACACAAATAGCCCTCGTATGTCAAAACGTTCTGAGTACGCATAATCTCAAAAATGTCCAACTTTACGATAAAGCTGTCAGTTGTCAGATTGCAACACTAGGGTTGCCGAATCCCGAAACATAAAATTCAACCCTCGTAGCGCGGAAAAGTTGTACATTTTGACCTATAATGACCGACCATGTAAAATTTGGGTTCTGGCAAAAATTACATTCGCCCCCCGGCCTATAATCTTTCCTTAAATGACTACTCATTGAATACAGTACAGCAGTTTTATGTTTTCCTACAATTTGCATATACAGGGTGATTCAGGAAGTTCCGGATAAATTTCTCCAGCGAATTCCTTGGCTCATTTCATGAAGAAAAGTCCACTCGGACCATGTCCGAAAATGCAAGGGTGCGAAATGGCAGCGGGTTCAAAATTTTCGGATTGGAGGTCGGAGGGTAGTAGGGTAAAGTTGCCAACTTCTGAGCCAGTGGTCGGATTTTTTTGTTTTTGGGCTTCTTTTCTTCATGAAATGAAACAAGGAATACGCTGGAGAAATTTGTCCGGAACTTCCTGAATCACCCTGTATTATCATTGAACTACAACCAATTTAATTGTAAGGCACTTACAAAGGAACAAAGTTTGCTATTGAAGAAAGTTTGCCTTTGTATTGAGGTGCGGCATTTTCGCTCTTGAATCCACTGTGGCTCTTATGAAGACATCCCTTGCCTCAGTTCCACACACTGAAGCAGAACATTCAGTGACAAGCTTCACAATGCGCTCAACCCCCAACAGTACTTCTGGAAATCGTACTTTGGAGTTTCCCTACTGCCAATTAATTAATTCTTGCAATTTAGTACTGGAAAGTGACTGGTGGCTCCGTAACTTGACAGTCTTGCCATTAAATCAGGTCTATATAGTCCGTAGCTTTTAAATTCAGAAGGGGCACTTGAAACACTCTGATTCTATCTGCTGTAGCAGCTGTTGCAGATTCACTCCTTGCTTTCATGATACATCGAATACCATGATGCCTGACGTGTGCCCTTTTGTCTATTAGCATGCCAAGAAGAATATTTTCAGCATGCGAATAGAATGTACATATTTCGTTGCATAACTGGATCAACTACATTTTTCAATTATTCCTACAGGTAACGTGACAGACTGATGGTACGCCATAAGTGGTGAGCTCCGTTTTCACATAAACGTTTGATTTTTATGTGGAACTAGTCTAGAGTTACCAATTCATCTGTTGGATTTTCAGTGTTTATGTACAACCGTAGTAACCCACCTTGAATGCGATATCCTTCCGGGATCCCGCCTAGCCAGATCTATTGAAAAGTTACCACTAGCAATGGCTGTGACCATTTGGTACATGTATCGTATTGTTGGTCGGTACTTAGGTATTTGATAATGCGTTCATGAATTTCAAGCAAATTGGTATCAATTGATTTGAACACAATAACAGATAGTTTCTCACACAACTCCAACTTCTTTCCGATTGGTCCAGAAAACCCACGAGGCCCAGTAGTTTGCCCATCCAAGTGATGCAGAAGATAACGAAGTAGAAAATCATTTCCATGAAGCATACATACTGCCCATTGAATGGGCCTTCAAAAATATTCTTCAAGAATTCTGATCACTCCTCGTTTGTAACCGGTTTTAAAATTTTTGTGATCACACCCAATAAATTCCAGATTTGCAATGTCAATAGAATGTTCTGTTAGAAACTCTGTAATACTTTTCGTGATCACCTCTGCTGTACCACTTGCTCGTGAAACGTGTCCAACATATTTCCCGCCTGGTTTTTGACCCAATGATACATGCTCTGCTACAATTTTTTTACGATTGTACTTCTTGCCCTTCTGAACTTGGAGCAGTGTTTTATCTTTACGCCCGTCGAAGTGGAGATCAGTCCCAGTCAGCTACTTAATAGAAAGTACATCGAGTCCGTCATCCTGAAGATTGGACCGGGTTTCCTGGCGTTCTCTTCTAACTTTTCTCCGATCAATAACTTTTAAATTGTCCTCAGTTGTAACTACATCAATATCCTGCGAAACCGCAGAAGCAATTTCTGCAGTGTATGACCATGCACTTTTTTTGTTATTGGTTATGGTTTGTATTTTTTTGCGTTGCATGAACTATTCAAATGTATTTGTTATTTTTTTTCGCATGAATGTATTTGCTTTTTTCAAATACTCGTAGTTGTGATATTCGCAAAAGCAAACAAGCAGCGTGAAATATTGCTTTGGCTGCGATCAAACAATCGTATTTTTGCCAGAACCCAAATATTACATGGTCATTATACGTCATAATGTGCAACTTTTCCGAGCTATTACAAATTAAAATAATGATGTGTTAATAATTCTCAAAATAGCCGGAAAATTTAAATTTTAGACGGTTTTGGCAAATTTCAAGGCGGATGAGCCAAACATATGGGCCAACGGCGGATAGACACCAAAAGAAGAAAATCCAGGTTCGACATATTGCATCCTGGTCAGCGTCTGATCTATAATGTGCAGCCGCAATCAATTATCCTGACAATAGGTAAAATGCAAAAATCCGGTGGACTCCCGCCACCGTTCATAATGGCAGTGAAAATACAAAAACGAAAGAGAAAACATAAATAACCCCTATTTGTTGACGACCCCCGCAAACGTTATAAGGACCACGATTTACGGATATGCATCTGGAATGTGAGAACTCTATATAGATCAGGTGCAATTATCAAAGTGGCAGATGTCCTTGAAAGTTATAAGGCTGTCATTACCGCTATCCAGGAAATGCGATGGACAGGATATGGCTGCACAAGAAAAAGAAACTGCGACATATACTACAGTTGCCATGAGAAAAAACATGAATTTGGTTGCGGATTTGTAGATGGCAAAAGACTGCGACATCTAGTCTCTAGGTGCAATCTTGTGATACGCAGAAAAGCGAAATATTTTTATATTTCCGTAAATTGTGTGCATGCTCCGACAGAAGAGAAAGATGATGATGCCAAAGAAGTATTCTACAAGCGCCTACAGGAAACGTATGACCGCTGCCCTGGCCATGGCATTAAGATTGTACTAGGAGATTTTAATGCTAAAGAATGTGTTTCATCCAACTATTGGCAATTTCAGTCTACATGCTGACAGTTCCCACAACGGTATGAGACTTTGCCGCGCCAAAAAAAATGGTACAAGATTCCAGTATAAAGACATCCACAAGCCAACTTGGGTATACCCTGATCAAAGAACGAAGAACCAAATTGTTCCAGTGTAATGGACGTACGAGTGATCAGAGGAGCTAACATTGATTCTGATGATCACTACATGGTAGAAGCAAAGGATCTAACAAAATTAAATATAGCGAAAATCGTACGAAACCAGACGCAGAGAAAGCTATAGATCGGAAAACTGCAATTACCAGAAGTAGCCACAGCCTACTCAAGGAAGCTCTCGCAAATTTTGGCACAGAACCCACCCCCTCCCGATGACCTTCCTGAAGCGCACTGGAAACCCATTCCCGACTCTATAAAAACTGCCGCAACAACCGTACTTGGTTTTGAAGAACCGTTTCGCAACAAACCATGGTACGATAAAGAGTGTCGCACTGAAAATAATGAAAAGAACGCTGCACGCATGGCAATGCTTCAGTCAATTGTAACGCGAGCTGCGACTGAGCGGTATAGGGAAAAATAAAGGTGGTAAACCGTCTCTTTAGCCGTAAGAAACCGCAGTGGAGAAAGCGCGAGAACGAGAAAATTGAGACATACAGAAGGAAGAACGAAGCCCTAAAATTGTACCAAAAAGTCAAAAACGGAACTAGTGGAACTAATGGGCATGGTTCAGGGCCCCCCTTCTGTAAAGACAAGGACGGAAATCTCATAGCAGATGTGCAGAACATGTTGGGAATATGGAGAGATCATTTCTCCGCGCTACTAGTACCTGAGATATCCAATGACGATGGCACCATCGATCACAATATGGACGACGACGTCGAAAAGGTGACCCGAGTCTCTGTGCCAACTACCGTGGAATAAGCCTTTTATCCATGGCATATAAGGTTCTCTCAGGTATAATGTGCGAAGGAGTATGACCAATTATCGCTGACCTGATTGGACCATACCAGTGCGGCTTTAGGAATGGAAAATCGACAACTGACCAGATTTTCACGCTACGCCAAATCCTGGAGAAGACCCACGAAAAACATATCGACACTTATAAAGCGGCCTTCGATGGTCCGATACGGGAGAAACTCTATGAAGCAATGTCTGAGCTTGGTATTCCTGCAAAACTCATACGCCTTTGCAGGATGACCTTGACGAACACCAAATCCGCAGTGAAAGTTGGTAAGGATCTTACCGAACCTTTCGAAACTAAGCGAGGCCTCAGGCAAGGCGACACCCTATCGTGCGATATCTTTAACATATTAATGGAGATCATTATGAGAAAAGCTGCAGTCAACATGAATAAAACCATCAGCAGCAAAAGTCACATGCTGCTCGCGTATGCTGATGATATAGATATCATTGGGCGCACAATTAGAGAAGTTACTGCGGTTTTTTCGAGAATTGAGAAGGAGTCAGCAAAAGTTGGTCTGACGGTAAATGAGGACAAGACAAAATTAATGTTCTCAACGAACAGGGCCTCCACGCGATTAGACCAAAGCGTGAACGTTGATAACCGTTATAACTTCGAGGTAGTGGACAAATTTATATACCTCGGATCTGCCGTGATCAAAAACAACAACGTCAGCCTTGAGATCAAGTGGAGAATTGTGCTTGCGAATAGATGTTATTTTGGGCTAAGCAAGCACTTTAAAGATAAAGCCCTCTCTCGAGTAACAAACATCTGTAGGAGTCTTCGAGAGAAAAATACTCCGAAAAATTTATGGCCCTATAGTGCACAACGGCGAGTATCGGGGACGTATGAATCATGAGCTGTATGAGCTTTATCTTGACATTGACATAGTTAAGCGGATCGAGATAAAGCGATTGCGCTGGCTAGGCCATGTCAGTAGAATGGATGAAGATGAACCAGCGCGAAGGGTTTTCGAAACCGAACTCGAAGGAAGACGAAAAATAGGAAGACCAAGACTCCGCTGGAGGGATCAGGTTGACGAATCCCCGCGTACACTTGGTATTGCCAACTGGAGAGATAAAGCAAAAGATCGAACTGGTTGGCGAAATATGTTATCTTCGTTTTGTAAGGTCCCTGACCCCCAGGGGTTGTCCGAGACCGGATAAGTAAGTAAGCTAGAAACAAAACTTCTCAAAACACCTTTCGAAATCGGTGTAAAACTGTAGGACCCAATCAATCAGTGAGTGTAAAACTAGAAAGCGCACAGCTCACTGGTTGGGAGAAGCTCTCCCCAATCCCTTCATGGGATGTAATGGGAAACCTATCTTCTTTCAGTATCATTCTGTAAAGGCATGTCATTCTAGCAGAAATAGCTAGCTCCGACATAGCCAAGTACAGCTTTTCCCATACCGGGCTGTCGAAGGCAACCTTATAATCGATTTGTTCTTCGTGAGTTCTCCCCAGGATTTGGGATATATGAATATCTGGTCCATCATAGACTTTCCAGGTCTAAACCCACACTGATAAGGTACAATCAGGTCTGCAACAAATGGCTTTAATCTTTCTCCATTACGCTCCATCAGCAGCGAAATTTATGTTCTGCCTTCGTCTTGGTTTGAAATGAGGTTAACGTACATTATGGTCCTCAATTTCCTCGACAACCTCATCTGCATTGGTTTCCCCAGGGTCAACTAAAACAGAGAAATGATCTCTCCATATCCCCAACATATTCTGCACATCCGCGACCTGACCACCGTCCCCATTCTTACAGTAGGTGTGCCCTGATCTGTGGTCGTTGGTTCGATTTCACACCCTACGATAGAATTTTCGGGCTTCATTCTTCCTTCTGTACGTTTCAAACTTCTCACATGTCGAATAGATGTTGAAACGGGATGTATGGAAAAATCTCTCAGTTGAAAAAAATTGTTGATTGTGAAGTACAAGAGGGACTAGAGAGAGTTATGTCAAGCCAGGACTAGTAGAACAGCAAAAATTAATAGAACTGGAATCGTTGCCCTAAGTTCTAGAAACTGCGAAGAAATACTTGTTCGCAGAAATGGGCCTGTTCGTAAATGGATCACTGCTCTGCATCTTGGTAACGTTTTACATGTTCGTAAATGCAAACTCTAGCAATATTCCACGCGTCAATGGTCGAAAATGCAACAATGCATCATCTGATTCGCAAACTTTCTACAAATTTGCATCCTAAAAATGTCTGATGCATAAAATGACTGAATTTAAATGTTGTTTATTTGTTTGGTTTATTTAATTTAATTTATTTTATATGCTTTAGAGAGAATTTTCCGTATGGAATAGATAGATAATGTGCAGACGTCTAACGAAACGCTATAGGATTTCGGGAGTGATGTGGAACGTTTGGTGCTGATGGCTTATACTAGAGAAATCCACCCATTAAATGAAAACTTGAATCCAAACATACGATATTACTTGAATACAAACTTAAGAGTATCGTGTCAATAGGGGAATACGATTTCATCAACATTACATTTTTAGAAAATACCATCAAATTTGTAATGCAGATTACGATCGAAACAGACGCGATCATTCGTCCCCTGGTTAAATTTGAAATCGACGCAACGGTATTCGTGAATATGCCACATTTATTGAAACCGTTTCGTTTGCATTGGCACAATAGATATTTGTCTCCAAGCCCCAGATACATAGAATTCACACAATCGAAACCGAGTCAGAATCAAACGATTTGAAAGGTGTCGTAAGCAATATAAAATAAATTAGTTTCCTACTTCGATCAATGTATGCATATTGTTGCCGACGTTTTAGATTAATGGGTCGATTATAGAAGGCAACCAAACTTGAAGTTGCGTTATCAGCTAACAACGCCACTAAAATAAAAATTTGTATTATGTACGGCAACTTAGATAGAGGTGGATGTGGTGCCAATATCGACTCGGATCATTACCTGGTGGCTGCGAAAGTTCGCACAAGACTGAGCAGGGCGAAACACGTACGAAGCCGAACACGGGAAAAGCTGAATATTGACAAGCTACAAATAAAGGGGATATCAATGTCCTGTCGACAGAAGCTCTCTCTCCTGCTAGAGCAGAATAACCCCGTGCCGAAGACCCAGATGCGCATTGGAAGCACATCTCCCATTCTTTGGAAACCGCTGCAGGGGCTGAACTTGGCTATCGAAAACCGTGGAAGGATAAGCCATGGTACGACGAAGAATGTCGCATTGCAAGTGATGAGGAAGGCGCTGCACGTATGGCAGCGCAACAGTCAGTTACAACGCGTATTCGCGTGATTCAAGGTGCCAATATCGACTCGGATCATTACCTGGTGGCTGCGAAAGTTCGCACAAGACTGAGCAGGGCGAAACACGTACGAAGCCGAACACGGGAAAAGCTGAATATTGACAAGCTACAAATACTGGGGATATCAATGTCCTGTCGACAGAAGCTCTCTCTCCTGCTAGAGCAGTATAACCCCCTGCCGAAGACCCAGATGTGCAGTGGAAGCACATCTCCCATTCTTTGGAAACCGGTGCAGGGGCTGAACTTGGCTATCGAAAACCGTGGAAGGATAAGCCATGGTACGACGAAGAATGTCGCATTGCAAGTGATGAGGAAGACGCTGCTCGTATGGCAGCGGTACAGTCAGTTACAACGCGTACTGTATGAGAGGCTGAGAAGGGAGGAAGACCGACTATTTGGGCCTGGAAATGGCAGTGGGAGCAGAGAGAGTGAGAATACCGAAATGTGCAGGATGAATGGTGAATCCCGAAAGTTTTTCCAGAGGGTAGGAAGATCGCATAACGGGCCTAATAATGGGCTGCCCTCCGGCAAGGACGAGAATGGGAATCTGGTGACTGAGGAGCAGTGTGTGCTCAAAATGTAGAGATAACTCTTTTCAGCACTATCTTCCACTGAAGATCAGGAGGTAATGATAGTGATGATAGTGTAGATTGTACGAAGCTATGTCTGAACTTGGTATTCCGGCAAAACCGATCCGCCTCTGTAGAATGACGCTGACCAACACCAAATCAGCAGTGAAAGTGGGGAAAGACCTCTCTGAACTATTCTGTACCAAGCGAGGTACAAGGCGACACACTTTCGTGCAATCTCTTCAACATCATAATGGAGATAATAATGAGAAAGGCTGCAGTAAATACGAACAAGACCATTAACACGAAAAGCCATATGTTGCTGGCGTATGCTGACGACATAGACATCATTGGGCTAAAATTGCGAGAGGTTACTACAGTATTTTCAAGAATCGAAAAGGAATCAGCGAAGGTGGGTGTTGCTGTTAATGAGGACAAGACAAAATTGATGGTGTCAACGACTGGAGAAACCTCTCGACTTGGTCCGCACTTGAACTTTGACAACCGATTTAATTTTGAAGTGGTAGATGAATTTGTCTACCATGGATCCGGCGTGAACAAGGACAACAACGTCACCCTGGAGATAGATAGGAGAATTGTGCTTGCAAATAGATGCTATTCTGGGCTCAGCGAGCAGTCCAGGTATACCAGACTCTAATTTTACTTGTCCTGACATGTCTCCGAAACTTGGGTCATATCGCAAGCGGATGAAAAACACCTGGGAGTATACGAGAGAAAAATTCTCCGTAAAATATATGGTCCTGTTAGGGAAAACGGCAAGTACTATATATATGATTTATATGCTGACGTGGACATAGCTAGACGGATCAGATTAGGCCAATTGCGTTGGCTAGGCCATGTTATCAGAATGGATGGAGATGAGCCAGCGCAAAATTTTTTCGATAGCGTACCCGAAGGAAGCAGGAAATGAGGACGACCAAGACTACGCTGGAAAGACCAGGCAGAAGAATCCCCCCGTATTATTGGTGTTACCAACTGGCGAGAACAGGCGGAGGATAGAGCCAGTTGAAAGAATATGTTGAAATTTGTTTAATTTGTATGTTTAATTAATATGTGTAAGACGTCTGACCTCATGAGGTTGTAAAATAGTCAACAAAAGTAAAGTAAGAATATTTTTTGATGAGAATACAAAGTACAAAACGTGGCAGGAACAGTTGTAGTTTAGGTCAACCCTTCCAAAAATATTTATTTAATATAATTTAAAAATCGGCGGCGACTCCTATTTTCGGAGTTATGGGTTCGCAAAGTTTGAGCGTGCTGAAGGGCGTTAAATCTATGGAACCATCTGAAGTGCTCAAGGTAATGTCTTCTTTTGAGTAAAGCACGTGAAAATAGTCCAAAAAAATCAATAAAATATTTCTATAAATTGCTTAGTTACCGAGAAATTGAATGTTTAATTTTTAAAAATTATCGAATATTTAAAAAAAATTAACCCACAAGTTATAACAAAGTTTTTGTTATGCAGCTTTCTGTGTGGTCGGTCTTAGGGATATTATCCTCCGGGGCTTCGCTAAACTTACATTGTCGGTGGTTTTGAAGGAAGTGGTACATCTAATGTAAAAAAAGCATTTGTAAGTTCTGGATTATTTAAAAAAAACGACAGAGGAAGAAGAAAAGGCTCAAAATAAAAACTGGTTTTACTCTAAAGTAAAGTTTCCTGGTGTTGAAAAAGTTCGCCATTTATACATAAACAGGAAGGGCTACTTTAGTTTGAATGCTTTGCTGGTAAGTTATTATAATGTACGGCCCTGTTCTGCATACAGAATCATTTTGAATCAGAATTTTCTTTGAGATAAAGTCTTCAATTTTGATGTTCTTAAAACACGAAATATTTTTGGTGTGAATTGTTTGTTTTTAAAATCACAAGGTATTTGTATTCTAATTCAAAACTGATATTTTTATTCTGAATTGTTTTACAAAAACCCATATATTCTGAAAGGTTTTATGTTTGCCTGGATTCTGTTTACAAAACAGGAGCGGTACCCATTATTTTCATAACAATGAACTAAGAGGGTTGCAATTTATGTTTCGGGATTTGGCAACCCTAGTGTTGCAATCTGGCAACTGACAGCTCTATATTAAAGTTAGACATTTTTGAGGTTATGCGTACTCATAACGTTTTGACGTACAACCCTATTTGTGTTGTTTACAGTAACTTTAAAGGTTCATCTCGGCCCAAAAGTGGAATTAAATCGTGAACATTTTCGTGCGATTATTTTTTACAACTTTCGACGTGGATTAACTCAGCAACAGTGCATGGATGAACTTAATTCAATTTTTGGCGATGAAGCTCCATCAAGGACCAGTGTTTATAGATGGTATGGTGAATTCAATCGTGGTCGTAGTTCACTCCAAGACGAATTTCGTGAAGGTCGTCCAAAATCAGCTGTTGTTCCGAAAACTATTGGTGCTGTGCGCGAACTGATTTTGCAAGATCGTCATGTGACCTATCCTGAGATTGAGACAACCTTAGGCATTAGTGGGACCAGCATACATTCAATATTGCATAAACATTTGACTGTCAAAATAATTTGTTCGCGTTGGATCCCACACAATTTGTCAATCGCTCAAAAAAGGGGCTCGTATCGATTGGTCGAAAGTAATGGTCCAATAATACGATCGCTGTGCTTCGAAACACGTCTATGACATCGTGACAGGTGATGAATCCTGGATTTACGCGTATGAGCCCGAAAGTAAACAGCAGTCACCTGTATGGGTGTTTCAAGATGAGCCAAATCCAACAAAAGTTGTTCGCGCCCGAAGCACTTCCAAGCAAATAGTCGCCTGTTTTTTCGGAAAAACCGGACATGTCGCAACCGTACCACTAGAATAACGCAGAACAGTGACTTCTAAGTGGTACACAACCATTTGTTTGCCAGTTGTCTTCCAAGAAATCAGGAAAACCAACCGCCGAAGACGGATCACTCTTCACCACGACAATTCGAGCTCTCACACATCGGCTGAAACAACTGCATTTTTGAGCATCCAAAACATCGATTTGATGGGTCATCCGCCCTATAGTCCTGACTTAGCACCGAATGACTTCTTTTTATTCCCGTAAGTAAAAAACAGACTGAGAGGTCAACGTTTTTCGACAACTGAAGAAGCGGTTGCTGCATTCAGAATGCATGTTTTGGAGATACCTCAAGCAGAGTGGCAAAAGTGTTTCGACAATTGGTTCAAACGCATGCAAAAGTGTATAAATCTTCATGGGAAATATTTTGAAAAACAATAAAGTGATTTTCGATGATTAATATTTGCTTTTGTTCTTTAATCCCGAAACATAAAATTCAACCCTCGTATGGCTTCTAGAGCTGAATTTCCGGAGTTCGGACGCAGCTTAAAACTTTATAAAAAAAATCAGAAATTAGACAAAAATATAAGAACACGAAAAATATCTTTTTTTTGTCGGGCAGACCTATGGGGCCCACAATGTCCTAAAAACGAGTCCAGTTAGATACGGCTACAAACAGGCAACTGTGGGTACTCAAGGAAAGGTATTTTTATCACAAATTTAATGGCGTCTTTTTTTGTGCACCCATCTATGCACCCAGAAAACCCCAATTTACCATATTATAGTACGTCTTGAGAATCGGATAATATCAAACACTTAATGTGGGTACTCAAATTAAAGGGACTGATGAACCTGCAAGTCATTTTGAAAACTTTCAATAAAAAAGTATTTTCTTATGCTCAGTTTCACAGTTTAAATATATTCAATTAAATGGAATTTAAATACCCAAAGTTTGTCATTTAATATGAAAATTTTCTGAGCTTTTAAACTGAGCTTTTAAATGACGAGTGTGTAACTCGCCTTTAGTCAGTAAATTTTTGTCTAAAGTCTGGAAAATTTTTCGTGAATGTTTTTATAAGCGATGAAGCAGATTCATCATTCCCTTTAATCTGAGTGCCCACACTAAGTGTTTGGAGTTTTCCAATTCTCAAGACCCACTATAATATCATAAATTGGGGTTGGTTTGGTCCACAGATATCGCTCCTACAAAAATAAAAACACCATTAAATTTGTGATCAAAATACCGTTCATTTGAGTACCCAGTGCTGGCTGTTTCTAGCCGCCTCTACCTGGACCCGTGTTGGTTGGTCCGTCCGACAAAAAAAAAATCAAGATTGCACTTTTTAAATTTAGTGTCAGTTTTTATTGTACTTTGAAATTTGGCAGCTGTCACGTATGTTAATTTTGACTATTAAAATTGGAGCGCTTTACTAAAGAACAACGCGTTATAATTCTGAAATCTTATTACAAAAATTTGGAGTTATCTATTCTGAGACCACTCGCAAACTTCGAAGAATTTTCAGTCGAGAGTGTGTCAAAAAATTTGAAGAAACTGGGTCGGTTATGGACGGTAAGGCTCCTGTGCGTCAACGTACCGGTCATTCCCTTGATAGCATTGCTGCTGTAAACAAGAGTGTCGCCGAAAACCCCAAAATCAATTCGACATCGTTCTCAACAACTTCAAATTTCACGAAGCAATACGCACCGAATTTTGACAAATGATAAAAAAAAATCAGCTTACTCAGGAGCTTAAACCAGCAGACCATGGAAAGCGGCGGTAATTCGTTCAATGGGTAATGGAGCAAAGTGAAGTCAATGCCAATTTTTCAACAAAAAAAAATCATCTTCTCCGATGAAGCACTTTCCATCAGAATTGCTTCGTGAATACACAAAATTGTTGAATTTGGGGCTCAGAAAATGCATGAGTATTTTGCATGAGAAACAAATGCATCCACAACGAGCAACTGTCTGGTACGGATTTTGGTCAGGCGGCGTGAATGGGCCTTACTTTTTTGAAGATGAGGCCGCCATTGCAGTGACTGTGAACAGCATTCGTTACAGGAACATGATAACGGAGTTCGTGTGACCTCAACTGGACGGCATGAATCTGGACGACATGTGGTTTCAGCAAGACGAAGCACCGATTTCCAGAACAAATTGTCTCAAGGAATTCTGATGTCAACTGGCCACCAAGATCATGCGATTTACAGCCGTGCGATTCCTTTCTTTAGGGTTTTGTGAAATCTCGGGTTTATGCGAATAAACCAGAAACAATTCCTAAACTCAAATCCGAGATCGGTGAGAGACAGTCACATCTCTGTGAAAAAGTCAAGGGAAATTTCGTGAAAATATTAAAGGCATCTCATCAAAGCCGTGAGGACCAATTGACGGACATTTTATTCCATACATGTCTTCTTTACAATCGAATAAAAAAAAATCACAACTATCTCAAAAAATACGTGTTTTTATTTTAAAATGATAAAGTGCATTCTTACTGAGACACCCTTTATAAATAATATTGTATTCAAAATTTTTGATAAACATTACAATTAAACAACAAAAAGTTATGATTTCCTTAAGAGCCACAGCTTTTGACACGTTTTGTTTTGTTTTAAAAATTATACAGCAACCAAAAATTCGTGCTTGCCAATACAACCACTATCAAGCAGCTGAAGTTTCCATATGTAATAACTTTTCGGCAACTGACAACGCAACTGAGGTTCGGTTGCTATCGATAATCGATCCATAAATGAAAAAAAAAACAAATAGAAATGTATTTACCAAAAATTGTTGGGACTAGAAATTGAATGTTCATTGTGATCATGTAGTACGTATATTCTTTATAAATTTATTGAGAACAAAATATGATATATGTTTTTACGGCCTCCTAAAAAATCCACATTTGTCGATGAAAAATTGTATATAATTTATATTTTTGTTTTAACATGTAAGCCAAATCATTATTATTATTGTTTTTCTTATTATTTTATTATTATTACCATTATATACTTATTGTTGTGTATTATTTATAACTTAAACTCTCATAATGTTGATTTTTGTATGTTCTTTCTGTATGCGACCAAAATATTCTAATTTTAAACAAAAAAAAATATATATTTGTTGTAACATTTTCTTTGCAAAAGTATTAGATGTAAAGAAGAAAATCTATACGAAAGCATAACTTTAACTAAATACGTTATAATTTTAGCGATTATATATTTTGATTATGAAAATTTTGTTAAAACATATTGCAAACTGAGAGAAGGCGAAGAAAAAAGAACAAGAGATACTCTTAAAATATAGGAAATTGTAAACTTCTTAAAAGTTTTGGTTTGAGATATTAGAAAAACAGAATAATGTTGTAATACGTGTTAAGGCAAAAGTAAAGAATTTATTTAAAAAAAAAATGTAGGAGTTGTTTCATCATTATTGAGGGGTAGAGGAGGAATTTGTATATCCCAATGTTGTCTTATTATATATTTTATATATAGTTTATTTTAATAAATCTAAGCATTACGAATAAACTACCAGGGTTTCTGTGTTTGTTTGTTTTTTTTTTTAAATTTTGTACAACTAAGTTATTTATATTAAAAGTTTTACATATATTTTTTGTTTTTTTTTTTATTATTATTATTATTATTTATATATAGAGGATTAAAATGTAATAAATTTCGTTTTTAATGAAAAGGGAGAGAAATAAGTAATGTATAAAGTTGAAAAAGAACTGGGGGAGGCGTAGATAGATAATTGCATAATTATTGTATTGGGTTGGTTTCCTATTTAAATCGTTAGATATTGTGTTTCTTCTATCTTTCAATCTTTAGAACAAAGTTCGAAATTAGAAGATAAACAATTAGGTTAATGATATTGACATAAAAACAAATAAAGTAGAATTTGCAATACAAAATAGCATAATTGATAAGCAAATATCTACTTACCAAGTATTCCGCAAATTCTAATGATAACTATTTCAAAACTCTATTCAGCAGAATCGGGAGGATCGGGGCGATCTTAAAAAGAAGACGCTAAACAGCAGCACTCATACGTTGCAGGTGTAAATGAGTTATGAGGCTAATGAATATAATGATGCTGTTTCTGTTTCTAAAGTTGTGCTCCCGCATCGATGAGAGTAGTGAGTGGTATGACGACATGAGTGTTGTTGTTACTATGTTTTAAGCGCTTTTTACTAAGCTTTCCCTTATATATAGTATATATTTATATATATATTAGATGAGTGGATGATTGTGGATTTTTACTACTTTTTCTTGCGATATCTGTTTGTGTTGTTAGTTTTTGTATTTTACTTTTTCAAACGTTTTGATGTTGTGGGGCCCGTCGTTGTTGAAGCGGGCCTTATTCATTATATTACCACCGAATTTTGGGTTTGCATTACATTACCACTGTCGCCAGAACTTTGATTAGTCTGATCGAGGCGTCTATAATTTTGGAATGTTTTCCACTCTCCCGTGTTGTAATCCAAACGTATATGAGACTCTACTAAACACGACGCTGTTTGGCCATCTTCCTGTTGAACCGTCTCCTAGAAATAAAAATTAAGCGGATTTTTAAGAGTTAGTAAAATATAAACATTAAATATTTATGATCGTACATTGTTGTATTTCATTGTTTTTTATCGCCTAATTGGGAAGCTTCTGGTGGATAGATCCGACAACGCTGAATGGGGTGGTGTTACAATTGCTAGTAACTTTAAATGGGGGCCACCGCAGGGGGGAGTTCTGTCTCCACTATTATGGTTAATTTCTGTCAATGAACTGCTTCTTGAATTGGACAGGGCCGAATACCAGGTCTTTGCCTATCCCGATGATATTGCTATCATCTGTTCGGGTAGAAGCCTCAATTTACTTAGCATTCGTACAACCAGCCTACTTAGTCAGTTACAGTTGACGGAAAAGGTCAAGTATCTGGGAATAATTCTCGACAGAAAACTGTCTTGGAAACCGAATGTGGAGGAGAGGGTGAAAAATGCGTCAGTTGCTCTTTACTGCCGTAAAGGGGCGATAGGCAAGCGCTGGAGACTGTCTCCTAAGATCACCATGTGGATTTATACGGCAATAGTCAGAACAATACGTCTCTATGGCATCGTAGTTTGGTGGAGGTCCGTCCAAAAGAAATATATTCTGAATACCTTGACGAAAATTCAAAGATCAACACTGATTAGCGTTAGTGGGACAATGGGCACGACGTTGGGTACTGACCTTAGTGCTATCCTGAACATCTGTACTCCTGATATCATGGCCGAATCGGCAGCTGCTACATCCCTGGTGAGAATCAGAGATTGTGGCGTCTTGATATCGGTGCATTTCGGACACGCTGAATTGCTACACCAGATCAACTCTATTCCCGTAAAAACGATGTACCGTATCCCCTACCTTCTACCAGCGACAGATCTAAAGACTTCTATTCCGAATAGGAATACCTTGTTAAAATCACTGGAATAGGACACCAGTAGTATCAGATTTTTCACGGATGGATCAAAGTTGACGGATGGATCAAAGTTGGCAATAAATGTTATGAGATTTAAAACTTCCAAGAGTGTACAAAGGCAAATTCAAGTATTGCCTTCTAACTTGCGCGTATAGAAAATATAATAACTTTCCTGGATACCTAATGTTAATAATCATCTAAATGTCCATTACAGTTCAATCTCAGACGTCGACCATAAATATCAAAAGTATTTACAATTTGCTCTCAAAGACTAAGCCTTCTAACTTCCCAGCCAACTTTGTGACATAATATTAATAATTTTTCCGTGATAAGGAAGAATTGAAAAACATTATAAAATGGCAAAGAATACTGTCTTAGCAGCTATATTTTCGACTTTTGCTCAAGGTAAGACCTTTCTTAAGGTAAGAACCGAAAGTGTGGGTGCAAAAACTACATTCCTTACCATTTTTAAGCGTTCCTTTTCTGCTCCTGCACACAAATGATAATAGTAGTTACGTTGTTTTGCATTTCAGCTAACGATATATCACAAACAGTGTTATACGCCCATCTTATGCACTCCGAATTGTTGTGAAAGTGAAATTTTTTCACAAAAATGGTTTCACAAAGTAAAAGTAAATAACATTGTATCAAAAATGCAAACTACGTAGAAAAGAACATTACAGAATGAAAGCTTAGGATGTTTTTTCTTAACTTGGCAAAAAATCTTTAAACAAAATTATCCAAAATTTTAATTTTTCCATTCTGTTTTCATTCCACATTTATACCATTTTATGCAAATCAGCTAAGTATAAGGTGTTCGAAAGTCCAAAGTTGCCAGAGCCATAGATTGAAGAAATTCAGCTTATTTGTAGAGTTATGTCTTATTATTTAATTCACTCCAAGTCTAAGTGAGTAACAGTGGCAACTCTTTCATATGTCATTTTGTTTTATTTGTTTTTGGCTCACATATGCAAGTAATAATTTGTAAGTAATAAACAATGAAGTTGCATGAAGAAATGTAAGTATTTTAATACAATTTATGTTTCTGAACATAATTTTTATGAAATTTATATTATGAATAGAGAGATAATTACGGATAAATACAAAATATATTCCGATGTCCCGCAGGGAAGTGTTCCCGATCCTTTTCTTTTTCTTATATTTACAGCTGACCTCCCCACGAGAAGCGATATGCTTAAGTCTACCTTTGCAGACGATACGACAATACTGAGCTCTCATAGAAACCCATGTAAAGCCGTCGAAAATCTTAGCTTACATCTCCAAACAATCGAATCCTGTATTGCTAACTGGAGGATAAAAATAAACGAGACGAAGAGCAAACAAATTACGTTCACATTAAATGCAAGAACTTGCCCACAAATGCAACTCAACAGTGTATCAATTCTCGTATGTGATGATATTACTTATCTGGGTATATTTCTAGATCGTAGACTGACCTGGAAAAGGCATATAGAAGCCAAGAAGACACAAATAAAGCTGAAGACGCATCAACTGCATTGGCTACTTAACTTGAACTCAAGGCTGAGATTAGAATATAAGGTCCAAATTTACAACACTGTGATTAAGCCTATTTGGTCATATGGGTCCCAGATATGGGGAAACGCTAGCGCGAGTAATATCGAAGTAATACAAAGAGTCCAGTCTAAAATACTACGGTTAATTACTGGTGCCCCTTGGTATGTTAGAAATGAGAACCTACACAAAGATTTAAAGATATCTGCTGTAAAAGACGAACTCCAGCGCATCAAACAGAGTCATAATCAAAAACTGGAACACCACACAAACCCTCTGGCAAGAAACTTGATAATAACAACAACTTCATCCCGACTACGAAGAAGAGATTTCCCATCAGTGACGCCATAATTCAGAGGCCCGCTTAAACAACAATTTAATTAGGCTCTTTGTTAAATTGTTAGTCTCTTTAAGAGCAGATTCAATAAAAAACCATACTCGGCTTTCATTTTGTAAAGTTCTATTTTACGTAGTTTGCATTTTTGATACAGAAAATGTTATTTACTTTTACTTTCACAACATTTGATTGTGAAACAACTTCACAAAATATTTTGTGAATATAACGTCAAGAACACCATTTTGTGAAAATAATTCACATTCACAACAATTCGGAATGCAGAACATGGGCGATGAAATAAAAACGTATCGGAATGCAGCACATGGATGATAGTTTTACTGTCCCCTCTTTTTATAAAATAAGTTTCCATTATTCTTACCTCTGATTCTTTCAGTTTGATAACAATCACATTTTCTGCATTTGGCCTGGGATTCTCGCGCAGTCCGGCCATAAAGCCCAGAATCAAAGCTTTATCAGGTCGAGAAACACGATTCGCCTTACGGAACATTTCATGGGCTTCATGAATATATTCATTCTGGAGGAAAAAAAGAGAATGTTAGAAACAATTTCATCAGCAAGTGTTGTTTATTAAATACTATCAGAAAATTATTACTTACCGTCAACTGTAATCCTTTACGCTGCGGCGCACCTTGTTGTTGTGACTTTTGCTGCTGCTGGGGCATTTGTATAATATGCGTGCGTTGTATGCCACCCGTAGTAGTTTGTTGCAATTGTATTTGTTGGGTTCCCGTCGCCGTCGCAATGCCACCTGTGGTTGTTATCAATCGTTGTTGTGTTGTTGCAGGTTTCTGTTGCAATACAATTTGCTGTGGGCGTAATTGCGTTTGCTGTTGTTGCAAGGCCGGCTGCGTAATAATGGTACGTTGAATTTGAGTTGTTTGTTGTTGTTGTTGCGACTGCACCGGTGTTGTTTGCACTTGTACCAACTGGGGCTGCTGACCAGGTCGCTGTATTAATGTCAAACCACCAGGTAATGTTGTAAGACCACTTTGGACATTTGTCATTACGGGTCTGATAATTGTTTGCTGCGACGATTGCTGCAAGTTGTAAAAGTGATCAAATGTATAATTCAGAGAATAATCGGTTTTTCAATTATTGTATACTAAGATCATGTAAACACTTTGGAACTAACAAAAATAGAAATAAACATGCTAAGGGTCATTTTCTCAATGTCCGGTTATCTTTTATCGTAACGATAAAGTGCCGGTTAGCAGAGTTTCATTTTCTCAATGTATACTTAAAATATATCCGACCGATAACGTTAAAGGAGGTCTGACGCCGGTTAGTAGTTTATCGGAACGATAAATGCAAACCGATGACAACTATTGACAACAGCTGTTTTGGTTTCATGTTTGTGTGTTCGTTTACCTGCAAATTCTTGCAAATTGTAGCTAGTTTTCTGTTCGTTTACTCCAAAAAACCAGCAAAAGAGAGCTAGAGAACGTAAATTTTCGATGTTAGAGAGTTTGCAAATTTTGGTTGGATACATTTGTAAACAAAGCAAATAAAAAATAAATTATCAAAGACAAGTAAGTAAGTAGAATCATGTTTTTTTTTTTCTTGTTTTCCTTAATATTTCTTTAATATTTGCAAACATAAACTCATCAGCTGTTTTCTTGCAAATTTTTGTTGGATGCCGTTCGTTTACTTTTTGTGTAAATTTTCAAAAAGAGCGTAAACTCTTTCTTACTCTCTCAAACTACAATCTTGCAAATTATTGTTGGGAAAGTAAACGAACACAACTATGAGTTAAGTATTTGGTTTTCTAAAATTGACGCGCCCTTACACCAGGTCAACAGGCAAATGTTCCTCGGCAACTGAAAAGTTCATGCCAAGGTGTCTTTTTGATTGTTTTCCACCATAATTTGACTAAATTACGCTTTGTGAAAAACAGTAATAAAGTAAACAACTGATATCTTACAGTCCTGGCAACTTATAGTCTTACATTTCGTAAGAGTTTTCAGCGAAAACATCTAACATCCTGTTAAATTAATCGGAATATGAGAAAATTAAAAACCTTAACAGGCAGTATATATCGCTCCGGTAAAGTAAGCGGACAATTTAACCGGACATTGAGAAAATGACCCCAAATATTTGACAGTGGGAAAGTTGTTTTTTCTGCACGAACTGATTATTCTTCCCAATGGAAATTTGGAAAGTTCTGTTGCAATTTTCCTTCTTTTAGCAAATATCCCTTTCATCTTATTAAAATTTTTAAAGTTTAATTTCTTCGTAGAAGTGGGATCCATAGGAAGGTGCTTGTACCACTTTTTGCTATAAAAATATTGAATATTTTTCTGTGGGTAAAATATGCAACTTTCATGATCTCGCCTGCTCATGTTATCTAGATCATCTTGAATGTCAACTTACATTTGTTATCAAACTTGTTGTCGCCTGCGGCTGTTGCTGAACGATCATATGTTGCTGGGTTGGTATCAATGTTGTCATCTTTTGCGTGGTAGTGCCCTGCGTTGTCTGCTGCCCGGTTTGCTGCTGTAGTGTTATAGTCTGAGGTTGTTGTTGCATCGAACTGGCTGCTGATGTTGTCTTCACTAGTCCAGGCGGTCCAGCCGCTGTAGTCATAAGCGTTGTAGCACCAGAACCCAGGGATTGCAAACCACTTACGTTGCTAATTGGAATTTGATACATATCACCGCCTATATTTCGCAGGATGACTCCTTTCTGTGTCAATATGATCGTCTTGTTTTTAACATTTGCATTGGCTGTGGAGGCAGCTGACTGGGCTGCCGATACTGCGGTGGTATTTCCCCCCGCAGATTGCATAAGAACTTGCGTCAGTTTAGGTTGTTGTGTAGCGGTATTATTGGAGACCAACGTGTGTTGCTGCTGTTGCATCTGCGCCTGCATATGTTGTTGTTGGGCAGCATGTGATGCAGGTTGTATGGTAACGGGGCGATTAGGCAGTTGCACATTTTGTATATTTAGCAGAGTGGGGGGTTGTGAAGAGCTTGCCGTAGATGATGACGAAGCTATTAACGGCGGAGGATTCCCACTGTTTGCGGCAACAATTTGTTGCGCTTGCTGCTGTTGCTGTCGTATGACTACAGAAGATGTGGGCGATGTCTTGAGGAGTATCTTTGTAGAAGTAGGAGTTTGTGGAGTGGTGGAAGGTGAGGTTTGATACGTGCTTTGTTGTTGACGTTGTGGTGTAAATGTGGTCAATGTAGGTAATGTCTGTTGTTGTTGCGGTTGCTGTGTTAATATGTATTGGGTGGTGGTCGTGGGTTGCTGTTGTATGATTTGCGTTTGTTGTTGTTGCTGTACATGCTGTTGACTATTTTGTATTTGTTGTTGTTGTTTCTGCTGCTGTTGTTGCTGCTGAGCTCTTTTAGCCGGCTGTATTATGGTTTGCGATATAATAACGGGTCCACTGTTGGTGGCATTCTTAAGTTGGCTTAAAGGCATGGACTTTATGGCTTGTGCCGTTTGTGGTGTCGCATTTTGCGTCGAAGCTGTGGCAGAGGCCAATTGTTTCTGCCTTAGGGCTGCCGTTTGTGAAGGCGTTGAGGCCAATATAACAGGTGTGGAGCTATTAATTCTTATCGGCTGCTGCTGTTGCTGCTGAGTGTTTTGCTGTTGCTGCTGGCTAGCCTGTGACACCTTACCCGTTTTAGTGGAGGTTATTTTAACCGATATATTATTTGGCAAATTGGCCAAGGGATTGTTACTGGACGATGTCGTATTACTAACGGGTCTCATGGGCTGTTGTTGTGTTATAATAGTTCCTGGCTGTGTTGTAGTGTTGCGTACCAAGGGTTTGATTTCCAATTTCTCCATTTTGATCGGCGTAGTAGGGGTGTTTTGTTGCCTTATTGTTAACGTCTGTTTCTGCTGTTGTGGAGAGGTCCGAATAATGACGTGTTGCGTAGTCTGCTGCTGTTGTGGACTTGTTGATTGAATTTGGTGCAAAGTAGGCAATGTGGGTTGCTGTTGTATAATAACTCTTTGCTGAGGCTGTTGCTGATGATGAATTTGACGTTGTTGTTGCTGCAGACGTTGAGTTAAAGTTTGAGTTAAAGTTTGCGTGTGTTGTGTAACCGACACAGGCGGTGGATCCAATTTTTCCACTTTAATGTTGGCCGGTACCAAAATCTCCTCGCTTTCAATCTTAATCTCCTGCTTAATACGTTTGTGGACATGATTAAGATTATTTGAAGAAATGCTATTGTTTGTCTGTTGTTGTTGCTGCTGCAGATGGTGCAAATGCTGCTGTTGGGACTGTTGTTGCAGCTGCATTACCGTCATAGTCGATTTTTCCGCCAACTGCTGCTGTTGCTGTTGAATTATAGAACTTATGAGTTTCTGGGCATTTGGTTTAGTGTCCTCGACTTGATTGGCTTTATTGTCCAAAATGCCTGATGGTAAATTTTGTGTGTAACTTAACGAAGGCGGGGCATATTCTGGTGTAGATGTTGTAGTATTAGATTTGTCCACTGTTTTTGAGACAACTACGACCGTCTGTGAGATATCGGGCTTGATATCTTCTTTAGAATCTGAAACATGACCACTCTCATCCGCACTACTACTTTGGCTTTGATTGAGATTTGTTTCGGTTTTAATTTCGAAACTATTATTAGCCGAGGTGGGTGTGGTAGGCGTGTTAAGATCCTTGCCCGACGCGTTGTTAGAGGGCGATGTTGTGGCGTCCGTGGTAGCAGCTGCGGCTGCTGCTGCCGCGGCCGCTTTCTGCTCTTGTTTTCTAGCTTGCTCCTCCAGCTGTTGTTCACGTTTACGCTTTTTCGCAGCCGCATACCCCAACGGTTGTTCGGAAAGTTCAATTAGCTTAATGCCACCATCTTTTCGTCCGGCTGGAGTGCGGCTTAAATTTGGACGCTGTGCATTTGTGGCATTAATACTAGGACTGCGAAAGCCAGATGTAGGCACCCGTGACGGTATGCCTTTAAGAGGTGTGGTATCTGTCATCTTCCGCGGCATGCCACGCGATCTCAGTGGTATTGTCGGTGCAGAAGCTTTCTTCAGCGACGACTGAGCATCGGCGGACTTATGTAAAAGTTCTGTACGTAAAGCGGCACTTTTTGGTTTGCGTTTAACTGTGAAATGCTTAACGGTATTAGGTTGCTGGCCAACCTGCAATGTATAGAATATTAGTTAAAAGTTTTAGTAGCTTAAATTGAAAAATTTTGGATTTTGGCTTTGAGTCGAGTGCTTCTGAAGACACTGGAATATTATTTCCCATTAATATTACTAATAAAATAAGCCATAAAGAAATTAGTTTTTATCATATTCTATCAACAGTTCGATCATATAATCAAAAAGAAAACATTTCTTGGATATTTGAAGCAGAGTTGTCATTTCAATTCTGGACATTTAATTAATACATTTAAAATTTTAAGAAATATCGAGAGCCGGCGTTGATTCAGTGAGCGTATATAATACTATTATACACAACAAAGTCAATTTGTTTAGCAGAGAAATATTATTTATAGATTGAAGCCTCGACAAACAGTATAACTGCCGAGTTGATAGGAGAAAGTCGATAATATTTATAGAAGTTGGGTTTTGTACCTTGTTCAACCTTGTAGGAGGAGCTTAGGGAAACGGTTGAAACACTGTGTGCTAGAAAGTTTGAAAAAATGCCCGCTACTTGTTGACTGTATATGCGTAACCTGTAACCTGGTATGGGGTGTTGAGTGTTAATGGAATTGTGTAAACTTTTAAGGGACGAGAGGAGGCTGAAGGATATATTCTTTGTGACCCAGCTCTTAGTGCATCTAAAATACGAAAACAAATGAAACGAAACGAATATTTGATTTCTCCCCAATGGGGGAAAAAACAGAATATGGCATCCATCGCCTTCATAATGATCAAAAATTTAGGCATGTCGATGTTAAACAAAATTGCAAACTACAGTGGGGGAAACATGCAATAAATCCAGTTTAAATTTTGCAGCAAAGTCCCAAAAACGGGACCACCTATGACGCCCAGCAATTGTCAAGAGCTGCTACTTAAATGAAAGTAATTCTTCTAACTAATGGTATCATTTTGTATGAGGCTATATTTTGTCTTCAAAATAAAGATCAAGTTTAATAAACTACATAATTCACCAAAATCCAATTTTTTTCCTTCATCGACTCATTCAATATTTTACTGTTTGTACAGTACTCACTCACCACAGATATCAATGCATTCTTATTGAGATATTGACACTCCAGTGGCAGCATACCCAAATCACTGTGTTTCGCCACCAATTTGCGTAAATCATTCACCATGTCCGTGAAGATGGGACGTGTATCCTCATAGTCAGAGATTTCCGTGTTTAGCGAGCTGGTAGCTGGAAAAGTTTTCATACTTTCGGCTAGCATGGAAACCCATAATTCGGAGTCCAAACCAGCTACTTCGATGACTTCTTCTAATTCGCTTTTCCACTACAAACGCCATCGCAAACAAAAACAAAGAAAAAAACACAACACTTTCTTTAGAATGAAGAAACACCTTTTTTGTCATTTGTTTTCAAATGAATAATAAATTAATTCATAAATCCAAAAATATTAATTTAGCGATCACCCCTCCAAGTGGCGGGAAAAATACAACACTGAATTTGTTGGGCAGAAAGAAAAAGGAAGAGATCCACACAATAAAAGACGCAAAAACAACACAACACTAACACTTTCTCACACCTCACTGTTTATATACGTCACATTTTTATTTTTCCAATATTTTGCAATTAAAACTTAAATTTCATTTAAGATCATCGCGATATTTGGATTATTTTCATGTTAAAAAACAAAACATTTACAATTCTTTATTCTTCTTCTTAGCTGCCGTTGTAATTCACCAACATCGTTTGTTTTTTATTGTTGTTGGTTGGTGTCGTTGCATTGTATTCGGTGTATTATTGTGTGGTGTGTTGGATTGGTGGTTTGTAGAATCCCCCCGTCATGTATGCGGACGTGAGTGCGTGTGTGTATCTTTGTTGGTGTATATTCATGTGTGCGTGTGTATGTTGCTTGTATGACTTAACGAAACTTGATTTTTTTCACTATTTCACCAGCAAAGAAAATTTTTTTGTGTTACCTCTTCGACAAGACGACGCGGAATATGGAAAAAACTTAGTAATAATTTTAGTTTCACTTGTGTCTGGAGATCGGGAAAGCACTCCTTGATGTTGCGCAACACTTCCTTGTTCAATTGGGAGCATATTGAACCACTTATCCACGAATCATTTGATGTTCCGAGTTTATTATGCAGCCAAAGTGATGTGTCGCTGTCTCGCACATTTGCCATTTCGAACTAAACTGAGTGACGAATGACGTCGTATCTTCGTTAAAATTTGTTTGCCTTCACTGGCTGTTTTGATAAAAAAAATTCCCAATAAATTGCCTAGAATTCCCTCAG
This sequence comes from Phaonia tiefii, assembly GCA_963931995.1. Lineage (NCBI taxonomy): Eukaryota > Metazoa > Arthropoda > Insecta > Diptera > Muscidae > Phaonia > Phaonia tiefii. The sequence continues at coordinate 25,670,494 of OZ008367.1, forward strand.
ATTTCCCATAAAGCCACTACCAAAAGTTCAAAATCCCGTCTATTTTACAATTTTCTCCGATTTTCTGCGCTGCGAAGTGATGATGCCGGATCAAAATATTAATCGGTGAATGCCACATCTTCGTTAAAACTGTTCGTTAAAAACAAAACAAAATGGGGAAAACTCGAAAATAGGTTTTGGTATTGGTCAGTGTTACCATATCAACAGATTTATCTAATTTTCACAGTTCAGTTATCGTCCTCAAAAAACAATTTTTTACAAATTTATTTCCATTACCGCCCAAAGCACTTTCTTTGTTCAAAACACTTCAAACCGTTTCCCCTATAATTGAAGTGTTTTGGATTTTCGGAAATATGTGGTCTGTTTTTTATTCCCTGCTAAACCAATTTTTCGACCAATTTGTATGGGGAGCTAAACGATTCTGGCATAAATCTAGTGTAGCAACAATGCGCTGATTTACAGTAAAATTTCACCACCGACCGCTGAGTCGTAAAAGTGTTTTTTTCTGCGGACGGCCCAACTTCTTGAGATATAGGTCTCTGAAGCTAGGTATATAATCGGTCATATCTCAGGTATTTATAATCCGATCTGCCTAAAATGGGTATCATTACAAAGGTCTTCTAAACTCAATAAATCTGTGTAGAAACATGTTTATTTTTATTAACCTGAAAACCTAATTAACCTAATTTAAAAAAAGGTTTTTTAACCTCACTTTTTTCATAAAAATTTACTATTTTCAAAAAAATTTCTAGTGAATTTACTGTCGTGTATTTTAAGGTATAGTAATCACCTATAACTTTTTAAAGACCGGAGATATTTACGTTCACAGTTTTGGAAAAAATTTTGGAAGACAAAATAATTTTTTGCATGCGGTGCTTTGTTCCCTCCAAAATAAAACAAGTATTTCAAAAAAATCGCTTTATAACACAAAAATACTATGGCGAAGCCGGTTTGGAGAAAATTCTTAGTCCGGCCGAAGGCCTGTCACACAGAAAGCTTTCTAACACAAATATACTAAGCCGAAGCCGCGAAACCGGTGTTGGACCTACCTTTGAGGAGAAAATCCTTAAGCCCGGCCGAAGGACGACCACGCAGAAAGCTTTATAACACAAAAATACTATGCCGAAGCTATGTGGATCTTAAAAATAAGCAAAAAAAAATTAAACAACTTTTTTCGATAACTAGCGTTATCGGATGCTAAAACACGTACAAAAGAAAATAAAGGTTGACTTGTGGGTATTTTTTTGGAACTTTCATATCTCCGGTCTTTGAAGGGTTGCAGGTGGGTATTATACCTTAAAAAAAGGCTGAAGGCTGTCTATTATCGGAGTCTACCAAAAAATAAGTTTATTAGGGAGTTTTTTTACATAGTACATTTTTATGGAAAAAGTGAGTCCTTTTTTTAATTAAGCTCCCAATAGGTTAATAAATATAAACAGGGTTATACACAGATTTATAGAGTTAAGAAAGACACTGAAATCTATTTCAACCCGATCGGGTAATAAATGGCTGAGTTATGCCTGATGCTACATTTTTTGAATTCTGCATAATTTATAAATTACCATTTTCACACCGGTTTTAAATTATTTATACACTTTTTAGAAAAATTCTTTAAAATATAAACAGTTTTGACGTTTCTTTCATTCTTTTGTTTTTTTGATTCGCAGAATTTGGCAAAGAAAAATTTGTGAGTGGAAAAGCATTCGAAAATACCAAAAGAGAAAAGCAAAAATTTGACAAAGAAATATTAGCCAGTGGAAAAGGCTTACAATTTAAAACCAAAAAAGTTTATTGGGTCGGGTAAAACACTTTATTTTAAGAAAAAGAAAATTAAATAACAAAATCGCATAATTTAGGAGTTATGGGGTTAAGGGACAATCTAAAGCTATTGATAGCATCACTTTTTCGTATAAAACAAGTCAGCATCAACGCAAAAAATTTAATTTTTTTTATAACTATCCTAGTTATAGAGATATCGGATGTTGAAGTTTTGAAAAATTAACGAATATTTTTTTTTTAATTTAAAGCTTTCTAATACAAACAGACTGCAGAAGCCGGGTTCGAACCTACCACAGAGGAGAAAAATCACCAAAGGCCACGTATACAGCTTTATAACACAAAAATACCCTCATTACCCTTTGGGGGTCCATTACTCCGAAACCATGCTTTTGTGGAGATTTTGTTATTTATTTTTGTTATCTTAAAGTAACGTGTTCTACTCCTTCCCAAAAGTGAGGGGTTTTCGGCGTGTAAGCCGTAAAATATACCTGTTCCATCTTCTGCATAGCGCCATTTACACCTACCAAGATTATCGAATTTTCAGGATTAACGATGTTTTTTCTTAGTAACCATATAATAACCCTGTTTTTTTATAAATAGATTGCAGGAAATAAAAAAACACGCTTACTATCTACTTCCTGTATCTCTTCCACATTTATAAGAACACTAAAATTACTGTGGTCATAATGTTTAAAACGTGTTACTTTCGTTTTTTCAGGGTTAAGAAAAGGTTTGTTCATCTTATGAATTCCGATATGAGCCGCATGCCGTGCAATATATGCTTTAACAACTGTCTCGTGTTGATAAGGGTAAATCAGACAAATGTCGTCCGCATACATAAACATTTTTCCTGTCAAATCAAGGTTAATTATGTCATTGAGGTAAATTTTGAATATTAAAGGACCAAGAACACTGCCCTGAGGTACTCCGTGTTCTACCGACCTAAAATTACTGAGGCTCTCCTTGATACAAACATACTGTTTTCTCTTGGAGAGATAATTGTATATAATTGATAATTCTCTTACCCGAACTCCATAATATGAAAGCATATTTATTAAAATATCATGATCAATTAGGTCAACATCTTTTGACAAATCATAAAATACCCCAACTTACTTACTTACTTATTAGGTCTCGGTCAACCCCGGGGGGTCAGGGACCTTACAAAACGAAGATAACATATTTCGCCAACCAGTTCGATCTTTTGATTTATTTCTCCAGTTGGCAATACCAAGTGTACGCAGGGATTCGTCAACCTGATCCCTCCAGCGGAGTCTTGGTCGTCCTATTTTTCGTCTTCCTTCGAGTTCGGTTTCGAAAACCCTTCGTGCTGGTTCGTCTTCATCCATTCTACTGACATAGCCTAGCCAGCGCAATCGCGTTATTTTGATCAGCTTAACTATGTGAATGTCAGGATAAAGCTCATATAGCTCATGATTCATGCGTCGCCGATACTCGCCGTTGTGCACTATAGGCCCTGAAACCATTAATTTTGTCTTGTCCTCATTTACCGTCAGACTCACTTTTGCTGACTCCTTCTCAATTCTCGAAAAAAAACCGCAGTAACTTCTCTAATTGTGCGCCCAATGATATCTATATCATCAGCATACGCGAGCAGCATGTGACTTTTGCTGCTGATGGTTTTATTCATGTTGACTGCAGCTTTTCTCATAATGATCTCCATTAATATGTTAAAGAGATCGCACGATAGGGTGTCGCCTTGCCTGAGGCCTCGCTTAGTTTCGAAAGGTTCGGTAAGATCCTTACCAACTTTCACTGCGGATTTGGTGTTCGTCAAGGTCATCCTGCAAAAGCGTATGAGTTTTGCAGGAATACCAAGCTCAGACATTGCTTCATAGAGTTTCTCCCGTATCGGACTATCGAAGGCCGCCTAATAATCGATAAATAGATGATAGGTGTCGATTTGTTTTTCGTGTGCCTTTTCCAGGATTTGGCGTAGCATGAAAATCTGGTCAGTTGTCGATTTTCCAGGCCTAAAGCCACATTGGTATGGTCCAATCAGGTCAGCGATAATTGGTTTCAGTCTTTCGCACATTATACTTGATAGAACCTTATATGCTATGGATAAAAGGCTTATTCCACGGTAGTTGGCACAAATACTCGGGTCACCTTTTTTAAATATGGGACATAGTACACTGAGACTCCAATCGCCGGGCATGCATTCATCTAACCAAATTTTGCTAATGAGCTGATGCATGCACCTTATCAGCTCATCGCCGCCAGCCTTAAACAGCTCCGCCGGTAATCCATCGGCTCCTGCATCTTTGTTGTTCTTAAGCCGGGCAATAGCTGTTCTGACCTCGTCTTGGTTAGAAGAGGGCAATCGACGTCGGCGTCCATATTATGATCCATTGTCCCATCTTCATTGGATATCTCAGGTACTAGTAGCGCGGAGAAATGCTCTCTCCATATTCCCAACATGCTCTGCACATCTGCTACGATATTTACGTCCTTGTCTTTACAGAAGGGGGGCCCTGAACCATGTCCATTAGTTCCGTTTTTAACTTTTTGGTAGAATTTTCGCGGTTTGTTCTTCCTTCTGTATAACTCAATTTTCTTACTCTCGTGCTTTCTCCACTGCAGTTTTTACGCCTAAAGAGACGAGTTACCTCCTTTCTTTTCTCCCTATACCTCCCTGAAGCATTACCATACGTGCAGCGTTCTTTTAGTCATTTGCAATGCGACACTCTTCATCGTACCACGGTTTATTGCGAAGCGGTTTTTCGAAACCTAGTACGGTTGTTGCGGCAGTTTTTATAGAGTAGGAAATGGGTTTCCACTGCGCATCAGGATCGTTATCGAGAGGAGGTGGGTTCTGTGCCAAAAGTTGCGAGAGCTTCCTTGAGTAGGCTGTGGCTACCTATGGTAATTGCAGCTTTCCGATGTCTAGCTTCCTCTGCGTCTGGTTTCGTACGATTTTCGCTCTACTTAATCTTGTGCGAAACTTTGCTGCTACCAGGTAGTGATCAGAATCGATGTTAGCTCCTCTGATCACTCGTACGTCCATTACACTGGATGAGTGCCTTCCATCAATTACAACGTGATCAATTTGGTTCTTAGTTCTTTGCTCAGGGGATACCCAAGTAGCCTTGTGGATGTCTTTATGCTGGAATCTTGTACCACTAATGACCATGTGTTTTGTCGCGGCAAAGTCAATTAGTCTCATACCTTTGTCGGAACTGTCAGCATGTAGATTGAAATTGCCAATAGTTGGATTAAACACATTCTCCCTTCCTACTTTGGCATTAAAATCTCCTAGTACAATCTTAATGTCATGGCCAGGGCAGCGTTCATACGTTTCCTCTAGGAGCTCATAGAATATGTCTTTGGCATTATCATCTTTCTCTTCTGTCGGGGCATGCACACAAATTAGGGAAATATAAAAATATTTCGCTTTTATGCGGATTATGGCTATACGTTCACTCAGATTGGATTGAACCTAGAGACTAGATGTCGCAGTCTTTTGCCAACTACAAATTTGCAACCAAATTCATGCTTTTTTCATGGCAACTGTAGTATATATCGCAGATTCTTTTCCTTGTGCAGCCATGTCCTGTCCATCGCATTTCCTGGATAGCGGTAATGTCAAAATACCCCAACTACCCCTTTAAACCCATCATCTAAGTCTTTACATACCGTATTCAAAACATTCACCGCATCTTCTTCCGTTCCACATCTTTCCTAAATCCGTACTGAAAATTGCTCAACAATTTATTACTTTCCAGGTATGTTCTCTCTCTTACTCTCTTCATTGAATATGTCAATGCACGAGCAGCTTTTTGATAGTGTTAGCTTTTTGATATTATATTAACTATACAAATTTCAACCATGTTGAAGTAAAATTACATAAACTATGAAAAAAGTAGTATGAAATAATCAAGATATAACGTGTGAGAGAAATGACTTTGAGTGAATTTCTAGCACTTTTTGGTTCTCTTTTACCAGGGTTGCCAAATTTCGCACATCTCTGGTCGTCTAATAGATTTGATCATATAATCATATACAAATGATATATACAAATGAATTTCAAATAAATAAATAAATAAATAAAAATATTGTTTAGTACAGATAAAACAGCTATCGGCCTGTATATATCCATTTTCAAAATATTGCATTCTTTAGGACTGGTACTACTTTATGGATCTTTAAAATATCAGGATATGTACTGCGAGATACAATATTTTGAAAAACCTGAACTAAACATGGCATGATAACATCTCGGCCTTCCATTACACAACTAGAGGAGATATTATTTTAATGGATGGTAATTTCAGTATAAAATCTTCAAAAACACTAAACGATGGGCAAGTTAAATGAAAGATGTGCAAACAATGATTTAAAGTCCGTAAATAATTAAAATGGTCGCTAGGAAACACTATAATGCAAGATCTAAGATCTTTTACTACTTTCAAAAAATATTTGTTGAACAAGTGTGTCTTTTTTAAATCATCTGTAATTCTATCACCATTAGTATCCAATACACATATGTTTTTGTCACTAGTCCTTCCAAGAGTATCATTCAGAAAACGCCAGGTTTTAACTGGTACATCCTTAGTGAGCTCAATGTTGCACATGTAATAGTTATTCATCGAATAATTGTAAGCAATTTTTATAACTTTACTGATAGATTTTAACATATTTCCGTTCTAAGGTTTCCACGCACTTTTCTACAATTAGTTAATAGTTTGTCTATAAAATCTATAAATTTTTTAAGATTTCCATTCATCCATGGTGTTATATCGTATTTGAAGTATTTTTTCTCAATTTTTTTGATCGAATAAGTTATAGCAGTTGTTCACGATTGCAATAAACTTTAGTCTTACCAGATATTCGATTTACTTTTGATTCAATTTGTATATCAAAAAGTATTATGTTGTGATCCGTTAAACTACATTCTATGGAATTAATGCACAAAATTTCAGAAACGTTACTATAAATGTCATCTATCGAGGTTCTGGTCTTTGGACGAGTTATCATGCAGTGACAGTTTTTAAAGTGATAGTTAGCAAGAGTATTTATAAGATATTCAGAATTTGGATCTCTCAGGGCATAAATATTGAAATCTGCTACTTTAATACCTGGACTTCTCCCATAACACGGAAGTACATTTTCCAAGAACAATAAGAATAAGCTAGCGTTACATTTTTGATATATGTTAAAATACACAAGTTTTACGGCCTTTCCGTTCAATTTAAGGTTACAAAACGTTAAAACAATAAATTCTATAAAATTCGGACACTTGGCGTTTTCAACTGTAAACGGCATACTTCCACGGATAAAAATTGAGGTTCCACCATAACTATCTAATCTACAACAATGTACAGCGTTATATCCAGCAATTTTATATATTTGAGCCAAATCTTCACAAAAAAAAGTTCCCTGAACACAAATAACAATTGTCATTTTAAATTTATTAATTATAAAGAATCATATTTATAGAAATAATATTCAATAAAGAACTTCTGTTTTAATTAGTGTAACTATTTTTAAATGAGTTTAAATTTGAAAAATATTGATTGTAATTCTTAAAGAGAAATTAAGGAAATAAATTTTAAACAGTATAATGCAATATACAGATTAAGTATGGTGACATACATATAAGATTCATCCGATTCATCAACCACAACAGCCAGTAGCTGCGACTTCCGTGATTTAGGATTATGTGTTGTGGCTTCTAATAGCATATTGTTTACCTCCTCTTCATTCCACTTCTTTTTACAAAAACTTTTCCGCCAGCTGCATAAACGGCACGATACCCCACTGTTCTGAGCAATTTATTATATTTTAGAAGACTCATCGTTTCTCTGCTTAAAACATCATGTATGTATGTGTATGGTTTTGGTTTCATCTTTCTCAATCAGCGTTTTCTTAATTGACACAATTCGTTCTTTCTTTGTATTCATTTTAACAACAAGAGTATGATTAACATTTTTAGTTCCAGGCATTTTCTCCATGAAATATGCTTCATCTATAGTATCTTGTTAAAATTGCATCCCAAAATTGTTAGTCAACTCTATAACAGTGTCCAATGCCGTCGAATTCTCAGATGGCTTCACACCAGAAATTATGCAGTCTTGCTTTACTCTTTGATAATTGAGAAATTTTACTGCACTTTTTAAACCCGTCACTTCATTCTTTAAGGTTTTGTTTTCTTTTGGATAACTTCTAACTTTTTCTTATTTTCTGCAATACCTTTCAGTATGTCAACGTATTGTTTAGACATGAAGTTCATTGTCTCTTGTAGAGTAACAAGTTTTTTAGATCTGTTTTTATTTGTTTTAATTCATTTCATAAGTAACTTCATCACGATTCTGGGAGCATGACTGCCGTTTAAGCTGGGATGGAGTTTTTAAGAATAACCTTCGGATGACTCTATTGTGACTATTGTGTGCGGTTTTCCAAAATTTGAACAAATCCGATACAAGTTGGGGTCTTCCGAAGAATACAAAATCATTTAAATATTTTGTTTTTGTGGCCCAAATGTCTCACAAAACGGTTTCCTACCGCTTGAACTATATTTTCATTTCTTATGGTGTTATTCATCGTGAATCAGTCACTTTTGTAATTTATAAAACGTTACAGCTGTTGCGTGACTGCGGTGAGCATAGAATAACACATACGTAGAAGGTTTTATTCGCTCATCTGACGTTTCATTTCACACTCTCATCGTAGGTTTGTGGAAATGAGAGCAAATTAAATTTAAAATTTACATACACCAGGTGGAGTTACAAAATATGTTCACTTAACTATTTCCTGTCGTTTTGGTATAGAACTGAAAAATGTAAAAGTAGTTTGCACTTTTTTGTTGATTTTTATCGTTGGTATACATTTGTATTGAATTTAACACAACTAGTTTGCCACAAAAACACGAAATTCGGGTGTAGTTCCTTTGTGGATCGCTGTATACTATTGCCACCATCTGGTATTATTGAACCCATATTTTCCACCCTCCACTGTGTAATTTCCATCGTACCTATGACAAAGACGATTTACAATTAGACGACCAGAAGATGTGGGCAACTTGGCAACCCTGGTAAAAGAGAACCAAGAAGTGCTAGGAGTTCACTCAAACGCATTTCTCTCTCGCGTCATATCTTGCTTATTTCATACTTTTTGCATAGTTTATGTAATTTTACTTCAACATGGTTTCAATTTGTATAGTTATATACAATAACACTATTAAAAAGCTGCTCGTGTATTGAAATATTCAATGAAGAGAGTAAGAGAGAGAGTCGAGAAGCACTAGGGTTTCACTCGTTTTGTTTATTGGCATTTGAGTGAAGAGAAATTTTGACTGTCTACTTGTACATCGTTTTTGCCTATGACGGTGAGTAACGTTTTTTAATGAGTAGTTCATAAATCGCAGCGGAACGTTTTCGATCACTGCGGTTGTCAGATTCAACCCGCCATAATTCGTCGCGTTAGTAAGAAAATTACAAATTGAAAGAAAAATGTTGAACGTGGAAACATATGGACAGAAACAGAACAGATGGAAATATTTTGCAATTCATTTCGCCCATTTCGAAAGTTCGTGGACAAAATCAGTTACGGAGTTGTGACTCGTACGTAAACAATTGTTTGATAATTGTGGCCAATTTGAGATTTCAGGTGGGAACTCCGTGCCGAAGCCAAATTACCGAAGACGGCGGCACAACAGAATAATTAAATTGCCGGCTCTTGATTTTGCTAGTTTTGTACAAAATTGCGATGTTTTTGAAATAGCTATACCTTTAAATTCGGATCAGTCCGTCAAATCGGTTCAAACGGCTCACATTTTAAATCGGTAGCGACTTGAACATCAACAAAAATGTCAACATTTGATTTGTTTTTGTTATGGTTGCATTGTTTTTGGTACCTAGCAGTGATGCATCAAAAACTACAGTTTATACAGAAAAAAATTGTAGCAGTAATCTTCTGGGTCAACAGATTTAACATTCGAAATGCGCTAAAATTGGCCTGTGTAAATGCGGCATTGGGCCCATATGTTCCAAAAAACATCTCCACTTAGCACACATAGGCACATACAAGTGTGAACCTTGAGGGACACCTCTAGGGACCATAGAATAACACATACGTAGAAGGTTTTATTCGCTCATCTGACGTTTCAGTTTACACTCTCATCGTAGGTTTGTGGAAATGAGAGCAAATTAAATTTAAAATTTACATACACCAGGTGGAGTTACAAAATATGTTCACTTAACTATTTCCTGTCGTTTTGGTATAGAACTGAAAAATTTAAAAGTAGTTTGCACTTTTTTGTTGATTTTTATCGTTGGTATACATTTGTATTGTATTTAACACAACTAGTTTGCCACAAAAACACGAAATTCGGGTGTAGTTCCTTTGTGGATCGCTGTATACTATTGCCACCATCTGGTGTTATTGAACCCATATTTTCCACCCTCCACTGTGTAATTTCCATCGTACCTATGACGTTTAATTTATTGAGCGAATAAAAACTTCTATAGTATGTGTTATTCTATGCTAGGGACCGGCAAAACTTCTGAGATGAAGTTATTGGAGTATACTGATTGTGTGCGTCCATTGAGGAATGAATTAAGTAAACGTATAGACGTTGGAGAAAAATTGAAGAAGTGCTCGAGCTTTAATCTAAGAATAGAATGATCAACCGAATCAAAGGCTCTCCAAAAGCAGTTAAGTTGTCAAACCCTAAACAAATATATACCAACAAAATAAGAATGGAAAAAGAGTACAAAAACAAAATAAATGTGAGTTTGACAACTAAAGCGAAAAATCACATGAAAAAAATTAAATCAGCTGTGCATATTATTGTACCATGCTACAAGCCAACATGTAGCAAAGAATAAATCTACATCAGCTGTTTCTTTGGAAATTTTAACTGGAAGTCATTCGCGTACTTTAAGCGAACCACAGACTTGTCATTCATGATCATGAACATCAGCTGTCGTTGATGTTTATTGTCGGTTTACTGCACTTCTTGATACCAAATAAATATGTTATCGAAGTTGTACGCGCCACTATCGTGTTCGCAACACTTTTTGGTAATATTTTTCATATTCATCAGCCAGACAAAAAGTTATCGGAACAGACCTAGTATAGATCGGTGTAGGGAACGTTATTTAGGGTGTAGGGAAAATCGCGCGATTTTTTTAAAAATCATTTTTTTTGTTGCGATATCGATAACTAAGATAGTTATCAAAAAAATTTATTTAATTTTTTCGCCTTATTTTTTGATTTCCTATTAAGACCTAAATTTTTTTCCTGTGAAATGTTGAAACAGAAAAATTTTTTTTTTAAAAATTAATCATCCGATATCTGGATAACTAAAATCCAGTTTTTTATTCCCTGCTAAACTAATTTGTCGACGACTTTGTATGGGGAACTAAGCGATATTAAGCGGCACTCCATACAAAGCCGTCGAAAAATTAGTTTAGCAGGGAATAAAAAAACAAGCTTTAAGACAGATATCGAAAAAAATTATTTAATTTTTTTGTTTATTTCGACTTCTTTTACATAAAAAAGTTGTGATATCGGTCCCTTAACACGGCACCACACTCGTAGTATCATCCTGTATGTCCGAACTTTGGGGGCCCATACCTCCGAAAATAGGCGTTGCCAGCGATTTTTTATTTAACTTTTTTTACTTAAAATGAAAAGTTCTATCCAATGGTGATAGGTAGGAGCCGAAGTCGAGTTGCCGACCTATCCTAGGTTTAAGCCAAGTTATCGACTACGCTCATGCTCATGAATGTGGTTCGGTTTTAGACCCTTAGACCTGTGGATAAGTTGCTCGACTTCAAGTTGACATCAACTTTGATAACTAGACATCAACTTCGGTTTTGCCCTTACACTCTCAAACTAGTTGAGGCAACTTCATTTTCTTGTCAGATGTCGAAATGAAAGGTGGTGAGTGCACTGCGAAAATATCACAAATTTTACGAAAAAAACGCTATTTTTATTTTCTTTAAATATTTATAAATACGAATCATATTTGTTTGATTTATATTTTTCCGATAGTGTTAATTTATTTTTTGGTTCATTTATTTAAATTTTGCCGATAATGTTTCCTCATGAACGTTTGTCATTGAAATGCGTATGAAAGTCGGTGCAACTTCCCCTTACACTGATGGATAAGTTGATATCAACTTAAAAAAAATCAAAATAGTTTTGATTTTACATCAACTAGTTTGTACAAACCACCAACTTCACCTTACACCATGGATAAGTTTATGTCAACTTGAAGTCGCTGCAACTTATCCACAGGTCTATGGGCCCCTTTACTTTCTCTCACAAAAGTAGATTCTTGCAAATTTTTACTAGAAAAGTAAACGAACGAGCTTATATTATATCGATAACTAAAATAAATGTCATCTCAACACAAAAAAAAACAAAAAAAAAACAAAAAACACCAATCGATTGGATGGTTATTGACCTGAATCGCAGGTTTTCCTTAATTTATTGGAATTAAATTAAAACCAGTGTACAATGGAGTTAACACTAATAGAATCTACAAAGACTTCTCCAGCCAAGTCTATGTCAAAGTCTGCCAAGTTTTTAATATTTGCCACCGGTGGTTTTGGTGTAGGTCTTTCCGTTATTTGTGCATCATTTGTGGCACCGGCGTTTCGTCGCATTTGTTTACCATATGTACCCGCCACCACCGAACAAGTCGCAAACGTTTTACAATTCCTGCCTTGCAATTCACCTAAACGACTGCTGGACATTGGTTCTGGTGATGGAAGAATTGTCATTGGTATGTTTTACATTCACGTATATCCCCTTTTGGTTATGTTTACATAATATTAATAGAGGTGATAATTCCCATTGGGTAGCTACTGCTAAACTTGGAATCCATTCGGATGGAGTTGAATTGAATCCTTGGCTGGTGTGGTGGTCTCGTCTGGCTGCTTTACGCGAAGGTGTCGGCTCGAAGACAAATTTCTTTTGCAAAGATCTGTGGAAATTTAATTTAGAGTCCTATGATTATGTGGTGATATTTGGAGTGGAACAAATGGTAAGTAAGAGCTTGCGTCTTTGTGTTGGCAGACGAAGCCTCTTAAGATTTATAATGCTTACTGTTTTTTTTCTATATATATTTCAGATGAAAGACTTGGAAACGAAACTAATTGCCGAAGTGCCCCATTCTAAAGTGATCGCTTGTCGTTTTCCACTACCAAATTTAGAACCTCTGAAAACCATTGGTGACGGTGTCAACTCGGTGTGGTTCTATGATCTAAGCATACCTCAAAGTGGTACCGAAACCAGCATTCGTAGCAGTAGCACTAGTAGCTAATACATTTCACAAAATTAGGTTAAACATTGTTGCAACTTTCTTTGTTTTTATTTGCATTTTTTTTAAGATTTGTAAATTTATTTTTCGAAAAATAAAAAAAATCGTGATTTTTAAATGCTTGTTTGACGGCTAACAAAAGAAAGACATTACAAAAGTAGCGTGTTTTTTGTTGTTTTTATATATATAAATGTATAAGAACATAGATTATAGCTTTAGATCTAGATTGATAGATATGAGGAAGGGGAATAAGGAAGGGAGATGGCATCCTAATAAGGACACGCTAATATCTAAATGATGTGAATATAAATATTACATTTAAAATGGTATAAAAATACGCCTTTTCCAACAGCGTATCTTCGATATACATATTTGCATCGAATAATGATTACAAACGCAAAAAGGGAAATTATTTCTGAAATAATATTAAATACTACAACTACGGTACGACATACTTTTAAAGTGGCCGAGGTCTAGGGCGGGTTATTGGTGAAAAACGAGGTTTTTGAAGGAATTTTCAATGAATGTGCCGGTCGGTGTTGTCCGTTAAGCATAGAGCGCAAATCGAGCGTAAAAAAATATCAAAATATGAAGCTTTCGTTATTAGTGCGATTTGAAATATTGCTCGGAGTAGCTAATACGAGTATGTGTAACAATGAGATTTCATGTTGCCCATCATTCCATAGCAATGCTACTCTGTTCAAGTGCATAAGTCATACTACTAGCGCTCGCTAAAAACGTCGGCCTAAGTAAATAAAATTGTCTGCATCACTAAACACCTCTCCAAAGCCCAATTTTAAGTAGTACTGCAACAGTTCACCAGCAGCATCCTTAGCTGGCAAACGTATGTGAACGCCAAAGCAACCATTGGCCCTTAGAGTTGCCAAGAGTACAGTAACCAACCGTTTTGCAACACCATAATCGGGTGTTAAACATGCTTCCAATACGGATGACGTCATAACGGCCGGATATGAATTTATAACTTCCGGTGGGCATTGCGGTTCATGGACGTGTATCTCCTTAATCATAGAACGTAAAATTTCGCACGCCTTCTCCGACTGCGAGGCGATATCTTTAGTTTCCTCGAGCAAACTCTCAGGATACTTCTCCTTCATTTCCGGTAACCAACACACTATGGCGTTACGTGAAAATGTAGCAGCATCCAAGGCGGCTGCTGCGTAACCTACTACTTTATTTGAGGAATCTGTTGCAACAATACAGAATTCTGGATGTAACGTAATATAGGGACCTATAATACTATCGGCTATAAGATCTCGAAACTTTTCACTCAATTCAAGGGGTGGCGCAATGTTGCTTTCTTCTGTTTTGGCCGCAGGCGTAGCTGATAGTAAGGATACAAATCCCTGTGTGCAGACTTGGTTAATTGCAGACTCATCCATTAGATTGTACGGCCGCATAACGTGATAATCTGTAATCGGTAGTTCGGGTAGCTTGTACATAAATAAATCATTACCTTGATCAATGGGCATTAGCCTTTGCACATCAGCTATAAGTCCGCCACGAAATACCCAAGGTTCTTGATCGCCAGACATAAAGGCTTCTTTCCAACCTTTGCTGAACCCTGACAAATATAATGAGTATTAAAAGATTTCTAAGAGAAAATAACACTTGACTACATACAAGCGACTCTGTTGTGGAATAAAGGGTATCCAATCAACCGTCTTATAAAGTTTTTCAAATTATATTACACTATATTAGTTGCACTTACACGTATAAGTACCCTGTGTATAACCGTATACATTGGCGGGAAAATGTCCCAAACTCAACCATTTGACAAAGGCATCTAGCAACGATAACGCCCCGGCTATGTCCCATATGTAGGCAAAGAGATCATGACAAATCTCCTTGTTGTCGCACAATGCCACCTTGCGCAATAGTTCATGTACCGATTTGCACAACTTTGAAAATGATTCAGATCTTTGCAACCACTCAGCAACTTCAGGTTTTGTGGGAGGTGTCTCTGTGCCGTGAGTGTGGCGTTTAACGGCCCTACCATCCAGCAACACATGAGCATTGGCTTTAAGCCAATTGAATTCATTGAGCAGCT
This sequence comes from Phaonia tiefii, assembly GCA_963931995.1. Lineage (NCBI taxonomy): Eukaryota > Metazoa > Arthropoda > Insecta > Diptera > Muscidae > Phaonia > Phaonia tiefii. The sequence goes on from OZ008367.1 coordinate 25,685,634, forward strand.
TAGATCCCCGCGAGCCATGTTCGAAGGGTAAATAGAATAAATCACAAAGGAAGTATAAATCTTCGGCATTGATCTTGTTACTGCCTGGCTCAAGGGGCATTCTGGGCAAAGTATAAAGTTAGATAAATATAAGTTGAACAAACTGTAGTTGTGGAACGAAAAAATACTAACTTTTCCACCTCCGTCATTTCGGCATTGGATATAGGCGACGATTCCACACTCTCCACCTGCATGGTATTCTGCAGGGAAAACATGTATTTATTAGATTAACAGTTACAACTATTTCATGCTTTGTAGATCTTACGTTGCCGTCACAATTGGAACTTGTATCCGCCATAACAACATCCTCATTTGAATTGGCTGGCAGTATTACAGGATTACCACACTCATCTTTCGGTGATGTTTGCGAAGTCAAACTGCTGCTGCACTCCATGGGCTCGTTGCCTGTACTCACTGGACTTAAATTATCATCGACCATGGTATCAATAGACAGAGCAGAACTATTTTGTTTTACTGGTTTCTCTTCGATTGTGACATCCTCTTGTTCCTCATGTTTAGTGGACGCCTGGGCTTCCTGCAGTATTTCCTTGCCGTTATTTTTTGACGACTTCTTCGGACTACCAGGACTATCGTCTGACTTTAAGCGTGAAGAAATCTCATTGTCAGTATCACGCATATCATCGCCACTATCGGTGTCAGTAGAGATTTCCTTCGCAGCCATGATGGGCACCGAGACTATTGATATGGGTATCTTTCTTGGCAACTCAATGTTAGAGGCTACAGTTGTTGGTATTGGATTGACAATATCCTCGTTGGTTATCACTTTGGTAGGTGAAACCAGGGAATTCATAACAGCATTGGAAATTGGGTTTACGGACGATGAATTCACTGTGCTGCAGACATCGGCCAAAGCCTGTAACTGTGTTGTATTCATTTGGGGCACCGTGACAGTCTTGGCATTTGTTGATGTTGTGGTGGTGGTGGTTAAGCTCATACAAGTGTTTATTGAAGGAATTATTGGTATAATGGGCATAACCACTGGAATTATAGCTGAGAAGGCATAAAAACAACAGTATTTCAGTACAAATTTACTTACATGTCACCTGCGGCTGTGGTTTAGTTATTGGTCCCCAGGCTTCTTTTTCGATGAAAAACTCGGGTAGCCACTCGGTAATGGCATTTCTGTAATGAATATAACATTTATGATCTTACACAATCCTCTTAGAAAACATAAAATTGTATTGAATTACTTTAGAGCTATGCGCGGATGATAGATGTTTTTTGTTAAGCAGCATTCCACGGGTAAATCATCAGTGCCATTGTCATCATCATTTTCAGTTTCAAGTTTAATATCAGCCGATATGGAACCTGGAAGATTTTGTGTGCATACATATATATTGGTTACACTTGAAACCAGTATTTGAAGGGGCATTCTCTTATCCTTTTAAACCAATTGGTACTTACTGTTCACTTTCGAATCCAACTTGCATCGCGACCAGTAAGCCAATGTGTGTATGGCTATAGTATTCCCATGAAATTCACAATTTGGATTGGTCATAACGCCACGCAAGTGCGGTATCAATTCGGGAGATCTTCCCGAGTACGGGCCCAAAAACACCCTCTTCTGGTCATAATCGTTAGCATGCAAATTGTCCCAGATGACGGGTGGCCGACGAAGTATCTCTGTTATCTCTTGTACCGATTCAAGGGTAATAATCTTCGATATCACCTTATTGCCAGTCCACATGATATCAATGTCATGATTGAGTTTAGTACCCAAAGTATTTAAATATTCAGAATCATGAACAGAAGGCACAGCACGTGTACTGCAATACTGGGTGGGACAGAAGAGAAAGCGAGGATTACCCAGGTGAATGTAGATTTCATTGGTAACCGAGACCTGTGCATTGGCAAATGTCTGAAAGACTTCCTTATCCGTTTTGGACAGCTCCGATTCGATGTCATCGAAGAGTAGAGCAAAAGCTTCACAACCAAACTGAGAGACTTGGTCTAATTTGCGTTTCAACGTTTGTAACTCCTTTTGACCACTATAAGTCATGTCCAAACCTGGAGACAGGGCATAGTAGAAGGTAATGCCGTGCTCTTTGGCGGCAGATATCAAGCCTAATTGTCAAAAAAAGTTCAATTAGTTGGGGGCGTACTTATCTATTGGCATATAAAAACGTACCCGACAAATGATCTGCCTCTTCAACGGTGTACAATTCACGCCAATAGGCCCGATGTTTGTAGTCGTCCTTGGGGGCATAAACATACGAGTCCATGCCCCATTTTTTGAGTCTAAAACAACGAAAGGGAATAATGAAGTAAATTGAGTGTAGATACATATATTTGACGACGGGATAAAGGGCATTTTGCTTAATTTCCTTAATACTTTCTCTTTGGTTAAGGAATGCTCCGAAAAATATAATACTGTGCACTTCGAAAAAACAAGATTGAAAGCATAGTTTTCGATGGCAATGACGCCAATTCTAGAAACAAGCGATGGCACAGTACACCCGTACTGCACTTACTTTCTAAATAAATCCTTTCTTTGTTCTGTAGTCCAAGGACGGCCGTAGAAACCTTCAATTACTCCACATATAAAATTGGGTTTCTTCTGCCCATCATTCTTATTATGGTCGTTATTTCGAATGTTGTTGGCCTCTCCAGCACTGCAGCTGCTACTGTTGGCCACTACAGTAGAGTTTGTGGTATTTGTCAGATGCTCTTGAGGAGTTGTCTTGGTTTCTTCGCCCTCTTCCATATTCACGACGGCTTTTGTTGGTGTGATGTTGTTCTGACTGAACAATGATCGTAGAAACTTGTAAACTCTTTCGAAGCACACTTTTGTTGCGATTACAGCTAATAAAACTTAGTAATTTATGAAATTATTTATATCGTTTTTTTTTCTGGTACAAAAAGTTATCTTAAACTATTTGTTTTGTGAGTCCGGTTTCATGAAGAATGTGCAAAAAATATTGCATTTTCGGTGTAAATGAACGATTACATGTTTAGAGAGATGACAGTGCTATCGAGCAAAACAGTGTTGCCATCTCCGTAGGATGAATTCAACATGAGACTACTTCTGAGAACTTTAAATATATCTGAAGCAGGCATATTACATTTCAATTCGCCTGACTTGTGCTCCAACTAAGGCTACGTTTCCACAAATTTCATCAGATTTCATTCAGATTATTTTTGGCCTAAAACCAGGGGGGTTTGATAAGACAACTGATCAACTATGGGTCAGTTTTTGACTTGGTATTTATATACGCAATTAGTTAATTGCAATTAAATTTAAACAATGCCGCATTTAGACCTCCTTTTATAGCGGCCAGGTTAGCGATAACCTTGGTCTCTAATCTCTGCCGTTTAAGGCCTTCCGCGTGGCGGGCCTTTGGCCGGGCTTAGGGGTTTTCTCCTCTGGGGTAAGTCCAACAGCGGCTTCGCGGCTTCGACATAGTATTTTTGTGTTACGAAGCTTTTCGTGTGGACGGCTTTCGGCCGGGCTTATGAATTTTCTCCTCTGGGTAGGTCCAATACCGGCTTCGGCATAGTATTTTTGTGTTACAAAGCTTTCGGTCGTGGTTATGTGGTAAGGCCAACACCGATTTCGCGGCTTCGACATAGTATTTTTGTTTTACAAAGCTCTCCGCGTGGGTGACCTTCGGCCGGAGTTATGAATTTCTCCTCTGGGTAGGTCCAACACCGGCTTCGGTATAGTCCATATGTGGTATAAAGCTTTCTGCGTCAAAAAAAATTTTTTGGTACAAATATGTTATAATAAAAATTCCCTTTCATTTGAGTACCCGCAGTTGGTGTTTTATAGCTAATACCCATTTTCCGATTCTCAGGACACACATTTCATATTCAAAAATGGGTTTATTTTGGCCAATAGATGTTGCACAGAAAAATAAAAGCATCATTTAATTCGTGAGATCACCTTTCATTTGAGTACTCACACTTGCCTGTCGCTAGATGCCCCTAGGTAGACCCATTTTTTGGAGTTATTATTTTTCACTGTAATTTGGGTTTTTTGTTTGGAACAAATATATTTTACGACTTACAATCCAAGAAAAATTAGAACATTATTTTAAACGAAAAAAATAAAGTAACAAACTCAGCGCAAATCATAGTTTCGAGTTATTGTTGCTTCAAACGTTTATTAAAGAATAAAAGCATGGTACAATAATATCTTCATGGTAATAGCAGCGCGTGCTGTTGTTGTTGTAGGCAGCAACAACAGTCAAACTCTACACAAATACATACCAACAACACAAGAATGCAAAAGAGTACAAAAACAAAATACATGTGAGTGTGACAGCCGAAGCGAAGAACCTCATGAAAAAAATTAAAACAGCTGTTCTTACGACTTTACCATGAACATATTATTGTACAATGAATAAAAGTTTACAAAAGAATATGATACCGCTTACATGAATGCAAAGATATGCGTAAGAACAAGAAAGAATGTATACAAAGAAAGAGAAAAAAACTATGGAGTTCCATTTATGGGAAATACACCAACAGTTGTGGACCTCGGAATTTCGGGCAATGGGGTTAAGGTACCGCGTAAAGCTATTGATATCATTACTTTTTTGTAAAAACCAGCCAAAATTAACGCAAAAAAACTTCTCCTCTTTGGTAGGACCAACACCGGCTTCGTCATAATATTTGTGTTATAAGGCTTTCCGCGTGGCGGACCTTTGGCCTGGCTAAGGGATTTTCTCCTCTGGGGTATGTCCAAAACCGGCTTCGGCATAGGATTTATGTGTTTTTATGAGCTATCGGAAAATGATAAATAATTTGTTGTTTATTTTGACTTGTTTTATACAAAGAAGTAATTATATCAATAGCTTTACACGGTAGTTTACCACCATAACTCTCGCACATAACCGACCATAACTCCGAAACAATGCATTTGCGCCAATTTTGTTATTTTACGTTTTTGCTTAAAATAACGTGTTCTACCCGGCTTCCTTTTGGTTTTTGAGACCCGTTTGGTTCGCGACAATTCAGACAAGGCGTTTTATATGACAATCGAATTATAAATTAACTGAAATTTCTTTTGAGAAATGAAATTGTTGAAATTCCAGAAGAAAAAAGACAGCGATAAGATAATCTAGTTTTGTGTAAACGCCGTATAAAACTATGAACTTCAACATCACAAAACAAATTTTGGACTAAAAAGAATACACACTTTAAAAAGACCGAATTTTGCTCAAAAAGGGTGCATTTTCTTCAAAAAGGTGCTAGATAAGGAGGAGCTAAAAAAAGTGCTAAAAAGGCACAAAAAGTAGCGCCCTGCCAACCCTGGTAGTCATATGATAAAATATAAACCGCCCTTCTTGCACCACCTGTAAAAATCCATCTTAGTACGAATCTTTACAGTACCATAATATGGCAACATTGCTTTCGATAACACATTGATATGCTGTCATCGCCTTCGTATGATCTCAATTACGGTTTGATTATTTTGATTGTGGGGTAGAGTGGTTGGTTGTGCAGTTGCTGCGGGATATTTAATTTGTTTGTGGCACTTGTTTACTTTTAGTTAAAGTTGTATCCGTAATTAAATGCAACCATTTATTATTATACGCAATTACCGTGAAGATGACGAACTCAAATGTCAGGAATTGGTGCGTGATTACATTATGTCATTTGCCACAAAATCCTTTTATTGCTTCTGTTTCAGAGAGGTAAGTACCCACCTATGCTGAGCAGTGGGGCACAGGAACATGTGTGTATCACTGTGTTTGAGCACCGGCCTGACGTTGATGTATGCAAATGAACTAAAACATCAGGTTCATAAAAAACAAAAAAAAGTATAGAAATCAAACTGCCATTCATAATTTGCATAGCTATTGTGTTTAATGCCAAATGACCTTCCTTCATATCCCCTTTTCATTGCAGATAACATTGCAGTTTATTGTCATAACATGGGCCATACTATTTATATTCTTGGGTGTCCCACTAACATTTTGTGCTTTGACCATACCGGGTTGTATCTTCTTTCTATTCTCAGGCACTTATTTCTCATTCTATGCGAAAGCTGTTGAATTGATGAGGGTGAGTCTTAATTACTTATCAAGTTTATCATTTGCTTATAGATTTGTTTGTTTACAGACCAAACCCAATCAGTCTTTGGTGGCTGAATGTTTTGAGCCTTTTATATTTCGGATGAAGCCAACAGAATGTACATATCAAATATTTATGGATGATGCTCCATATGATCAGCCATATAAAAATAAGTTTCGCAAAAAAGTAAGGCAAATAAATCGACACAGGAACAAAGCGGGAGAGTAAACGCTGTGTAAACATAACAGAGACACGAATGTTCTTTCTTACAACAAAATAAATGTGTTTCTCTTTTGTTCACAGCGTCTTTTGTGGAGCTTTCCTACAGCCTATGCCTTAGCAAAGGTGTTTACTTACCCCGTAGGAAAGTTTTTCAAAAGATATTTCACGAAGAAAGAATGCATCAAGAAAAATGTCTTCTCGTAAAAACGAGAATGTCGAGTCTGAAAATAATATGAGATTTCGCTTTCTATAGTTTTTTTTTTTTTTTTAAATAGAAATTAGAAAAATGTGCAATAACTTGTTATAAAAAGAAACATTTATTATTTACAAAATCCTAAAGCTAAATTATTATCTAGACACATAAATATAAGTATAGTCATATCTGTTACTATAGAAAAACCTACATAAACTCCTTTTCTGTCATATCTAAATTTTTTTTGATTCCTACTTCCAGATAATAGCTTGTGTTAGTGTTAAGAATCATAGCAGTGTTTATAATGCTGCTTGGATTTACCGTTTGGCTGTCGCAGCCGGTTATCCGTTTCAAAAGGTGGCCGAACCTATGCTAAGTTTAGTATCGAAGAATTGTGTACAACAGGGCTACAGTTCATTAGAATGCACAATGTCCGAATGGCAAGAAGTCGAGCGCGATTTTTTTGACAACTTGGGGTAAGGTTTTCCACACACATAATTTCCTACTTGTTGAACTATTTTTATTTATATTCTTACAGTTTTGCAACTCGACAAATCTATCATAAACAAATTATTGGCAGCAGCTTGACGGTTATGAAAACTCAACTAACCTACGATTTGAAAACGGATGATTCTCTGCAGAAACAAAACTAATTTTTATAAGAAACTTTACACATGCAGACACTAAGCACGAATTTATTGAATCTCAATTTTTATTTCCACATTCGATACATTCCTCCTATGACACATTCCTCCATAGCATGTTTTTATACAAAAACTGTACACTTTATACATCAAGAAAAGCCATAAGTAACACTTTGTTAAAGATGCAACTATTTTGTAATATCGTACATTCCTCTTGGTATTAAGAACAAACATGACACAAAACAAAAACAAAATCTTCCTCACGACTATAAAATATTCTTTCTTATTTAAAAAATTACGAGTTTTATTTAATGAGTTTCGCAACGTAGTGGAAAGTGGTCCGGCTGAAATTTCCCTGAGCAATAACAAAGTGTACTGAAAAAAACCGCCAAAAATATATTTGTCACTCCAATGATTTTTAAAGAATTAAATTTCTACTTTTGGAAGTTGCTTTATTTACTCTTTTGCCCTTATCTTGTGATGGAAAGATTCGATAAATCAATTACCATTACCAACTAATATCCATTAACTGAACAGCGAAATCAGTCAACAAAATTAAATTGGATAACCGTTGTACAGCATGTGATGCATGGAAAATATTTAATTCCAATCTCTCTGCACATCTCATTACACCACACATTCCGAAGGCTACCTTCGCACAAGTTGTCAACGGCAACAACGTCTCTCCAGCACCAACCAACTCTTCATCACCACCACCTACTGAAACAAACATCTCTTCTCCATCAGTACAATCTTCCGCAAGTGCAATTTCCTCCACACCGATTATCAAAAACGCAACACATAATCTAACTTCACAAGCTGCCCACTCAACACCCCAAAACAACAGAAAATTAACTGAAAACCAAAAACAGCAAAAATCTACCCTCACAAATGATATAATACCAGCATCCGCTTCATATCTCAAGAACGCAACAACATCAACATCTAAAAAATAATACTCAACCCAAAGCCAACAACAAATTTAACTGCACAATAAATTGCAATCAAACCATCACTCATAATGCTGAAACCGACATGCAAGTGGACCCGGAAACTTCCGAAAATTTTTCGACTTCTCCTTTACGTGAAGTCGCTGATGCTGGAGAAGTCAATTTCCCCATGCAGCCAAGCATTCAATAATTTCCCCTATTTACAAATCCTCATAACTGCGGAAACGTACAGAAGAGCTGCAGCTAAATCATATAATCCTAAGTCCTAATCTTAATTTCTTTATTTCTTATCTCATTTTTTCTTTTTTTTTTCTTCATGACTATGTCTAATCTAAATGTCCAGCTATCCAGGGCTTCTTGTTCCATAAGTTCCCCTTGGAGATTCTTGTTGCTAAACACAAACCGAATGTAAATGCCTTACAAGAGACACACATCATTGAATGGAATATTGATTCATTCATATTGATTCATGACCACCCTTCGACACATGACCAATTATTTATTCCCATATTTGTCCTTTAAAATGCTGACTGGGTTTTAGTTCGGTCTAAACTAATCCACTTCAACGTAATTTTTGAAGAGTCTTGTAATGTGAATAGAGAAGCTGCCCAAATCGGCCGTCTTTTCCGGAAGGCCGCCAATGAGTCTATCCCGATTGGTAGAAAATCATCTAAAAAAAAAACCAATTTGGTGTAATGGCTCCATCGCGAGACTTATTCATATTATTCAACAAGCTTGGAGAAAATTCAAGAGACATCGTTCTCAGGAGCATGGCTTGAACTACAGGTCATGCCCCAATGGTTAGAAGAGAGTGCAAGATTGCCAAGAGGCGAACCTCGACTAATTTTCTTAACTGCCGCGTTCTTTTGAAAAGAGTAAACCAGCTATATTTTCGGCTGTAATATCTTCTGGGAGAATTATCTCCAATCCACGGGAAATTGCTTCTGAATTTGATACTTTTTGGAGTTCTCTTTGCTCTGATAATACTTTTAGTACGGAAGTTCTTGCTTCCAATTATAATTTAAATATTTCGACCTTGCCATCCCCCGACAATCTTTTTCCTGAATTAATCCAGTCCGTCGACTTATTGATCAGACTCTGGCAATCCTTAAGGGATCAACCCCTTCATTGGATAAACTTTCCTATCCAATGGTGAGGAACGCTCCCGAGATCATTAGAAAACGCTTATGCAGGCTTTACAATAATATAATTATTGCCCATACCTAAACAGGGGAAAACCCCTGCCATTTGAAAGGTTACAGGCCTATCTCACTTCTCCCCATCCTCTCCAAAATCCTGGAGAAGATTCTTGCCAGACGATTTTTTTAGACAACTTTTCTAAAATACAACATTCTTTCCTACCGAGACACGGGGTTGGCAGTCGTTGCCATCACTTAGAGAAAGTGTTGCGAAGTAACTTGTAGTCGAGGAGACACTCCTTGGTTATTTCGGCTGATATATATATAAAAGGCTTTTGACCTTGTGACTTTGATTCCTATAATCAAGGATCTGAATAGTTAGGGTGTAAACCGCAATATTCTCATATTACTACATTCTTTCCTCAAAGTCGACGGATACTACTCAAGGATTTTTACCCTTGACAATGGAATTCCACAGGGTTCTCTACTCTCAGTAGTCCTTTATAACATTTACGCTAATACCCTTGCCAGGGCAGTAGAAAACTTTCCATTTTGTAGGAATATACGCGGATAGTATATTTCCTGTTTCGTCCGGCACTCCCGAAGAAGTGAAGTATATATCTTGATTTACATATTCAGGATTGGACTCGATCATTCCCTACAACAAGACTGAAATATTACACGTTTGTAGACGGAGACTATCCCAACCGCATGTCGTTAATTAGAGAGACCGTAAGGGTTGTTCCGCGTATGCGAATTTTGAGTATCATCTTTACGAACAATCTTTTATGGACCGATCATATCGCGTTCCTAATTTCTAAGCTTGGAAAAATCAACAATTTGCTACGACTTATATGTTCGAGGAGAAAAGGTTCACATTTGGACACTGCTGTCAACATTTGCAGATCTCTTGTGATCTTGGTATTGTCCCATTGGATCACGATTTACGGATGGTCTTCCAGGACTAATATCACCAAGATTGATGTCGCAACTAACAAATGCTTAAGACCTGCCTCCTGAGAGATACCCCTATCGACTCTTTATGAGTTGAAGGAAGATTTTCGAGCTCTTACACACTCTTTGAGAAATTCTCCGCTAACTTGGCTTCCAGGTCTATTATCTTGCCAAGTGATGGGTTCCACCAACTATTTTGGAATCAAATTTACTCCCCAAATGGGGTTTCTTCCATAGATAGGATACTGCGAATACTATTCCTCAAAAATCGCATGGCAAAAACATCACAAGTCCCGCCGTCTAGAAGTCTCTCTTGGCTGAAAGGATTACATCTTTCAGGCAACAGACGACCTTGTACACGGATGGTTCTTTTGATCCTCCTTTTGCGTAGTTAAACAGGTTTCTACTACCCTCTTCAAGACTATAAGCGAAACCCGCTTCCCGGACAAAATTGGCGCTTTTTCCGCGGAACTGGCTGCTGTCATATCTGCTACTATGATTTTTGCTTCAGGTCTGCTGGGGGAAACATTAATTTGAACTGACAGTCTCAGTGTCGTCAAGGCTTTAAGTGTCAATCGCAAGGGTATCTTCGATTTCGTCTTACCACCAACATCCCGGGACAAAGTGATTATTCTTTGGATTCCCTCGCACATAGGCATTGAGGGTAATGAGCGGGCAGATGAATTTGCCAAACGCGCCCTTAACCAACCTCGTATATCTGGACCACCCTGCTTCCCCAAGCCAATTACATCACCGTATAACTCCATTAGAGCCGCTATGGTTCTCTACTAGTGGAATCGCTCAGAAGTTTCTCCGTATGATAAATCAATCCATCCGGCATTAGGCCGGACTACAACAAACTTTTTACCCGAGCTGACTGCATTCTTTTGGCCCGCCTTAGGGTCAACAAAACTATATTTAATACCAGACACTATTATGAACGAACAAGTCCAGCCAGATGTGGAACTTCCAATAACTTACTTTCTGTCCGCCATATTGTTTTACCTAGAATTGACGAACCCCTTGAAAAGATACATACTTTATTATTCAATTTTGTGCATGCTTCCTAAAATTCGTATTTCCCTCCGAGCTCACGGTGACCTTGACATATAGATTATTCATATTTCACCTGTAACTTTAACGCTTAAACTACATGTAAATATTAGTTTACTTGTAGTTTTCACTTCTCCTTCATTAAAACCTACAGGTGCAAATGATCTAGTTATCCGGCGTCTTATAATCAATATTTTGTAAATTTATTTGTAAATAAATAAATATAACAGGTGCTTTTTTAGAGGTATTTAACTTCAAGTTGGCAACACTGTTTTCATGGACTGCCAAATTGTGCGCAAACCAAGATTGGTGTTGATCACGATTTTCGCAAGAAATTTTTTTTTTGCGATGAAGAACAATTTTGTTTGAATGGATACGATAATAAACAAAAATGCCGCATATGAAGTGAAGATATCCCTCAAGCCACTTTTCGGCGGTTTTGACTTGTGAATTGGCCTCCAAGATCGTGCGATTCAATACCGCTGAATTATGTTCTGTGGTCGTATGTGAAATCGTTAGTCTACGCCGATAACCCAGAGATGATTGATGACTGGGAAGACAACATTCGCCGCAATTTATTTTTTTAGTGGCTACCGTAAGACATTCCCCCCCCCTTAATTTGCCACTTAGGCAAAGTAAATCGGAATTAGTCTAATGCAAAAATGTCAATGAAAAACATTATATTGGAAGAAAGTGCCTAATTTCTCCAACTTTGGAACTACATAATTGTAGAATAGTTCCAGTCCGTTTTTAGTATTTCACGTACTAGTGCTACTGAAACTAGGTATTTTACTAGTCCATGTATCACTTTCATGCTTTAGGTAGTTAGGTAGCTATGCGGAGTGTTCAAAAAGAAAACACTCTAATCCGTCCCATGTCAGTAGACATACACTTAAGCCGCTAGTTCGACCTGTTTTGTGCTCTCAATTTACCCTACAAAGTCACTATACCTCTCATAGGAATTCGGTGCTATTCACGAAATTCCTTAAGTTATTCAAGTCCGTTCCCACAAGTTTGGTTATGTCCGGTATTATACTGTCCGAGAGATACCTTGATCTAGCTTGTGTGAAGGCCGGACCGTGGTTCATCGTCTCATGCCCTGCACTCACTATTCACCACTAGTCCAACACGGTACAGGTGGGCCCGTAATCCCGAATGTTCCGTTAAGACTCCCATCATCTTGCTCATTGGAGGTTTTCCCAGTTTCAGCAAACCATTTCTCCTCGCTCCATCTGGGTCTCCCCATAGGATCTTTGTCATCCTACCTACTGTTTCCTGGTTCCACTGGGCTATGTATGCCGATTCTGCCCATGTACCCAACTCAGCCTTCGTCACCCCAAAAGGTTTCGCGCCATCTAGGCTCACCGTTTGGAGTTTCCTGGCTTTCGTTGCCAGCAGGTTCGAACCGAACCGAATATTCCACTGTGTCCCGGCACCCAGATGATGTTGAGTCAGCCGTGCATAGAATAATCTTTAATTACCTTCTTACAGTCAAGGACCGCTCTAGATTTGACAATTTCCGTTGATATTGCCCTGATTGTCATTTGGATATCCGTGAAGATATTCGCTTTGGCTGGGTTTGAATTATCGCCGAGCCATTTGTTACACTCCGTAATCGCCCGAACTTCCGCCTGAAAGTTATGCTATGATCCGGTAGGCATAGATGGGTTTCGCTTGCCGGGTTTACAATGAAAAATCCTAGAACCGTCCTTTGGTGTCCCATTTGGTGTTTGTGCCAGGGTTCCATCTAGGCAGGCGTCTCTAGTTGGCGTTAGTCACACAATTCGCCTTAATCCTTAGCTCAGGTATTCGGTTGGATTCACTCGTATCTTGCATGTAACCGACCAAAGCCTCTATTATCCATTGGTGTTTCGACTTAATATCCTTGTAGGCGTTTTGCCGCAAGGGCGGCCTCGTACTTGACTCTAATCTCTATTAGCTGGATACATAAAATAGTCTCCATGGACCTTGTCGAGGTTGTTCTTATTGCACCGCTAATACCAATGCAGCACATTCGTTGAACCATCTGCAGTATTGCGAAGCATATGTTAGTACGGGCTTAATTACGCTTCTGTAGAGCCAGTGTTATTTCCGTGTTGAGGCCCCATTTGGATCCTATAGCTTTTCTGCATAGCGACCAACATCTGTACGCCATATTGACCCTGTCCTCTATTTGGTGCTTTCAATTCAATTTCCGATCTAAGATTTCGACTAAATATTTAACCTTATCGGATATTTTAATCGTCTTTTCCAGGAATCGTGGCTCTTGAAACTCGGAGATTTTCGTCTTCCTTGTGAATAGACATATTTCCGTTTTTTCCGGATTCTCATTTAAGACTCTTGGCTGTACCCAGTTGTTCGCTAAATTGAGTGCCCTCTCGGCTTCTGCATAATTAATTAGGATGCTTTCCCCTAAGAAGTATTATAACGGTGCGGTCTAAGGACCTTCCCAAGATTTCCTATTTCCCCTGTAACCGTTGTAATCCTTTCTCGAAGTGGCTATACGTAGTAGGAAGTAGGGTTCCGAACTTTGTCTAGTTTGTCTTGGTCCTGTTTCGGAAACTTATCGGATTCGGCGATGGCCATGTAATCCTAAACCTTATGTATCTGTGATCCGAGAATTTGTGCTCATTCGAAACCCTCCATTCTTGAATCTCATCTATACGGTTTTAGAACAAATTGTTATATCTAATACCTCTTCCCTAATTTTGTTGACAAAAGTGGTTTTGTTCCCAATATTCAGTGCAAAAGGTCGTTAGTATTCAAAAATTCTACTAGGATATGACGCTACGGTTACATTTACTATTACCCCACGACGTGTGGTGAGAGTTAGAATCACTACCTATTAATACTTCGTTACCCGTTAGTTTGGCCCTCTCTATTGTTATTCCGACAAGGGTGGTGGTGTCGGCGAATCATCTGGCAAGTATACTAACGCCATGTATTTATTTCAAGCACAGTTGCATCCATGGTACAAAGAAACGGTAGAAGCACTAGCCCAGCTGATTTGAACTTTTTTCTGGACTGAGTGTGAGTACGTTTTTCTCTTATTTCAAAGTTTGTTTACATTTGTTTGTCTGCAACTCCCGTTCGCTAGCAACTTCTGTTTTTGAAATATTTCTCTGCAAAAATTACATAGAAACGTTTTAATTTTCATACTTAATCACTTTCAATATATCAAATAACACTCAATCATTTTCTAAATGGCACTTTTTGCAAATTTGTTTACATTTTCATCATTTTTCTATCAGCTGACTTGACACAACACAGACACTGAGCAAAAACAAAATGCCTGTTGTTTTTGGCTTGTTGTATTTGTTGTCGTACTGCATCTACCATTATATTTCTACCATGGTTGCATCCGATGTTGACAACTCTGGGGAGAAGAGAAACAAAAGGTTTTTATGGCATAAGATACATGTTCTCGTACTGGAGCCCGTCTTCGTAAAACAAAATTGGTAATTAATATAATTCAATCTACTAACTTTGTCCCGAGTGGTCCAAGGTTCTTGTATTAAAGCAATGTGTATTTTACCTTTATTATTTTTATCCAACAGAGTGTGGGTTGCCGTCTCGCTCAGTTGGAGGTTTATCTGGATGACTTCTAGCATTGGTCCTCCAGTAACTGGTCTTCCTGGGAGTTGGTGATGTCTTCGGTCACTTCTTTTTATTAAGGGTATCAGAATTGAAGTTTCCACCTATTTTTAAAGGCTAGGGACTTCTGCAGTCCCCCTTGGTTACGTCCTCGTCCTCGTCATCATCCTTATTCTGGTTGCCAATGGCTTTTTGTGTGCTTGCCACGTTCTCTACTACAGGGGTCAAGGTACCACCTCCTGTATAATCATGAGTATGATGATCCAAACTCTGCGGTTTCATCATCATCGACATGATCTCTTGGTGCTGTTGCACAATCCTATCGGGGATTAGCATGTGATCATTTACAAATGTCAGTTTCGTATCGGTTTGGTGTTGCATTCCAGTTTTGTTTGCAGTATCGTTTTAATTGTGAATTTGTTTTTGTTGTGTTCTGTGTTCATGCTAGTCCCACGAGTAAAAAAAACGGTGTCCCATAACATCCCATGAAGGGATTGAGGAGAGCTTCTCACAATCAGTGAGATGTGCGCTTTCTAGTTTTACACTCACTGATTGGGTCCTACAGTTTTACACCGGTTCCGAACGGTATTTTGAGAAACTTTTTCATACTCGATATTGTCAGCGTCACTATGCGAGGTGACCGTCGTCGAAAGAAATGTAAGGTGGTCTGAGCAGGGATCGAATCCGCGTTCTCATGTACAAGAGCCGCGCACACTAACCATTGCACCATCGACGTGAATATAATATAGCTCACCCAGTGATAGCGTGAGTTGGACTGGGCGACACGTTACTACCGACCCGTGCCTTGGCGTCGGAGGGAGCTGTTTGGGACCAGTTTATTTAAACACTAACTTGGCATCAAAGTCCTCGGTACTGCTTAAAGTATTTTTGCCCTTAAAAGTATTTTTTGCATTCAACTTTGGATATTATAATGAAGCCAAAATCGCGAGAATCGCCATGTCGGGGAAGCTTCATTGATATTCGTTATTTACATAGTCCTGATCAGCAGATAGACCTACAACGAGACTCCACTACCCCTTGAGTAACCTTTAGTTTGTGCAGCCAAGGCCACACTTAAGCAGCCGACTTTCATGCTTTACTTATTGAAAATATGCAAAAAAGTACGCTTAATGAGTCTTTCTAAAACGAAACTTGTCCACCACCTTCCATTTTATGTACCTTCTTCGGAATTTCATGCAAATGCATGTTTGCGTTACAAAATATACTTTGCCTTTTTAATATCAATTGGAAATAATTTTTCTGTACTATGTATTTTAAACCATACAAGTTTTTTGTTCTAGTTTTTCCTTTCATTCAGACTCTGCACTTGTGGGGCAACCTCGACTGACTGATTTGAAATGCCTATAACTTTTATATTTTTACAGCTTTTTATTTAATTTTTTTTAGGTAATAAACAATTTAGTAAAATTTTCTAATATCATCATACTAAATGCAAGAACGTGTAAAAATTTTTCAATATTATTATTTTATTATTTTTTGAACAACCTCATTATGAACGATGAAGCACATTCTAATTTAAAGGGATATGTTAATAAAGAGAGCTGCCGAATTTGGGGTACCGAAAATCCTAGGCATAGCATCAGCGACAATTATACCCTCTCAGATGCACAAAATTATGGCTGATAGGATTATCGGCCCATATATTTCCGAAAACGAAGCTGGGGAACCAGAAACCGTCTCCGGGTCGGTATATCGAGCCATGTTGGAAATTTGTTTACGTCCGGTAGTTCTCAATAATCATGGCAAATGGTTCCAGCAAGATGGAGGTACAGCTAATACCGCGAGAGACACAACGTTATAAGCATTTCAAATCAGTCAGTCGAAGTTGGCCCACCCTGTATAAGGAACAACTATTATATAAAAACGGTTCTAGGCATAATATCTCTGTAATAGGTTATGGTCCCATCACGCTTACACTGCGCCACTCTGCTGATTCTCAACTTGTTATTGCAGATTTGCTTTATTGTCCAATTTTCTCCTGTTGACGTTTGGTGTAAGAACATATGCTTTCGAACCAAATATATGGTGTACAAGGTTTAGATGAGGTGGTAATAATGTTCCGCAAGTGATTTGCACACATACTAGCCTCTCCCCAATATGTCTTTGGTAAACCAGTTTCTTCAAGAAGGCACTTAGCCATTTCTACCAAATACCGATTTTTCCTCTCGGAAACCTCATTTTGTTGAGAATAATAAGGGACAGTAAACTGAGATTTTACTCCCAAACTTCGTAAGAATTCCGTCATCCTTTTGAATTTATACTCAGCTCCATTGTCCGACCTTATGCACTTTGGACGTACTCCATTTCCACGTACTCTTTAGTCTTCTCAAAAACTTCTGACTTTTCGTGCAACAAGAACACCACTGTGTATCTGCTATAGTCTTATATGAACGTGACGAAATATTTCTTCTTACCAGGTGTGATGTTTTGCATTGGTCCACAAATATTCGTATACATCCAAAACTTCTCCAGTTTCTGTTTGAGACTGTTTTGGGAATGGGTTCTTCTTTATTTGGAATTGATTTGCTCTGTACTTATACAAAATCTGCTACATCAACTGCTTAATCAGAAGTTTGAAATAAACAATCTTGGTCCAATATCTCATTACCTAGGTACAAAAAAATGGTGTCCCATAACATCCCATGAAGGGATTGGGGAGAGCTTCTCACAATCAGTGAGATGTGCGGTTTCTAGTTTTCCACTCACTCAAGTACTCGATAGTGTCGCCATCACTAAGCGAGGTGATCGTCGTCAAAAGAAATGTAATGTGGTCTGAGCAGGGATCGAACCCACGTTCTCACGGTCGCACACACTAACCGCATCACCGACGGCCACCTATGTATAGAGGTAAAGAATTTGAGGGCTCATTCCTTATATGTGCGTCAAAAGGGATGTTTAAAAAACTGTTAGTTAAGTCCGGCCTTCAGGATGCAAAGAGGTCGAAATTCCCATTGGACCCACCATTGGAAAAAGCGATTCGGAACTCTTGATGAGGAACAAACATATTCTGCAGGAACCATGTATATCTTTGGAACACATTTCAAACATTTATATGTTTGCAAGTCCCAAACTCAGGTGTATTTAAATGCAAATATTAGCATGTTTACTGACAAATATGTAGGCTTTTACGTGGAAACATATGCGTGTTTCATCCCAAACATCCATATACATACTTACGTGGAAGCATTCGCGTGTTTACCCCAAACCTCCATATACTTACGTGGAAACAAATGCGTATTTTCTCCCAAACAATAATATTTAGTAACGAATTATTCTTATTCACGTTGTTGCCCTTTCCAGTTTCTTTCCTCACTTTGGTAGCACACATAAATACATGCGAAACACAAAAACCAAAGCAACATCACAAACCATTTAACCGTCCGAGCGTTTGTTTATTATTTTTTCACTGATCCAGCGCTTTTGATATCCTCTGTCCGATGAACCATTGACGACTGAATACATGAAATTAAAACGCAATACATCAGCCAGAATAAGAAACACTCACTACATCTGCAATATACACGCTCATTCAGGAATATTTATCAATCACTCACTGAGAGAATAATGCAAAAATACAGATGCAAACTTACAAGATATACACACTCGTTGCCCCTCTTTTATTCTCCTGCTTTCGAGGGAGCATAAACAGTGCAACATACACGTCTGAATTTACATCACAACCACAACTATATTTGGGTCGCAAATACATGTGTTATAACATATTAATCATTGTGTCTCAAACATGTAATATTGAATAGCAAACAATGCGTTTGGGCACAAGTATATTATATTTGCGACAAGCTCCACACACATGTTATATTTTCCAAAGGCGATTTAGAATTAAACGAGCAGAATATATGCGCATTTTGGCAACCCTGGTAAAAGATAACCAAAAAGTGCTAGAAATTCACTCAAACGCATTTCTCTCTCGCGCCATATCTTGATTATTTCATGTCGAAGAGATTGAACGAAAGTGTGTCGCCTTGTCTCAGTCCTCGCTTGGTACAGAATGTTTCGGTGAGGTCTTTCCCCACCTTCACTGCTGATTTGATGTTGGTTGATAGCTTCGTATAATTTTACCCGTATGGGGCTATCGAAAGCAGCTTTGTAATCGACAAAAATATGGTATGTATCGATTTGCTTTTCGTGGGTCTTTTCCAGGATTTGGAGTAACGTGAATAGTTGGTCAGTCGTGGACTTGCCTGATCTAAATGACACCGTCCAATCAGGTTTTCAACAATTGGTTTTAGTCTCTCATATAATACGCTCGACAAAACCTTATGAGCGATGCATTAAAGACTGATACCGCGATGGTTGGAACAGACATACGGATCACCCTTTTCGAATACAGGACATAATACACTGAGACTCCAATCGTCAGGCATATATTCACCAAACCATATACCGCATATAAGTTGATGCATGTGGGCTATCAGTCCCTCGCCACCTGCCTTAAAAAGTTCAGCGGGTAGCCCATCCACACCAGCGGCTTTATTATTCTTAAGCCGAAAGATTGCCGTCCTAATCTTTCGGAGGTTCCAATCTACACTGTCTTCCACAATCATTACCTCCTGATCTTCAGTGGAAGATTCTGAGTGGAGTAGTGTTGAAAAGTGGTCTCTGCACATTTTAAACACACACTGCTTATCAGTCACCAGATTCCCATTTCCGTCCTTGCAGGAGGGCAGCCCTTCATTCGATCTTCTTACCTCTGGAAAAATTTTTGGGATTCATTGCTCATCCTGCACTCGAAAGAATGACGGGGTCAGCAAAATGGTCGATGAAGTGAGTGAGAGCATAGCCAACCTCACAAAGCAAAAGAAACGGCATTCGGAAGCTCAACGCAGAAAAATAGCGAAGATGAACCGCATAGCCATACAAGGCGAAACGCAGGATGTTCCGAAGGATTTGTCGGCGCTTCCCTCGACCTCAACAGAGGCTGAGAAAAGGGTTCGATCACCGGAGGAGCAGAAAACTACGAATTCAGCGGCGAAAAGGAAGAAAAGTTCCCCGTCATCTGGTACCACAGAGACGCCCAAACCCAACATTACCCAGGATATTAAAAGGAATCCCAGGGACAATAGGGGCAAAGCCGATGCAGTTACCAAGAAGGCGAGCACTTCAGCGAAATTAGCTAAGGGAAAGGGCGCGAAATCACGAGTTCAATTAAACTCGGGTAAGGAAGCTGAACGTGCACAACGGTAAAGAACCACCGTCCTATGCATAGGTAGCAAGAAGGCAATACCGGGTCGATCCCTGCTATGTAGTCATAGACAACGGCAACCCGACTGGTATAATACCGAAATACCAGCACCAAAACGTGGAGGATCTAGTCAACACGAGGGTAATGGAATATGTAATGGAGGCCGAAGGTGGAACATCCATAGAAACCGTCAGCAGCGGTTTCAAAGGAGAGATACTAATAATGCAGCTGGCCTCACAATATTGCGCGGAAACGCTGGAGAAACTAGTGGATGGCATCTCTGCACTCTGGGAAGGCGGTAATCTAGCTCTTGTGAGGAAAAAGGACATCCACAGGTTGACAAAGGCGACCATGTGCGTCAAAGGATGGTTCACATCGCGCGCCATACTGATGGACATTGGCAAGCAAAACGCCGGACTAACCTTGTATAGATGGGTTGTTGTCCACAGGGAGGAGGGCACTCTCCTTGTGATTGGAATAGACCCGACATCCATTCCTAGTCTTGTCAAGACAAAAGGAATGGTATTCTTCGTGGCCTAAGCTGTCTACATCAAGGTTGGTATAGTGTCAATTGGATGGAGCGAATGGAGGCGCAGAACAGAAGAAGTGATCCAAAAAACCTCTACCGGACCGAGACGGCAGCTCACGCTCTGTTGAATAAAATTAATAAAGATAAAATACACATTGGTTTAATACAAGAACCTTGGACCACTCGGGCCAAAGTTAGTGGGTTAAATCATATTAACTACCAACTATTCTACATGAAGACGGGCTCCCGTCCGAGAAGATGTATCTTGTGCCACAAAAACCTTTGGGTTCTCTTCTCCCCAGAGTTGGCAACATCGAACGCAACTGTGCCGAAACAGGAAGATGACAATATGTACCTGTCTTGATACTTGCCATATCGTCAGCTGAGTACTATAAAGCTTCATATGTCATCAACTTAGTTTCGAGAAAAACAGCATTTAAGTTTAAGAGGTGAAAGTGGATAATAGAGTATCATTGACACTGGGTATCTTAGCAACGGAGTGAGATAGCGAAATTCTGAAAACAGCGTTCGAAAGAGCAACATTACAAACCTGCTTCTAATCTTAGCTTAAAAAAGTGAAATTGGCGGAATTACAACGACTGGTAGACAGGGCCAAGCAAACAGGTAACGAAGGATTAGTAGGTAGTGATGCTAACTCATACCACACGTCGTGGGGTAGTACTAACTGTAACCCCAGGCATCAGACCCTAGTAGAATTCTTGAACACTAACGACCTTTTTACACTGAATATTGGGAACAAATTCACTTTTGTCAACAAAATTAGGGAAGAGGTATTGGATATAAAAATTTGTTGCGAAAACCTGCGGTTCAAGAATAGAGGGGGTTTCTGATGAACACTCATTCTCGGATCACAGATACATAAGGTTCAAGATAACACGGCCACCGCCGAAACCGATAAGCTTCAGAATCAAAGGCATCCTCAACTCGAATACTGTAGTAGAGACGAATTGGACGAAAACACAAAATTTTGGGAAGGTCCCAAACCTGTAAAGGCAAGTTATGCAGCGACAAAGGCTTACAGACCATTTAGTCTTACCTATTTTCTACTCCAAACCCTGGAGATAATAGTGGACTACATGGTGAAAAGTGGAATGCCGCACAATATGTCAAAGGTTGATCAGTGGAAACCGCTCTTCGTGAGATAAACCACTACATAAAAGAATCTCACATTAACAAATTGTGTATACTCTCCGTATGCGTAGATATTGAGGGAGACCGAAACAGTCATCCAATCCTTAAACCAGCTTATGGTGGACTGGGCATTAAAATACCGGATCAATCATATGCTAAGGAATGGATGGATAAACTGCGGTTCCCATGACATAAATATTAGAGACAGGATACAACGTGGAACACCACAAGGAGAGAACAGTTATTCACGAGAACAGTTATTCACTTTTTGACGTAGAATACGTCTTACCTTACGGTATGAGGAGTCATGTCAGGTTTTTATTGTTGTAATCTTTATTTCATTGAATTTGAGGAAACGGCTAGATGAATTTTTTTAAAATTTTTTTTGTAGGTAAATGAAGATGTTATCTTTCGTTTGATATACATTTCATATTGGTTGATATATTTCTAGTATTTTAATTTCTCAAATGAAAATTGTTTAAACACATACACTCAAACATATGTGTGGTGTTTGGTTGAGTGTTTTTGGTTGCTCAACATTGCTTAGGAACATGTATCTAGTAAAAAGTGAAACGAACAGCAAGCTAATGTTGCTTGGCAACATGTATCTAGTAAAAAGTGAAACAAACAGTAAGCTAACGTAATAAAGCTTTTTTGCGAAAGCTTCAATAAAGCTGTTGTAACATTAATTTTGAATTGTAAAGCGTAAAGCTTTCACACAACGCTCGAATGCTAATGCGAAGACTCGATAAGGTAAACCTTTTTTAATATTAGGGCGGCCCTCTCAACATTCGCAGAACTTATTTCAATAAAAATATTAATTAAAATACATAAATTAAATTAAGTTTAAAAAAAATGAACATAATATTTTTTTTTTTAAACGGACTTGAATCAAATGCCGTTGGTAAATATAAAAATTACAGCAGACAGTTGTCCGAGGCCTTCGGCCACGGACTATCCCTGCAGGCTGTGTCAGAGACACGGCCATTAAGTTTAACGTAGAATACGCCATCCGATAAGACAGAAAACATATATAACAATAAATGATAAATAATATAAGCAAATGAATTTATTGTTATATCGGATGGCGTATTCTACGTTAAACTTAATGGCCGTGTCTCTGACACAGCCTGCAGGGACAGTCCTGCTGTAATTTTTTTTTTATTATATATTTATGCATTATAATTTATTTTCATTGGTCTTAAATTGCGAGTTAGATGTCACAATAAAAAAATTACAAACCATAGACTAATACATATGTATGTACATACATAGATACTTTTATTCTCTCAATAAATTAAACGTCATAGGTACGGTCCCTGCAAGCATTTCAATGATCGTTTTCATCGCTATCCCTAAATATTTACTTAAACGTCACTTTTCTAAGTTGATTTTTAGATGTAAACAATTTTACAAAAACAAAATGCACGCCTATCATATTTTCATCTTTTAAACATATGCCTTCACGACCGTTTGCATTTTTAGAATTTACCGTTTTTGCAAAGTGGAAAGATTGTTTAAATGAATAAGTTTTTATTTTGAAAATAAAGTTTTTATTTTGTTACTAAGCACTCAAAATATATGTAGTATATATTTTATTAATTTGTGTTTCAAGTTGTTTACACCATATTACAAATACACACAAGATGCTACTGTTGGCATGGGTAAGACTCTTAAATATAACTTGTAAAAGATGCTATTATGTTACTTTTCATTGTATCGTGATAAAATCTTATGAAAGTATCACAAGAGTTGAAACATCATGGTATCACCAAACAAGATGCAATTAAGATACAACTACGATGTCGTATACGATGTTTTTCAACCAGACAGCGTTACAGTCACGTAACTTATGCGATAGAAAATGTTTGCAGGGGTGGAAAGTAATCATTGGATGGTGGAAAACATGGGTTAAATAATACCAGGTAGAGGCAATAGTAAACAACGTTCAACAAAGGAACAACAACCGAATTTGGTGTTTTTGTGGCAAACTAGTTGTGTTAAATACAATACAAATGTATACCAACGATAAAAGTCAACAAAAAAGTGCAAAACACATTCAAATTTTTCAGTTCTACACCAAAACAACGTGAAAAAGTTAAGTCAACATATTTTGTAACTCCACCTGGTGTAAGTTAATTTTAAATTTAATTTCTCTCATTTCCACAAACCTACGACGAAGAGTGTGAAATGAAACGTCAGATGAGAGAATAAAAGTATATATCTATGTATTAGTCTATGTTACAAACGAACCAAAATGTAATAACGAAATGTTTCTTCTGATTTCAACTCCCGATCAAAAGTGTGTGGTAGTTATTAATCCATATAGTATAATCCAACTTGGAAATTGTATGTTTAAATTCAAAATATAAGAGTTATCACCAAAAATCTTGTTTTGCTTAAAAATATGCAGCAGAAATTGTAAAATATGCAGTGGTTAGTTTGAAAAGAGGGGTGCGATGCAGAGTGTTAAAGAAACACTCCGATCCTTCACATGTCCGTAGGCATTCACTTAAGCCGCTGATTCGACCTATTGTGCGCTATCAATTTGACCTAATAAGTCACCCTCCTAGGAATTCGGTCCTATTCACGAAATTCCTCAATTACACCAGTCAAGTCCAAGACGGTACTGGTGGGCCCGTAATCCCGAATGTCCCGTTTAGACTCCCATCATTTTGCTCATTTCAGGCTTTCCTTTTGTCTTCGACCCATCTGGGTCTCCCAATAACATCTTTGTCATCCTACCTACTGTTTCCTGGCTCCACAGGGCTCTGGCCGATTTTGCCCATCGACCCAACTTAACCTTCGTCACCGGCACGTTCATTGCCATATGATGTTTAGTCTGCAGTGCGTGGAATAATCGTTTATTACCTTCTTGCAGTCAAGGACCGTTCTAGATTTGACAATTTCCGATGATATTGCCATTTGGGTATCCGTGAAGATATTCGCTTCGTCTGGGCTTGTGTTATTGTCGAGCCATTTGATTTTGATTGTGATCCGGGAGGCGTAGGTGGGTTTCTGTTCCCGGATTTTCAATGAGGAATCCTACACTCAGAAGTAATTGTTTGAAAAGAGGTTGTAGCAACCGTAAATTCGGCCGTTAACACCGAATTGAGGTTGGCACAACCGAATTGAGGTTGTTACGACCGAAATTCTGTTGAAGCAACCTCGTTTCATAATTAATTCGGTTGTGCCAACTGAATCTTTAATTATATTTGTTCAGCCAACTACATTTTCTAAAATTTCGTTGGAATAACCGAATTTGGCATCAATTCGGTTGTAGCTACCGAATTTGGTATGAATTCGGTTGTAACTACCGAGTTTGGTATCAATTCGGTCGCAATAACCGAATTAATCCTTAAGTCGGTTGCAAGGACCGAATTCGGCGTCAATTCGGTTGCTGTAACTGAATTTCTCATGAATTCTGTAGGTACAACCGAATTTCATTTTCAATTCGGTTACCACAACATAATTCTTTGTATTTAAAATTTGACGTTTAAAATTATGAAAACCAATATTATATTAAAAGAAGTTAAAAAATTACAGCAGACAGTTGTCCGAGGCCTTCGGCCACGGACTGTCCCTGCAGGCTGTGTCAGACGTAGAATACGCCATCCGATAAGACAGAAAACATATATAACAATAAATTCATTTGCTTATATTATTTATCATTTATTGTTATATATGTTTTCTGTCTTATCGGATGGCGTATTCTACGTTAAACTTAATGGCCGTGTCTCTGACACAGCCTGCAGGGATACTCCGTGGCCGAAGGCCTCGGACAACTGTCTGCTGTAATTTTTATATTTACCAACGGCATTTGATTCAAGTCCGTTTAAAAAAAAATATTATGTTCATTTTTTTAAACTTAATTTAATTTATGTATTTTAATTAATATTTTTATTGAAATAAGTTCTGCGAATGTTGAGAGGGCCGCCCTAATATTAAAAAAGGTTTACCTTATCGAGTCTTCGCATTAGCATTCGAGCGTTGTGTGAAAGCTTTACGCTTTACAATTCAAAATTAATGTTACAACAGCTTTATTGAAGCTTTCGCAAAAAAGCTTTATTACGTTAGCTTACTGTTTGTTTCACTTTTTACTAGATACATGTTGCCAAGCAACATTAGCTTGCTGTTCGTTTCACTTTTTACTAGATACATGTTCCTAAGCAATGTTGAGCAACCAAAAACACTCAACCAAACACCACACATATGTTTGAGTGTATGTGTTTAAACAATTTTCATTTGAGAAATTAAAATACTAGAAATATATCAACCAATATGAAATGTATATCAAACGAAAGATAACATCTTCATTTACCTACAAAAAAACTTTTAAAAAAATTCATCTAGCCGTTTCCTCAAATTCAATGAAATAAAGATTACAACAATAAAAACCTGACATGACTCCTCATACCATAAGGTAAGACGTATTCTACGACAAAAATGCATAAATATACATAAAAAAATAATGGTAGTGTGGGCGGCTCTTGTACATGACAACGTAGGTTCGATCACTGCTCAGACCACCTTACATTTCTTTCGAGGATGGTCACCTCGCGTAGTGACGGCGGCACTATCGAGTAATTAGCCATGAAAAAGCTACTCAAAATACCGTTCGGAACCGGCGTATAACTATAGGTCCCAATCAGTGAGTGTAAAACTAGAAAGCGCACAGTTCTCTGGTTGTAAGAAGCTCTCCTCAATCCCTTTAAGGGATGTAAGAATTTGATAAGATTCCACTAGTTGGGACCGTTGAGTAGACTTTGTCGAAGGTTTTCTTTAATTAAGTTATTTATTCAATCAATCTTCAAACTTTATGCGCTTCTAGCGTGTTTAGATCTTTAAGAACACACAATTCATTCGCCAACCTCTTTATTTATAGAAGAGTGACAGGCCGTCGGTGGTGTAATGGCACTGAGCGCGGCTCTTGTACTTGAGAACGGAGGTTCGACCCCTCTAATATTTCTTTCGACGACAGTCACCGCGACACTATCGAGTATTCAGCCATGAAAACGCTTTTGAAACGTTGTAAAACTGTAGGTTTAAAACTAGAAAGCGCACAGCTCACTGGTTGTAGGAAGCTCTGCCCAATCCCTTCATGGGATGTAATAGGAAACAATTTTTTTTGGAGTCTGAGAATGAAGTGCTAAAAGTGTCAAATAGGTGACAAATACTAGTACGGATGTAGTATCGTACTATGTAGTTCTATATGTGCCAGCACAATCGCAGTTATGGTTTTATATCAAAATCACCACATAAGGAATCTTGCATATCGTCACCTAAAATTCAAAATGACGTAACATCAAAATTCCAAAATTTTCTTTCTGATTCATTACGATATGTTTGACTAAAATACACGATCCACGTTTTTTCTTTGAACTGTAATTTTATACAAATTTTCGATGTCCCTATACTTACAATTGACTAAACTACATATTTCCACAAACTTTTAGACATCTCTGACCCAAATTGGTAATTTTATTCACAAAATTCCGATTTTTTATCTAACTATCTTTTGCCTCTCCTGTAAAGTGATGAAAGTGTTGTTACGTCTTTTTTTTAGGGGACGATATATTAATTTCTTAAAATTTAGAACAAGCAATGATATTTTTCTTCGAAGCGGAAATTAGATTTTTTTTAAATAAATATTTTTTAACAGAGCGGAAACTTCTAACTATTGTTACCAATAATCGGAGCTAAAAATAAAACACTGTTTTCTCAGCATTTGAAATTGAAATATTTTTTATTTGTTTTTCATTAATAATTACTATTATAAGCTTACATACTTTATATAATCAAGTTTCAATTTGTGGTTTTTATTTGTTTTATTTTTAAATAATATTATTAGCTTTTTAATTAATTTTGTTTTATTATTGTTTATAAATAAATAAAATATATCATTTCTCATCTGACATTTATATAAAATATATATATTTTATACTCTGATTGATAGCTACCAAATAAAAAGTGTGATTTTCCATAGTAAAAGATAAATTAAATTAAAAAAACGAAAACGAAATTAAATTGTTGCATATGAAAATAGCTGTAAAATATTTTAAAATAATAACAAAAACAAAAATTGTAGATAAAATTAAATAGAAAATCGATTTATATAGAAAACTATAAATAAACTGACGATCTTTATTCATAAAGGAAACTTTTCATATCCAACAGAAGAAAAAAAAACTAAAATAAAATACAAAACACTTGTGAAACAAAAAATAAAACATGTTTTTTTTTTTTAATTTGATAAAACCTATAATATATATATATGTATAATGTATAAAGAAAAAGCTTCTTAATAATGCCATGCGTTGCTACTAAATCGGCGGTAGGTTACAAAGGGCCCTCCATATATGTAGGACCTTCACATGAGGACTTAAAGCCGAAAAAAAGCCAAAACGATGCTAGATTTCTAGTTGCCACATTTTTTTTTTTAAGAAAATAATAAATTAAAAACTAGCTGCTTGTTGCTGCTGCATACACAAAGTGATGATGACAGTGACGTGACGTTTTGTTTTTTTGTTTTAGAATTTGAACAGTGGATTTTTGTTGGTATAGTATTGTATATGTTATTGTTATTATTGTGGTGTATCGTAATGTGTCTTCCTTCTTGTCCATTATAATTTTTTATTTTTGGTTGTAGTTTCATTATTTAATTTGTTGTTGTTTTATTACTAAAGCTGTGTTTAACATTGATTTATTTTTTTTTGTTTTAAGAGGAGGAGGCTTGCAAGATACAAATTTGATTTTGATTGGATTTTTAGAAAAATATATATGTTTTGAAAAATATTTGCTTTGTTTTGGTATCATTTTCATCCACAGTTTTGGCTTCAAACTGTGTTTGGAGTTACACAATTATTGATGTAGATTAGAACAACTAAAAAAACTCGTTTCTTTTTTAATTTAAATATTTCTTATTCTTTGATTTAGAAAAGTTTAGCGCGACGTTTCATTTCGTTTCGTCTCCACTGGGGGTATCGATAGAAGTCGGCTCTGGTACACTGTAAAATATGTTCGAATTCAACATCCGAGAGATGGCGCTGCAAGAAGAAATTATAACAGTCAATGAATTGTTAGTTATTACGAAACTATAAATAAATATATATTGTTCTTTTTTTATATAACATATATTTACGAAATATACATAGCGATAATGTATTTATAAATAAACTAACAATAACTTTATAATAGGGCCTCAGCGGGCAAGAAGACATTATAGAGGCATGGTGGCAAATATTTACAACTCTAACAACTCCTTTGAATTGCAGTTGAACATCGCCAAAAACTGCTTTGAAATGGTCATATGGTTGCGCTTATGGTAGAGTGTGTGTAGTCGCGGCACCTATCGCGCGGGTAGCTTTTCGTGTCAAATATTTATGAAAAATTTGATGTACCCGCTCAGTTGAGTTACCTACAACCTCAGCCACCTGACGCACTTTCATTCTCCGATCGTCCAATATCACGCCATGGATTTTATCGGCAATTTCTTGCGTGACGATCTCTTTTGTATAAATGGATACTGAACCAGAACGTATGGATACTGAAAGACTTAGAACTTAACCCATTAGCGGTTGATACTCGATACCATGGTCCGATTTTGATGAAACTTTACAGACATAATTTAGAACGTTTATGTTGCCATGGTCTTTTTCTTTTACATACAACACCTTGGCCTGTGCCTATAGACACCTTTGTGTCCGCTTTCATAAGGTAGTCGCAACATAGAACAACTGCACCGGAATTTTGTAACTTTTTAAAGATAAAAATCGGTAGTTAAATGACAAAATTCGTAAATTTTGTGTTGAAATTATTTGAAATTTCACAATTTAACTACAGATTTAATTACAAAATTTATCTAAGAAATAACCAACAAAAATAAAATAGTTTTGTTCGTTTACTTTCCCAGTAAAAACGACATCCAGCTTAACCTTTAACTAAAAAAAAAAAAAATGGTTTCCCATTACATCCCATGAAGGGACAGGGGAGAGCTTCTCACAATCACTGAGCTGTGCGCTTTCCAGTTTTTCACTCACTGATTGGGACCTACAGTTTTACACCGATTCCGAACGGTATTTTGAGAAGCTTTTTCATGGCTAAATACTCGATAGTGTTACCGTCACTATGCGAGGTGACCGCCGCCGAAAGAAATTGTAAGGTGGTCTGAGCAGGGATCGAACCCAGAATCTCATGTACAAGAGGCGCGCACACTACCATTGCACCACAGACGGCCACCTATTACTATTTCTTTTAAAAAAGAAGACAGTTTTGGTGATTTGCAATGCTTTGCTCGAACTAAGTTTGTTGGTTCTTCCAATGTTTACATTGCAAATCAGCTGTTTACATACAAAAGTTCTTATTTCTTGCAAGTTTTTACTGGATGTCTTCTGTGTAATTTTTGTGATATTAGCTGTGTTCGAGTACTTTTCCAGTAAAAATTATCAAGTAAGAATGATTTAGCTCTTTGAGTAAAAAATATCACAAAAAGTACGCGAACGACATCCAGTAAAAACTTGCAAGAAATAAGATCTTTGTATGTAAACTGCTGATTTGGAAGAACCAACAAACGCAGTTCGAACAAATCACCAAAACTGTCTCTTTTTTAACAGAAATACTTAAAGATTAATAACAGAACATTTTCTCTTAAAAAATAAAATTCCAATGATTAGTTTATTATTTTATATCCTTTCTACTTCATAATTTTGTTTGTTTACATAAAACATATGTTTTAAACCATATGTTATTACTTGCAAATTCTTACTGACAAATCCACAGTAAACAGTGATGCCAAGTTAGCTCTTTAGGGGCTAGATTTAGCACTTTTCGGCCGATATTCTTTGGCGCTTTTTTTGAAAAACGCGTAATGTGCAGGCGTTTTGAGTTTTATTTAGCCCTTTAGCCCGTTTTATATACAACACCGATTTTGCTAAAGAATGTTATTTTTTTTTGGTATTTTGGGCAACGGATATGACACTTTTGTTACTAATGGTCTTGAACAGCTGTTAATTTATATTGATGCATTACTGTGAATGACAGACGAAATATTTTATAAAATATATTCATATTCAGTGACCACAAATGGTAGGTTTGCTTCTATTTTTGTATTGGTTATCGCCCAAGATATGGGAACCAGAATCCACTTTTAATCCTGTAGATGCAAGAGAAAAACAAAAATGTCAGACAATGCTGGTTCCGACAAATCTGCACTCCAAACATCGTTTTCTTCGCCATCTGGAAGGATTTTCCAAAAGGGAATTTAATAAAAACAAGTTGCATGTGAGATATCAACGATAACGATACATTTTCGATAACTGATCAAGCTGAATTATGGCTTATTGCCATAGATCAAGCTGAATTATGGCTTATTGCCATAGATCTGCGATTTATGGAAACCCCACAAGAAAAAGTCTATCTTGCTAAAATGCACGGTGTCTGTGGCCATTTCAAGTCGCCTTTGCGTGAGGTAACTCTAAAATCGGCCGCAATGGGCATTCATTGTATCATCAGCTGTGTATCAAGTCGCTACTTGAAGCTGTTGGAACCACATGTCGTGTTCGGTAGCTCTCTCATTTGACGGTGATAGTAATGCCATCATCTTACTTGGAATTTTAGAAATACAATTCTAAAATACGCCAGTGGACATTATATTAAAATAACTGAAATTAAATAATACTTCCTTTACAATGTCTTCTCCAATTTAAATGTACTTTTTTTTTGAATTTTAATTGCTGTACGGAGCTACATATATAAAAAAGATACCCAGGTAATACTGGCATATTACATGCGTTTTAAAACTCTTAGTTTTATTTTACTATTCTTAGCAGGTATTTAGTATTTCACTCACCTCTAAATTACAGCGATCAACATCCGAAGGCAAACGATAGTTAGTAATAATCAACAAGTGATAGGGATAGATTTTGGCCGGTTCATGAACCAACATCGAATGAGCCATATTAGGCAAGCTGCGGCGTATAAGGCCAGCCTGAGGATAATGATAAGATAACGCACCCGAATATGTACTAGATGCAGGTAAATCACCGCCCATTAATGCACGTCTATCACCTTCGGTTATGGAGTCAACTGAGGCTAAACAAATATAAAATAAAAAAGATTTAGCGATTACAATAATATTGGCTTACAAATACTCACCCTCTGATTTGCCACAACTTAAATCTGTACTGTGCGTTTTATCACCTAAACCTCCATATGAATAGTCCTGTTATGTGAATTTAAGGATTTGGAGAAAATGTATAATATTTATTATTTTTTATGTTTTTTTCGAGTTTTTATTTTTTAATTTAACTTTAAAGCTTTCTGATACCAAAATTAAGAAAAAGAAAACATGCGTGCAAGTTTTGGTTTACGAGAAAAAAAAAACAAGTGTAAAAAAATGGCAGAGTGACACTACATGCTCTTAAGAAAATTACAAATAAAACACAATGGGTGCATTGGAATATGAAAACTAGTGTCTAAAATGATAACGTTTCGTCAAGATACGGCCTAAATCTCCAAAACATAATAATTGTTTAAAAAGCAATTATATATATTTCAAAATAAAGTTGATGCGATGATAAGCAGCAGTAAAACGAAATAATTAGTTTTTAATTATAATTGTAAATATAATTAACTTAAACATTTACTTTAACAGTCATTTATAATGGTTTCTACAAATTAAACGAGAAATAGTCCTCATTGAAATAAAGAGATAATTTAGATTTTATGATCGATTTTTGTTAGTTTATGTGGTAATGTATGAGTTCATACTACAAGCTTACAAGGTCAAACATTTTTCTAAGTAAAAATGGTTGATTTTATTGGAATAACAGGCTATTCAGGAAAAAACACTCACTGGTATGACTAGTTTCGAACTCCGTGACAAGTTCATCATCAGATGAGTTGATACCACCGGTAGATCATAAATCGTATATATAGAAACTCGTATGAAAAATTTTACATATGGGAATTTGTATCGATCAAAAAACCCTAACTATCAATTCATACTGAAAAGCTCAATTATTCCAACAAAAGGGATAATAAGTAATTTGTGAAAATATTCTAACCCGCCTTTTATCTTTGAAAGTTACTACAATAATGAACGGAAATTTGTCCTGATTATTTGATAAGACGGGTTTAATTTTGTTAAAAAAGGGCTCCTTCCTATACGGTTTACGGTTTTTATTGATTTAGAAACATGTATCATTTTAGCAGATTGTTTCCGAAATATCATTGACATCATAATATACATACTTGGATTTACATAAATCGTAGTTCCCATTTAATTTCTTTAACACACTTCCGAACATTGTCGACCGACAAAGTACATACACATATGTATAACAGGAGGGGTCTTTATATTACAATCCTCAACACATTTATCTTTCTAAAAGTCATATCTGCCAATTAAGATACACATGAACGGAGATGTGCATGTAAAAAAACCACTAACTACACAGTATGCATATTATTCCCCTACAGAGGTGCATCATCTATCTATCATCAACCAAAAGTGCATTTCGATATTCTAGAATTTGTATACAAAATACTGCATATAAAACATGAGGGGTGGGCCAGAATCAAAATCAATAGGACAAAATACTAGAAGTTAAAAAATATTATCGTAACGTTTACAGAAAACGCCACTGTGTGACGTAAGAAAGTGAAGCGTCAAATTAACACTAGTCAGAAGTAGATTACAAGATGTTGCCGCTGATGTTCGATTGACAAGTGGCGGATAAATTAAAACAACAAATACAGTAGTAAATAAATTAAAACCAAAAGATATAATAAATTTAAGTACAATTTAAGGCAAAAACACTAAGCAAACTAAAAATAATGCATGTTGATTACAGTGTAAGTCAGGGATGATAAATATTGGTTGGTGGTAATCTTGTATATTGCTATGATTACTTTCATTGGTCATTCGCCACCTGTTTAGTTCCAGTGACTACCACAACATACAATAAAAATATGTTTCGAAGCGATTCTTCAGATGATCACAGGGTATGTTTGTTATGATAAGATTTGAATACTTGTATAACTATTTATATATAAAAATTAATGTACTTATATATTGAAAAATACGTTTTTATTAATTTATTAATATGTAGTATATTTTACAAATTAAATTTATAAAATATAAATAATATATAACTACTTTATTTTAAATTTTCTATTTTAATTTTTAAATTTTAATCAATTCTCGAAAAATATATTGTTCATAAGGTATTGAGGTTGACTAAACAAGGTATTGAGCTTTTTAAACAACAAGAAAAATCATTTCTAATGAGGACCGATGGTTCTCTGGAGATGGAAAGAAGTTGTTTGCAAATGTTTTCTTGTGTGTTTTGCTTGCGATTATTTCCAAACACTTGCATAGTGGAAAATTCACAATTCAGATGAGTTTTCGTTTGCATTTAGTTTGATGAATTTTTCAAAAGCAGCATTACAAAAAACCGCTGGTGAAGTTCTGTGGCGAGATCTGAAATAGCTATACGGTTTGCCAGGAATTATGAGGATGCATTTGCAAAACATCTTCTTTTTTAATAAATAATCAATATTCTCCGAGCTTAAGGTCAGATTTGCTGTTCATGTATTTATTTTCCTCGATATTTCGCTACTCCATTGTGTAGCATCATCAGGAGATATAAACAATATGTAACAATTAAAACAAAATAAGAACTGTGAAAAAATTATGTCAATTTAAAAATAAATAAACAATATTCTTCGAGCTTGAGGTCAGATTTGCTGTTGTTGTATTTATTTTAACAAATATAAATATTGTTCATATCTCCTGATGATGCTACACAAAGGAGTAGCGAAATATCGAGGAAATTTTGAGAATGCTTCTTATCCTTTCCTTATTGACCTTGTGGAATTCTACATCACTTATAGTCAAAACCCGTTCTATTAAATTTTTCGCCGTATTTATAATCCTAAGTTTTTGGTGTTTCGAGTGGAAGTTGATTTATTCTTCCTGAAGACGTTGGTTTCTGAATCCAATTAATTGATAAATTTTCCCCTCTCCTGACCACCAATGTGTCCAAATAGGGAAGTTTTGAATTTGACTCTTTTTCCATCGTAAACTTGATACTGGAGTGAAAATGTTTAAAAACATTTTTTTCGATACAAGAGTAGATTCCAGTAGATTTTCCATAACGATGTCAGCAACAATTGAAGAAGCCGGTGAAAATATTTTCATGTTGAAAATATCGGTTATCCACTATACAAAATTTTAATATATCTAAAAATAAAGATTTATTAATGTCTGTATGTTGCTTTAATGTGTTCCATTTTTCCTCTATGATACTGATACTACTATGATAGAGATACTACATCAAACGAAACTAAAATTTCATTACTATTAATCTTCTGGTTCTTTATTCTGTCCGTAAATTGTATTGAATCTTTTACATTATATTTCGAATTTGCGTTTATCTTTCTTTTGTTAACATCCTTCAGAGTGTTCCCGTAGACTTAGCTATCTGTATCATAGAGGAAAAATGGAACATATTAAAGCAACATACAGACAAATCTTTATTTTTAGATATGTTAAGATTTTGTATAGTGGATAACCGATATTTTCAACATGATGGAAGGGTATATTTGCAACAAAAGGGACTCCCAATGGGTTCACCAGCTTCTCCAATTGTTGCTGACATCGTTATGGAAAATTTACTGGACTCTTGTATCGAAAAATTGGCTATAAAACCAAAAATTTTAGCAAAATATGTAGACGATTTATTTTGTGTCGTTTCAGAGGTTGAAATAAATACAATTTTGGATGTTTTTAACAGTTTCGACTCCAGTATTAAATTTACAATGGAAAAAGAGTCAAATTCAAAACTTCCCAATTTGGGGACACATTGGTGGTCAGGAGAGGGGAAAATTTATGAATTAATTGGTATCAGAAACCAACGTCTTCAGGAAGTATAATCAACTTCCACTCAAAACACCAAAAACTTGTGATTATAAATACGGTGAAAATTTTAATAAAATTTGGACATAGGTAAGTAGGATTATTTTTGCCTACAGGTTGCAATTTACATATATACGCCTCTGAAACGTATGATAAGCCTTTGTGTTGCTCTGAAATTGTTCGTTCCTATATTATTCGTATTATTTACGTTTAAATTTTGACCTATTCGTTTGCTTGTTCGAATTTGTTTTATAAAAACAGGCCGTAAACCTAAGAGTTAATACGGAATAGTGAAGTTCATTCTTTCAATAATTTTAACTTCATAGGCATAGTTGCATGTAAACGTTGGATAGCGGAATGCATGGGTTCAATAATACCTAATAGAGGCATTAGTACATACATCCAGCAAGGCAATGTCAACGTCATTTCCAGTTTGTGTCGTAAAATAATTGTGTTAAATACAACACAAATGTATACCAACAATAAAAGTCAACAAAAAAAAAAGAGCAAAAAATACATTTAAATTTCACCGTTCTATACCAAAACGACATGAAAGAGTTAAGTCAACAGTTCTTATAAGTTAATTTTCATCGAACATCTCTCATGTGCAAAAGCCCATGATGAAGAGTGTGAAATGAAACGTCAGAAGAGAGAAATTGCTTCTCTATTCTATATTTACTCTATAATTAAAACGAACATTGTTGAGCAAAATATTTAATGTTTGAGTTCAGAATTTATTTTCAACTTGTGTGATGTGTATATATTTTTGTTGAAAACAAAAAAATATCGTTTTCCGACCCTTGACCTCTACCCCTAAATTCATTACGAAGTAAAAATTTTAGATTAATAAAATAGTTTTGTTAAAAATATGACCATTAGATTTATCATCCCTGACATGTGATTATTTGGCTTAAAATATGTGAATGAAAGTCAAAGCGCTTACGGTGACGCCGTGCATCATGGCGCCGGCCGATGTGGTTGAACTAAAAGTGTGGGAACGTGGAGCTAAGCCGTATCCAGGTTTAGGAACATGACGTAGAGAGCTCACCACTATAAAGATAGAGTGGTGGCCAATAAGAACGATAAAGAGTAGAAAGACGACACACACACAGTAAATAGAAGAGGCATTTACATGGCACAACAACAATTTGACATGCAGTTTTTGCAAATGATGTGATAGAGATCGATCGATGGGTGATGATTGTTGGTGGGTGTTTGATGATGTAAAATGGTGATGATTGTTATGATGGTGATAATGACGACGATGATCCAATAGAAGTTTTCAAGTGTATCGAAATCGGTGTATGTGTAAAGTTGTCGTTTTATATATATTTACATATATGGAGGGCGAAGAGTATAAATGATTATTATAAAATTGTTGTTTAAATTTTGGTGTTGTTTGTTTGATGTTGATTAAGTGAATTTTACATTTATGAAATGTTTTAGTTTAAAGAATTGTCGTTTTATATGTACGTGTTGAGTTTATGGGACCATAATAATATTTAATGTTTATTTGTTAAGGTTTTTTTTGGGATTTATGGGGGAAAAAGGTGTCAAAAATTAGTTTTTTTTTTAAATTTATCACAAAAATGCATTCATTATATATCAATATTGTGTATTCACCAAAAGTCCCATATTTTTTTTTTAGATTTCATAGTAGGCATAGAGTCACAACAATTAAGACAATTTTTTTTGTTAAGTAGTTTCCATATACACATGACAGACAAGTTGATGATGGTTTTTATTGATGATGTCGAAGTAGAGTGAAATGGAATTAGTAGTAGAGAAGTTTCCATTTATATGGTAATAATTGTTGTTGTTAATCCATACAATATTATATATTTTTTTGTTTGGGCAGCATTAAAACAAGAAGAAGAAGAGAAAGGGAATGAAAATTTATGATATGATACAATTGTAATAATTAAAACCATAACAGTGGTATTTTATATGTGTAATATAATGTCCCATATACTTGTGGTTATCAGTTTAGCACACCACATCAGAATGCCGTATTTAGCTTTTTAGTGAAGCCCATTTTTTCATGAGATCATCGCTATAAAGTGGCAAATTCTATCAAAAGATAAAAAAAGGTTTTCGATTCAATAACCCAATGTTTTCAAATATAAGTTCTGTATTCTTACAACCAAATTAGTGGTAACATTCTTAAAAATTGGTTGAAACTGTGATGTGCTAAACTTACAGCCAGGTCTGTATATCAATTTATTTAACAGTCACTGATTGAAATAATTGTGATATGGTCCGTTAAATTTAATGTAGCGAAAAATTATATCAATTTGTTTGGTCCATACTTTGAACTTGTAAAAAGCAGACGTGTTATCGGTTGGGTTTTTGTTTTTATACAATTGTATAATACATACAAAGAGGTTGACAGCGTAGAGCTTAGTTTGTTTCATAAAGCCAAGAACAACGGCGTCATTATTGATCGTGAACTGAGCTGGAAGAAGGCAGAATCTCAGAATCACAGTTGTCTGTACATAAATGCTCTAAGCATCATTAACACATTAATACTTATGGATATGGAAAATTATATAAGAATACTTGCGAATGTGCAGGAAATCGCTGGTCAAAAATAATTGTATGCATTTTAAAATTGACTCTTACGGATATTAGAGGAATTAACACCAAAACGTCTGTTTTGCTGCTGGACTGTTATAAGTATATATTTAATAAAACCAGGGATAGTTCAGTTAGGACTGATAGGTACTGATTACACAATACCACTCACATAATGGGAACCCCCTAAATGATTAACAATACGTGATAGCTACAGATAATCTCATTTCTACGATTAGGTTAGGTAAACAAATGTTGTGACACTGGCTTTATATTACCTTTAGATTCAATTCTTCACGCAATACTTGTTGATACTTCCGTTATTGTACTAATGTAACCACATGTATTGGTTTTAATAACATACAAAGGCGGCTTATGTACTATTTTAGTTAATAATTTATTTGAATACTTTTAATCAGTTTAATTGTGTATAGACTACCAATGATTAAGATGAATATAGTAATGGGGATGATCATGTAATACATTTTTGTATAAACTATTCCGGACCACTGTTTTATAGAGTAGAATGGGTGGTAGTATTAGGTAAACAAACAAATATACCAACAACCGATAAGTTTTAATATAAGGCTTATAGTTAGATAGTAGGTGGAAAGTAGTAAGTAACGCAAAAACAGCTTATTTATACACATATATGAGAAGAAAGCAGTGTTTTGGTTTTTTTGGAATATATCCTCGTAATGAATGCTTTAATTGAAGCTTGCTTCTTAGAAGGAAATTATGTATAGAAGTTTCACACTTACTGAACTATAGCCATTACGCATATACGGCGGCAAGGTTGAAGTTTTAAATCCATATCCAGGTTTTGGTGGTGATCGGTAGGAATGTATAGCTGTGTTTTTTGTTTCGATTTGTATTTACGGATATATTTTCAGATTGAATTTTCGTATATTTTTAGAACAAAGATTCGAAGAAAATAAACAACCCAAACGCAAGAGAAGAATAGTTTTTTAAACCAAAATAAATTAAAAAGTAAATTAAAAATAGATTCAAAACATAGGAAATATAAAATATAAACAATAAACAGTAAAGGTGTAAAAATATAAGTACAAAATAAAAAATTAAATAAACCCAATTCCCGTTGTAAATTTGCCTAATTGTAGTTTGTTTTTATAATATCTGCAAAGAGGTATTGTGTGTGGATTTCTCTTTATGGCGATTGAATCTTAATAGTAAGGAGTTCCCTTTTGCTTTTTTTTTGCAATAGTAAGAGTGAAGACGTCTTGTTTCTTTACAGCAGTGGGGTTTTGGTTGACACTTTGCTGTTATTCATGGTATAACTTACCGTTGTAACTGGGTGCATTGCCCAATGATTTGCCCAGTGATCCTCTGTAACTCGTTGAGCGATCGAACATTTCGTCTTCATAAAAAGGCTTTTGATGATCCAAATTACGTGATGGCGATGCACCAATTGGCGATTCGTATCTGCAAGTTATTAAAGAGGTCAGATGTTTCAGTATTTGATATTCGATGTCGATTTAAAAACTAAAACAAGTATTACTTATAAATTCGAAGTTACCACACAAATATTTCGTTTCAAGTCAATTTGCAATGTTTTACTTCAGCTTCTTCCGCTTTCAAACGTTTTCATATAAACAGATAAAATTTGAGTTGGACAAATTTATGTTATGAAGAAAAAATCAGAATGTATTTGATTTCATTACAAAATGAAATAAAATCGACAGATGGGCCTTGAAATCAGGATGTACATTAGGGTGGGTCAATTTTTTTGCCGACCAAGAGTATAACAGAAACGTGATCTACGGCAAATTTTATGAAAATGTTCCCAAGAAACCATGGTTCTAAAATCAAAATCGAGCCCGCGATTTTTCACTTGAAAATTTCTATACATATTAGCGTAAAAAATCGACCCAAAAGCCATTCTTTTGAAACTTGATACATATATTCTAGTCATTGTTGCCATTACAAGGACTTTTATTTTACGTCGAAGCTCCTCACGGTTCGTTTTATAGCTGTGTAAAGTTGGTCATCTTCAGCATTTTTGTGAAGAGATACCTGTGTTTATGTTAGAATATCTTTTGAACGCGCTATTAGATTTGCCATTTGTATTTTTATTCCCAAAGAGAAGGTTAAAACCTATCAGGCGATACATTGATCGCTACAATCTGACAAAAATGAAAATAAAAAATTACACAAAAATGCTGCAGATGACCAATTTTACACAGCTATAATACATGAACCGTGGAGAGTTTCGAGCTAAAATAAACGTCATTGTAACGGCAGCAACGAGTAGACTATATGTGTAAAATTGTACATATATTTGATCGATTGAGACCGGAATAAGTATACAGTGTTTAATTTTTTCACTATTTGCAGAAAACACTGATCGGTTAGCTCGTAAAAGAACTAAAAATCTTCTAATAAAAACAAATGCAGATCGAATCATATAAAATTAAATCACATGGTAGAGCCCGACCAAGAAAACGTAGGACATTAACAAAAATAAGTAGTTATGTTCTATAAATAGTATTACTTTCAAAACTTCAACACAAGTGCTTGTAAGTACGAAAGAAAAACGAGTTTGTAACGAAATTAAGTAGGTCACAAGTGAGAGAAGAAGAGGAGAGAATCCCCGAAAACGAAAACCGCAATTAGTGACACAATTGAACAAGACAGTCACTGGCCTGGAACGCTAAAGCGCTGATAAGAAGACACAGAATCTTCGAAACGATCGTCCGCCAATGTGAGTTGAAATTGTTTAATTTTTTCACCATTTCCAGAAAAATCTGATGTGATAGCTTGAACAATTGTACGTTTTCTGGAGAAAGTCAATATGCATTTGATTTCTGTTTCGAACGAAATTGTGACATGGCTATATATATCATAAATGATGAAATAAATCAGGATACATTTATATTTGGACATTGAATCGAATGGGTCCGAAATAAGTAGTTCATTATTACTAGTATTTCATGAAAATAAATACTATATATTTTGAAGTAAGATCATCAGAGATCATGCATGCCTACTAATTTTTCAAAGATCGGTCAATGACTCTAAAGTTCGTGTGTTTTTATACTAGAAATCAAAAATGCTTGAACACGTACAGAATGACGTGTCGAGTTGAGATTCCTTCATCAATTATTTCTTGATATGGAAGTATTTATAAACGTAACAGTTTAGTTCTCAATTCAATTGTTTTGGTTTAAAGAATTGATTTTAGTTCATATATTTCAGATAGATACACTGCCAAATGTTTTAACTGAAAGGAAAATGATCATATATCACAATCATAATAGATCATCGGATATACAATATCATAATTTTGATCATCTTTTATATTTGTTATCTACGTTGTCATACCTTAATTTATGCAATGGTTCTTTCGATGCCGATGGTGTACGTGATGCATTACGGGGATCCACATGGTGCTGTTTCCATTTACGATATTTATCGGCCTCTTTCAAATCCTTAGCAATTGCTGTGCCCATGCCAGAATTTAATTTTTCTAATTCTTGAGCTTCTCGCTGTAAACGGCTGAAAATAAAAAATAAACATTCATAAAATTGAATAACAAACTTTTTACAAGTTCCTCAAAATACTTACGAAACGTTTTCACCATTTTTGGTTTCGGTGTCATCCTCATCGTCCGATACGGGAACACCTTTGTATGAATCGCTATAACGTCTTCGTCTTTCGGGATCCGTGTAAGGATATGGTGGCGCGGGAAAATCATCGCGTTCGATTTTCGGTTTCTCACCTGGTGGAGGCTTCTTGGCGCCTGGATAATGTGACATTTCAATGGGTTCCTCATTGTTCATGGCAGGACTCTTCGGGCGTGGTGTTTCCGAGCGTATGGCATCAACTAAAACTTTCATAGCACTACGTGTGCGAGAACTGGGTCGTGATGAGGGTCGACTACCAGCCACAGAACCGGCAGTGCTTGTAGCATACGACGAAGGTCTATGGAAGTGTGGCGACAAGGGAGTCTTGTCATAAGGATCTATCTGTTTGCGGAGGCCACTGGGAGCATCGGTTAAATAGCTATAGGTGTAAATTCGAGATATATCCTCACCACCATGACGACCATATTCACGTAAAATCAACCCCGGACTGACCGTGCGATGATACTGCTGTAATATTGCGTGGGTAGGAAATTAACGTTAAGTTGGAAGTGTAAATAATAAGATTGTATATAAGATATATATGTATACTCTCTACTTTTCTGTGAATTTCGTTATATTCATTAAACTGAACTCGTTAGTAAGTGAGAGTGATGGATGCAAAACAAAAAGCATAAGATAAAATTTAAATAAAAAATTTCATTAAACAAAAAAGTGATAAAACAAACCTTGCGGCTAGAGGAATATACGGAACCATTAAAACTCGGCGTTCGGGATCGTATGTACTGTAAACAAAACAAAAAACGAAAAAGAAAATCTTGCAAGCTCAGAAAAATGGTGTGAAAAATTAAATTGTTAAAATAAAAAAGTAATAGAATTATTATTGAAAATGCATGATTGAACAGGTGAATGATATCTGTGAACTTTTGACAAAAGCATTAAACAAATCAATTATTTGTCCTTTTGCATTCTATGTTTGTGTTCAATTACAAACAAAAAATTAATATCAGACAACAAAGATAGAATGACAATGGTCAAGTTTACCATTATTTTGCAGTATTACGACTTTTTTTTGCAAAAGTTCTCAGATTGAAATAGGTTTTACAAATTTTCAAGGACTATTATAATATATTGAGGTAGTTTGGTGTGACAGCGGTGTAGTAAGTGTCTTTTATTTGCAATCATGCCCTGATTATTAGGCATTATTTTTGCATTTTGGACCATATTCATAATAATTATGAGAGGTTTAGTAGATGAATATTGATTGCAAATTTAAATTCTAATACACGTCATAAGTTATGAATATGGCCCTTAGGGATGTTTCTATTTTTTTTGATTTTGTTAGTAGCAAAAAGTGGTTACTTTATACAGCCAGCTTTGTGATGTGAGTTTTATTAATGTGTACACGTAGAAAAATAACAATTTATAACGGGTTTTCCAATAAGAGCGCTACAAAAGTTTTTTTAAATAAAACAAAACCGGTTTTAGATACCAATGAAATTCATTATTCCTGTGAAAGTACGTTCGATGCCATTATGTATGAAACTCGATTTCTTTTGCATGGCCACCACGGGCACGCTTGCAGAAGTCCAGACGCTGAACCCAATTTTCGACGGTTTTCAAGCATAAATCGGCCGATACTGCTGCAATTTCACGTTCGATATTCGTACGAAGTTTATCAATCGTCGCTGGCTTGGTGGCATAGACCATAGACTTGACGTAGCCCCACAGCAAATAATCTAACGGCGTCAAATTGCACGACCGAGGCGGTCAATCGACTGGGCCATTTCGTGAGATAACACGTTCACCAAACTTGGTGTCCAATAAAGTGAATGTGGCATTCGCTGTGTGGCTTGTGGTGTTGGAACCACATGTCCTCCAAGTCCATATTATCCAATTGGGGCCAAAAATATTCGGTTATCATTGAACGGTAGCGATTCGTATTCACAGTAATGTTCCGGTCTTGATCATCACGGAAGAAGTACGGCCCAATGACGCCGCCGGCCATAAACCGCACCAAACCGTAATTTTTTCGGGATGCAATGATGACTCATGGATTACGTGTGGATTGCTGTTTGACCAATAACGCATATTTTGCTTATTGACGAAGCCATTCAGCCAGAAATGAGCCTCATCGCTAAAGATGATTTTCCGATGAAAATCTGAATAATTTTCAAGTTGTTGCTCAGCCCAATTCACGAACATACGACGCTTATGGTGGTCAAGCGGCTTCAGTTCTTGCGTCAATTTGATCTTGTAAGGATGTAGGCCAAGATCTTTTCGCAAAATTCACCACAACGACGTCACTGAGATGCCCAACGCTTGAGAACGACGTGTGAGAGACACATTTGGGCTTTCTTGAACTGAGGCCTCAGCGGCAGCAATATTCTCGACACTATTGGCACTTCTTTGTCTCACTGGCACGGGAACATTTTGTTCTGTGCCTGTGGATTCAAATTTTTCCACTGGACGCTCAATTTTTGATCTGGTAGGACGATTATGACGACCATAAATTGAACGTAGCGCTCTTAAAGTTGAGGCCACTGACTCCCAATTTCTGTAGTAAATTTTAATAATTTCGATTCGTTGTTGGCTCGTATATCTTTCCATGATGAAATGGCAAACCTTACTGAAGAGAAATGTCAAAAGAGCGGGAAAAAATATGGCGTCGTTTGCTGTCCCCATCGATTTACTTTTGTAGCGTCTCTGTTGAAAAACCCTTTCTTTTATATTTAAAATAGAGAAACTGATTTAGATTTTTGATATGTGTATAATGTTTAAAGTATCAGTAAATTGTAATATGTATATACCCGTTTTAGGAATCACGATAATACGGACAGTTTTCTTGTACTCTGAAGGAAGGTACAACTGACTTTCACATACTATCAGTTAAGCACTTTGAAAACTATTTTACTTTAAATATAAATTGAGTAATTTTTATTCAACATTTTATCAAGATAAAAAAATATATATTTTACCATTACATCCCAAGAAGAAGGATATGGCGGGGCTTTCTAATTTTATATTGACTGATTAGGCCTACAGTTTAACATAATTTTTTTTTAGAAAATTTTTTATGGGTAATTGCTAGGGTACCCATTCAATTGGGTTTTTTGATTAATCGGTTAATC
The DNA here is from genome assembly GCA_963931995.1 of Phaonia tiefii. NCBI lineage: Eukaryota > Metazoa > Arthropoda > Insecta > Diptera > Muscidae > Phaonia > Phaonia tiefii. The sequence goes on from OZ008367.1 coordinate 25,730,591, forward strand.
GTAAATTTCAATCTGTCAATTAACCGAACAAAACGCAATCAAATTATTCGATTAATCGATTATTCGAATAAAATAAAACAAAAACAAAAGAAAACAGTGTTCAAACATTTATTAAAACAGAACAAAAGAACAAAACGTAACAAAAGGAACTTCATTATAAAGTATAAAATATATGTAGGTACAATTCACAAATCGTAGTTGCAGCAACATGAAAATTAGTGACTTTTGGTACCAAGCCAAAATTAAACAAATCTCAAAGTTTGGACCCAAAAGTGCCACACCTTCGGATACCTCCCACACCAAGGGTAGGGTCGCTCTGAAACTATATCCCACTATAACAACCTATTGAATTGATTAATTTTTACAAAACGTAACTTTCTGACTATTATCCTATAGTTTGAGCAGAATCAGACCAGGCATTTTGATAACCAAATACAAAGTAACCAGTGAGTCTTGAAATTTCATCAGATTTTACACCCAATTTAAAGAACCAATTTTGAGACAATTTTTATTTTATTTATGTATATGAGCCAAAGCACTGTGCTACGCTTTCTCTCAATAAACTATCAAATTTGTTCGAAATGTGTGTAAAGTTATGAAATTTGTTCGCAAATCGTTGTTATATCAGTTGCCACATTGTAGGAGTGTTTGCCATAAACAAGTGCTTATGTTTTATTAATCGATTAATCGCACTGATTTGTTCGAGTTAATCGTTAATCGAAAAATTTAATTATTAAAATGTTCGGTTAATTTTATAACACGATTAATCGATTAACCGAATAATGATTAATTGAATGGTTACCCTAGTAATTACTCGATAGTGCCGACGACATGGTGACCGTTGTCGAAAGACCAAGAATCGAACCCATGTTCGCATGTACTGCAGACGGGTACATATGGATACAACTTTTATTATCTGAAGCGTTCGGTTTTTTATAATGTAAGACCCTTTTTTTTATCTTAGATCAGGTTAATACATATTGTTACGATTATGTAAAAGCTTTTACGTACGCTTAATGGCCGAATTAACATAATGTAAATATCAGGGCGATTAACGCTGCATCGGTATTTGCAAAACAAAAGTGAAGTGATAAAATACAAAATATTTAATGAAATTGGGGAATATTTGAGCAGAAATTCTCTATTTAATCTTAATCTTTTCTTTTTAATCTTTTTAATAGTTATAACGAATTTTGTTTTAAAATACTTACAATAAATAGGTACAAAAATACATAAATAAATAAATGGTTTCCCGTTACATCCCATGAAGGGATTACGGAGAGCTTCTCACAAACCAGTGAGCTGTCCGCGTTCTAGTTTTATACTCACTGATTGTGACCTACAGTTTTACACCAATTTCGCACGGAAGACGTAACTTGGCTAAAAAGCTTTTAGTTACGGCCAAAAAGCACTATTTTCTTATCTTAATCATTTGTTTTATTTTATGCACCATTTTAGTCTTGTAGTTACGGCTTTTTGGTTTCAGAAAAATAGAGTGTAAAAGGCCGTAACTATCATTTCTTAAAAACTACTTTTTTCCCATTAATTTGTTTTTCAGAAACAAATCCGTCTTTGTTTTCTAAGCTTGAATCTACAATTTGGATATTAAGTTTTAAGTAGTCTTTAATTTATAACGCTTATTCCTTCTCCTGTAAAAAACTAAAAAGTGTAGTTACGGCCTTTTGCATTTTAGGTGACGATATATTGGACGAAAATTTAGTTGGTGATAATTGTTGGGATGATTTATCACTAGCTTGAACTTTTCAGCAGGTTAAGGACCCGAAACACAGCTCACGAATTGTTAAGGACTGGATTAACACAAGTTGTAGAAGAACACTTGAGTGGCCAGTCCAAAGCCCAAATTAAAAACCCATAGAAAATTTATGGGGGATTATAAAACGGACACCTTCGGCAAGAATTATTAATGATTATTATTAATTATGGGAAATAAAGACGAAAGGAACAAAATAACTCCTGCACAGTGTGATTCTCTTGTTGAATCTATGAGTAAGAGATGTAGAGAAGTCATGTGAAGAAAATGGTACCACACAAAGTACTAGTACCTTATGCTAAGGTAATAATGGGAAAATTAATCATCATAATACAAAGCTTATTTTCAGATGACTTAATTATGTAAGCAGAATAAAATGGATTTTAAAGTGCATTTTTGTTTATTCAATAATGGCAAATTTCCAAAAAGTGTAAATAGATGTAGTATGAAGTCTTTAACATTTTTGGAACGAACTTTTGTCATTTGTTTAAAAATAAAATAAAAATGTTCAGTATAGTCCACGTGACTTAATTATTTGACTTAAGTAATTACTATTATATAAAGTGTTAACTTTAAAACTGTATAAGTAAAATAAAAGGAACTATAACTTTTGTAATTATCGCAATTTTAAAACGAACCTTGTTTTATTAGCGGGATAAAACACAGCCAAAAAGGACGATTAAGGAAATTGGTAACAATATATGTAATTGTATATAACAAATTTGTACTAAATTTTAAATTTTATTTCTAAACTATTTCGCACATATGAAAAATCAAACCATTTCAGTATTTTTCAAATATTAAACTCTCAAGGTGTTTACAGTGTAATTTTCTTTTCAAATTCTGTTATTATTATAAAATGTTAAGGCTTACCATATCACTTAAAGCACTCGAACTCATACGATCAGCTTCTGTATCCGTAAAATTGCCATTTGATATTCCAACACCGCAGCCATTCAATATCATACCAGATTCATTCGGACCTGGACCACAGCGTGGATGCCATATAGCGCTACCTTGCAAATACATTTCCTCACCATCTCCAAATGGATCACCGCATTTGGTACAACGCGCACAAGTCGGATGAAAATGATGGTTTTCACCTGCTTGCAGTACTTTACCACTGATGAAACGATTACAATACGCACACTTGACGCCAAATGATTTCTGGTAACATTTCTCACAGTACGGTATGCCATCCTTGCCCATATATTCACCATTGAGCACCGCATTACACGATTTACAACGGAAGCACCAAACATGCCATTGGCGATCCAAGGCAACCAATGCTTGGCCCTCTTTTAGCATCTCTCCACAGCCGGCACAGTCATTGGGATCGTAGTCCTCTTTAAAATGCGCTTTATCTGATACAACACCGCTGGTCATTTGTTGATGGGCAGTAGCTCTGGTTGGTGATTCGGCCACGGGTATGGGCGAAACAGTGCCATCTTTGGTGGCGTTCTGTTGGCGTATGGGTGATGATGTAGCACCGGGCCCACCAGTAACACATGATTCACACAGCACCTCTTTTCCTGTATTAGTTACCTAGAGGAGAAACGATTAAAAAAAATAGTTTTAAAGTGAAAATTTTGTTTTTTAAAGTTAAGAGAAAAACTTTGTCACAACAGACCGATGGTTGTATAAATTTATATTTTTGCTGTTTGGAGATAACAAGAAATTCTGATAAGGAACTGGGGAACATTTGTCTAGTCCAGCAATTAAAAATTTGTAAAATATGAGTAATTCATGACGTCATTGTAGTATTTTAAAAAGGTTAAGTACCCAATTCAAATAAAATATTATTAGAGAATAACACCTGAAGAAAACACTTGCAATTTATATTGTTTAATTCCAGAAAGATGTCATATAAACATATCGTGTAAGAGGTCAAACTGGATCAATATCAAATGGCAAACAAACATATATGACTGGGAACTTTAGAAGTACCTCACCAGCAAGGGCAACACTCTTCTTTTGACGGAAGCTACTAACCAATTTAAAAGCTTGAGAAAACAATATAATATACAGGGTGGTCCGAATGAATACAAGTATTCTTTATTTATTTTGGTATATTATGGCTTTAATAGAAATAACAGATAAGTATTCCCTTTATTTGTGGAACACGATTTCATTCATGTGGCTGCCGCGGTTAGCTTCGCTGTAGGACATCCTGTCAGTCCAATTTTCCACGACTTTGCTGACTGTTTCTGGCTTACGAATGGCTCGGACGATATTAGGCTTAAGGGTGTGTATCGTTTCTGTATTATTCGCATCGGTCGTTGTCAGTACCCCACGAGAAAAAGTCTAAAGGGATCAAATCGGAGCTCCGAGGCGGCCAATTGGCATCGGCAAGACGGCTGATAACACGATTACTGAACTTCACAGAAAAAAGTGTATACCAATCACCAGAATTTCCACCATAACTACGCGGTAAGAGGTAGTGAAAATTTGGATGCTGCACCGCCGCTTTTTACATAGTGTTGTCCTTGGAGGGTAGAACTCCCAATTTAGATACTAAGTAGAATAAATTCTGTTCCTTAGCGTTACGATTCAGCACAAAAATTAGCACGATGGTAGCATGCACGAATCAAACTTTTTTTAAGCGATTTGCAAAAAAAAAAATTTTCCCGACTGGGACCGGGATTCGAACTCAAGCGTTTTGATTGCCAGCCGCACATCTCCCCATCGAGCTATCGAAGACATTGAACTTGGACGAACAATAACAGCAATAGTGGCAGATAATCTTTTTCTTTTGATAAACACCATAATATCTGAAATGCAATTTCGGATTCCCGTATGCCGAAAATCCGCACATAGTAATTCGTTGGTAGTACTGAAAGGGGTGGAGCCGTTGGAACTACTCCACTATATTGTTTCTGGGTTAGTGCGCAAAAGAACGATTGTTTTATGAGCTGTGTGACATGTTGCGCCATTCTGCTAAAACCAAGATTATCCAGTACATATCTTATATGTCAGCCCATAAAAAACCCGTAATCATGGCTCTGAAGCGCTCGGCTTTGACCGAAATGGTGTTTCCAGCAGCATTTCGAATTCATTCGCTTCTCGTCCACTAGCAAACCAGTCGCACGCCCAAACTTTTTTTCAACAGACGCACAGCTTGGGAAACCCAGCACTCACTTTGGAAATAGGTTTGCAATATTACCCAACGTTGTTCAATCGTAAAGCGACTCATTTTGGTCCGCGGAGGTATGATACTGACTAATAGTCAATATTTCGAACAGAAAAAAGTCTATCAGTGTCAAAATATCATATGATTAAAAAAGATATCTGTATTTGGGCAACACGTTACATACACTCCACGAAATAAATATAGCATCATCATGGTTTTTTTTTTAATTTGCATTGGATTTAATTTTCATTACATTATCTAATGCAAATGCAAAAGAATTACCATTGCTCGCAATGGCAATTAAAAAATTTTGAATTTGCATTTGCTCAGGGAATGCAAATGCAGGTTGTGGAATCAGATGCCAATTGTAATGAAATATGGGAATGCTTTTAATTGTTTTGAATTTGTTTGACTGTTGGCAATTCTATTTTTAAAGTATTTTACATGTAGGGGTTTGTGGCTTCAATAGGTATTGCCTCGTAGACTTTCAAATTCATAAACCTGTATTGTGTAAAATATTTGAAAACCACAGCTGCCAGATATGAAGGAAATGCTTTGAAAATTAGTACAATTGCCAATGGTACTGAAATTTTTTTGAATTAAACTACAAATTATAATTGTCATATAATTAATTTGCCCCATGTATGTATAGCATACAACTATGTTTACAAACTCAAAAAATTAATTTAAAATAGTTTAATTCAAATACATAACAATTTTATTTCAACACATGTTTTAAAGAAATTAACAAAATGAATTTTTTTCGAACGAAATATATAAAGCGTACAAATTTATTTTCAAGATATTTTTTATATAAGCTTAATATATGTATATGTTAAGTCTAATAATTTATTGTACCACCTTTCGATATAATTATTGCATTAATGCGCCTCGGCATTGTTTCGATCAGAGAACGGAATCTGGTCAGTGGAATATTTTTCCATTTATGCTCAATGCATGTCCTTAAATCCTTTACGGTCTCAAATTGTCATCCGTTAGCGTAAACTCGTTGTGATAGTATTGCCCAAATATTTTCTATTGGATTTACGTCAGAACTGATGGCCGGCCATTTCATCACATTTAAATTTCTTTCGGAAAACAATCTCTTAGTTGCTTTGGAATTATGGTTGGCTGTGTTATCCTGTTGAAAAATCCATGGAACGTCACAAAAATTTTCGGAATAATCAATTAAATCAATGTATAAAAGCTCAATATATAATTCTGCATTCATTTTATGATTAATGAAACATATCGGAGTAGATCCACGGTAGACAAAAGCAGCCCACATCATAAGCGAACCGCCTTGAAAATTTCTTCGGAAACGGGATTCTCTGGCGCGCCGAATATCAGTCCAATATTTTTGTTGTCCATCAGGACCATCTATACGAGGTTGAATTTTATGTTTCGGGTTTAGAGAACAAAAACAAATATTAATCATCGAAAATCACTTTATTGTTTTTCAAAATATTCCCCATGAAGATTTATACACTTTTGCATGCGTTTGAACCAATTGTCGAAACACTTTTGCCACTCTGCTTGAGGTATCTCCAAAACATGCATTCTGAATGCAGCGACCGCTTCTTCAGGTGTCGAAAAAGGTTGACCTCTCAGTTTGTTGTTTACGTACGGGAATAAAAAGAAGTCATTCCGTTCCAAGTCAGGACTATACGGCGGATGACCCATCAAATCGATGTTTTGGGTGCTCAAAAATGCAGTTGTTTCAGCCGATGTGTGAGAGGTCGCATTGTCGTGGTGAAGAGTGATCCGTCTTCGGCGGTTGGTTTTCCTGATTTCTTGGAAGACAACTGGCAAACAAATGGTTATGTACCACTCAGAATTCACTGTTCTGCGTTGTTCTAGTGGTAAGGTTGCGACATGTCCGGGTTTTCCGGAAAAGCAGGCGACTATTTGCTTGGAAGTGCTTCGGGCGCGAACAACTTTTGTTGGATTTGGCTCATCTTAAAACACCCATACAGGTGACTGCTGTTTACTTTCGGGCTCATACGCGTAAATCCAGGATTCATCACCTGTCACAATGTCATAGACGTATTTCGAAGCACCGCGATCGTATTTTTGGAGCATTTCTTTCGACCAATCGACACGAGCCTTTTTTGAGCGACTTTTATGCAATATTGAATGTATGCTGGTCCCACTAATGCCTAAGGTTGTCTCAATCTCACGATAGGTCACATGACGATCTTGCAAAATCAGTTCGCGCACAGCATCAATGGTTTTCGGAACAACAGCTGATTTTGGACGACCTTCACGAAATTCGTCTTGGAGTGAACTACGACCACGATTGATTTCACCGTACCATCGCTAAACACTGGCCCTTGATGTAGCTTCATCGATTTAATTAAATCGCACGAAAATGTTACGATTTAATTCCATTTTTGGGCCGCGATGAATCTTTTAAGTTACTGAAAACAACACAATTACCGCTCGTATGTCAAAACGTTCTGAGTACGCATAACCTCAAAAATGTCCAACTTTACGATAGAGCTATCAGTTGCCAGATTGCAACACTAGGGTTGCCAAATCCCGAAACATAAAATTCAACCCTCGTATTAAATTTTTCTCGTCGCTAAATACCACAGATCTCCACTCATCTTCCCAGAACTTGTGCTTTCCGCAAAAAGCAATCGAGTGTTTTTATGCCATTTTAGTTTAACATATTTGAGATTTTCATCATTCTTCAAAATTTGTTGAATTCTGCGTGTGGATTCCGGGAGGCTTATTTGGAGCTTGATATTCGACAGTGAGACGTGTGTATCTATACCTAAACGCTTTATCTGCCGCTTAGTCCTTTCCTGTTCTTTTAGAAGTTCCATAATTGTCGCGGGTTTTTTTTAAAGAGAAGATTGTTTTTGTATTCCTTTGCATTCTTCTTGCAATCTCCCTTATAGTTGTGCCACGTTCTCGTAAAGATTTAATTCTTGTACACACTTCAATTGATGGATGGGTTCCACGCGGCATTTCCTTTACAAAAACCCGATAGTAACACTATTTTCCATAAAACTAAATTTATTTTAGAAAACATCCAACTATTAACCAACTTTAAAAATAGGTTCAACCCAAACGAAATGTTAATTACCACTGTCAACATAAATTATCACATTTGTACGCTTTAGTTACTTCGCTCTGTATTTATAATTTCTTCCAGTTATTTAAAAATAACGGTACAATCTGGAAGAGAAACTTCAAATGATCTATGGAATCTACTAGCACACTCTTGGTCCATGAAGCGTGTAATGGAAGAGGAGACATTACATGGCTGATAAAAATAATACCAAAGTCATTTTTGCATGCTATATTTATTTCGTGGAGTGTATTACTAAAATGTAAAATTCACCTAACCTAACTATCAAAATAATGTTATTTATGCAGCATATTTATAGGGATAAGGTGAAAAATCAGTGACTGTAAAATTTTAAAGCGCACAGCTCACATTTTTGTGAGAAGCCTTCCCTAATCCTTTGATGGGATGTAACGGGAAACCACTTTTTTTTAGTTGAACAAATTGAAACCCATCCGGGTATTCTAGTTTCCGACCATGTACCAATGACATGCACCATTTATGGATCCATTGTTCTCAAGCCGGCACAGGTCCCTCAGTACAACAAGGCAAACTGGATTGCTATAAGGAAATGGGTTGATGTTCAAAAACTTAAATTTACCTACTTCAATAATAACACAAACCAATGTTGAAGATGTCTTGTTAAAAACTACAAAAGTTCTCCAGAAGTCTTCCGAACTAATACCAATGAGAGAGGTGGAAACATGGCAGAAAAAGGTACGTCATACAAGTTTGTATTTAATTGGCCAAAGAAAGAGATATCTTCGAAAATTCCAGAGAAGTATTGATTTAGCAGAAAGAAGAACACTGACAAGTATACTAAAACAGCTGGACTTGTTGATTGATTGTCATGTGTTGAACGACAGAAACAACAGCTGGTCGAAGTTTCTTCGAGGGTTGCCACCTGGCAAGAAAAAATTCTGGTTGTTGTCTAGGGCTGTAAAAGGAAAAAAGGCAAAAGTTGGAGTGCTAAACATAGATGGCGCTGATGTTTACGACAATGAAATAAAGGCAAACACTATCTCAAGTTTTTGAAGATTCCCATGGAATTACTCGAAATCAAATATCACCACATGATAGTAAAGTGTTAAAATATTGTGATTGGTTAGATAATACGTGTTTACACGAAAATATAGACAACGAGTTAACATCTGTGGAAGAAGTACGATTTCATGTAAATCAATTAAAAAACACCAAAGCTCCAGGGATTGATGGCATTAAACCAATTATTCTCAAAAATATGCCAGATTCCATTTTTAATATTATAACTAAAGTTTATAATTGGTGTTTAAAAAACGGATATTTTCCAGACATTTTTAAAAAGGCCAAAGTGATTCCAATATTAAAACAAGGGAGGAATCCAAAGTCCACTGAACTGTTTGGAAAAGGGTTTTTGTTAAAAAAATTATTTTAAGCCGGATAACAGAGTTTACTGAATCAAACTCCATTTTAAAGACAGAACAATTTGGTTTCCGGAAGGAACACTCTACGATACACCAAATAAAGAGAATTGTAAATCTTGTGAAATCGAACAAATCTCAGCGCAAAAGTACCGGCATTATTTTTCTAGATATAGAAAAAGCATTCGACACAATATGGCACAATGGCCTTGTTTATAAACTTAAAACCTTTATATATCCAATTTATATTCAAAAAATTATTAAAAGTTTCTTGACAAACAGAACATTTGTGGTAGAAATAGACGCAGCACATTCGTGTTCAAGAAATATAGCAGCGGGTGTCCCACAAGGTTCAATTTTATCACCAATTATGTATTCTATTTATACATCTGACTACAAATTACCAAAAGGTTCAACATTGGCCTTATATGCCGACGACACAGCTATAGTTTCAAGCGGAAAAGTCTCAAATGCCATTGTAAAAAATATGAGTAAAAATTTGGCGCATATTGAAAAATACCTGACAAAATGGAAAATTCAAATAAATCAAGAAACAACACAGGCAATAATTTTTCCCTTTAATAAGTCACCAAAGAGAATACCTAGCATTCCATTTACTATACAAGGACACGTAATTCTCCTTCAAACCTCCATAAAATATCTTGGCATCATTATGGATAATCGTTTTTCGTTCAAAGAACATGTATTACATACATGCGATAAAGCTGTAAAATGTGGAAGAACACTTTTTCCTCTACTAAATCGGAAATCTACGCTGAATACAAAGAACAAACTTTTACTATACCAAATGTGCATATGACTTACGGATGCCAAGTATGGGCAGAAATCTGCCCCAAAACATATTTGAAAAAACTTCAAATAATCCAAAATAAAAATCTTAAGATAGTCTATAATCTAAGCAGATTATATTCAACTTTTCATCTCCACATGCGTTTCAAGGAAGATATGTTAAATACCATAACCTCAAATCTCTCACAAAGATTCGAAGATCGAAACAGATCTTCACGTCACGAAATTCTAAGAAATTTGAATTATTAACTTCCTTCTATTATTTCAGAAATGAAATCTATAGAAGTTATTAAATACTCAAATTTTTCTAATTAACTAAAAATGGGGATTTTCCTCTATCTTTTCCCCTAAATTGTTTTATTTTATTATAAGCTACCTATCTTAACAGAAATAAGTTCCAAATTGTTGCAATACTTAATTTAAGTTATATCTCAAGCTATGATACTATTAAAATTTATATATATTTTAAACTTGTAATGTTGATAGAAATATATTTTGAAAAAAAAAAAGTTAAAGAAATGGTTTCCCATTAAATCCCATGAAGGGATTTGGGGAGGGCTTCTCACAACCAGTGAGCTTTGCGCTTTCTAGTTTACCTCTCACTGGCCCAATTCACACGGGATTAATTGTTCTGGTCTAACATGGCAGCTTGTAGGCATTTTCGGTGAGGAGAGTCGTTTTTCGTTGGAATAATTTTTCATCCAGCTTCAACCCCGCATTAGCAGAACAAAACTAATACATGCCCACTTATGAAAACACAGGTTCTGTGTTTTATTTTTTGCGGAGCGATTTTTAGTCTTTATTTGTCCATCGTCGTGTAAACATTAATTTGAAAGCAGAAGGTGGTTGGTCGCGCCAACAAACATTAAAACTAATAAAAACAAACGTCAAATAAATAAAAAAAAATACTAACACACACAAAGCTGTGTATACGTATACAATTTTAGACAGATTAATTAGTCTCGTGTGTTTTGGAAAAAACAAAAGTTGTTCGGACTAAAAATTACTCCCGTGTGAATTGGGCCACTGATTGGAACCTACGGTTTCCCGGTTCCGAACGGTATTTTGAGAAGCATTTTCATGGCTTGGTACTGATAGTGTCGCCGTCACAAAGTGAGGTGACCGTCGTCGAAAGAAATGTAAGGTGGTCAGAGCAGGGATCGATCCCACGTTCTCATATACAGAGCCACTCACGCTACCATTGCACCACCGACGGCCACACAATCTAAGCAGGTATTGGGGCGAAAAAGAAGAACATTCTTCTACAGCAACACAATAACGAGAGAAAAACTAAATATCCATGAATGAGTCCAAAGAGAATCAAACACGCTTCAGACGACGACGGAAAAAATCTCTAGCGTCTAACGAAATGAGAGACAGACGCTCTCTCTCTCATTTCGTTAGACGCTAGAGATTTCGGTTGATTGTTTTTCTCTGCGTCATATATACATATTTTCGGCTCTTTTCTGGAATTTGAAAGTTTGGAAAAATAATATGGTTGTATAGGAATTAAATTGTTAAAAAAAAGAAATGGTTTCCCATTACATCCCATGAAGGGACAGGGGAGAACTTCTCACAATCACTGAGCTGTGCGCTTTCCAGTTTTCACTCACTGATTGGGACCTACAGTTTTACACCGATTCCGAACGGTATTTTGAGAAGCTTTTTCATGGCTATATACTCGATAGTGTCGCCGTCACTATGCGCGGTGACCGCCGCCGAATGAAATTTTAAGGTGGTCAGAGCAGGGTTCGAACCTAGGATCTCATGAACAAGAGCCGCGCACACTAACCATTGCACCACCGACGGTAAAAATTGATTTTACTGCTTTTAAAAATGTATTCACTTTTATTGTATTGTGTTTAACAATAAATTATTTTTAACCCTTTTCTTTAATTTTTTTTTGCATTCACATGTAGATATGGTTTATATGTGTTGGTTTCTCTTATGATTTTCATGAACATGTGGCAACTTCATTCTCTCAATTGAGAGATTTCGTGAGAGCGCCGTCAAGAAATTAGAAAAGATTCTATTCTAGCATGGTACAAATACAAGGTAGTGGCATTAGCATTGTTGTAATTTCCATACCCAGTTATTGTCAAAATCAGCTGATAAAAATTTAAACGTACATGTGCAATTGTGAACATAGATAGATGAAATCAAAAGAGAACGCACTGACGCCAACATCTTTGACATTTACTGGGTACGATGAAATGTAAAAAAAGGAATCCATATAGGCTGACGCTACTACCTTGTATTTGTATCATGTATTCTAGCGACGAGTCGTCAGCCGCAGCGGATTTTCGTGACGATTTTTCCCTGCCATAAGAAATCTATGTAGAAAAAACTTCGTCGTCTGTAGCGTATTTGATTATGTTTAGACTCTATAGTAGTAACCATTTGCAGACAACATTTCGACAGATCCATAGTCTAATAATATAAGTCGACGCGTGGCGTATTGTAATATGAAACGATTTTGACAGAATTTTGTTGTACTATTGTTATGACAATACACTCGATATGTCAAAATCATTTTATATACGAAGAAGAGACAAAGGCAAAACACCAAAGTAAATAATTACATGCATAGAATTACATGTATTAAAAAAAAAGTAATTGGCAGAAATTATACAATTTACAATTATATTTCTATTTCAAACGTTTAATAACGAACAATAAGAATCAAAACAAATGATGAGACAAGTTTGACACTTCGAGTGTAGTACGTAAACAAAGAATGATAAAAAGAAACAACCCAATAACAAAATGCCTGATCAGCTGGGCTTATGCTTCCACTTATATTATTACACTATGGACAGATCTGTCAGATTTCTCAGGGTTGCATTTTGAATGAAACGAAAAAAAAGAAGAAAACGACAATAAAAGCCTTTCTATCGTAAATATTTACAAATGTTTAGTCTTTGCTCACAATCTGCTGTATTCTGTATTATGTTTTTATTTTATTACTGTTGTATTTTGTTCGTCACTTTGCAGACATGTTTTTGTATTCTCCGAAACTGATAGTGTAAACCGCAAGCAGAATGATAGAACGATTTCTGTCAAATGAAAGAGAGTTTCAATTACCTTTAAGGCTGTAAGAGATCATGTTTTCTCCGGTTAGTGAAAAAATGTAAATGCCGCGGGTGAAAAAGTAGGAAAGCAATGTGTAAGTAGCGACAACAATCGCTCTGCACACAATCAATAAATGTCTTCGGTTAGTGACTGGTGTAAATACACACCGCAGTGGCTTAACGGGCTAGACGCTGCTGAAGATGATGCTTCACAAACATCGAAACGATCGTCCAGCGAATGTGAGTTCGAATCCCACCCGCGGCATTTACATTTTTTCACTAACCGGAGAAAACATGATCTCTTACAGCTTTAAACATAACGAGGATCTAAAAACAACTAAATTGGAAGAGAGTTTCATTTTTTCTCTCTCTGCAAATCGTTCCATTTGCACTAATAGTGTAACACGGCCTTAAGCTGATCGGCCTTAAGCAATTCAAATACCGGTTTCCTATTATCAACTTCTAATAAATCAACAGGATATTTGTTTGGAAAGAATTCTTGTTTACAGATATAATCGTAGTATCCTTTTGTGCTATTTGGGAGTGTTGGCGACAGATGTCCTTCACACACTATATCGGTCAATCGACAACAGCAACACAAAATTGTTTTGTTAAATTTTTTAAACCACGACTACATGAACAAGAAAGTGACCTAGATAAATTTACTCGCATATATTACACTTTTAACGAATCCCATATGTATCATGAATACGAAGGTCATGCAGTGAACATAAAGAAAATATACAAAAAATTAAGAGCTTATATTTTCCTCTTGTGTCAGTAACATTTTCCACAAGGACTGTAAAGTGAGTGGGCTTATAATATGTTTATGTAGTAAGTCCTTTGACCTTTTCACTAATTTTATAGTATCATATCTGTGTTATCGGTAACTACCTACTTACCTTACTTCCCGACTTAAATGGATTTTTACATTTGCTACATGTGAAACACTTTTGGTGATAGGTTTTACCCATCGTCGAGACGACCTCTCCCTCCACATACAGTTGGCATGCAGCGCATTTTGTGCCATACATTCGCTGATAATCGGGTATGCAGTAGTAAGCACCATCTTTGGTAAAGAAGCCACCGGCGGCCAGCGATTTCTTGCATTGGCAGCATTGGAAGCAGGCCTTGTGAAAATGCTTATCAGCCACACGTAAAACTTCGCCCGAACATTTTTTATCGCATTTGGCGCAATAAATTTTTTGTTTACCTGTAATCAAAATGAAGAAGAAGAAGAGAAATCAGTACTATTAATTACATCACAATAAGGAGTGGGAGGCTCTCCTTCAAAGCAAGAGAGAGAGAGAGAGAGTAAGAGGGATGTCATTAATACTGAGTGCAGAAATTCAACAAAATTATGCAAAACTATACGGAAAATTAGGCTTAACAAAGCAATGATTATCTCATCATCGTAGTAGCAACAAACCGCTAAATACTTAATTTGTTGAAGTCATCGTCATTATAGCATAACCTTAGATAGATGTGCAAAAATACGAGGACGGGCAATACAAGTTTAGAGCATATACATATGTATGTACATATACCCCCCCCCTCTTATTCATATCGAAAAGTTTGCCACTGAGCGTACGTTCCGTACAACGATTGTCTAACTAGAATATTGTTTTTAGACTTAAGGTGCGGTCAGATTGGGCAATTATTTGATCAAAATATGTTTCATCCTATTTGCTTGTCAAATCAATACAGGGTTGATTTTGTGTTCACACTACGCACATTTATTTGCCTCTTTTTGTTTAATCAAACAGGTATCAAATAGAGTCAAATAAACAGTAGGGAAAATACATTTGCCCTGTGGTCACACTTGAACAAATATCTGCAGCAAATAATTGTTTGATCAACATGCCAGAAAATACAAATTTGTTTTCTCAAAAATTTTAAACAAATTGGCAGTAAATACGATTTTGTTTTTCAAAAGTTTTAAACAAGCTGGAAGAAAATATTTTAAATATGTAACTATGATGCAGGAGGATGAATGTTTTCTTGTTTTATGCTGTGGAGCAGCGACGGTGTTAGTTTTTGAAGAGGAGCAATCTAAAAAAAGGCTTCAACCTAGTTTAGCTCTCACTGGCCTAGCCAAAAAAGCTCATTGATTTGACGTAGAACTCATTGTTTTAAGTAAAACATATTAAATATCAAACTTGGTGGCGGCACCTATTTTCGGAGTTATGGGCCTCCAACGTTCGGATATACAGGAAGATATTATGTTGACTGAGCCACCTTAAGCGATCTATGTGACCTCTAATACATTTTTGTTATAAACGAAGTCAAAATAAAGAAAAAAAAACTTAAATGAAATTTTTCGATAACTCGCTTAGTTATCGTGATATCCTATGATGAAATTTTGAAAAATTATCGAAATTTTTTTTAATTCTTTTCTTGCGAGTTTGCTCCAAAATCACCTAGCATAATTGGAGTTATGGGCCTCCAACGTTCGGATATACGGGAAGATATTATGTTGACTGAGCCACCTTAAGCGATCTATGTGAATTCTAATACATTTTTGTTATAAACGAAGTCAAAATAAAGAAAAAAAACTTAAATGAAATTTTTCGATAACTCGCTTAGTTATCGTGATATCCTATGATGAAATTTTGAAAAATTATCGAAATTTTTTTTAATTCTTTTCTTGCGAGTTTGCTCCAAAATCACCTAGCATAATTGTAAGGTCTGGTAGAGCAGATTAAAAACCATTTTCTACATATTCAGTAGCCTCAAAATTATAAATATGGCCAAATTATCCTTATTACCTAGTTATACATCCCAATTAGCCGCAGCTTAGTCGGTTATGAGCCGATTTGAAAAGTTAGTACATATTAATAAACTAAAACTTTGCTCTTTTTAAATATGTACACAGTTTTATAGCCGTTGCCCAAAATTTTTACAAATGTTAATAATATTTATCATTTCTTGTTTTTAGTTCAATGTTGGTGATTTTTTTTTTCATTTTGTAATTTGAGTCGTAAAAACTGACAAAACTGCTTATACCATCTGTTATTTACCATTGGTCAGACTGGGCCAAGAAATATTTGAAGTTTTTCGTCAAATATTTGCCCAATTTGAACGTACCTTTAGTCACTTGTTAGTCAAAATTTGATTCATAACAGTTTCCTATATACTGTCCAACTCTAATATGAACATTTCTGTGTAACCCAAATGCAACCTTTTAGTAATGACTGTTGTTAGCGAAACGACAGATGGTCGTCAAAAGTTAGCATGTATTAGCTTCGTGTTCACTCGTTGAACACAGTTTAGTTGAAAGCATTATATATAAAACATTAATTTTTCTTAATGAATATGGGAGCAATGAATTAAAAACTGAAAATAGTGCTAAGATAACAATCACCAGTAGTGTTTTTTATATTGATAACAAATTTGGATGATGCTTATTTAAAATGTTAGTTTTCAGGGGAAAAAAATTTAATAATATATTTTAAATCTAAAATTCAGCCCATTTGGTTAGTCGGCTTCGACTACTGATAACACTCACAATGACTATGAATCTTTTTTTTTAATTTGGCCCCAAGAATCACGTGATTTAACGAAAACTGTATTTTAATATCCGTACTATCAAGACTAAGAAATTAAAGCGAATTGGTTGGGTAATTTCGAGTTTCTTGTTTTGCAAAAAATATTATTCCACAGCGGTCAAAACAAAAGCAGCCATGGCTCCGACTTTTCTAAAAATCTCCCAGAAATATTCCCTTTTATACCTATCTGGGTATAAGTTCTGTTTAAAAAGGTTTATTTTTTTTGCAGCTGACTAATCTTCAGCATGACAAATACACACATTTTCAACAGCTGAGAACCATTGAGTAAAACATTGTTTAATTTCAAATTTAATTAGGATCCGTTGTGCTTTTGGGGATTTATCGTGGCTACCAGCCAATTGTCCGCTTAACATTTGTATGGGAGATACGAAAATGGGTGTGACAAAGTCATCCATTTTCAATTACACAGTAGCTTTTGGCAAAAATATTGCCTAGTGCCAAATTTCTTTAAGATTGGGTTTGGTGTACAGAAGACATCATGTTGATCACCCGTAAAGTCGCCCAACTTTTGTATGAGAGGTACAAATATGGACGTGGGCGAAGTTCTCCATTTTTAATTAGAAAGTAGATTTTAACAAAACTTAGCACAATATCAAATTTCATTAAGATAGGTTGTGGTTTAGAGGAGATATCGCGTCCATCAATCGAACAGTGACCCATTCTTTTTGAAGGTACCAGAATGGGCGTGGCAAAAGCTCCCATTTCCATAGCAGAGTGGAGTTTCAATAAATATTGCCAAATACCAAATTTCATAAAGATTGGTTCAGTATTAAAGGAATTATCTCTTGAACCAACCAGCCGGCCACACAATCTTTGTACGAAATGTACAAAAAGGGTATAACAAAATCATCCTTGTTTTATTGGATGAATGGCATTTGACAATATCAAGCGTAGTACCTAATTTCATTAAGATCGGAAGGGTTTTACGAGATTTTCCGTATCGGCAAGTCTGACGGTCGCCCAGCTTTTGCGTGGGTGGTACCATAATGGGCGTGGCAACCTCGCCTGTTTGCTGCAGTTAAGTAAAAATTTACCGATTATCAATCAATACCTGAGTTGAAGCCAATCACATGCTCCACAAAAAAGTTTTAGAAGAAACATGATTTTGTACTCAATGTGTCGATTTTAGGATTGTGCGATTAATCGATTAATTAAAATGTTGATTAATTTATATTGTGATTAATTAGCGAATTGAATAATCAAAAACTCTGATTAAACAAAACTATGGTGTGGCCCTCTTGTACATAATAACGCGGGTCGATTCCTACTCAGACCACCTTACATTTCTTTGGACGACGGTCACCTCGCTTAGTAATGGTGACACTATCGAGTACTTAGCCATGAAAAAGCTTCTCAAAATACCGTTCGGAACCGGGGTAAAACTGTGTAATGCTGTAGGTCCCAATCAGTGAATGTAAAACTAGAAAGAGCACAGCTGACTGACCGTGAGAAGCTCTGCCCAATGGGATGTAATGGGAAACAATTTTTTTTATAATTAATTACCCAGCACAAAAAGTGTGTACCAATCACCAGAATTTCCACCAATTACGCGGTACGAAGTAGTGCAAGTTTGGGTGCTGCACCGTCGCTTTTTACATTGTGTTGTATTTGGAGGGTAGTACTCCAAATTTGGATACTTTTAAGTGGAATAAATTCTTGTTCTTTAGCGCTACGATTCAGCACAAAAATTAGCACGATGGTAGCATGTCCGACTAGAAAACGGCAGCTGGTGGAGGTCCTGGGTTTAAATCTCACCAAATCAAATATTGTTTTCATTATTTTTTTTTAGGCGATTTGCCCAATGTGGCAATTATATACAACGAACGAACATTTGTTGCCAAAATTTTCGGAATCAAATTGTATTCGCCTGAAAGTATACCATACAAATTACGAGGTAACAATTTTTCCTCGACCGGGATTCGAACTCAAGCGTTTTGATTGCCAGCCGCGCATTTCGCCATCGAGCTATCAAAGACATTGAACTTGGACGAACAATAACAGCATTAGTGGCAGAGAATCTTTTTCTTCTGACAAACACCATAATATCTGAAATGCAATTTAGGATTCCTGTATGCCGAAAATCCGCACATAGTACTTCGTTGGTAGTACTGAAAGGAGTAGAGTCGTTGGAACTACTCCATTATATTTTTGCTGGGCAATTAATTTGTATATTGACTAATCACATTTTAATAATTTTATTCATCATTCAAATAACACTGTGAGGCAAAATTTGATTTTTTTCAAAATGATGGGGTTCTGTCTACGGATTCTGTTAGAAAGGTATAAAAAAATATACGTGTATCGGCGTTTTGCCAGATCTGATCAGAATTTTTTTTAGGGCGGGTCAAAGTTTCGGCCCCTCGGAACTTTACTGCAACATATCGGCATGCAAAATTGTGTGTTCCTTACTTCTGAGGTACAAAATATGTTCACAAGTTGTATAGAAAAGATTCAGATAAACATGTTTGTGGAAAAAATTAACCCTCTAACTGCCACGTATAACCATAATTATTATTTTTTTTTGAAAACTAGCAAAAAAACTGCTCCAAAATGACGGGGGCGTGGCCAGAATGTTCTACAAAAATTATCGCCATAAAATTTCACTATATGTGTCCGAACACTCCAAAACACAAATCTTAGCCCAAGTGCCAGATAATAAGCAAAAACTAACTGCCTTCTAAGGGTTAATAATGAATTTTGTCATTTTGCTGTTTCCATTAAAAATAGTCCACATAATATAATGAATTTTGCCATATTTCATCTTTTATCTAGCACTTGGGCTGAGGTTTGAGTTTTGGAGTGTTCGGACACATACACTGAAAGAAAAATGCTTCATAGCATCAATGAATGGGTTACATTAATGGGTTTACATTGATGCAATGAAAAGTTTCTTTGATGCTATGAATGTTACATTACTTCAATGAACTCCTTCATTGCTACAGTTTTTGAATTTGTGGACCGTCATTAATGCTAAGAAACCTTTTTCATTGATGGAATGAAGTATGTTTTTCATGTAAATATGGGAAACTATAGCAAAAAATTCCAGACGATTTATCGACATTGTAAAGTAGAATCTATTAAATAGGCCATCCTTTACATTACACACATTTTATTGAATTTTAAAATATTTTTTCTCAAAAAAAAGCAATAATGAAACATCTTTCTTTAATATAATGCACCATTTCATTAATTTGTTACGATTCATTAATTTGGTTAAAGGATAATATGTATGTAGGTACGCTTTGTATAAATGTATTTATTTATGTATATATGTAAATACAGTAGTTGTGACACAATATATGACTGCCAGTATGATTTAAGGAAAAAATAAGAAAAATATAAAAGGCTGAAATGCAGAATCCCGCGGCATTTAAAAAAAAACGAAAATCGAGCAAAATAATGGGATTTCAAAAACCAAAATTTTTTTTGTCGGCCGGCTTTTTTTCCGAATAATTTACATGATTGTGTGGCAAAAGTTAAAATTGCATTTAGTTATGGAATCTAAATATGTATGTAACATTATCGAAATTGTGGTCATATGTGCATATGTATATAATTGTGAGAATATTACGATTGTGAAAATATCCATCGGACGTTTTTGGATAAACGTCGTTGGACAACGCTCTAGTTTAAGACGGACCTTTAAAAAATTGCATTATGTATGCACATATGTATGTAGATATGTAATTACACCTAATCATAAAGAATGTGAAATTTATAGCATATTTTTAATTCTTATGCCTTTCTTATGAGAGTCATCGATCGGCTTGTATACCTTGTAAACCTGTTCATACTAACAATGAAACCTATTCATACCAACAATGAAATTTGTTCATATCATCAATGAAACATGTTCATACCGTCAATGAAACGTGTTATACTATCAATGAAATATGTTCATACAATCAATGAAACCTATTCAGACCTTCAATGAAACATGTTCATACCATCAATGAAACATGTTCATTGCATTAATGAAACATGCTCATAGCATCAATGAACCATGTTCATAGCATCAATGTAAAATGTTCATTACATCAATGACTATATTTCATTACATCAATGAAACTGTTTATAATATCAATGAAACATATCTCTTTAATACAATGATAATGTTTCATTCCGGTTAGAAAGTTTACATTTATTTCAGGTCTATGAAACGTTTTTCGTTTAATGTAACATTCTTCATAGCATTAATGAAGCCCGACATTGGCTCAAAAACAATGACACTTTTCATTGATGCAATGTAAGAATTCATTAATGGCATGAAGGTTTTTCTTTCAGTGTATAGTGAAATTTTATGGCGATAATTCGGGGGTACTGTCGACAAAGCGTTCGTGTATTTGTGTGCACACAAAAACAAAATACGATGTGAAGAGAATTAATTAAAAATAAATAAATAAATGGTTTCCCATTACATCCCATGAAGGGACCGGGGAGAACTTCTCACAATCACTGAGCTGTGCGCTTTTTGGTTTTACACTCAATGATTGGGACCTACATTTTTACACCGATTCCGAACGGTATTTTGAGAAGCTTTTTCATGGCTAAGTACTCGATAGTGTCGCCGTCACTATGCGAGGTGACCGTCGTCGAAAGAAATTTTAAGGTGGTCGGAGCAGGAATTATTGTGCTTCTGCTTTTTTTTCAGAACACTGTAAAGTATTTGGTTGCCGCAGCTTCGCTACAGCGCATGTCTTGAAATACAAACAAATGTCTTGAATTGCCATTACCATTCAAGTGCCAAAACGAATTTGGTTCAAAAATACCTTGGGTCTTATATGACTCCTTACTTATATCAACATTTTTAAATCTTAATTTTTAAAAGTTCGAGATATATGGTGTGAAATTTGGACCATTTCTTATAAAAAAATATGATAACAAAAATTTAAATTGAAGTACAATCTGGTGAGTATCAGATTTATTTGATATTACAAAACTCTCAGCTACAGCTGAGGGTTAAAAAATATATTGTACGAGGGTTGCTATTTATATTTCGGGTTCAGCAATATGAAAACAATCATTTATCATTGGAAATGGTTATATTGGTTTTTTACTCTTGCATGCGCTCAAATCAATTTTCGAAGCATTTTTCCACTCTGATTGAGACACCTCCAAAATATGGGTTTTGAACTTTTTTACAGCTGCAGCTGCTTCGGGCGTCGCAAAACGTTGACCACGCAGTAAAAAGAAGTCATTGGGTGCTAAATCAGGGATGTACGGCGAACGACCCATCAATTGTTTCAGCTGATGTGTGAAAATGATCCGTCTTCTCTTGTTGTTTTTCCTTATTACTTCGAACACTGTTGGCAAACAGATGGAGGTATACCACTAATGGCCAGTTTTTCGGTCAGTGGTGATCTTCGTTTCTTAGTTAAATTCTGGTTAAACATCGAATTGTGTTTTTCAGTCATTGTTTAACTATGATTTAACCCACAATGTTGGTTGGTTAATTTTTAGTCAGTACCATATGATTTTGTCAATCAAATGTCAAAATGAGAAATGTTAGGTTGTATAAAATATATGCTTCTGTTTTAGATCTAGATCGTTAAATGATTGCGCCTTTATAAGAGTTACGATTAAGTAATCTTATAGTTAACTACCCACTTAAAAACTGGCCATAAGAATATACCGTCCTACCTTCCACTGAAGGCATTGTGGCCACATGACAGGTTATGCCAAAAAAAAAACGCGATCATTTGCTTCGATGTGCTCCTTTCACGAACAATTTTGTTGGTCCATTGAAAGGTCCATTGCTGTGTTGTTTCGGGTTCATATGCATAGATCCATGATTCGTCACCTGTGACGATGTTATACACTGCATTTGTGTTACCGCGATTTTATTTTTCCAACATATCTTTGCACCAATCGACACGAGGCGTTTTTTTGAGCATTTTGAGCAGTGAAATTATGTGGGATCCAACGAGAATAAATCTTTTTTCACATGCAATATCTCTTTGATGATTGTCATACTAATGTCCAAGCATGCCACAACCTCACTATATGTCACATGTCGGATTTGCTTTATCAGTTCACGCATATCATCGATCGTTTCCGGTAAAACGACCGAAGGTGGACGATCTTCACGATATTCATCCTCGAGCGATCGGTGTCCGACACTGAACTCTTGGTACCAGCGATTTGCAGTAGTTCTTGATGGTGCTTCATCACCAAAAGTCGAACATGTTGATTCAGACACTCTTGTCTTGATAATCCACGCCGAAACTCGTAAAAAATCATCACACGAAAATGTTCACGGGTTAATTCCACTGTAACTAGAACAAATAGTGCTCCTAAGTGAAAAAGTTCTAAGTATGTTTAAGCTTAAAAATTGCAAACTTTCCAAGGGAAGCTCCAGTTTGCATCTGACAACACTATTATTGCCAGGACCCAAAAAATGAATAGCATATTTTATGTACACCTATTTATATTAATGAAATAAAAACGCTATCATAATAATTATTATCATTAATTATTGAGGGCAGAGTTCGAAAATAGGCAGTAAGAGCGTTTTACGCCCAGATTTATTACCGTCATGTTAGGTAGGATGTTGCAATGTCCATTGTCCCACTAACTACACGAACAATCATGCTC
Source organism: Phaonia tiefii (assembly GCA_963931995.1). Classification (NCBI taxonomy): domain Eukaryota; kingdom Metazoa; phylum Arthropoda; class Insecta; order Diptera; family Muscidae; genus Phaonia; species Phaonia tiefii. Next base: position 25,754,012 of record OZ008367.1, read on the forward strand.
GACGAAACTATCATAGGTAGAACATATTGCGATCAAAGTTGTGAATTTATTGGATTTCAAAAATTGTACACTCTTTAACTAAATACAAGTTTTAAACCTAAAAAACGCTACAAACAAATGACCATTACTGCACCCTGAAAATCTGTCTTTTTTGTTGCTTGGAAGCAAATATAACGTGATTGCAGTTTGTCGAAAATGTGATGTACTTGTGGCCAAACACTTTTTTTGCTATTCAATATTACATGTTTGAGACACAATGATTAATAGTGTTACGAACTAGTAAAAGCTTTTGCTTGCTCTTAATGACTCTACTAACATTCTGTTAATAACAGGCGGTTAGTGCTGCGCCTGAAAGTATGCATTGCAACAACGTAGCAGCTCGCTAAACCAGTAGCATGAATTCGCCTCAGTTAAGATAATTCTCCACCATTCGAGATGATTCTACAAAGATAAGCAACAACCTCTAGAAGGTTCTTGAATTCGCTAGATATAACTTCCTTTGAGTATGGTGAGTTGGTATAAATAGCGGTGGTCTTTGGAATGGTAAACTGTTGTACTGTATAAGTAAAATAAAAGGAAATTATACCGTTGTAATTATCGTAATTGAAAACGAACCTTGTTTTATTGTTGGGAATAAAACAACGCAAAAAGGACGAATAAGGAAATTCGTAACAATAGATTATAATATATGTTTTTCTGACCCAAATGTGGCTTTGTTTGCTGAAATCCGCTGAAAACAAAAATGTGACACACAACAAAGAAACAAACGAAAAAACAGCAGATCTTCAATTCATGAAATCAATGCTTGCAAACATATACATGGTTCCTGCAATATGTTGCTGGTGCAGTTTTTTTTTCAGCGTGTATGTTCTCGACAGACTACATTACCCTCGTTACGAAATGTTGGCCTGACCAATGGGGTTTCTTATGTCGTTCCAAGCTGTTATATGTACATTTGTTGCGTATTCAATTAGGAAAGTTCAACTAATTACTAAGCGAAGCTCGTCCATCAGTCAGTTGAAATGGTTCGTTGAGTCTTTCCGCCGGTTGTTTGACTGAGTTACACTTACGAGAGAGAGAACAAACAATACAAACAAGTGGATTGCCAGGGAATGCTGTTGGTTTTATCTATTTGTTCTGTGCATATAAATAGAAAGACCTTTAAATACAATACTTCCCCCACACTCGCACTTACTATTGACTACCATCAACTTGCTCTTTGCTCGAACTGTTGGATTCTCATGATCAACTCCTTTGTAGCTCAAAATGTTTAATGTTTATGTTGTCGATGTTATTGAAATATTTTAATGTATTCATAAGAGTTTTCAATTGGCTTCAGCTGATTTTGTTGTAAACAATAAAATATGGAGTTATATTCGCATTTGTATTTTGGGGGAATTGTGGATATCGAGTGGCTGTAGTGGATTTTGAAACAATTAACAAATAATATTGTTAAAACAGAACTCGTGTGTATTTTATGACCCTCTTAAACCTTCAAATGTTATCGATTATGATGCAATTTCCTTTCTCTTAAGCATTTTTAAGAATTATGATCTTGAAAAATAGATTCTCGTATTTTGGCCTACTTCAGTGAATGTCAGACATCTACTTCAAGGGCTTTTTTTAATGAAGTGATTAAAGACAAATGTTTCTAAATATAGTAGCCAACATTCCATCCCATCTGTAAAAAAAGAGAGGAAAAGGGATTTTCTTCATTTAGGGGACAATGATTTATGGCAGCTTTGTTTTTTACGACTTTTAAAATGATGGGGGAATTTTATTTGACAAGACACCTTGAAGTTTGTGGATTCCCTCTTGTTAACTGGGGGTTTTGGGAAACAAACATTTGTTCGCCTTAATGACAACGATTGCCTCTTAAAGGCCATGTATGTCTATGATCATGTTGTTGAAAACATTCAAGACACTATAAGTTGTAATCACAAACAAGTGGTTTGTTGTTCGTACATAATTTGAAAAGTAATATCTATGTAGATCACGTAAGCGGCTTATTGGGTAATAAAAAATTAAAAAAAAATATAAATTAATCTTATAATCTGAACAATGTACGTGTACGAATTTGAAATAAATGGTCAAGGCCGGTGACTTACTTTGTATGGATTTTATTCAAATTAATTAAACGACAACTGACATTAAGCAGAATTAGAATTTTACAACAGCTGTGTGTAAAAACTCTAATCCAAGTCTTAGCCTGGATACGATTCCACTTATCGTGTTTAACTCGTGTAAATGTTTTGGGTCCGAAATCAGCTGATTCTTGTATGAAAAATCAGCTGCTTTTAGCCTCAAAACTTGTTAAACACGTTCAGTGGAAACGGAGCGTTGTATTTAACCAATTTTGCAGCGTTATTATTTGGCTCTGAGGAAAAATAAATACATATATCTAAAAAAAAAAAATATGGCCGCCGTCGAAAAAAATGTAGAGTGGTCAGAGCAGGGATCGAACCTACATTCTCAAGTACCTGTGGCCGTCGGTGGTGCAATGGTTAGTGTGCGCGGCTCTTGTACATGAGAACGTGAGTTCAATCCCTGCTCAAACCACCTTACATTTCTTTCGACGGCGGTCACCTGCTTAGTGATGGCGACACTATCGAGTACTTAGCCATGAAAATGCTTCTCAAAATACCGTTCGGAACCGGTGTCAAACTGTAGGTCCCAATCAGTGAGTGTAAAACTAGAAAGCGCACATCTCACTGATTGTGAGAAGCTCTCCCCAATCCCTTCATGGGATGTTAAGGGACACTATTTTTTTTTATGTAAGAGCACCACCGATCCAGCAGGCCACAGTGTCTGTGGTGACATTGTCTTCAAAGTCGCCTTTAACAAATTGTTTGCATTTGTATGTAAACACGACATTATGGGCGACGATGTCTTGCACGTTGTCGTCGATACCATGTTTTGACCAGTTCTCTTGGCAATACGTTGCATTTTTTGGGAGTAAAAAAATAGAAAAACAGTTATAGAATTGTCTGCAACCTGAACCCGGACAAAAGGGAAATATGACTATTCACAAGGAAACCGAAAATCTCAGAGTTTGAAGAGCCACGATTCCTGGGAAAGACTATTAAAATATGCGATAAGGTTAAATACTTATTGGTAATCTTAGATCGGAAATTGAATTGGAAGGACCACGTAGAGGATAGGACCAATAAGGTCTACATAGAAGTAGGGCCAGGACCCACATGGTGCATCAACCCGGAAATAACGCACTGGCTCTGTAGAAGCGTAATTAGGACCGTACTAACATATTCTTCTGTAGTATGGTGGACGGCAGTTGAGGAAATGCAATATCGCAATACTGTAGAGGGTTCAACGAATGTGCTGCATTGGTATTAGCGGGGCAATGAGGACAATCTCTACAAGGGCCATGGAGACTATTTTATGTATCCATCCAATAGAGATTAGGGTCAAATACGAGGCCGCCCTTGTCGCAAAACGCCTTCAGGCAATAGGTGAATGGATCAACAGGGATCTTAAGTCGAAACACCAACGGATAATGGAGGCTTTGGCCGGTTACACGCTAGATGCGAGTGAATCCGACCGAAAAGGGTTAAAGCGAATTGTGTTACTATAACGCCAACTGGAGTCGCCTGGCAGAATGGGACCCTGGCATAAACACCAAATGGAACCCGCTGTTACACGGATGGCTGAAAGCTCGGGGAAAGAACGGTTGTAGGATTTTTCATTGGAAATCCGTCATCCGAAACCCACCCACGCCTCCCGGATCAAAATACGAACTTTAGCGCGATTACGGAGTGTATCAAATGGCTCGGCGATAATACAAACCCAGCCGAAGCGAATATCTTCACGGAAAGCCAAATGGCAATATCAGCGAATTGCAATATCATTATCATTGAAATTGAACAGTCCTTGACTGTACGAAGGTAATTAACGATTATTCCACGTACGGCAGACTCAAGATGGGTGCCGGGATATAGTGGAATAGTTGGCAACGAATGTGGGAACCTCCTGGCAACGAAAGCCAGAAAACTTCAAAAGGTGAGCCTAGAGAGCGCGAAACCTTTAGGGGTGACGAAGGCTGAGTTGGATAAATGGACGGAATCGACTCACAGAGCACTGTGGAACCAGGAAACAGTAGGCAGGATGACAAAAATCCTATGGGGAGACCCAGATGGGTCGAGGACAAAATGTTTACTGAAGCTGGGAAAGCCTGAAATGAGCAAAATTATGGGAGTCTTAATCAGGCATTCGGGATTACGAGGCCACCTGTACCGTATTGGACTATAGTGAGTGCAGGGCATGCATGGACGACGATGAGACGATGGAACATTTCCTGTGCCAATGCCCGGCCTGCACACAAGCTAGATCCAGGTATTTCTCGGACAGTATAATACCGTACATGACCTATCTTGTAGGAATGGACTGGTATATTTTATGGAATTTCGTGAATAGCATCGAATTCCTATGAGAGATGTAGTGACTTAGTAGGGTAAATTGAGCGCGCACACCAGGTCGAATAAGCGGCTTAAGTGTATGCCTATGCACATGGGAAGGATCAGAGTGCTTTTTTAAAACTCTGCAACGCACCACTCTTTTCAAACTAACTAACATATCTGCAGTCTTTAGCAAGAGGACGAAGGAAAGAACACATATACTTCAAAAATTGCAGTTATTTTTGCAATGTAAACCCCCGTATTCAGTTCTTGCGAAATTTTCGGAAAAAGTTTGCCATTTATCTCTAAACGGGAAATTTTATTGCGGAGAGTTAGCAAATATCTTTGATTTATCTTGCAAATATTTAATTTGAAATTCCTCTGTTTTTGTTGTTAAAATTCTCGAAATGTCAAAATTCTGGGCTGAGTGCCAAGCAAATGAAAAGTGGACATAATTTTCGGTTCATGAATTTTCGTTATGTTTTACAAGGCCGTATCAATAAGTTCGTAACTTTTCGAACTTCCCTCGTAATTATATGAAATGCAACACAGCTCCCATCAAGTACCACCTGTTAATAGACTACTGTGAACTATTAAGCCAGTTCCGTCATTTACTTTGCGTTTAACAGCTGTTCAAACTATACAACCTCCAGTATTTTTTTAAAAATGGAAAAAAGTGAATTTCGAGTGATCATTAAATATTTCCAGAGAAAGTGCCACCCTATGTCACATCACGTCACCCTCGTTAATTGTTTATATTTTAGGACCATATGGTTCGATTGTTATTTATTCTGTTCCTTAGTACAGAATGTAAGTAACTTCATATTTAGTAAATGAAAAGAAGACAATCAAACTAACTGGTCCTAAAATATAAGTAATTATCGAAGGTGACGTGATGTGACAAAAGGTTGACCTTTCTGTGGAAATGCCAATATTATTTTTTGCGAAAATCAATCAAACCAAGGAAAAGCTTGATAAATAATATGGGGACTCTGCACCATCGATTTCAATGGTAAAAAAGTGGTTTACTGACTTTCGTTGTGGTCGCACAAGTATAAATGACGCTGAACGTTCTGGACGGCCAATTGAGGTCAATACACCCAAAAATGTCGTAAAAATCCACGATATAGTGTTGGCCGATCGAAGAGTACACGTGCGTGATATTGTTGATGGTGTGGTTTCGATTTTAAATGATCAGTTGGGCTTAAGAAAGCTGTCTGCAATATGGGTGCCGCGTTTGCTCTCAATTGATCATAAACGTAATCGTGTGACAACTTCAAAGTAATGTTTAGAGTTGTTTAACCGGAATTTGAATTAGTTTTTGCGGCGTTTTGTAACTGTGGATGAAACATGGATCCATTACAACACTCCGGAGATTAAACAGCAGTCTAAACAATGGATTTCTCCGGGTGAACCGGCTCCGAAGAAGGCCAAGTTAAGTTTGGCGGCCAAGAAGTTGAAGGCAACAGTTTTTGGGATGCACACGGGATAATTCACATCGATTACCTTCAAAAGGGAAAAACAATAAACAGCGAACATTATGCCAACTTATTGGACCGATTTAACGAGGATTTAAAAAAACGATCCCATATGGCCAAGAAAAAAGTTATGTTTCATCAAAATAATGCACGGTGCGGGGCACACGTATGTATGTAGTAGGGTTAGTCACTTTTTTGCGGCGAATGCTCTCGGAGTATGATATGGGGCATGAAAAAGAATGAACATCTGTATCTTTACTCTTTCGATATTGCAAAAAAACCTTCCCCATTAAAAGCAATTACTTTTACTCAAACCAGATATTTTCAGTTTAATTTTTTGTGATTTCTAAAATATAAAAAAAAATGTTTTCCTTTTAAATATTTCTTGTGGCGGTTTTATTGATTACGACTCTGTTGTTCGATTTATAATTGGTCATTTAGTTTTCGAGGTATGGCGATTCTAAAATTGGTTTGAGCAAAAGTTTAATTTTTTTGTGATTTTTAAAATTTAAGAATTTTTTTACTTTTTAAATTTTTCAATTGGCGGTTGTTAGTTAGGTTTGGTACGCTGATCACGAATCTGTTATTCGCTCAATAAATAGGCATTTAGTTTTCCAGATATAGCGATTTTAATGTAGAGTTTGAGCAAAACTGTTCATTAGGTAAATTTCATGCCACATGTCGGAAACTGAATGACCAATTATTGATCGAACCACTGATGCATAATGAGCGTACCGAAGATAGCTAAGAACAGTCAAATGAAAAGTTTAACACGAAAAAAAAAATTCTTAAATTTTAAAAACCACAAAAAATATTTAACTCTTTCTCAGACCAATTTTAAAATCGCTATATCTCGAAAACTAACTGACCAATTAGTGATCGAACAACAGATTCGTAATCAGCGTACTAAACTTAACTAAGATTAGCCACACGAAAGATTTAAAACTACACTGAAAGAAAAACCTTCTTACCATTAATGAATTCTTACATTGCATCAATGAAAAGTGTCATTGTTTTTGAGCCAATGTCGGGCTTCATTAATGCTATGAACAATGTTGCATTAAACGAAAAATGTTTCATAGACCTGACATTAATGTAAACTTTCTAACCGGAATTAAACATTATCATTGTATTAAAGAAATATATTACATTGATATTATAAACCATTGCATTGATGTAATGAAATATAGTCATATAGTTTATGAACATGTTTCATTGATGCTATGACCATGTTTCATTAATTCAATGAACATGTTTCATTGATGGTATGAACATGTTTCATTGAAGGTCTGAATATGCTTCATTGATTGTATGAACATATTTCATTGATGGTATAACACGTTTCATTGACGGTATGAACATGTTTCATTGATGGTATGAACAGGCTTCATTAATGGTATGAATGTTTCATTGATGGTATAACACGTTTCATTGACGGTATCAACATAGAGTTAGAGGGAATCCCTATTTTAGGAGTTATGGGCCTCCAAAGTTCGGCCTTTTAGTGGCACGATTTTTTTCGACGATTATTAGGTTTTCTGGGACGGGGCCAGGGAGAGGAATATCTCTGTTGCAAATTTTGGGTTTCGGAATTTTTTGATTTTTGTGAAAATTTACCCATACAAAAGTGTACCTGCGTGGACCCGTTTTTTTGACCTTATGGGTCCCCATAGGTCCGGCCGACAAAAAATTTTGTTTTTTGAAATCCCCTTATTTTGCTTCATATTTTTGTATGCTTTCTATCATATTGCGGGAGCATTGTGATATTCGAAAAAATTTCAAAAAGTGACTAACCCTAGTGTGTAGTCTCAATGGCAAAATTCCATGAATTGGGATACGAATTGGTACCTCATCCGCCATATTCTACGAATTTCGCCCCCACTGACTATTTCCTATATCCAAACCTAAAGAAATGCCTCGGTGGAAAGAGATTTAGTTCCAACGATGAAATTATTGATCCAAAAATGCCTATTTTATGGACCTCAAAAAATCCTATTTTTTGGAAGGGATACAAAATTTGGAGAAACGTTGAACTAAGTGTATTGAGCTAAAAGGAGATTATGTTGAAAAATACATTTATTTTTGGCAAAAAAAAAACTGTGTTTCATTCAAAAAGTCACGGACTTATTGCTCCGCCCTCGTATACACGTACTTCTCATGGCAACGAAAATTTTATAAAAACTTTCATAAAAAAAAATGTTGAATCAGGTAAAATATAAATAGATTTGCGAATTTTTTGAAGGTCAGGCCACCGCCTATTTAAACGGTTTGAATCGGCTTACAATGCTTTATATTGAGGAAGAGGAAAATGAAGACGATTAAATTAGAAAATCTATATTCATATATGTTTTGTAAAATGACAAAGGCATATTAGAATTTGTCTCATATGATTTTTTTTTCAAGGATCCGGTTGAGCCAACCTTACTTTTATTCAACTAACCTTTAACCAATAACTTAAGCTTTAAAAAAGTTTCTGGAAAATAAAATGTAAGCATAATTTAAATATATCCGGTCTTTGAAGGGTTAATGAGCAGTTTTACACCTTAACAAAAAGGCTGAAGCCTTGTCTATCATCTGAGTCTACCAAAAAAATATAAACACATTAAACTTAAGTGGTTTTATCTAAAAAGTGAGGTTAAGAAATTGTTTTTTAGTACTGGCCCCTAATGGGTTAATAAAATAAAATATTTTTAGATGCAAACTTACAGATTCTTGAAACAGCTTTCTAATGACATATATTTCAAAAGGATCGATTTATAAATAGCTAACTTATGGACGATTATACGTTGAAGATTTGGAGGCCTATATTTCGGGAAATATGGACCGGCACCAAAAATTTGATTCTCTTTTTTATTTGCGTTTTATGGCCTTTTAGGAAAAAATAACGAAAATAAATAAAGCCGAGGTGCCCCCATGCCGAATTTATGCCAAAACCTGATCTAATGTTTTAATGGGGAGGCGGAAAAAGGCGTGGTCCAAATAAAAAAAAACCAAAATTCCATTTTGGTGTTAGTTAAATTCGTGCAAAATTTTAAGTGTCTAGCTTTAAAACTCCAATTAATGCCAAAAATATTGCTTTTTTGCCCATAGTGCAATGCTAACCGATTTGAGCAGGTAAGCGCAGATTTTCCGATCCGAGTTACATAAAGAGAGACTCATATTTTTTGCACAAACTAGCAAAACCAACGATGCCACCGAAGTTAAAAAAAATAACGAGCCTAAAAGTTGAAAAATGCCAATTAATAAAAATTCCGCCGCCGATTAATTTTTTTTATTGCGCCGCCGATAATTTGGGGGGGCTTCGTTTACTGCTCGCGAGCCCTCGCGATACCACAGACAAAGAACTTTTTTTTTGTAGAACTCATACAAAAATAACTCAGAACTTTGGGTGTATCGGCACTCGGCACTCAAATTTATAACTCGTTTAGGTATCGAAATATCGGCAGTTAAATTATAAATAGTTATGATTCGACAACAGCTTCGTATTTTAAAGTTCTCCTTCGGGATATGTCCAGCGCAGAACATAAATCAAATAGTTGTTATCTTTCTTTTTGCCAATTGTTAGCGAAATGTTAATAAACTTTCATAAATATCTCACAAAACAGTTATAACATTCAAACATATTAGAGTTCATCACTATAACACAACTTCAAAGACCACAACCGATCCATTATTAAATTAAACAAATCATTGGTATAGATGCCATGCATCAATCTTTATTAATTAGTCAGTGATGACAGACCTATTAATTAAAACTTAACCGTTTCGTTTTCAAACTGAGAGCTTTGCTAACGGCGGTGCTTTTTTAAATGCTTCCTGTAGGAAATACACACGAAAGCTCAAAGAGAAATACGGACGGATGGATAGACTGAGGTTGTTGTTTATGTCGCTATAGTAACAATTGAAAATTGACCTCGTAATATTGACCTTTTTCAATGAATTCAATTTGTTCTCTTTTTTTCTTTTTTGCGCTTTTCATCTTCATCTTTCTCTCTCTCAGTTTTATTTATTACCTATCAACTTTTTCACGAATATATGTATACGTATTTACATGTATTGGTATGACATTTATTATGTTACCCCGTTACCTAGACTTTAATTTATTCTTTCTTTTGTTTTATTGTTCCATTCATTTTTTTATAATGCTCCGGTATAAAATTGTAGATATGTATACGCATTTCAACCAGGTTTTCTTTTCTCCCTTTAAACTACACGAGTTAGATTTGTGTATTATTAATAAGTATTACTTTGTTTCTTGTTTATTTATGTTTTCGTTCTCTCTGCTTTCTTGTTTTTTTTTAATTTTGAACTAACTCTAATAAGTGACATCATCATTGTAGCGCGTAGCCGACATTTGTTGTCGACACAGTGTCGCAATTAAAAAAAAAAGAGGAATGAATGCACACACGCACACATTGACATACATATGTACATATGTTTGTAGATATTTTTCGTTATGGCCAGGGTACGGATTTTGATGCTCTTAAAACCTGAAAAAATAACCTAACGCCGTAAATATAAATACGTAAATGTTCTTAAAATTAACTAAATCCCCCTATGTAAGTAAAACAAAAAAAAAAAGGTTTTTAATTGCATTTTATAGCATTACATTAGATCTGTCAGGGGGGTTCTATGGCGCAGCTGATCGAAAAGGTACTAGGCCGATGATAGAGAAAGAGAGAGCAAAGAGGACAGGAACTAATTTTAAATAGTGTTTATTGAGCTAATGACAGCTAAATTATGTTTTATATTGTTTGTATTGAACGCAAATACGAATTTCCTTCGATTCCTGTCCGTTTTATGTCCAACGAAAGTGTAAAATTGGTAAAATACCGCAGCAAAAAAACTCTATGAAATGGCCTACTACCTCGTCGTCATGAAGAGGCATCGAAGAGAGTAATGGAAACTCTTAAGTATTTCTCTATGGGTCTGTCTACGTAAAAAATATTTATTAACTATTTTTGAGAGCGTAAGATAGATTTTACTCTCCCACTAGAAAATATCACAAAGTACACAGACGACATCCAGTAAAAACTTGCAAGAAATAAAAACTTTTGTGTGTAAACAGCTGACTTGTAATGTAAACATTGGAAGAACCACCACACGCAGTTCGAGAAAAACATTACAAATCACCAATACTGTCTTTAGGTTAATTACTGAGCATTAAAAAATCATATTTTCTCTTAAACCATAAAATTACAATGATAAATTTGTTATTTTACATACTTTCTTGTTCCTAATTTTGTTTGTTTACACAGAACATATCGCACCCTATCTACAAAAGAGTCACAACTCAAAATATTCAAATTTTCAATAGAGCCAAAAAACTGATTTGGTTAATTAGAAATATGTATGAAAATACTCACTAATTGACATATTCATAAAGGATTTTTTTGACGAAAGCGAGGAGTAAACGACGACAGATTTTTAGAAATGGTCCTTGGTTATGGTTTTTATGCAAAAAATTAAAATTTGAAAATTTTGAGTTATGACTCTTTTGTATTTAGGGTGCGATATGTTTTAAAACATATGTTCAAACTTGCAGATTTATAATGACAAAAATTTCTCCAGTAAACCTTGTAAGTTCTCTATCATCGAACTGTCAAAATAAACTTTCTCTGTCTCCCTCGTTACTTGCTTTTTGGTGTAAACCATAGATTAATTTATACATGGATTTGTCAACTCGCTCATCGGTTTAATGCAAGGCTGATCTAGTAGAGGATTTGTTGTTGTGGACACCAACAACAGGGATTTTGTTTTTGTTCTATGACTCAAAATGTTAAATTCAACAGAAATACATATGACCAAACAAAGTAAACAAAAAAGTACAATAACAAAATACACTGAATTTGACAGATAGTCATAAGAAATCAAAATCAGCTGTTCTAATGCGTTAACCTCTAGTAGATCAGCCTTGGTTTAATGATTGAAGGGAAGCGAGTTTGAACGTCAAGAGAAGAATTCTGTCGCTGAGGTTTAACAAACACAGCTCAAAATTTTTACTGTGACTGTTCAAAATATGTAAATATATGAATGCCATGAATGCACAAAACTAAAAATGGAGGATTTTGTTCGACGTTGCTGACAGAAGTTCGTTTCCTCATTGAAGAAGCGCAAAGAGAAACGTCAGAAGAGACGAATAAAAATTCTATGTATAAATTAATCTATGGTGTAAACAGACAACATCCACTAAAAATTTGTACAAATTGTTACAAATTATCAGTAAACAGAAATACACATTTTAAAGATTCCTCCGATTGTCAGATAAAACATTTTTGTTCAGCAAAAAATTTTATTCTACATCAACACTGACAATTGGATTGACAAAGTGTTGGCAATAATTTAATTTAATTTAAAATAAAATTATTAAATAAATAATTAATCCGAAATATTACTACACCAAATAAAAAAGACAAACAAAATTTTCAAAAAATATTGCTGTCTTATTTTTTGAAAATTTTGTTTACAAATTTTTAAACAAAAAATCTTATCTCAAATCCAAAAAAAAAAATAATAAATACTAAAAATGCACACAAAGTTTCAAGTTTTGAGAGAGTACAATCATGATCGGAGTTACTAGTTGGCTTAACAGCATCCTCTCCGTTGCCACAAAAAAAAAAAAACTTTTCATCAAAATCAGCACCCTGCTTTATGACCAACAGTGTTAAGTAAGTTTTTATGTTCCATAGAGAACGACCAACGTCGGTTTTACTAAATACTATATGGAGAGATATAAAACATTTGGGTATTGTGTACAAAATTTTACTGTCTAACAGTATGATGTGTGTATGTATGAATGCTTGAAATTTACAATCCGTTTAAAAAGTTTGTAAATGCTCCTAAATATAAAAAGTTTGGTTTTGCCGATAAAATAACTCTTAGTTATTAAAGTGTCAGACATTTAAGTTTGAATTCTGCTTCAGCACCGGCCTCTGGAAGTAAAGCACTTTGCTTGACTGCAAAGTTTCTCGACATTGTTTATCGAACAATAACACAAAAAAATATAACCATATACGGACATCACTACGTGATAAAAGACAAAAAAAAAGGCCCGTGTCTCCCAGTTTTGCCCAAAGTCATGAACTTTTCTATGGGCCCAAAGATTTGTGGTCTCGGTGTCATTTTTGCAAAAAAGTGATAATTTTCTCAGGCTCATATCTTGCAATTCGTTCGCAATTTTGATGTACTCTCTGAGGGAAAGTTGTAGCGCTTGTCACAAAGAATAAAAATTGTGAACATAAAAAAAATGCATCTTCAAGGTCAAAATAGCAAAAAACTAAAAAATTCGATTTTTTAACCTTTTCCCCTGTTCAGGTCCAAAGGTAGCAAACCGTTAAAAATTCAAGGAAACAATCAACTACAGCAATGTACCTAAGATCTCAATAAACAACTTTCTAGAACATATGAACTTCCTATGAATGATTCTTATATTGTGTGCTGCGTCCCTTGTTGCGTGTGCTGAGCTTACTGCTTTGCCAGTGCTGCTGCGGTCGGTGAGATGACATAGTATCTCAATGTTGAAGTAAATGCTGTTAAGAATCATTCCTAGGAAGTTCATATGTTGTAGAAAGTTGTTTATTGAGATCTTAGGTACATTCTTTCCTTGAATTTTGAATTCTGTAACTTTTTAAAGATAAAAATGGGTAGTTACATTTTCAAAATTCACAAAATTTCAATGTAAAATTTCCGCATTTTGTCAATTTAAATAACAATTTTGTTTTAAAGTTATAGAATTTCGGTCCTAGATAGATCCGAAAAATAGTTATATCTAATTGGATCAGATTAGATCAGAACTGATCGATATCTATATAATTAGGTCTAGTAGTATCTAATTATATTTAACAGTTGTCCTGACCAGATATAATAGGATCTACAACTACAGATATAATTGGATTATACAATGTATTGTTTATTCAAGTGTTAGCTCAAATGACCGAGTTATTAACAAAAAACTGAAAACAGTCAATGAAAAAATTGACAATTTTCAAGTTTGATTAAGAATATCTTAATAACGGTAAAAGATATTCCCCAACAATTAGCGAATTGCATAGTAGATTCTCAAAAGTAAAAAATCGTTGTAATCGGCTTATAAGTGTAGAAGTACCAGGCTTCGAAAATTCCAGTAGCACCAAAGTGGTCATTTTTGACACCCTGTAGCACCAACTATGTTGGCACAGGGTGCCTCTAAATGCAGTGCTCTGATAGGCTTACTCCTTCTATATAAATGTCTAGTACATTCCAAAATGATCAGAACAATACTTGAAAAGTTATGATATTACTACCGTATTTTTTCAATCGGCCCCACTGTGCTACGTTAAGGTCCAACTAGTCTTGACGGTTGACGGTAAGCGATCAGCTGTTTGAGTTGGGGTTGCATTTTGCATGTGTTAGAGAGAGACAACTAAAATTACGAAGGTAGAATTCTGCAGGTTGCAGAAACAACCATCAGCCGTCAAGACATTTTGTGCGCGCCAATACAGAATTACACGGCAACAACAATTTTCTTTTTATCTTTATTTTTTTTTATTTGACACAGTCACTTTTTAACACAAAACTCACGCATGCAAATTATATTTTGTACAAATGCTCTTCGATCAATTTTTTTTTGTTTTGGTTTGTCTTTCTACCGTCTAACCGTCATAACTAACCGCGCAATATTGAGTAGAACGTCAACCGTCAAGACTAATTGGACCTTTACACAAAAATTGTTTTGTCTTTCACAACTAATACTCTCGTGTAAACGTAGTGTAAGATTTTTTACACGGGAACTAACAAAAAAACCTGATCATAGTGAACACTTGAAAACCCAGCCCCAAATTTTTTCTTAACGAAAAAATTAGGGTTTTCGATTTCTATAATTGATTTTTTTTATTTAATAAAATATGTACGTTGAAAAACAAATATAAGAAATAATGAATAAAAAAAATTTACTAACTATTAATTTTTTAGGAAAATATTAAAAAATGTCAAAGAATGCAAAAAGTTTAACTTTTTTTTTTAAAAATAAGCAATTTGTTTTCTAAGCATGTATGCCGAAATATTTACTACTACTCTTCTACTTATATTATTATTTTTTTCTGCATTAAATTTAAATTTTCTATAAAAAAAATAAAAAAAATATATATGTATGTATTCTAAAAATCGATATGATAAAAAAAATATGCCGTGATGCCGGAGGTGAGAGAGACTCTCTAAGCTTGACACATGGCTAAACTAGTAGAAGTGGAAGCATTAGAAGAGCTGATTTTGCTTTCTTATGACCCTAAACCATAGAGTAAATATGGGTAGAGAAAATCTTTCACTCACCAAATTTCTGACATTTGTCCTCGTGTGATGTATACGTTTGATGTTGAAAAGAATTGCTTTACTAATACCAGATAGAGGCAATGGTTCAAAACAACGAAAAAAATAACAACAACGGCATTTCGTTGTGTGTGTTAAAATTAATGTGTTAAATACAACACAAATGTATGCTAACAATAACAGTCAATAAAAAAGTTTAAAACACATTTAAATTTCACAGTTTTTCACCAAAACGACATGAAAAATTAAAGCAAGAAGTTATTGTAATTCCACCTGGTGTATATCACTTTTCGTCAAACATCTGTCTATCACACCGACCGCATCACGAAGAGTGTGAAAGGAAACGTCAGATGAGACAAATGGCGGCTCTACTATAAATTTACTCTATGCCCTAAACTGTCAAATTCAATTATATTTTGTCATTGTACTTGTTTGTGTACTTTGTTTGTTCGTATGTAAAGGGTTTTTCCCCGCTCTTTTGACATTTCTCTTCAGTAAGGTTTGCCATTTCATCATGGAAAGATATACGAGCCAACAACGAGTCGAAATTATTAAAATTTACTACAGAAATTTGGAGTCAGTGGCCTCAACTTTAAGAGAGCTACGTCAAATTAATGGTCGTCATAATCGTCCTACCAGATCAACAATTGAGCGTCTAGTGGAAAATTTTGAATCCACAGGCATGGAACAAAATGTTCCCGTGCCAGTGAGACAAAGAAGTGTCAGTAGTGTCGAGAATATTGCTGCAGCTGAGGCCTCAGTTCAAGAAAGCCCAAATGTGTCTCTCACACGTCGTTCTCAAGCGTTGGGCATCTCAGTGACGTCGTTGTGGTGAATTTTGCGAAAAGATCTTGGCCTACATCCTTACAAGATCAAATTGACGCAAGAACTGAAGCCGCTTGACCACCATAAGCGTCGTATGTTCGTGAATTGGGGTGAGCAACAACTTGAAAATGAACCGGATTTTCATCGGAAAATCATCTTCAGCGATGAGGCTCATTTCTGGCTGAATGGCTTCGTCAATAAGCAAAATATGCGTTATTGGTCAGACAGCAATCCACACGTAATCCATGAGTCATCATTGCATCCCGAAAAAATTACGGTTTTGTGCGGTTTATCGGGCGGCGGTGTCATTGGACCGTACTTCTTCCGTGATGATAAAGACCGGCACATTACTGTGAATGCGAATCGGTTTTTGGCCCCAATTGGATAATATGGACTTGGAGGACATGTGGTTCCAACAGGACGGCGCCACAAGCCACACAGCGAATGCCACAATCAATTTATTGGAAACCAAGTTTGGTAAACGTGTTATCTCACGAAATGTCCCAGTCGATTGGCCGCCTCGGTCGTGCGATTTGACGGCGTTAGATTATTTGCTGTGGGGCTACGTCAAGTCTATGGTCTATGCCAACAAGCCAGCGACGATTGATGAACTTCGTACGAATATCGAACGTGAAATTGCAGCAGTATCGGCCGATTTATGCTTGAAAACCGTCGAAAATTGGGTTCAGCGTCTGGACTTCTGCAAGCGTGCCCGTGGTGGCCATGCAAAAGAAATCCAGTTCCATACATAATGGCATCGAACGTACATTCACAGGAATAAAGAATTTCATTGGTATCTAAAACCGGTTTTGTAGCGCTCTTATTGAAAAACCCGTTATTTGTGTTGAATTTGAGAGTTAGATTCATGAAACAAAAACGAAATGCCTGTTGTTGGTACTCACAATTACAACATCAGCTATCGTTGTTGGTTTTTGTCGGTTTACCGCCCTTCTTAATACCAAATAAGAATCTAAACTTAGTTTTTTGCATCACTATCATGTTCACAACATTTTTTGGTAATATTTTTTTCAAATTCATCAGCCAGTTAAAAAGTTGGCGACCTCATGATCATGAGTGAAAGTTGACATCAACTTCGATAACTAGACATCAATTTCGATTTTGCCCTTACACTCTCAAACTAGTTGAGGCAACTTCATTTTCTTGCCAGATGTCGAAATGAAAGGTGGTGAGGGCACTGCGAGAATATCACAAATTTTACGAAAAAACGCCAGTTTTATTTTCTTCAAATATTTATAAATAACACTACAAATCATATTTATTTAGTTTATATTTTTCCGATAATGTTTAATTTATTTATTTTTTGGTTCATTTATTTATATTTTGCCGATAATGTTGTCTCATGAACGTTTCTCACCGAAATGCTTATGAAAGTTGATGCAACTTCCCCTTACACTGGTGGATAAGTTGATATCAACTTCAAAAAATCAAAATGGCGTTGATTTTATATCAACTAGTTTGTACAAACCACCAACTTCACCTTACACCATGGATAAGTTGATGTCAACTTGAAGTCGCTGCAACTTGTCCATAGGTCTAAAGGCCCCTTAAGTCAAATCTACAATTTATACTACCGATATATCGATAACTTAACTAGTTATCGGTATCGTGCAGTTTTATCTTTCGGTCTATTTTGAAGTATTTTAATATCTCACGCAGTATTTTAAATAATTTTGAATTGTATATTTATGTGAAATATGGCTTACGTTCTTATGAAATACACTGTTTATATATCTTTGTATGGGTGTTTATTTCAAGTCTCGTAGAGTTATGTGCGTGTCTAACTAATTTGGTAGTATTCAACATATGAAGTCAGACTACATCAAAAATGGTCCAAAACTAAACTTCTAAAATGTTAATACACATTTTATGAATTCCACGACTAAGACTTTGACGGGGTTGCGAAAGAAAACCAAATTATGACACAACAAATTCTGTTATAAATAATGAAATTCTCAACTTGTCAAGAGTTATTTTATTGTTGCTCTTTTAAGGCGATCGACTTGACACTTTCGAATTTCGAGTTCCACGTTATGATACATTTTTATAAAGCGACGTGAATGTTTGAATTATGGAATACTCGCATGAGTGAGTGATTGACGCGAGTATATGATGATTGCATAATTGTTATCAATCTATTTATTTATTTTTTTATATTAATATAAAGTCGTTTGTCATACGTCATCGACATGGTTTTTAAACGAATCTATAGAGAGGAGAAATTGTTTGCCGCAGGCGAGACGGTGACGACTGTAATAAACAAAATTATTTTAACCAACCCAATAATCAAAAATCTCTTTCACTGAAGCTCTCTCCCTCTCTCTCTCTCTGTCGACCTCCTCTACAGTTGCTCTAATAAAAAAACATCCAATAGCTGAATTTAACCGAAATCCCGTGTTAGATTTATATTACTAGTATATGGAACCTCTTCGTATTATGATGAGGGGTGTAGAAAAAAATATTCATGACTATGACCGACTTCGTTATCAATGAATGAATGCTTCTTCACAACGAATGAATGCCAACAACAAGAACTGCGCCCAGTCAGTCAATCAGCCAAAGTCAATTCCAAATCTATGACATTTGTGTCAGCATGAATGCACAAACTCACTGTCTATAGAGGTAACCCCCCCACCCCACCCCACAATACATCATACAGAGATAGTAAATAAATGAACCGTACAAGAACCTGTAACAGTCGACGTGAAACTTTTTTGTTCTGTCCCTCACTACCCATAATTCCATACATCTGTTTGTTTGTCCGTCAGTTAGCGCTGACCGTCTGTCATCATGAGCTAAATCAAATTTACTGTGTAACCCTTTTTTCACCCAACCACACCGTTATAGCATGCAAGCCATAATTTTACGATGTGTAATCGGTGTAGTATCCGACTGTAGACATTTGTACAGTAGGTGTCAAAAATGTAGCAGTGACATCCAAAAGCTTTTAATACTGTCTGTCTGTCGTGGTGCAATTAATGATTAGTGTGCGCTGCTCTTGTCTATGAGAAGGTGGGTTTGATCCCTGCTCTGACCAGCTTACATTTCAATCGACGATAGTCACCTTGCTTGTTTAGTGACGTTGACACTAAGCGTGATTTTTTTAGTTCCCGCTTAAATAATTTTTCGACGACTTTCAAACGACGACAAAGTGGTCGAAAAATGTAGTTTAGCTGGGAATAAAAAAACAGGCCTACTATTAATTATTAGCCATGAAAAAATTAAAGAATCGGTTTAAAACCGTAGGTAGCAATCAGGTAGGTAGCAGTGAGCGTGGCCGTCGGTGGTGCAATGGGTAGTGTGCGCGCCTCTTGTACGTGAGATCCTGGGTTCGATCCCTGCTCTGACCACCTTAAAAGAGAAATTTGTTTCAGCGGCGGTCACCTCGCATAGTGACTGCGACACTATCGAGTATTTAGCCATGAAAAAGCTTCTCAAAATACCGTCCCAATAAGTTAGTGAAAACTGGAAACCGCACAGCTCAGTGTTTGTGAGAAGCTCTCCCCTCTGTCCCTTCATGGGATGTAATGGGAAACCATTTATTTTATTTTTTTAACTATCAGTGAGCGTAAAACTAGAAAACGTACAGCTCAATGATTATGAGAATCTCTCACCAGACCCTACCACATAAGATGTAATGGAAAACACTTTTTTTAATAATTTGTTTGTCACTGTAAAATATCACCCACCCTCCCTATAAATGAAATTTCAGTAGTATGTGATGAAAATAGTGTGCCGTATCAGAAGCTTGCTGTCTAATCTTACAGTGATCTGTCAAAGTTGTCAAGTTCAATTATGTACAAGACGAGAGAAATATCAATTAAGGTGCAACAAAAAATAACAATAATATGGTAATTTTTTAGCAAAATGTTTGTTCATATGGGAAGAGAACAAGTTGTCTTCCAAAGCTATCGGTTATGGTAATAATAAATAACTTAATTGTGTAAAATGATTTATTTATGGTTAAAATATATAAAGCTGTAATTATTGCCCGGTTCGATGGTGTAAAAACCATGCAATATGTCAATAACAAGTTTGTGTGTTTCCTTGGCAGTAACTTGGAAAATCTGATGAGATGATTTGTAATTCTCGTTAAGCATCGAAATAACTATATTCCCAACTACCATCAAATAATCCATTTCACAATTTTTATAATCCTTGTTTCTACTAACAGTCATAATTTTAACTGTATTAAAAAAGTTCAACATATTAAGGATTGATTCACTACAAATCTATTGAAAATTTCGCGTCGAAAATATGCAGAATTTCCCTTTTATTTTTTTGAAATATGTGACCTGGTCTACGGAAAGGGGGCTTAGGTGTCAAAAAATCAATTTTCACTTTTTGGTTGATTCGGATGGAAGATGAGATGCTTTTTCACGTGGTGAAAAGCAGAAAATCCTAACTTGCTTAGAAGTGTACTAACACTCATGTTTCATTTCATGCGAAATGCGAAGACGATAATCAACAGAAACAGTAAACGTCACTTCTTCAGTGTTATTTTTTAAATGTTCCACACTAGCAACTTACACGATGAACTATAATAATATTCCGACCAACAACAACACTTACTGGACCAACAACAACACTTACTGGACTTCCGGCGCGGAGTACAATTAACGAGATAATGAGAAACTGACGAAACGAGTTTCTTACTTGTAACAGCTTTTTCACAGAAAACTAGTTTTCGCACGTAAGCTCCCTTTTCGTAGACCAGGTCACATATAGCGATTTAGAAGCGGGTTTAGTAGTGTCTCGGATATGGCGATCCGTCTATATGTCGTAGTGTTCAAAACCGAAAAACAAGAGAAACCGGTTCCTTTTCTAATAACCGTTTGCTATTTAAAAAAAAAATAATTTTTCGAACAAACGAACCCCCGATGTTTTCACGTCGGTTAATCTTCAATCGGTTTCATGTTTAAAATTCAAATTTTCATTGCCACTAAAAATAGCAAATTCTTTCCAAATCTGACGAAACGAGTTTCTTACTTGTAACAGCTTTTTCACAGAAAACTAGTTTTCGCACGTAAGCTCCCTTTTCGTAGACCAGGTCACATATAGCGATTTAGAAGCGGGTTTAGTAGTGTCTCGGATATGGCGATCCGTCTATATGTCGTAGTGTTCAAAACCGAAAAACAAGAGAAACCGGTTCCTTTTCTAATAACCGTTTGCTATTTAAAAAAAAATAATTTTTCGAACAAACGAACCCCGATGTTTTCACGTCGGTTAATCTTCAATCGGTTTCATGTTTAAAATTCAAATTTTCATTCCCACTAAAAATAGCAAATTCTTTCCAAATCAATTCATTTAAATTAATTTCAATATATTTCAGTTCAGTTCATTTCAATTCATGGCAATTAATTTCAATTTATTTAATTTTAATTCAATTCATTTCAATATAGTATTTCAATTCACTTCATTTCATTTCACAATTCATTTCATTTTCATTTCAATTCAATTCGACTCGATTCAATTCAACTCAATTTAGTTTAATTTAATTCAATTCAACTCGATTCAATTCAACTCAATTTAATTTAATTAAATTCAATTCAACTCGATTCAATTCAACTCAATTTAATTTAATTCAATTTAATTTATTTCAACTCAATTCAGTTCAATTCAATTCATTTAATTTAATTTAAAATCATGTAATTTAATTTAATTTTATTTCAATTCAATTCAATTGTATTCTAATCTAATCTGTTCTGTTCTATTCTATTCTATTCTATTCTATTCTATTCTATTCTATTCTATTCTATTCTATTCTATTCTATTCTATTCTATTCTATTCTATTCTATTCTATTCTATTCTATTCTATTCTATTCTATTCTATTCTATTCTATTCTATTCTCTTCTCTTCTCTTCTCTTCTCTTCTCTTCTCTTCTCTTCTCTTCTCTTCTCTTCTCTTCTCTTCTCTTCTCTTCTCTTCTCTTCTCTTCTCTTCTCTTCTCTCTCTTCTCTTCTCTTTCTCTCTTCTCTTCTTCTCTTCTCTCTTCTCTTCTCTCTCTTCTCTCTTCTCTTCTCTTCTCTTCTCTTCTCTTCTCTTCTCTTCTCTTCTCTTCTCTTCTCTTCTCTTCTCTCTCTTCTCTTCTCTTCTATTCTCTTCTATTCTCTTCTATTCTATTCTATTCTATTCTATTCTATTCTATTCTATTCTATTCTATTCTATTCTATTCTATTCTATTCTATTCTATTCTATTCTATTCTATTCTATTCTATTCTATTCTATTCTATTCTATCTATCTATTCTATTCTATTCTATTCTATTCTATTCTATTCTATTCTATTCTATTCTATTCTATTCTATTCTATTCTATTCTATTCTATTCTATTCTATTCTATTCTATACTATTCTATTCTATTCTATTCTATTCTATTCTATTCTATTCTATTCTATTCTATTCTATTCTATTCTATTCTATTCTATTCTATTCTATTCTATTCTATTCTATTCTATTCTATTCTATTCTATTCTATTCTATTCTATTCTATTCTATTCTATTCTATTCTATTCTATTCTATTCTATTCTATTCTATTCTATTCATTTCTGTTCGATTTAATTTAGTTCTATTCAATTCTTCCAATTCTATTCAATTCAATTCAATTCACTTCAATTCAATTCAATTCAATTCAATTCAATTCAATTCAATTCAATTCAATTTTCAATTCAATTAACTTAAATTCAATTCAATTCAATTCAGTTCAGTTCGGTTCAATTCAATTCAATTCAATTCAATTCAATTCAATTCAATTCAATTCAATTCAATTCAATTCAATTCAATTCAATTCAATTCAATTCAATTCAATTCAATTCAATTCAATTCAATTCAATTCAATTCAATTCAATTCAATTCAATTCAATTCAATTCAATTCAATTCAATTCAATTCAATTCAATTCAATTCAATTCAATTCAATTCAATTCAATCTAATCTAATTTAGTTCAATACTGTGATTTCCGAGAAAAAGGTAAAAAATGTCTGCAGGCAAACTAAAACCCTGAAAAGAAACCGTAAATAAAACCGATAATTAACCGGTTTTTCCATTGTTTGAAACCGAAACCAAGTTCTCCGACAGTGAATTTCTAAATAAACTGAAAACCGGCTATTTCAAAATGACGGGTTTTTGAACACTCTAGTGTGCAGACAAAATCGTACGAGTTATTTGAGAGTAGAACGTGATGGGGTAGTTTCAATCGCAAGGACAATATTCTAAATAAGTAGAGGAGCTCTTAACGAAAAGCAGATGTTAAAATTATGTTAATTTCTTCAAATCTAGTACAGGGATGAAGAACTCAATACTTTATTAATTTTTTCACTACTTGTTCCTTCAAGAGTACCGCAGTATCGTCATGAAAGTACCGCAGTACCCCACCCAGTGATGCCATATTGAAATCACTTTGCTTTAATAAATTGAGTTATGAAAAAAATGCTAATTTAAACCCTTAGAAGAGCATGTAAATTTTACATTAATTTAAGCGATAACAACACATTGCCTAATAACTTCAAACTAATTGAACACAGATAATACCTTCAACTTCGAAACCCCATATCTCTGAAACGACATACTACATCAAAAACAATATTCTACACGCTTTTTAATCAAACTGTTTTCCTTCGAATCGTGTATTAAGCAATTTCAACATGGAGTTGAAGCATTTTTGGCCACACTCGGGATACTTTGGGCCCATCATAGTACCTCCTATACAAACTGATAAATTTAGCAGAAAATATAATTTTGCCTTAAACTTTTTACCAATATTGGGCGATTATACTTGCTGTCAAATTTTACTTAAGTATAGAAAATGGGGAGATTTTGGCTGCATCCCATACCATACAAAAGTTGGGCGGCCGTAGGCTTTTGGCACGATAACTCCATCATAAAAATTGGTTATATTGGTATCTCACATTCTGGTATCTTATACATAAATCAGTTGAGGATATGGTTTAGTCGGTTCACCCGACGGAAATTTTTGTACAAATTTTTTTTTATAGTTGTGTTTACTTAATTCTTCAATACCCTAACATTTAATTGGTTTTGCAGAAATGTTTGCGTAAGTTTGCGCGACTGAACTTGATGATGAGAGTTGGGATTTAGGGATTGAAGAGACATTACGACTATGCCCAATGAGTCATGGGCCTCATTGTTAACTTTTAGTATCAAGGGAATTGGCTGTGGTTATTTTTGAATAAGTACGAATATTTTTGTCCTTTCGCAAACAGCATAGATATTCGTAGAAAAAGATACGGAAGAAGGAGTATAAAGTTTAAATTTAGAGAAGTTGGTAAACAAAAGTTTTTAGATGAAGAGTGGATGATGTGGTAATTTTGTTCATATTTTGATTTAAAAGGAATTATGTACTAAGAGAAATATTTAAATTGAACCGATTTTTTTAATCAAATTTGGAGGTTGGCTTAAGTTTGGCCTACTATGATATTAGGCGTGTTTTTGTTACAAGCTAGCGATTATCGCTTGCTTGCTAGTAACCAAAACGCCAAAACCAACAATAATTTATTATAATATATATAAATTCTATAATACATATATATAAATATTCTAAAGCATGGTTTGTAGTTATTGTTGTATGTATATGTGAATATTCTTCTCTTTGTTTTTGGCTCATAATAACGATATAAAACTCTGTTTTTCTGATTTTTTTACTGGCAACTTTCTGCCTGTTTCAACCTGAAATACATATAATCGTCTTGTTCTAACTCATGGTGTGTAGTTATTCTTGTAAATGTTTATACTTTTCTCCTTATCTTTGACCTCACAATAACGGTAACTTTATACCTGCTTAGGATTGAAATGGAAGCGGTAATTTCAAGAAACCAACACCGGTGGAACCGGTTTTTTTGGTTTTTTTTTTCTTTAAATTAAATTACACATGTAGAACTTCCAATACATTTGTTTAACGACCATTTCATGTAATTATTCGTGTTGAAAACTCAAAATTTCACAAATGTATTTAATTAATTACGTTATAATTTTAAATAAAAACTATATATTTAATATTAAAACGTTCGAGCGTTACGTCTATTTTAAATTATTTCATTCTTCGATATCTCGCTACCCATTGGGTAGCATCGTCGGGAAGATAAACACAATTATTAATTAAAAATTAAATTAAAAAAATAATGAAATTTTCCTGACGATGCTACCCAATGGGTAGGGAAATATTGAAGAATAAAATAATTTAAAAAAATTAACGCTCGATCATTTTAATTTTAAATATATTACGAAAGGTCGAATATAAATCATCACGTTTTAAAAAATATATATCATATTCCAAGTTGTAACGCGTGTTTAATATAAAATTTAAAAGTTTTATTCAAATTCGCATTAAGCTGATTTAAAATCGAAAATCATCTTCAAATTTGAAAACGATTTTCATATATGAAAATCTTATTAAGTTTAAAACAATTATTTATCAAATAATTTAAATTTGGAACTTTGATTACAAATTTTTTGAAAACCTTAATTAATTCTTAACCTTTGTGTCTACAGCCAAAAAATTATACATTAACATACATGTGGCATCGACTCCCCACTTTCTACTTTTTCTAGTTTGTATACTGCAACCACGCCACGCAGTTGAGAAAAAATAATTTCAATTTGAAGACAGAGAACAGTACATAAATCGAAGATGGAGGAAGTTATGGCAGCTGATAGTTAAGATGAGCAAATTAATAATATCCGTTTATTGGCAGATGAAGAGGATGATGACGAATATAATAATGTGAATGTAGAAGATTCAGATGCAGAGGAATTACAGTTACCCGAATATGATCCTGGTGATGAAACTGATTCGGATGAAGATTTGGAAGTAGATCCAATATAATCTTCTGCAAATAATTGTACTTCTTGAGATGGTAGAGTTTGGTCAGATCAACCACCACAACGTCGCAGATTTCTGTCGCATAACATTTTGAGATGACCTAACATTGAAACAGCAGGTACAATATAAGGCCTTAGTATTATACTGTACATTCAAACTGCTGATGTCGGTAGAAATGTGTGATATAATACCTGAAACCAATAGAAAATCAACAGTGGTACGAACATTATATTCCTTGAAAACTGGCGAAGTATAGAATCAAGGTTTGGTGGGAATATGACGCTACTACTTCGTAACCATTCAAAGAACAAATTTATACTGGTATGGCACTTTCCGCAGAGAGAGAAAGTTACCAAGGTGAACGTGTGGTCAAAGATTTGTGTTGCAATTTTTCCGTGGAAGTATTGTATGTGACAACTTTTTTCCAAGCTATTATTTAGCTTCTAGTTGGATGTTACATTATATTTTGTCAATATTGGGCACTGTGAACAAAATAAGTACTTTTATACCAGCCGCATTTTCCAATCCAAGAGGAAGAAGAGCTACTGATTTTTGGATTTAGGTTGTGCTTCTTTCAACTTCCCATTATAATATCGAAACTGAAGGCTCCAAACGAAAGCCAATAATGATACTGAATTACAACAGGAGGAAAGAAGGTGTTGACAATATCGACAAGAAGAAGATAGCCTTTGGCTTTTTTATAACACCATAGATGTGGCTGTATTTACGGCTAATCAGCACTTGACGAAATCAAGTAGCCGTATACAGTTGTTCATTCAACAGTTGAATGGAAATTTAGCCTTGGCGGAAATAAAATTTTCATACATTTTCAATACACACCTGGGTGTGTTGGCTGTAGATAAAAGGGGTAAGTCCCAAAAAACTACTTCTAAATTTGGTAAAAACAATTTTTGTTATATTTTTTATTTCGGAATTTGATAGACAACAGTATTTTAGGAGGCTACCCAAAATTTCAAGTCGATACGGTACATAGAACTCAAAATATATCTGTTTGAAAATGGAAAACACACCCGGGTGTGTGGGTGTAGACACAAAGGTTAATTAATTCAAATTCAAATCATAAAATCATTTTAAAACAAAATTGCTTGGATATGTCATATAGATCATATTTCGAAATGGAAATCATGTTTCTTACTTCCAAAATTACACTAAAATTCGAAAATCATATCATTTATTATTAATTTTTTAAGATTATTAACACAAATTAAGTAAAATCCGATTAACCGGTTAACCGACGTCAAATAACCGGTTTCCAGTTTGTTCGAAAATTATGTTTTTTAAAAAACCGGCACACGGTTAACAGCAAAAAAACCGGTTTCGGTTTTGGACACTCTAGTACCGATCAACTCAGTAGACTTGCCTCTAGCCGATACAATTTACTAGAACGTTGATACAAAAATGTCATGCTGAAAACTGCAGCAGTGTTATCGATAAGCAAGCAAACCAAACACTTTTCGCACAAGAGCTCCAGGAAATTTGGTCCATATACATATGTTTATCTATCTCACTGATTCGGCTCAAGATTACCAATCTTTTTCAATATTGTTTCTTTTTGTCAAGAAGATGACAATCAATTAATCGAATATAGGCACTATTTTTTTTAAATTTGCGTAAGTGTTTGATTGATAAAAATGTATAATTTAAGTTATTTAATTAAGTGCTAGAGATATTTAAAAAAAATATATAAATTAAATATCCGAAAATATTTTGTTTTTTAATTTTTTGAGAATACAAATTCTGGTAAATAACATTGAAATGTAAATGTTGCTTTGGCCAAAATGGACTAAATTAAAAACTTATTTAATAGTGCTCTTATATCGAGCACAACTGTAAACTACACAGTTTAGAAATGAGGCAAATTACATTCCTTGAACATTATGTATATTCTTTTGTTTAGCATAATGTTTGTTGGTATGTATCTGGTTGTACTAGCTGGCATTTTTGTTTTTTACAATTAATTTAAATTGAAATTTATTTGTTGATGTCATTGTCACTCACGCATAAAAGAATGCATTTACAAAATACATGACTACATTTTACATATGTACGTATAAGTACTACATAGACATACGATATTTTAAATATAATTGTACATAATTGTACTAGTTTCTATATGAATATCGTGAAATTCCTTTTAAACAAGTGTCATCAGTAGGGTTCGGATTTAAATGCACACAAAGAAAATATACATAAGAACTCATGAATGTTCAACAGTAATAATAACAATAACCCACGCAATCACTTAAGTTAAATGATATACATCAAACATTTTCACCCTAAAATTTTATTTGAAATTTAAAAAAAAATAACACTAACGCCACTATTCTGTGTATGTGGTAACAATCAAATTGTAGCTACAAAATTGTTACAAAGTAGTCACCATTGTTTGTATCGGGTATTCTGGCAAATAATTCACCTCGTAACAAATAATTCACCTCACAATAACAGGTTGTCAAAAGCAGGGACAACAAAACAAAAACATATGGTCTTCTGCACAAAATGAACGCGGCAAAAAAGGAAAAGTAAGTAACGGGTTTTTCAATAAGAGCGTTACAAAAGTTTTTTTTAAATAAAACAAAACCGGTTTTAGATACCAATGAAATTCTTTATTCCTGTGAAAGTACGTTCGATGCCATTATGTATGGAACTCAATTTCTTTTGCATGGCCACCACGGGCACGCTTGCAGAAGTCCAGACGCTGAACCCAATTTTCGACGGGTTTCAAGCATAAATCGGCCGATACTGCTGCAATTTCACGTTCGATATTCGTACGGAAATAATCTAACGGCGTTAAATCGCACGACCGAGGCGGCCAATCGACTGGGCCATTTCGTGAGATAACACGTTCACCAAACTTGTTTTCCAGTAAATTGATTGTGGCTTGTGGCGCCGTCCTGTTGGAACCATATGTCCTCCAAATCCATATTATCCAATTGGGGCCAAAAATATTCGGTTATCATTGAACGGTAGCGATTCGCATTCACAGTAATGTGCCGGTCTTGATCATCACGGAAGAAGTACGGCCCAATGACGCCGCCGGCCCATAAACCGCATCAAACCGTAATTTTTTCGGGATGCAATGATGACTCATGGATTCGTGTGGATTGCTGTCTGACCAATAACGCATATTTTGCTTATTGACGAAGCCATTCAGCCAGAAATGAGCCTCATCGCTGAAGATGATTTTCCGATGAAAATCCGAATCATTTTCAAGTTGTTGCTCAGCCCAATTCATGAACATACGACGCTTATGGTGGTCAAGCGGCTTCAGTTCTTGCGTCAATTTGATCTTGTAAGGATGTAGGCCAAGATCTTCTCGCAAAATTCGCCACAACGACGTCACAGAGATGCCCAACGCTTGAGAACGACGTGTGAGACACATTTGGCTTTCTTGAACTGAAGCCTCAGCGGCAGCAATATTCTCGACACTACGGGCACTTCTTTGTCTCACTGGCACGGGAACATTTTGTACTGTGCCTGTGGATTCAAATTTTTCCACTAGACGCTCAATTGTTGATCTGGTAGGACGATTATGACGACCATAAATTGGACGTAGCGCTCTTAAAGTTGAGGCCAGTGACTCCAAATTTTTGTAGTTAATTTTAATAATTTCGACTCGTTGTTGGCTCGTATATCTTTCCATGATGAAATGGCAAACCTTACTGAAGAGAAATGTCAAAAGAGCGGGAAAAAATACGGCGTCGCTTGCTGTCCCTATCGATTTACTTTTGTAGCGTCTCTGTTGAAAAACCCTTTATTTGATATATTTATTTTTTATTGAATTAAAATTAATACATTATTATTTAGGGAATTTGAGCGCACCGCAAAGGCACAACTGGAATGCTATAAGTATTGCCTACCTCAAGAAACATCCATAGATGCTCAGCGGAGGGAAAACATCTGCTCATCCGCGGCAAATAGAAGAAGAAATTTACTTTAGCGCCAACACTCTGATCTACATCAAAATTTAACCACCGACAAAAACTTCTGCGCTGTCTCCAAAAAGTTTTTTTCCCCCCCGCGGTCGGTTCATCTTTTTGAGATATAGGCATTTAAAGCTTGAGTATATAATCGTTCGTATCTCCGGTATTTATAATCCGATCTGGTTGAAATGGGTATCATTAAAAAGGTATTTCTAAGCTCTATAAATCAGTGCATAAATATATTTATTTTTATTAACACTTTTTAACCTCACTTTTCTACTAAAAATTTATTTATTTTTTCAAAAAAAATTGTCTATTATTCTTAATTTTTGACAAGTTCCGATAATAGACATACTAATACATTTCGCGCTTTTTCAATCTTTCTAATACAAAAACAAGTTGTTCTTCTTTCTGCTCCATTTCCATAGCACAAAGTAATAAAAGTCCTTCCTCCATTTAATTATGCCCTCTTATCGTTTTGGTACAAAATATATTATTAATTTTTCCCGTACACAGTTTTATTGTTTACTTGTAGAATGTTTTTGTATCAACTTTCCGTCAAATAAAACAGCTGTCACGCGCTGCTACCTCCTCTTTCGCAGGCAACACTTTTTGTTTTGTCACCAAAAAAAGTGTCAGAATACCGATTTGTGGCAATTGTCACATTGCTGTCAAATAGTAACCGTGGTGACTTTTGTAACCCTGCCAGAATAGGGTTGTAAATATATTTCGTGTGTGGGTTCGAACACTGCTCTACATTTCTTTCGACGACGGTCACCTCGCTTACTGACGGCCACACTATGGAGTAATAAGCCATGGAAAAGCCTCACAAAATACCGTTTGGAACCGGCGTAAAACTGTAGATCCAATCAGTGAGTGTAAAAACTAGAAAGCGCACAGATCCATGGTTGTGGGAAGCTCTCCCCACCCTTGATGGGATGTAAAGGGCACCCATTTTTTTTACTTATTTTTTTTTAAATATATTTCATAGACATTTTACGATTTGCCTGGTGGCAGTAAACACACAGTTGCTTAGAAGTTAGAGCCCTATACGCAGTAGCCCATGCAGCATAACACGAATACTACAACTTGAAAAACATTTGTAGAATGAAGGAATTAGATGGTAGATTGATCATTTTCAAATTGTTTGATCAATAATGGGGGAGTGTTGATTTCATTGATATAGGTACATATGTATGTACATACATATTAATGTAGGGTGTCACATGAAACGGAACGGCATATACATATTGCTGCACTATAATAGAGAGATTTGAAGGGGGAATTGTTTTTAAAACTGTTAAAAAATATATAAGTATGTATGTAAAAGTAAAACCTAATCTACAATATATTTTACTACCGGTAGTAATGAATAGCAGTTGAATTTTCTGGACACTTGAATTGTTATAAAAATTTAACAGAGATTGTATTAACTTATAATAAAAAACAGTGAAACATATATTACAAATAAATACAAAGTTAATAAAAAACATTAATGTAACATTTTTGAAAATGTCTTTTTTGAGATATCTCTTAAACTAGAACTAATAAAGAAATACGAAACCTTAATACTTGTGTTTAAAGATTTGTTTTAAAATTTGGATGGTTTCGAAGCAGCTGAAATATAGCCCTTTATTCCAAAATCTTTTTTCTGATATCTGGAAACCCATAAATAACAATGCGTTTCGGGCCTCAACCAAATCAAAAAATTGTGAAAATACTTGGACGTGGTATCACAAAACCCTGCACGGATTTGCCCATATACGTAACAATTTTTTTTACATGCCGAAAAAAATGTTGAAGGTGAGTCAGGGCCCTATTTCAGATTTTACTTCAATAAATCCTAAACAGCTTGACATATGGCATTACAACCTTTGACATTATTGTAGCTATTTTCCCATTTCACAATTCCCTCTAATATATTTCTGAGAAAAAGTACACTGTTACTCGATTATTTCACAAAACGTTATGAAAAATTGCACATATTTTATATGTTTGACATTTCTTGCCTAATGGAAAAAAAAATTGCGGTAGCTGCCTTCAAAAGAATTGTAGCTAATAAATTTCTTGATAACTATTCTAAATTCACTAATAATATTTATATTTAGAGCTCCATAATTGGTGTACAAATGCTGCGTTGTATTCAATTGTAGTATTCAATATTAAACAAATTACATGTATTCAATATTAAACAAATTACAAATTGATATCTTCTAGAAAGTTGTAGTGCTTAATATATTTAACAATATTGTCAAATACACTAATGAACAAAAATGACAATTTGGAATCCAAGATGATTGTACCAATTCAGAAAATTAAATTTTTTTAATATTTTCGCTATTATTTCTATACTATTAACACAGGAATGTTACAAGGTTCTTCAAAGCTTTCGACAAAATTGTCAAATACATCAACGTCCTAAAATGTCGTGCAAAATGTCGAAAATTTTAAATTTCTAAATTGGTACAATCATTCTGGAACCCAAAATGTCATTTTGTTCATTAGTGTATTTGCCAATATTGTTAAGTATATTAAGCACTACAACTTTCTAGAAGATATCAATTTATCATTTCTTTAATATTGAATACATATAGGTGAATATTTAAAGAATATGGTTAAACGCAGCATTTGTACACCAATTATGGAGCTCTAAATATAATATTTGTTGATTAGTGTATTTAGAAAAGTTATCAAGAAATTTATAAGCTACAATTCTTTGGAAGACAGATATCGCAATTTATTTACCGTTAGGCAAGAAATGTCAAACATATAAAATATGTGCAATTTTTTATGATGTTTCGTGAAATAATCGATTAACAGTGTACATTTCCTTAGAAATATATTAGAGGGAATTGTAAAATGGGAAAATAGCTACAATAATGTCAAAGGTTGTAATGCAATATTTCAAGCTGTTTAGGATTTATTGAAGTAAAATCAGAAATAAGGCACTGACCAACCTCCAAAATTTTCTTCGACCTGTAAAAAAAAATTGTTAGGTATAGGGGCAAAACCGAGCGGGGTTTTGTGATACCACGTCCAAGTACTTTCACAATTTTTTGGTTTGGTTGAGGCCCGAAACAAATTGCTTTCATTTGTGTCACAGTGTAATATAACATTTCCAATATCATTTTTAAGACTGTCTGACTTAACTGGATCAAATTAGTTCCTACCCAAAGACTTTATATAGAGAGCCTGACAGAGGCTTGTACACACTAAATTCCCATTTATGCCGGTCCACTATCAGAGAGAGCTATACTCAGCGTACTTTTACCGATGTCACTAATATGGAGACCAGCTGTTTCTGAATTTGAAGTAGCAGATGCCAACAACAGAATCCAAACTCCGGTCCACCGATTTTATGGTATCCACCGACCGCCGGTTTCAAACAATTTTTTTAAATTTATGAAAATTAGACATAAAAATAATGTTTTTAACTCATAAATAAGACACTGGAAGTTAAAAAATATATGGTTTTCAATCATTATCCGGTTCAAGATATTTTTTCCCCCATTTAAAATAATTTTTAACAGAAAAAGTTTGTAAAGAAGTGAAATTGATTATTTTGGTACATGGTTGGGAATATAGCTATTTCGTTGCCTACCAAGACATCTCATCACCTCCCTTCTCCACAAGTATTTAGGTATATCATCACACATTATAGGGATAAACTGTTCTCAAATTAACGAGAATTGTTTAAACAATACATCCAAAACAATACTCTACCGCAATCAACTTCTGCTCTATTTGGAAAGACCATAAAGCAACTATTGTATAGAGAAGAAAATTTACTCATGGAGTGGAATGCCAACAAAAAAAACGAGTGAAGTGTGTCGTTTCTCTGCTCGCTCTTACTCTCTTCGTTGATAGGAACACTCCACAATGATAGGAAAACACGCTCTAAGATTGCGACATAGAAACTCCACTCTCTGTAGATGCCGCATGGAAGAGGACGAGGAAGCGACGAATCACCTTCTTTTGGATGGCCTTGCTCTGGCACGACTGAGAAGTAGGATATTCGGAACACATTTAGTAAGCACCGTAGCCCTACAGGATATTCCTGTAGGTCTTATAGACAAATTTATTGAAAGGGCAAATTGGCTGGACGACTAGTCAAAAGTTGCTATGGAGGAAACTGCAGGTATCACAATGGGCTTCTTTAGCCTAAGCGTGCTAGACAGCGTTCTGTCTTGCAGCCTTTTCAACCAACCAACATAATTTCCCTAGTACCTTTTCGATCAGCATTGCCAGGGGGTTTGGCTTCACTCGTTGTTTTTGTTAACATCCACTCCGTGAGTAAATTTTCTCCTCTACCCCCTTTCATCCTCTTTGTATACTTTGCATTACATGTACAATTAACACGATTACGATAATAAATACAATTCAATATTTGTTTCGCAATTTCAATGCCAATTTCAGCTGCCTTAAAGGGATAAACAAAAGTAAACTTAATGAGAATTATTTCAATACATTCTACTACGAAAATTTCAAAAAATCAGGAGAATCAAACATGCCTTTTGGGCTTTTTTTGCAGAACACCACAGAATCTCAAGTAATTTTGATAATTCAGTTTATACGAGTATACACGCTGAAAAGTCGGTGTTATTTTGTTGTTTGGATGCAAATATAACGTGTTTGTGGATCATCGCAAATATAGTATACTTGTGTCCAAACACATTGTGTTTGCTATTCAATATTACATGTTGGGGACACAATGAATAATAGGTTATGTGTTTTTGTGATTCAAATATGGTTTTGTTTGTTGAAAACTGCTGAAAACAAAAACGTGACTGACAACAAAGAAACAAAAAGAACCAGATCTTGTTTTCATGATAACAAGTCTTGCAAACATACACATGGTTCCTCGAGTATGTTGTTCAACCGGTTTTTTTAAGGGTGTAAAACATTTTAATTAAATCCTACTTGAAAAAACACCTTACTTTTGCAAATATTGAATTTCTATATCATCACTAATGAAAAATTTCTATGACCCTCCCACTCTCGAATTATGTTAATATCGTTTTTATATAACTTGAAAATATAAATTCAATGGCGGATGTCTTGTAATCCCCCACCAACTGAAACAGTATCTTTTACACAATTAAAATATTCCATTTTTATCGTTGACAATTGTTGGCGAGAGCGACCTCATGATTCTGAGCCAGTACCTCCCGCCTAATCCCTTCAGGTAGCGAGCCTCTTTAGCTAAAGAGAAATGGCTTTATCTAATCGTATTCCGTTGCAGTTGCTGTTGCAGTTAAGTTCATTCCTTTATACGGATTTTTTTGTTAACACTAGTTTTATCAAAAAATAAATACTAACAGCGATACAATTTATAAGTAAACATTTTGAAATATTCTCAGATACGGAGGAGACTACGATGGATGGCTAGCAGCTTGGCAGTTTTGGATGCACTTGTGTTGCAATGACTGTCAGTATTGAGTGAGTGCTGGGCAAAATACTATGTACACTCTCATCGTAGACGATGTTTGTGTATGAAAGATACAGCCAGATATCTTACAACCTATTCAAGATTAGAAATATTTGCGAAAAATAAAAGTTCCTCATTTGTCGGTCACAAGTGTGTGTGTATCTTTTGCAAAACCACTGCCAGGCCAGACAGACGGTAGGGCAGATATACAGACCGGCTGGCTGTTTGGCGCTAGGTCACATTTATCTTTGTTCTCTCAATCGTATTTTACACACACATAAATATATATTTTATTTCGATCTCTCATTTTTTTTAGTATTTTAGCACAAACATTTGAAAATTGTTGAAATTATTTATTTATTTCTCTGTTCACTTTTCCCTCCAACTTTAAGACGTTTCAGACAAACAAAATGTTTTTCTCTCTTTCGCATTTCAAATGTTCTTTCCTGAAAGTGATGAGTGTTGACATATCGGCCGGTGTTTAGTAGAGTGGTCTAAGTCTCATTTACTTATTTTACATGTAAAGTTTAAAATAAAGGAATGAAAGCCATGTGACCAAAAGTAACTTACATTATGAAAAATTAAAATATATTTTGCGTAGGAGAAACCCAAAGATAAAACCAAGACAAATATTGTATTGAAAGTTAAAATTTACAACAATTACAATTAAAATTTACAAAAATACAATACTTATACAATCTATATAAATATCCCATTTTTATTTTCCAACGCTCACTCTAAAGACAACAGATATGTAACCATTTACTACACTATTTAAACCCTAAAACTTGCTATTTTAGGTCGCTATCTGAACTGAAAAAGGAGTGACAGGTTCGTGAAAAGCTTAAGATATCGATTTATTGTCTTTGACAACTCCTACTCAAATTTTCTGAGCAACATTTTCGTAGAAAATTCAAATGCCCAAAAGTCGTGTTTTAATGTACTTTTTTGACGTTGCTCGAAATAAGTACAAAAAGGACACGTAACGAATCGAGATAGAGGATTCAAATGTCCTACGAAAAAAAGTCTCATTCAATTTCACTGCAGACTTGAAAATGCGAGAGATGTGAGATGTTATCTCGAAAATGCGCTACGGTACTGACAACCATAGTTTTTTTTAGACATTTTTCAAATACTGTTTCGGCTCGAAAAATAAAAATGTCATCAGGCCATAAAATAATAGTGTGACTTAGGAGGGGTATGTCCTTCTGGGATTTTAATATACGCACCTAAGGCTTTTATTCCGTAAAGAAATCAATTGTTGCCGTAAAACCCGGTTAACCGACGTAAAAAAACCGGTTGCGGTTTGTTCGAAATTTATGTTTTTTAAAAGACTGGCTTGCGGTTAAAGGCTAAAACCAGTTTTCAGCAGCTTTTCGGTTTCAGATTTGGACACTCTGGGTGCAAGCCGACACCAGCATAGAGAGTTAGGCGTTTTCCTTTAAGCTCTTTACTCTACTTTTGAACTCTTCACTGTGACCAAACCAAGGACTCTTGGTGGACAAGACTTACACCAGATTAAAGCTCCTTGTTAGTGCTTTCCAAATTCACCACTCTTATATTTCAGAGGAATTTCAGAACAGCGATGTATGGAATTTAGTACTGTCCCATGTATTAACATTTTCGCCCACTGTGTCCAAATTAAGAACACCTCGCGATTTAAATTTATGCCAGGCGTTAGCACATCACTAGTGCTTTCTATATTGATATTATCCGTGATCGTAGCGAACTTGTAAACACACTTTTTTGAACTTTTGTATTGGCCATGTTTTAACATTTTCCCCCACTATGTCCAAATTAAGAAAACCTCGCGATTTAAAATTATTCCTGGCGTTAGCACATCACTAGCGCTTTATAAATTCATATTAACTATGATCGTAGCGAACTTGCGAACACACTTATGTGAAATTTTGTATTGGGCGATGTATTAACATTTTCGCCCACTGTGTCCAAATTAAGAGAACCTCGCGATTTACATTTATGCCAGGCGTAATTTGTACACAATGGGCGAAAATGTTAATACATGGCCCTATACAATATTTCAAATAAGTATTAAAATTTGTATATATACCCCGGTTCGCTTATTTAAAGGCACTAAAAATATGACAACGAAAAATATGAATTGGCGTTGAAATCGAATTTCACGGTGAATAGTTTATTTAACAGGACAAAGTCTATTATTAACGAAAATGAAAAGCCAAACGTTGTGTACAAAATTCCTTGTAATATTGACAATTCCAACATGTCCCAGAAAGTATATGTTGGTACTACAATGAAAAAATTGAAGACTGGAATATCTGCACATAAGTTGGACCAAAAAGCTCATTATAAGCCGATAGAACACTGTACTTTAACCGGACACAAACCTAACTTTGACGAACTGGATGAAGAGAAAAATTACTCGCGACGTCTCTTCCGAGAAATACTGCATATAATTGACGTTACATGGGAGAATAGGGTTAACTTCAAACGAGATAGAGATCAATGTGCTCAAGTGTATAGGCACACAGTTGACAAATTCAAGGGAGGTACAAATCAGTTGACATAAGCCTGCGG
Source organism: Phaonia tiefii (assembly GCA_963931995.1). Taxonomy (NCBI): domain Eukaryota; kingdom Metazoa; phylum Arthropoda; class Insecta; order Diptera; family Muscidae; genus Phaonia; species Phaonia tiefii. Next base: position 25,791,816 of record OZ008367.1, read on the forward strand.
AAAACCTTGGACACGCTCTGTGTTATCCAAAATGTAATTAAAATTAATCGTTCTCCCTTTGGGGAAAATAATATATTTGTTTTATGTTGATTCTTCTGTGAACTGTTCACTAATGTTTATGAATAATTTGTGTATATTCCTTTTTTATTAGATCCTTGAAAATGATCAACGAAGTTGGTCGAAATATTTGAAAATATTAATAAAATTCTAACAAAAAGAGATACTTGCAGTGTTTTCTGTTTATTCATATGACCTTAAGCCGAAACAAATAAAAACCAAAAGTTTTTATTATGTGAGAAATTTTCACGAGTACGCGGTGAATCACGCGACGTCACGCGTGAATGTGAGTAGATCAACATTTGCTCACGTGAACGAGCAATCGTCTTACTGTCATGATCGTGAACCAAACTTTACTCACGTGTCCATCTCTAGTCGTTATCGATAACAATCGACGACAATGGGCTTAGATTTGGTGTTTTCTAAGCAGAACTGACGTCGTTGTTGAATTAAAATGACAATATTTTGATCAATACAGTGTTTGGGAATGACTTGAAGAAAACCTACAAAGTAAATATTTTCTCACTCAAAAAATATTGCGCAATATTTCAAAAAACATTGCCGATATTTGTATTATAGATATACAAAGTTTAAACTTAGAGTACGGGCATACAGAAGCTTCCAGGAGCATGCGTACCGCGGCGACTTGATGGGTATATTGAATATGGAATTAATTAATATGATAATTTAATTGTATGAAAGTACTTGAATGAAACAGGATATTGAGTATTTGCATATTTTATTGTTATCGCTAACTCAACTACACCATGAAAATTCGGTATTTTTTCTTCTTGGATGCAAATATAACAAGTGTTTGCAGCTTGTCGTAAATATAGTATACTTGTGTCCAAAAACATTATGTTTGCTATGCAATATTCCATGTTTGAGACACAACGATTAATATGTTATAATATGTGTTTGTGATACGAATATAGCTTTGTCTGTGATCCAAATATAGTTGTGTTTGGTGCACTTTTTACTCATTTTTTGACGCTATGCTCGGGGGAGAGCAAAATGTTAAATGGGGAACAAGGAGAAGTGTATAAATATATTTTTGCACTATTTCATTCTTGCATTCTTTCAGCCAGTGATTCATAAATATTCCTGTATGCGTGTGTAAATGAATTGAGCGTTTCGTGTGCTGGCTGATCTGTTGCGCTCTAGTTTCATGCATTCAGTGGTCAATCGATCGTCTGGGATGTTTGAGAGGAACCACATGAATGCTTCGGCGTAACTATATTGATGGTTGGGATGAAACACGCATATGGTTCAAAGTAAAAGTATGCCTCTTTGCAAGTCACCATGCTAATGCTTGCATTTAAATATAAGTGAGTTTTGGACTTTGCAAATATATGATTTTTTGGAGTGTTTTCCAAATAAATGAATAGTTCCTGCAGAATGTGTTTGGGAGAATATGTTACAGAGGCCAGTTTCTGTCAGCATGTACTTATCGCTAACTAAACCAGTCCTGTTGTGCTAATTGAGTTGAAAATTTTCGAAAGAGATAATGCCAGCGTCCCTGCTGGCTTGCCCATCAGCTCTCATACAAAAAAACTTCATTACACCTCCTGACATTTTCATACATTTGCTTAAAAGTCAGCGCGAATCTTCCGAATGGCAAGTAAATGTCTTATATAAATTATCATCACTGACATGTTCCTCAAGAAATATTACCGGCAATATCTTCAAGACAAAATTTCCAACTGGGATGTCACTTCAAAATCTCTGATGATGTCTTTACACGCTGAAAAATTTGTCTTTTGTTGTTGTTTGGATGCAAACATAACGTCTTTGTAGCTTGTCGCAAATATAGTATACTTGTGTACAAACATATTGTGTTTGCTATTCAATATAACATTTTTGGGACACAGTTTTTAATAGGTTATAATATATGTATTTGGTTTGTTGAAAACAAAAACGTAACAGAAAATAAAGAGACCAAAAGCAGCAGATCGTCAATTCAAAAAAACGATGATATTTTTGAGCGTGTAGGAAATTTCCAACTGAGTAACATCATCCACACTTTGATCGAGAAAAAAAAGAAGAGTTTGTACTATAATATTTACCAAGGATTTTAAATATATAGCGAAACACTTGATTTTTTTAAGCGAAAATTTTTTAAATTTTTTCACGACTTATGCATTTTTACCATTCAACGGGTTCGTTCATATGCATTATTCATTTTCTATTTGTATCTCAATATATATTTTGCTGCTGTTGACGTGAAAGTATTTGTATATTATATATTTTAAATTTTATTTTTACATACATTTATGACGTATTTGCTAAATTTGCTTTTTTGAAATTTTTCGTAATGTAAACATTAAACCTAACATTGCTATCGACTCGGAAAACAAGCCACAATGGCAGGTAACACTCATATCGTAGAGATTTTTATTATTTGAATGTTTTCGGGAATTAGCAAAAAAATATGATTTCATGATATGAAAATAAAAGATTTATTACTTATTTCAAACCGCTTGTTATTTAAATTTTGGCAAGAGATTGATATCCGCTGCTCCGCGCATGGGAACATTTTTTCTAGAAAACACATTAAAATGTGGGGGAAAATCGATAACAGAAGTTTAAGGTTGAAATTTCAAAAACGATTAACGTGGCAAGCCTTCCTTTTGCCGTTCTTAGGAGGGGGTTTCCTGTGGAAAGAACATATCCAAAGCTCTGTGTTGCATTTCTATAGGTATTGGTTATCTTAGAGATTGTCACGGACAAAATTATTGATCCCAAACCAGTAGTGCGATTCACTAACTTTTAACGAACCGATAATCGCTATGTTACTTAAAGATTTTTGTCGCTTGCAGTAACGACTGTGTGATTCACTAACTCCTACTTAACGATAGTAAACAGCTGACTTTTTGTGTTTACTGAAATTGATATTAAGTGGCAGCTCTGTCCATGTAAATGTCAAAATATACGAAAAGTATAAAGAGGAATCGAAAAACAAATAAATTTGAATTTGTTAGTTTATAAACGTTTTAACAATGTAAGTAAGTATATACATATTTGTTATTAATGCATAATATATTTTTTAGAATGACTATAAATCCAAGTGGGAAACGGAGCCGCGCCTCGCATTTTTAAACGAACAGAAACAACCAAAATTGTAAAAGAAGGAAAAATTTGTTTGTTTTATTGAACTTAACAACACAAAAATAGTTGTCGTTAATTATGCGATAGTCGAATCGCTAACTTCAACAGCTGTTTTAGCGATAGCGAATATCGTTATCAAACTGCCTGCAGAATACCAAAATCGTTAATTTTATCGTTAAGTGAACTTAACGATTCGATTATCGTTAAAACAGCTTACTGAATCGCACTACAGGTCTGTCCCGATAACGACGTTCCCGAATTTCGCATTTAGTCCAAAACCAACTGGTTGTGAGCAAAAAGCGTAACATAATAGATATAAAAATACGGATTTTATTTTGGTTTTAATTAAAAAATTTAGCTAAAATTCATGTATTTAGTTAAAATAAGACTAAATATTTAAAAATAAGCATTATATTTTGTATGTATGTAATAATTTTTTTTTATTTTAGATTCAAATCGGGATATGACACCAAAGAGCAAGGCAATCCCAAAAAAACGGAATGGTTGGACCGGTTATCCAAAACAGATGTTTTTCCCCAATATGAATACAAGTGTTGCCATATTGTTAAACAAAATGACTACTTACTTCTTCTCAGCACTGAAAATAGTCAAACTTTAATTAACTAGAATTAAGTAATCCGATAGTTAACTAACTATCCACTTAAAAACTGATCATTAGTGTTATCGTTAACAATGTTTAACAATTTTAGGAAACAATTATTTAGTCTTTTCATTACAGGTAAAAATAATGTGTTCAATCATTCGATTTAATAGTTCAAACAATAGAGATAGACAACTTGATGTTGATGTTGTTTTAAAATAGCAAATAAGTTCTATAAATAGAATTAATTTCAAAACTTCAGAACCAGTGAAAAACGTGTTTGTAATGCTAAAAAATCATTCACACGAGAAGAAAATAAAGAGAAGAACAAAAAAACAAGAAACAAACTGCAATTAGTGAACATTTAAACAATTGGGTCACAGCCTAGAACGTTAAGGTGCTGATGAGTAGAGTCACAAATTTCGAAACGACCATTCGCCAATGTGAATTCAAGTCCCACTTTCGTCTGTTTCAAATTATTCACTAATTGAAGGAACATAATGATCAGTTAGCTAGTTAGATCAATTCATATAAAGGGTGGTCCAAATACCGGTATCTTTTTAAATCATGATATTTAAACAGTAGTAAATTTTTTTGTTAGAAATATTCGCTATCAGTCAGTATAATACCAGCGTGGACCAAAATGAATCGCTTTACTCTTGAACAACGTTGGAAAATATTGAAAATACTACAAACTCCAATTGGACATCGAATTTGACCGAAAAATCATATTTTCTGATGAGGGACACTTTCATCTCGGCGGCAATGTCAACACACAAAATTGCCGCATCTGAGGATCGAAGAACCACACGTCATTATTGTCGAGAAACCAATGAATCTCCAGAGAATGATAGTTTGGTGTGGATTTTGGAGTAGTGGCATCATTGGCCCATTTGGCCATCGGCGAGCGCTACACAGCCATGATTACGGACTTTTTTTTGGGATGAAATAGAAAATGTGAACGTGGATAATCTTCGTTTTCAGCAGGACGACGCACCGTGTTTCACAGCTCATTAAACAACCGATCTTGTGCCTACTACGAGGGCGGATCAATAAGTCCGTGACCTTTTGAATGAAACAGTTTTTTTTTACAAAAATAAAATATTTATCAACATAATCTCCTTTTAGCTCAGTACACTTAGTCCAACGTTTCTCCAATTTTTGTATCCCTTCCAAAAAATAGGATTATTCGAGGTCCATAAAATAGGCATTTGTTTGATCAATAATTTCATCGTTGAAGCTAAATCTCTTTCCACCGAGCCATATCTTTTGATTTGGAAATAGGAAATAGCCACTGGGGGTTAAATCTGGAGAATGTGGCGGATGAGGTACCAATTCGTAGCCCAATTCATGGAATTTTTCCACTGAGACTACACACGTGCGCACCCGTATGTTTACGGTCAATTGAGAGCAAACGCGGCACCCATCTTGCAACAAGCTTTCTTAAACCTAACTGATCATTTAAAATCGAAACCACACTACCATATGAAAGAAATGCCTATGGCATCAACAATCTCACGCAATTTTAATCCTCGATCGGCCAACACCATATCGTGGATTTTTCGACATTTTCGGGTGTATTGACCTCAATTGGCCATCCAGAACGTTCAGCGTTATTTGTACTTGTGCGACCACAACGAAAGTCAGTAAGCCACTTTTTTGCCATTGAAATCGATGGTGCAGAGTCCCCATAGTATTTATCAAGTGTTTCCTTGGTTTGATTGTCGTTTTTTTTTGGCAAAAAATAATGTTTAATGAGCACTCGAAATTCACTTTTTTCCATTTTTAAAAAAATGCACGAGGTTGTATTTTTTGAACAGCTGTTAAACGCAAAGTAAATGACGGAACTTGCTCAAAATTTGACAGTAGTCTATCAACAGGTGGTACATACTTGATGGGAGCAGTGTTGCATTTCATATAACTACGAGGGAAGTTCGAAAAGTCACGGACTTATTTATCCGCCCTCGTAAGTTCGGTAATCATGTTATCAGCCGTCTTCGCGATGTCAATTGGCCGCTGAGGCGATTTGACCCCATTACATATTTTCTTGTAAAAAATAATGGTTTCCCATTACATTCCATGAAGGAATTGGGGAGAGCTTCTCACAACCAGTGAGCTGTGCGCTTTCTAGTTTTATACTCACTGATTGAGACCTAGAGTTTTACACCAGTTCCGAACGGTATTTTCTTGTAGGTACCGTTAAATACCGATAGTATGCGACTAATCCAGAAAGGACCCACACACGCTGAAAATATGTCTTTTTGTTGTTGTTTGGATGTAAATATAACGTGTTTATAGCTTGTCGCAAATATAGTATACTTGTGTCCAAACACATTATATTTGCTCTTAAATTTGCTATTACATGTAGGAAACACAATGATTAATAGGTAATCACATATGTTTTAGAGAGATATGTAATTTTAGAGAAATTATTTCCGGATAAAACAACGTTTGACGGGCCAGCTAGTAACGTATACAATTGATTTTTTTTTAATTGTACGAGTTTTTGCAATATGCATCTTTATACACGCTTAAAAATATGGGCCCCAGCAACATATTGCAGGAACCATGTATGTATATGTTTGCAAAAATTGTTTTCGTGAATTGAAGATCTGCTGTTTTTGGTTTTTTTATTGTCTGTCAACAAACAAAGTTACATTTGGGTCACAAATACATATATTACAACCTATTAATCATTGTGTCCCACACATGCTATATTGAATAGCAAACACAATGTGTTTGGACACAAATATGCTATATTTGCGACAAGCTACAAATACGTTATATTTGCATCCAAGCAATAAAAGGCAAATTTTTCAGCGTGTAGATCTGTATAGCTATTTCAGATCTGGCGCCAGACCTTCATCAGCAGTTGTTTGGAATGATGCTAATGAAAAATGCATCAAACTAAATGCAAACAAAACCTCAATTGCACTGAAAATTCTTTGATGTGCAAATTAAGGTTCGGCCATGTACAATTTTGAATTTAATTTCGCTTTAAAAAAACAAAAGAAATTATTTCAAAATTATGATTTTATTGGTAAGGCCCACACCCAGATAACTAATAGGTTGAAAAGAGGTTGTAGCAACCGTAAAGTTGCCACAACCGAATTGAAGTTGTCACGACGGAATTTAGTCTTCACAACTGAAATTCGGTTGAAGCAACCTCGTTTCATAATTGATTCGGTTGTGACAACTGAATCTGGAATTATATTCGTTCTGTCAACCAAATTGGCCAAAATTTCGGTTGTAACAACCGAATTTGGAAATAATTCGGATGCAACAACCGAAATTGGTACCAAATTCGGTTGGAGTAACCGAATGTGGCATCAATTCAGGTACCAAATTTGGTATCATTTCGGTGGTCACAACCGAATTTGGTATCAATTCGCTTGTAACTATCGAATTTGGTATCAATTCGGTTGCAATAACCGAATTAACCCTTAAGTCGGTTGCAACGACCGAATTCGGCGTCAATTCGGTTGCTGAAACCGGACTTCTCATGAATTCTGTAGGTAGAACTGAATTTAATTTTTAATTCGGTTACCACAACAAAATTCTCTGTATATAAAACTTGAAATTTAAAATTATAAAAACAAATAATATAATAAAAGAATTTAAAGAATTCCTCTCTGTTCCTGTCTCGGCGATATAAGATTTTTTGTGGTTATTAAGAAAGGTAAGTAAAAATATTGTAATTATGGTTTTTGTATTAAATCGTCTTATTTTGCAGAAAATTTTCAAGCAGATAACACTTGAAACTTTTCAAGATTGGTCGGTGGAGGTATGCTACAATCATCTGTATATGAAACGGTTTAGGACCCAAATCAACAGATTCAACACACCAAAATTGGAGTGGTGACCCATGATGGCTATGACTTCAGAAAATGTCTGTCGGTACTGACATGTTAAAGAAATGTGTTACCTTAAAGAAGGCTTTATTTTCTCGCTTTCCAATTTTTTAATAATAATATAGGAAAATAAAACATTGCGTAATAATAAATAAACTTTCAAAATGCATTTGTAACACTACCTAAATTCGGTTGTGGGAACCACTATTGAGGTTGTGTCAAACTCTAACGAGGTTGTGACAACCTCTAAATTCGTTTACGGCTAATTCGGTTGCCTCAACCGAATTTTTCTGTGAGTGCATCATTGACATTTATGTACTCACAATTATGTAACATATCTCTGTAAGATCAAATTGTATTTTTGGATTAATAAATATTTTGAATTGAAAATTGAAATTTATGTATGAAACACAACATCATTCAAATGGCTTCCACGACTCGCTTCACAGCACAGTACCTCATTCGATCTACCCAATTTGTCAGTACATTTCGATCGAGATAGAGACCATTTCGTGTTTTAACGCGTCAATGAACTTGGAATTTTTTGCGTAGCACTTATCTTTCACGGCGGCCCCAGAGAGGGTCACTTTTCAATGTCTCAATATCCGGTTATCTTTTATCGTAACGCTAAAGGACCGGTTACCAGAATTTAATTTTCTCAATGTATACTTAAAATGTGTCCCGCCGATAACGTTAACAGGAGGTTAACGCTGGTTAATAGTTTGCCGGAACGATAAAAACAAACAGCTGACAACAGCTGTTTTGTTTTCATATTGTTTTGATTTAAGTATTTGGTTTTCTAAAATTTCTTTTCTTTTCTTTCTTTCACCAGTTTAACAAGTAAATGTTCCTCGGCAACTGAGAAGTTCTTACCACGTTGTCTTTTTATTTTCCGAAATAATTTGAATTGTCTACACTTTGCACAAAAACAATAATAAAGTAAACAGCTGATATCATACAGTGCTGACAATTATTGTCATATATTTCAACACAGTTGCCTGCGTAAAACATGTAACATCCTGTTAAATTAACTGGAGTATAAGAAAATTAAAAAGGCATGATAAAACATAAAAAATTAAATTAAAAACCTTAATAGGCAGTATATCGTTCCGATAAATTTAAGTACCGATTAGTAAGCACTAGATTTGTACACTTTAACCGGACATTAAGAAATTTATCCTAATTGGGTCAAATCGCACCTGCGATGCAGTCAAGCCATCCATTTCGTAAATTTCTAACCTTCGTATATGAAAATTTTGACGCTTCATAAATGTCAAATTGACCATCTGCTTCGAAACTACGGGGTGTTGAAATTCCACATTTTACATGGCCCGCCCGTTATTCAAAAAATATGGAAAGAACACAAACACAAGCATTATTTGATGCAAATATTTTCTATCCATACTTTGTTTCAAATATTTTCTTTATTGAAAAAACAAATGTATTCAACAATTTTCTTATCAATTGCAATTTATTAAGTTTTATTTATTGCCCAACATTGAAATATTGATAAACATTCTATTTGATTCAAATACGAAGTGATATTGATTTTAACTTATGTTTTCAACAAATGGCTTTGTTAAATATTTTACTAGTACATTTTTTTGTGTGTATAAAATTGAAGTCTTTGTGTTTATGTGACATTATGAACGCGGCAAATATATATATATTCGTGGAAAAACTTTAAAATTTTCATTTATTTAATTTAAAAAAAAAAAAAAGAGGAAAATGGAAGACGAGTGAAAAAAAAACAGCTGTTCTCCTCTTATGTTTGGAAATTCAAAATATTTTCCATTTTCCAAAATTAACACGGCTAGAAATATTAACCGATACCATTGATAACTCCTATTGTAAAAATCAAATGTATTGATGCATGTAACAGAAATAGGATAGCAGGCATATCGTTTCCACTGCAAATAAATCATTTGATTTTCTACTGGATTTGGCCAAAAAATATTTTCCACATGCTTCTATTTACAAGCTACGATTCTTGTGTGGTGAGTTTAAAAATGTATTGGAAATTAAATAAAGTCTCGTTGATTTCAGTTCAAAATCAACAGTATCAGCAAAATTTAAGAAGTCGACGAAAATGAGAATGTCTGTTTGTTATAGAAATTTTACAATAAACGACAACAGGTAGTTTTGCACTTTAGAGCGATGAACTCATAATCAAAATATTCAACCCAAAATTAAAAATGTGTGTCGCTATATTTTTTTAATTGAATTAGCAAAGTTTTCAATATTCTTGTTGATCTAGACTGAACCAAAATAACTCAAAACTGACTCATTCCCACTGAGATAAAAAAAGACAACAAAAAAAATATGAAATTTAAAAAGGCGTGGGCCAGAGCTCTTGGTTTGAATATTTGGTCTAATTAATCACACGTACGAATTGATTTACATATTTATCATATTTACAAAGATATAATCTAGTATCTAGAGTATAATTGCAATGCTTACGTAGAGTTCCAAAGAAGTTTAAAAATCGCGAAGAACTGTTACTTTTTTTCATAATTTTTAGATTTTTCTAGCCAGTGACAGGGAAATTCTATAGGTATTTTCTTCAATTTCGTTAGATTTTTTTTCCTATATCACGTATACACTTTTTATTTCACTTTCTTTTACAATTTCATGTGTGTGTGTTATATATCGAGTTTAAAATTTTTTTGTTTTAATTTTTCCTATATGACCGACGGCGAATCTTGAGGAAATCGGGTGAATCTACGTAAAAAAAATAAATAAACCGCAGATTGTAAAGTAACGAATTGGACTGAAGGAATCTCATGGATCGGTTAAGAAACAAACACTCATCACATTGTGAAAATCTCACAAGTATTGGCCGACGAGGCAAAGAGAATAGCAGATTCATCTGATATTGTCTGAGGATTATAGCCGAAGAGATTCTGTCCACTAGACTCCGACATAGAGAGCATCTATCTATGAGTATATATGCTAAAATTAAGAAAAACAAAAACCAAACCGAAAGAACAACATTTCTTCATCATTAGTGAGAGGGAAAGCCAAACAAAATACATAATCGCCCCAAAAGAACATAGCACCGTGGGGGAATTGGAAAAATACGTTGTAATAACTCGTGCAAATTCTTAATTGGATCTCATGAAACTTCACAAAATTATAATTTAGGTTTAATAAAGTGAACGTGTAAATCAGAGATAACTCGCCGCAGCAAAAATGTCTGTGCAGAGAGATGAATGACAAAATTTCTTACGAAAATTTCGGAGAGGTTGGAGAAAAAAAAACTAAGGGTGAGTTTCACCGCCCATTTAAATGAAGAATTTTCAACTGTGAAACTGATCATAACAGTAAACGTGTTTTTATATTTCATCCTAAACTAATTTTTCGACGACTTTGTATGGGGAGCCGCTTAAAATCGGTTAATATCGCTTAGCTTTCCATACGAAGTGGTCGACAAATTAGTTTAGCAGGGAATAATAAAGCAGGTCAAGGTTTATTCTCGGATTCATGATATTATGGTAGACATTTCTTAGCACTGACATTTCTATTCTGGAATTGCTGTGACTAGATGAATACTTTTCCTGTTTTAAAAATGACGGCAGTGTTGGCAAAACTAGAAAATACATAATGAAGAGCGTTTGTGTCATAGAGTAACCTCATACTAGAGGGAATATTTTGCTCATCTGAAGTTTCCTTTCACACTCTTCTTGATGCGGTCGGTGTGATAGACAGATGTTTGACGAAAAGTGACATACACCAGGTGGAGTTACAATAACTTCTGGCTTTAATTTTTCATGTCGTTTTGGTGAAAAACTGTGCAATTTAAATGTGTTTTAAACTTTTTTATTGACTGTTATTGTTAGCATGCATTTGTGTTGTATTTAACACAATAATTTTAACACACAAAACGAAATGCCTTTGTTGTTATTTTGTTCGTTGATTTGAACCATTGCCTCTATCTGGTACTAGTAAAGCAATTCTTTTCAACATCGAACGTAAATATCACACCAGGCCAAATGTCATAAATTTGGTGAGAGAACTATTAGGTCTACTATAAGTATTAGTCTATGGTTTGTGTCTGATGAAAACAACTGAAATTCATAGTTTATCAATCTGGCAACACCAGTCATTTAAAAGCATTGGATTTTAATTGCATACATTCAGTATTAGCCAAAACTTAAGCACCCCCTTGGTAATTGTTTTCATATAATAATTTTTTTAAAGAAAATAAGTCATTAATTTATTTTGTTGTTTTTTTTAATTTATTTATTTCTTTATTATTGATAAACAAAAACCTAAGGAATTCAGAAATTTATAGATAAAAAATTGAAACCCAAAAACCATTGAAGATGTGCGTGTGTCATCCAGAATAAAGGATTCCAAACGAAATATTAATTTCAATATTTTTTATAGAAGGGGGTGCTTTAGTTTTGTCCACTTTGATTTGCGACGTAAAATGGTTGGATTTCAATTTTTTATCTATCAATTTCTGAATTCCTTAGGTTTTTGTTTATCAATAATAAAGATATAAATTCTTTAAAAAATTATCATATGAAAACAATTACTAAGGGTGTGCTTAAGTTTTGGCCAATACTTTTAGGAAATTTTAGTTATTTAGGAAAATGTGTATATCTCCCAAACGCAACGACCAATCGAAAAAATAACCAATTTTTGCGGGTTTCCAAGATTTTTCGAAGTTGATTGAATTCACATCGTAAACATTTTTAAACAAAATCTCTAAAATAATCATATATGTATACATATAACTAACACGATGTCTTCAGAACGACATAATTTTTTTAAGAACTATTTTTTATTTAGCAATTTTCAATTTTAGCGTTTTTTAAAAAAAAAAAACTTTTGATGCCATTTTGAAGTCATACGTAGGTTATAACAGCTATAATAGATGAAAATTAGATTTTTTTTTGCGATCGGTCTCACGGTTTCTGAGTTATCGATTTTTTTTTTATTTTATTTTGTTTTGTTTGGTTATTTTTTGGAAAATTTTTACGATGTTAATTGGGCCTACTTTTCTAAATCCCTTCAAAACTCAGAAAAATTGATTATTTTTTCGTTTGGATGCTCCGTTTACGAGATATAGCACCTTTTCCAATCTTTTTGCTGTTTATTTACACAAAATATTTAATGGCATGTGCTATTGTGAATGTTACAACTATGATTGTCAGCTTAAGCAAAAAGAGCTTTTCAATTGACACCCAGAATATCATATTGAAGTTATTGTCACTACTGTATTCAATATTACAACTACGCCTATCTCTCAGTCGAGAATAGCACGGTTATGCCGTGATTAGAATCAATTACAGGGTTGTTACGCCAAAGTTAGTTCATACGAAAACAATTGAAACCCCTGGTGGAAGAAGCTGTTAACTCACTTTTTTTTCGCTTGATAACACAGTGCAACACGAAAAAATATAACCATATACGGACACCACTACCATATACGGACAGCACTTGCCGAAAGTCATGCACTTTTTTTATGGGCCCCCAAAGATTTGGGGCCTCGGTGTCATTTTTCAAAAAAAAATTCATTTTGTCAGGCTCATATCTTGTAAACCGTTTAGAATTTTGATTTACACTCTGATGGAATGTCATAAAAAACAAAAATTGTGAACATATAAAATCAAAAAACTCCATCTTCAAGGTCAAAATCGCAAAAACTTTAAAAAATTCGATTTCGGTAAATTTTTCACTTTTGCGGCTACCTAAGCGCTACCTAAACGGTGTTAAGAATCATTCCTATGAAGTTATAACGTTCTAGAAAGTTGTTTATTGAGATCCTAAGTATATTCTTGTAGTTGATTGTTTCCTTGAATTTGAACGGATTGCTACCTATCGACCTGAACAGGGAGAAAAAGGTAAAAAAAAATCGAATTTTTTAAAGTTTTTTTTTTGCGATTTTGACCTTGAAGATGAAGTTTTTTTGATCTTATATGTTCACAATTTTTGTTCTTTATGACAAGAGCTCAGAGAGTAAATCAAAATTCCGAAGTGTCTGCAAGATATGAGCCTGACAAAATGATCACTTTTTTTTGCAAAAATGACACCGAGGGCCCAAATCTTTGGGAGCCCATAAAAAAAAGTGCATGACTTGTATAATTGGTTGGGACCGTAATTTTGACAATTCGATTATTATTTTAACAAACGTTAAAAATAAAATGGAGTACGAAGAGGAATGTTTGCCAGGATAATCAGAGATATGTGGTAAATCCCTTTAACAAAATACTCCATTGAGAAATAAATGACAACATTTCGCAAGATCTGAATACGGGGCATCAGGTCGCAACTCAGTATTTAAACCAACTTAGAACATCTCCGTGCCGAGACCCAATTATCGAAGATGGCGGCACAACAGAATAATTAAATTGGCGCCTCTTAGTTTTGCCAAATTTCGAAATAGCTGAACCTTTAAAATGGGATCAGTCGGTCAAATCGTCACACATTTTAAGCCGTTGATATCTACTTATACCGATGGCGAAGTGAGCTCCAAACAGTTTTTGGTGGCGACGACCCGTCGACAAATTTTGGTCGGCTTCCGTCTGTGGTGGATTGTAACAGTTGATTTGTTGTGTATGTTTTTAATATGGTTGCATTTTTTTGGTACTTGGCAGTGTTACATAGAATTGTACACCGGTTTAAAATGAGGTTAAAATTAAAATTCAGTTTTTACAGATTAAAATTGTATGATTAAACTTTCCGACTAGCGTGGGTTAACGGAGTTATCTTTCGAAATGCTCTAATATTGGTCTGTGTAAATTGGGGCATAAGGCTCAGTTTCACATTCGGTCATTCTCTTTAAATCCCTGATGGTTGCCATTTAGTATGAACATTTACTGGACTTTTAAATGACTAAAGCTAAACGAGCCCTTAATGATTTTCCAAATTTAAATATTCTTAAGGAACGTATTTTTCGAAGACTCGAGCTCGTCACAATCAGTGAGCTGTATGTGAGTGATTTCGAGTTATCGAAAAATGTTATGCATATTTTTCTCCATTTTCCAACATAAAAATTTAATTTTTTTATAAAAAAAATATAAAATTGTATACACGCCGAAAAATATCAACTTGGAAACATGCACATGTTTGCAAGCATTGTTTTCATGAATTGAAGATGTGCTGCTTTTTTGTTTCTTAGTTGTCTGTCTCGTTTTTTTTTTTGTTTAAACAAAGGAACATTTGGGTATCAAAAACATATGTTATAGATTATCAACCATTGTGTCTCAAACATGTTATATTGAATAGCAAACACAATGTGTTTGGGCACAAGTATTGTATATTTGCGACAAGCTAGAAACACGTTATATTTACATCCAAACAACAAAAAACCACAGATTTTTCAGAGTGTACTTATAGATTTTGAACAAACTTCAAAAAAACAATACGAGTATCTGGAAAAACCTTCTTTAATTTCTTTATCTTATTTCGTAGTGTTCTACCTGAGAAAGATATAATCACATCTATTATCCAATATCTGTAAAAACAGCCTCATATTGTTTATAATCTTGTTCCAAAATCCTTCACTGTGGTCAAAAGAAAAATATTTGGGAAATTTACACAAAATCTGTTTGATGTGTGGCGGGGAAAGTAAAAGGAAACACCGACCCGATCGTTCGACCGTAAAAGTTAGAGATTCAAACAGAATAAAGTGCGACCAAGAGACATAGTCAGTCGCAATCGTTCGCGTGCTCTACCCTCCCTCCTCCCCTTCCGAAATTTACTGATTCCTATAAATAGACATCAATTAAGTAGTGGTAGTAACGTCAGCAGCAGCAGAGTGGAGAAAATAAAACAAATCAAGTGCATATGACCTATATAATGACCCCCTTCTTTCGTCTGCTGCCGAAAACCCGCAAAAGGAATACTAAAATGTTATTTCAAATAGGGATAATGTTTAAGTACTTAAGCACGTTCCATGCCTTCGCGTGAATGTGTTTATGGTGCTGATGAAGCTTCTTCAGCTGCTGCTGCAAATGATGCAGCAGCTATTGCTGATGATGAAGAAACTTCTCCTTCTGTCGATGATGATAATGATGTGATGTTTGCGAGGAATTCCAATTCGTGTCTTTGGGACATTTAGTGCGAAACAACCTCATGTTAGTGTTAATGTTTTTCGTTGGAATTTGGTTTGTGTTCCCATTTACCGCATTATTTTGTGGATCCATCATAAATTACGTGTCCCAAGAATATAATAAAGTATGTATGATGTTTACTACTTTCTACAGAATGTTTTTCAAAACAACACAAACATGATATGTCAAACAAACGTCAAAAGCTTTACGTGACGTTAGCAAACAAAGAAAGAGTCAAGGGATAAAACAAACTGCTTCGTTTATGCCATGGTATAATAAACAAGGTGATCTCCTTAGAGCAGCTGATTTGAATTGTTTTTCTTGATTATGTGTTTCTCTTGTGTCAAATTCACATGTATTTTGTTTTTGTACTTTTTTGTTTACTTTTATTGCAGATAATACACATGTAATAAATTTGACAGAAAATAAATTCGAAACAAATACAAAATATCTGTTGTTTTGCTTACAATTACAACAACACCTAATGCATTTACTTTACTTATTCTACCATGGTTTAAATTTGTGCTTAAGCCCCGTATTCAGTTCTTGCGAAATTTTCGTAAGAAATTTTGTCATTTATATCTAAACTGAAAATGTTGTTGCGTGGAGTTACCACATATCTTTAATTTACCTTTCAAATATTTAATTTATAATTCCTCTACCCACTCTATTTTATGTTTAACGCGTGTGATGTTACTTTTGGTTGTTAAAATTATAGAAATGCCAAAATTCCGGTCCCACACAATTATCAAAGAATTATTTTCGTACGAAATGACTTTGGAGTAACAACCCTGTAATGAATTTTGCCTACGAAATTTTCGCAAAGAGCTGAGTGACCACCAAGCAAATGAAAAGTGAGCGAAATTTTCGGTTCATGAAATTTTCATTATTTTTTATACACGTACTTCTTTCTTATGGCACCGAAAATTTCATAAAAACTGAATACCGGGCCTCAAGGGGAAATATTTTGCCAGTCTGTAAAATTTCACATAATGTACATTTGAAATTTAAAATGTTTCAAGTAATTTATATTGTCGAGTATTATAAGTTTTCTGTTCCAATATTTTCCTTTCGAATAACGAAGAATTTAACACATTTGTATTTCGACTACGACAAAGTTGACATTAAAAATAAACAACTTTAATTATTTACGGAGGAAAAAACCTCAAAAAAATAAATAAATAAGCAAATAACAAAAGGTAGGAGGCAAAAACAGACAAAAGAAGATTGTAGAGTGAAAATAATAAAATCATAAAAACAAATATGGGCATTTCCACAGAAAGGTACACTTTTTGTCACATCACGTCACACTCGTTAATTGCTTATATTTTAGGGTCAGTTAATTTGATTGTCTTCTCTTATTTTACTTAATATAGCGCACATACATTCTGTATTTAGTACAATAACTTTTCGTAAAAGCCTATTCACTCAAAATGTTTCCCCTTTTCAGTTTATTTTATCTACACGATGAAAGAAACGGTTCCAACTATATATTGCAGGAAACATGTACATGTTTGCAAGCATTGTTTTCATGAATTTTTTTTTGGTTTCTTTGTTGTCTGCCACGTTGTTATTTTCAACAGTTTTCAACTAGCAAAGCCACATTTGGGCCACAATAGCATATATTATAACCTTCGGGAAATACGCCGGAACAGGTCAATTTTAAGGGCCACTGTCCAATTTTTTTTTGTGTAAAACACGTTGTTTTATGTAAAAAATTTAAAATAAAAAATTGTGGGAAACCCCTATTTTCGGAGTCATGGACCCCCAAGTTTCGACAGGCAAAAAAGTTTAAAAACCGTGTGGTAGACCTTTTTGAAAATCGTTAAATTTATATTCAACTTAGTCGCAGGGGGTAGGGGGGATAAAATTCCTTCTGTGCCGTAAGTCGATGTGTGGCAAAATCAGAAAAATCGCTCAATTTTTTTTAAAAAAATTTTATTTTTCTGGATGTTTACCATAACCAATCCCATGGTCACTGTGCGTACAAAAGTGGACTTATATGGACTTACAGACGTCCCACGAAAAAAAGGATTTTTTGAAAATATTTATTTATTTTAGATCGGGAAAAAATTATTTTAAAAAAATTGGGCTATTTTTTTATAATAATTTTTTATTTATTTGTTTTCGTGAACTTTGACCCTTGATATCTTCGGTCATTAATGGGTTAAAGGAACAAATGATATCTTTTTTTATCTTAATGTCTAAGCTATACAATAACGGGTGAAAATATGTATGTTGTGTACTATTCTGAGATAATAGGTTTATTCCTCAAAAAGTGGGGTAATAAAAGTCGAATATTGGATATAGGCTCGCAATGGGTTAATAATATTTTCTAAATTCCGGTTTAATTTTAAACACGCAACGTGAATTTCGTCGTGAGGTCCATCGCCAGTGCGTAGATAATTTGTCGCACTATGAAAGTTTGAGCGTGATACACTCCTTTGGAGCTTAAGCTACCCATCGGACAGAGGTTGTTGCGAAGTAAAGAAAATATAGCCATCGTAGCGGCCAGTACCGACCCAGAAATGTCGATGCGGAGACGATTAGCAGAATTCGGTATTAACTGAGAATCAACCCGACTTATTTGCGGTTTGATTTGGACCTACATACATCTGTATAAAATTGTGTTGACACAAGAATTGAAGCCGTACGACCATAGACAAGTTCGCTGATTGGGAGCTGGAAATGTTGGCTAGGGAACCGAATTTTAATCAAAAAATCATCTCTGACGAGACCCACTTCTGGCCTTTGCCGTTATTGCAGCGAACACAATCCACAAGTGTTCGACCAGGCATCACTGCATCCATAAAGACCGACCGCCCTAAACTCACCCGCGGCATTTACATTTTTTTTCATTAACCAGAAAAAACATGATCTGTTAGCCTTAAAGGAATTACAACTTTGGTACATTAGACTGTATTATAAATAACAAATATTTCCATTATTTATGGAACACGATTTCATTAATGCCAGTTAGTCCAATATTCCAAGACTTTGTTGAAGTTTTCTGGGTCTATCTCACGAATGGCTCGGACGATTTTAGCCTTAAGGGTGTTGAACGTTTCTGGATTATTCGCATAGCAGCGGCTTTTAACGGCATCCCACCAGAAAAATATAAAGGGGACAAATCGCAGCTCCAAGGCTGCCAATTGGCATCGCCAAGGCGGCTGATAACACGATTACCGAACTTAGTGCGCAAAATATCGATTGTTGGATGGCTGTGTGACATGGTGCGCCATCCTACTGAAACCAAAGATTATCCAAGTTCATATCTTCCATTTCAGCCCATAAAAAGTCCGTAATCATGGCTCTGTAGCCCTCGCCGTTAACGAAAATGACGTTACTAGTAGCTTTTTCCAAAAAAAATGGGCCAATGATGTCACCACCCTAAAATCCACACCAATCTGTTACACTCTGTGGATGCATTGGCATCTCGACAATGATGTGCGGGTTGTCCGATTCCCAGAGGCGGCAATATTGGTTGTTGCCATAGCCGCCTAGATGAGAATACGGCACATCAGAAAAGATGATTTTTTTTCGGCCAAATTAAATTTTCGATTAGAGTTTGCAATATTTCCCAAGGCTGTTCAAGCGTAAAGGGGCTTATTTTCGTTTGAACAGAAAAAATCTATCAGTGTTAAGATTACATATGATTTAAAAAGGTTTTATTTGGAACACCCGTTACTTATATTGATAGCCACAGGCACATTTCAGTACAAATTTATATACAAGATCCAACAAAACTTATACATGGTGGTTCAGTCACGACTGGACAAATTTCACCAGTGTGTTCCTTGGCTCATTTCATGAAAATATGTCCCCGAAAATGCAAGGGGGCGAAATGGCAGCGGTTTGAAAATTTTCGGATTGGTGGTCGGAGGCTACTAGGGTAAAATTGCTAAGTTCTGAACCAGAGGTCTTACCGTTCCAAAGTTATGACCCTTTGACTGAAATGCAAACATTTTGTTTTTGTTTTTTAGAAGCGAAATAACAGCACACATTCATTTGTTTTTGTAAATTAACACGTTTAAGACTTGATTTTAGCTGCAGAATTGGCTGAACTTTGAAACGGTAAGTCCTCTGGGCTTCGTTTAGGACATTTTGAGAAGAGAAAAAAACATAAGTTATCTGCCATCTGGATAAGAAAATTGAGGTTATGTGCACGTTCTTATATCACTTTTCCAATTTTTTTTTTGAAAGCTCCGTATCTCGGCGATTTTTTTAATGATTCTGAAAGGTCTCTTAAAGGCCTTTCCTACAAGTCCCAACCACTGGTTCAGAACTTAGCAACTTTTCCCTCCGAACATTTTCAATACCCGCTGCCATTTCGCCCCCTTACATTTTCGGGGCTGGTCGTAGATGGACATATTTTCATGAAATGAGCCAAGGAATACGCTGGTGATATTTGTCCAGTCGTGACTGAACAACCCTGTATACATATTTGAAATTTTTAACATATTTTGAGTGTTCAGATTTTCCTGTTAAAAGTGTGCGACACTTGTACAAAAGACTGTGGGTATTATCCCTGAAATAACCACCTTAAATTTCTTTCGATGACGGTCACCTTGCTTAAGACTGAATAGACTATCGATTAATTAGGTATGGAAAAGTTTCTTAACAACAAACAAAAAAACACTTATATTGATAGCCACAACATTGGATGGTGGAAAGCATGGGTGCAATAATACCATATAGAGGCAATAGTACACAACATCCAACAAAGGAACAACAATCGCATTTCGTGATTTTGTTGCAAAATAGCTGTGTTCAATACAATACAAATGCATACCAACAATAAAAGTCAACCAACAAGTGCAAAATACATTTAAATTTCATAGTTCTATACGGAAACCAAATCAGAAATAAAAGCCAACAGTTCTTGTGACTCCATCTGCTGTAACAAACTTACGACGAAGAGTGTGAAATATAACGTCAGATGAGAGAATAAAATACTCTATCCTAAATTTGAAAAGTTATATTAGGATTTCAAGCTGAATTTATTTCATTCATATGTCGTGCAATCAAATCAATGTTTTGCCATCTGGTTATTTGAACAACTATTTTTTTTTTATTTGAAAAGAAAAATAAATGTTGGTTGTATATCCGTGATACAATATTTTTGGTAGACCCAGGGTTGTTTGTTAAAATTTGATTTTCTTGAGCCTACCAGCTTGAAGCCGTGGTTACTCTTTCCAAAGAGCACTATGACGTTTTCACAAATATGAAATGGGGTTGCGGCGATCTCTATTGATTCGATCTTCCAGAATCACGCCTTCAATACTTTCGCTCGACGATGAGTATTGATCATTTCCATCATCATCATTTGCCAACAAAATTTCTTTCTCATCATCACATAAAACTTCAACTAAACTGTGTCCATCGAGTGGCTACGCCGTAGACGAATCCATTCAAGCTTTTGATGACCAGCTGTCGTTTTACTACAGGCAATAATGACTATTAGGGTTGCATTTTCTTAAAACAGACATGGTCATATTAGCGTTGGAGAGAAGAATCAACACTTGACTAACAAATGACTAATAGCCTGTTTTTGTAACTTAATTTTTGATCATTCGTACGCCAAATGACTAGCGAAGATAACTTTTGGTTTTTGTACGATTTGTTTTGAGTGAAACGAAAAGAGCTTTTGTTTTGCTTAAAAAATTTGGTTCAGCGAAATCAAACACGAACGAAACAAAACGTCAGATTAGACAATCAGAAAATATCAATCGTTTATTGTTTACAAATGTGTTTCTCTACGCAGTTACAAGAAAATTAATTAAAATTGTTGTTTAATATGGAAATTTGTAACAAACAAAGTCGCTACATGTCGCCCCAAATGCCACGGATGCAATCATTTTAAAAATACTTTAATTATTTCACATTACTAACTTTAATTTTTCCTACTTTTCTTCTTGCAATTTGTTGTTTGTTAATTTTATTTTGTCTGCAATCAGCTGCTTCCAATTAAACAGCTGATAGAGCAGTGTTGCCTGCAGTTTGCTAAATTTTGGTATTTTCCAATAGAAAGAGCTTTTAAAATCAACAAGAATAACACACTGGCAACAATGTACTTTGACATAAGGGCAGCTAGTAAAATGAGCTTTCACTCCCGGACGAAAATGGAACAAAAACTCAAATATAAACTTGATCGTCTGGGTAGCAATCGCACGTCTGCTTAAACAAAAAGTTCGCTGAACAGGCTATAAGCCTAAAAAATCGGTGGTGCAATGGTTAGTGTGCGCGCCTCTTGTACATGAGATCCTGGGTTCGATCCCTGGTCAGACCACCTTAAATTTCTTTCGGCGGCGGTCACCTCGCATAGTGACGGCGGAGACTATCGGGTATTTAGCCATGGAAAAGAAAGAAACTGTAGGCCCCAATCAGTGAATATAAAATTAGACTAGATATATATCCCTTTTACATCCCGTGAAGGGACAACCAGTGACTGATTGATTGGGACCTACAGTTATTATACAGTATTTTGAGAAGCCTTTCATGGTTGAATACTCGATAGTGTCAAGGTCACTAAGCCTAAGTGACGATCGTCGAAAGAAATGGAAGTTGAGCAACGCAGGAATCGAACCCACGTACTCATGTACAAGAGTCGCCCACATAATATGTTATCCTCATTTTGTAAGACCCTTGATCCCTCTGGGTTGTTTGAGGTCACATAAGGAAGGAAGGTGGTTGTATGGGAAAGTTCATCTGTAACAATGGTTGATACGACATTAGGCGGGTTATTCCCGAAATATAGAATTAGCGATACGGAGTTCTCATGTTTCCTATATCCCGAACGCAACAAACTCATTCAAATTGGTAACAAAAATATTTAAATATATTTAGTATAACTAATCGTAATAACCTTTGGGTCAAGTTGACCAACAGGACAATAGATGTATGTACATGTTTTACATATTTGCATGCAGAGAAAACCCGAAAATAACTAACTACATCTTTTCTTGCCAAACCATAGTTTACCACGCCGTTGAGGATATCATAAAGTTTCAGCGTGATAACTTGTAATTTAGAGAAAAAAATACATTTGAAATATAAAATTGGGTCATTTTGACCCAAGGAGTGCAGAAGGGTTAAGAAAATTTCGCAAAAAGTGAATACGGGGCTCAATTGGAAAATATTTACTCACTTAGGTACAGAATGTATTTTTAATAAGGTAATTGAATGTAGGATATGTTGTATAATAGACAAGCGTCTTATGGTAAAATTTGAATAGGGCAACTTTTCAGCATTTACGGAAGAATGTTAGGGCCCTTTAATGGAGAGAATTTCGTCAAAAAAATCAGACAAAAGATCTTCTGTAATTTGAAAAGGATCTGTCTGCATAGTTTTAGATATAGAATTTTCCAAAAATGCAATATTATACATTACAACATTCCAACATTCGCTATAAAAATGTGTCATTCAAGACTTTTCTTAAAAAAAAAAAATATTACTCCCTTAAAGGAAATTGACTTACAAAATGTGGAGAATTTTACAAGAAAATGTACACGCATTAATCATATGTCTGTTGCGTCCATAAAAAAACTCAATCAATTCAAAATTAGTGACATTTTCAATTTATTTTCATGTTTCGAAGAAGCAGTGCAAGAGCCAGCAAAGCAGGTCTGTAACAAAGTGAATGAATATATGTGCATATACTACGGCCGAAAACAATACTATACAATCTGACACCATAAAGAAGACAGAGAGAGAATCCTTTCGCTTTCATTTGCGTGACAATGTCGCATTTTGAATGAATAATTTACAGTCTTGAGTTGATGCACTATTTCTTTTTTTTTCGTTAGTAGAGAGGTTCATGTGAATACAGAAAAAAAATGAAAGACGAATAAAAGATTTGATCAGATGAGAAAACCCCCACAAAACAATCAAACATAAGTGCACTCATTGTAAACGATGATGTATTCAATCATATGGCGACAAAGGTGGCCAGACGGACGACAGATGAACGTATGTAGTAGACGCAACGGAACTGAAAGCGTAGAGGAAATCTTTTCATTCATGACACGTTCGTTCGCAAGAAATCAACAGCAACAACTGTGGTTAGCTCGTAGTGGCTGATGGTCGGACGGACTTGGAGGAGAGTGTTTTTTAAGCACGTTACCGCTACTCATGTGAATAGAAAGAGGAGAGACAGGCAGGCCAACAAAGTCACAATATGCACCAGCTGTAACAATTAAATAATACAAGTAATAAAAAATAATAATGATGATGGTGACAATAGTTTTGGACTGGCAAATGGACGGACAACATTCAAACCGCAAAACAAGTGTAGTGCTGGGTCCACGTCCACCCATCCATTCAGTGCATTATAGTGGCTGCATCGCCGTCGATATGTGTATTCATTCAATTCAATTTGAAAGCGGACAAATCAACCTACCAGATGGACGACGACGGCGACGACGACCACCAAAACAATTGAACGACCCCGATTATGGGCAAGAGTTTATAACAAATTAAACGCGAAAGTTTGTAAATGTCTATGTCCGCTTGTGTATGCCCATCTGTAAATTTGTACTTATCGTACTTATCATAACAACAACAACAACAACAACAACAACACTACATGCGAACTAACGAGGGTCAAGAGATTCGTGTGGGAAAATTGGAAATGACGGAAATTGTGATTGCAGTCGGTGATTACACCGTTATATGTCTATTATTATAGTATGACGATTCAAGTTCAGTGTCAACCGCGATGTATAAATTTGATGATAATGTTTGAGACAGAATATTTAAAATAAAATTCTACATTAAATGACCGTTAGAAAACTAAAAGTTTTGGTACTTAAAAGGGGGCGTGGTGATAGAAAATTTTCACTATTTGACAAACAAATTGATGCAAATGACCTCCCACCCATGGTATTGAAAGTGGGAGTTAATATTATGAATTATCAATTTTAGTTTATATCATAACCATATCTGTGGTCACAAGGCATAACAGCATATTTATATTTTTGCAACTTTTTACGAGAGCGTTTTAAGGGTTCAAATTTCATTTGTAATGTAGTGGTTGATCGAGATTTGCTAATAAATCTTTTCCAATATCTTGGGAACTACAAATTGGATTATTCATATTTGGATTATATAGTGTGCAGTACGATATATACAGCTCGATTCTCGAAAAATTTAATTTGAGCATAACTCGAGATATGCTATTATGCCTTGTCACCACAGGTGGGAACGACCACCTTTACCTGTTAGTTATTCATGACAACAATTTAATTATAATTTCTACACCATTTTCAATGGAAGTTTGAAAAAAATCTATTGAAATTTAAAAATTACACTTGATATTTAAAATACATAATTGAAAGTGAGTGTAAATCTAGAAAGCGCACAGCTCAGCGGTTGTGAGAAGCTCTCCCCAGTCCCTTTATGGTATGTTGTGGGAAAATATTTATCTCTTTATTTAAATTGAAATTTAAAACGCTCAATTAAAATTTAAAGACCATAAGTACGTTGCAATTTAGAAAACATGAATTTAAATTTAAAACACATCATTTGAAATTTAAAATACACCAATTGAAATATAAATGATATCAATTGAAATTGAAATTTAAAAGACATGAATTGAAATTTGAAAACCTAATAAAACTATATAAAATCGGCTAATGATTTTTGAATTTCAACTGACGAATTTGAAATTTAAATCGATGTTTTTTAAATTGCAATTATGGGAACATATCCAGTTTAGTGCGGAACGTCCAATTTTTTTTTTTTTTTGAGGGGGTAAAACACGGATTTTTAAGATAAAAATGTAAAATAAAAAGATCGGTGCTAACCCCTATTTTCAGAGTTATGGGCCTCCAAAGTTCGGACATAGGGGTTGTATTGCGAGTGTGGTGCCGTCTTATGGAAGCGATCTGACCACTTGTTTATGTAAAAAAAGTTGGAAATAAGAAAAAAAATTAAACAAATTTTTTCGATAACTGCCTTAGTTATCGAGATATCGGATGAATAATTTTGAAAAAATAATAGATTTTTTGTAATATTGCAGAAAAAAAGATGGGTTTTAATAGAGAATAAGAAAAGAAAACGAAAAAATTAAACACAATTTTTCGATAACTGCCTTAGTTATCGAGATATCGGATGGTTACTTTTAAAAAATATCGTTTTTTTTCAAATTTTGCAGTCAATATGGCAACATTTATAGTATATGGGGCCTACCAAACGAATTTAGTTATAGGAGGACCCGGAATAATCGTAGAAATAGACGAAACGAAGTAGGGCAAGAGAAAGTATAACAGAGGCCACAGAGTTGAAGGACAGTGGATCGCGCGATTTTTTAAAAATATTTTTTTATTTTTCGTGCGAAAAAAATTATTTTAAAAAAATCGCGTGATTTTTTAAAAATTATTTTTTATTTTTGGTGCGAAAAAAATTATTTTAAAAAAAATCGCGCGATTTTTTTAAAATAGTTTTTTATTTTTGTCTTGTTTTTGTGAACTTTGACCCTTGAAATCTTCGGTCATTAATGGGTTAAAAGAATAAGTGATATCTAATTTTTTAGCCTAATGTCTAAACTATATAATAGCGTGTGAAAATATGTATGTTGTTAACGTGCTATTCTTAGATAAAAGGCGTTTTCCTCAAAAAGTGGGGCTATAAAAGTCGAATTTTCGATATAGGCTCGCAATGGGTTCTTGATGCAGTTTTGAAGATATTTTGATAAGCTTTCCAATGATACCCATATTGTCCCTGTGCGTCAATATATGTGGAATATATAGGTGTTTATATGTTGAATCTTAGGGGTCCGTAATCCGGGAAATATGGGTCAGAACCAAAAAAAAATTTTCACCGTTTTTTCTGGATGACAAGTTCTACCCAGTGATGGTACCTTGGAGCCGATCCGAGATACCGACCTATACTGGATATGAGCCCAATTATGTATTTTAAATTTAATTTCATATTTTTTTACATTTCAATCGGAGTCTTTTAATTTAATTTAATAAATTGATGTTTTTCAAATTTCAACTGATGTCTTTTAATTCACAATTGATGTTTTTTAAATTTCGAATGATGTAAGTATGTATGTGTTTGAATTTTCAAAATTGAATTGATATTTTTTAAATTTCAATTGGATATGGCGTAGTTTTTAAATCAATAACTGGATTGAAAGAATATAAAATAAGTCTTAACAAAAAAAACAAGAAATATTTTTTTACTAAAGGTCATTGTCACAATGCCTGGTTAGAGAGCCATGGTAGAATAAAGTAAAACTACTTAACCACAGATTTGTCATGCATAAGCATGAGCTTGAGTCGATAACTATTTATCTGGCTGATGAATTTGAAAAATATTACCAAAAAATTTTGTAAACATGATAGTAATGCGAACAGATTCGATTAAATTATTATTTGGTATCAAACAGGAGTGCAAACCGACAAAAACATCAACGATAGCTGATGTTCGTGCTCATGAAATGACAAGTATGTGGTTCACTCATAGAGCAAATTATAATAGTGTATTTTATTCTCTCGTCTGACGTTTCATTCCACTCGCTTCGTCGAAGGTTTGTGCATAACTATGAGAGAAATTCAACGAAAATTAAATTACAGCAGGTGGATTTACAAAAACTGTTGACTTAACTTTTTCATTTCGTTTTGGTATAGAACTGTGAAAAGACAAGTCAAGGTGTGGTTTATGCGGCCCACACATTTGTCAATCAAGAGCAAGAGCATCGATTACCGGCAGAATTTCTTGTCTGCTGCTGCTCACATCACCACTATCTTGCTTGCAAACAATTTTGTGTTTTTTTAACTTCATGAACTTATGAAGGGTGGGCTTTAGGCGCACCCTTACTTTGAAAGCTCTACATGCCCGACAAAAAGCCTGTTCAGAATTATATGCTGGTGCACGATGAAGTTTACGGTCTGATGCAACAAGTAGTACAAAACCAAAAGGACTTTGATTTTTCAAAGTTATACAACTTTATCCATTAGTGTGTAGGGTGGTCGGGCCAACATTTGGTATTTTTATATTTATTAGTTTGTATACTATACGAATGCGAACACGTATGGTATACTAGCACTACTGGGAAGTTTAGGGTCCGCTTGAGGTCGAAGTTTAATGAAATCTATAAAATATTCTCCATAAAAACTGTATTTTCTTATGATATCGATAAAATATTTTTTCTTCATACAAACTATTTTCTTATGAAAAATAAACTGTTAAATTAGGAAATGTAAATTACGAAATTTCAACAATTGATAAGATAAAGAAATAAAGATAAATGTTTCACGCCACAGCTTGATGAAGCCGGTGTGTTGGAGAAGATCTATTTATGAGCCGTTATTTGACAAAGACCAAAGAAGAAAATAGTAAATGAATTTTTGTTTTTACAAAATTAAACTTCGATTTTAATGTCAAATTAGGAAAGGAAAGTGTCTTACGACCAACCATCGCTAATCACAGGCTACATGATATCCACCTCCGATAATGGAATAAGACTGATAGACTTCGCCGCTGCAAAGAACATAGTAGTTAGTAGTACACGATTCCAGCATATGGACAAGCATAAGGCGCCCTGGATATCTCCTGATCAGCGGACGAAGAACCAGATTGATCACTTAGTAATAGGTGGCAGGCACTCTTCTAGTGTAATGGATGTACGTGTGATGCAAGGTGTCAATATCGACTCGGATCATTACCTAGTGGCTGCTGTACGAAGCCGAACACAGGAAAAGCTGGATATTAACAAGCTACAAACACCGGAGATATCAATGTCCTAGCGACAGAAGCTCTCTCTCCTGCTAGAGCAGGAAGACCCAAAAGACCCAGATGCGCAGTGGAAGCACATCTCCCATTCTTTGGAAACAGCTGCAAGGACTGAACTTGGCTATCAAAAACCGCAGAAGGATACGCCATGATGAAAAAGACGCTGAATGTATGGCAACGAAACAGTCAGCTACAACGCATGCTGCGAGTGAGGGGTACAAGAAGCTGAGAAGGGAGGAAAAAAAACTATTTAGGTGGAAAAACTTACAGTGGGAGCAGAGAGAGAGAGAGTGATAAACCCGGAATGTGCAGGATGAATGGTGAATCCCGAAAGTTTTTCCAGAGGGTAAGAAGATTGAATAACGGGCCTAATAATGGGGTTCCCTCCTGCCATGACGAGAATGGGAATCTGGTGACTGTGAAGCAGTGTGTGCTCAAAATGTGGAGAGACCACTTTTCAGCACTACTCCACTCGGATTCGTCCACTGAAGATGAGGAGGTTATGATAATGTAGATTGTCGAGCGTATTATGTGAAAGACTAAAGCCAATTATTGAAAACCTGATTGGACCTTATCAGTGTGGTTTTAGACCAGGCAAGTCCACAACTGACCAAATATTCACGCTACACCAAATCCTGGAAAAGACCCACGAAAAGCGAATCGATACATACTTTTGTCGATTACAAAGCTGCTTTCGATAGCCCCATACGGGGAAAACTATACGAAGCTATGTCTGACACTTGGTATTCCGGCAAAACTGATCCGCCTCTGTAGAATGACGCTGACCAACACCAAGTCAGCAGTGAAAGTGGGGAAAGACCTCACTGAACCATTTTGTACCAAGTGAGGACTTAGACAAGGCGACACACTTTCGTGCAATCTTTTCAACATCTTAAACGAGATAATAATGAAAAGAGCTGCAGTAAATATGAACAAGACCATTAACACGAAAAGCCATATGTTGCTGGCGTATGCTGACGACATAGACATCATTGGCCGAAATTTGCGAGAGGTTACTGCAGTATTTTCAAGAATCGAAAAGGAGTCCGCGAAGGTGGGTCTTGCTGTTAATGAGGGCATGACAAAATTGATGGTGTCAACGACTAGAGAAACCTCTCGACTTGGTCCGCACTTGAACGTTTACAACCGATTTAATTTTGAAGTGGTAGATGAATTGGTCTACCTTGGATCCACCGTGAACAAGGACAACAACGTCAGCCTGGATATAGATAGGAGAATTGTGCTTGCAAATAGATACTATTTAGGGCTCAGCAAGCAGTTTAAGAAAAAAGCCCTCTCGCGACAGACAAAGGTCTAGCTATACCAGACTCTCAATTTACCTGTCTTGACATATGGGTCCGAAACTTCGGTCATATCGCAAGTGGATGAAAAACACCTAGGAGTTTTGGAGTGAAAAATTCTCCGTAAAATATATGGTCCTGTTAGAGAAAACGGAGAGTAGCGTCGTCGCTGGAACGCAGAGCTGTATAGTCTATATTCTGAAGTGGATATAGCTAGGCGAATCAAATTAGGCCATGTAGTCAGAATGAATGAAGATGAGCCAGCGCGAAAGGTCACTCCGTATCCTTGGTGTTACCAACTGGCGAGAAAAGGCGAAGGATAGAGCCAGTTGGAAGAATATGTTGAAATTTGTTTAATTTGTTTGTTTAATTAATATGTGTAAGACGTTTGACCTCATGAGGTTGTAAAATAGTCAATAAAAGTAAAGTAAACTTCGCAACTTTGTTTATAAAAATTGGTCTCTAACCACAATATTTCAGCAGATATTGTGTAAACAAACAAAAAATAATATAATAATAGTAAAGAGTAATCGAGTTATCGAATCAAATGTTGACGTTTACACAATTCGCATTCGTTAAATTGAGAACAGAATATAGCTATGATGTTTGACGTAGATTTCTTTATCTTTTTTTTACTTTATACATATATCTGTGGCGAAAAGGAAAATCAACTTGTGTGTATTTCCAAACTTTACAGATGAGCATCTGTTTTCGATGTGAACTTCTAACATTTAACTTATAAGACAAAAATATCTGGTGTATCAATTCCTGAATTATAGGTTAAATTATACAAACTAGTACATTTAATCGAGTTTTTCTAAGAGCGCACAAGTCGTTTTCCCCTTTTGGCACAGTTATAGATCTAGCTTAGAAACATGGACAGTCAAAAGTACAGAGAAGTATGGTTTTTTTCTTTCTCCTTGATTCATTTCTTTATTTACCATGTTTATTTACATGTTGCAAACACAACCATATCATATCATATTTCAATGAAGCCCGTCACATAAATCATTCTGTTTGAACGAAACCGGATATGGTTTCGATAATTCCGTCAGATGAAACTGGTAGAATGTAATTCGTTTTAATCAAAGGTGTTTTTTTTTCTTTATTTAATATCATTTTAGATAAATCGTTGGATATCTCAAACTTATCATTTGCGTAGACTGAATGGTATAGTGTAGCTTGAGACCGATTTGCAGAAAAAATCAGTTAAATTTTTCTAATTTTTTGACTTTTCGTAAAAAGTTATGCGAACCGGCTTGCGTTATGCGAACCGGCTTTACGACCAAAAACCAAGAGAACAGGAATTCGACGTTTCATTTCGTTTTTTTTTCAAATATCGCATATAAGTGATGGTGTTATAAGAACAGCTGATTTAATTTTTGCCATATCGATGTGAAATCGAAATACGAAATTTAGGTTTTGTACATTTTTGCCCGCCCGCTTTTATTTTTGGTGCACATTTCTTGCTGTTGTTTTCAAATATCATGATATCATGATAGCTACAGTTGCAATTGTGGGTAACAACAACAGGCTTCTGTCAAATACAACACAATTGTATACAAACAATAAAAGTAAACAACAAAGTACAAAATCAAAATACATCAGAATTTGACAGTTGATAAGGGGCCACGGCAAGAAAAAAAATCAAATCTGCTGTTTTTATACCACTATTGGGACTAGACAAATCATGGCCTCAACCAAAATCAGAATTTTTATCCGCGCAGAATATTTTCGTAGTATGTATGGGTTTCATTCAAAATTCTCAAATTTTGCATTACGGAAGAGACATGCATATGAATATACTTTGACGTGTTTTGTTTGCAACACGCTGGTGGACGATGGGGCCTATCTCCTAAAACAGTTTGCTGGATGTATACAGCTGTTGTCTGCCCGAGATTGCTCTACGGAATTAATATTTTATGGCCGGTGCTGGAAAAAAAACATTTTCCTAGGTCTGTCATAGAGTAACACTTCCATTACTCTCTTCGATGCCTCGTCATGACGTCGAGGTAGTAGGCGATTTCATAGTTTTATTTGCTGTTGTTTTTAAAAAATTTTACTCCGTGTCCGTTAACAAAAGTCTACAGAATAGCAATCGTGTGTAGCGCGGCTGTCCTTCGCAAAACCCTGGTTGTTATAAAATCTCTGCAGTCTGTGTTCCTGTATTTAAGAACTGCCCCCAATTGCCGGGCATCTCTAAATGATATGGCCAAGCACATCGATGTTCACTTTACATGGGTGCCGGGCACAGGAACATTACAGGAAAACCTAAAAGCAGACGAGCTGGCAAAATTTGGCACTACCTTACATGTGCTACGGAAAATAGAGGCGAATTTGACCAAGATATGACCTGAATCGTACGATATACCTGGTATCCATTCAGAGGCAATATATCTCAATGCTAGTAGCTGGGATCCCTAGGCACTGTTTAATAGGCAGACACTCGTCTAGATTTGGAATATTAGCTCATGATTACTGCAGACGCTGTGGGTATGAAGAGAAGGTCGAACCAGAGCGTCGAACACCTCACACGCTAGTACCCGTCCGTTTGTATGAGAAGGAGAAAATATATAGGATCTTACTTCAAGTTGGATCTAACAGACATTCAGTGCGATAAACTGAACGATATTAGGACCTTTCTGCAGAGTACTAATTGGTTCGCCAGAGACAAATGTACGTCTCTTCTTCAGCCCCATCCTGGAATATGGGGATGAGGATCATAGGGCTTGAACGCCCCATAACCATAACAGGTCAATTTACAAGTTCAATGATGGGGACGGAATATAATGGTCCGTGGTATCACAATGGTGCTCATTGAAATAAGCGTGTCTATAGTGACCGTCGGTGGCGCAATGGTTAGTGTGCGCGGCTCTTGTACATGAGATCCTGGGTTCAAACCCTGCTCTGACCACCTTCAAATTTCTTTCGGCGGCGGTCACCTCGCATAGTGACGGCGACACTATCGAGTATATAGCCATGAAAAAGCTTCTCAAAATACCGTTCGGAATCGGTGTAAAACTGTAGGTACCAATCAGTGAGTGAAAACTGGAAAGCGCACAGCTCAGTGGTTGTGAGAAGTTCTCCCCGGTCCCTTCATGGGATGTAATGGGAAACCATTTATTTATTTTTTTTATAGTGACATCCACTTCTACCTTATCTAACTGACACAAGTTCGTATTTTGTTTGGCACACAAGAAATACGCTTTGGGACACAAGAAATGCGCTACAGAATAGAGATTTACTCCGATTGTTTCTGCTTCACCGGCGGCGTAGAGACCTGGGAAAAACGGCGGCGGCGGCTTGGCCGGCTAAACCAGTGTCGTCGGCTGTTCCTAATTATTCTTGCGGAGCTCAATTCTTAGGAAATTTGGCCCGCTAGTTGTAATATGTGCTGCAACCTGTTAATTTTCGCCTGGCTGTTGTTATGCAAAATTCAAATTATCGTTTAACTCCATAATTAAGCTGACTGTTATCAGGAAATATTCTGATTGTGGTTGTGTGTAGTTTATAGTTTGTAGATTTTTGCTTGTTGTGGTTGCAACGTGTGTTGTAAATCAGGAAAATTTCATTAATTGATCGATTATATGAAAGACTAAATATAAAGTTATACTCCGCCGCTGCGCCTATTTCTACTTCATCAGGCGGCGGCGCGGCAAAAGAACTCAACAAATGACGGCGGCAGCGTAAATGTATACTACAGAACCCATAACCTCTGCAGGCTATCCCAATGCTGTGAGTTTTTTGAAACGTTGTATTCATGATTGAAATGTGAGGTTGTCTCTGACATAAGATCAGCTGATTTCACTTTTGTCACGCGGTGTACCGTCGTACATATTTCAATGCTAAATAAATAAAATTTCGTTTATTAACTAAAAATTGTTTTTATGAATAAAAAATAATGAAGGAAATATGTAGGTATAAAAACTCACTCGAATTCGACAGTACTGTAAAATACTAATCCATATAAATCCTCCTGCTATCACCTAATAATCCCATCATGGTTATAATACTCGCCGACTTTTTGTACTAACCTCCTTACAAATGTCGTAAACAAATTTTCATCTGAAGACGAAGAAAGGCCGGTTCAATTCGTTATGTTGAAACGACGGTCCTTTCATGGCGTTCTTTCATTCATTCAACCCGTCATTTTTGTGACAATTTAACAAACGAATTCGGACGCGCTTACCCACAATCCCATACGCACACACACCCATTCAAATTGTGGGAATAATGCCAAAAAAAAAACAGGGGGGACGAAGTACGAAAATATTCATTAATACACAAAAATGACTTGGAACACAGGAAAGAAGACTACGAAAAAAGGCTGATTTAAACGTTGAATTCATCGTACATCATCGGTGGCAAGTGGAATGTAGATGATGGTGGATTTGGCCAGTCATACATACATCTACTACATTGAAATTACACAAATTTAAAACAACGAAAGCAACAACAACACAATAAACAACAGTAAAAGGCAAATCGCATTCACATCACACACATAAACAGGCGCGAGATGATGACAACTTCAATGACGTATAAAATATGAAATAAGCGAACGATGTGGGATTGTTTACATTTGATGTCAAATAAAATAGTTTTTGGCAGTCAACATTATTAGCTGTGAGACAGATGAAAGATTGTTCTAAGCTTAAGATAAAACTCCCCATTTGTTCTTTAACAAATTTACATGTTATTGCTGCAATAGTAGAATTGGCTAACCATGCGTGCGTGTATGTTGATGTTTTTGTTGTTGTATTTTGCGTATGGTGGGTCACTCACGAATGATATCATCGTAGTTCGAATTCGAATATATTGCACAAAATTCTAATTCGAAATACAAGCAAGCAGACAATAATTTCCAATAAGACAATATGGAGCGAAGAGAAAGAACGCGAGAGAGAAAACAAATAAACAAACACTCTCCAAACAGGGATGGTACGCTAATATTTTCTTTTATTGTACATCCTGGGATACGTGATTCTCAGATTTGTAATCATGGAACAGGGTTATTTTCGAGATTCAGGAACTTGCCGGTATTTTCATATTTTCATTTGTAAATACATACAAACATACATACTATGTATGTATATTACATAGAGTAATGTCGTATAGAGACGACAACTCTCTCAGTAAATTGATGACAATTGGTGTGTTGCAGATGGGCGGTTGGATGTTGGAAAGTATTGCTTTAATAATACCAGATAGAGGCAATGGCTCAAACCACCCAACAATAAATCAGCAACGGCATTTCGATTCGTGCGTTAAAGTTTTTGTGTAAATACACCACAAATATAGACTAACAATAAAATATAACAAAAGTTCCAAAATACGTTTAAATTTCAGTTTTTCATCAAAATTTTCTAAAAAATTGTTGTCAACAGTTTTTGTAATTTCACCTGGTGTAAGCTAATTTACGTCAAATAACTCTCTGTCGCACCGAAGGCACCAAGAATAGTGTGAAAGGAATTTTTAGATGAGAACAATGGCAGCTCTATACTTCATTACTCTATGGTATATTAGGCCGGTCCGAAAGAAAATTGAAGCTACAGAATTTGTTTAGCAAATACATTGCAAACTAAATATATCTTCAACTTTTTTGTAATATTTTATTGTTAGTATGCTTTTGTGCAGTTGTTGTTTTCTTGTTGGAGATCTTTGCTCTAATGCCACTATCTGCTATTATTAAATCAATTACTTTAAACACAAACGTTCATATCACATCAGGCCTAATTTCATCAATTTGCTGAGAGAGATGCTCCTTCTACGTACAAAGTTTTAAATAAAACCTTTTTATTTTTAAATTATTTTCTTCCACTCACAAAGCCAGATCTATCAGACTTGACGACAACTGTGAAACATTACCTGCACGAGCATTTCGTTGAATCTGTCATAAATAGTGCTGTCAGATCCAGAGAGTATGTTCAATAGAATGGCATCACATTAAATTATATTAATACTAATAAAAGCAACAAAATTTAACGGCATTCCAAAAATTCAGGTATGTCGATGACACAGTAATATGCCAAAATTGTTTTCTTTCACTGTAGTAGTGGAAGATTTGAAACAAATCTATTTTTCGGAAAATTTTCAAGCCAAGTCCATATTTCCCGAGTTATGTTCCTCCAAATTGCGGAAATATATATTGGCAGATTTGTAGTTGTTGACATTGGATAGATATATAGCTCGTTACAATACCTTCTAAATTTTCATCATTTCCCTTACGGGAATTTTTATTCGGTCTGTTTTCTAAAACTTACAAATTTATTCAAGCTCAAGACCTTTTTAAATAAGCTCAAGACCTTTTTAAATAATTATATTACTTTCAAAAAAGTCGAGCATAAAAATGTTCCAATGATAGCCTGGCAAGATCCGAAATAGCTATACAGACAGCCTCATTGGAACATTTTTATGCTCGACTTTTTTGAAAATACCTTCTAAATGGTGTGCATATTTCGCAGATCCATTAATCTATTGCGACCCGGGAGCCATTTCAACATCAACGTGGGTATTGGGAACTATACACTAATAGTCATGACTTCAAGCCCTTTTTTGACGAATGGCTGGGCCTATAACCTTTTCAACGCCAGAGATACTATAGGTCAAAATTCGAAATTTTGTTATTAACATGCGTATTTGCCGGCAAGTGTAAATTTAGAAATTTCTTGGCCTTTATTCGAACTCAAAATAAGCGTAAATTGTAAAATAAACAATCGATATCAAAGAATTTAAAATAAAAAATAATAAAATTATTATTCTCATAGCAAATCAAAAACAAGAGAAAA
Source organism: Phaonia tiefii (assembly GCA_963931995.1). Classification (NCBI taxonomy): domain Eukaryota; kingdom Metazoa; phylum Arthropoda; class Insecta; order Diptera; family Muscidae; genus Phaonia; species Phaonia tiefii. The sequence continues at coordinate 25,828,323 of OZ008367.1, forward strand.
AATTAAAATTTTGGAAAACTAACTTAGCTATCAAAATATAGCAGGTTGAATAATCGATAAAAATCATTTCTTTCAAGTTTTGTTTTTAGTGTAAAAAAAAAGAAATGTTATAGACTTTAGCTAACACAAAAACAAGAGCAAAAAAAGCAATAGTAATAAAAAATACACACAAAAAATATCATAACGATAAAAACAGATTTTTATAAAAAAAAAGGTAATATAACTGAGTTTTAGATAAGATTACCTTTATATGAATACAAATCATAATTAACAGGCCCTAATTCTTTAACATTCGAACGATAAAAATTTGTAGTTAAAATTTTTAAAAACCCGTAATTTAGAATACAGAAAAAATTTGGCAGATTGAGCGCTTGAGTGGCGTTCTAATATAATACTGTGATACAAAAATATCAGCAGTCTTCATACAACAGCTGATTTCAAATTTTGTCTATATCGTTGTATTACTGAACTTCAAATTTTATTTTACGGATCACTCTTCACAAACAAAAAATATTTATGGAACACGTAGAACGTTATTTTAAGCAAAAAAAAAACAATAAATAACACAATCATCTCAAACGCATAGTTTCGGAGTTATCAGCCCCCAAAGTTCGGATATGTGAGAGGTTAATGTTGTTAAGAAATCGGGTAAAGCTATTGATATCATCACTTGTTTGTGTGTAAAACAAGTCAAAATAAACGAAAAAAATTAATTAAAATTTTTCGATAACTCGCTTAGTCACGAAATATCGGATATTGAAATTTTGAAAAATTATAGAATATTACTTTCTAATTTTTCTCAAAAAAAAACAAACATTATTAAAAAAATATTGCGTGAATAAAACAGTCAAATCAGAAAGCTTTATAACACAAAAAGGTAGCAAAAGTCGCGAAGGCGATGTTGGAACTACCACAGAGTAGAAAATCCATAAGCCCAACCGAAAACAAAACAATTATTGGGTCGGGTAGACCACGCTATTTTAAGCAAAAACAAATTAAATAACAAAATGACCGCAAATGCATAGTTTCGGAGTCAATGGGTTTAAGGAATCGTATAAAACTATTGATATATTCACTTTTTTTTGTGTAAAACAAGTAAATCCACCCCAAAAAAATAAAATAAAATGTTTCGATAACTCGTGTAGTTATCGAGGTATCGGATGAAAAATTATCGGTATTTTTACATTTATTTTTCTCAAAATAAAAGCAAACAAAACAAGGCTATACAACACAAAAGAGACTACAGAACTCCCGAGAAAATCCCTAAGCCCGGCCGCGAAGAATATACCCTCTTACATATCCGAATTTTGTGGGCCCATAACTCCGAAGCTATGCATTTGTGTCGACTTTGTTAGTTTACTTTTTTTTGTGCTTAGAATAACGTGTCTAAGCCTCTACAAAAATGGGAGTTTTTCGTAGTGCTATCCGTAAAATAGATCTGTTCCACAAATTCATACATATGTATTTTGTTTTGACCTCTTTTGTATTTGTGCTAACCGTACATCATACGATATCCGGGAACGCTAAATCCAGGCTCTCTTTTTTTGAAAACCTTAAATCCGACAAAATTAAATAAAAATTATAGACAACTGGTTTAGCTATCGAAATACATGTGTCGAATTTATATAACTGACTTCATTTCCGATAACTAACGTCAGATATAGCTGACAGATAGAATTAACTGTCCCTTTCTTTAAATTTGTGTAAATAAATAAATAAATGGTTTCCCATTACATCCCATGAAGGGACCGGGGAGAACTTCTCACAATCACTGAGCTGTGCGCTTTCCAGTTTTCACTCATTGATTGGGACCTACAGTTTTACACCGATTCCGAACGGTATTTTGAGAAGCTTTTTCATGGCTATATACTCGATAGTGTCGCCGTCACTATGCGAGGTGACCGCCGCCGAAAGAAATTTTTTTTTTTGAAGGTGGTCAGAGCAGGGTTCGAACCCAGGATCTCATGTACAAGAGCCGCGCACACTAACCGTTACACCACCGACGACCGTTGTGTACGACAGAAAATACTAACGGCCTAATCGCACAAGTCTCATTCACTTGACATTTTTGATGTAACATAATAAACAAACCAAGTACTTGCTGTAAGATTTTAGTACATTTTTATGTATAAATGAACATAATGAATGCATATTTTAGCAAATATCGTTCGTTAGGTTCTTAATTTAGCCAAAGGATGACGTTGAAAACTGAGGTGACTTACATGATCGGGCCCTAAACGAATTAACTGGTGCTATAATTTGAGAGTACAGCACCAATGTGCCCAATCACAATTGCCATCCCTGAAACAAGCCACCTCTTACAAACTAGTACCCGCTCTCTCTCTCTCTCACACTCTTTCGAACAAATCCGAAATGGGGAGTGTACAAAAAAAAACCGCACTCTTTCACATGTTCACAAACAAATTTTTAAATTAAATTAACCATTTTTTCCACATAGAAATTCCGCAATTCGAACTGAAATTTATTTAACACTTATTAACATTAACAATTTGCAGTTTAACAGCACGAATCCCATAAGCACCATCCTAATAGTTGTGCTTGTTCTATTTGGCTTTTCGGTTGTGATGTTCTGCCTTTTATTTGACATTTTCATGTTTTCCCTCGTACATAGCTTGCAAAACTCACCCATTACAACACTTCTGTTTCCTTTCTTTTTTCGTCTTGTTCACGTTACGCTTTTAATGATCTCTGTGCTGCCGTGTTTTGTTGCTCTGCTTTAATTCTAATCTTTTCCTTGGTGCTTTTACTCGTATTTTTTTTATTATAACTTTTTCACACGATTCTTCATTCGAAGGTTTTAGCAATTTTTCCTCTTTGCAATATTCATCAACACACACACACACCTTTATTAATGAAAATTTGATTGCTTTTGTAAATTTTCAAAATAAATGCATTTTACTTGTTTTTATTTCTTATTTTCTGTTTTGAAACACAATTTTACATTTGTAATAAATTGAAATAGTACCAGGAAATCACACGACGGGACAACAAAATTAGATGAAAAAAAACTGTAGATGTTTTTTTGTCACAATATACCGAACACGTATACACCGCTTGTACAAACTGCACACGAACACCCAACTAGACGACCACTTTTCGACTGATGAGGTAAAAAATAATGTTAACTCATTTCTGCAAACTCCCAAAAAGTAACTTTTTGTGCAGAGCGCGAGAGAGAAAATGTCAAAAAATGCTATGATGCCAGATCGTTATGTTAGAACAATGAGTTACCAGATTTTTGTTATGATTTCAGTTATGTACACAGAAAAATAATATTACCCACATTCATGGTCTGATATCAGCCAATGCACTGGGCAACATATGGTCAACTATTTAATTGGGCAATATTACCTATAAACTTAGGCAAGTTTACGTTCACCAATAATATGAAAATTTGCCTTGCATATTTGTAGATTTACCCAATGCAAAAGGGCAATATACAGAATTTATTGTACGTGAATTAGATTAATTTTAATGTACAACCTTACCAAATGTTTAGCCCATTTTTTCATATTTACAGACACAAAATTTGTTTCGATTTTAATTAAAGAAGTATTTATTCCATAGTTGCTTACAAAAATTACATTTAAATAAATGCTAACATTATAATCACGAATTACCAGGCTCCACCAATGTAGTATCACCTCTCGTTTGATACTGCCGAAGACGCCAGTCACGTTCCCTGCGAAGAAATATAATAATGACTAGATTAGATACCAAATATACACTTGGGTATCAAATTTGTTCGTTTCTACAGAGGACACATTTCTATTCTTAAAGTGGCTAAGAGATGTAAATTTTCCTGTCGCTTATTAAAACACTTTCGACGCTTCTCCATTGATCAATATACATATAAGAAACAAACAACACAACGCTTTCTCTATTTACAAAAGTTCTACATTATAGACTCTCGGCCAATAGAAATGTATTTTTTTGTTAAAAACACTTGCAGAATACATTTTTACTTACATTTCTTTATGTAATTGTAAATTCACACATCTATTTAAAAAATTGAATACAAATAATTCAATTTGACAAAACTCCTTTCTTGTTTTTCTTTTCACAAAATTAGTGGTTATATACATACATAGTGACACAGAAGTAAAACCAAATTCCTAGAGGTTTATATTCGTCACGATCTAACACACGGTGTGTAGTCAGAATGCTGCTGTCTCGTCACAGTTTTTGACATTCAAATAAGAAGCAGTGAATTTGTCAGCATTCATATGCAAATTCGGCATACTTTGATTTAGGCAATCATGCCACCTTTTCTTGTCTTCATATAAAAAAATCACCAAACCCAAACTAGGCAATATTAAAAAAAAATGGTTTCCCATTACATCCCATGAAGGGACAGGGGAGAACTTCTCACAATCACTGAGCTGTGCGCTTTCCAGTTTTCACTCACTGATTGGGACCTACAGTTTTACACCTATTTCGAACGGTATTTTGAGAAGCTTTTTCATGGCTATATACTCGATAATGTCGCCGTCACTATGCGAGGTGACCGCCGCCGAAAGAAATTTGAAGGTGGTCAAAGCAGGGATCTAACCCAGGATCTCAAGTACAAGAGGCGCGCACACTACCCATTGCACCACCGACGGCCTCAATATTACCGATGTTTATTTTTTCTGTGTACCTAAATTGCAAATCACTTCACGCCGCTTGAGTTCTACACAGAAAAAAAGCCTTAAATACATGGTCTGATATCAGCCAATTCACTGGGCAACATAGGGTCAGCTATTTAATTGGGCAATATTACCAATAAATGTGATCAATAATAATAATATAATTTAATTTATAATTTACCACATTTTTAATGTCTTTAACTTTTATTCGAATACAATTATTTTCTATTCCTTCCTTTAAATTCTCTGATATTTCCTTTAAAATTGTAATTACTTCAAGGAGAAAATAACAGAAAATAAAAAAAAAAAAGCTTTGTTTTAATATTTGTTTGAATTATATTCAGTGAAGAATGTTTTGTAAACAAACATGTCTCGATAATATCACTTTCAAAAAAGATTTTTATAACTTTAGGTGTGATTTCTCAGTCCAGAAAATAGGTCTTCAAGTGTTCAAATAATTTAAGTACGCGGAACAGCGGTTTTTTGATGACAGCTTATGAGCTTCACATTGTGGCAATCATTGTAAATGATGCCAACTTACTAAATAGGCGATAGCCATGGTCTTGAGTGGAATGCTAATGTAGAAAAAAGTGACACATCAGAATTCTCTGCTCTATCTTGCTCTCTTCATTGAATATTTCACTACATAAGCAGTTTTTGATAACTTTATTGCATTTAAAAATAGAAATTCGAACCATGTTTATGTAAAATTACAGAAGCTATTGAAACCGTTTTGAAACAAGAATGCGAGGTTTTGAAACGAGGTTCTATTAAAACTGTTAGACGCCATAGGCGTACAATAAAAATGAATCAACAGAAAATTTTAATGGTAAGTAAACTAATCGACGAGATTTATGTCGCGAGAGTAGAGCTTTTTTCCATTCTGTTTTTCAGCAGCCTAGAAGTCCAAACGTACGCCAGAAATCAGTACCTTTAAACAAATGCGTTTTTGTTGCTGAATTAACGAACGACCTGCTGCACTGGCAGTGGAGCCGGCACTGCTTGAAGGGACTGCTCTCCGGCATACGTTTGGACTTGTAGGCTGCTGGAAAAAAGCTTTATTCTCTCGACATAAATCTCGTCGATTACTTTACTTACCATTACAATTTTCTGTGGATGCATTTCTATTGTACTCCTATGGGCTTCGAACAGTTTTAATAGAGCAGTCATAGTCTTCTACCTCACATTTCTGTTCCAAAACAGTAAAATAATCGGTTGAGACTTTTAACACCAAACGATGTGCTTTCAATTGTGAATTGGGGCGGAGTTTAAGAGTTAAATCGCAATAGTCCGTTTTGTTGAAGTTCTGTAGTTTCTGAAGAAGAAAAAACTCTGACATTCTAATAACAACAAGCAGAGTTGGCAACGCACATATGTAAATTCAGCATTATGGTTAGTAGTGTGTTTTGCACTTTCGATTGTTGCAATATTGCCTTTTTTTCTTGTCCTCATGCAACAAAATAACCAAACCCAAACTAGGCAATATTATACATATATATTTATTTTTCCTGTGTAGTTATTAGGGCAGAAATGTACTTAGTGGGCGGGGCTCCAAAAATAAACAATAACCCAAAATAGAATAAAAGTTCTAAAATTGTATTCTGTCGGGCGGATCACGTGGTACAAAAAGGGACTTTAGAAATCTTCTGATTTGATTAACTGTTTTTGTTGGACACCTCAAAATAGACCAAAAAACCTATACCATTTTTCCAAAACTCTAAAGCGAACTACACACTAGTCATTTATGAGCATGAACATCAGCTATCGTTGATGTTTATTCTCGGTTTACCACCCTTGTTTGATACCAAATAAGAATGTAATCGCAGCTGTTCGCATCAATATCATGTTCACACAATTTTTTGGTAATATCTTTTCAAATTCATCAGTCAGATGAAAAGTTATCGACCAAGTTCATGCTCATGAATGACAAGACTGTGGTTCGCTTAAGCTATCGAGTTGTAAGATAAAATTTCATTCAAGAAAAAACATAAATTCGAATGATTTAATCTTTTAATTTTTTGGGGGGCTTCAAAGTAAAAATAATTGAAAAATATTAAATGCAATTTTTCGACTTTAATATTTATCGAGTTTCGAACGTTAATTTTATTTCGGTAACTTGCGTAGTTATCGAGTTTGGTTTGGTTTAGGACACGTGACTATGATATTGTCGGCCCATTGTGATTGCCCATATAATCTGAGAAAAAAAAGAGAGAAGGGAGAAAAGAGAAGGGGATGACTTCCACTAATGGTGAATATTCCGATAGATAGATAGACCTAGGACAAACAGAAGAACCACTCAATTATGTTTCCAGTGTATATATACATATATCCCCTGATAAGCCCTGATACAATACCATCCCAGGATGGTAGAAAGAACCAATAGACAAAGCATCAGTTGATGATTTCGCCTACCCGGATCTGTGGCAGGTCTCGTGCAAATTCCATCAAACCCTCCATCGCCACATAACGCCCTCTGCCTGAACCATCCAAAGCAACGGCGACGCCTTCGCTGGAGGGCTGGATATTGACAGAGAGGTGCTCAATGGTCTCCATCTCCTCTTCATCACCACAAGCACGGCAGTAATCAACCCCGTTCACAATGCAGTTGCGAGTGAAGCCTCTAGCATCACAGTGACCCGTGTTAACAACAATGAGAAGCTGCAAGTCAGCCTTGCCCAATCGTAGAAGCTACTTAGTCCCGTCTAAGTCTATTGTCGGCCAAATACTCCAATCCTCGTCCAGCGACTAGCGATCGATCAAGCCATACAAGTAACAGATCGGTGGATTTGCAGAGGCAATCAATCTCAAACGCTCTAGCAAGACAGTCAAGATCAAACCTCTTTCCCCCGTGGCAATAAACAGGCAAATTATATTCCATCAAATTAAACTCCGCTAAACTCATACTAACTAATCGAGACGGGCATGAACTCGCTCCCACTACTGAGGGCTCAACGATCTCAATAATTTAACAGCAAAGCAACATCACTATTTGCGGATTTATCGGTGATGGAAAGGACATATTGATTATGGCATAGGAGCGTCACAATCTATTATTACATCTGATTTGTTTTATTGACCAATGTAATCGGTTGATGCCGTAAGACTCCGTACAGCAGCGGTTGAATAAAGTCAAATTAAAGTCAGCCGCTGCAAATATATGTCGATAATTGGCACAGATTTTATAATTGCCCAGGGACTCAAGCTTGATATGAGGTAGTAAGTTATGACATGGGCTAATGGAAAAATACCACTCAATTTGGAATACGACGATACAACAATGGTTTAGGCTGATCATTGATAAACAAGGTAAATTGCCAACCGTGGTATGTATCCGAATGGAGGGAGATTGTGAGATCGTCGGCTTGTGGGCAAGTATAAAAAACAATAACATCACTGACAAAGCTCTAACAGAAGCTAATAATGAAGGATACTTGCCTGTACGACTGCTAAACCTTACCAATAATGAATAGGTGATCGGCGATAGCACAGAAATTGCAGGATGTACTCTAGTTAGCGTAGCAATCAACTGTGAAGTTAATCCTGACTTCAGCAAACTATCAGAAAAAGAGCAGAAACTACTGGAGTCGCATATGAGAGAGTGGTAAATAATGAGACCAGGACAAGGAAGCGATACCAATAAAACTGGCGCCCAGAAGTCTATCACTTGCAAAAAGAGAGGAAGTGGATAATCTTGTGGCGGAAATGCAAAGAGACGGAGTAATCGAACCCTCTTCAAGTCCATGGAGCTCGCCGGTGAAAGTAGTTTAAAAAAAGTCGGTAGTACCCGTTATAAATAAGGAAAGCTATACGCTACCAAGAATTGATGACACATTGGAGACATTGTCAGGAACGAAATTGTTATCCACCCTGGACTTACTATGATGTGGTTATTGACAAGTGTAAATCGCCGAGAAAGATAAGGAGAAATCTTCATGCGGCATAGGGGATTTTCTATGGCGTTTTGAGCGTTTAATGGAATGGTTTTTGAAAGAACTGTATTGGCGAACATGATTGGTGTACCTATTCCATTGTCATGGGAATGACATTCGATGAACATCTGTAGTATGTTAAAGAAGTCATTTAACGTCTATCCGCGGTTACATTAAAACTCAGTCCGAAGAAGAGTTCTCTGTTCCACAAGGAAATAAAGAATTGGGGCCACAGAGTAACAACAGATTAGACGCGACCAAAGAATTATTTTTTTTTTTAGAATCTGCACGAACTACAGACGGTTTTGCCACGGTAACTGCAAGTCTTCATGAGTTGACTTGGAAAACCCGGTCATACTATTAGAGCGAAAAACAAGTCATTCCACAAACTGTAGAAATGTTTATGCACGGCTCCCTTCCCTCGCGTACTCTGTTGCTGGTGAGAAATTCGTGTTGGATACTGATGTGAGTGGTTATGGAATATCAGGTGTGTTCTCGTAAGTAATCAATCGCCAGGAAAAAGTTATATGATCCTTTCAGTTCGCAGGATTGGCGCAGCAATGGTGAATTCTCTAATCCTATTTAGACAGGGTACTTCCGCGTTAATCTACTTTCAATGTAGTTGACTGGCGAATTTTACATGTAAATGTCATAGCAGGAGGTCTATCGCCACCCTCTGCAGTAACTTTTAACCGTCCGTTCGTGGCTGATAATTAGCGAATGTTTTCGCTAATGCGAAGGCGGCTTACACTTCGCTATTCCCTACGAACATTTCATAGTCTTCAATAATGAAAATATTTTTTTACATTAAGTAATTGCATTTACTTTAAAAGAATACGATTATAAACAAAATACAAAATATTTTTAAAATTAAATGTATTTAAATATTAAATCTCTATGTATGTTAGAGCATTTTAATATGTTTGTATATTTTTTAAATACACACACTAAATTTTGAGTCCTGAGATCAGCCTCAGCTCAGATGTACATGTGTCTTCAAACATCAAAGCACGACTGAATTACGATGAAATTTTGAGCACAATTGAAGGGTGATTTTGAAGATGCGCACGAGTAACGGGATTTGTTCATGCCGAAGGGAATACAAGGAAAAGAAAACGCACACGAGGTGGTTCGTCTCCGCATAACCATGTGCCAGAAACTGCACCAGCACTTAAAGATAAATGAGTAGCGAAAAAGAGACAATGACCACTGTACAAACTTTGTTATGGACTACCAAGCGATAGCGAATTTGCTTGTTACTAAAGAGAAACGAAGTGGCCTATGAAATGCTGGAATGCACCAGTTCCGAACGGTATCTTGAGAAGCTTTTTTATGGCTGAATACTCGATAGTGTCGCCATCACTAATCGGGGTGACCGCCGTCGAAAGAAATGTAAAGTAATCAGATCTGGGACCGAACCTACTACAAGAGTCGCGCGCACCACCATTGCACCACCGACGTCTGGATATGCCGTTTTCGTGTGCACTCAGAACTTCATTTGCATAAGTGTTTGATTTTGTCTTCAAGGAAATGTGTATACCCAGTCTGACAACATGGTTGAATGATACAGGTCGGTCAATCACGACTCCACCGGTCGAACAGTAAGTAAGAAGAGTAATTTTTGGAACCAAGCTGAAGCTGCCTGGAGATCTGGCCTTCCTTACGACGATGCTATTACCCGGATCAGGACGATCTTAATGATTTCCTTGAATTTGTGCGCAACGAAATAAAGATGGTCATTAATAAGATGAAAACTATATACATCCGAGTGGCGAATTCAGAAGGATTCCATGAGGACCAGCTATTCACCAAAACTGCTGACATACTGCGAAGGATCCTATAAGGTAGCCAAACGAATAAACAATGTGATTTATCGAATCTAGAAAAGTCAAAATCCAAGAGTTAAAATAAAGGAACGATTAGAATCGTATGGAAAACACGGAGTTGAACTTGCTAGGGACGAACAGGCGGGCGTAACATGATACAAATACAAGGTAGTATCTTTATCATTGTTGTAATTTTCTTACCGAGTTCTTGTCAAAATCAGCTGATAAAAATGTCACACATTCATGTTCATAGAAAACATAGAACATAGAAATCATAAGAAAAAGAACTCACACAAACAACTTTGGCATTTACTGGTACGATGAACTGTAAACAAAGGAAATCAACTGCGCTAACGCTACTACCTTGTATTTCTACCATGAAGCGTAAGTGGGGACATTAAGCTTGTTTTTTTATTCCCTCCTAATCTAATTTTTCGACCACTTCGTATGAAAAGTTGGGCGATATTAAGTCGCGGTCTCATTTTAAACGGGCAAAGGTGTTATTGAGAAAAGAGTTTTTGTAGCGTAGTGTTGAACTGGACGACTAAAGTAAGGAAAACTGTTGCACTTATCGCAATTTGAAATGAAACTTGTTTTATTAACGGATATAAAACAACACTAAAAAGGACAAATTGAAATAAAAATGGGGAAAAAACAGGATTGTAAAAGATAATTCAATTCAATCCTCGAAAACTTGCACAACAAACGTCAAAATACAAATTTTTCTAACACAACGTCTTGTACAAATGAAGAAAATTTTCGAGTCAATTTTGCTCATCAATCTTCGAAAACGAAACGTCGGACATTTCGTCAGCTGAGAATTGTTTTGGCGCATTTAGCAAAAAGTATGTTTCGAGAAAAACGGCAAAGAAGTTTTGTACTAATTTTTATCAAATTCTACTCGAAAAATATTTTATTTTATGCAAAAGAAAAGCTCTAGTTACTTATGTAGTATATAATAATTACTCTATGATGTCTACTCACCGACTGAGTAGGAGAGAACAACTGTACGTGCTGTTGGACAGCTATGGTCTACATGCTGACAGTTCTGACAACGGTATGATATTGATTGACTTTGCCGCGGCAAAAAACATGGTCGTTAGTGCTGCAAGATGCCAGCATAAAGACATCCACATGGCTACTTGGGTATCCCCTGATCAAAGGACGAAGAACCAAATTGACCACGTCGTAATTGATAGAAGGCACTCATCCAGTGTAATGGACGTACGAGTGATCAGAGGAGCTAATAACGATTCTGATCACTACCTGGTAGCAGCAAAGGTTCGCACAAGATTAAGTAGAGTGAAAATCGTACGGAACCAGACTCAGAGAAAGCTAGACATCGGAAAGCTGCAATTACCAGATGTAGCCACAGCCTACTCATGGAAACTCGTAGAACTTTTGGCACAGAACCCACCCCCTCCCGACGACGATCCTGAAGGGCAGTGGAAACCCATTTTCGACTCTATAAAAACTGCCGCAACAAATTACTTGGTTTTGAAAAACCGCTTCGCAACAAACCTTGGTCGATGAAAAGTTTTGCATAGCAAATGATGAAAAGAACGCTGCACGTATGGCAATGCTTCAGTCAATTGTAACGCGAGCTGCCACAGCAGTGTAGGAAGAAAAGAAACGAGGTAAACCGCCGTTTTAGGCGTAAGAAACGGCAGTGGAGAAAGCGCGAGTGAGAAAATTGAGACATACAGAAAGAAGAACGAAGCCTGAAAATTCTACCAAAAAGTCAATAGCAGAACTAATGGACATGGTTCAGAGCCCCCCTTCTGTAAAGACAAGGTCGGAAATCTCATAGCAGAGTATGTTGGGAATATGGAGAGATCATTTATCTACTCTATTTGTACCTGAGATATCCAATGACGACAATCGATCAAAATTTGGATGACGTCGTCGATTGCCCCCTCCTAACCAAGACGAGGTCAGAACAGCAATTGTCCGGCTTAAGATCAACAAAGCCGCAGGAGCCGATGGATTACCAGCGGAGCTGTTTAAGGCTGGCGGCGAAGAGCTGATAAGGTGCATGCCCGGCGATTTTTTCGCAAAAGCACAATTTTCGAGGACATTTGGCATAATTTTTTTAGTCGGCTCTTTAGCAAAATTTGGTTAGATGAATCAATGACCCGGCGGTTGGGGTCTCAGTGTACTAGGTTCCATATTTAAAAAAAGGTGACCCGAGTCTCTGTGCAAACTACCATGGAATAAGCCTTTTATCAATAGCATATAAGCTTCTATCAAATATGTGCGAGACTAAAACCAATTATCGCTGACCTGATTGGACCATACCAGTGTGGCTTTAGGACTGGAAAATCGACAACTGACCAGATTTTCACGCTACGCCAAATCCTGGAGAAGACCCACGAAAAACAAATCGACACCTATCATCTATTTGTCGATTATAAGGTGGCCTTCGATAGCCCAGTACGGGCGAAACTCTGCTCAGCAATCTACTACGCATACGCCTTTGCAGGATGACCTTGACGAACACCAAATCCGCAGTGAAAGTTGGTAAGAATCTTACCGAACCTTTTGAAACTAAGCGAGGCTTTAGGCAAGGCTACACCCTATCGTGCGATCTCTTTAACATCTTAATGGATATCATTATGAGAAAAGCTGCAGTCAACATGAATAAAACCATTAGCAGCAAGTCACATGCTGCTCGTGTATGCTGATGACATCGATATTATTGGGCGCACAATTAGAGAAGTTACTGCGGTGTTTGCGAAAATTGAGAAGGAGTCAGCAAAAGTGGGTCTGAAAGTAAATGAGGACAAGACAAAATTAATGGTTTCAACGAGCAGGGCCTCCACGCGATTAGACCACAGCGTGAACGTTGATAACCGTTATAATTTCGAGGTTGTGGACGAATTTATATACCTAGGATCCGCCGTGAACAAAAACAACGTCAGCCTTGAGATCAAGCGGAGAATTGGGCTTGCGATTAGATGTTATTTTGGGCTAAGCAAGCACTTACTACAGCGGATCTCACCAGTGGTGGAGCAAATTCTGCGCAAGGAGCAAGCGGGTTTCAGTTAATACGCTCCGGATAATCATTGAGCAATCGGTTGAATTGCACTCGCCTCTGTATCTACTTTTCGTTGATTTTGGACAAGCATTCGATAGTATACACCGTGATTCTATGTTGTCCACCCTGGCCAGAAAGGGTATACCGAACAAGTTAGTCTCCATGATTCGGGAACTATACAGGGATGCAACGTATAAAGTTCGTTTTAATGGAAAGCAAAGACAGCCTTTCACCACATCTTCGGGGGTTAGACAAGGATGCGTATTGTCCCCTACGTTATTCCTTCTGCTTATGGACGAGGTAATGGAGGCAACCAATGCAGAAGCGCCGTCCGGCATTCAGTGGAATATGTATGAACACCTACATGATATAGACTACGCAGATGACATATGTCTTCTGGCCACAAATTTGACGACATCAAGGCCAAGCTACACAAACTCTCCGAAAATGCGGGAAAAGTAGGATTGAGGATAAATATTAAGAAGACGAAGTTAATGCGTATTCGCACAGCCCGTGATACTCCACTAACAGTTGATGGTTCGTTAATTGAAGACGTGGAGTCATTCAACTATTTAGGATGCAAAATTACCAAGGACGGAGGCTCCGCAATGGATATAAATGATCGGATCAATAAAGCTCGTGTTGCGTTCCTAAACCTGCACAAAATCTGGCGTAATAAGATCGCGCAAAAGACGAAATTGCGAATATTTAATTGCAGCGTAAAGTCTGTACTATTGTACGGTTGTACTACTTGGAGCTTGACGAGGAGCCTTATGAAGAAGGTCCAAACGTTTATCAATCGTTGTCTGAGGCAAATACTACGTATCTACTGGCCGAATGTAGTTTCTAATGAAGACCTCTGGCAACGTACAAATAACAGCCCTATTGAATTCGATATACGTATGAGAAAATGGACCTGGATCGGTCACATACTTAGGCGTCCAACGTCGGATATTGCTAGAGCGGCACTAGAATGGAACCCCCAAGCGAATCGAAGGCCAGGACGTCCACCAAATACATGGAAGCGGTGCCTAGAAAAGGAATACAACCAAACTCGACTATCCTGGAATCAAATTAAATCACTTGCTAGAAACAGAAATCGATGGAGGGCATTTGTTGACGACCTATGTTCTTCGTGAACCTTTTATTTAAATATTGTATTTTAATTGTATAGTATTTTGTTTAAATGAATAAAGGACATATATATAAGCAAGCACTTTAGAGATAAAGACCTCTCTGGATGACATAAATCCAGCTATACCAGACTCTCATACAACCTGTCTTGCTTTATGGCTCAGAATCCTGGTTCTTATCGCAAACAGACGAAACATCTGTAGGAGTCTTCGAGAGAAAAATACTCTGAGAAATGTTTGGACCTATAGTACACAACGGCGAGTATCGGCGATGCATGAACCATGAGCTCTATGAGCTTTATACCGACATTGACATAGTTAAGCGGATCAAAATAACGCGATTGCGCTGGCTAGGCCATGTCAGTAGAATGGATGAAGACGAACCAGCACGAAGGGTTTTCGAAACCGAACTCGAAGGAAGACGAAAAATAGGAAGACAAGACTTCGCTGGAGGGACCAAGTTGACGAATCCCTGCGTACACTTGGTATTTCCAACTGGTTGGCGAAATATGTTATCTTCCTTTAGTAAGTAATATTGTCGTAAGAAATTCGGATGTGTTCTGCATTTCACTTACACAAAAAGCTATTTTTTATTTGTAGATAAAGTATCATTAGATTCAATGAAAATTTTACAAACATTCTTGCGAATTGACAATCTGGTAAATAGACATTTCTGTAAATAGTTCGTGCAAATTGGATGTTTTGTGACAGTAAATTTATTTCCACTTATGGCGAATGTGGAATGTAGAAAACCCCCGTTTATTTTTTTGACAAACTTTGAATAATTTCCTTGGTTTTCAGTAACAGTGGGCTTAGCAGCAACTCATTGAATCAATATCACGTGTTGTTTTTTTTAACAATCTTGAATAATTTATTTTTTTTATTGCATAATATTTATAAGTATATCATGTACCATTTTCGTCTTCTGTGTTTTGTTTGCTTTCATTTATTTATTTAATAACATTACCAACAAAATATTTCATTTTTTTTTATTCAATAATTTCCTCTTCTTTAGCATTTTGTTTCATATACATAATTATCAATAAAATGTATCTTTTAAAAATTCAAAGAAATAAAGTAAAATATGATAAAACAACTATTAAATATGTTTTGTTGTTGTTGTTTTTTCTTTTTTCTATTCATCTTAAATACCATTTATAATGTATTGATTTTATTTTAAAAAAAAAATTGTATATTATATTTACTGCCTTTTAAAAATGTTAATTTTTAGATTTTCTCATTTTAAACGGGCACTGGGAAGAGACACGACAAATTTTTGAAAAAAAAAGAAGAGATATATATAAAATTTTATATTTCCCGTAAAATAGTTGCGATTTCTTTGATGAAAAATGGTTGAGGGGCGATTAAAACAAACTATTTTCCTTAAATTTAATAACTAAATCATAACAGACATGTGTCTTTAGGGGCGCGGCTGGGGCGTTTGTTTTAAAAAGTATAGTGAAGTTTATACTTTCACATGGGAGAGAGGTTTAGAGGTTATGTTAAACATTCACTGTTTTGTATTTTCTTTTTTTCAATTTCAACTTCGAGTTCACCAATTTCCCTTGTATTATTTAATTAGTTTAATAAATTTAAAATCTCCACACTTTTTTCTTCATTAGTAATTACATACAACGTTTTTCAAGTTAGCAATAAAATATTTCCACATTTGATTTAATTATATATATTTTTTAAATTTGTCTTTAGTTTTGTGGTTTATATTCAAAAAATTAAATTTAAATTTTATCTAATAAAAATTATGTATTTTGTTGGTTTGTGGTATTTTTACGTGGGTTCTGTTGTAGTGGTTGTTGTATATTTTCTTCTTTAAAAGAATTTTGTTACAATTCATTAAATAACGCGTATTTTTTTAGTTTTGTTTGTTTTTTTCTTTTGTTGTTGTTGAAAGGGTTAGTTAACTATTTCAAAAAATTCACTACGAAAAAATTGCAATTAATTGTTTTTTCATTCATTATTTAATATCAAATTTATCAGATGTTGTTAAAGCAAAAACTAGAAGTGGTTTGCTGTATGTTTTATATTTAAAGAAACAACTAAAGCGTTTCCAAACTTACTCCTCATCGGAATCACCATCACTAGAGTAGCCAGTCTGCTGGTGTGCTCGGCGTACAAAAGGAGCTGTTATAACTTGTCTAAAGCCGAAGAAAACTATCATTTTATTTAACGGAAGTAGATTATTAATTATTAGTTTATCTTACGCTATTCTGCGATAGTGATTCAACCATTCCTCCAGCATTTGGGCAACTAACAAAGGACGTTTGCGTAGTTTTTGTTGGGCTACCAATAGACCGCCATCAGTAACACAAACATCTAGCCATTGACGCATTATAGACTCTTCACGGCCCATCTGTTATTAGACAATTTAAAAAAAGAAAATAAAGCAAGTTTAGAGAGTGAAAGTATTTAATGTAAATGAAGGGGGTGATTCAATTTGTAATAAAATATATGGTAATTTTTATTCAACTGAAGTTACACAATTTTAGCCGCCTATTTAAATAATTCCCATGTGAAAATATTATTTTTCATAGAAAATACATTTAAATTTATAAAGGTAAAATCTTTTGTTGTGAATAGAAAAAGAGTATCCTTCCCTTCTAGGGATATATAGGATCCAAATACAAGTATCTTTTTAAAATTTAAATAAAATTAACCTAATTTTTTTTCGCGAAGACCAACACCAAAAGGCGATAGGAGTAGGGGGAAAGAGAGAGAAGTACTTGTTAATGTTTGACTTAAACTCGCTGATGTTATAAGAAGTGGCGAATACACTTGCCGAAAGCTTATTCCACATACGGACTGTTCGGCTGAAGAATGAATTGTTTCTGTAATGCGCAGTTCGATACAACGGCCAGGAAACAGAAAAGGGATGAGTATCACTTGAAAACCGCGGCATACGGCTAAATACCCTAACTTCTGGAATGAGGCCACGTAACTCGGCGGAGCACTTTCCATGAAAATACCTATAAAATAGCGAGACACAGCTAACATTTCGTCGATGCTCCAAGGAGGCAACAGTGCTGGTATATTATGGCTTTATTACTTACTTACTTAGGCGGCCTCAAACAACCCAGAGGGGTCAAGGGCCTTACAAAATGAGAATAACATGTTTCTCCAACTGGCTCGACCTTCAGCTTTTCTCCTGTTGCAGGCAATATTCCACCTGGACTTTCCATCGGAGTCTTGGTCGTCCTCTTTTCCTGCTTCCATCGGGTATATTATCAAAAATCTTCCATTCTTATAAAAAGGCCTAGCCTACGCAATTGACCTAATTTGATTCGCCTAGCTAAGTCCACGTCAGTAAATAAATTATATAGTTCTTGGTTTCAACGACGTAGGTACTCGCCGTTTTCCTTAACACGACCATATATTTTACGGATAATTTTCCTCTCGAATACTCCCAGGTGTTTTTCATCCGCTTGTGATATGACCCAAGTTTCGGAGACATATGCCAGGACTGGTAAATTGAGTCTGGTATAGCTAGACCTTTGTCTGTCGAGAGAGGGCTTTGTTCTTAAACTGCTTGCTGAGCCCAAAATATCATCTATTTGCAATCACAATTCTCCTATTTATCTCCAGGCTGACGTTGTTGTCCTTGTTCACGGCGAATACAAGGGAGATAAATTCATCTACCACTTCAAAATTAAACCGCGGACCAAATCGAGAGGTTTTTCTAGTCGTTGACACCATCAATTTTGTCTTATCCTCAATAACAGCAAGACCCATCTCCGCTGATTTTTTCCGATTCTTGAAAATACTGCAGTAACTTCTCGCAAATTTCGTCCAATGATGTCTATTTCGTCGGCATATGCCAACAACATATTGCGTATCGTGGGGATGGTCGTGTTCATATTTACTGCAGCTTTTTCCATTATTATCTCCATTAAGATGTTGAAGAGATTGCACGAAAGTGTGTCGCCTTATCTCAGTCATCGCTTGGTACAGAGAGGTTCGGTGAGGTCTTTCCCCACCTTCACTGCTGATTTGGTATTGGTCAGCGTCATTCTACAGAGGCCGATCAGTTTTGCCCCAATCACCGAGTTCAGACATAGCTAAGTACAATTTTCCCCGTATAGGGCTATCGAAAGCAGCTTTGTAATCGACAAAAAGATGGTATGTATCGACTTGCTTTACGTGGGTATTTTCCAGGATTTGGCGTAGCGAGAATATTTGGTCAGTCGTGGAATTGCCTGATCTAAAACCACACTGATAAGGTCCTATCAGGTTTTCAGTAATTGGCTTTAGTCTTTTACATAATACGCTCGACAAGACCTAATACGCGATGGATAAAAGACTGATACCGCGATAGTTGGAACAGACACACGGATCACTCTTTTTGAATACAGGACATAATACACTGAGACTACAATCGTTGGGCATAGATTCCCCCAGCTATATACCGCATATAAGTCGATGCATGTGGGCTAGCAGTCATTCGCCACCTGCCTTAAAAAGTACAGCGGGTAGCCCATCCGCACCAGCGGCTTTATTATTCTTAAGGCGGGAGATCGCCGTTCTAATGTCGTGTTGGTTGAGGGGGGGGGGGGGGGAGGTACAATATACACTGTCTTCTTCAACTGTTACCTCCTGATCTTCAGTGGAAGAATCTGAGTGGAATAGTGATGAAAAGCGGTCTCTCTCTATATTTTCAGCACACACTACTTATCTGTCACCAGATTCCGACTCTCGTCTTTGCAGGAGGGCATACCATTATACGGTGCGTTACCCGATCTTCTTACCCTCTGGAAAAATTTTCGGAATTCATTATTCATCCTGCACATTTCGGTCTTTTCACTCTCTCTGTCTTACTCCCACTGTAATTTTTTCCGCCTAAATATGTCGTTAGTTTTCCTCCCTTCTCAGCTTCTTGTACCGCTCATTCGCACCACGCGTTGTAACTGGCTGTTTTGTTGCCATACGTGCAGCGTCTTTTTCATCAGTTGTAATGCGACATTCTTCGTCGTACCATGGCTTATCCCTGCGGTTTTCGATAGCCAAGTTCAGTCCTTGCAGCGGTTTCCAGAGAATGGAAGATGTGCTTCCACTGCGCTTCTGGGTCCTCAGGAAGGGGAGTATTCTGCTCTAGCAGGAGAGTGAGCTTTCGTTGGTAGGACTTTGATATCTCCGGTATTTGCAGCTTGTCGATATCTAGCTTTCCCGTGTTCGTCTTCGTTCCTTTTTCGCCCTGCTCAATCTAGTGCGAACTTTCGCAGCAACCGGGTAATGATCCGAGTTGATATTGTTACATCAAATCACACGTACATCCATTACACTAGAAGAGTGCCTGCCATCTATTACCAAGTGATCAATCTGGTTCTTCGTCCGTTGATCAGGAGATATTCAGGACGCCTTATGAAAGTCCTTATGCGTGTGCTACTAACTACCATGTTCTTTGCAGTGGCGAAGTCTATCAGTCTTATTCCATTATCGGAGGTGATATCATGTAGACTGTGATTACCGATGGTTGGTCGAAAGACACTTGTCTTTCCCAATTTGACATTAAAATCGCATAGAATAATCTTAATGTCGTGGTCAGGGCAGCGTTTATATATTTCCTCAAGACGCTCATAAAATGTTTCTTTTACCTCATCATCTTTATCCTCTGTCGGTGCGTGCACACAAATTAACGAAATGTTGAAATATTTCGCTTTGATGCGAATAGTGGCTATGTGTTCACTCACTGGGTTGAATCTTGAAACTATGTGTCGTAGTCTCTTGCCAACTATAAATCCGCAATATAGGCAAGGAATTAATATGATAACGTTTGAAATACAATTATTTTCCTATCAAAAACTTGTTCTATTTGCAAATACTCAGTAAAAATGTTAATATTTGTTCCTCCGAAAGACTCCAATTTTCCTTATTTTATTTAACACTGTGTTATACATTTGCCTCAATCATCCTTCCATCCATCACTGCACTTACCTCTGCCTGCGTTAGAAAATGTATCGGCAATATCTTTGATTCACAATCCATTAAAGGCAAGTAGGTTACATCCTCGGGCTCATCACGTCTCAGGTCTATTCGGGCATAAGGTTCCATAGGCACTAAGGCGCTAAAGTGACCCCTTGTGTAACCCAAAGCAATTGGAGATTTTATACAAAAGCTTTGATCCCAAAATAAAGGCAAGTATAAACCTGGAACGAAAGCATAACCATACAATATACTTATGTATGTACATCAATCAGATATAATCTCCAAGTCACTTTGATATTACCTTCAAATCTAGCATAACCGATGTCTTCTCCTCTAAAGCTTTTCACATATTTCACACCATATACGATGATGGGTCTTCGCAGTATGTGGGCTAAAGCGAAAATATGTAATTGTTCCAATGAAGCCCCCGGTTGGCTGGCTAACGATAGTAAAGTGGACCAGTCTTCTTGCCATTGTGCCTCCTCTAAGGTGAAATGAAGCATTGAGGCTTGAATCATTTCATACTCCTTCCAACGCGAATAAAAACTGCAAATAGTTTCATATATTAAATAACAATTTCGTTATTATATTTTACCCAATACTACAACTTACATGGGTGCACATTGGTGTAGACTATCTGCTAATGCCCTACGTAGAATATTATCTCGATCAAATACACCCCATGTAGCCTGCATGGCCGAATCTAGAAGACAATCGCCCGCACTACGATTCCATAATACCATTAAACGTGATCCCAAACGGGCTGTTATTTCTAATGACCAATTTAAGGCTGGTGGTGGATTTTCCAATTGCTTTTGGGCATCACGATCCAATAGTTCCTCATACAATTGTTCTTGTATGGGTAAAGGTAACTCCTCAATTTCAGCTGGCAACAAGAATGTAGCATGTTCCTGGACATAGGTGCAGGGGAACATTGATTTACGCATACGCAGCATATTGGCAAAATGTCTACGAATGTCGGATGCTAAATCGGGAGCAACATACGATGGTACTCGTTTTATTCCGGGCCCAGAACCGGAAATTTGTGCTAATAACATAGGTAACATCTCTTCGCGATGAAATCTTATGGCCAAATGTATTAGAGTGTGACCAACATCAAAGGCCGAGTTGCGATTTAAAGCAGCTATTTCAGTACTTGTTAAGGATCGGGCTGGATTGCCGCCACACGAAAGATACGCCTCGACGGCGCTGTAATTATTCTCCACAACACCTTCAGTTTGAAAAAAAAAATAAAAACAACGTTTTAGTTAAAAGCCGCACAAATTCATAAATATGTAAACATTTTTTCTACTAAATCCCATGTAGGGGCAGAGCAGAGCTTTTCGCAATCAGGGAGCGCGCTGTGCGCCTTCTAGTTGTACACTCATTGATTGGAGCGGAGAATTGTGCTTGCGAATAGATTTTATTTTGGGCTAAGCAAGCACTTTAGACATAAAGCCCTCTCTCGAGTAACAAAAGTCCAACTATACCTGACTTTCATACAAGTCTTGCTTTATGGTGCAAAATCCCGGGTCTTATCGCAAGCAGGCGAAACTTCTCTAGGAGTCTTCGAGAGAAAAATACTCTGAAAAATGTATGGCCCTATAGTGCACAATGGCAAGTATCGGCGTCGCATGAACCAAGAACTGTATGAGCTATATCCCTACATTGTCATAGTTAAGCGGATCAACAAAACGCGATTGCGCTGGCTAGGTCATGTCAGTAGAATGGATGAAGACGAACCAGCACGAAGGGTGTTTGAAACCGAACTCGAAGGAAGACGAAAAATAGGAAGACCAAGACTGCGCTGGAGAGATCAGGTTGACGTATCCCTGCGTACACTTGGTATTACCAATGGGAGAGATTGGGCAGAAGATCGAACTGGTTGCCGATATATGTTATCTTCGTTTTGTAAGGTTCGAGACCGGATAAGTAAGTAAGATTGGAACGGATAATTGTGCTTGCAAAAATGTATTATTGCGGGCTAAGCTAGCACTTTAGATACACTCCGGTTCACTTATTTAAAGGCACTAAAAATTCCATATTCAGAACGCTAGACATCTTGAGATATAAAAGAAATCATGACAATAGTGGTTTCTTATCTAAATAACTTTTTTTGAACAATTTATAAAAAAAAGTCCAAAAATGTGCTATTTTTTTTTGTTTCAGTTGAATAAAGGTACTTTAACTAATTTTAATGAAAAACAGTTTTTCTTGTTTTTTTAATTTATTTTACTTTATTTAAGAACTATTAGTAATAGGTACAACTCCCTTTGTTTTTAATAACTTCAAATATACGGGTTTTCATTGAGAGATAAAGAGAATTTATGTAATCCAACGAAATTTGATTGCAAGCATCTTTAATGGCCTGAATTAGTGACTGCATGTCATCAAATTGTCTACCTCCTTCATAGACCTTACGAGATAACTAACCCCAGAATTTTGCGATAATGTTTAGATCTGGCGAATAGGGTGGCCAGTCCATTTCAACATTTTGGCTTGCAATGAACTCCTTTACAACTCTGGCGTTGTGTATAGGGGCATTATCCTGTTGCAATATCCAAGATATTGGATCAAATAGTTCATTGAACTTCGGAAAAGCCGATTCCAAATAACGTTTTATAGCTTACCAGTCATTTTTGCACTTTGAAATTCAAGATCGATGGTGGCATAGTATGTAATAGCACCCCACACCATAACGCCGCCCTCTCGGCTGTGATGTCGATTCAAAAAACGCTTTTATTTGCGTAAATCATGGAAATAATAGTTGTAGCCATCAGGCCCATCAACATTAAACCTCTTCTCATCCGTAAATACAACGGTTCTCCAGTCATTTACATGACCTCTTGGCTGAACATCTCATACCATGTAGTCTCTCCGCTTTTCCTTACGAGGAGCATTAAGTGGCGGCTTTTTTTTGTAATTTCAGGTATTTCAGATACTCACAGCTCTTAATTACTCTGCGTACTGATGACTTGCTCGCTTCCACTCCAGTTTGAGCTCTTATTTTTGACAAGGATAAGCCAGAATTAGTAGCAATTCTCTTTTCTCATACGTATATAAAGACAATGAAACCCTTCCTTTAAAATTTTTTCCATACCCCTCGGGGTCCTTGATGTAATTGTCGACAACTTTTAGACTCCGTCCAATTTTTTTTAACTATTGCGCGGTTAGAATATCCTTCAGAACGGTAAACATCGATGTTAGTTTTTTCCGATAGATTTAAAATTTTTTGTTTTGCCATTTTGACTCGTAAAATGATTAAGATGTAATAAATTGTAATAAACAAACGCTCCCAACAAAAAATCATCGCTAACTTTAAAAATAATAAAGTGCCTTTATTCAAGTGAACCAAATCAAATAGCTCATTTTTGGACTTTTCCATTCCATTTTAAAATTCTGCAATAAGTGAACCGGAGTGTATAAGCCTATCTCTCGAGAAGAAACGAAGATGCATCTGTATTAGACTCTCATACAACCTGTCTTGCTTTCTGGCGCAGAATCCTGGGTCATATCGCATGCTGATGAAACATTACTGGGAGTCTTCGACAGAGAATTGCTCCGGAAAATATATGGTCCTACAATAAAGAGCGGCGATTATCGGATAGCGCGTTTTCGCTGGCTAGTCCATGTCAGTAGAATGGGTCAGAATGAACTAGTGCGAAAGGTACTCGAAGACCTACTCGAAGTACATCGAAAACTAGGACAACCAAGAGTTCGCTGGAAAGACCAGGCGCAAGATTGCCTGCGAGCGTTTGGTGTTACCAACTGGAGGAGAAATGTTAAAGAAACATGTTATCTTCATACTGTAAGGTCCTTGACCCCAATGGGTTATTTGAGGCCACTTAAGTAAGATTGGAACCTACAGTTTCCCACCGGATCCAAACGTACTTTATCATGGCTAATTATTCGACAGAGTGGTCATCACTAAGCGAGGTGACCGTGGTCGAAAGAAATGTAAGTTGGTTAGCGTAGGGATCGGAGCTAGGGGTACCGATGCCACAGCTTATCATCTAAGTAGTTGGAAAACATATAGAATATATGCTTTCAAAGAAGAAACGGTGATAGGTGACTGGATGAATTCGGTTTGCGCTGTGCGATTTTCATATATTAACAGCCGTGTATCAAACCAAAAGTAAAAACACATCAACTGAGAATATTGTTAAATCGTTGAAAAAAAAATCAAAATGTAATGAAGTGTTAGAGTAAAATTATTTGTGTAGTTTGCAATTAACAGGCAAATTGTTAAAATTAAAGATTTCTCTCATTCACTATATGTGACAGCGCATAGAGAAAGGGACCTAAGGGTAAAAAAATGAATTTTTTTTGATGTGGACAACATCTGAGCATCGAATGAGACCGATCCCATGCCCCAAAAGTGTTCCCTCCCAGAGATATGCGCGTTTTATGAAAGTGAAGTCGACGAAAGTGAGGTTATGTGAAAAAATTTTCGTACTAACAGAGTGATATTCACGATTTAAAAGAATTATAAATGAGTATTTAATATAATTCACAATTAATAATTTCAGAAAATAAATCTGGATTCGAAAAAACACGAGCAAAATTGATATCAAATTCATGGAAACAGCGCGCTAGGCAGAAAACAGTAAAAACCAACTACACAAAACAAAAGGTAGGGACGACCTACGCGCGTTTTCGAGGTTGACCAAACCGTTCCTGGCGTCATGAGATGTGTCGCTTTCAAGTTAGACCAATACCAACACGCTCAGTGATGGTACACCAAAGGTGCACGTATTTAAATCTTTAAAATGGCTCTCCTGAACAAAACCGGTTTTTACCCTTAGGTCCCTTTCTATTTTGCGCCTCACATATGATGTTTTCCAAATATTCCATGGATATGCGGTGCAAGTACAACAGCTGTTGCAAACTCGTATATATTTATTTATTTATATTATATTAATCAACCAACGCCCTTAAGGACATGTTGGTAGAATTATTAAAAAAAGGCAAAGTAAAAAAAAAAAACAATCAAAAATTTATCTGTATAACAAACTTAAAGTAAAACTTAATACTAAATCCTAACGCACAATCTTTTATTTAAAAAAAAAAATGTGTTAAAGTTTAAGTTAATAGACGAAAAAAAATTGTCAGTTAACAGGAATTCAATATTACTGACCATGTTCAAAATAAGCAAAATAATCAAGCAAATTGGCTGCACCGAAAAGTTGTTAAGACTATGTGGCAAAGTATTCCATAAAATGATCGTTCCAACACTGAATGAGAAAAAGGTTCTAGAAGCACTTGAGTATTTCTACTGGAATGCAGAAAAGTTATACAATTAAACAGATACGAGGGGAGACTAAACTTCACAACGCAGAAGAAAAAGTATAGACATCTGAGATGCAAAAAATGTTCAAAGGAACAGCCCCAGAGGTGAAAAGAATATGAAGCATAACTATTATGGGAGAGGCGACCATATACAAATCTTAAGATACCATGAAAAGATGTGTGAAGTCTGCGCAAGTTTGCCAAATTGGTACCAGTGTAAATTTCCTCAAGTCCATACAAAATGTTCGGCATAAGTAACGCTTGAGCCAATCTGTATCTTACGTCAATGGGTAATATGACATCAAGACTTCAAAGACGCCTTAATAAAATATTAATTCAGTCCACAGTCAACTTCAAGCCCTAAACAAGACACAGAATCAGACGCAAACACTATAACCCTTATGGACGATACCGACGATTGCGCCTGCCCATAATGAAACATGATACACTTAGCCTTACTAACATTGATTCTGATATTATTACGGTCTCTCCAATCACAAATCCGGCCGATGTCAGAATCCAAGAGCCTAACACAATCCGCGGTGGAGCCTGTAGAACTGGTTGCAAATAACTGAATATCATCAGCATAAATACTCAGTTCAGAATTCAACACACAGTCACGAAGATCATTTATATATAAAATAAAGAGTATTGGACCCAAAATAGTGCCCTGAGGAACAGCGTAATGTACTGCACGGGTGTTGGACATACAGCCGTTAGAAACAACCAATTGAGATCGACTGGACAGAAACGAACAACTGAAACAAACAAGACGAGTAAGAGAAACGGAATTGGGAAAACAATTTATGTTAAAGAATATTGTGAACAGAGTTATACGCCTTACTTAAGTCTAATATTGCAAGTATACCCGGGTGCTTAGAATCCATACAACGCCTTATTTCATCAGCCAAGTGAAGAACCAGTGAAGTTGTGCTATGATGTTTTCGAAAACCAGATTCCAAGTGAGTAGATATTTGATCCTTCAGAATCATCTCTAAGACTCTCTAAGCACAGAAATGGGCCTAAAGTCGGAACACAACGAACCAGTGGTCCCCTACTTGTGAATTGGAAAAATTTTAGCAAGTTTCCATTGTAATGGGAAACTACCAGTCATTGAAATAGTATTCAACAAGTGAAGAAGGTATGTGGAAATAAAGGGATAAACTAATCTTATAAACTTAATCGAAATCATATCAGCAGCACCCACTGCATTAGACTTAATTCTACATATTGCACAGTAAAGCTCACCTTCATCAATATTCCGAAAGGTGAGATCATTATCTCGATCAACATGTGTTAAATTACCAAACCTAGACATAGTAGGAGACGGCACAGAAGTGAAATAATCATTCAAATCGTCAGGGTCAATATCACAGTCGTAATTATCTCGCCGGGCAGCACCATGATGCTTCTTGCGAGACCAAAAATCACGGGGGCAATTGATTCCGGAAACATACAGATGCCATCAGCTCGTTTAGACCGCCTAATCTCTCGACGAGCTACCGATCTATATTGCTTATATATATCTTATTCCTATCGGTCTTATTCTCAACATAGGCCCTATAGGCTAGATCCCTATTATAAATAGCAGACTACACCTCTGGAGTGATCCAACTAACCAATCTCGCTCTGTAGTTCGAGTCCACGTTCTCATGTAAAAAATAATCGCACACACAAACCATTGCACCACCTAAGGTCACGACACGAATTCATAGACATGGAAATAATCTTACCCAGACAAGCATTAAGCCATTGCCAATCAACTTGACGTCTAATCTGTCGTATTCGACGCTCCTGACGCTCTTGTATTGTATCACAGTTGTTTATAGTATCAGAACCTGGAAACCCACATTAATCATTAGTCGATTCTTTTACACATATATACATTACTCCTGTTGCACTCACCAAGTTGGTAAATATGTTGTTGTTTGTTAAAGGAATTATTCGATGAGACGGTATCATTCATTTTATCACTACTGCAGGTAATATTTTTTTGATTATTACTGCTGCCACCGCCACTGCCTTCGCCGATGTCGGCACCACTGGCATTGCCGTCAATGCTATTGGCAGTGGCGGAAGAACTATTACTATCACGAGGATTGCCACACATGGAACATTTGAGACTTTTTGGAAAGTTTTCATAAGTACAAGTCTGAAATAGACAAATGAAATAATCAAATTCTCAAATTGATATGAAAAAAATCTCACATTGCAGGCCCATTTTTTAATATAACTTGGTAACTGTGGGTTATTTGTAGATGTTGATGATAAACAGGTGGATGAGGCGGAGGTTTGTGTTTGAGAACTATTGGCGAGATTGTTGAGATGTATATTTGAACTGTCTACCGGACTCAGGCGTTGGGCGGCAGCTCCTGCAGCGGCGGCAGCAGCACTTGCAGCACTATTGCTGGCATTCATTTCCGCATCGATGTTCGTTGCTATATGCAATTTATTTAGCCTCTCTTGCATGTGCGGGTGCTGCAGTTGGTTATTACTTGCCTCTGCTAGACCACCACCACCACCACCGCCACAGTCTATAATGGATTTTATATCTAGAATATCGCGAGAGCGTTTTGGGTGTAGTAACAATGGGCCATCCTGATCCAATTCACTGCGTGCCAATGATGTTTGTGATGATGGTGGCCTAGGTGGTGGTGGTGGCTGTTGGGGTGTACTTTTAAAGGCCGCCACTGAGGTAGCACCTATTTCTCGTGATGGGCTTGTATCCACGGTCACGCCTTTCTTTGTGTAACATTGGGTGCAACGCAAACTCCGTGGCCAATTTAGGTAAGTACACATTTTACAAGACCATTTACTACTGTTATCCAAAACAATGGGATCAGCCGGTTCTGGCGAATTGCGGGAATCTTGTCGAGAACAAGCATTCAAGCTCGTTGGTTCAGAATCGATAACCTCAGCAACAGCGCCACCGGCTTCGCCTTCGGCCTCATAGGATATTTGGGGAGGGCTTAATCTACAATAAATAAAAGGAATCACCAGTTATATAAGCAACAATATAAGTAGTGGTGTTATAATTTAGACATACCGAAATATATCCTCATTGACCATTGGTTTAACTCCCTTACACATTGTACACTTTATGGCGGAGGGAAAATTTTCGTAGGTGCAATAATCGCAAATCCATTTTTGTTTCTTTGAACTTGAGTCGCACATGTTAAATGGTTATTTCCTGTAGCCTTAAAAGCGTTCAACAGCTTCACAGACAGCAGCAACGGCTCTCAGAAAGCTGCAGCTGTGCCTTTGATATATTGCTGGCACAATATCTATCGAGAAGATTTTTCTTTTGTTCGAAATCGTTTGTTGTTGTTCTGGTCTTTTGATTTTCTATTTGGCCTCCTTTTAACTGAGGTTATCGAATTTTAGATAATCAACTGTTAAACTTGTTTTGCTCGCTACTCCTGTATGTTGATAATGATTGTGTTGGCAAATTCTAGAAAACAAAGAGAACTAAATTAGGAATTGATTATTTACAATACTTAAACGTAGGAGGAGTTTATCACAGCCATCATAGGAGCCAATGGAAGCAATGCTTCTATAAATAATAAATAAGTTATTCACTCCCATACAAAATTACTTTTTTTGTGAAGAAAACATTCGTTTAGTTCTGCAGAAACTACGTTTTCCACATGGCTAAAATGATTCTTCCAGTTTGACAACAGTATTATATTTTTCCTATAAGAAAATATGTTAATTTGTATCCTTTCCTTTGGGATAATACGGTTCCATTCCAACAGGAAATGATACTTTATTTCGTAATGGCAAATAAGTTCTAAATATGCGAAAGGATACTTCCTTTAGCAGGGGATGATTTCATGGAAAAGCGCGGTACTGATAAGTTTTGTTTAAATTATAAACAAAGAAAACCGCCAGACGACACATGAGGGATGCACATATCTCAAAAAGGGGTTAAGGATATTTATATTCTAAGAAACACTATTTCACACAGATACCCAGAGAACAATCAATAATAACAACTTTTATGCGTCATTGCACTACATCCCAGTTTCCTTTTTTCGAATACCACTTTAACCACATCCCCATATGTTCATTAGGTCACATTTGCCACAAAATAAGCGACACATAATTTGCTCCAAATGTGTTTACGTTCCGCTTATTTCATTGCCGCGACAATTGAGTATTATGACACCATTGGAAAATTTCCATATGCAACCTCGAAAGAAGACACCATAGTTCAAATTCGAGGAATATCGGTAAAACGTCACTCGTGGCCTTCATCATGAACCCCCGAGAGTAGAGACTGAATGGCGAACTGATACACTATTAACAAGAAAGCAAAAACAGCGAAAGAATAAAATAACAAATCAGAACTTTTGCTTTGTGCACTTGTTGGTGTGTCTGTGTTCCGTTGTGCTTTCACTGCATTTGGTATAATTAAATGACATTGACTTCCTGGTCATCATCAACATCATCATCGTCGTCGTCGCATATACCTACGGCCAGCGCCAAGCGGAGGTAGATCTTTTTCTTTTATTAAATAATCATTATTCATATAATAACAAAGGAGATGAATAGGTGACGGGCAATTATGAGTTCATCCGTGTTTAGTTCCTATTTGAGTGATAATTGGAACGAAGATATCACTAGTATGTATCTTGGGGGGCAGCAGCTCGTTACTTTTGGTCAGCTCTTGTGCGTTACGTTTTGTTTCTTACATTTTGTTTATGTTATGTGTTTACCTTAATAAATAATTCATTATATACAAATGTATTGCGAATTGTTGACAGTTTCTTTTCGTTTCCGAGCTGGTTCATGCTCTTTCGCTAAGGACAGCCGTGGCAATGGTTCTTCTCATCACCATCAACACTTTTAATCTTGAAAGATGTCTGCCTCCACGTATGAACATACGATGAGTACGTAATAAATAAAATAATAACACAAATAAGACAAACAAGAGCGCACCATCATCATTATCATCGCCATCGCATTTCAATGGGAGCACCATACACATTCAAACTCACAATACTCACAACGACGACGACGTCCATCAAATCAAGCGAACGTGGTGCACTTTAGAATTACATTTGCAATTCATTAGCCATCCATCTATACCCCACTGTTGCCCAGCTCGCAATCTCTATCCGTTCCACCCCACCAATACACTTGTCGTCTTGTGATTATGATGAAATGTTATTTTTACTAAATTCAACAATTAATTTAACACATTCGTTGTCCCCCGTCGTCCCCTTGAAATGAAAACTATACAACTTTCACTTTGTTTGGTGGGTCTTCTTCCTTTTTGGTCGTTTTTGTTGGTCGTTGTCGTCGAGGTCTTGTCCATTTTCTTTACATATTTCCCATCTTTTTTTTTGCATGTTATTTACATTTTGATTATAACAGCAATATAATTGCTTCCATCACTTTTCAGTGAGTTTCTTCCTTGCAACACACAAAAAAAAAGACGAATGTTATTTCTTTCTTTTTCTCGTATTGGTATTTGTGGTATTTACCCTCGTTTTGTTTGTTGGGGACACAATTTGTTATAATTTTTTTCTTATTTTTTTAATTATTCATGATTGCGCTGTTGTTATTGGTACTGCTGCTGCTGCTGTGTGAGTGAGTGTATATGGTTATAATGGTTTATTTTTTTATATTTTGTTTGATACACTAAAATTTTTTGATAATTTTTATAAACGAAAATTTTAACACTGCCAACTTTTCTTCGCAACCAAATTCTATTCCTCTTTACGTTTTGTGTTTTGTATTCGTGCAAAATTTCATTAGATGGGGAATGGTATTATCGACAACAGAATGTCAGAAAAATGGCGAGAAGCAACAAATATTTAACTGGTAGGGTTGCCAGTCCTCACTTACAAGAAAATGTTTTTGCCCTTGAATTGAATAGAGGAAGAAATTTGGAATCACTCGAATTTATACAGCATTCGCACTGGCACCGATTTTCTTGATTTTGCCACTTTTTTTGATTTTATGCTAAAATCAAGAAAATTTGCTTGATTTCCCATACTTTCTGACAAACGACAAATTGGGTATTTTGGTAAAAATGCATGATGAAAAAAACGAAAATCGAGTAAAATGTGGCAATTTCAGAATCCACAAAAATTTTTAACGATCGGACCCTTGGCGTCGAAGTAAGGGTCCCAAAAACGGCTTAAAAAACTCCTTCGGGAAAAAAACAAAAACTTTTTTGGATATCGTACTTATTCTGCCCTCTGGGTCCAAAACGGGGGCCCGATAATGATTTTTAATAGTGCTCGAAAAAAAAGAATTATTCGTTTTAGTTGGCTTAAAAGCGGATTTAAAAAGATGTTTTTTAAAAACTGGGAAACTTTTTTTAAATAAAATTAAAACTTTTTTTTTAAAAATTCCCCGTCGAGGTTTCAAAGCCAACATTTGTGGCCGTTTTTCCCGCTTTAAAATTGCGTTTTCCTATGATTTTCGATAATTTCCATAAATGGGGAAATGATTTCCCTGAACATAGTTTTCTTTATAACTAATGTAATTCAATGACTTCATTCATAGACTAATACATACCTAGATAAACTTATTCTCTCATCTGACGTTTCATTTCACACTCTCATCGTAGGTTTGTGGAAATGAGAGCAATTAAATTTAAAATTATCTTACACCAGGTGGAGTTACAAAATATGTTCACTTAACTTTTTCCTGTCGTTTTGGTGTAGAACTGAAAAATTTAAATATATTTTGCACTTTTTTGTTGACTTTTATCGTTGGTATACATTTGTATTGTATTTAACACAACTAGTTTGCCACAAAAACACGAAATTCGGTGGTTCTTCCTTTGCTGATCGCTGTATACTATTGCCACTATCTGGTATTATTGAACCCATATTTCTACCATCCAATGTTTACTTTCCATCGTACCTATGACGTTTAATTTATTGAGCGAATAAAACCTTCTATGGTATGTGTTATTCTATGACTTCATTCATGCCTCGTCCGTTGAGTAGAGAAGACAATTTTTGATATACACGATTGGGAGCGTGAGGTGCCCCTCGTTTGGATGGATTTTGGGCTTATACCCAGGCATGGGAGTTTGTTTTGTCCCGAACAGCATCCAACCCCAATGGTCTTGAGGCAAGACGGGGAAAATAAATAGTTACAAATAGTTAGTTAAATAGTTACCCAATGCAACTTATCTGTAAATTAATAAGGCAGTATAAGAACCGAAAACTTATAAATCTCTAACTTAAGTACCTCTTATATCTGAAAGATTTGAAAAATCTAAAATTTTTGATGACAAGAAACATTCAGTGGCACACAGAACATATAATACTTTAGGTTCATTATTCAGCTGAGCAAAGGATAGAATAGATACATTTGAAAGGTCCAATTTAGTTTATAAGATACCGTGTTAGGGTAAGGATAATGTAAATTGCAATATGGTATACGTAGGCACAACAAAAAATAGACTAACGACTAGAATTGCAGGACACAAATCCGATCAGAAATACAATAAAACCACTTCTACACAAAAAACCGCATTATAATTACACTGCAGTAATTTGAATTATTGTCCTGATTTTGACAATACATCAATTTTGAACACAGAAAACAATTACAAACGCAGATGTACGTTAGAAATGTTACAAATCATGAAGGTTCCATTAACACAAAGGATTAACTATAAAACAGACATAGCGAATATTGCTCAGACATTTAGTTAATAGAAATTAGGATAATTACATTAATGTTAAATAAGATAGATATTTTCAATATTTAAGTTAATATTTTAAATTTTGTTAATTTAATTTTGTCTTTAAGTGTATTTTTACTTATGTTATATGAGATATTTTTTCATATTGACGAGGAAAATTTTTTATTTCCCGCTCTTTTTTGAAACTAAAAAAATTGTGACATTGAGCTTTTTTGAATTGGGTTTTTTTGAATTGTTAATTATCAAAACATATAATAATAATTGTTCCCTGAAGAAGTCGCCCATTGTGGAGACGAAGTATTATAAATAAATAAGCATTATTTATAAATGATCTTAAGCTCGTTTCAATAATAAGAAAAATATAATTATATAATACAGATTAGAAAAACTTCTAATGAGTAAACTGCATACGAAAAAATTAAGCTAAAAAACTTAGCTCTATTTGAATAGATCAGCAGTTTTTTTGAATCCATTTTTAAATTTATTAATAATTTGCAGAATCTTATTTTGTATTAATTGTAATTTCTTCCTGTGTGTTTTGGAAGCTTTATAGTACTATGTATACCCATAAACGAATATAGTACAGACACATTAGCTTTGTTTATTTACCTTTTGGCAATATTCTATCAAATACTCAATATTACCCAAAAGTAAAGAAACGCAAAAAAACACTTTTCTAGCCCGAAAACTAATGTCAAAGCACAAAACATATGCTTGACAACAAATCTTACACATCATGTTCACTTTCTCTGTTCCAACTTCTTTAAATAGGCACTCCATAGAATAATACATACATAGATAAACTTATTCTCTCATCTGACGTTTCATTTCACACTCTTCATTGTAGGTTTGTGGAAATGAGAGCAATTAAATTTAAAATTACCTTACACCAGGTGGAGTTATAAAATATGTTCACTTAACTTTTCCTGTCGTTTTGGTGTAGAACTGAAAAATTTAAATATATTTTTCACTTTTTTGTTGACTTTTATCGTTGGTATACATTTGTATTGTATTTAGCACAACTAGTTTGTTCTAGTTCTTCCTTTGTTGATCGCTGTATACTATTGCCACTAACTGGTATTATTGAACCCATATTTTCCACCATCCAATGTTTACTTTCCATCGTACCTATGACGTTTAATTTATTGAGCGTATAAAACCTTTTATGGTATGTATTATTCTATGAGGCACTCTCAAAGCAATCACTTTTCAAATTAATAAAATAAATCCAATAAATTATTCACTTGTTTTATTTTGATGTGTTAACATCTATACGCGCGCCTCTAGGGCAGTAAACTATAAATTTAATACATACGCAAGTGTTAGGTTTGTGAGAGTAAATCATCGTTTGTTTGTTCGTTGCTTGGCAGTCGGTATTGAAAGTGATTATTGGGCGATTTTCATATAATTTTCCCACGCGATTTTCTCCGGAAATTCATAGCCGATTTTATTAATTTTTGAATTAAAAAGCTAGTGCGGGTTTTGACGAAGAGTTTAGGCCAAAAATTAAGGCGATCCGATATCGGCGAGCCGAGATTGAAGTGTTTTAATTTGGAGTAATATTAAAAAAGTATTTTATGTTGATCTTCGGTTATATCGTACGAATATAACAATGTATGTATGTATGTACAAGTGTCTGTTGCTTTGCATTCTTTGACTTTTGTGGGAATAAAACAAAAAGTATTGAGCAAGAAAATAATGACACATGTGCTTGCACTGGGTCTTTAAATAATTTTAAGTATTATTTAACTGTAACGTCATCATATGATTGAACGCTGTTTTTTATTTTCCAATGTAACATTTACAAATGTGTTCATAGAAATCGAACAGGTACCGTGTAGCAAAAAGGTGTTAACACATCGCCCGTGAGTTCGAACACTCATTTGATTTTTTTTCCACAAATAATACTTACTTATCCGGTCACGAACAACCCCGAGGGGTCAGGGACGTTACAAAACGAAGATAACATATTTCGCCAACCAGGTCGATCTTTGTCTTTATCTCTCCAGTTGGAAATACCAAGTGTACGCAGGGATTCGTCAACTTGGTCCCTTCTTCCTATTTTTCGTCTTCCGTCGAGTTCGGTTTCGAAACCCTTCGTGCTGGTTCGTCTTCATCTATTCTACTGACATGGCCTAGTCAGCGGAATCGCGTTATTTTGATTCGCTTAACTATGTCAATGTCAGGATAAAGCTCATGGTTCATGCGTCGCCGATACTCCTACAGATGTTTCGTCTGCTTGCAATAAGACCCAGGATTCTCCGCCATAAAGCAAGACAGGTTGTATGAGAGTCTGGTATAGTTGGACTTTTGTTACTCGAGAGAGGGCTTTATCTCTAAAGTGCTTGCTTAACCTAAAATAACGTCTATTCGCAAGCACAATTCGCTTGATTTCAAGGCTGACGTTGTTGTTTTTGTTTACGGCAGAACCGAGGTATATAAATTCGTCTACCACCTCGAAATTATAACGGTTATCAACGTTCACGCTTTGGTCTAATCGCGTGGAGGCCCTGCTCGTTGAAACCATTAATTTTGTCTTGTCCTCATTTACCGTCAGACCCACTTTTCCTGACTCCTTCTCAATTCCCGAAAACACCGCAGTAACTTCTCTAACTGTGCGTTCAATGATATCTATATCATCAGCATACGCGAGCAGCATGTGACTTTTGCTGCTGATGGTTTTATTCATGTTGACAGCATCTTTTCTCAGAATAATCTCTATTAAGATGTTACAGAGATCGCACGATAGGGTGCCACCTTGTCTGAGGCCTCGTTTAGTTTCGAAAGGTTCGGTAAGACCCTTACCAACTTTTACTTCGGATTTGGTGTTCGTCAGGGTCATCCTGCAAAGGCGTATGAGTTTTGCAGGAATACCAAGCTAAGACATTGCTTCGTAAAGTTTCCCCCGTATCGGGCTTTCGAAGGCCGCCTTATAATCGACAATTAGGTGATAGGTGTCGATTTGTTTTTCGTGGGTCTTCTCCAGTATTTGGAATACCGTGAAAATCTGGTCGGTTGTCGATTTGCCAGGCCTAAAGCCACACTGGTATGGTCCAATCAGGTCAGCGATAATTGGTTTTAGTCTTTCGCACATTATGCTTGATAGAACCTTATATGCTATGGATAAAAGGCTTATTCCACGGTAGTTGGCACAGAATCTCGGGTCACCTTTTTTAAATATGGGACATAGTACACTGAGACTCCAAATTTTGGTAATGAGCTGATGCATGCACCTTATCAATAGCTGTTCTGACCTCGTCTTGGTTAGGAGGTGGGCAATCGACGTCGTCGTCCAAATTTAGATCGATTGTCTCGTCATTGGATATCTCAGGTACCAATAGCGCAGAGAAATGATCTCTCCATATTCCCAACATACTCTGCACATCTGCGATGAGATTTTCGTCCTTGTCTTTACAGAAGGGGGGCCCTGAACCATGTCCATTAGTTACGTTTTTCACTTTCTGGTAGAATATTCGGGCTTCGTTCTTCCTTCTGTATGACTCAATTTTGTCACTCTCGCGCTTTCTCCACTGCCGTTTCTTACGCCTAAAGAGACGGTTTACCTCCTTTTTTTTCTCCCTATACCGCTCAGTCGCTGCTCGCGTTGCAATGACTGAAGCATTGCCATGCGTGCAGCGTTTTTTCATCATTTGCAATGCGACACTCTTCATCGTACCATGGTTTGTTGCGAAGCTGTTTTTCAAAACCAAGTACGGTTGTTGCGGCAGTTTTCATAGAGTCGGAAATGGGTTTCCACTGCAAATACTACAGTAACTACACGGTCAAGCGCAAGTTTATTTCACAAATGTCGTCGAAAACGAAAGTCATCGCCACATTAGCTGTCCATCATGAATTAGAGAAATTCCAGTATTGTCATGTATTTAACATCTGGAAAAAAGTCGGTGTTAATATGTTTTTTTCTTCTAAAACTTATGAAATTCATATTTTAAATTACAATAAACATATTTTGCATTGTGCTTCCATATTTTTTTGAACACATGTACACAAAATTAGTAATAATTACAGTTATTATTTCACCAAATACCAATAAATTACTACAATCTTATTACTAGGTAACACTGCTTATAGTTTTGACATTTACTTGCTGCAAGTGTCAAATATTTACTGCCTTCAAAATATTGAAGGCAGTTGATCTACAAGTGTCGTGCAGTTTCAAAAGTAGCTAGTGGATCTGTGTAGTCAGTTATTTCGTTAGCGAAAAGCCTGACTAGCTACTTGAGTGGAAACAGGTAATGCTAGAGTTCTCCTTTTGATTATTATAAGTATGAAAACAAGGGAAAAACGATGCACTGAACCGTTATGATTTGTAGGTTGCTTGGTTATTTTTTGTGTTGGCGTCAGTTGCTATTACACGTTCGTAGAAGTATCAACGTGACAGCGTACGTGGGCCAGAAGTATAAAAAAGTGAATTTTAGTATTAAGAACGGTAAAATGACTTGCAAAAGACAAATAAAACACTTAATAAAGAAAGGAACAATTGTGCAAAAGTTTGAAAATTGTGAAGTTTGAATGTGGTGAAGATAATGAAACAGATTTATTCATAACATTAGTTAATTATGGCCCGGCGAATTCATCAAGTGGATTGTACTAGTCAAGTAGGTAGTACAATGTTAGTTATTTCGTCAATTCCATGTATCTAGCGATCTGCATGGTACATGGTAGTGCCGAGGGTAGCCACTGACTACAGTCAATGACATCCCCATGTTAAATTCGTCAGTGTAAAGCATTGCTGGTAGTCTGGCGGGTAGTTAATGGTAATTATTGGTAGTTACGCTGCAGCCACACTTTCAAGTTTTGTACACATACTGCTTGTCAAAACTCATGTGAATTGATAGCTGTGACGTAGGCTGCACGCACCTTGAAAGCAATATTCATGTTCCATAAAACTTCATGGATTCTGTACAGCTCTATGAATCGCTACACATCATTATATTTATTAACTCTACTCACAAACATTTTTAATTATTTATAATATTTTAATATTTGTAAAAGTAGAATCAAAAAATTATGACGGCAGAATATTTGTAAGAAGGAAAGCAAGAAACTGTTCATAAAAAATGCAATCAGCTGTTTTC
This sequence comes from Phaonia tiefii, assembly GCA_963931995.1. NCBI lineage: Eukaryota > Metazoa > Arthropoda > Insecta > Diptera > Muscidae > Phaonia > Phaonia tiefii. The sequence goes on from OZ008367.1 coordinate 25,866,891, forward strand.
TTGAAAGAAAATTTAAACACACGACTTGAAAGAGAAATTGAAAGCAAGTTCCTTTCAATTTTTAAAAGTGTGAGGGTATTAGTAAAAAAAATGTGAATTTATTGAAACTTCACAGGCAAAAATTGACCGTGTAACCACCGTGTTAGGGAAATAACTAAAAATTCGTTAGCTACGTCGACTGCAGGGTGGCTGCAAGTCGATGATGTTCGACTGTATTCGTGGAAAAGTGTGAGTGTATTGAGTTTTCGAACTTGCACTTGCATGTGTAAACGGGGGGTAACTGATTTAAAATTTGTTTTTATTGGCACTTATGACTTTTGAAATAGCTTAATACACAATAAAATAGTTTTGATTTGAAATACACAAGAATTTTCTTTAATTTTTAACTGTATTACATCCAAATTCTGGCATAAAAAAGCGTATCAAATCTGTCGTTACGCCAGTGACTTTCAATGGGAATTTGGTGGAGCTGAAACACTCATGGCGTCACTTTATACCATTCTCAATGGACATATCATCCTGTACCTAGTTTCTGTAGTTCTCGAATCTAAAAGGTTTTCACATGAAACATTTGAATTGAAACAAGACACAATTCGGAGGGTTTAATTCCAACTTCTGTTTGTTGTTGTTCTTTTTCGCACTAGCTTATTTTCTTTGTTTACATTTTTTTTACTTGACAGCTTTCTTGGAATATTCCAATAAAAACGTTCCATGTCCAATAAATTTCCCCATCTATATAAAATTAGTTGTCTTTTTAAAAACACGTGCCATTTGGCGGTATGTATTGATTGTAATGTATTGGTTCTTTTGTTTATTATTGTCAACATCAACTGATGTCTATAATTTTTAAATATAATTATAATAGTTTAGCAACGTATTATTTATTTGAACGTTCCATATCTAATTTTATTATTGTAAATAAGAATTTCAGTGCGTAAATAGTAAAATTTTGAATTATTTAAAAAAAACGTCAGCTATATCCGTCGAATGCATTTCATCCAAAATTGGCAACTACTTATAAGCAATGAAATGCGAAATACTTCCATCTGCCTATCGACATTTTTCTTTAAATTTGTAATTTCTTCAACTAACTCGAAGAACTATGGCGTGTTCAATTTGACAGCTGAAGTGATCAAAAACGTTGCGCTGCGTTTTATAAAATACCTATTAAATAACGTAACTCAACGCAGGTAGTCACCGAACAGCTGTAACGTTTTATAAACTACCAAAATGACAAAAGTAACGCGAAGTGAATCCCAGCCGAGGCAAATATATTCACGGATAGCCAAATGGCAATAAAGGCAATATCATCAGAAACGGTAAAATCTAGAACGGTCCTTGACTGTAAGAAGGTGATAAACGACTACTCTATGCACGGCAGACTCAACATCATCTGGGTGCCGGGGCACAGCGGGGTATTCGGCAACGAGAAAGCGAACCTCCTGGCAAAGAAAGCCAGGGAACTCCAAACGGTAAGCCTAGATGGAGCGAAACCCTTTGGGGTGACGAAGGCTGAGTTAAATAAATGGGCGGAGTCGGCACATATAGCCCAGTGGAACCGGGAATCAGTAGGCAGGATGACAAAGATCCTATGGGGAGACCCAGATGAATCGAGAACAAAAGGTTTGCTGAAACTGGGAAAAGCCGAAATGGGCAAAATGATGGGAGTCTTAACGGGGCATTCGGGATTACGAGCCCACCTGTACCGTATTGGACTAGTGGCGAACAGTGAGTGCAGGGCATGCATGGAGGACGATGAGACGTTGGAGCACTTCTTATGCCACTGCCCGGCCTTCACACAAGCTAGATCCAGATATCTTTCGGATAGTACGATACCGGACATGACCAAACTTATGGGTATGGACTGGAATAAACTAAGGAATTTCGTGAATAGCACCGAATTCCTATAAGGGACATAGTGAAGTGAAGTAGTAGGATAATCTTAGAGCGCACAACAGGTCGAACTTAGCGGCTTAAGTGTATGTCTTTACTGACATGGGAAGGTTTAGAGTGCTCCTTCTGAACACTCAACACCACGCCCCTCTTTTCGAACTAACTAACTAACTAACTAACGCGAAGTGACTGATTCACGACTTATAGAATACCACCCTTAGTTAAATTCTGGTTAAACATCGAATTGTGTTTTTCAGTCATTGAACCATATGATTTTGACAATCAAATTACTGACTGTCAAAATTAGAAATGTTAGATTGTATTAAATATATGCTTCTGTTTTGCGTATTTATACACATATGTTGATTCTAGATCGTTAAATGATTGCGCCTATATAGTTTTTTACACATTTTAGTTAAAATAACTTCGGTGTTATGCATCTATTTCTTATTTTACATAATTCCATTTTGATCCTCTTTGTTGTTTTAGTATTTATCCCAAAGCAGTTGTTTTTTCCAATAAAAATACAAGGGTTTCCATAATCGTTAACAATATGGCGACTTACATTAACTCACCACTGAAAACCAAAATGCAAAGTTAACCTCAAATTAACTTACAATTACGATTAAGTAATCTTATAGTTAACTACCCACTTAGAAACTGGCCATTATTAATGTGAAAACTTTTTCGATTCGAGAACTACAGAAACTAGATACTGGAGAAATTTATTCCGTCTACGTAGTACATGAATTTTGTATTCATCACTAGCGCCCCCTATTACAATGCAACTTGCAACTCAGCGTAAGTGTTTATTCACAATATAGGTCGATAGTACTGTTTTGAACGAACTTGCACCGATGTAAGTACATAGTACAATTTAATTAAATACATATTCAAGTACATTGTGTAAACTAAAATAGGAATTTAATTAATAAAACATAAAATACTTTGGTATTTTAATAGGAAGTGCATATTAATCAGTACCTTTCTGCCCGCTTTTTTTGTTTACATTTACAAAAGTACTGCACCACCGACCAAACAAAGAAAACAATAACAACGATGCGATCATTGTGTTAACGAACAAAGATCGCAAAGCAAGAAAAAAAACGAAGAAAGCAAACAAGAACAATTAACCAAAAACAACGTAACGCAGCACCAACAAGAGATCATTATTAATTTACGCATACGGCATCAGAACACAAAAAAATTTATATTTCTTCAACAAAAAATTACATAAACAAGTGCATTTATATAGCTACAAACAATTTTACCCATTGTGAAAGATTCAAAAGAAAATGCAAATGAGAAAGCGCTCCTTACGAGGAAGAAAGTGATTTGTGAAAAAAGGCAAACAACGATTTCATTTGTGCAACTCTTTCTTTTGTTGTTGCTACTGTTTTCTATGGCTTCGGGATCAATTTTTAATGATTTTGGAGGAGATGTTTTGTAATGAAATTGACAATTAGCGACTGATAAATTTAAATACAAATTAAATAAAAAAAAATTCCCTTTTGTTTAATCTTGCGCGAAAATTGCTATCAGAAACAAGTTTGTTGCCTAAGTCTTTCTTCGTAGCGTTTGATTGCCGCTGCTTACCTTGCCTTTTGTTTAATCTTGCGCGAAAATTGCTATCAGAAACAAGTTTGTTGCCTAAGTCTTTCTTCGTAGCGTTTGATTGCCGCTGCTTACCTTGCCTTTTGGGATTCTTGTGACCCATAAAAAAGACACCTGAGAGAAAGAACGATAACAATAACAATTCTGTGTGGAACGAGAAGTGTTAATAAGATTGGTGTCAATTACTGTGGTCGGAATTGTAGCGGTTGCGCTTGTAGTGGTTGTTGTTGCTGCTGCTTCCAGTGTTTTATAATTACAACGACAATATGAGTCTGAGAACTCGAGCTTTGGTATTTTCTACCTTTTTTGGTAGCTGCATTGCGATCGGTTTACTATTGGCCAGTCTGACGACCAACTGCTGGGTGAGGGCAGCGCCGAAGAGGCTGAATTCACCGGTAAGTGGTTGATTATGGTTTGGACAGGTATTAATAGTCTTTGGAATCAATTCATAACAGTTTTTTGTTACGAAGAAGACTACATAAGAGACGGATACACATAATAGTACACATATCTTTTATATGAAAACATTTTCTTGGGCACAATTGTCATTATAAAGGTAGAAATGACTTATTACAAAGAAAGGTGCCCGAAATAAATGTTTTCCTTTTGGAACGTCCTAATTGGCGCTGATAGTACTGGTTAGTAATTGCTTTTGCTAGAATTTCCTACATCACTTTGTTAAATACTTATAGGGTATATTTATGAACTGCCCACACTGTGTTAAGGTATCAACAAGATAACCCCTGAAATTTGGAAGGTTACAGGCCTTCTCACTTCTCTCTATCCTCTCCAAGATCCTGGATATGATTCTTGCCAGACGATTTTTTCGGCATACCATGGACAACTTTTCTAAAATACAACATTCTTTCCTACAGAGACACGGGGTTGGCAGCCTTTGCCATCACTTAGAGGAAGTGTTGCGAAGTAACTTGTCGTCGAGGAGACACTCCTTGCTTATTTCGGCTGATATAGAAAAGGCTTTTAACCTTGTGACTTTGATTCCTATAATCACGGAGCTGAATAGTTGGGGTGTAAACCGCAATATTCTCATATTACTACATTCTTTCTTCACAAACAGACGCATGCTTGTCAAAGTCGACGGATACTACTCAAGGATTTTTGCCCTTGACAATGGAATTCCACAGGGCTCTCCACTCTCAGTGGTCCTTTATAACATTTATGCTAATACCCTTGCCAGGGCAGTAGACAACTTTCCAGGGATGGATTTTGTAGGAATATACGCGAATAGTATATTTGCTGTTTCGTCCGGCACTCCCGAAGAAGTGAAGTCTAATGTTATATATCTTGATTTACGTATTCAGGATTGGGCTGATAAGACTGAAATATTACACGTTTGTAGACGGTGACTATGCCAACCGACTCTTGTTAATTTCGGCAGAGAAACCGTAAGGTTCCGCGCATGCGAATTTTGGGTATAATCTTTACGAAAAATTTGTATCGACTGATCATAACGCGTTCCTAAATTCCAGGCTTGTCAAAATCAACAATTTGCTATGAGTTATATGTTCGAGGAGAAACGGTCCACATTTGGACACTGCCGTCAACATTTGCAGATGTCTTGTGATGGGGGTATTGTCCCATTGGATCACGATTTACGGATGGTGTTCCAGGAATAATATCACCAAGATTGATATCGTAACAAACGAATGCTTTAGACCTGCCTCCTGAGAGATATGCCTATCGACTCTTTTTGAGTTGATAGAAGATTTTCGAGCTTTTACACACTCCTTGAGAAATTCTCCGTTAACTCGGCTTCCTCCCCACATTTCCTACCCAAATGGGGTTTCTTCCAGATAAGATCTCGGAATTCAATATCGCTACTCCTCAAAAACCCTCGGAATGTACATATTTTGATCATAATGTCTGTATTCATCTTAGTCTTACATCGCATGGCAAAAACATCACGAGTCCCGCCGTCTACAAGTCTCTCTTGCCTGTAAGGATTACATCTTTCAGCCCACAGACGACCTTGTACACGGATGGTTCTTTTGATGGCATTAGCACCTCCTTTTGCGTAGTTAAACAGGTTTCTACTACCCTCTTCAAGACTATAAGCGAAACCCGCTTGCCGGTCAAAATTGGCGCTTTTTCCGCGAAACTGGCTGCTGTCATATCTGCTCTGAATTTTGCTTCAGGTCTGCCGGGAAAAACATTAACTTGCACTGACAGTCTCAGTGTCGTCAATGCTTTAAGTGTCAATCACAAGGGTATCTTCCATTACGTCTTACCACAAACATCCCGGGACAAAGTGTTTATTCTCTGAATTCCCTCGCACATAGGCATTGAGGGTAATGAGCGGGCAGATGAAATTGCCAAACGCGCCCTTTACCAACCTTGTATATCTGGATCACCCTGCTTCCCCAAGTCGATTACTACACCCTATAACTCCATTAGAGCCGCTATGGTTCTCGACCAGTGAAATCGCTCAGAAGTTTCTCCGTACCGGACAACATTTTACCCGAGCTGATCGGTGGTGCAATGGTTAGTGTGCGCGCCTCTTGTACAGGAGATCCTGGGCTCGATTCCTGCTCCGACCACCTTAAAATTTCTTTCCACGACGGTCACCTCGCTTAGTGACGGCGACACTATCGAGTACTTAGCCATGAAAAAGCTTCTCAAAATTCCGTTCGGAACCGGTGTAAAACTGTAGGTCCCAAATCAGTGAGTATAAAACTATAAAGCGCACAGCTCACTGGTTGTGAGAAGCTCTCCCTAATTCCTTCATGGGATGTAATAGGAAACCATTTATTTATTTTATTTTTTAGGATCAACAAAACTATATTTAATACCAGACACTATTATGAACGAACAGGTCCAGCCAGATGTGGAACTTGCAATAACTTACTTTCTGTCCGCCATATTTTATCCGAATGTCCTCTATCTAGAATTGACGAACCCCTTGAAAAGATACTTGATTCTTCAACTTTGTGCATGCTTCCTAAAATTCGTACTTCCCTCCGAGCTCACGGTGACCTTGACATATAGATTATTCATATTTCACCTGTAACTTTAACGCTTAAACTACATGTAAATATTAGTTTACTTGTAGTTTTCACTTCTCCTTCTTTAAAACCTATAGGTGCAAATGATCTAGTTATCCGGCGCCTTTTAATCCATATTTTGTAAATTTATTTATAAAATATATTGTAAATAAATAAATAAATAAATAAAATAAATATAATCACATGAATTGTATTGATTGGTTTAGCTCAATTCAATAAAGTTTCGTATTTTTGCCGTGAAAGTTAATTTTACATTTAAAATCAATTTTACAAAAGTTGATTGTTCAAATTTTTTAGACCTCGTTTGTATTGGTTCAGTTTTTGATTTAGTTTAACTTAAAACAACCCCCATACGATTTTTTCTCTGTTAATGCCCACCTGTCTACCTCATTCCATAATCAAAATTCAATATACACATTTGTAAGCTGGACCCCCCATCAAGCACATACACCCATCCTGAATTATTATTATACTATTTAAGTTAATAACAATAAATATCCATTTCTATGCATCTTTCCATTTACAGAAATCGAGTGGTGAAGTAAACTATGGCTTATTTTATGGCAATAAGTATTTGAATCCCGGTTTTGGTACCCGCGTTTATTCTGTCGAGGGTATGCAATATTGTTTATTAAAATATATACAACAAAATGTATAAATCTTCTTCTGTGCTCTTTTTCTTTTAGTTACCACCTTCATGCAAACCGAGCCTGACATCATGAATTTTTGGCTCTGGCTTGTCACAGCCTTGGGCACGGGATTTGGTCTACTCAGTTGTGCCATATCTGCGATAGCCGCTGTGCTAAAAGCAGCCTCTGCCGCCAAAAAACCTGGTACTATGGTAATACTAGTAGCCTCCAATATTTCATCGGCTGCCTCACAAACGGTAGCCTTCATCTGTTGGCTTGTACAGTTCTTCCAGTATTTACAGCATAATGTATTAGCTGTAGCTGACCACAAACATAATTGGTATAGCCATGGCTTAGCTGCACTTGGTTACAGTTTCTACATGGTCATCGTCTCAACACTAGTCGTTATAATTAACATTACCATATTGCTGTATGCCAAGCACTGTGAGCAACGAGATCGCCAACGCTTGGAGCCGCCAAGTACGGAGAAAAATCAAAGTGCTATAATGTTGTATTGAAGCGTAGAGAAGAAGAAAAATCAACTGATGCACGAAACAATACATATAGCTAGCGCTTCACACATAACTACTAACTCAAGAAAATTCAAAAAAAAAGAAGAAATAAAACAACAATGAGATTTATTGTTTCTATAGAGATTCAGTCCATATATACACACACACACACAACTTTTGTACTTAGTAACATTCCAAAAAAACTGCCTATTCTTTGCCTTTACACAAAATATTCTTTGAATCTCATTTCGATCAAATTGAATCTCAGTTTGATTAACCACATATGTATTCTACTTACTAATTTTATGAAGTTTTATATCTAATCTTCATTTTATATAGTATTTTTTACTTATTGGGCCACAGATTCAATCATATTCATAATACTTATGAAAGGTTTGGTAGACGACTGTTATTAATGATGAATGTTGTTTTTTAAATCGTTTCATAAGTTTCATGAATGCCGGCCATGAGTTTATATTGTTGTGTACATTTGTACTTCTGTCCTAATCTGCATTTATATGTTTATAGTTTTAATGAACTCGTATTAACCGAAACCCCTCAAATAATATTTTATAATTCTACAAAAACAAAAAATACCATTACGAAAAGCTAATTATTTTTTTTTATCAATGTTTCTTTTTCGAATAATTGATACCTCTAATGGTATTTGAGTCATATTAAAATGTTAAGTTTTTTTTTTACAATATAAATAAATTTAAGTTTTAATTTACATTTAATGTGTTTTAAATTTTACCAAAAACTAAAGAGTTCTCGCATGTCCTAACTAATGTTTTGGGTTTCAGAATGGGGTATCAAAATGAGGATGGAGGGTTATGTGTGGTAAAATATGTCCTTGGGATATACAGTGGTGGTCATACAATTAGAAACGCTATTTTAGAATTTGTATTGTATAACAGAATTACGAGTACTTCCATAAAATTAAAATTAAAAAAGATAATATTCCGTATTGTAAGACTCACTTATTGCTATACTTTCTACAAATATTTCGATAACTAGCTATATTCCTGAAAAGTGGAAACTACATTTACTAATATATCTCAAATATATTATAAATATAATATATCTTTACTAAATATCTCGAATGTCGTTCTCGTATTTCGACTACGATTAAAGATTAAAGATAACGCGCCATCTTTGTCTTTAATCTTTTACAAAACTGTCGTAGTCGAAATACGAGAACGTCATTCGTAATAAGGCTGAATATTTTATTCCCAATTTGACAGCAAAATATTATAAAATAAAGCAAAAGAAGCTTCGCAGCATAGAATAATACATACGTAGATAAACTTATTCTCTCATCTGACGTTTCATTTCACACTCTTCATCGTAGGTTTGTGGAAATGAGAGCAATTAAATTTAAAATTACCTTACACCAGGTGTTCACTTAACTTGTTCATGTCGTTTTGGTGTAGAACTGAAAACTTTAAATACATTTTGCATTTTTTTGTTGACTTTTATCGTTGGTATACATTTGTATTGTATTTAACACAACTAGTTTGCCATAAAAACACGAAATTCGGTTGTTGTTCCTTTGTTGATCGCTGTATACTATTGCCACCATCTGGTATTATTGAACCCATATTTTCCACCAACCATTGTTTACTTTCCATCGTACCTATGACGTTTAATTTATTGAGCGAATAAAAGCTTCTATGGTATGGAAGCATAGAATAAGCTTCGCAGCATTAAACTTTAAAACTAGTTCACAAAAATAATAGTTCATGGAGGTTGAACTAGTTACTGTGTCTATAGTTCAGAGCTAGGTAGAATTGAATCAGTTATATATAAAAAAAAATTATTGCGTCGGTTTCAATTTTAACTGAACTGCTTTTATATTGTTGAATGAATATTTACATTTTACAGATTATATACATAGATTTAGTAATATGGTAATATGGCTTGGCCTTTTATCTTGAGCAGTATATTTGAGGAATAAATATAATTAATTTTGTTAAAATTATTTAAGCCTTGAAAGGAAAGTTCTAAAAAAATACCTTTGCTGGAAATATATACATACATATACTTCATATGAAATCTATGTTTCCAGAAGTGAAGATATCAAAACATTATCCGACATTTCGCACGATGTATTAAATTTGCTTGTGATAGTGGCAATATTGTGGCTAATTTTATACGTATTACTCATTTCATGTAATAAATTGGTTGGGAAGCGCCTTGGTAGGGAAGCGCCTTGGTAATTTTTAATACCTTGTTTTGGAATATTTGCAATTTTTTAATATGTGACACAGCACACGCGTTCCAAGCCGGACAACCATATAAAATGATGGATTGAAATATTACTTTAAGAATAATGATTTTGTTAAAGTTATTTAACGATGATTTTCTGTTAATTAGTGGGTACAACATTTTAATATAGAGATTTACTTTGTTTTGAATGCTAGAAATGTGACAGTGGAATGTGCGTGTTTTATCCAGGTGTATACCCAGGTATTTTACATTATCTGACCAACATACAGTGGTGTGCGATGAAATAGAGTCAACACTAATCAACATTTTCAAAACAAAAACAAATGTAGAAAAATTAAATTTTGTTTATAACTTTTATTTGTAATTGTTCAATTAAGAACTAGATATAACATTTTAGAACATTACTGTCGTAATTTAAAATTAAATCATTAGGTATAAATCGAAATATTTCAAAATGCCCCGTTTTGCCTGTGAATTAAAATAGAGTCATCGCGATTCATCATCTGAACTAGAATAAATAGCTGTGTCAAATAAAATGTATGTTTCATTAATCCTTTATATTATCTCAGTACTTTATGAAATAACTATTATTTTTTATCACAGCTAAGCAACGCCTTGACATTGAATCATCAAGTCTACACAAGTCATGTTTTCCACGCCGATTGTACCAGTGTCATAAGCTCATCTTTATTAAATTGGTTTATTCCTTTGATAGACACTTTAATGTCCCGCCACAAATTCTGAAAAGAATTTAAGCCCGGCGACTGCATAGACCATCTTAAAACTATGACACTATTATTTTCAAACGAAGCTTTTGCTCGCTTCGATGTGTGTTTGGGGTCGATATTATGTTGAAACACCCATCGAAGCGGCATTTCCCATTTAGCACGAGGCATCATGATGTTTTTTTAATACAGTGGTATAATATGCAGCGTCCATTGTCTGTTCAATTTGGAATAAAGGTTCTGTCCCAATGTAAGAGTAACAATCCCGTACCATGATGTTTCCGCTACCACGTTTAACTGTTTGGATTGTGTTCTGGGGTCTGAATTCGGTGTTGGATTCATCATAATTACCCAATCTCACTTTAGTTTCAGCTGTCCTCAAAATATTTCGCCATTTGCGTACCGGCTATTTCACATGCTCCTTGGCAAAATGCAACATTTTTTGAACGTTTCGTTTGGATAGAAATTGAACTTTTCGGATACTTTTTGCCTTTAAATTGTTTTTAGTTAGCATTTTTCTTAATGTAGAGGTGTCAACATCCCGATCGTATTGCCTTTTAAGGGCGGAAGAGGTAACAAAAGTCGAACTCTACGTGGCGCAATATTTTTGGTTCCAAATGTTCTGTAATTTTCAGGGGTTTACTGTCTGTTTCCTGGATTGGGGTTATATTTTATTCTGGTCTCCAACATTTTCTTTGAGCATCCAATTGTGTCAGTAATTTGAATGTAGCTTCTGAATTCTTTTATCGTCTCTTTTATTCTTTTTTGGCGCTCATGATTGCAATATTTAGATCGGCCCATTTTGGAACGTCAATAATGACAATTTATTAATGCTACTAATAAACATTAATCATATTTACAAGCTAAACTTTGTTTTCAAATTCAAATCCAAACTACCATTAACCATTTCAAAAAAAAAATATTTGTAATTGATAGCACACGTCATTACATAGCCTTTAAAATACTGACACTGACCTGGAGAACAGTAGTTTACAAAATTTATTAAAAATGACGGCATTATATTCAGCAGAGGACCGGTCAAATCAGGTTCAGAATTTTTTTTGACATGAAACATCTTGGACCAATGATGATTTGCAGAGAATAAAAGTTTTGACGAGTGTGTGACTCTATTTCATCGCACACCACTGTATGTCAGAGCCGTTTATGGTTAAATTAGAGGATGGTAGAAAACAATTCTTTCTTTTTCTTGAAAAAAAGATAGATTGCGTCTTATCATAATTTAATTTAATCTTCCATTTGTCATAGTATTGTACTAATTTGTTAAGAGCACATTGTACATTGGTCACAATATCGAGACCCAATGAATGTGCGAAAAATATACCAACATCATCGGCAAACGATAGCAATGAAAAGTCAGACATGTAAATATGGTACAAAATTGGTCCCAGTACCGTTCCTTGTGGGACACCAGATGGGATTTCTGTTGCATTAGATAATTCTTTGTCAACAGTAACAATAAAATATCTATCAGTTAAATAACTTTTTATAATTTTAATTAGGAATGGTGGAAATTTATAATCGATCATTTTATGTATTAAAGCATTATGCCATATGGAATGAAAAGCTTTGGCTACATCAAGTAGTGCTAGAGCTGTTGAGAATCCACTTGTACAATTTTCTTTAACATGATTGCATATTCTTTTAATTTGATGTGTTGTGCTATGATATCTTCTGAATCCGAATTGCTCTAAGGGTATTATGTTATTTATACCTAAGTGTGTGTCAATGCTTATTTTCAAAAATAAACAATTTGCTTAAACTACTTAATAAACTAATTGGACGGTAGCTATCTGGACTATTAATTGGGTTTCCAGGTTTTAGAATAGGAATAACTTTTGCGGTTTTCCACGAATTAGGGAAATACTGAAATTTTAGGCTCAAGTTGAAGATTGACGTCAAATAATCAATAGCTTTATTCGGTAAATGCTATAACATACGATTATTAATCATATCAAAGCCTGTTACATTTCTAGTTTTGAAATCTTTAATTAGGGACCGAACTAAGTTTCTAGTGATTACTTCAGTTGTAGGAGTTTGGTGGAATTGCATGTTGAACACAGAGACCGACGATTCCACCATATTAATGTGGTTTCGAGTACTTAATCTGTCCGATATGTGATGATTCTGTAGAAATGTTTGAGCAAGACAGTTTGCTTTATCCTTGCTGTTGTATCTTATAATCAAACTGTCTTTAAGAGGAGGTATATTTTGTCGTTTGTTTTTAAGAATTATTGTAAGATTCCAAAACGGTTTAGAGGATTTATTAAGTCCCATCAATTTTCGGGACCATGCCCGGTTTCTAAAATTCTGTACCTCTTGTCGTATTTTCAGGCCATAATTATACATCGATAAATAGTCAGACATTTGTCTGTATCTAGTCCACTCCCTTCTGTAAAAGTTTCTAATTCTGATAAGAATAAGTATATATGTGGGTACTATAAAGCAATTAGTCATGTTATTCACGAAAGGTACAGACTGTCTTACAGATTCATGTTTCGATTCTGTCATCAATATGAGATGGACGGCCTACATTATCTCCAGAAATGTAACTTTGGTTAAATGTAGCATTCAAAATAGAACTTTACTTTTTCCAGTCTGCCCTATTGAAGTTACATATATTGACCAGGGTCTTCTCGATTAAACTCACAGTTTATATATACGATTAGTAATTGTTCACGGATTTTGATTAGCAGCGATCGAATCTTGAATAGTTTGTCGAATCCGGTCTCACCTGGTGATCTCATATGCTCATTATTGTTAAAATGTAAAAAACGTTTGATGGCTTCCCATCTGTTGCAAGTCATGATGCCACGTACAAATTCTTGGCCAATCGATGAATTCCAATAATGTCTTGATGATGGTAGTTTCAGCAGCGACATGTATATGACTATTCCTGAAAAGAGATTTTATTAGACAATTTTCACTTGCATGTTTCAGATATAAATCATTTCACCTATAAATTGCTCTATTTCGTTCCGAGTAATATTAGCTGGCTTATTTATATCAACTTGCAGTGCAAGTAAGTTCGACTGCTCAACTATATACTGGTTCATTAAATCGTCGTTGAAAAAAAAATTAAAGAAGTCTGCTGGTGTCTCCAGTTCTTCTCCAAATTGGCGCTCTTGACTTTTTGGCTTGTGCATTCGAAGAAGTGGGCTTGCCACAGTTGTCATCGGAACCGCTCTCATCAGTCTCTGGTATATAAACGCGTTCCCGATTGTGGAATTTGACTTCCAATGACTTCTTCATCGGTATCCGATATATAGTCATCATCACTTTGAAGCCCATTATTGATTTCATTGACATATTTCAATTTACCATAAAATGATTGTACATCCATTTCTAGAAAATTTACATTGATATTTATGTATAGAATAAATTGTACACACGGCAATTTTTTATTTTCCTGCATGTAAGGCCATATATTGCTTCGTAGAATTTTGCAAAATATTGTATATATAATGCTTACCTTGCAGCTAAATTATATTTTTCCTTGTAAAAGAGCTTTACTTGCTCCCAGTATAAAGTAAATTTAGTTCAAATCACTGCAAAATTAACTTTCGATCATACACCTGAGACACAAACTTTGAAACAACCGCGCATAGAATTTCAGTACAAAAGAGAACAAAGAGAATGACTATTATGTTTTAAACTCTTTTATGTACCGTTTCGATAAAAACAATAAGCATTGAAAATAAAAATCCATATATGGCGTTGTATGCGGTAGAGGGCTAAGGAGGATAATAATGGTGGGACATTGGACAATATTAGCTTTGTCTGTTTACTTTTCCAGCAAGATTTATCCAGTAACTTTTTGCAGAGAGTAAAAAAAATTTTACGCTCTTTTTTTTCTCTATTCCAAAAAGTAAACAGACAACAAACAGCTGATCGGTGTGTAAACAATTGAAATAACAAAGCAAAAGAATTTTAGCATATGTGTCGCACGGTCGCACTGTGTATTCTAGCGTTTCTAGCATGAAGTAAAATGTTTTGTTTATTATAATTTATTATAAACGTTAAAAATCAACACAATTCTAACTACTTACCTCTGCCATTGTTAAATTTCAACTTTATTCTTCTTTTTCGCACAAAAATATTGCAATCAAAATGTACATAAAAAACAGCTGATCGAACTTGCAAAATCTTGATAGAAGAAATTCCTCCAGTAACATTTTGCAAGTTCTCTATCATCCAACTGTCAAAAAATTCTCTCTTTGGCTCTCTCGTTGCAAAAGTTTTGCAGTAAACAGACAACATTTTGTACAATAGGTCTGTCTGCGTACTTTTCCAGTAGCAAATACTCAGTAACTTTTTTTGGGAGAGTAAGAACAATTTTACTCTCTCGGTTGAAAATATATCAAAAAGTACGCAGACAGCATCCAGTGAAATCTTGCAAGAAAACAGCTGACCGGTATGTAAACAATTGAAATATCAAAGCAAAAGAATTTTAGCATATGTGTCGCACGGTCGCACTGTATATTTGCACGTTTCTAGCATGAAGTAAAATGTTTTGTTTATTATAATTTATTATAAACTTTAAAAATCAACACAATTCTTACTACTTACCTCTGCCATTGTTAAATTTAAATTTTTATTTTCATTTCACAAAAATTATTTCATTCAAACAGTAAACAAAAACAGCTGTTCAAACTAGTTGCAAAATCTCCAGCAACATTTTGCAAGTTCTCTAACTTCCAACTGTCAAAAAATTCTCTTTTTCGCTCTCTCGCTGCAAGAGATTTGGAGTACGCAGACAACATTTTGCAAGATTTTGCACAAAATGATGCAAAATATGTGTACGCAGACAGACCTAATA
The DNA here is from genome assembly GCA_963931995.1 of Phaonia tiefii. NCBI lineage: Eukaryota > Metazoa > Arthropoda > Insecta > Diptera > Muscidae > Phaonia > Phaonia tiefii. Next base: position 25,882,353 of record OZ008367.1, read on the forward strand.
TTGTACAATATTGCAGTAAACAGACCGACCTATTATATCCAGGGTAAAGGGATTGGATCTTGAGCAAGTTGGAATATAAATACGTTGGCGAGGTTGGGAATAATTTATATTAATACTTACTGTAAACTATTTAAAGTTTTTCTATGTATGTATGTATGTATGTATGTATATAATGTATTTCTATGTATATATATAAAATGGTGGCTTAAGTGCCGGAAGTCAGGTAAAGTAATAAAAAATAGGAACTGTAATTTTTTATTTTTCTTACGCAGAAATTTCATGAATTCTGTTTTTTTTACGTTTTTGGTTTTCCTTTGTTTTGCCTAATTTTTTTTTCTTTTATTTCGCCCGAAATCCAACAATATAAGAACCATAAAATTTGACTCTGAACTAGTATTGTTAAACTGGTGCACCACTAGTTCAAAATCGACACTAGAGAGATAATTTCTCCCATTCCAGTTTTTGTATGGGCGGGTACTAGTTCTCTGGTTCAAAAATACCAGTCCATTACTAGTTCTGAAGTAGTATTTTTTCCTGCTGGATTAATAATTTGTAGGGTAGCCCCTATATTTTGTGACATCGGTCAATCTCCGTGGTAAACTTTGTACCAAAGTCCGGCATCGGACTTCCTTAACATTTCGAAAATGTTTGTCACTATTTCTTGGGGTTTTTGTTTTTAAACCTCGTTCGACATCAGGAAATTAGTTTTAAATTGAATTTGAGTCCGAATATTGTGGTGGCCAGACGAAAACATTGGTAAAGTCCATAACCATTGCTTCACAACTCGGGGAAGTATGCTTAGGATCGTTGTCCTGCTCGAAAATATATGTAACTGACATATTTTCTAACGAAAATGGTTCAGTTGCATTTTTCACAATAATTTTATTTTGGTGTTGGTCTATTCGACCATCTATGCTGTGTAGGACCATAGAGTAATCTCAGACTAGAGAGAATATTTGGCTCACCTGACGTTTCCTTTCACACTCTTCGTGATGCGGTCGGTGTGATAGAGAGATGTTTGACGAAAAGTGATATACACCAGGTGGAATTATAACAACTTCTTGCTTTAATTTTTCATGTAAAAACTGTGCAATTTAAATGTGTTTTAAACTTTTTTGTTGACTGTTATTGTTAGCATACATTTGTGTTGTATTTAACACAACAATTTTAAAAAACAAAACCAAATGCCGTTGTTGTTATTTTGTTCGTTGTTTTGAACCATTGCCTCTATCTGGTATTAGTAAAGCAATTCTTTTCAACATTAAACGTAAATATCACACCAGGCCAAAGGTCATAAATTTGGTGGGAGAACTAGTAGATCTTCTATAAGTATTAATCTATGTGTAGGACCAACGCCATACCAACTAAATTGACCCCATACCATCACATTTCCTCACATGTTTAATGGTCTTTATGGTGTATCTAAGTTCCAAAGATTTGTTTAGTGGCCGTCGTACGGTTAGGTAGATGCTACCTCAAATTACTTTGATATGCAGATATAAGGCGGAAGATGCTTGTGAAATGGATACCCAAATGTTGCAAACAATGACATGTTTATTCAAAGTATCGTTGACCAATCAGCTTTTCGTAATTTGTTTTGGAAATCTACGAGAAAAAATTGAAGTCAAATGAAACTCTTATGGCCAGTTTTTCAGTCAGTGGTGATCTTCGTTTGTTAGTTAAATTGTGGTTAAACATCGAATTCTGTTTTTTAATCATTGTTTAACTATGATTTAACCACCCAATGTTGGTTGGTTAACTTATAGTCAGAACCATATTATTTTGACAATTAAATTACTGACTGTCAAAGTGAGAAATGAAGATTGTATAAAATACATGTTTCATATTTGCGTATTTGTACACATACGTTGAGTCTAGATCGTTAAATTGTTGCTCCTATATAGTTTTTTACACATTTTTGTTAAAATGACTTCGATTTTATGCATCTATTTCTTATTTTACATAATTCCATTTTGTTTGTTCCCCTTTGTTGTTTTGGTAGTTATCCCAAAAAAAACACGTTTTTTCCAATAAGAATACAAGTGTTGCCATATTCGTTGACAATATGGCGACTAAAATTAACTCACCACCGAAAAACAAAATCCAAAGTTAATCTCTAATTAACTTAGAATTAAGATTAAGTAATCCGATAGTTAACTACTCACTTAAAAACTGGCCATTAGTGACATTCAAAAATTATGTCTGTATGATCTTGTTGGTTATAATAGGTCTGTGCGTACTTTTCCAGCAGCAAATACTCAGTAACTTTTTTTGGGAGAGTAAGAACAATTTTGCTCTCTCGGTTGAAAATATCTCAAAAAGTACGCAGACAGCATCCAGTGAAATCTTGCTGTTTTCTTGCTGATTGGTGTGTAAACAATTGAAATAACAAAGCAAAAGGATTTTAGCTTATGTTTCGCACGGTCGCACTGTATATTTGCACGTTTCTAGCATGAAGTAAATAAAATGTTTTGTTTATTATAATTTATTATAAACGTTAAAAATTAACACAATTTTAACTATTTACCTCTGCCATTGTTAAATTTCAATTTTTATTTTCATTTCACAAAAATTATTTCATTCAAACAGTAAATAAAAACAGCTGTTCAAACTAGTTGCAAAATCTTGCAAGCAGAAATTTCTCCCGCAACATTTTGCAAGTTCTCTAACTTCCAACTGTCAAAAATTCTCTTTTTGGCTCTCTCGCTGCAAGAGATTTGGAGTACGCAGACAACATTTTGCAAGATTTTGCAACATTTTGCACAAAATGATGCAAAATATGTGTACGCAGACAGAGCTAATGAGTGAACTTAAACCATTTTGGTAATTTAACTTTGACAGCCTTATCTGGATGGGTACCCACCGTCACGTACCCAGACGAATTGAACCAGTTTTATGTGATGATATTAAATATATATTGGTGGCCACGAATTTAAGACACGACATGCTACTTATATCGTCGGTATACTGCAAAAAGTGCTCAAGTCACATAATTGTGTTTCTAAGTTATTGAAGATTTGCGGCATTATTCATAAAATCTAACGAGAGGTTTGAGAGACAGGTTATCATACAAAAAACTTCTCTCCAACCTCTCGCAACTTTTTATGAATAAGGCGGGTAAAGTTTATAGCCGCTGGAAGAATCATTAAGTAGTTTCGGAATGAAAATCGATGTTAAAATCTGATAGCTAAAGCATTTATAAATAAGATGAAACCAAGCAATATAATTCAATTTAATTTATTGAACTGTGTACTTGCAACTACATGCTATTTTGGGCCCAGCAAGCAGTTTAGGAACAAAGCTCTCTCTCGCCTGATAAAAGTCCTGCTATACCAGACTAATTTTACCTGTCTTGACAAAAAAAAAAAAAATGGTTTGCCATTACATCCCATGAAGGGTCAGGGGAGAGCTTCTCACAATCACTGAGCTGTGCGCTTTCCAGTTTTCACTCACTGATTGGGACCTACAGTTTTACACCGATTCCGAACAGTATTTTGAGAAGCTTTTTCATGGCTATATACTCGATAGTGTCCCCGTCACTATGCGAGGTGACCGCCGCCGAAAGAAATTTTAAGGTGGTCTGAGCAGGGATCAAACCCAGGATCTCATGTACAAGAGGCGCGCACACTACCATTGCACCACCGACTTGACAAATGGCTCCGAAACTTGGGTCATATCGCAAGTGGATGAAAGACACCTGGGAGTATTCTCCGTAAAATATATGGTCCTGTTAGAGAAAACGGCGAGTACCGACGTCGTTGGAACCAAGAGCTATATAATTTATGTTCTGACGTGGACATAGCTAAGCGAATCAAATTAGGCCAATTGCGTTGGCTGGGCCATGTTATCAGAATGGATGAATATGAACCAGCGCGAAAGAGTTTCGATAACGTGCCCGATGGAAGCAGGAAAAGAGGACGACCAAGACTGCGCTGGACAGACGAGGAAGAAGAATCCCTCCGTATCCTTGGTGTTACCAACTGGCGAGAAAATGCGAAGGATAGAGCCAGTTGGAAGAATATGTTGAAATTTGTTTGTTTAATTAATATGTGTAAGACATCTGACCTCATGAGGTTATAAAATCTCTACATATATAAAAATTACGTGTATGTTCGTGATCGCTAAACTCAAAAACTACTGGACCGATTTTGACCAAATTTTATATGCACGCTCTATGGGCCGTGAGTAGTGTTTCTGTATAGTTTAAAGTTCGTCCGACAGATGGCGCAATATTTAGCTTTTTTGTGTTTTTGGCGCTGATGTCGATTTCGGTTATTTATGAAACGATTTGTTTCAAATTCGCAACATATAATTCTTAGGCAAAAGTAAAGGTGTTGATAAAATAGATGGCGCCCAGGTCGAGATATTAATCATTGTTTACCATCTGATGTTATAACTACTTTTGAAAGCAGGACGAAGTCTGCCGGGTCAGCTAGTAGTCAATAAAAGTAAGAACTTTTTTTATACAAAAATAAAATGAATAATGTACAAGGCATTTTTTGCATTAAAAAAAATTTTATGAAAATGCTTTGTTTGTAATTTGTATTTTAAATTTATTAATCTTGATCTGATTCCGAATCATTTATATCGGATTCTGGGGCCTTATTTCTGGTGGTTTTGCTTGTTTTCAAGTACCACTGATGAAACTCGTCCGGGATGGCTCCTGACTTGCAAAGGTTAAGTAAATCTTTTTTCTTTTCGATACTTTACGATGGCTTCTTTTATACACCTTTTCGTTGTTAACTTCTTTCAAATCTATGGGCCGACCTATAAATATTTTTGTTTCTATTTTGGTCACTGCAAGTGTCAGAAAAAAAGATATGTACTTCTTTTATTTCCGGTGAAAGTTGATGCTAGTACTTATACAAGCATGAACTAATTCCATTATTTCCTTTATCGTTTGTCGTTTGGTAGATGGTTAAATTTTATGCACATAATTTTCGGCTATTGTACATTGGGCTTACATCACTTGATGGAATTTGTAACACAGATTGCAAGTCGAATGTGCATGCCATGAAATTAGGCTCTTTGATGGCTTTTTCTTTGTCAAAGAATTTTGCAGCTGAACATTCGTATTTTCTCTTTAAATGGGCTTTTTTTTTATCTTTTTCGAATGCTTACCACTGGTCTTTCTTTGGATGGAAGAACGATAAACTGTAGTACTCACCGGAAACTTTCCGGCAGGTGGTCGATGAAAGTAGCTTTGTTGACGTGTCACTCTTTTAATTTGTCTAAGAATAAGGAATACCTTTTTAATATACTCAGATTGGCATCTAAATACATCCTCTTGGAAGTTTTGCGGCAGTATTACGACTCTACAGTTGGGAGGCTTTTCGATGTGTTTCATCCCATGATTTAAATGCAGCTTTTGAACCGCCCCGTTAGTCTTCTTTAGAAAAAACTGTATGTCCTTTATGTTTAAATGCTTTATTCTCCCAAACATATTCTGCAGGAACCATGTATATGTTTGGGACACACTCAAAACGTTCATATGTTTGAAAGTCCCAAACTCACTTGTAATTAAATGAAAACATTAGATTGTTTCGTGGCAAGCATGTATGCTTTTACATGGAAACATATGCATGCTTCATCCCAAACATCCAAATACTTACGTGGCAGCATTCGCGTGTTTCCTTCCAAACCTCCATATACTTACGAGGAAACATGTTCGTATTACTTCCTAAACAAATTATTTTTTATTTTAATACATATGTATATATAATATTTATTATAATTAATTTTACCAATATAAATCTACATTTAAGAAAAAATTAAAAGATTTAGAACGTCCCTGTTTACTTGCATTGAATGCATTATTTGTTTTTTTCATGAAATGAGAATCTGATGCTCTTTTGCTTTTCATTTCTTGTCTCTCAGGTTTTTTTCCCAGGAGGTTTCAACAAACGCTACAACATTTTAAATCTCGATTATCACTATTCGTTGGTACACAAATAATATACTTATGTGTCAAGCCAAGCGCGGTTTAAGTATAGTGTGTTTTTTGAAATTAAATTTCTCTCTCTTTGTCCCTCTTTTATTCTCTATCGCTCGAGAGAGCATAAACAGTGCAACAAACACAGGAGAATTTGTATCCCAAATACAGATATACTTGGGTCACAAACAGATATATTATAACATACTAATCATTGCGTCTCCCGCATGTAATATTGATTAGCAAACACCAAAACACAAAAACCAAACAAAAAAGTCCGATTTTTTAGCGTATAATATACATTTTTTCCACAGCATGCTTACTTAATCAACCAAGCGCATTTGCTATCCTCTATTCGATTATATCAGAAATATTCACTTCATCTGCAATTTACACTCGAATTTAGGAATTTTTATGCATCACTGACTGAAATATAATGCAACAGCAACACACATACATACAACTTTTACTGTGAATAATCTCTCCTTGTACCTCTTTTATTGTCTTGCTCTCAGTAGAGAGTAAGTAGTGCAACCACCACAGCTGTATTTGTATCCCAAGCATAGCTATACTTGGGTCACAAACACATATATTATAATATACTATTCAACATGTCTCCAACATCGAGAAATTGTCGTTATTTTTTATATAAGTACACGTACTTCTTATTAAACATCTGCGTGAATGCTAAAAACCCCACCCATGAGGCACTCACTAACAGTTTTGGCATTCAATTCACTCAATTCACCTTCAATGAGAACCAATGAGTGAAAGCAAAAGAGACTCCAGTTTGTTAAAGAATGAATTTCTTCGAATTCGTCTAACTTGTAGGCGGTAAAATATGTATTTAACGTTTTAAAATTTCAAAATGCACTAGATTTAGTGCCAAAAGCACCGAGTTGGCATCATGCCCTGTACAGCACAACTTCAATGGCTGTATGAGTTCATTCGAATTCACATCCGAATTTATGAATGATTTTTGAATTCGAATGAACTCATTCTCAAGTCGCTACCACCAAATTTATGACATTTGGCCCGGTGTGATATTTACGTTTGATGTTGAAAAGAATTGCTTTACTAATACCAGGTAGAGGCAATGGTTCAAAACAACGAACAAAATAACAACAACGGCATTTGGTTTTGTGTGTTAAAATTGTTGTGTTAAATACAACACAAATGTATGCTAACAATAACATTCAACAAAAAAGTTTAAAACACATTTATATTGCACAGTTTTTCACCAAAATTACGTGAAAAATTAAAGCAAGAAGTTATTGTAATTCCACCTGGTGTACATCACTTTTCGTCAAACATCTCTCTATCACACCGACCGCATCACGAAGAGTGTGAAAGGAAACGTCAGATGAGCCAAATATTCTCTCTAGTCTGAGATTACTCTATGGTCGCTACCAGGAACACAAAAAAAACAAACCACAATGCATAAATGCATATATGGAAAACTTTCAATGTAGTGGTGGCCATACATGACTATAATGAATAACAATGACTCATCGGTCTCATTGCAAGTGGCCCTTATCTTTGTTTTTCGCTCTGTTATTGAATGTGAGTGAGTTCGAGTTCGATCGTTTTATGGGACAAATAAATACAATCTTCGTCTTCGCGAAGTACAACCAAGTACAACACAACTTCAGTGGCTGAATTCATTATAATTTATACAAAGGTCATTTTGATTCATGAATTCAAAAATTATTCATGAATTCAGATGCGAATTCGACTCATGCAGATGTTTACTTCTTATGGAAACAAAAATTTCATAAAAACTGAATACCGACCTTTATTTTGAACGCAATTTTCGCAGGGATTGTCTACGCTCCATGAGTATTGAGGGACTACTGGACTATGTCTGCAAGTGGGACACTAGATTTGATTTGTTTCGAAAACTTTTGGTGTGCACGTATTCTTCATGTCCACCGTGACTTCACGTTGTAGGAACCCCTTTTATCTCCGCACTGTTAGTGGTACCTAAATAATTAAAAAAAAATAAAATAAATGGTTTCCCATTACATCCCATGAAGGGACCGGGGAGAACTTCTCACAATCACTGAGCTGTGCGCTTTCCAGTTTTCACTCACTGATTGGGACCTACAGTTTTACACCGATTCCGAACGGTATTTTGAGAAGCTTTTTCATGGCTATATACTCGATAGTGTCGCCGTCACTATGCGAGGTGACCGCCGCCGAAAGAAATTTGAAGGTGGTCAGAGCAGGGTTCGAACCCAGGATCTCATGTACAAGAGCCGCGCACACTAACCATTGCACCACCGACGGCCTACACCTAAGTAATTTATTTTCCAAAAATGTAATAAAGTCTACTTACTAATGGGATCAACAACAAAAATGTATTATTTTTTAAAATTGTATTTTTAAATCTTTTATTTGCTAATAGAATTCCAATCTCGTTTCCGTACAATCGGACGACATATTATTTGATGGCTCACGTGGTTGTTTTTCCAGCCAATATCTCCGCACAAACAGCAAAATAAGATTAATGATATGTAAGAAAATGCAGGCAATAACCAAATGATACGAGTAGCCTAATCTGGCATATCCTTCAGATGTGAAATTTAATTGTTGACGCAGTGTATCTGTTATTGCGATATTATATCGCAAATGATTACCAAACAATGCAGCCCATAATGCCACGGACCAAAAGTTACAGCCGGCCGCTTCACAACTCGGGGAAGTATGCTTAGGATCGTTGTCCTGCTCGAAAATATATGTAACTGACATATTTTCTAACGAAAATGGTTCAGTTGCATTTTTCACAATAATTTTATTTTGGTGTTGGTCTATTCGACCATCTATGCTGTGTAGGACCATAGAGTAATCTCAGACTAGAGAGAATATTTGGCTCACCTGACGTTTCCTTTCACACTCTTCGTGATGCGGTCGGTGTGATAGAGAGATGTTTGACGAAAAGTGATATACACCAGGTGGAATTATAACAACTTCTTGCTTTAATTTTTCATGTAAAAACTGTGCAATTTAAATGTGTTTTAAACTTTTTTGTTGACTGTTATTGTTAGCATACATTTGTGTTGTATTTAACACAACAATTTTAAAAAACAAAACCAAATGCCGTTGTTGTTATTTTGTTCGTTGTTTTGAACCATTGCCTCTATCTGGTATTAGTAAAGCAATTCTTTTCAACATTAAACGTAAATATCACACCAGGCCAAAGGTCATAAATTTGGTGGGAGAACTAGTAGATCTTCTATAAGTATTAATCTATGTGTAGGACCAACGCCATACCAACTAAATTGACCCCATACCATCACATTTCCTCACATGTTTAATGGTCTTTATGGTGTATCTAAGTTCCAAAGATTTGTTTAGTGGCCGTCGTACGGTTAGGTAGATGCTACCTCAAATTACTTTGATATGCAGATATAAGGCGGAAGATGCTTGTGAAATGGATACCCAAATGTTGCAAACAATGACATGTTTATTCAAAGTATCGTTGACCAATCAGCTTTTCGTAATTTGTTTTGGAAATCTACGAGAAAAAATTGAAGTCAAATGAAACTCTTATGGCCAGTTTTTCAGTCAGTGGTGATCTTCGTTTGTTAGTTAAATTGTGGTTAAACATCGAATTCTGTTTTTTAATCATTGTTTAACTATGATTTAACCACCCAATGTTGGTTGGTTAACTTATAGTCAGAACCATATTATTTTGACAATTAAATTACTGACTGTCAAAGTGAGAAATGAAGATTGTATAAAATACATGTTTCATATTTGCGTATTTGTACACATACGTTGAGTCTAGATCGTTAAATTGTTGCTCCTATATAGTTTTTTACACATTTTTGTTAAAATGACTTCGATTTTATGCATCTATTTCTTATTTTACATAATTCCATTTTGTTTGTTCCCCTTTGTTGTTTTGGTAGTTATCCCAAAAAAAACACGTTTTTTCCAATAAGAATACAAGTGTTGCCATATTCGTTGACAATATGGCGACTAAAATTAACTCACCACCGAAAAACAAAATCCAAAGTTAATCTCTAATTAACTTAGAATTAAGATTAAGTAATCCGATAGTTAACTACTCACTTAAAAACTGGCCATTAGTGACATTCAAAAATTATGTCTGTATGATCTTGTTGGTTATAATAGGTCTGTGCGTACTTTTCCAGCAGCAAATACTCAGTAACTTTTTTTGGGAGAGTAAGAACAATTTTGCTCTCTCGGTTGAAAATATCTCAAAAAGTACGCAGACAGCATCCAGTGAAATCTTGCTGTTTTCTTGCTGATTGGTGTGTAAACAATTGAAATAACAAAGCAAAAGGATTTTAGCTTATGTTTCGCACGGTCGCACTGTATATTTGCACGTTTCTAGCATGAAGTAAATAAAATGTTTTGTTTATTATAATTTATTATAAACGTTAAAAATTAACACAATTTTAACTATTTACCTCTGCCATTGTGAAATTTCAATTTTTATTTTCATTTCACAAAAATTATTTCATTCAAACAGTAAATAAAAACAGCTGTTCAAACTAGTTGCAAAATCTTGCAAGCAGAAATTTCTCCCGCAACATTTTGCAAGTTCTCTAACTTCCAACTGTCAAAAATTCTCTTTTTGGCTCTCTCGCTGCAAGAGATTTGGAGTACGCAGACAACATTTTGCAAGATTTTGCAACATTTTGCACAAAATGATGCAAAATATGTGTACGCAGACAGAGCTAATGAGTGAACTTAAACCATTTTGGTAATTTAACTTTGACAGCCTTATCTGGATGGGTACCCACCGTCACGTACCCAGACGAATTGAACCAGTTTTATGTGATGATATTAAATATATATTGGTGGCCACGAATTTAAGACACGACATGCTACTTATATCGTCGGTATACTGCAAAAAGTGCTCAAGTCACATAATTGTGTTTCTAAGTTATTGAAGATTTGCGGCATTATTCATAAAATCTAACGAGAGGTTTGAGAGACAGGTTATCATACAAAAAACTTCTCTCCAACCTCTCGCAACTTTTTATGAATAAGGCGGGTAAAGTTTATAGCCGCTGGAAGAATCATTAAGTAGTTTCGGAATGAAAATCGATGTTAAAATCTGATAGCTAAAGCATTTATAAATAAGATGAAACCAAGCAATATAATTCAATTTAATTTATTGAACTGTGTACTTGCAACTACATGCTATTTTGGGCCCAGCAAGCAGTTTAGGAACAAAGCTCTCTCTCGCCTGATAAAAGTCCTGCTATACCAGACTAATTTTACCTGTCTTGACAAAAAAAAAAAAAATGGTTTGCCATTACATCCCATGAAGGGTCAGGGGAGAGCTTCTCACAATCACTGAGCTGTGCGCTTTCCAGTTTTCACTCACTGATTGGGACCTACAGTTTTACACCGATTCCGAACAGTATTTTGAGAAGCTTTTTCATGGCTATATACTCGATAGTGTCCCCGTCACTATGCGAGGTGACCGCCGCCGAAAGAAATTTTAAGGTGGTCTGAGCAGGGATCAAACCCAGGATCTCATGTACAAGAGGCGCGCACACTACCATTGCACCACCGACTTGACAAATGGCTCCGAAACTTGGGTCATATCGCAAGTGGATGAAAGACACCTGGGAGTATTCTCCGTAAAATATATGGTCCTGTTAGAGAAAACGGCGAGTACCGACGTCGTTGGAACCAAGAGCTATATAATTTATGTTCTGACGTGGACATAGCTAAGCGAATCAAATTAGGCCAATTGCGTTGGCTGGGCCATGTTATCAGAATGGATGAATATGAACCAGCGCGAAAGAGTTTCGATAACGTGCCCGATGGAAGCAGGAAAAGAGGACGACCAAGACTGCGCTGGACAGACGAGGAAGAAGAATCCCTCCGTATCCTTGGTGTTACCAACTGGCGAGAAAATGCGAAGGATAGAGCCAGTTGGAAGAATATGTTGAAATTTGTTTGTTTAATTAATATGTGTAAGACATCTGACCTCATGAGGTTATAAAATCTCTACATATATAAAAATTACGTGTATGTTCGTGATCGCTAAACTCAAAAACTACTGGACCGATTTTGACCAAATTTTATATGCACGCTCTATGGGCCGTGAGTAGTGTTTCTGTATAGTTTAAAGTTCGTCCGACAGATGGCGCAATATTTAGCTTTTTTGTGTTTTTGGCGCTGATGTCGATTTCGGTTATTTATGAAACGATTTGTTTCAAATTCGCAACATATAATTCTTAGGCAAAAGTAAAGGTGTTGATAAAATAGATGGCGCCCAGGTCGAGATATTAATCATTGTTTACCATCTGATGTTATAACTACTTTTGAAAGCAGGACGAAGTCTGCCGGGTCAGCTAGTACTCAATAAAAGTAAGAACTTTTTTTATACAAAAATAAAATGAATAATGTACAAGGCATTTTTTGCATTAAAAAAAATTTTATGAAAATGCTTTGTTTGTAATTTGTATTTTAAATTTATTAATCTTGATCTGATTCCGAATCATTTATATCGGATTCTGGGGCCTTATTTCTGGTGGTTTTGCTTGTTTTCAAGTACCACTGATGAAACTCGTCCGGGATGGCTCCTGACTTGCAAAGGTTAAGTAAATCTTTTTTCTTTTCGATACTTTACGATGGCTTCTTTTATACACCTTTTCGTTGTTAACTTCTTTCAAATCTATGGGCCGACCTATAAATATTTTTGTTTCTATTTTGGTCACTGCAAGTGTCAGAAAAAAAGATATGTACTTCTTTTATTTCCGGTGAAAGTTGATGCTAGTACTTATACAAGCATGAACTAATTCCATTATTTCCTTTATCGTTTGTCGTTTGGTAGATGGTTAAATTTTATGCACATAATTTTCGGCTATTGTACATTGGGCTTACATCACTTGATGGAATTTGTAACACAGATTGCAAGTCGAATGTGCATGCCATGAAATTAGGCTCTTTGATGGCTTTTTCTTTGTCAAAGAATTTTGCAGCTGAACATTCGTATTTTCTCTTTAAATGGGCTTTTTTTTTATCTTTTTCGAATGCTTACCACTGGTCTTTCTTTGGATGGAAGAACGATAAACTGTAGTACTCACCGGAAACTTTCCGGCAGGTGGTCGATGAAAGTAGCTTTGTTGACGTGTCACTCTTTTAATTTGTCTAAGAATAAGGAATACCTTTTTAATATACTCAGATTGGCATCTAAATACATCCTCTTGGAAGTTTTGCGGCAGTATTACGACTCTACAGTTGGGAGGCTTTTCGATGTGTTTCATCCCATGATTTAAATGCAGCTTTTGAACCGCCCCGTTAGTCTTCTTTAGAAAAAACTGTATGTCCTTTATGTTTAAATGCTTTATTCTCCCAAACATATTCTGCAGGAACCATGTATATGTTTGGGACACACTCAAAACGTTCATATGTTTGAAAGTCCCAAACTCACTTGTAATTAAATGAAAACATTAGATTGTTTCGTGGCAAGCATGTATGCTTTTACATGGAAACATATGCATGCTTCATCCCAAACATCCAAATACTTACGTGGCAGCATTCGCGTGTTTCCTTCCAAACCTCCATATACTTACGAGGAAACATGTTCGTATTACTTCCTAAACAAATTATTTTTTATTTTAATACATATGTATATATAATATTTATTATAATTAATTTTACCAATATAAATCTACATTTAAGAAAAAATTAAAAGATTTAGAACGTCCCTGTTTACTTGCATTGAATGCATTATTTGTTTTTTTCATGAAATGAGAATCTGATGCTCTTTTGCTTTTCATTTCTTGTCTCTCAGGTTTTTTTCCCAGGAGGTTTCAACAAACGCTACAACATTTTAAATCTCGATTATCACTATTCGTTGGTACACAAATAATATACTTATGTGTCAAGCCAAGCGCGGTTTAAGTATAGTGTGTTTTTTGAAATTAAATTTCTCTCTCTTTGTCCCTCTTTTATTCTCTATCGCTCGAGAGAGCATAAACAGTGCAACAAACACAGGAGAATTTGTATCCCAAATACAGATATACTTGGGTCACAAACAGATATATTATAACATACTAATCATTGCGTCTCCCGCATGTAATATTGATTAGCAAACACCAAAACACAAAAACCAAACAAAAAAGTCCGATTTTTTAGCGTATAATATACATTTTTTCCACAGCATGCTTACTTAATCAACCAAGCGCATTTGCTATCCTCTATTCGATTATATCAGAAATATTCACTTCATCTGCAATTTACACTCGAATTTAGGAATTTTTATGCATCACTGACTGAAATATAATGCAACAGCAACACACATACATACAACTTTTACTGTGAATAATCTCTCCTTGTACCTCTTTTATTGTCTTGCTCTCAGTAGAGAGTAAGTAGTGCAACCACCACAGCTGTATTTGTATCCCAAGCATAGCTATACTTGGGTCACAAACACATATATTATAATATACTATTCAACATGTCTCCAACATCGAGAAATTGTCGTTATTTTTTATATAAGTACACGTACTTCTTATTAAACATCTGCGTGAATGCTAAAAACCCCACCCATGAGGCACTCACTAACAGTTTTGGCATTCAATTCACTCAATTCACCTTCAATGAGAACCAATGAGTGAAAGCAAAAGAGACTCCAGTTTGTTAAAGAATGAATTTCTTCGAATTCGTCTAACTTGTAGGCGGTAAAATATGTATTTAACGTTTTAAAATTTCAAAATGCACTAGATTTAGTGCCAAAAGCACCGAGTTGGCATCATGCCCTGTACAGCACAACTTCAATGGCTGTATGAGTTCATTCGAATTCACATCCGAATTTATGAATGATTTTTGAATTCGAATGAACTCATTCTCAAGTCGCTACCACCAAATTTATGACATTTGGCCCGGTGTGATATTTACGTTTGATGTTGAAAAGAATTGCTTTACTAATACCAGGTAGAGGCAATGGTTCAAAACAACGAACAAAATAACAACAACGGCATTTGGTTTTGTGTGTTAAAATTGTTGTGTTAAATACAACACAAATGTATGCTAACAATAACATTCAACAAAAAAGTTTAAAACACATTTATATTGCACAGTTTTTCACCAAAATTACGTGAAAAATTAAAGCAAGAAGTTATTGTAATTCCACCTGGTGTACATCACTTTTCGTCAAACATCTCTCTATCACACCGACCGCATCACGAAGAGTGTGAAAGGAAACGTCAGATGAGCCAAATATTCTCTCTAGTCTGAGATTACTCTATGGTCGCTACCAGGAACACAAAAAAAACAAACCACAATGCATAAATGCATATATGGAAAACTTTCAATGTAGTGGTGGCCATACATGACTATAATGAATAACAATGACTCATCGGTCTCATTGCAAGTGGCCCTTATCTTTGTTTTTCGCTCTGTTATTGAATGTGAGTGAGTTCGAGTTCGATCGTTTTATGGGACAAATAAATACAATCTTCGTCTTCGCGAAGTACAACCAAGTACAACACAACTTCAGTGGCTGAATTCATTATAATTTATACAAAGGTCATTTTGATTCATGAATTCAAAAATTATTCATGAATTCAGATGCGAATTCGACTCATGCAGATGTTTACTTCTTATGGAAACAAAAATTTCATAAAAACTGAATACCGACCTTTATTTTGAACGCAATTTTCGCAGGGATTGTCTACGCTCCATGAGTATTGAGGGACTACTGGACTATGTCTGCAAGTGGGACACTAGATTTGATTTGTTTCGAAAACTTTTGGTGTGCACGTATTCTTCATGTCCACCGTGACTTCACGTTGTAGGAACCCCTTTTATCTCCGCACTGTTAGTGGTACCTAAATAATTAAAAAAAAATAAAATAAATGGTTTCCCATTACATCCCATGAAGGGACCGGGGAGAACTTCTCACAATCACTGAGCTGTGCGCTTTCCAGTTTTCACTCACTGATTGGGACCTACAGTTTTACACCGATTCCGAACGGTATTTTGAGAAGCTTTTTCATGGCTATATACTCGATAGTGTCGCCGTCACTATGCGAGGTGACCGCCGCCGAAAGAAATTTGAAGGTGGTCAGAGCAGGGTTCGAACCCAGGATCTCATGTACAAGAGCCGCGCACACTAACCATTGCACCACCGACGGCCTACACCTAAGTAATTTATTTTCCAAAAATGTAATAAAGTCTACTTACTAATGGGATCAACAACAAAAATGTATTATTTTTTAAAATTGTATTTTTAAATCTTTTATTTGCTAATAGAATTCCAATCTCGTTTCCGTACAATCGGACGACATATTATTTGATGGCTCACGTGGTTGTTTTTCCAGCCAATATCTCCGCACAAACAGCAAAATAAGATTAATGATATGTAAGAAAATGCAGGCAATAACCAAATGATACGAGTAGCCTAATCTGGCATATCCTTCAGATGTGAAATTTAATTGTTGACGCAGTGTATCTGTTATTGCGATATTATATCGCAAATGATTACCAAACAATGCAGCCCATAATGCCACGGACCAAAAGTTACAGCCGGCCGCTATTGCATTCCATATATAAAGACCATAAATGTTAAATACGCGCTCAACAGGATGCCATCGCAAATTGATGCAGGAGCAGGTCAATGTCATTAGGGAGAACGCAAAGCCAAGACACAGAAACATAACAGTGCACAAATGTATCGATGACGATATATAGGGAACACTGGAGGGGGATTTGGAGGAGGAAGTCTGTGTTTTTAGAAACTCATGCGAGGAATTAAGATAATGATGGTGACTGCGCAGCTTTGACGCATAGAGACGTTTTTGCTCACAAGGATCTAAGTCTTGATGATGAAGGACACGTTTCAGTTCAATGTGTCTGCGATCCAAGTCCTGTTGACAACTATACATGCAGGCATTGGCTTCAAAATCACAAACCACTGGAAAAAGAAATCATAGACGATTACGAAAAATCATGTATTAATTGTGAATGACTGAAAGTAAAGCGAACCACAGACTTCTCATGAGCATCATGAGCATGAGCTTGGTCGATAATTTTTTAGCTGACTGATGAATTTGAAAAACTATTACCAAAAAGTTTTGTGAACATGGTAGTGATGCGAACAACTTCGAATACATTTTTATTTGGTATCAAGAGGGGCGGGAAACCGACAATAAACATCAGCGATAGCTGATGTTTATGCTCATGAATGACAAGTGTGTGGTTCGCTTCAGCTGAAAATTCCAAGAGAAAAGCTCGAGCTAATGATAAATATTGGACTGACTGTGGAAGTGGAAAGTTTTTGATTGCCAGATATTTTGGAGTGGCCAGAAATGATTTAGTCATAGACCAGTCCAAGTAGGTCACCACGTCCTCGAAGTATGTCCCGGGCAATGACTTTATCGGAACCCTGCGTTAGCTAGCTAGAGTGAAACGGCAAAACGAATGAGGTTAAATAGGTGACCCTGTAACTAAATATCTTCGAACTAGCGGACATATTCTTTTGTCCTTTGAAGGTGGATGAGCCAACACTACTAGCCAACGGCGGATCAAAAGTAAAGAAACAACAATCCAGTTTCGACGCACTGCATTCTGGTCAGCGTCTGAAACATGATCATCCTGGCAGTAGGTAAAACTCAAAACCAGGGTGGGCTGACCTTGCCTCCCATTATATTGACAATGAAACCACAAAACGAGAAGAGTCATAAAATCCCCCAATTTATTGACGACCCCCGCAAACGTTATAAGGACCCCGATTTTCGGATATGCGCTTGGAATTATCCGGAATACAGATCCAAGGAAGAAGAAGTGTGACATATACTACTGTTGCCATGAGAAAAAGCATGAAATTGGTTGCTGATTTGTAGTTGACAAAAGACTGCGACATCTGGTCTCAAGGTTCAACACCGTGAGTACACGTACTAATTCGCATAAAAGAGAAATACTTTAAGATACCGCTAATTTGAGTACATGCCCCAACGGAAAGAAAAGACGATGACAGCAAGGACATGTTCTATGAGCGCCTAGAGGTAACATACCGCCGCTGCCCTGACCATGACATTAAGATTGTTGAAGGTGATTTTAATGCTAAAGTCGGTAGGGAAAGTGTCTTTCAACCAACAATCAGTAAATGCTGTCTACACGTCACCACTTCCGATAACGGATTTAGAGTGTAAAGGTGCCGTCAGACTATGCAAGTAAAGTGCTTGCAGCAAGCGTTCCAAGAATTCCGATTTTGAAAATTGCTTGCAAGTGCTTGCAGTGGGCAGTCACACTATGCAAGGAAAGTGCTTGCTGCAATCGACTTTTTCCTTGCATGCAAGTAAACTTGCTGCAAGCACTTTTCGGGTCGTCGCACCATGCAAGCGCCATGTGCTTGCTGCAAGTGAGTTTTGACTGTGTGTGGTTATTTATTCGATATTTTCAGTTCAGTTTCGTTTCATGTTTCATCGAAAATAGACGCAAAATGGAAAATGAAGAGTTCGGTGAGGAATTTTGTGGTGATGTCATTGTATTTGAAGAAGAAGCAGAATTGTTGGAATCGAGGCAATTGATTCTTGTGGAGGTCATCCTACGGATATTTCAGCATTTGAGACAACAAAATACGGCTGATCGAAGAGCAATCTGGGTTCGACCGTTTTGGGAACGCGGTGCTCAAAATCCGTACTACACAACACTGATGAGAGATTTGCGGTCAGAGGGAGACGAGTTTTTCCGTAATTTCGCACACGTTTCGGAGGATCAATTTAATTGTTTGTGCGAAAAAGTGCGTACGATTGTCGGGAAACAGGACACACCAATGCGTGTGGCCATCAGCGTAGAGGAAAAAGTAGCAGTGACACTGAAATACCGTGCACATGGCGATAACTACAACGCACTGTCTCAAGTGTTTCGCATTTCTCTGCCAGCAATAACGGAAATCGTGCCGGAGGTTTGCGCCGCTTAATATACAACATTGGCACCAGAATATTTGCGAGTGAGTATTTTACAGGTATTTTTATTATTATTTTTATTTATTGAATTCAGCAGTAGTGAACACGATGCAAAATGGAAGAAGAAAAATTATAAAAAATTGATTCGTTGTCAAATGAGAACAAATCTTTGGATTGCCGGTTCATTTCGTAGTGCGGCAAACACACTTGAGAGATCCCTTGTGCGGTCCTGAGGTTGGCGGCCAAAAATGGATGGATTCGGCAGTAGGCAATGGTGTGCTGGAGAAGAGCTCACTCTCGGCCAAGTCCCGTCTGGCTGATTCGGCCATTGAATCGGTCAAAATTAAATGGATGCGCGCTTTCGCGCGCTTGACAATATTTTTGTCGCGAATATTGTTGAGCACGGTCGCAATCTCCGTCGCAAATTTCTCGTTCGGACCTTTTGTTTTGTTGATGCGTGTGCAGACCGTGCAAGCGCATGCAGCAAGTGGTTTGAAGTGATTTACTTGCATGCAAACGCTTGCATGAACTAGTCACACCATGCAAGTTTTCCTGGTGCAAGTGCTTGAATGCAAGCAAATAACTTGAAGCAATCGTTTGAATGCAAGCACTTTTCGGGTCGTCACACCAGCAAGCATTTCGCTTGCTGCAAGCAATTTACTTGCATAGTCTGACGGCACCTTATGGCTAGAATCATAGTGCACGCGGTGCCGAAACTGATGCCGAAGAGAAAGCTGAAGGCGAAAATCTGTGCATAAGTAAACATATGAACTCGCACGTAAGTGATTATAGTGTATGCGAAGACGAAGCTGAAACGAAAGCTATCAGCTTCAAACTGTGCAGTACTGTTTTTGAAGTAGAATCGTTAGTGTTTAGTGTTTTTTTGTTGTAATTTTGGTTGTTTACATTTTATTTTCGGATCAGCTCAAAAAACGCACGTGTTAATAATTATCCGTAAAAAATGTTCGTGAATGAAGAGTTAATTGCGTTGGTTTTTGCAAAACGTTGCTTGTGGGATCAACAACACAAGTGATGAAATTCACCAAAGATATTGCGAGACAAATTTATTGAGTGTATGGAATAATCTTGTTTTTTACAGTGTTTTATTTATCTTGCTTTGTTGTCTGTCAGTCTGTATTGTTCAAATCTAGTAACCCATTTTTAACACAGTTGCAGTTGACCAATCCAATTAAATTTTTGCACACTTGTCAGATTTAGATGACAATACATGAATATGAAAAAAAAAATAATATATTAAAAATTTATTTACTAAAAAATTAAAAAAAAAAAAATAATAAAAAAAAATTAAGTTACAGTGTTTTATTTATAAATGCACTAAAAACTAGAAACTAATTTTTCTCTTAGCCTCAATAAGTATATTCTTCTTCATGATGGGGTTGTAAATTAAAAATGGTGTCAATATTAAATGTCAAAGTTAAATGTCAAAATTAAATGTCAAATTAAGTGTCAAAATTATATGTCACCATTTTTAATTTAAATGCAAGCGTTTTATTTGAGAGATCCCTAGAAAATTAATTAACTAATTCATTTTAATTACGCTCTTTATTGAAAGTATCTAGACCATTGTTTTTGAAGTGCTAAGTAGGCGGACCATTGTACAACCCCATCATGAAGAAGAATATACTTATTGAGGCTAAGAGAAAAATTATTTTCTAGTTTTTAGTGCATTTATAAATAAAACACTGTAACTTAATTTTTTTTAGTTGTAATTTCCTTTTTTTTAAGGCTAAGAGATCATATTTTCTCCGGTTAGTGAAAAAAATGTAAATGCCGCGGGTGGGATTCGAACTCACATTCGCTGGAAATATGATCTCTTAGCCTTAAAAAAAAAAAGGAAATTACAACTTTAAATATGACGAGGATCTAAAAACAACTAAATTTAATTTTTTTAAATTTTTTTTTTTAACTTCAACTTTAGAAACAAAAATTCCTGCAATAGCAGCTCTTCATCTGTTGACGAATCCATTGCAAATGTGAAAACGCAACAAATTCCACTATGAACACTTACTAGCTTGCTCGCACCGCCAGTAAATCGTCTTCAGATTCGTCTTCGGCATCCGCTTCGGCACCGCGTGCACTATTATTGTACCTAAAGACATCCATAATGCTACTTGGATATTCCCTGATCAACAGATGAAGAACCAGACTGATCACCTGGTAATTGATGGAAGGCACTCTACAAGTGCAGTGTACTCACATGTGTTTCAGGAGCTAATATCGATTCGGATCACAACCTTGTGCAAAGAATTGCACAAGGATAAGCAGAGTGAAAGTCGTACAAAACCTGACATATAGAAAGCTGGACATCGGAAAGCTGCATTTACCAGAGATAAACATGGCCTCTACAAGAAGAAGCTCACTCAGATACTGGCGCAGAACTCAGCCCCGCCTCATAATCCAGTGGAAATACATTTCCCACTCTATGAAAACTGCTGCAGACACCGTACTTGGTTGTGAAGAACGGCTTCAAAACAAACCATGATACGATGAGGACTATCGCGTGGCAATTGATGAAAAGAACGCTGCAAGTATGGCAGCGCTTAAGTCAGTTGCAACGCACACCACGACAGAGCGGTATAAGGAGAAAAGTAGAGAGGAAATCCGTTTGTTTAGGAAGAAAGACCTTTGTGGAGAAAGCTCGAGATGAAGCCAATTGACTTTTACAACAGGATGAATGAGGCCCGTAAATTCTACCAAAAAGTACAAATCCGAACCAACGGAATTGGATCAGGACTCCCCTTTTCCTTTTGTAGAGATAAGGACGGTAATCTTGTCACAGATGTGCAAAGTAGGTAGGCAATACGGAGAGATCACTTCTCTGCTTTACTTGTCCCAGGGGACCTCAATATAGTTGAGGGTACGGAACACATACAGGACGATGGAGTCGACTGCCCCCTCCTAGCCAAAGTGTAGTTAGAATTGCAACTTCCTGGCTTAAGAACAACAAAGCCGCTGGTACTGATGAACTACCGGCTGAGCTGTTTTAGGCTGGCGGCTATGAGTGGGAAAGGTGTATGGATCAGCTCACACGCAAAATCTGACTCGACGAATGCATACCCGAGGATTGGAGTCTTATCATACTATGTCCTGTTTTCAAAAAGGGCGACCCGAGTATATGTATGAACTGTAGAGGAATCAGCATTTTATCCTACGCATACAAAGTCCTCTCAAGCATAATGTACGAAAGACTAAAGCCGTCTGTTGCAGACGTGATCGGACCTTATTAGGGTGGCTGTATTCCTGGAAAGTCAACAATCGCCAAATATTCACTTTACGACAAATTCTTGAGAAAACCCTCGAAAAACAAATGGATACCTACCACCACTTTTTAGTTTACAAGGCTGCCTTCGATAGCCCGATACGGGGGAGACTGTACGAAGTTATTTAGGAGCTTGGTATTCCTGCTAAGCTGACACGTCGCTGTAGAATGACTGTGACCGACACGAACTTCTCAGTAAAAATAGGTAAAGATCTCACCGATCAATTTAGAATGAGGCGATGGCTCGGGCAGGGCGATCTCTTCAACATATTAATTGACATCATAGTGAGAAAAGCTGCAGTCAACACAAATAAAACCATAGACTAATATAGGCATAGATACATTTATTCTCTCAATAAATTAAACGCCATAGGTACGGTGGAAAACATGGATTCAATAATGCCAGGTAGAGGCAATAATAAACAACGTCCAACAAAGGAACAACAACCGAATTTCGTGTTTTTGTGGTGTTAAATACAATAGTTGTGTTAAATACAATAGAAATGTATACCAACGATAAAAGTCAACAAAAAAGTGCAAAATACATTTAAATTTTTCAGTTCTGCACCAAAACGACAGGAAAAAGTTAAGTGAACA
The DNA here is from genome assembly GCA_963931995.1 of Phaonia tiefii. Lineage (NCBI taxonomy): Eukaryota > Metazoa > Arthropoda > Insecta > Diptera > Muscidae > Phaonia > Phaonia tiefii. The sequence goes on from OZ008367.1 coordinate 25,905,067, forward strand.
CATTTTGTAATTCCACCTGGTGTAAGATAATTTTAAATTTAATTTCTCTTATTTCCACAAACCTACGACGAAGAGTGTGAAATGAAACGTCAGATGAGAGAATAAATGTATCTATACCTATATTAGTCTATGAATAAAATTATCAGCAGAAAAAGTCACATGCTGCTCGCGTATGGTGCTAGTTTAGGCATCATTTGGCGAAATCTGCGAGAAGTTACTGCAGAATTACCGAGAATTGAGAAGGCATCAGTAAAAGTGGTTTTGACTGTAAACTAGGACGAGGCAAACTTAATGGTTTAGACGAGTATAGCCTCCACCCGTTTCGAAGAAAGGGTAATGGTTGATAGCCGTTATAATTTCGGGGTAGTGGACGAATTTATTTACCTCGGATCTGCCTCGAACAGAAGCAACAACATCAGCCTAGAAATCAAACCGAGAATTGTGCTTGCAAATATGTAGATGTTATTTGGGGATAAGCAAGCACTTCAGAGATAATACCCTCTCACGGAAAAAGAAGATCCAACAATATCAGACTCTCATACAACCTGCCTTGCTGTATAGCGCAGAATCCAGCGTCATATCGCACGCTGATGAAACATCACTGGTAGTCTTCGAGAGAGAAATGTTCCGAAAAATATATGGTCGTATATTAGAAAACGGCGAGTAACGACGACGGATGTCCACGAGCTGCATAACCAGTATCCGAGACATCGAAATAGTTATGCGTATCAAAATCGCAAGTAGAATGGGTCAGAATGAACCGGTGCGAAAGGTATTCGAAGACGAACTCGAAGGGCATCGACAAATAGGACAACCAAGACTTCACTGGAAAGATCAGGCTTAATATTGCCTGCGAAACCTTGGTGTTACAAACTGGAGGAGAAAAACTAAAGATCGAGCCGGTTGGAGAAATTTATTATCCTCATTTTTCAAGGCCTGGGTTGTTTGAGGCCACCTAAGTGAGTAAGTAAAGATAAATTTCAATACAACATTTTAAATCAACTAATATATAAAACAGTAAACTTTGAGCTACCAAATAACTTGAATAACAAATCTTGATAGAATGTTAAACTAGCGATAACATAAAATGAAATCAACTATTTTAAATAATAACTTTAAACAAGAAGAATACAAGTTAATAACGAAAGATGTTTGCAGATGTTTTAAAAACTTGAGCTAACGAAATATTTTTGTGCAGAAAATATAGAAGTTCGAAGTTAAGACTTACATGCCAAAGTAAATTTCACTGTAGAAGCCAGCTGTTGTCTTTCCACCGAACCCTCAAAAAGACCATAGTTTACATTGCTCTGTAAGCGTTCTGTTAATATGGCAGTAGCTTCGATCTAAAATTGTAACAATGTCTGATGTGCACATTTTTGGTATTTTCCGACCTCACCCAATGATCAGTAGCGATTGAGATGATTGTCAAAATGCAGGCCACGAACGAGACCACTGTAACAGCCACAATGAAGTTATGTGAATTCATAACTGACGAGGAATTCGATAAATGTTCTATTAATTTAAGACTGTTTTTGCAATTGGCATATGTACATACGATATTTGGAATTTTTTTTATATGTCAGGGTACTCTTATTATATCTTATCTTGTGAGATAAATTGCAATAGATAAATAAACAATAGATAAAAATCAATTAGGAGCTCTCTGATTGTTAGCATAGGTGGGGCGCAAATTGATGTCAATGGAAGTTTTTGACAAATTTCGTTTCGTATTTATGGGTGATAGATAAAAAAATATCGACAAAGACAAATATCATGATTTTCAAAAATAGCTCATTATATCTGTAGCAATAGATCATAATAGTTCATAGTGACTTAAACGGGTTGTGTTCTTCTTTTCTTTTATTGGCTTTTTTACAAACTCATGAGGTTACATGTCTTAAACACATTAATTAGACAAACAAATAAATAAATTAAACAAATTTTAAGATTTTTCTCCAACTAATTCTATCTTTCGCCTTTTCTCGCCCGTTGCTAACGGGATTCTACCGCCTGGGCTTTCCAGCTGAGTTTTGGTCGTCCTCTTTTCCAGCTTCCATCGGGTACGCTATCGAAAACCTTTCGCGCTGGCATATCTTCGTCCATTCTGATACCATGGTCTAGCCAAATGCAGTTGGTCTAGTTTGATTCGCCTAGCTATGTCCACGTCAGAATAAAAATTATATAGCTCTTGGTTCCAACGACGTCGGTATGCGGCGTTTTCTTTAACAGGACCATATATTTTACGGATAATTTTTCTCTCGAATACTCCCAGGAAGCATAACTCTCCTATTTATCTTCCGGCTGAAGTTGCTGTCCTTGTTCACATCAGATCCAAGGTATATAAATTCATCTAACACTTCAAAATTAGTGGCCGTCGGTGGTGCAATGGTTAGTGTGCGCGGCTCTTGTACATGAGATCCTGGATCCGAACCTTGCTCTGATCACCTTAAAATTTCTTTCGGCGCCGGTCACCTCGCATAGTGACGGCGACACTATCGAGTATATAGCCATGAAAATGATTCTCAAAATACCGTTCGGAATCGGTGTAAAACTGTAGGTCCCAATCAGTGAGTGAAAACTGGAAAGCGCACAGCTCAGTGATTGAGGGAAGTTCTCCCCTGTCCCTTCATGGGATGTAATGGGAAACCATTTATTTATTTTTAACACTTCAAAATTAAATCGGTTGTCGACGTTCAAATGCGAACCAAGTCGAGAGGTTTCTCTAGTCGTTGACACCATCAATTTTGACTTGCCCTCATTAACAGCAAGACCCACTTTTGGTGATTCTTTTTCGATTCTTGAAAATTCTGCAGTAACCTCTTGCAAATTTCACCCAATGACGTCAGCATACGCCAGCAACATATGGCTTTTCGTGTTAATGGTCTTGTTCATATTTACTGCAGCTCTTTTCATTATTATCTCGATTAAGATGTTGAAGAGATTGCACGAAAGTGTGTCGCCTTGTCTCTGTCCTTGCTTGGTACAGAATAGTTCGGTGAGGTCTTTCTCCACCTTAACTGCTGATTTGGTGTTGGTCAACGTCATTCTACAGAGGCGGGTCAGTTTTGCCGGAATACCAAGTTCAGACATTGCTTTGTACAGTTTTCCCCGTATGGGGCTATCGAAAGCAACTTTGTAATCGGCAAAAAGGTGGAGTGGTCTCTCCACATTTTGTATTTCGTGGGTCTTTTCCAGGATTTGGCGTAGCGTGAATATTTGGTCAGTCATCGACTTACTTGGTCTAAAACCACACTGATAAGGTCCAATCAAGTTTTCAACAATTGGCTTTAGTCTTTCACATACACACTCGACAAGACCTTATACGCGTTGGATAAAAGACTGATACCGCGATAGTTGGAACAGACACACGGATCACCCTTTTTGAATACAGGACATAATACACTGAGCCTGAGCCGCATATAAGTCGTTGCATGTGGGCGAACAGTCCTTCGACACCTGCCTTAAAAAGTTCAGCGGGTAGCACATCCGCACCAGCAGCTTTATTATTTTTAAACCGGGAATCTCACCGGTTTTTTTTGGGGGGGGGGGGGGTGGGGTACAATTTACACTATCATTACCTCCTGATCTTCAGTGGAAGAATCTTAGTGGATTAGAGCTGAAAAGTGGTCTCTCCACATTTTAAGCATACACTGTATATCTGTCACCAGATTCCCATTCTCGTCCTTGCAGGAGCACAGCCCATTATTTGGAAAAATTTTTGGGATTCATTATTCATCCTGCACATTTCGGTCTTTTTACTCTCTCTCTGCTCCCACTGCCATTGTTTCCGATTAAATAGTAGGATTTCCTCCCTTCTCAGCCTCTTGAACCGTTCATTCCAAAGAATGGGAGATGTGCTTCCACTGTGCAAAATTCAATTCGCAAATTAACGATTTTGTATTGAGGATCATCTTTCGACGTCTCAGATTTTCTATTAAAAATCATCATTCGCCGGCTCAAGATATCCTATTGAAAATCATCATTCACCCGCTCAAGATTTTTTATTGAAAATCATCATTCGCCGGCTCAAGATATTTAATTGAAAATCATCATTCGCCGGCTCAAGATTTTTTTTTTATTGAGAAATCATCTTTAGCTGGCTCAAGTTTTTTTATTGAACATCTTCATTCCCAGCTCAAGATATTCTATTGAAAATCCTCATTTGCTTGATGAAGTAGTTCTATTGAAGAAGACTTCTCTGGCTTATTTTTTTCTCTCAAAAGATTTTATTGAAAATCATCATTTACTAGCTCAAGTTTTTCTATTTAAAAATGCAATCAGACGCTCAAGTTTTCCTATTGAAAATTCTTTCCCAAACTCAATTTATTCCATTGAAATACCTTCTGCTAGCTCAAGTGTTTTTTTTTTATCGTTAGCTGCAGTTTTTTTTTTATTGAAGTTTCAACTTTCTCTATTGAAATATCGTTCTCTAACTCAAGATTTTTTTTATCGAAATTTTTTTTATTGAAAACCCGTTTTCTAGCTCGAGTGTTTGTATTAAACATTTTTCGTGAGCTCAATTTTTTCCATTGATAAATATTTCGCTAGTTCAAGGTTTTCTATTGAAACCCCAACATTTACTAGCTTAATGAATCTTTTTGAAAAACTATTTTCAATGAAAAGTCTTATTTTTTAATAGAAAAACTTGAAATGCCAAAAAAAATGAGTTGAGCTAGCGAATGATGGTCTTTAATAGAAAACCATGAGCCAGAGAATAATGATTTTCAATAGAAAATCCTGAGCTAGTGAATGATGATTTTCAATAGAAATTCTTGAGCTAGCGAATGATGATTTTCTATAGAAAATCTTGAGCTTGCGAATGATGATTTTCTATAGAAAATCTTAAGCTAGCGAAGGATTGTGAATAGAAAATCTTGAGCTAGCGAATGATTTTCAATAGAAAATCTTGAGCCAGCGAGTGACTTTCAATAGAAAATCTTGAGCTAGCAAATGATGATTTTTCCAATACAAAAACTTGAGCTAGTCAGCGATTTTTCAATAGAATAACTTGGGCTAGCGAAAACATTTTTAATAGAAAATCGTGAGCTAGCGAATGTATATTTTCCAATAGAATATCTTGAGCTAGCAAATAATGATTTGCAATAGTTAATCTTGAGCATATTTGCACTAATAACAGGTCATATCCTTTTTGTGACGATATCATTAGGGGGTACTTAACAGCAGCACATGCTACTTCTTAATAAAAGTTGTAATATAAATTTTCAACAATGGAAAGTGATTCATCAAAATTTTCTCAAAAATCAGTTTTGAAAAAAAAACGGTCACAACAGTAGGTAATGGAATTATTGTTGTTATCATTTTCACAATGAACAAAAATATGACTTCATTGGAACTTAAGGCAATGGCTAATTACGTTGTCAGTCAAAAGAACTCACAAGTTGATGTCACCAAGATCGTATGACGAAGAAAACAGGGAAACAAAAGTAGTATATTTTTTTTTTAAAATAGTTAAAAAAAAACCATGAAATCATTTTGTATTATTCGTTTTACACAATAAATTGTTTTGCAAACAGATCAATTATCATGAAGACGGGACAAACTTCTTCCTTATTACAACGCAAGAAAACATTTCACAATAAAAAAATTTCACAAAAAGTCTTTGAGAAAATGTATTAAAAGGAAAATTGGACATTTATTTCTTCATCCATCACTTGGGATGATGACTTACTTCCTCGCTATCATGTGCGAGATTTCCTAGCTGAGTGTGTGACAGTTACTTCCTTACACTTCCTGTACTCTCTCTCTCACTTTTTGTATTGTGCATATAGTTGTTTTTTTGTTGTTGTTTCGTCCTGTATGTTGGTGGTCCTGCGTAATGTTGTTCTTGGTGTTCCTTTAATGTTATTGTGACATTTGTGTGTGTATTTAAGGTTTTGTGGGGCAACAAATTAAATCATCATTTGCCATTTGTTTGGCCTAATTGTTTGGTAACATCTTACCATTATGATGGGAAGAAGTTGTCAAATTCTGTTCCTTAACCAAACATTTCTTAAAGATCACAAAAGGCAATAGTATCACAGGCTATAACTACCAGTATATCCTGCATGTTTATTATACTTTTTCACATAAAATGAGGCCATTCATGTTGTCTATTTGGTCTTACAGTTGAATTTATAAATATTTTTTTGTTAACCACAGCAGTAAATCGATCACTTCCGTTTTCCCATCCCTTCTGTTGTGCAATATTATTTTAATGGGACATCCAACCACCCACTGTGCCTTCAGAGAGTGTTATAAGTTCATTTGTTCGGTGTGATTATTCTTAGGTCGGTATTTGGGTTTGTCACTACCCGCAGCTTTGGATGACATTTCTATTAGCCGCAATTTGTCAATTTAAATATATTTATAAGCATAATAATTTATCGAGGAAAATTTACCTGAATCTGTATGAAATATACAAATCGATATAATATATTCAATTTTGTAATGAATATTTTGCAGTTTCCAGTATTGACGTATTACTTATTGAAAATTATTTGAATGACGCATTAGGAAAGGGCAAGGACAGAATATTTTAAAATATGCAATTTATGGTCCTTTTATGTACTACACTCCTCTTTGTGACTTACAGTTTTTATAAGTGGCAGTCGCGATTGTCACCATTGCACTCCCGACGGTATTTTTCCTGTATAAGGGTTTTATTTTTTAGTATATTATTGTAAAGGGTGGGCATTGTAAAATTTCGAATTTAATTTCGCTTTAAAAAGAATATTAATATAAATTTTTTTCAAAATTATGATTTTACTGATAAGGTCCATCATTGACATTCATTAATGATACACAACATCGTTCAAATGGCTTCCACGACTCGCTTTACAGTACCTCTTTCGATCACCCAGTTTTCAGTACTTTTGCGATTGTTTGGGCCTCTATATCGTGAATGACAGTGCCGAATTCGTGTTTTAAGCCTTCAGTTTTTATGAAATTTTCGATGCCGTAACAAGTACGTGTATAAAAAATAACGAAAATTTCTTTAACCGAAAAATTCGCTCACTTTTCATTTGCTTGGTACTCAGCTGTTTGCGAAAATTTCGTAGACGTACGAAAATAATTTGTTTGATGATTGTGTGGAACCGGAATTTTAATACTTCGTTAATTTTAACACCAAAAGTAGCACCCATAGAGTAAAACATAGTGGAGAAGTTTGTTCTCTCAATAATTTTAACTTCATAGGTATGGTTACATGCGTACGTTGGATGTTGAATGCATGCGTTCAATAATACCAGATAGGGGGCATTAGTGCAAAACATCCAACATCGCAACAAAAACGGCAATTCGTGTTTGTGATTTAAAATAGTTGTGTTAAATACAACACAAATGTAATCGAATAATAAATGCCAACAAAAGAGTGCAAAATATACTGAAATTTCACAGTTCTATACCAAAACGATACGAAACAGTTCTTGTAATTCCACGTGGTGTAAGTCAATTTTCGTCGAACATCTCTCTTTTCCACAAACCCATGACGTAGAGTATGAAATGAAACATCAGATGAGAGAAATGCTTTCTCTATTCTAATTTATTACGGTAGTACCACATGCGTTAAAAATAAAATTTGGTGTCAAGACGAATTATTGATGAAATATTTGACATAAAAAAATTTCGAAAAAGAACTGAATACGGGGATTTAAGGTCTCAATGGACTCGGGATTGTTTGTGTAATATTTATCTTTGACGGCGCCCCAGAGATAATAGTCTAACGCGGTCAAATCGCAGCTGCCAGGCGGCCACTGGACGTCCGAGTTTCGGCTGATTATGGGGTTTTTGAATACATGCGCAAAATATCGGTTACTATGTTGGTTGTGTGGCACGTAGCGCCGTCCTGTTGAAACTATACGTCGTCCACGGCATCTTCTTCAACTTTGGGAACAAAAACATCGCTGAGCATAGAACGGCCATTGACGGTAACGGCGGCTCGAAGGTAAGTGCGTCTTTTCGAAGAAAATTTAGTGGATAAATAATTTTTTACTGACATGTGGCATAGCTTGAGGAGTTCCTCTTCTGGGCTTTTTGAAAATTTGAAATAGTGAAATGTGGAATAATGAACAAATTCCATTGATTAATAAATAATTTTACGAGGGCGGATCAATAAGTTCGTGACTTTTTGAATGAAATATTGAAAACTTTTTGAAATATTTTTCAACATAATCTCCTTTTAGCTCAATACACTTAGTCCAACGTTTCTCCAATTGTTGTATCCCATCCGAACAGCGTCATTTGTACTTGTGCGACCACAACGAAAGTCAGTAAACCACCTTTTCCGATGGTGCAGAGTCCCAATAGTATTTTTCAAGCTTTTCCTTGGTTTGATTGACGGTTTTTTATTCGCAAAAAATAATGTTTAATGAGCACTCGAAATTCACTTTTTCCATTTTCAAAATATGCACGAGGTTGCATGTTTTGAACAGCTGTTAAACGAAAAGTAAATGACAGAACTTGCTCAAAATTTGACAGTAGTCTATTAACAGGTGGTACTTGATGGGAGCAGTGTTCCATTTCATATAACTCTGTTCAAGTCTGTAGGTCATTCATTTTTATAGTTTTCGTAGCCTTGTACACACAGAGAAGAGATTCGTTGTCACAACTATATTTACAGCCAACTAAAAGTTGGCGGTTCCTTGGACTATCACATTATTAAGTTTGTGATTACCAATAATTGTGGTCCGTGTCACCAAATGTTGTGTATATCAATTGATTTGTAATTCAGTTTTGGTTGCAAGTACTGCAATATTTAATTGAAGCCACAGAAACAAGAATCAAATGTAATCTGTCAATCAAGTTTAAGTTCTAGCAATCAAATTACCCTGTAGTGGTGAATATTCTATTAGTTGGATAAACGAAAAAATTTAAAAGCTAATTCGGTTGTACCAAATAATATATTGGTATGCTCAACTAATTATGTACTTGAATTTAATGGCTGTCACACCCATTTGGTGATGCTTTAACCCATTATTAATATTATAGAAAAAAAAAGTAAAAACAATATTTTTTTTATTAAAATTGTGTATTTTATATTTAAATATAAAAAAGATTATTATTTTTTTTTGTACTTTGTTCCTATTTTTGATCGAAAATAGCAAAAAATTTCAATATCTCGAAAACGAAGCGTCCAATTGATTTTTTGAAAAATAAATTATTGGAGCACTTTGTGAGAAACCCTTAGAAACTCGTAAAAATTTGTAATTTTGTGCGATTGGACGCTTCGTTTTCTAGATACAGACATTTTTTCTAAATTTTTCATATTTTCGATCAAACATGAGGATGGGTTACCCTGGGTATCATATGTATATTTAAGTAAATTTGTGTCATCCACAGTAATACCTTCTCCAGACAAGTGCCCACAATTGTTTGCATGCGTTTGTGAAGGCGTCAATAGTGGCATCAGATTTAACGATTGTATTTGAAAGTCTCACTTCACTTCAATTTTGATAACATGTATTCTTCGCTGGCTGATATCTATACACTTTATTGTTTTTTCACAACTTTGTTTATCACTTTCTGTTTAAAATATTAGTTTTTCTGTAAAGTCCTCGTGTAACATTCCAATCCAATATACGTAGTTTCTCTTTAATAACAAAGCCTCTTGTGAAAAAACGAATACATAACTTTGTAACAAGTGTTTTTGTAACAAAAACTAAATTATGATTACAGTAACTAATATTTGAACACGAATTCTAATATTGTACTTTTTATTAGTTGGAAGTTGGAAATGGAAGATTCAGATGAATGAGGTTTTTGAAATACTCAAATTGGTTAATACAACTACAGTTCGGTAGTAGCAACTTGTATTTAGTAAGACCTATTTTTAATCTATCAATAACATATAATTCTGATGTTTGACAATTTTAATCAAAAAATAGACTTCATCATGGAATTTCCAATGCCTGAATTGATTTCCAACTAACTGTTATGTACTTTATTTGATTACTTCCGAGCTAAAAGAAGGGAGTCCCACATAATGCCCTAAGACAAATCCCGGAATTCTTGCAATACATTTTCTGGCTAAATCATTCAATGAAATACTGACACATTCCATTTAACCAATATAACCAGCCATAAAGTTGCCTCAAAACTGCGTTTGGAATTCAATAACAAAAAATCAGAAGCCCACACAAGTTGCTACCTTTTTTCTGAGACTTTCGTAGAAGTAAATTGGCCAAACACACGAGTTATTCTTTATTATAAACATAACACAAAATTACTCTCTTATTATCCAAGAATCGCACAATGTCAAACATAAGGATCCCCTCCAATATTTGTTTTTATATTAATTCCATTCATTGGTTAACAATTATTAAGAACTTCTGCGAGGGTATTCCTAATAATCTTTTAGTTCTACTAAATTGCATAACGAAGCAACTACGATAACTACATGGCAGGACCTTTTTTTTATTAACCAGACATAGTGACTCCGCGTTTGAAATTATCGACAACTCAAGATCACAAACAAAGGCTCACAAGGAATTACAATAAGGCGAACAAAAGAACTACTAAATGCGTTTTTAACTAATAAATTTTCCAATAAAAAAGGACTTGACATTTCTATAGCTCACTCGTTTTTGTGTTAAGTGTAGTGCAGAGCCATTGTCTGTGGTGATGAAGAGAGGACAAGAATTGTCCAGATTATACTTGTATGCTGCCATGTTGTTGTTTTTTTTTTCGTTACGCTAGGGGTGGTTTGGCCATTGCGGTTGTTCTTGACGGTGGTGGTACTATGCTCCATGATTGAGCCTTCGCTACCAATGCTGTAGAATATTTGCTACTCAATCCCTGTGTCTAAACACAAACATTGGTGTTACCAGAGTGTGTGTGTATCCTTTAGATACTCGTATCCTTATACTCCATTTTTTATTGTGGCATTCATAACATTTCTGCAAAATTGCATTGTACTCTGTCGCTCGCTCTCTTTGGGCTCATTCTGAAATCATTTACTTGATATTTGTATTAGTTTAGTTATTCATTTCGCCTTTAAGGAAAATTATGTCACAGCAGGATCTTGAGCAAGTGCATTTGTCAAACTCTGGGAACGGTATGAGACTCACAACGATGATACAAAGTGTGTGTGGTCCTTGTTTGCCGTAATTATGTCGTTTGGTTGCAAAATTGTATTTATATTTTTTGCCACGACAATTCATTTGTAGTTTAGCTTCTTCTTCTGGATTGTTTAGATGTTAGGACCACCAACAGATGTTCGTTGTTCCCATTGTGGTCATTATCCAACGTAAAATGAATAACATTATGGGGTCTCCTAATGTTATGATTTTGGGCTAGAGTCTTTGTATGTTGTACCTTTCGAAATTTATCTTCCGAACTATGGTATTCCTTTGTCCCATATTCCATTGAAATCATCTTCGATTATGCTGGTGTTGGCTTGGCTCCTTTGCACCAGAAATTGATACATCAATACTTATTTGCCATAAAAGAAGAGTGTAAACAAACTGTCTGTCTAAAAATGTGATATCTTCTCTATTAGTGGCTTCCAGCCAATTGTAGGAATCAGAATGGGAAGATATATTCGCGGGAGCTTCAACTGATGAGGAGTTTTCTGGCGATTTTTGGAATATCTATGTCTAGTAATTTTTTATTAGGAGAGCAAAAATAAATGACTTACAAATTATGTTGCGATTGTTGATACTAACTTCAAATCAGAGCATTCAAATATTGAATTTAGAGATTCTGAATAACAATACTTTGTATACTCGTAAGAAGCTCAGAATCCCAACAGGCACTTGGAAGATTTATCTCCCAAGCGATCTTGCGCAGATATCACATTTTAATCGTCATAAAAATATAAACCAAGTATTATTGTTATGTATCTTCGTTTTATCGTTCTCCAGATATATCAGCAATACTCAGAAAATAAAAACAAAAAAAAATAATTACTTTTGTCATTTAAAAAACTACAAATATTTTGACTAAATAGCGACTACACACAGGGAAAAGATTAGTTGGAAATCAATTCAGGCATTGGAAATTCCATGATAAAGTCTATTTTTTGATTAAAATTCATAATTGTCAAACATCAGAATTATATGTTATTGATAGATTAAAATTCGGTCTTACTAAATACAAGTTGCTACTACCGAACTTTAGTTGTATTAACCAATTTGAGTATTTCAAAAACCTCATTCATCTGAAATGGAAGATACAACTAATAAAAAGTACAATATTAGAATTCGTGTTCAAATATTAGTTACTGTAATCATAATTTAGTTTCCGTTGCAAAAACACTTGTTACAAAGTTATGTATTCGATTTTTCACAAGAGGCGGTTACACGAGGGCTTTATAGAAAAATTAATATTTTAAACAGAAAGTGATAAACAAAGTTGTGAAAAAACAATAAAGTGTATAGATATCAGCCAGCGAAGAATACATGTTATCAAAATTGAAGTGAAGTGAGACTTTCAAATACAATCGTTACATCTGATGCCACTATTGACGCCTTCACAAACGCATGCAAACAATTGTGGACACTTGGCTGGAGGAACTATTATTCTGGATGACACAAATTAACTTAAACATACATATGATACCCAGGGTAACCCATCCCCATTTTTGATCGAAAATATGAAAAATTTAGAAAAACTCTCTGTATCGGGATAATGAAGCGTCCAATCGAAATAATAACAATTTTTTACGGGTTTCTCACAAAGTGTTCCAATTCGCATGAAATCATATTTTTTTTCAAAAAATCACCAAAATAAGAAAGTCGCTAAAATAAAAAAATTACTATATCTCGGAAACGGTGCGAGCAATCGCATAACTAACAAATTTTTTACTTCCATAGGAGACTTTCATCTATGGATGTCTTCAATATGGCATCACTTTTATTTTTAAAAAATCGCTAAAACTAAAATTTCTGGAATCAAAAATCGCTAAAACGCCCCTATGCCAATATCTCGGAAACGGAGCGTCCAATCGAAAGCAAAACTATTTTTTTTACCAGTTTCTAAGGATTTTTCATAAAGTGGTCCATCGTGTGGAAGATATTTTGTTCAAAAAATCATCAAAATATTGAAAACGCTGAAATAACCAGTACATAAGTTTCAGTCGGGTGAACCGACTTAATCATACCCTCACCCTAAGTCATCCATTGCGTGGGAGTTCTGTTAAAAACCCCCATACTCAAAAGTGACCATATTCAATAGCAGATTGTCGACATTGCACTAAATATTATTGAATACCCAAATTAGTTAGTTTCCTCCCAATATTTATATGCGAGGTACAAAAATGGGCATGGCAAGTTGTTGCCAAAATTTTGCTCAGTAACAAATTTTATTAAGATCGGTTATGAGTTATTGGAGATATCGAGTCGGCAAGCCCCAAATACGCCCAATTTTTGTATGGGATGTACGAAACTGGGCGTGGCACAATAGTCATTTATTGATTACACAGTAGGTTTTAGCAAAATTTTGCCTAGTACCAAATTTTATTACGATCGGTTGTAGTTTACGAGAGTTTTCGTGTCGATCAACCGGTCATCCGCCCAACTTTTATGTGGGAGGTACCAGAGTGAGCGTGGCAAATCATCTCATTTTCTATAGGAGAGTTTTATTTGACTAAATATTGACTGGTACAAACTTTCATTAAGACGCCCAAACAAGATTTGTATGGGAGGTACCACAATGGGCGTGTCAAAATCACCCTTGTTTTAATCGGTGATTGGCGTTTGGTAACGTGAAGCCTTATACCTAATTTCATTAAGGTCGGAAGTGTTTCACGTGATTTATCGCATTGACAACCATGACGAACACCCTGTTTTGTATGGGAGGTACTAGAATGGGGGTGACAATCTCGCCCATTTCCTCCAGTTTAGTAGACATTTACGTATTATGAATCGGTGTGTGAGTTGAAGCTAATCACATCTACCAGAAGAAAGATTTGAAAGAAATATGATTTGTGCTAAATGTGTCGATTTGTTTGGGAGGTACCAGAAGGGGCGTGGTCAAAACGCCCATTTTCAATCCCAAACTCAATATTGGCAAATAATAGTCACTGACAAATTTTCATTGTGATCTGTAAAGATTTACGGCAGTTATTGTGTTGACCAGCCAGTCAGCCAGCCAGACAGACAGCCAGACAGACAGACAGACAGACGGACTCCTTCTATGTGTTAAATTTTTTTACGTATTAAATGATATATACCCCCATCCCTATGGGTGAGGGTATAAAAATGGCTATAACTCGGATATACAGTATCGGACAATACATTTGCAACCAGCGTAATATTTCTTAATTCTGCCATATAAAAAAATGAATGTGTTATTTATTCAATTTTTTTTTTATATTTATGGAATTTAGTAAACATGTACAGGAATTTTAATTCAAAATTAAATTTATTTCATCAATATTTGGAAGTTAATGTAACTTTTTATGAACGTTGTAAGAACATAAACTTGACAAAAACAATTGCAACTTAAAATAAATTAACGCTTAAAGTCTTAATTATTAATCTTTTGTAGCGAACCCCTTATTTTCAATAACAGCCTTGGATAGTCGCCGCATGGGCTCTATTAAATGGTTAATAGTGTCCTGTGTAATATTATCCCAAGCATTTTGGAGCCGTATAAAAAATTCATCGGTATTTCGAATGTTATTGCGATCAATATTCTTCTTTACAATCGACCAAAGGTTTTCAATTGGATTGAGATCCGGCGATTGAGGTTAATATTTTATTAATATTATTAATATTTTGTTGCTCAAACCATGATTTTACCACATTTGAGGTGTCTTTGGGATCACTATCTTGCTGAAAGGTCCAACGTATCGGCATTTCCCACTCTGCATGTGGCAACATAATATTCTGGAGGATATCTTTGTAGACCCATCACTCCATTATACCGTCTATGCGATGAAGGGGACCTAGCCCATAGCCAGAAAAACATCCCCAGACCATGACATGACCGCCCCCATGGTTAACCGTTTTTACACAAAACTCTTTCTGAAGTCGTTTTCCTCTTGGTCTTCTTACATGAGTTATGCCATCACTTGCAATAATATTAATTTTGGATTCGTCGCTGAAAAGGAAGGATTTCCACTGGGTCGGTGTTCAGTTAACGTGGACTTGAGCAAATTGCTTCCGTTTTGAAAGACTGCGTTTAGAAATCAGAGGCTTTTTAGCAGGACGGACGGATTGCAGTCCAGCGTCAATGAGACGTCTGGAAATGGTTCCTTCGCTAACTTGTATCCTGAATTCTTTTCGTCCGCTTCTAGACTTGAATGGAAACTTTTTAACTTCTCTCACTAGCAACGCGTTTGTCCTATTGTCAGTTTATCTCGGCCGACCGCCCTTGCTGATCACTTTCACAGATTTAGTTTTTCTGAATCGTGGCAAAATTCGCGAAATTGATGATTTATGCACTTTATATTTAGTACTCAGCTCTTTTTGGGAAATTCCACTTTGAAAATCGTCTACAATCAGTTTTCTTAAAGCTTCGCCAAACTTATCAGGTGCCATTATTATAGATGATGTAACCGATCACGTGCTTCTTTTAAAACAAATTTGCAACTAATAAATGGCGGGTAATGTTACACTCACAAATGAGAATGCCATCTTTGCAAAACAAAACATAACGGTTTTTTACTCAAGATTAGTATTTATAGAGTTGCAATTCGTAGTATTCATAGCATAGATAAAGGAAATAAGTAGATATCCCACAGGCGTTGTCAAGTACTGCCACTAGGTGCTGTGTTGTCGTTTTGTAACTTTCATTGACGTTTCTCATAACATTCACTGACGTTTATTCAACAGTGTGGGACATTTTTTCAATACAAAAATAGAATCATTTTCCAGGTTGTGCTATTCGAACATCTAATGTAGTTTTTTTCATGTCGTTGTGTTCCCCACTTTCTAATTCAAATGCATTTGGGTTATGTGCTTTTTTGGTGTACTGTTATTGTTGGTATTCGTTTGTGTTGACTTGTACAGCATCGGCCCACTAAACAAAACAAAATGCCACACGTATTGTTAGCACCTGTTCTAAATACATCTTGCAATGTATATTTTGTTTGGGATCAAACGTTGTAATTATTGCATTCAGCTCCATCTAGAAAATATCCCATTGAACAAGAAATTTCCCACGGCATGTGCGATATCTAGTTAATTTCTTTCTCTATGATTCATAGAGGTGCAAATGTTTTGTCGCATACAAATACCAACTACTTTTATAAATCATGCCGTATACATTAAGGTGGACCTTGAAATGACATTTTTGCGATATTTTGGTAGATGAGGGCTCTATTCCGTGCCTTTTTGAAAAAAAATGACAATGCCGAAAAAAAAAAATTAAAAAAAAAACATTAGGGGTTGCGCACGAGCCGAGAAAAAGGTCCACTTTGCCAAAATTAGGGGGGAAATTGCCATAGGTCATCAGGGGTCACCCGTAGGGGGGAAGAATGTATGGCCGACCCCCATTAACTTTTTACCGCCAACATTTTCCCCCAAGACACCCACCCCCTATCTCCTCCCCTTAGGGGGGTCACCATACAAAAATGGAGGTTGCTCAGTATTTTCGAAAAACACCATAGGTCATCAGGGGTCACCCCTAGGGGGGCAAAATATATGACCGACCCCCATTAACTTTTCATCCCCAACATCTTTTCCGAACAAACTTACCCTCTATCTCCACTCCTTGAGGGACTCCCCATACAAAAATAAAAGAAGCTGTAATTGAGTAGTACTACTAAGCACTCTTAATATAATATAGTCAAATTAACATATTTTTGTTCGCTGATGGGTATTTCTTGCGGTAAGAATCGATAACATGTAGTAAATACTGTTTCTCTTCTTCGCCTTGACACAGTATTCTATTATAATCTTGTATCATTTTTACTCCTCTTTCGGCAGTGTCGTTCACAACGCGCAAGTTATTTACAATTCTACGACCTTCTTGATAGTCTGCGCGAGATTTCCAGGTTGCTGGATTTGCAAGAATGAAATCTTGCGATATTCCAAATCGTACAAATAAATTTTTGGTATTATGAGAGACGAAGTTGCTCAAGACTTTAGCCAAGAATTCCTCATTCACATCTTTGAATTTCACCTCGATTTTTTTAACGCTGGTGCTTTTGATTACGACGCGAGGAGCTGGGGGAACCGGGTCGTCTTCTTCATCTTCTTCACCTTCTTCGTCTTCTTCATCTTCTTCACCTTTTTCGTCTTCTTCATCTTCTTCACCTTCGTCATTCTCATTTTCTAGCAATGCTTGGGCCATTTTGGCCTTCAACTCATTTGAAACCTTGTCATCGAAAAAGGCAAGGGCTATGTGCTCATCGGCGAGATACCATAGGTGACCGATAAATTTCTTTATCATTACCCGAGATAAATCCTGGTCAACGGACTTGTACTCGACGATGTCCTTCAAAAACTTCCAATCTTGATTCGGCGCCTCAGCTGCTCGAGAAGAACCAAACCATGCCTTGACGTAAAGTCGCACCACAAAAATACAAACGTGTCGAATACCATTCAATTCACATACAGATAAGTGAAAAGTTCTCCGAAACAAAAACATCTTGAGGCTGTAAATGGCTTTTGCCATCCATCGAGCATGGGAAACGGGTCCTGGAGGTCGGAAATGGTAATTCTCAAGTTTTTCACCCAGAAACAAAAGAATTAATTGTAGCATTTCTTTGTAGTCATCGCGAGGGTGTTTCTCCTTCAATTGATCTAAGCAAAACTTCTTTATGCCGACTTGCATTGCCACAGGAATTTTTCTGACGACTTGATCGTCTATCAAGCCAGAATGGAATGGTTTAACCTTTACAGCGTCCCATTCCTGTTTGAAACGGTCAAAGCAAGGAACGCCTGGTGCACTGGTCTTTCCCATTTTTGTCTCAAAAACTTCCCTTAGCACCAGTTCGTATACGTGGTGTCTGCAAGGTAAATATAAGATTTCTCTCTCCAACAGCCGCTCAAAAGCAACTGAGGCTCCGGAGAATGGGCCACTGTTCGTTGATGTCGTGTCGAAAGAAAGTCCTTGTATTCGATGTGTCATATGCCAACAGTTGTTAAACGGCATGTGCTATTCTCCGGCCTTTTCCTTTCCCATCTTCTACTTTGGGAACTCCAAGAAGTTGTTCTTTTTCTCCGTACGAGACAATTACCGGTAGACGGTCCACCTTCTTTGTACCCACAAAATCCAAAAGCATTTTGCCATCCCAATGGACTACGAAGGATTTAGCTGCGACAAGCTGGAGATGAATGAAACGCGTTGAAGAATAAGAATTCTGAATGAGAGCAAATAAATCTATGCGATCTTACCTCTGGATTGTCTTTCACATAACTCAGCATGTTCTCTCGATTTGAACGCCGACATCTCCGAAGCGACGTACGGTTTATTGTGTATTGTTGAGGATCGCGTCCAAATGCTTCTGCCGCCGCTATCATAATGCCGACCGCGTCTCGGTCAGTCACTTTGCACTTGTCCAAAGCTGATAGGACTCGTTCAGTAAAACATTGTTTGTAACCTCTTCTGTCACCAACATTTGACGGGCCAGCTTCTGCCGGGAAGTTTTCGTCCTGTCTCCCATTATCATCGCTTGAATCACTGCTTGAAAATTTAACCACTGCAATTGAACGAATTTCATTTGAATATAAACATTGGACGAACACACAAAGCGCGAAATAGCTTACCGCCTTTAGCGAACCGATCTCTACTAGATTCCGTTGCACGTTTGCGTCGCAACTCTTCTTGTTCTTCGCGCTCAGCTTTTCTTTTCCTCGTTCGAGTATCAGTAGCGTCCACACCTCCCATAGTTCCCATAGTTCTCTTTGCTTTAGCAGAAACTCAATGTCTTCGGTATTTGTCATTTTCTCAAGGGCGTTGGCGTGTGCGATGTCGAAAAGATTATCCAAGCTATCAGAAAACGTATTCTCCTTTTTCTCTAGTGGACTCAGTCTTTCTGTGAGATGACTTTCTTAAAGCATCCCACTCATCGTGCAGCGCAGCTATTTTTCTTGTAACATCTCCTCTGGCTTTCGTCGGAATAGCTGCTTGGCGCCAAAAAATCATCACTGCGTCCGCGACTATAACCGCACTATTTTTCTTCGACATGTTTCGTTTGCGAATGTTGAAGAAATGCATTCTTAGCACTTGCTTCTTCGACGGTAATTTGTTCCCCGTAATATTCATGCTTGGATAACCAATCAAAAAAATATCGTCGCGCGATCTAAGTCGTGTTGTCATCTTAACTTTTAAAAAACGGGAGAAAAATCAATTTACTTTTCGCGGTCGTCGGCACTTGTTGAATGACAACAATCGATGAATGAACTGCTATTATTTATAACTACTACGTATTTTGCAATATTTTACTGCCAGGTACTGATGAATGGGGGCATCTGCTAAGGGTGCCTATGTACCTGATTCAGCACGTGTGCGTTTCAAATTTTTCAAGACTTTCCAAACAATGACCACTCTTGAATATTGGTGGAATTTCTGTAAAAAAATCAAAAAAAATCTCGATATTGTGCAACTGTAAATACATAGATTTTCAGTATTTTTGTATGGGGAGTCCCTCAAGGAGTGGAGATAGAGGGTAAGTTTGTTCGGAAAAGATGTTGGGGATGAAAAGTTAATGGGGGTCGGTCATATATTTTGCCCCCCTAAGGGTGACCCCTGATGACCTATGGTGTTTTTCGAAAATACTGAGCAACCTCCATTTTTGTATGGTGACCCCCCTAAGGGGAGGAGATACGGGGTGGGTGTCTTGGGGGAAAATGTTGGCGGTAAAAAGTTAATGGGGGTCGGCCATACATTCTTCCCCCCTACGGGTGACCCCTGATTACCTATGGCAATTTCCCCCCTAATTTTGGCAAAGTGGACCTTTTTCTCGGCTCGTGCGCAACCCCTAATGTTTTTTTTTTTTTAATTTTGTTCAAATTGCGCTTAAAATGTTGGTAGTTAAATAAACTATATGGTTAAAAAATAAAACATTCCAGATCTTCACTATAAAGTAGAAGAAAAACGAAATAAAAATGAAAAATTTTGAAAAAAACGTTAAAAAAACCAAATTTTGAACTTTGAGGGGCCACTACTCGGTCATTTCTTATCAGAGAGAAATGTACAGCATATCGACGGAAAGGGCATTCAATTACCTTTTTAACTATATGCCATATATCTCGATCGGTCTTTTCGGTTGGGCTCCACAAAGGGTTGAGTGGGATGATACACCGAAAAACACAAAAGTACCGTTATCTAAAAATCGGTACTTAGGAAAAAAAAAAATTACAGCGTTTTTCGTGTTCAGGAGGTCCCAATTAACTTTTCTAGGCATGTGGCGTTCTTGGTATTTTTTGGCTGTAAACCACTGAAATTAACCAAATATCATCCTTTATTAGATGTGTTGATAGTTCATATATAAAAATCGAAAAAATCGGTTATATATATATTAGTCGAGTCGACTAATGATTAGTGTTGACGTATACAAAGTAACGTTAGTGTTCAAATGTTTCCTTCAGTAAAAATTAATACAAACACAAATCAAACTCGAAATTTGTCAGCTCAATTACTTTTGTATGTGAATTTTAGGTAATGAAGAAAATTGTAAACCCATGTTCACAAATTATAGGGCCGGCAATTGAATATAAAAAATGGTTTCCATTACATTCTATGAAGGGATCGAACAGTGCTTCTGATAACCAGTGAGCTGTGCTCGTTTCTAGTTTTACAATCTTTGATTGGGACCTACAGTTTTACACCGGCTGCGAACGGTATTTTGAGAAGCCTTTTCATGGCAAAGTAAGTAAGTGAAAGAAAATGTAAGGTGATCAGAGCTGGGATCAAACCCACGATCTGTAACACAGGTTCAAACAGCAGCACGCACTAACTATTGGACCATCGACGGCCACATTGATGTCATTTAAATTTCAATTGATCTGTTTTTAATTTCAATTGATGTGTTTAAAATTGTAATTGGTGTGTTTTAAATTTAAATTAATGTCTTTTGATATATTTTAAACTTCAAATGATGTTTTTTAAATTTCAATTGATGTATTTTAATTCTAAAATTCCAATTAATATCACTGTGGAAGTCAAAAAACTAGACATCGCATTAATTCGGGTACTAAGAATCGAACTGCATTAATTGGTTTTTTAATTAAAATTACGGTTTCATACAAAATATATGTAGGCTTGACAGACTTACTGTTTTCACAATATGGGGACTTTTGGAACGAAGTTCCTTATCGTACGTTGCGGGATGGGGACAAAATTAAAAAAAAAATTAAACAATTTTATTTTAACACTATTATGCTACAACCCAGTATTGTTTACTTTTGCTTTGGTTTGTGTCTAGACTAAGATATGTAGGGAAATTTCTTGCTTAATGAGAAGTTTTCTAGGTGGAGCCTGTAACCAATATTTAGTATATATTATAGTTTTGAACCCAATAAAAAGTGCCTTTTCTTAAAAAAAGTAAATTTTCAAAAAAAAAGTACCTAATCAAATTCTTAAACAAAATACCTATTCTTAAAAATTACCTTATCTTAAAGAAGTGAATTTGCTTAAAAAATATAATTTTTTTTAGAAAAACTACCTTTTCTTAAAAAAGTAATTTTTTTTTAAATAAGTACCTTCTCTTAAAAAAGTATATTTTCTTACAACAAATTGCCATTACTTAAAAAACAAAATTTTCTTTAAAGAGTATCTTTTTTGTGAAACAAAATAACTTTTCTTGAGATAAGTACCTACTCTTAAAAATGTACCTATTTTTGAAAAAAGGACCAATTCTAAAAAATTCCTATTTCTTTAAAAAAAATTTTTTTTCAAAAAAATACCTTCTCTTAAAAAAATAAATTTTCTTACAAAAATTTCTTTGCTTAAAAAATTCATACTCCTGGCTTTTTCTCACAAAAAGTACTTCTTCTTAAAAATAGTGCCTTTCTTAAAAAAAACATTAGCTTTTAATAAAAGAAGTACTTCTCTTTAAAAAATAACCTTTTCGGGAAAATATACATATTCTTACAAACAGGACCTAAAAATATACTTTTGTTTAATGTATAGGCACGGGTAGGGCAATCTATTAAAGTGAACACGTGCAAACAATAAGAAAAGGTGCTATTTTTAAGAAGAAGTACTTTCTGTAAGAAAAATCGATAAGAGTATGAATTTTTTTACAATGGAACAGGTACTTTTTAATGAGGTGGTACTCTTTTTAGGAAAAGGTTATTTTCGAAGAAAATTTACTTATTTTCAGAAAGGGTACTTATCTCAAGAAAATAAAAGAAAAGGTATTGTTTTATGTTTACGAAAAGGTTCTTTTAAGAAAAGGAATTTTGTAAGAAAAGGTTTTTTTTAAGAGAAAATATTTTTTTTGAAGAAAAGGTTTTTTGTTTTAAGAAATGGAATTTTTTTAGAATTGGTCCACTTTTCAAGAAGAGTAGGTACTTATCTCAAGAAAAGTTATTTTGTTTCACAAAAAGGTACTCTTTAAAGAAACGATAGTTTTTTAAGAAAACGCAATTTGTTTTAAGAAATTTCTTTTTGTAATCAAAGGTACTTCTTTAAGATAAGGAATTTTTTTGAGAAAATGTACTTTGTTTAAGAATATGAATATGTACTTATTTTTTTTTTGACAAAAATTTACTTTTTTTAAGACCACGCACTTATTGAAGAAACTGTTTTTTTTAAATTTCTTTCTAAATTTACTTTTCAAAACTACAATATATACTAAATATTGGTTACAGGTTCCACCGGGAAAACTTTTCATTAAACAAGACATTTTCCAACATACATGTGAGACATCTAGTTAATTTCTTTCTCTATGATCCAAGCTGCTAGTCTAGACACAAACCAAAGAAAAAGTAAACAATATACATAGTTGATAATAGTGGGTTGTAGCATAATAGTGTTAAAACAAAAGTTGTTAAATTTTTTTTTCATTTAGCCCCCATCCCGCAGCGTTCGATAAGGAACTTCGTTCCAAAAAGTTTGCATGAAACCGTAATTGTAACTCAAAAGACTAATGATGCAGTTCGATTCTTCGTACCCGAATTAGGGTAAAAATTTCCTCTCCGGCCTTGTCTTAAAAATTTGTTGCCAAAAACTATGAGAGAGTATTAAACTGATATTTTCGAAATGCAATTCGAAATGGTGTAAAAAGGGATGATCTGTGACATTCCCCTAAGTTAAATTTTTGATATAGTTATGCAAAAAAATGGCAATTACACTGAATTAGATTCATATTGAACAGAAGTGTTACCTAAAAATGGTTGCAGCAACCGAATGTGGCATCAATTCAGGTACAACAACCAAATTTGACATCAATTCGGTTGCTACTATCGAATTTGGTATCAGTTTTGGTTAATGCATCCGAATTAATCCCAAACTCGGTTGGTGCAATAACAGATTTTGGCGTCAGTTGGGTTGCTGCACCCGAAGTTCTCATGAATTCTGTTGGGACATCCGAATTCATTCTCAATTCGGTTACCGCAACAGAATTCTATATATTTCAAACCTAACGTTTAAAATTCTAGAAGCAAATATTATATATATCAGCGTGCAGTACAACCAGACAGCAACAGTTCAGTTTTTCAAGGTCGGTCGTTTAAGATGTTATGTCATCGTCGTTTTACAGAGTTTAGGGGCTAAATCGACATACACAGCTCGTCAGAATTGGTGCGGGGACTCTGATGGCCGGGACTTCAAAAGGGTCGGATATGGATGTAAATTAAATTTCTTATCCTTAGGATTATCCAAAAATTTTATTTTTCTCGCTTTACCATTATTTATGTGAATACAGGAAAATATATCATCACTAAATTAATTTACAGATTTTTGTTGTGACCCTACCTTTAACTCGGCTGTGACAACCTCTAATTCGGTTGTGACAACCTCTAATTCGGAAAATATATCATCACTAAATTAATTTACAGTATTTTGTTGTGACCCTACCTCTAACTCGGCTGTGACAACCTCTAATTCGGTTGTGACAACCTCTAATTCTGCTGCGACAACCTCCAATTCGGTAGTAACACCTCTAATTCGGCTGTGACGAACTGTTATTCGGCTTTGACAGTCACTAATTCGGCTGCGATAACCTCTAATTCAGCTGTGACAACCTCTAATTCGGCTGCGACAACCTCTAATACGGCTGTGACAACCTCTAAAGTGAAACACAGACTTTATATCTGCCTGATGAATTTGAAAAAATATTACCAACAATTTTTGTAAACATGATAGTGACTCGGCTGTGACAACCTCAAATTCGGTTGCAACACCTCTACTATGGCTGTGACACCCTCTAATTCGACTGTGGCAACCTCTAATTCGGCTGTGACAACCTCAAATTCGGTTGCAACACCTCTTTGTATGGCTGTGACAACCTCTAACTCGGCTGTGACAACCTCAAATTCGGTTGCAACACCTCTAATATGGCTGTGACACCTTCTAATTCGACTGTAGCAACCTCTAATTCGGTTGCAACACCTCTAATTCGGCTGTGACAACCTCAAATTCGGTTGCAACACCTCTTTGTATGGCTGTGACAACCTGTAATTCGACTGTGGCAACCTTTAATTCGGTTGTAACACCACTAACTGGGCTGTGACAACCTCTAATACGGCTGTGACAACCTATAATGCGGTTGAGACAACCTCTGATTGCGATTTGATGACCTCTAGTGTGGTTATGACAACCTCTAAATTCGGTTACGGCTATTTGGGCTTCCTCAACCGAATTTTTCTGTGAGTGTAGAATCTGATTTCACTGATGTTGTGAGATGTTTTAACGTATGACATTATAAATATAATAAATATTTTCCCATGAAGGGACTGGGGAAGAGCTTTTCATAATCAGTGAGCTGTGGATTTTATAGTTTTCCTACAGTTTTATACCGGTTGCGATCTGTATTTTGAGAAGTTTTTTAATGGCTAATTATTCTAAAGTGCAGCCATCACTAAGCGGCGTTCCCATCGTCAGGAGAAGTCTAAGGTGGTCAGAGAGGGGATCGAACCCACGTTCTCCTATACAAGAGTCGCGCACACTAATCATTGCCACATCGGGTCATGGTATTATAAGGATTATGAACCTGAATCTTATCTTTCATCAAGCAGAACTATTTAACTCAGAGATAAGTACATCGCAATGACGTTTCGTTTCTAAATATCTTCATATGTTTCATGTGACAAAATCATAGGGAAAATTCCCAAATTAATTTGATTACGCTAATGATGATGCGAGCCATACATTCCGTTTCCATTTCGAAATGTTATTGTAATGATATTTCAAACACGAGTTGTTTTGAAAAGGTATTAAGATTATTCCATTTACTTAATATGTTCCAAAAACCCACCCATTTTTTCCAATCCCTGCAACTTGCAACTCAATCACTTATGTACTTTGTGACGGACACATGTAAAAAGGATCGGATTTATGAGATAATTGAGCTCTAGAAATACACCCAAAACCACAAATAATACAAACTCAAAGATTGTTGTTGTTTTCATGGTTTGTCATGGTGTTGCATACAAATCCTGCGAGTCCTTATGTAAGGAAACCTAAAGTACGAGATACATTTGATAACAGCGCGAAATAGTATTACATCGTATTGCATATTCCTTAGGATATTTGGGAAAAAATATGACTGGCGTCAGGATTAACGATCGACAACATATACAGATATCACAGAAAGGAAAGTCTCAAAGATATTCATACAGATGTTTGTGTGCATATATATTTAAGGACAGATAAAGGACCTCATTAACCATGGAAATCAGGAAAAACATACATGCATTGAACGAAATAAAAATAACATTGAAATGAAAAAACAAAGTGTCTTCACTTACAATTCTGAAATTTTTTTATCTCATTCCAAGATTAAATGACCAAGACAATCAAGTTAAAGGTATTTAACGCGATGTTTATCCAGATAATGACATCGTTTAGCGTTATCCTGGACATACCCACTTTTTCGCTAAGGTATAGGCAGGCTGTCAGTCAAAACCACAAGATTTACTTTGTGGTGAGGTAGAGTGGCAATGTTTGTATGAGTAAATATCCTGGATTGGGAAAGTACGAGGAATGTAAACAAGGTACCATCGATTTGAAGAATATTACGCAGACGCAGACAACCCAGAGAACTGCAAGGAGATGCATTTTGTTCAGTCATCCACGAGTATTATACAGTAGAAATATACGAGTAAATTAAATATTTTTCTAATCACATACATTTTCCTACAAACACGAAGAATATACGTTTGGTTGAATGGGTGATAAGGCGGAGAAATCGTTGGTAGTACGAGTGGTGGGAAACTTAAGTCACCACTCCTCTACTTATTGCGATTCGTGTTTAAAAACTAAAGAATTCCACAGGGTGATATGGAAAATATTGTGGCCGCCGGTAGTGCAATGGGTAGTGTGCGCGCCTCATGTACGTGAGATCGCGGGTTCGATTCCTGCTCTCATCACCTTAAATTACTTTAAGCGGCGGTCACCTCGCATAGTGACGGCGACACTATCGAGTATTTAGTCTTGAAAAAGCTTCTTAAAATGCCATTCGACACCGGCGTAAAACTGTAGGTCCCAATCAGTAAGAATAACACTAGAAAGCGCACAGCTCACAGGTTGTGAGAAGCTCTCCCTAATCCCTTCTTGGGATGTAATGGGAAACCATTTATTTATTTATTTAATATGGAAAAAAATGGGTAGTTAGCCATAACTATTACCCACTATATGTGGGCAATGGGTAGGCAGCCTTTTCCCATTACGCACTAAGATTTTTTAATTACTCACATTCACGCACGCTCACGTGTCAAAGTTTGATCGTACTCACACTTACTAGTGATTCATGTGGTTCACGACAATCATTTGACCCGCGCCCATCTCTAGTTTAAACCAAAGTTCGTATTTCGTGTATAATGGGTTACCCGTTTACCCCTTATCCTTAGGGTATGGGATATAATGGGTAGCTACCCACAACGATGCGGTATTATCCATCACGATTAACCATTACCCACAGGGTAATGGGGAAAATAATGGGTAGTTACCCACGACGATTGGGAATTACTAGGGTATCCAATCGATTAACTGTTGTTCGATTAATCGAAAAATTTGCGTCAAAAATTAACTCGAGTACTTTAAAATCTCTGATTTCGAATAATAAATTAATCGTGTAATTTATACCGATTAATCGAATAAATCGAGAAAGTGAATATAATATTCACATTACCAATAAAGGTGTTCCTAAATTTAAAAAATAGCAGGTTTCTTATTTACTTCTTATTTACCACTTAGGTCAACAAAGGGGATGTGTTACAGACCACATACTATATAACTCTAGCAAATAATGGACTGTCATTAAAAGTAATTTCAATACTCCATGTATTAAAAAGTCAAAGTATGAATGTGTGACAGAATAATCATAACGTGTGAAAATAAAAAGCAGAAGTGAACTGGAATATCAAATGCTACTCCGGAAGGAAGTCTATTTAATTCCGCTCATTTCGTTCAAACCTTGGCAGAGTCCAGTCTGTAAGGAATGTACATGTATATACAAGGTGGCGCAAAAGTAAACTTCCGATGTTTTTTGGCTGTAATTTAAAAAAAAATTAAAAACTTTGATTCTTCTTGTGGATTATTTTAATTTGGTCTTTTAATTTTTTTTACATCAAGTCGAGAATATGATGTCATGTAAATGGCCGCCGCCACAGTTGATTGTCATTTGAGCCCTTTTTATGGCATTTTCCATCACTGTGGCCAAAACTTCCGGCGATACGTCCTCACATTCTTGACGGATATTGTCTTTAAGAGCTGCAAGAGTCTGAGGCTTGTTGACAGAAACCCACGACTTCAAAAAGCCCCACAAAATAAAGTCTGGAGTGTTCAAATCAGGCGATCTTGCTGGCCAGTGCAAATCGCCAAAACGGGAGATTAGGCGCCCGGGAATTGCATCCTTCAGCATATCGGTTGTGACACGTGCAGTGTGTGCCGTTGCACCGTCCTGTTGGAACCACATGTTTTTCAATCCCAATTCATCAAGTTGAGGCAAAAAGAACTCGTTGATCATTGCTCTATAGCGCTCACGGCGCTTCCATGACATCCACGGCTACAGCAGCAATATTCTCTGCAGAACGGCTACTCCGGGGTCTGCCACGCCTGGCAGCATCTCGTGTTGAGTCTCTTCGAGGCGAGCGGCTAAACGTTGCAGTGTTTCACCAGTAGGCGTTGGACGGCCAGGAAATCTGCGACGAAATTCACGTTGTGCCAAAGTCAAATAAATAGTCAGCAATATTCCGCGTTCTGGAGCAGTATAGCGTAACATTGTTTATTAACGTGTATTTCGCATGTGTTTACTACACAAATGTCAAAACAAAACTGACATTAGGGGCCAATCGCAAAATTTATAGCATTTTCTGATAGGAGGATTACTTTTGCGCCACCTTGTATGTAGCCTTAATAAAAATTAAATAAAGATCAAGCTAGCTAGAATATAGCAATGGATTGCACGATGGTGTGAATATAGAAACAAGTTTCTGTGTGGCATTTGTTCTAAGTAGGGTGGTGGTGCGTTTAATTCCTTATTTTTGACGTAGAATACGTCTTACCTTACGGTATGAGGAGTCATGTCAGGTTTTTATTGTTGTAATCTTTATTTCATTGAATTTGAGGAAACGGCTAGATGAATTTTTTTTAAATTTTTTTTGTAGGTAAATGAAGATGTTATCTTTCGTTTGATATACATTTCATATTGGTTGATATATTTCTAGTATTTTAATTTCTCAAATGAAAATTGTTTAAACACGTACACTCAAACATATGTGTGGTGTTTGGTTGAGTGTTTTTGGTTGCTCAACATTGCTTAGGAACATGTATCTAGTAAAAAGTGAAACGAACAGCAAGCTAATGTTGCTTGGCAACATGTATCTAGTAAAAAGTGAAACAAACAGTAAGCTAACGTAATAAAGCTTTTTTGCGAAAGCTTCAATAAAGCTGTTGTAACATTAATTTTGAATTGTAAAGCGTAAAGCTTTCACACAACGCTCGAATGCTAATGCGAAGACTCGATAAGGTAAACCTTTTTTAATATTAGGGCGGCCCTCTCAACATTCGCAGAACTTATTTCAATAAAAATATTAATTAAAATACATAAATTAAATTAAGTTTAAAAAAATTGAACATAATATTTTTTTTTTAAACGGACTTGAATCAAATGCCGTTGGTAAATATAAAAATTACAGCAGACAGTTGTCCGAGGCCTTCGGCCACGGACTGTCCATGCAGGCTGTGTCAGAGACACGGCCATTAAGTTTAACGTAGAATATTGTTTAAACACATACACTCAAACATATGTGTGGTGTTTGGTTGAGTGTTTTTGGTTGCTCAACATTGCTTAGGAACATGTATCTAGTAAAAAGTGAAACGAACAGCAAGCTAATGTTGCTTGGCAACATGTATCTAGTAAAAAGTGAAACAAACAGTAAGCTAACGTAATAAAGCTTTTTTGCGAAAGCTTCAATAAAGCTGTTGTAACATTAATTTTGAATTGTAAAGCGTAAAGCTTTCACACAACGCTCGAATGCTAATGCGAAGACTCGATAAGGTAAACCTTTTTTAATATTAGGGCGGCCCTCTCAACATTCGCAGAACTTATTTCAATAAAAATATTAATTAAAATACATAAATTAAATTAAGTTTAAAAAAATTGAACATAATATTTTTTTTTTAAACGGACTTGAATCAAATGCCGTTGGTAAATATAAAAATTACAGCAGACAGTTGTCCGAGGCCTTCGGCCACGGACTGTCCATGCAGGCTTTGTCAGAGACACGGCCATTAAGTTTAACGTAGAATACGCCATCCGATAAGACAGAAAACATATATAACAATAAATGATAAATAATATAAGCAAATTAATTTATTGTTATATATGTTTTCTGTCTTATCGGATGGCGTATTCTACGTTAAACTTAATGGCCGTGTCTCTGACACAGCCTGCAGGGACAGTACGTGGCCGAAGGCCTCGGACAACTGTCTGCTGTAATTTTTTTAAATAAGTTTACGTAGAATGTTATATAATTTTGAGCTTCGGAAAGTGCAAAGTAATTCTGCCATTTTAAAATGTAAATAGTGAAAAGCCTCTCCATTTGTAAAATAACAATTTGGAACTATAAGTACATTGATAAAATAAATTTAAGAAACAGGGGTGATCTTGTTGCCGAAATCCCATAAAGAATATAAGGTTATGTGGAAGCGTCGGTCGTGCATTGTTTAGTGTGCACGACTCTTGTATATGAGGACGTGGGCTCGATCCCTACTTTTTCCCTACTAAATACAACAAAACCGGTTTTAGATACCAATGAAATTCTTTATTCCTGTGAAAGTACGTTCGATGCCATTATGTATGGAACTCGATTTCTTTTGCATGGCCACCACGGGCACGCTTGCAGAAGTCCATACGCTGAACCCAATTTTCGACGGTTTTCAAGCATAAATCGGCCGATACTGCTGCAATTTCACGTTCGACATTCGTACGAAGTTCATTAATCGTCGCTGGCTTGTTGGCATAGACAATATACTTGACGTAGCCCCACTGGAAATAATCTAACGGCGTCAAATCGCACGATCGAGGCGGCCAATCGACTGGGCCATTTCGTGAGATAACACGTTCACCAAACTTGGCTTCCAATAAATTGATTGTGTCATTCGCTGTGTGGCTTGTGGCGCCGTCCTGTTGGAACCACATGTCATCCAAGTCCATATTATCCAATTGGGGCCAAAAAGCGATTCGCATTCACAGTAATGTGCCAGTCTTGATCATCACGGAAGAGTACGGTCCAATGACGCCGCCGGCCGATAAACCGCACAAAACCGTAATTTTTTCGGGATTCAATGATGACTCATGGATTACGTGTGGATTGCTGTCTGACCAATAATGCATATTTTGCTTATTGACGAAGCCATTCAGACAGAAATGAGCCTCATCGCTGATTGTTGAGGCCTCTTAATGTTGGCCTCTTAAGCCGCATTCACAATGCACGCGACAATTTCGTTTTTCATGCTATCTCGTTTTCACACACAGAATTTCACGTAATGGCCTTTCGTTTTTTTTACAAAAATGTAACTCCAATTTGTCGCTGAAGTTGATCTATTCCTACTCCAGATACATATTTGTTCGAGTAAATAATATACTATTAAGCGGTAGATGGCGCTGTACCTCGAATTTCCTTTTCAAACTTAAAAACATCAATGAAAATCAAATCAAATTTTAGAAAAAATCAATGGAAATGTAAAAATTCCATTTTAAATTTAAAATAAATACATCAAATGAAATTTAGCAAAAGAAATCCAGTTCCATACATAATGGCATCGAATGTACTTTCACAGGAATAAAGAATTTTATTGGTATCTAAAACCGGGTTTGTTTTATTTAAAAAAACTTTTGTAGCGCTATTATTGAAATACCCTTTATAATAAGATTGCGCCTTGCGCAGGTCCGTTATATTTGAATGAATTCTCTTATTCTCTCGGTGAAGTCAGGTTAGCTAAAATTTGTTTTGCATACTATGATGCTATGCTAATTTGATAGCACGACTGCCTTTTTAAACATTTTCTTGAAAATATTATAAAAAAATTGTAGTTCTGTCTATAAAATATCTCCTGAATAAAATTGCCTGAAAAAAACATTAAATTCCCAAACATTTTACTCTAACAAATTCATATACTTGTATCTTTAAATGTATTACAAATTTTAGCTTTCAAAATTTTCATATTTTTCTAAACTTTTATTTTTTAATTTTTAACAAACGTTTCCCTGCTATTTACAACAATTTCTTCTGAGTTTATAGTTTTTGATGAATCTTCATACATATTTCACAATTTACTAATGCATACTCGCTAACGTGACGTGCATACTCGCTAACGCAGCGAATTTTGACAAAAGACCTCCACCTTCATGCGTACAAAATACATCTTACTCAGCAGCTCAAACCAGAAGACTATGGAGAGCACCGGCAATTCGTTCAATGGGTAATGGGGCAAAGAGAAGTCAATGCCAATTTTTCATAAGCCAATGATATGATCCAGGATTCTGCGACATAAAGCAAAACAGGTTGTATAGTTGGATCTTCATTTCTCGAGAGAGGGCCCTATCTCGGAGGGCTTAATCATTCGTCATACACGCTGGAAAAAATGGTCCAAGCAACATGTTGCAGGAACACTATATATGTTTGCAAGCATTGTTTTCATGAATTGAAGATTTACTGTTTTCTTGTTTCTTGGTTGGCTGTCACGTTTCTGCGTTCAGCAGTTTTCGACAAACAAAGCCACATTTGGGTCACAAAAACATTATTGTAAACTATTAATCACTGTGTCCCAACATGTAATATTGAGCACAATGTGTTTGGACACAAGTATACTGCATTTGCGACAAGCTACAAACATGTTATATTTGCATCCAAACGAAAGCGGAATAGGAACTCCATCTAAAACAGAATACCTTTAGATAAAGGATCTGAGATTTACTGCAAACGTAACCACTCGTTTCCTGTTCAAATTAAACAAGGTAATACGAGGACTAATACGAGAAAATACGACTACTTATACGAGGATCTCAAATTATAGAAGTTATCCAGTTAAAAGAAAATTTGTGTCAAATCATGTCAATTGTCAGAGTCTCATTGACCACGAATTTAATGGAGGGGTGTTTCTCGAATTAACTGCATTTTATTTGCTGTAATCCAAATTTTCTCACACTTCTGCTAAAACCAGACACCCCATCCGTCGTCCTCTTCCCAGTCTTTGACTTCGTTTGGATGACATGTGCACACGTTCCCGAACAATTATTCAATGACGCCCAGAAAAGTTGTCATTCATAGAAGTTTGTATAGTGGCCAAAAGGTTATATTTGCCAAACTCCCAGTAGGAACAATAGTAATGTAATGTCAGACAGACATACGGGCAAGTAGAAGGACGGACAAAATTGACACCTTGCTCTTAAAGTACAATGAAGAAGAGAAATTGCCAACAATTTACAACAAATCTGGTCAATACTAATTTTGTAGTCTGATTTCTGTAGCCCAAAACAATTGACTCTAAGTCTGAGTGCAGTTGGAACAAACAGGTCCAGTGACAAGAAACAGTATCTGTATCTCTTCTGGCTGGCATTGTAGTACAACTTGTTGTTGCGCCACATTGTCTGCCAGGTTCAGGACCAGCTCGCACTCTGTCCTCATCTCGTTGCCATTGTCTTCGCCTAAAGAGACAGAGAAAGGAATTCACCAGGTTGATAGGGGCGTGTAGCATCTCACCTACCTGTTAGATGAGCCCTTCTCGCATTGTTGTGCGGTGTGAGAATATTCCCAGACACAGTGACGTCTTTTTAGTTGTAAACTAACAAATATGTGTCTATTATTCGTCCTGCTATTGTAATCCAGTCCATAGTTCGATTAGTTCTATTGATTTATCGCCCCGGGGGTTCTAAGGCCCACGATAGTGCACATAATATGTCCTGGCCCAAGCGGAGTGTTTAAATTGGTAACCTGTTTACTGTCCTTATTGTCAAGTAATTGTATTATTAATATCCGTTATTAATTTATATTATCAGGTTAAATCGATATCAAAGGCCAAGAGGGAAGGCAGAAAGAGTCGATTATCCTTTAATAAATGTTGCAGCATTTTTGATTTATCTAGTACTATTTGTCAATAGTATTCTAGGGTTCATATGATTTGATATGTCACCCGCCTGTCGCCTGCGATTGAAAGACTTTTCCCGAGAATTTCAAGTGTATCAAATGAAATTATTGACTTAGGTCCATGTATCAAATCAAGTACGAGTATTCTTGATTTTTCGATGAGGTGATTAATTTTATTAAATATATCATTTTGATTGTTGATTAAATAAATGTAACACAATTCTATCTCGATCGTGTACAATTTGTATTTACACTTGTTGACAATGATCCAATCAATATCGGCTCTTCAAATACTCTACCTTGACTTCTTTGGTGGGCAGTTATTTGTTACTGTGTGTGATGTGATCCATATGATAACATTTGATGTTGACATTCGTCTGATGTCTCCCGAAGTGTCAGTGAAAAGGTCAAGTGTGGGGGGGATTTTAAAATTGTATTGTTACATCCATAAATTTCTGTAGACATTTTTCATGTTATGAAATGTTTGTTCAGAGAAATCTATAGAATTTTAAATGATTTGTTGGTTGTCAAATATAGATCTTTCATATTGTATAATAAAAATAAATGTATTAATATGAAATGCTAATTTTTCATTTTGAAAATTGTAGAGGTGCTGACCACCCTGAATCGGTACGTGACTTTTTAATACAAAATTGTCATCTTAACTACTAAATAAATGCGTGTGAATTCAAAAAAAAATCATGCTTAACCTCACGATGTTGAACTTTTATAAGGTGTGTAGGCGTAATATTGCAGTAAAAATATCCACTAATTACATTTCTGCGTCCAAGACAAATTTTGCTATCTCAATATAAAAATAACCTAAAAAGTACGTGAACGGTATTAAATAAAAACTTGCATACAATGCAGTTATTGGGTTCATCACGAATTGCTGACGAATCTACTTATTATGGGTCGATTATGGATGGCAACCAAACTTCAGTTGCGCTGTCAACTGGCAACGCCACTGAAATAAAAATTGGTATTATGTATGGCAACTTTTGCCAGTTACCGTAGGTAACAGAGTTTTGGCGTCGATAACAGAGTTTTGTCACTTCGCCAGCTGTAAATATTGTAAACAAACAATAAATCTAAAATGAGTTTGAGAAATAAAAGCGCCTTTAAGATATAAAGAAGAAAAACCTTTTTAATAACAAAGATGATGAGTTCAGTGGAATTAATTTGTGATGAGGAAGACGAAGTATAAAACGTGGCATCTATTAGAAGACACTTAAAGATACAACTTTAGAATTGCCGGTTACATTGAGTAAATGTTATTTATACTTTACTTTTATTGACTATTGATTCGCCTAGCTATGTCCACGTCAGAATATAGACTATATAGCTCTGCGTTCCAGCGACGTCGGTACTCGCCGCTTTCCCCAACAGGACCATATATTTTACGGAGAATTTTTCTCTCAAAAACTCCCAGGTGTTTTTCATCCGCTTGCAATATGACCCAAGTTTCGGAGCCATATCTCAAGACAGGTAAAATGAGAATCTGATATAGCTGGACTTTTGTCCGTCGAGAGAGGGCTTTGTTCCTAAACTGCTTGCTGAGCCCAAAATAGCATCTATTTGCAAGCACAATTATCCGATCTATCTCCAAGCTGACGTTGTTATGCTTGTTCACGGCGGATCCAAGATAGACAAATTCATCTACCACTTCAAAATTAAATCGGTTGTCAACGCTCAAGTGCGGACCAAGTCGAGAGGTTTCTCTATTCGTTGACACCATCAGTTTTGTCCTGCCCTCATCAACAGCAAGAGCCACCGTCGCTTATTCCTTTTCAATTTTTGAAAATACTGCAGTAACATCTCCCAAATTTCGCCCAATGATGTGTATGTCGTCAGCTTACGTCGGCAACATATGGCTTTTCATGTTAATGGTGTTTGTCGTATTTACTGCAGCCTTTAAGATGTTGATGTTGAATGTTAAGATGTTGAAGAGATTGCACGAAAGTGTGTCGCCTTATCTATGTCCTCGCTTGATACAGAATGGTTCAGTGAGGTCTTTCTCCACTTTCGCTGCTGATTTGGTGTTGGTCAGCGTCATTCTACGAAGGCGGTTCAGTTTTGCCGGAATACCAAGTTCAGACATAGCTTCGTACAGTTTTGCCCGTATGGTGCTATTGAAAGCAGCTTTGTAATCGACTAAAAGGTGGTATGTATCGATTTGCTTTTCGTGGGTCTTTTCCAGGATTTGGCGTAGCGTGAATATTTGGTCAGTCGTGGACTTGCCTGGTCTAAACCCACACTAAGAAGGTCCAATCAGGTTTTCAATAATACACTCAGAGAACTAATTGTTTGAAAAGAGGTCGTAGCAACCGTAAATTCGGCTTTTACCACCGAATTGAGGTTGCCACAACCGAATTGAAGTTGCCACAATCGGATTGAGGTTGTTACGACCGAATTTAGTCTCCACAACCGAAATTCAGTTGAAGCAACCTCGTTTCATAATTGATTCGGTTGTGACAACTGAATCATCAAATTATATTCGCTCAGTCAACTAAATTTTTTAAAGTTTCGGTTGAAACAACCGAATTTCAAATTAATTCGGATACAACAACCGAAATTGGTACCTAATTCGGTTGGGGTAACCGAATCTGGTCTTCACCAACCTCAATTCGGTTGTAGTAACAGAATTTGACATCAATTCGGTTGTAACTATCGAATTTGGTTCAATTCGGTCGCAATAATCGAATCTAGCCTTAATTCGGCTGCAACGACCGAATTTGGCATCAATTCGGTTGCTGTAACCGGATTCCTCATGAATTCTGTAGGTACAACCGAATTCATTTTCAATTCGGTTACCACAACATTATGTATTTAAAATCTGACGTTTAAAATTTTATAATCAAATATTATTTTAAAAAGGTAAGTAAAATATAATTTGTATTAAACCGTCTTAGATTGCAGATGTTATTTAAGCAGATATCAACAGAAGATATACATATATCCGCAAGTCTGGATACAAAACGGCTTTGGACCTAGAGCAACCGATACAACACGTCAGAATTAGTGCGGTGTCCCATGATGGCCGGGACCTCAAGAAAGGTTTGAAGAGGCATGTAAATTAAATGTATTATTCTACTTATATAGATTACCCCAAATATTTATAGGACTTTATTTTCTCGCTTTTTAATTCATTTATAAAAATACAAGAAAATAAATCATCACTTAATAATAAAAAAAACTTTAATAATTCATTTATGACAGTATCTAAATTCTGTTGTAACAACCTCCAATTCGGCTGTGACAACCTCTAATTTGGCTGTGACAACCTCTAATGAGGTTGTTCCAACCTCTAATTCGGCTGTGACAACCTCTAATGAGGTTGAGTCAACCTCTAATGAGGTTGTGCCAACCTCTAATTCGGCTGTGACAACCTCTAATGAGGTTGTGTCAATCTCTAATGAGGTTGTGTCAACCTCCTAATTCGGTTGTGACAACCTCTTAATTCGGTTACGGCTAATTCGGCTGTCTCAACAGAATTTTTCTGTGAGTGTACTATCGACAAGACCTTATACGCGATGAATAAAAGACTGATACTGCAATAGTTGGAACAAATACACGGATCACTAGTGTACAATCTACACTATCTTCCACTAGTGCTGAAAAGTGGTTTCTCCAAATTTTGAGCACACACTGCTTCTCAGTCACCAGATTCCCATTCTCGTCCTTGCAGCAGGGCAGCCCATTATTAGGCCCGTTATTCAATCTTCGTACCCTCTGGAAAAACTTTCGGGATTCACCATACATTCTGCACATTTCGGTTTTTTCACTCTCTCTTTGCTCCCACTGCCATTTTTTCCACCTAAATAGTTGGTTTTCCTCCCTTCTCAGCCTCTTGGTACCGCTCACTCGCAGCACGCGTTGTAACTGACTGTTTCGTTGCCATACGAAGGAACAGTTGGCGGAACCGTTTTCCGTAAAGGGTTTTTCAGCTCTCATAACTCGTTTACTGCACACGTTTTTCAGTTCTTAAAAAAAACCGTTTCTCATTACATCCCATGAAGGTATTGGGGAGAGCTTCTCACAACCAGTGAGCTGTGCGCTGCCTAATTTTTCACTCTCTGATTGGGACCTACAGTTTTTATACCGATTCCGAACGGTATTTTGAGAAGCTTTTTCATGGCTAATTACTCGATAGTGTCGGCGTCACTATGTGAGGTAATAATTTCATAAAATTCATTCTTTGTAGTAGAGATTTAGCTTCAATAATAACAATTGAGTTTTTTCTTGTAGAATTGGAAATCTCTTCTAATACAGCTTTAATATTTTTTTAGCCACATTTTAATCCTAAGATTGCATCAGCCCTTGCTAACCATCTTGTGTCCGATATTTTCTTTAATGTACACGCACTTTTTCCAAGTTGTTGTGTAAGATATTCCATCGAATCGTTGACGCAGTAAAGAAACAAACAAATGTTGTATAAACAAAAAGTACTTAGAAGCATTACTGCAACTCTCTGCTGCTAAATTACCCACTAGATTAAAGGACGGATTGTCGGGCCGACTCATCTCCCAGTGTAAGGTGAAGTCGGGCAGTCGGCTAGTTTGATTTTCAGAAAGTTGGCCGGAAAGTCGGCTAGTGTAAGGCGAAACAATGCCCGACACAAAAGTCGGTCTGACAAATAGTCGGCCGACTGGTCCGCAGATCTAAGGTGCCCTTAAGGGAATGACTGGAACAGTGAATAAATGTTGAATAAGTGTTGCATGTTGTTTTGTTCTAGCTTGCATATCATTGTATTTACCCGACATATTTGCTGCATTGTCGTAAGATCGCTCTCGACAATATTTAAGCGCCACTGACAAAGTTTGCAGTTATATTTTGTGCTACACACAGAACTACAAAAGTAAGTTGGTTCAAATGGAGGTGTGGATCTAAAATTACACTGTAATATGTAGTCGTTTTTATTTCTTCTACAATGTGTGCGAGAAGAACATCAGCCATTATTTGTAAAAGTTCATCGATTGTTTGGTGGGATAAATAATTGACGTGACCACTTCCTTGATTCCCATACTTTGATGATATTCTGCCCTAGCAGGAGAGAGAGCTTCTGTTGATGAGATATTGATATCTCCGGTATTTGTAGCTTGTCAATATCTAGCTTTTCCTGTGTTCGACTTCGTACGTTTTCCGTCCTGCTCAGTCTTTTGCGAACTTTCGCAGCCACCAGGTAATGATCCGAGTCGATATTGGCACCTCGAATCACACGTACATCCATTACACTTGAAGAGTGCATGCCATCCATTACCAAGTGATCAATCTGGTTCTTCGTCCTCTTATCAGGAGATAACAAAGTCGCCTTATGTATATCCTTATATTGGAATCGTGTGCTACTAACTACCATATTCATTGCAGCGGCGAAGTCTATCAGTCTTATTCCATTATAGGAGTTGGTGTCATGTAGACTGTGATTACCGATGGTTGGTCGGAAGGCACTTTCCTTTCCCAATTTGGCATTAAAATCGTCAAGAATAATCTTAATGTCGTGGCCAGGGCAGCGTTCGTATAGTTCCCCCAAACGCTCATAAAATGATTCTTTGACCTCATAATTTTTTATCGATATATATCCTCTGTCGGTGCATGCACACAAATTAGGGAAATATTGAAATATTTCGCTTTGATGCGAATTGTGGCTCACTGGGTTGAACCTTGAAACTAGGTGTCGCAGTCTCTTTGCCAACTATAAAACCGCATCCCAATCCGTGCTTTCTTTCTGGTGCAACCATATCCTGTCCATCGCATTTCCTGGATCACTGTGATGTCAGCTTTATATTTTCCGAGCCCATCCGCCATTTGGAAAGTGGCACCCGTCTACTGGGTGGTTCTACTGGGAAGTGATGAGTCAAGAGTTTGAGAGACTCTCCGATCGCTGCATGCTAACACTTGCAAACTATATTTACTTTGTTAAGAACATATACATGAAGATGTAAAAGAGTCCGTAACTACAGTCCTAAATGACTTTAACTGTATCCAAAAAACACAGCAACAGACATTCAACACAATGACTCCAAGAAGTTAAACAAATGTCCCTCATGTTTTCAAAGGCGTAACCAAAACTCATACAAATGCCCAACAATTAACTGCTAGTAACCAAAAATTCATTCAAATAAATTTTGCATATAATTTAGTTAGAAACCAGCTGGATATCCTTAATAGATATATGAACATTTTCTGCTAATTTGTGATGATTGCTAACATTTTTGTAAAACATTTGGTCGGCATGACTTTTGAATTTTGCTTGACTTTGTATGAATGTCCTAAATATCCTTTGATGTGCTAAACGGCGATCATTCATATATTGGAACCAGTTACACCC
Organism: Phaonia tiefii; assembly: GCA_963931995.1. NCBI lineage: Eukaryota > Metazoa > Arthropoda > Insecta > Diptera > Muscidae > Phaonia > Phaonia tiefii. Next base: position 25,945,039 of record OZ008367.1, read on the forward strand.
AGAATATTTAATGGGTTGTATAGCAAAAGAGTTGAGAACATTAGTCATATATGAGGATAGTAGAGGGAGATAGGTATAGTTGCGGCGTTACACTTTAAGGACATCTTCATTTTGCTCTCCACAATAGTGAGTGACTTGGGAAAATGTATTTACACAAATCCTTGTGACCTTAAACGCTACTACACACAAATGTTCTCTTATCTTCGCTTCTCCTTATTTATGTAATTACCCGCTCACCGCAGTACAGGCTTCAAAACGGATACAGTGTTAATGAAATTTCCATGTTATTTTAATCGCAGTTGCGACAGGAGCATGTATCTCTACAAATATGGTTTTACGCGGGTATAGGTTTGGGTTTGCACGAAATTTACCACTAATCCTTAAACCGCGGATTTTCTAATCTACCTACCACACAATTGCAATTCGCTTGATGATCGAGTGATTAAGATAATCAGCGGATAACTTCGCTGCGCTTATTCTGGGTTTCTTCTTTAGGTCTTCATAAGCGGACCTAAGTGTATCCTTACTGTCGAGAACTGAAGTGTGCGTGCTTGTTCCAGTATATGACAATGATTAATCTGCGTGTGAATTGAATAGCTCCCTAAAACATCTAAATCCGAGGATTTAGGTAGGTAGTGACGGAATCAACACATTACGGTGTCCAGTGTTACAGTGTCGGTTCACATTTTATACGGATTTACATAAGCTTACGTCATATGGCAGATTTAAATCGTAGTGATTTATTTGATCCTGTGATTATACAACTAAAATATCTTCAAGTAAAGTTGCATTCTAACGATCACAAGTGTACTTCCTCGAAGAGTTTAGATAGATTTCAATACAGGATTTCATACAAGAATGGGAAATATTTTGAATGAACGATTCCGGAGAGAGTAATAAGCCACAGCGAGCACATTACGCAAGTAAATGGCGGTTCGAATGCTAAGATATTTGTGTTGAAGATGTCTACTATGTCCTTAGAAGGGTCGAATTGATCTTATGCTCACTTTTTCCAAGTAAGGCATCTTAAGGATCTGATAAATGATTCCTACATTTTGATCCACTATCTATGCACTACAATACAGTTTTCATGATCATGTCTTAAAAAAGGATATACAGTGTTTCAAAAGTGACCACCCTATTGGAAGATGCTCTTATTTTTGCCAATGGCCGCCAATGTCAAATCTGTATTGACATTTGTGGACTAGACAGATGTAGAATACAAGTAAACAAGCCATGGAGCGATACACTCCCCCAAGGACCCGGAATAATCGTGTCTATATTTTTGAGTAACAATTCGTCTGTGGTGTTGGCGCAGCGCGAATACCGTCGCCGATTCCCCGGCCGTCCGACACCGACTGCTCAAACACTGCGCCGTTTGGCCAATAACCTTGAAGAGTATGGGACCACACGAAACGTTGCCAGGAGTGGCCGGCCCCTGAGTGTCCGTTCTGCCGAGAATATCGCCGCTGTTGCCGAGAATGTCGAGCTGTCGCCGGAAACATCGACCAGACGCCGTGGCTCGCAATTAGCCATCAGCCGGTCCTCCCTATGGCGAATGTTGGTCAAAGACCTGCGCATGTTCCCATACAAAGTCCAGTCCGTGCATCAGCTGCTGCCTTAAGACCGCCAAACGCGTGTAACCTATGCCCAAGAATTGCCAGCATTCAAACAAATTCAAAACAATTAAAATTATTCCCATATTTCATTACAATTGACATCCGATTCCATAACCTGGATTTGCATTGCCTGAGCAACTGCAAATTCAAAATTTTTTAATTCTAATTGCGAACAATGGCAATTCTTTTGCATTTGCATTAGATAAAGTAATGCAAATTAAAATCCAATGCAAATTAAAAAACTCATGTATGATTATTTTATATGTAAAGGTTTGTGGCTTTGATAGGTATTACCTCATAATACTTTCAAATTCATAAACCTGTAGGTACTGTATAAAATATTTGAAAACCAAAACTGACAGATATGAAGGAAATGCTTTGAAAATAAGTACAATTGCCAATGGCATTTAAATTTTTTGAATTTGCATTTGTAGAGACAATTCAAATTAAACTATTAATTGTAATTGTCATACAATTAATTACAGGGAGAAAGTATGATTTTGTAGCACGCGAACGATATCGTTAACATGCAAAAGGAAAGTAATTCACAACTTTTTTCTAAAGTTACATTTGAATATTCCTGAAACGTTGTTCACAGTAAAAGTTGCGGGGCTTATGAAATTTCTTTCGATCTTGATAAGAAAAAATGGTTTCAACCTTATAGAATAATATTTTAAAATGTTTGAAGTAACTCTCGCAAAAAAATGTTGTAGGGGGGGAAATTATCGCTAAAAATGGGCATAAGATGCGTCGTGGAACGTTTGGATAGAAAGGAAAATTTGTGTTACTACATCACCAATATGTGCTGGAAATTTAACACAGATCGTTGCCCCGTAAAGCGGTAAAGTTCAATTTTACCTTTGAATATTTCTAAAGTTGTCTCTAATCTTGCCTTGGTTGGGGGTAAAATCTACACTGTCTTCCACAATCATTACCTCGTGATCTTTAGTAGAAGAATATGAGTGGAGTAGTGACGAAAAGTTGTCTCTCCACATTTTAAGCACACACTGCTTATCTGCCACCACAATCCCATTCTCGTCCTTGCAGGAGGGCAACCCATTATTCGATTTTCTTACTCTCTGGAAAAATTGTCGGGATTCATTATTCGTCCTGCACATTTCGGTCTTTTCATTCTCTCACTGCTCCCACTACGATTTTTTAGACAAGGGTCTAGACAAGAGTATCTATCCCTGTATTTACGTTCTCTCGATGACGACGAGGTAGTAGGCCATTTCATCGAGTTTGAATTGTTTTTGTATTTTATTCTTTGATAGGGCATAAAACGGATAGAAATAAAACATGCATAAAGAGCTAGTATCACAGAGCAATACTAAAGAGCCTAGTAGGCCATTTCATCGAGTTCGAGTTGCTTTGGTAATTTTGTCTTTGGTTGGCACAATACGGACAGAAATAAAAGGGAATGCGTATTTTCGTTCAATGCAAACATAATTTAGCTGTCATTAGTATCAATCAAACACTTTTAATCTTAGTTTGCAGCGTGGTCACTAATCTGTATGTCTTCTTTGGTCTCACATTCTACATCATTTCCCTAGTGGCTTTTCGATCAGCTGTGCCATAGAAACCTCCTGGTAGTATCAATCAAACTCTATTTAGTCTTAGTTTGCAGCATGGTTTGCTTCTGGTTGCTTATCGTTCTATCTCCCATCCACTCTGTTTTTTGTAATTTCCATACTACTTAGTCGATCAACTGTGTCACGGATACCCCTGTCTCAATAGTTGGGTTTCCTCTCTTCTCAGCCTCTTGTACCGCTCATCCACTTGACATTTATTCCACTAGTGATCGGGTAAAAAACTGATAGAAACTCCACCAGTATCCGAAAATGCCGGGAAAACGCAACGCAGCTCTCTACTTTTTCGGTTTAGTAGAAAAATTATTACTGTGAAGTAAGAAAGGAAAAACAGCAGAAGTAATATGAATAAAATGTGAAAAAAAAAATAATACACTATTTAACTTAGTTAATAACTGAAAATGACAACAAATGCAAAGCAAAACATAAATGAGAATTTCATTTCCCATAGGAACATGTGAATTATGAAACACGAAAAACCTCCAACAAAGATCCGTAAGTCGATCCAAAAATGAAATGAATGGCGGATACAAAAACGGGCAATTTGATGCCACAAAATAACCGACGAAGTGTCTTTTTCGATATCACTTTCGGATCTTAAAACGGGTATTTCACCCGCAAAATGCCCGCTTTTTATTCACTTTCGTACATTTCCGGACTTCAATGGCAACCCAGTCATGACATGGAAGGGCTTCTTTAAAATACGGACGGCCTTCCCTACACATTAAATCCTCCTTTCTTTTCAACATTGCGTGAGATTGGGAGGCAAGGCCTCCTTGCCCATTGCCTAAAGGTCTTAGAAGGCATTCAAAGAGGAAGGCCTTAGAAGGCTTTTATTTTAATTTATTTTTGTTAAACACAAATAAAATTAAAATAATTTATTTTATCACAAAATCTTCTACATATTTATTTATAAGTATGTATGTATCTATCTTATAAAGTTTTACCGCGGCCAACTTCAAATTGAAAATTTTAAAAATACTCTGTATAATTTTAATATTTGTATGAAATTTTCCAATTAAATTACGGTTAAAAATAAACGGAAAAGAAATTTGTAACAATCTTCTTCTTGGTTGTATCTGATTAAAAAAGTCATGCATTTCGCATGCCTTGTTTTAGGAAGGCATTACAAAAGAACCATTCCCGCATGCCTTATTTGCGGAACGCCTTGCGACTTCCGCCGCTGGGAAGTTGGTAATTATATATATGTGTATGAGTACGTGTGCATCACAAATATTCTCAGCAGTGTATCCTCTTCCCTTTCGCATTCTGTGGGCAATCAAGTAATTGTTGCAAGACATTTGCAAGCACAATCTGATGATGTCAATTAACACTGTGGTATCTTGTGGCAAATGAAGTCTATCTGTGCTGACGGAAGATCGATATTTTATCGATAACTTCTTCAGATATGTCTGCCATATCTACCTGATAATTTATTTATTTATTCAATCATCTACATAATTTCATTCTTACCGATTATAGATACATAAAGACTAAATACTAATTGTATAATACAAGTTTATACTCGCGTAAAAAGTATCGGTACCATGTAAACATCGAAACTACAGTATCGATACTCAAAGCATCGGTACCCAGATATCGAAATAGTTTGCATGATATTTATAAATTATAATGGAACGCTCTGCTGGTATCGATGCTTTGAACGAAACTCCAAAATATGAACAATACTCGTATATAAAAAAACTCTGTTCATAGGAGTTTTCGAACAGCAGATACTGTACGCACTCTGTGTGATGGAAACTATGAACTCTGTTCATAGGAGTTTTCGAACAGCAGATACTGTACGCACTCTGTGTGATGGAAACTGTTTGTGTCGAGCGAACTTTCGCAGTAAATACACTTCACACGCTTTCAATTATTTTTTTATATTCCCGGACATTTAGGGTATACATCGGCTCCCATTATTCGGACACTTTTCCAATCACCGCTGGTTGCCCCCAGGGTTCCTGTCTGTCTCCAGTTCTGTATAATTTATACACTGCCGACGTTCCTCAGTTTGAGAACTGCAAAATGTCAATTTTTGCTGACGATACAAATGTTTTGTGTTCATATCAAATCTTGAATCTGCCATAAGTGATTTGATGATATATTTCAATAAATGGAAAATCATGATCAACTCCGATAAAATACAGGCAATATATTTTTCCCGAAATAGAAAAATGTGCTATCTGCCTCAGTCAAACATATGCATAAATAATACACAAATTCAGTGGGAGAATCAAGTTAAGTATTTGGTGATAGTACTTGATCCAAAATTAAATTTCAAAGAATTTTTTCACTGATACGACTATTGTATACCTTCATTAACCGGAGATCATCACTGTCAATTGCTAAATTATTCTGAAATCTATATTCCATGCAATTATATTTTATGCAGCTCCTGTATGGTCCCCTAGTGCAAGTTGTCACATAAAAAGTTGCAAATCATCCAGAACAAGTTACTAAAACTTATCTATAATCTCCCGTAGTTTTATTCAACCCACAGATATTCTCGCAAATGTTGAGCTAGTTACCGACAGATTAAGAAAACTCGCAGAAAATGTTAACTCTAAATGCATGAGCACTGAGTACGCACCCATTAATGAACTAGTTGTATCATAGAGCCTTAAATTTTAGTTTAGTTTAAGATAGTTTTAGTGCAAATATTTTCAAATAGGTTTTTCAAATTTTTTCCTTCATCATAATGTTGTAAATATATTAAATCATTTATTCATACCCATTTGTTTATATCTTAGAAGAAAAACAATTATTGTTGAACTTTTTACATTGTCTACTATAGTTAATAATATCATATAAAATAAATAAATTGAAATTATGAGTAAAATGAGTCATTTGGTTTGAAAATCGATGCATACATTTTGCTGATTCTCAATTCAATTAAAGGTATCTAATTTTGACTAGAATTGTACTTTTTTCTTTAGTTTACATAATAATGAGTAGACCTCGGATTTTGCATATTTGCATATTTTTGTAGGATTAAGATGGAAAGATTCTGATTGGACCAAAGTTCGTTTCATTGAAAATAGAATCGACATTTAAAATATTATTTAGTTTCATAATAGTACTGAAATGTGGATTTCTTTAAAAATTTCACCAGTTGTGTTATAAACAATATTTTCAGCTTCTCTAAACAAATTTATTGATTTCGGTAAGCCTCCAGAAATTCGATTTTATATATAGAAATAATTGCGGATTTCTTTTGCCAGCTTGATAGATTCAGCATCTTCTGGGTTGAGTGTTTCAAGAACCTAAAATACATATAAAAATTTTTTTGTTTATAAAATTGTTTGTTTATAAAATTACTGAACAATCGTACCTCTGTTATTCCCTCGATGTTATCTGCATAAAATGTTTCCGCCTTTAACCAAGTACCCCATCTGGTTATGATCGGTTCGGGTGGTAATTCCTTATTGAGTATTTGTTTGTAGCGTTGTACTCTGAGCGGAGCTTTTATGATTTTTTTTTACACAGGATATAAATGAGTTAGCGACAGGGAATGAGGTTCTTACTTTTTCAGCTATTAAATTTAAACCGTGTGCCAAACACGTTACGTGAATGAGATTTGGGTAAAAAACTTTTAAGTTTTGACCAGCTTTGATCATATATGATGCAGCATCCGTTAAAAGCAACACAACTTTTGACTTTTGACAACTTTGGCCAGTATATTTCTTGAAAAATCCATCAAATGTGGTGTTGCTTATCACATTCCACGGTATATTTGCCCCAACAAGCGCTTCACATATGTAAGTCCAGTTGAAATTCATTGTTATCAGGAATGTTGCTGGAAGTGTTGGTAGAAGTAGTGGCAATATCGTCATAGTTATGTATGGATGATTTTGATCTTCTGTGAATATGCTGTACCAGTTGAATTTTTTTTTTCTAGAAGTATAACAAACATTAGAACGAACTTTTATCTAAACAATCAGGCTTATTGAAAACAAATATTTGCATAAAGAAAACTCTGCAGAAGGGAGAACCAAATGATAGTTCCCCTATCGGTCTTTTATGAGCTCACTCAAGATTAAGTTAACTTTTTGCTAACTCATTTACAACTGACTTCTAGCTAACTCAAAAGTTATGCAGACTTTAGTCAATTGTTTTAACGTAGAATACGTTATACGGTAAGGTAGGGGTGTTGATCTGGAGCACAAAATTTTTAGAAAATGTTTGTCACTTTCATTATAAGTTTTTAATACTTTATGCATGCATTGAAGAAAATTCAAGTATGGTCGTAACATGTTTAATATGTCTTCTTTTGATTTGTATTTAAATAATCATATTGCTACATATAATTTTTTTGATTCTATAAGTAAATCAAAATTTAACTCCTTCAAATTTTGTATTAATTTTCATATGCTTTGTATTTTATGTATTATAACATCATGTGTAAGAGCAGTACGATTATCTGTGTGTTCATCACAGAACCAGTGTGAGAAAGAGAAGAAGTATAATGACAATGCATGTTTTATGTGAACATTACAGAACCAGTGTTGCCACATGCAGTATTTACACTTGTTTTCAAAAGTGCATCGAATTGATATAAAGTGTACCCAAATTTTGTTAAAAACTATCCTAAATTGTTAACATAAAAATTAAAGATAAATCGTAATCGTAATCGTATTCTACGTCTGACCTATGCGCCCGTGTTATCTAACACAGGCTTCATATTTTTTTTTCCAACAATCGGACTTTTTCTCGATAAGTAATGAATTAGCTTTTTGCTCACTCAAAGCTGATGCAGATGTAAGTAAACATTAAGCCATAGTAATACAATTCAAAGAACAAAAGAAGAGAAGAGAATAAAAACAACATAACTGTGAATATAGATGTGTTTTCGTTTATTTTTTTCAGTTTAGTTCGTGGTTTCAGGAGACACGTGTCAGTTCGAGAAAGTCAAAACAAAAATATAAAATATTAATATGCCTATTTTTCTATATTTTTAATTTCCAAAGACTGAAATATTAAAATTTTTGTATAATTTTAGGTCAATAAAAAAATATTAAAACATGTTTTTTTAATTTTTATATTACAGTTTTACTGACTCAAAAGCTAACTCATTTTCCTTGTTAAATCCTATTCAATTTTTACATGTGATGTCATCAGAGTGAGTTAGTACTCACTCTACATAAGTTTCAGTTAACCACAAGCTAGCTGACTGCAAGGTTATCATTAGCTAGTCAGTTTTATGCGTCAAAAACTAACTCATAGTGAGCTAGCTTGTGGTTAAGTGAAACTTATGCAGAGTCAGTGAGTACTGACTGACTCACTGCAATGCCGTCATGTGTAAAAACTGAATAGGATTTAATAAGGAAAATGAGTCAGCTTTCGAGCCACTAGTGACTCATCTTTGACTAACCACTTGTTAGCTTGAAGTTAACTCAATTCCCGACAGGGTCCCTACAAGAAATGTATGATGGAAACTAACGCACAGAATATTTTGCACTGATACACTTGCAACTATTTTATACTGAGTTCCATGTGCAAGAGTGAAACAACCCTACAAGAATAGGTTCGGTTATTCGACCGTCAGTGTTGATGGAAACTTGAATTTGTTGACGTTTAAAAAGTAAAATTTGTGAATCCTCGACAAAGTGCAACGACAAAAGTTTCGTTACAAGTGCATTATCGTTAAATATCGTGGAATAAAGATAAACAGTGGAAAAGAATAAACTTATGTGATCCAAAAAACAAAGATAATGATTACGAAAAATAAGGCATTTAAAAGCCATCAAAAAGTAGTGGAAGATTCTGTCTGGCATGCCTGGCCAAACTCAGGACAAAATCATTGATGAAGTCGGCAGCATGCTGCCTTTCCTGACCATTACAGAGGTGCAAGAGGTAGAGCAGAAATTGGGAACCCCAGATTTTGCTCAAGCAATATCAACAAACTAAAGTTTATGGTTCGATATTTTAATATTTTGATATTTATACATACTTCTTCACAGAAAATATACTGAAAGAGGCGTCAGAGGATGTCAGCAGTGACTGCCCCCCAATGTTCACGGATAACCTGCTTGATATATACAATTGGGATGGGAGGTAGGAAAAAGCATGCGATAGGGAAGCTTATGTGGTTCAACAAGGCTGCGTGGTATGTACATATTTTTGTCTATAAATGATCAAATAATTATTAATTTATATAGATTCATACATACTTATTATTATTAATATGTTTATATATCTCCTGTTAAAATTTTAGATGTTTTCAACTCCAAGGAGCTGTGGAGTTTGAAAAAAGTGCAAAAAACAATTGAACGAAGCCACCATAGGATGAAGCAGAAGATTTATTAAAACAAATTGTAAGTAAGTATTTTATTTTGCCCAGTTATTACTTTATTCATTTTGAATCGATTATTCTTATTCATTCATTCTTAGTCATTCATTGTTTGTACTTCATTCATTTATTATACAATTAGATATTAAAAATATATAAAAATAATAAAAAATATACCATAACATCATTAATAACATCGTCTTTTATTCTAAAAGGTATACCCATCACCTTTGACTGATATATCCATCAAATTTGATTAGTCAACTGTGATGGGTATATCCATCAAGTATGATTAGTCAACTGTGATGGATATATCTATCAACTGTGACTAATACTCATATAATCTTTGATTAGTGAACAGCACTAGAGTGAGCAGCTCAGATATATGTTTTATAGGCGACCCAATTCATAAGTTCGAGGGAGATACAAAATCACACGTACACAAAAGTTTCCATCAAGTTTTTCATTTCGGCTTTAAGAATGTGATAGAAACTTTGATGGATATACCCATCAACAATGACAGTCAATTGACCGGTCAAATGACTGTCACTGTTCTTGTAGGGTTGGGACCGACGACCAGTGTTGCCAGAAGCTGTAAAAAAAACATGCCAAGAAAAGTGCAATTTGCAAAAAAAGTGCTAAAACTGAAACAATCAAAAATTGTAGTATTTTACGGCCTATATTCGATAAAAAACAACACAATTTTGTAAACCATACATATTCGAACACCCTCAACCATAGGGATTTGGTATATATCATTTGATACGTAAAAAATTGGAACGCATATAAGAAGTTTTGGGACTTTTGAGCCGTGCCCGTCTATATGTATAACTGGCTGACTGGTCAACAGGATAACTGGCGTAAGCCTTTAACGACCACAATGAAATTTTGTCATTGCCTATAATTTAAACAAACTTAGTTTGGGATTGAAAATGGGTGTTCAGATCAGGGTTTAAAATTCCTGGCTGATTTTCATTGCTTAATTGATTTGCTGACTGTGACTGCGAAAATGATCCGAACTAACTGACATGAAACCACACACACAAAAAATGATTTTGTCTGCAACGTCTGCGTCCTGGTTTGGAGGGGGCAATCGACGTCGTAGTCCAATTGTGATCAATTGTCCAAATTGTGATCCTATATTTTTCCCCAATACCTCTCAGTCACAGCTCGCGTTACAATTGACTGAAGCATTGTCATACGTGCAGACTTCTTTTCATCATTCGCTATGCCATAGCCTTCATCGTATTTGTTGCGAAGCTGTTTTCAAAGCAAGCACGATTGTTACGGCAGTTTTTATAGAGTCAGAAATGGGTTTCCAATGCGCTTCAGGATCGTCATCGGGAGGGGTGGGTTCCGTGCCAAAAGTTGCGAGAGTTTCCTGGAGTAGGCTCTGGCTATATCTGGTAATTGCAGCTTTCGGATGTCTAGCTTTCTCTGCGTCCGGTTTCCTACGATTTTTGCGAACCTTTTCTGCTACCAGGTAGTGACCAGAATCGCTGTTAGCTCCTCTGATCACTCGTACGTCCATTACACTAGATGAGTGCTTACCATCAATTACCACGGGATTAATTTGGTTCTTCGATCTTTGATCAGGGGATACCCAAGTAGCCTTGTCTTTATGCTGGAATCTTGTGCCACTAAAGACCATGTTTTTTGACGCAGCAAAGTCAATCTGTATCATACCGTTGTACGAACTGTCAGCATGTAAACTGAAATTGATTAATCAGCAAATTTGTACTTAACTCGAGAAAATTGGTGTGGTCACTACGCCCTCCCATACAAAAACTGAGCGATTAACCAAGTTTACCTCTTTAATGAAAGCTGTTTCCGTTTTTTAAACTTATTAAATAGTTAGAAGGATGAACCAGCAGGTTTCTATGGCACATCTGATCGAAAAGGTACTAGGGAAATGATGTAGAATGAGAGACCAAAGAAGACATACAGATTACAGACCATACAGCAAACTAAGTTTAAAAGTGTTTGATTAATACTAATCACAGCTAAATTATGTTTAAGACTAAATTACCAAAGCAACTCGAACTCGATGAAATGGCCAAGTACCTCGTCGTCATGAAGACGCATCGAAGAGAGTAATGGAGGCACTTTAGTATTGCTCTGTGGTAGTACCGTCTATTCGATTTTGACCAGTAATATACTTAGAGGCAAATACAAAATTATTTTTGTTTTTTAGGGTCATGTTCTCCGTACATCACATTTAATGAAATTGCGAATAAAAAGTCTTAACCAACATAATTTTGCAGTAAAGGATTATTTAAATGGTAACTTACGTCCATATATGACATCCACACCCGTGGCATAGTTTCGTAGCATAATTTCAGAGTCCAATTCCGAAAAATAGCCATACATTATAGAAATAATGCAATTTATCGACAAAAAATGCTGAAAATGAAGCAAGAAACGGCAAACGTAACAAAAATTGCCCAAAAAAGTGCTAAAAAGCATTTAGCATGTTTTTCCAGAAAAAAAGTGCAGAAGTATAAAAAAGAAGCTAGAATTGCACTTAAAGTGCTAAACTGGCAGCACTGTCGACGACTGATGGAGGCAGAATAACAATAACAACACCAGCAAACGGAGCGAAGAAAGTCGTACAACGTTACATGATTTTATTGTTGTGGTGTTATAAAAGAACATTTTGTGTAAGAGTGACTTAATATTTGATAGTTGTCATAAATAAATGTAACTGATATAAAACCAATAAATAAATAATTTAATTAATGGTAAATAAGGAAAGTGACAATAAAGAATTACAACAATATTAATAAATAAATAAATCTCCAGTAACTTCACTTCAGGACATATGTATTATGTATGCACAAAGAAATAAAATGGTTCTATATTTTTTGGTACCTTTCTCCACCTTGCGCTTATAAAACCACCGATAAATATTGGAATGTACATATTTCAAAAATAAAATAATTTTTTAATTTAGGTATTTTTGCATATTTTTTGAATATTCTGCATATTTTTTGCATAGTTTGCATATATGTTGCATAATTTTGTGGATATTTTTTGCATATTTTCATTATGTACTCAATTTTTTTTTATATTTGAACCATAAAACGTGTAAATGCAAAGTTCGGTTCCAATCGGATTTAAAATGAAAAGTATGGAAAATTCCGAGGTCTAATAATGAGTAATTAATGTTTTTATTAGAACTGAACGAGTTTTAAAAACTTTTCCCTGATTTTATGTACAAAACTTACGATTTAAATTACAGTGTACAAAATAAACACAAGTGCATTTTATGACAAGGATTTCGGCAAAACTTTCAGTACTGATAATATTCTTCGGAAAAAACACTTGAAATTGATTAATTTTTTATGATTCTTTGAATTAACAAAATTAAGTAGTAAACACAAGAAAATGTAGATGTTATGATCACATTCTCAAGAAATACCCACACAATGGGCGAAACCCAAATTATCGAATTGTATCCGGAAGCTGAAGTAGGTAGATAGATATGCCACCGCACTTGACAATCTCGCCCATTTAAAAATCCCTTCAAGGACAATGTTGCATAACATTTTTTTACAGGTACTTCAGTTGAATAATTCAATGTGTATATAAAGTTTCCTTAATCCTTTTTTGTCATTCATGAACAATATATAAGGATAAAATATAGGGGTTTTCAACAGAGATGTTACAAAAGTAAATCGATAGGGATAGCAAACGACGCCATATTTTTTCCCGCTCTTTTGACATTTCTCTTCAGTAAGGTTTGCCATTTCATCATGGAAAGATATACGAGCCAACTACGAGTCGAAATTAATAAAATTTACTACCGAATTTTGGAGTCAGTGGCCTCAACTTTAAGAGCGCTACGTCCAATTTATGGTCTTCGGCAATGAGGCTCATTTCTGGCTGAATGGCTTCGTCAATATGCAAAATATGCGTTATTGGCCAGACAGCAATCCGCACGTAATCCATGAGTCATCATTGCATCCCGAACAAATTACGGTTTGGTGCGGTTTATGGGCCGGCGGCGTCATTGGGCCGTACTTCTTCTGTGATGATCAAGACCGGCACATTACTGTGAATGCGAATCGCTACCGTTTAATGATATCCGAATATTTTTGGCCCCAATTGGATAATACGGACTTGAAGGACATGTGGTTCCAACAGGACGGCGCCACAAGCGACACAGCGAATGCCACAATCAATTTATTGGAAACCAAGTTTGGTGAACGTGTTATCCCACGAAATGGCCCAGTCGATTGGCCGCCTCGGTCGTGCGATTTGACGCCATTAGATTATTTCCTGTGGGGCTACGTCAAGTCTATGGTCTATACCAGCAAGCCAGCGACGATTGATGAACTTCGTACGAATATCGAACGTGAAAATGCAGCAGTATCGGCCGATTTATGCTTGAAAACCGTCGAAAATTGTGTTCAGCATCTGGACTTCTGCAAGCGTGCCAGTGGTGGCCATGCAAAAGAAATCGAGTTCCATACATAATGGCATCGAACGTACTCTCACCGGAATAAAGAATTTCATTGGTATCTAAAACCGGTTTTGTTTTAATTAAAAAAACTTTTGTAGCGCTCTTACTGAAAAACCCGTTATAAAAAATGGAAAAGTGTTGAAACAATAACTTCTGCTATGTGTGTGAAATATTCACAGCTATAACCAATCGCCGTAAAATTAGTTCTGAAATCGCTGATCTTTATGAACAATATTTTTCACACGGTGTTGTTATGGGTGTGGTTTGGATAAATAAATAAATAAATGGTTTCCCATTACATCCCATGAAGGGACCGGGGAGAACTTCTCACAATCACTGAGCTGTGCGCTTTCCAGTTTTCACTCACTGATTGGGACCTACAGTTTTACACCGATTCCGAACGGTATTTTGAGAAGCTTTTTCATGGCTATATACTCGATAGTGTCGCCGTCACTAAGCGAGGTGACCGTCGTCGAAAGAAATTTTAAGGTGGTTGGAGCAGGAATCGAACCCAGGATCTCCTGTACAAGAGGCGCGCACACTACCCATTGCACCACCGACGGTCACTTTGGATACCATCTATCAAATGTACAACATGCAACATTCTTCTGAATAAATGGAAAAATTCAATGATTTGGACAATAGCCTTGAATTCATGATTCAGCTAACTGCTATCACACACGCGTACCGCCGGCATGAACAGAATAGAAAGTGGATCCTTTGCATATAATGAAACGACATATTCTCAATTGCCGCTGTCGCAATCAGATGAAATTCCTGTTCCGATGAGGCCCATTCCAACTAGAGGTGGGCACGGGTCGTGTTTTTTGGTGTGCCACGCGTGTGCGCGATGTGTTCGTGCAGGAAATTTAACTTTAATGCGTGAACCGTTTCTGTTTGTGCAGAGTAAAAAAATATCGTGCGTGTATAGAGCTTTTAAGTCGAGAGTACTGTGGCACGAAAGTATATATTCAAAACAAAACACAGTTAAATATTGGGAAATTATTCGTTATCGCTTTGTCACACACAACTAGATCAAAAAATTCCATCAGTGTAAACGATTGTTATCTTTACGTCCGAGGTGGAGAAGGTAAAAGTGCGCAATTTGGTAACCCTCGTAAAAGGGAACCAACAAGTCGAAGCGATTCATTCAAACTTGTTCAAACGCATTTCTTTCTCGCGTCATAACTTGATTATTCCATAATTTTTACACGCTTATGTATTTAAACATGGTTGGAATTTCTATAGTTTGATACAATAACATCGTTAAAAAACTTCTCGTTTATAGAAATATTCAACGAAGAGAGTATTTATCATAGAGTAATCTCATACTAGAGAGAATATTTGGCTCATCTGACGTTTCGTTTCACACTCTTCGTGATGCGGTCGGTGTAATAAAGAGATGTTTGACGTAAAGTGACATACACCAGGTGGAATTACAATAACTTCTTGCTTTAATTTTTCATGTCGTTTTGGTGAAAAACTGTGAAATTTAAATGTGTTTTAAACTTTTTTATTGACTGTTATTGTTAGCATACATTTGTGTTGTATTTAACACAATAATTTTAACACACAATACGAAATGCCGTTGTTGTTAGTTAGTTCGTTGTTTCGAACCATTGCCTCTATCTGGTATTAGTAAAGCAATTCTTTTCCGCATCTAACGTAAATATCACACCAGGCCAAATGTCATAAATTTGGTGAGAGAACTATTAGGTCTACTATAAGTATTAATCTATGGAATGTATGCTACGAAAGGGGTTTTATATTTTCGTGTTAGACCGTTCTTTTTCGTGCGTGTTTGTTAATATCAACTTCGTGCTTGTGTCGGGACGTTCCAAGGAAATTAGGCACGCGCCAATCTCTAATCCCAACCGAACAATGTATGCCATTAATATTGGAATCTGCTGGAACCATAGAAGGAGGTGTATCAGTGTATCAACCATCAACTGCCACTGTGCGGTGTAATCACATTGAAATCGGACAACATCGTTTGGATATTATGGTACGACGCTTGAAACTATCGCAGCGGCAATCTCTTCTTTTGGCGAAGGATTTAAAAGAAGCGAATGTTTTGGCACCAGATGTTAGGATATATGGAGCAATTAATAGTTATGATCGATTTACGAATATTTTCACAGAATAACTTACTGTCTTAATGAGCTGATATCTGCGGATTGATTGTAACAATATAAAATGGATATAATTCCACAGATTGGCGAATTGCAACACACAAAACTTCGTAAATTTACAAATTCGTCTTTTATATGACAACTTATGACCCTGGGACACGAGTCACGACTTACGATGCTTCTTGGTGAAGGAAGAAGAGAAGAAAGAGAAAAGAGTGCACTTTCTACCATCCCCCCATTAACATTGGAATAAAATATAAAGCAATAATTATTTAAATTTTTTAAATTAATTCATTGTATATTTGTTTTTTTTTTATTTTTATATTTGTTTTTTTTTTCATTCTTATAAAACTCCTTTTTCATCCCCACTTTTTCATCGCATCCATTGAAGCGACGTGAAATAGATTCTTGTAGTCAGTGCCCTGTGCACTTTCCCCCATTAATATTGAAATAAAATATAAAACCATAATTATTTAAATTTTTAAAGTTAATTCATTGTATATTTGTTTTTTTTTATTTGTTTTTTTCATTCTTATAAAACTCTTTTTTTCATCCCCACTTTTTCATCGCATCCACTGAAACGACGTGAAATAGATTCTCGTAAGCAGTGCCTTGTGCACTTTCTACCATCCCCCCATTAACATTGAAATAAAATATAAAACAATAATTATTTAAATTTTTAAAATTAATTCATTGTATATTTGTATTTTTTTTTCATTCTTACAAAACTTTATATTATCATTTAAAACAGCGTATCAAACGGAACTTAGATAAAATTATGAAAAGAAAAATTCAAATAATAAAGTAAAAAAAGAAGTTATAGATATTTCTTAGTAGAAACATGTTCCTTCATTTGAGCTGGTGTATCCTAAACACGATACATTATTATTTACACGGTGTAAACTATGAATGGACAAAGATAATATTTACACACTCAGGGACAAAAGGTAAAGAAAAATCAAAATCGGGGGGAAATACGTGATTCGTCCCTTGATCGTTGAAAATATATGTGTACTTGTATATGTATGAACATATACAGGATAAGGAAGAAATAATAATATTTAATATTGGTAATACATATATATGTTTGTACTTGTACTTGGTTTGAGTAAAGATTCGTTGAGAGTTTCTCGAGGTTTTTCTTCTTCGTTTTGGTTTTTTTGTTTGTTTGTAGCCAGGTACAGGATAATTGAGGTAATTGAGTGTTGTGATTGTAGCGTTTTTAACGCAAGCAAGCGCTTTGTTTCTTGTCATATTTGTATCCAGTTTTCATCAACTTTACTTTATTTGTGGAACACTGGAAGTGTTAAAGAACGTGGATGATGCTGTATGGTATACCCACTTCAGAAACCGTAGGGTATGGGCATAAAGATGGCATGAGCCAATTGTCGTTCTCGAGGCATATAAGTCTTCAAATATGTTTTTTGAGACGATCACGTCTTCTTCTTGCCACAAGATGTGCAAGGAACTGGTTTTATGCCGAACTTAATTGCTGGAACACTGGAACCGTTAAAAGAACGAGGATGATGTTGCATTTCAGTGGTATAGAATATAGATGGCAGGGGGCAATTGTCGTTCTTGAGGCATATGTTTTTGAGATGATCATGTCTTCCGAAATTCTTGCCACAAGCTGTGCAAGGAACTGGTCTTATGCCGGTATGGATGCGCTCCTTATAGGAACTTTATTTCTGGAACACTGGAACCGTTGAAAGAACGAGGATGATGTTGCATTTCAGTGGCATTTCCACTTTAATAACTGTAGAGAAAGGGATGTATGGGCCTAAAGATGGTAATAGGCAACTGTCGTTCTTGAGGCATATAAGTCTTCAGATATGTTTTTTGAGATGATCATGTCTTCCGAAATTCTTGCCACAAGCTGTGCAAGGAACTGGTCTTATGCCGGTGTGGATGCGCTCCTTATAGGAACTTTATTTGTGGAACACTGGAACCGTTGAAAGAACGAGGATGATGTTGCATTTCAGTGGCATTTCCACTTTAATAACCGTAGAGAAAGGGATGTATGGGCATATAGATGGCAGGAGGCAATTGTCGTTCTTGAGGCATATGAGTGTTCATATGTTTTTGAGATGATCATGTCTACCGAAGTTCTTGTCACAAACTGTGCAATGAAATGGTCTTATGCCGGTGTGGATGTGCTCCTTATGTGGATGGATGTTTTTTTTGAGATGATCATGTCTTCCGAAGTTCTTGCCACAAGCTGTGCAAGTAAATGGTCTTATGCCGGTGTGGATGCGCTCCTTATAGGAACTTTATTTGTGGAACACTGGAAGCGTTCAAAGAAAGAGGATGATGTTGCATGTGGTATGCCGACTTTAATAACCGTAGAGAAAGGGATGTATGGGCATGAAGATGGTAGGAGGCAATTGTCGTTCTTGAGGCATATGAGTCTTCATATGTTTTTTGAGATGATCACGTCTTCCGAAGTTCTTGCCGCAAACTGTGCAAGGAAATGGTCTTATGCCGGTGTGGATGCGCTTGTGACGTGTGAGTTCTTCGTTGCGGGTAAAGGTTTTGCCACAGGTTTCCACATCACATTTGTAGGGTCTCTCACCGGTATGAATGCGTATATGGCCCTTCAATTGACCATTGTTGGAGAAGCCGACATCGCAGTGGGGGCATTTGAATTTCTTGACTCTTTGCTTGCGAGAATTGGCGGCTTTCACATGGGCCTCCTCTGTCATGACACGGGTATATTCTTGTTCCACCAAAGCCAAGCTGTAAGGATCCAAGGTATAAGCAGCGGCGGCAGCGGCAGCAGCTGCGGAGGGTGGTGTAGCTGGGACCAACGAAGGCAAACCAACAGCAGCAGCAGCAGCGGCGGCGTAATACAAGTCACTAGTTGACGGGCCCATCATGTGCATCGGCTGCATGTGCAAGTCCAAGGTGCCATAAATATGAGAAGGACCGGGCATTGAGCAGCATACATGCTGCATATTTTGTGCGGCAGCGACAGTCATTGATGGCGATATGGCCGATGAGGTGCTCGGTTCCATGGACAAACTGTTGTTGAAATCTCCGTCATAGGATTCTAAGGAGATCGAACTGCTGGACGAATCACATTCAAGATCACTGTCATTGCCGATGAGGGAATAATTTTCTGCCTTTAACTCATTACTCGAGGATGCGGACATATCCTCCATGGAAGAGCCATATTCTAATTTAAACAATGGCTGGTGATGCGCAACTTCAATTTCTTCAGGTATTGCTGACAACTCTAAGCTGGTGTCATTACAATCCCAAGGACGGAAAAGTCTGGAATAGGTTTGTGGTGGATGCATGTTGAAGGTAGACGACAGGTTGCTGGGTAATTCGTTATTTATTGTTGGTGCAAAATTTTCTATAAAAACTGTTTGATTTTTTTTTGTATCGTTTTCGTGTGTATATACACTTTCACTTCTTATTAGTTTATATTTTCGTTTTGTTTAAAATTCGTAGATATTTTTCATGTGAGAGATATTTTGTGACACCGTACAGATTTGTTGTGTACTCGTTAAGATCCGCTGTGGAACTGATTTACTCTCCGGTTTGCGCGCAGTATATAAGCGAGTATTGTGAAGAATCGTGGCAGGACCAGGATATTGAGTTTACTACCTACCTACTACATTCATGTGATACCTACCCACACACATACACAACACACACACACACACACTCATGTATCTCTGAACATTACTGAATTACCGGGGCTTAGAAAATTCCATATTAACCACAATGGAAAAGCGCCCTAGTTCATATATGCGCGGTTTCGGGAGTGTATGCGTGTACCCGAGCGTACGTTCGTGTGTGCAGCTTCATTCATACATTTACTAACCATAAATCTCTTCCACCTAAAGAGACTGCTGGTGTGGCTGTTTGAGTGTGTGTGTGTGTGTGTGTGTGTGCGCGTGTATATTAGAGTGCGTATTGGTTGTTAGTAGAGAATCCTCTGTGTTTAGGGGTGTCCTTTCCCTTTCTATTTGATACAATGGCCTCTTCTTCCCTCTTTCAATAGCAGACATCACGGCATCTTGTTGTCGTGTTTGGCCTTTTTTCTGGCGTTACTCTTGTTTTGTGGTTGTTGTTGTTGGATATCATTGCTGCCGTCGCCGCCGTCGTCTGTTGTTAATGCAGATTTCTGATATCTTATTAAAATTTAAATGTACTGTGGTCTCTCTCTCTTTACTAAACGATGAAATAATTTTTAAATCTATTTGCCGGTTTTCTACGCAATAGGTAAGACTGAGATACAATTATGAATATAAATCACCTCTATGAGTTTCCCATATTTTCCATCTCTTTTCATACAAAAGATTATTTTGTATTATTCAAGCTCAAGATCACACTCATCACTATGGGCTAGAAAAAGATACTAAAGTTTTCAAAACTTTTGCGAAATACATTCTCATGATTCCTGGCATACCGTGTAGCTATTTCGGGTCTAGTCACAGATCCTCATCAGTCTTAACAAATTGGTCGAGCACAATTCAAAAAACAGTAGTCGTTTCTCTTCGCCCAATTAATGTTCCATGGGTATTAGTGTTGCAAAGTGTGAATGTTGCGAACAAAGCACAATCGAATTTAACCGGGACATACAAATTCCAGTCTAACGGTCTTATCACCCAAGTCACATGCACTTTTCTTGTGATTTTCAACATCACACACTACTTATTCAAACTAAACAGTTGCAGTTTCCGCCCACATTTACTTATAGAAAGGCCCTAACTCGATTTTTTGTTACTTGACAGCAAAAGGAAAAAACTTAATAAAATCCGTAAAATTTAAGATACAACAAAATGTTTTAAAGCAATTTCCAAAAATGTGTTGACTCTTTTTATTAAAAATTGCATTAAAACTTTTTTGTATCTAAAATTTTACGGATTTTATTAAGTTTTTTCCTTTTCCTGTCAAGTAAAAAAAAATCGAGTTGGGGCCTTTTTATACATCGAGATTAGAAATCTGAGCACAAACAATAAATATTTTAACAAAACTCATTCGAAAGTCGTTCAATTGCTATGTGAAAGTGATTTACATGATCAAGCCCTAAGTGGCGAGCTTGACAGCCTGTTTCCCAATCCCGAACGAAAGCTTTCGCCCGTGTTCTAGACCATAGAGAAATACTAAAGAAAAACCAAGAGTGTTTCAGTTCCACCAAAAAATTCTCATCGAAATTCACTGGGCTAACCACATTTTTGAGGCAGCTATTTTATGTCAGTTTTTTTTCTGCCAGAATTTGGACGTAATACAATTAAAAATAAATTAAAATTGTGATGGTTTTCAAATTAAAACTAATTTATTGCATATAAAGTTATTTTAAAATTCATAAGTGCCAATAAAATAAAATGTAAAGTCAGTTATTACAATTCGCCTATCGGCCACTCTCTTTCGCATTCCGGTCCTGTATTAAATTTGCAGCCATATCGTTACGTGGCCTAGTCTGCAGCTCAGGGATGATTTAGAACGCCGGCTGGCTTAGTCACATCTAGGGGAGGTCTCATCCCATCATCCTAGCTCTAAGGTCCACATCAATCGTTTTTAAGAATTCAAAAAAAAAAACCTTTAAAACACAAATTACACTTTTCCAGAATGGGATACAGATTTTGGTCTCCAACCGCCCTGCCCTAACAATGATCATGAGGCTACTCCCCTCTTTCAATATGATACCGTTTATCACCCCCTTCTAACAAATATTTAGCACATCATTTCAAAACCAGTGAATTTTCAAAGATAAATCATTATAATTTTATTAATAATTCTGAACTTAATCCTAAACTTTTTAAAATTAAGCTGTGTCATCGACAAACCCTGTTCTACACGCAAGAAAGTTAATTTGGGTTTCAGAACAAGTCTAATGAAAACATAAAACTTTTAAGCTCAAATTTCGGTTGCTCTATATCGAATGTGCTGTCATGTCAGTTGGGAATTAACCATAGAGTCAGGCGAACGAAAATTTCGACTTCGACTGCTTTTCGATCGTTTAGGTTTTCATTCGAGATAGAGAAACAGGCTGCAAATGTCGTTAATGGTCAAAGACAATACATTAATTTGGATCATTCAAAACATCATCTCATCAGTATCTCAGACAGGAGGATTCAATAATTGAAGCATTTTCATTCGACTTGACAAGACAAGAATGTGGAATCCAAATTAAATTTCTTTCGACTATAAAATGAACGAAAGCTTTCGTTCGATATCGAGGAACTGGCTTTAAACCAGGGGATTTCGATGACACAGCTGTGATGGAACATATAAATATCAAATTGAATTGACACAGCTGGTCGACCTCTTAGCTGTAAATTTGAAACAGAACAGAAGGTGAAAGAGAGTGGTGACTGATAGGCGAATTGAAAAAACTGGCTTTTAATTTGATTTTGTCGTATGACTTGTAAAATAACCTCATTCATTGCATAATCCGTTTTGATATGAATATTTTGCATTATTTTTTACTTGTATTACATCCACATTCTGGCTGGAAAATAAACACTGGCATAAAAAAACGGTATAAAACCATCAAAACTGTCGGTAGCCCAGTGACTTTCAACTGGAATTTGGTGGAACTGAAACACATATGGTTTATCTTTAGTATTTCTCTATGGTAAAACAGGGGGTTTCTATGGCACAGCTGACCGAAAAGGTACTAGGAAACTGATATATAATGAGAGACCAAAGAAGACATACGGCCTGGCCTTATTCATAAAAAGTTGTCATGGGTTTGTCAAAGGTTTAAGAAGATAAAGCCGAAACATTGTATTCATAATCGAAAAATTCCTCTGTTAACAGTTCTCTAACGTCGCCATTTTTGTTGAACGGTTAACCCTTCTTTAAGGCTATTTTATCCGCATTAATACACAAAAAAAATTGTTTACATTTCATGCGTGCCGTACTTAAATATTTATGTGATATAAACAATTGAAATTATTTTGTGTATCTTTGCAGCGTTCATAATGTCGCATTATCCTGCTAAGCAACCAAATAGTTTCGTTATAATTTTTAACCATAGTGATGTGTATAAAAAATCAAAACATTGAAACTCCGGTTTTATATTCGACTACCCAAAACTGAAATCCAACTCAATATGATTTTTTGGCACTTCTTCTAAATTTATGAATATAGCAAATATTAATTGATCTTTTTATTGAATACTTCTTTCCATTAATGTTTAAAATTTTGCAATAATGCATTGACGCATTTAAATAAATAAAAATTAATTCGGTCTATCGGTTATTGTTCATCTTGTTTTTACATCACAAGCACTGTGAGAATACATAAAACAGGGTTGTCAGTCAATTATCTGTTCCCTAGTTAAAATAATCATTATGAATACGGTTCTAATAAAACCTTCGCCAAATCTTAAAGCTTTCAATAACTGATGAATGCTTTAGAGCTAATTTAATGATTTTTTATGAATAAGGCCGATAGAGTTTATATACCATGCAGCAAACTAAGTTTAAATAGTGTTTGATTGATACTAATGACAGCTAAATTATCTTTTATGTTGTTTGCATCGAACGAAAATTCACATTCCCTTTTATTTCTGTCCGTATTATGTCCAACCAAAGAGTAAATAAGAAAAGCAACTCGAACCAGGGGGGTTCTCAAAAAGGATGTACAAGTAGAGAAGAAAAAACCACCGCAATTTGGCAACCCTAGTAGAAGAGAACCATAAAAGTCGATGCAATTCACTCAAACGCATTTCTTTCCCGCGTCATAACTTCATTATTTCATACTTTTTACATACTTTATGTAATTTTATTTAAATATGGTTGGAATTTCAATAGTTAGATACAATAAATAAATAAATGGTTTCCCATTACATCCCTTGAAGGGACTGGGGAGAACTTCTCACAATCACTGAGCTGTGCGCTTTCCAGTTTTCACTCACTGATTGGGACCTACAGTTTTACACCGATTCCGAACGGTAATTTGAGAAGCTTTTTCATGGCTAGATACTCGATAGTGTCGCCGTCACTATGCGAGGTGACCGCCGCCGAAAGAAAATTTGAAGGTGGTCAGAGCCGGGTTCGAACCCAGGATCTCATGTACAAGAGCCGCGCACACTAACCATTGCACCACCGACGGCCACACATACTCAATACTCTATGAAATGGCCTACTACCTCGTCGTCATGAAGAGGCAGCGAAGAGAGTAATGGAAACTCTTAAGTATTTCTCTACGCTCGAACTCGATGAAATGGCCCACTACCTCGTCGTCATCAAGAGAATGTGAAGAGAGGGATAGCGACTCTTGTCTATTTCTCTATTTAAAAGCAGTAAAAATAGTAAGGACGGGAATACAGCTTTTATAAGGAACATGTTTTCAAAGACATATAGTGGATCAAAATTAATCTCTCCGATTATTTTTCCCCACTTAACCCATCGTGAGCCACAGCTATTTTCAGCTCTGTTTTCTATGACGATGTATGCGCGATGCAAAACGCAATAATGCAGTGCCATAGGAAATTTTGAGGCTTCAAAATAAATAATTCCATTGCTCACCCCCTCCCCTCTATGGACTCTGTGGGGTGTTCAAAACCCCTTAAATTATACTAAATTTCTAAAAAAAATAAGACTTATTAAAAGAATTTTATTTTTTTTAATATATTACTTTTGAATAAAAGACTACAAATAAGTTTTTGGTTGAATTACCAGATGCCTCCGGTCGGAACAAAATTTCGTGTCGTTCAAATGGTTATTTTTTCGACTTCTCGAACAGCCTATACCGGTGAAACTATATGAGATAGCGAAATTCTGACAATGGATTTGAGTTCTACGGACCCTAATTACCATATCAAAGTTATTTTCAATAAAAAACTCAAAACGTTTTCCCACGCAGCTCAAAATGGGTTAATGGCATCATAGAGAAATACTAAAGAGAGCCATGACTGTTTCAGTCCCACCAAATCCCGTCGAAAGTCACACGACATTTTTGATACTGTTTTTTTCTGCCAGAATTTGGATGTAATCATAGAGTAATACTTAAGAGTTACCATGGCACAGCTGATCGAAAAGGTACTAGGCCGATGATGGAGAATGAGAGAGCAAAGAAAACAGGAACTAATTTTAAATAGTGTTTATTGATACTAATGCCAGCTAAATTATGTTTTGTGTTGTTTGCATTGAACGAAAATACGCATTTCCTTTGATTTCTGTCCGTTTAATGTCCAACGAAAGTGTAAGGTTGATAAAATACAACAGCAAATAAAACTCTATGAAATGGCCTACTACCTCGTCGTCATGAAGAGGCATCGAAGAGGGTAATGGTAAGAAACTCCTAAGTATTAAGGTCCAATTAGTCTCGACGGTTGACGTTCTACTTAATATTTCGCGGTTAGTCATGACGGTTTGACGGTAGAAAGACAAAACAAAACCAAAAAACTGATCGAAGAGCATTTGTACAAAATATAATTTGCATGTATGAGTTTTGTGTTAAAAAGTGATTGTGTCAAATAAAAAAATGAAAAATAAGTAGTTGCCGTGTAATTGTGTATTGCCGCGCACAAAATGTCCAAGTAAAAGCAATAACAATAACAGCTGATCGGTCTTGACGGCTGACGGTTGATTCTGCAACCTGCAGAAGTCTACCGTCGTAAACCGTCAATTTTAGTTGTCTCTCTATAACACACGCAAAATGCAACCCCAACTCAAACAGCTGATCGCTTACCGTCAACCGTCCATAGACCATAGAGTAATCTCAGACTAGAGAGAATATTTGGCTCATCTGACGTTTCCTTTCACACTCTTCGTGATGCGGTCGGTGTGATAGAGAGATGTTTGACGAAAAGTGATATACACCAGGTGGAATTACAATAACTTCTTGCTTTAATTTTTCATGCCATTTTGGTGAAAAACTGTGAAATTTAAATGTGTTTTAAACTTTTTTATTGACTGTTATTGTTAGCATAAATTTGTGTTGTATTTAACACAATAATTTGAACACACAAAACGAAATGCCGTTGTTGTTATTTTGTTCGTTGTTTTGAACCATTGCCTCTATCTGGTATTAGTAAAGCAATTCTTTTCAACATCAAACGTAAATATCACACCAGGCCAAATGTCATAAATTTGGTGGGAGAACTAGTAGATCTACTATAAGTATTAATCTATGGTCAAGACTAATTGAACCTTTACTCTATGGTCAGACACATACGTACAATACACATGAAAAAATCAATACTCAAATCAAACACGAAATTTGACAACTCAATTATATTTATAGTTGGATTTTAGATAATGAAGAAAATTGTTATCTCAAGGCAACAAATTGTGGGTCAGTAATTGAATATATTTCAATTAAATATTTAATTTGCTTAAGTATAAAGTTAATCAATCCTTTCTAATATTTTCGATTAAATATGTACCACGTCTTATACACATTCTACAAGTGACTGCTTATGGAATTAACACATTCAAGACAACAACTTGCTTGAAAATCTTAACTAGAAAACCTGTTCAAAATGATAAAGAAATTCCCCAAGAAACATACAGTTGTGAGTCGACAAACCATCACCTACGTATAAAAATATAACCCTAATGCAATTGAGACAATTTATTGTGTTGAATAAATATTGAACAGGTAACAGACTTCGACTCACATGAATGAAATGTAAATTCCCTGTTTCTATTAAGAATGAATTAGGAAATTCCCAATTTATTGTAATTATGTACCAGTAAATAAGGATGTCATCACTTCTCAATACCGGAAATAGCTGTAGACACGATTCTTCGTGTCATGAGAGTAAGTCTGTTTCTACACGTGCAATTATAATTGCTGCAATTCATGAGTTCGTAGGAGAGAGAGGTAAGAAGAATGGAACGAGGAAAAAACTTGCATGAAATCTGCAATTCTTTCAGTTCTTCTCATTCGTAATTTTTTAGTAATGGCGGCTGCAGAATAATTTGACATTTCTTTTCATTTACTCATTCGTAAAAATTTCTCACGAATAGTCTGCATATGTCTCAGATTTATACGAATGTCAGTAGCAGGAATAATAAAAACCAGAATTGCACAAACAGAATTGCGTGCGTGTAAAAGCAAATTGCAATTCCAAAAGAGAATCATGAAGAATTGCAGCAATTATAATTGCACGTCTAGAACCAGACTAATACTTTTGGTTTTCTGTGAAACACAATTAAATTACATACATACAAATATTTACAAGCATAATTTAATGTTGCAACAATTATGATTATTTTTCTGCAGACAGACAGAGAGAGAGAGAGACGGCAACTTATAAAAATATATCATCGTACTATGCCACATAGTCATAACAGGGATGATATTTGTAGTGGATAAGGACTTTTTTACCTCCTTTCGATTTCAAAAAGTCCCCAACTCCTTTTGGTCCAATAAGAGTACTTTCGGATTTGACTCACCAAATTTAAGTGTGAGAGGTTTTCAAATACAACACATGGCAAAATAAGTAAGGTAGAAGTAGTAGGAAATGCTGGAATTTAGTTTTTATATCAAGGGCCGACCTTGTCAAATTCAGCTGATCGGAATTGCCAAGATTTACTTGTTGTTATTTTTTGTGTAATATCACTTTATTTAGACCGAAAGATTGGCAAACCGTACGCAGAGATATGTTCTACAAACAGCCCGTTTATCTTTCGGTGTAAATACATATTTGTTTAATTATTTTATAAAAAGTACTCTTACGTCTAAAAAAGTACTTTCGGAAGAATACAAATGTCCCCTCGAAAATTATCAAATATCATCACTGAGTCGTAATGATCGTATGTTAGAAAAATTGAAAAAATCAAATTGAAACCGTATTTAATATATCTCCATAACTATTCGTTTCCAACTTTTGTACATTGTCAGATGATGACAATTTCAGATTTACAATAATTATTCAAAAATTGAATTGTTCGAGCGTTTGGTCGTATATTTAATTAATTTTATTCTTCGATATTTCGCTGCCCTTTGGGGAGCAGCCATCGTCACGAAGATAAACACAATTATTCATTAAAAACGAAAAGAAATATCGAAGAATAAAATTAATTAAAAATACGACCAAACGCTCGAACAATTTAATTTTTGAATATAATGCGAAAGGTCGGATAAACCATCACTTATTTACAAATACTTTTTAAACAAAATGTCAATTTCGAAAAATTGTTCACTTTTGAAAATTTCGCTCACAGGGGTTATATTTGATGAGCAAGTAAAAAAAGAAAAGATGGTTTCCCATTACATCCCATGAAGGTACTGGGGAGAGCTTTTCAAAACCAGTGATCTGTCCGTTTCCGGGTTTTAAACTAACTGATTGTGGCCTACAGTTTTACACCGGTTCCAAACGGTATTTTGATAAGCTTTTTCATGGCAAAATACATGACAAATTCCAGAGCTTTATTTTGCCTTCAGCCACAGAGCAATTCTATTTACTAATATTAACATTACTCTCTGAGATGCCTCTTCATGACGACGAGGTAGTAGGCCATTTTATCGAGTTCGAGTTGCTTTGGTAATTTACTCTTTGCTTGGCATAATACGGACAAAAATAAAAGGGAATTCGTATTTTCGTTCGATGCAAACATAATTTAGCTGTCATTAGTACCAATCAAACACTTTTAAATTTAGTTTGCTGCATGGTCTCTAATCTGTATGTCTTCTTTGGTCTCTCATTCTACATCATTTCACTAGTGGTTTTTCGATCAGTTGTGCCATAGAAACCCCCTGCTTTTGCGCATTTGCAAATTAAAATATCAAGAAACGTCATATCTAAGCTATTTCTTGTTCCAAACAAATGCCTTAAACCACAGAGAAATAGACAAGAGCCGCATCCCTCTCTTCACGTTGTCTTGATGACGACGAGGTAGTTGGCCATTTCATCGAGTTCGAGTTGCTTTTGTAATTTACTCTTTGGTTAGACATTATACGGACAGAAATAAAAGAGAATGCGTATTTTCGTTCGATTAAAACAACATTAATTAACCTAATTTAGCTGTCATTAGTGTCACCACCGTTGGTGGTGCAGTGGTTAGTGTGCGCGGTTCTTGTACATGAGAACATGGGTTCGATCCCTGCTCACACCACCTTACATTTTCTTCGGCGACGGTCACCTCGCTTAGTGATGGCGACACTATCGAGTACTTAGCCATGAAAACGCTTCCCAAAACACCATTCGGAACCGGTGTAAAACTGTAGGTTCCAATTAGTGAGTGTAAAACAGAAGGCGCTCATTTCACTGATTATGAGAAGCTCTCCCCAATCCCTTCTCCTAATACTTATCTAAAGTATATACTTATAGTATTAATCAAACACTATTTAAACTTAGTGTGCAGCATGGTCTATCATCTCTATGTCTTCTTTGGTCTCTTATTCTACATCATTTCCCCAGTACCTTTTCGATCAGCTGTGCCATAGACACCCCCTGCTTAAACCATAGACCAATACATACATAGATAGTTTTATTCTCTCATCTGGCGTTTCATTTGGTTTGTGGAAATGAGAGAAATTAAATTTAAAATTTACTTACACCAGGTGGAGATACAAAATATGTTCACTTAACTTTTTCATGTCGTTTTGGTGTAGAACTGAAAAATTTAAATGTATTTTGCACCTTTTTGATGACTTTAATCGTTGGTATACATTTGTATTGTATTTAACACAACTAGTTTGCCACAAAAACACGAAATTCGGTTGTTGTACCTTTGTTGTTCGTTGTATACCATTGCCACTATCTGGTTTTATTTAACCCATGTTGTCCACCATCCAATGTTTACTTTCCACCGTACCTATGACGTTTAACTTATTGAGCGAATAAAAGTATCTATGTATGTATTGGTCTATGGGTTAAACCCGTGTTAGATTATGAGTGCAAATGGAACGATTCGTTGTGACAGAAATGGAATGAAACTCTCTTCATTTTGACGGACATCGTTCTATCATTCTGCTTGCGATTTACACAATCAGTTTTGGAGAATTCAAAAACATCTATCTGCAAAGTGACAAACAAAATACAACAGTTATAAAATAAAGAGAGAAACCAGAAAAATTTGAAAAAAAGACTAAGGGCGAGTTTCACACTCGTCATTTAAAAGCTCAATTTAAAAGTTCGCAGAAAATTTTCCCATTAAATGATAAGCATCGGGCATTTAAAATACTACATTTAAATTGAGAATTTTCAACTGTGAAACTGTCCATGAACATTGGTAAAAAGCGACGAAATAAAAGCTTTTATTGGCTTCATTCAAAATGCAACCCTGATCGCATAAGTTTTTGAGCAAAATCCAAAAGTTAGAGAAATTTGTTACAGGATTGCATATGAATGGGAATGAGCGATAGGCGAATTGAAAAAACTGAATTTAAATTTGATTTTATTACCACTTATGACATTTTAACTATTTTTTATGCAATAAATTAGTTATAAATTAAAGAGCGACGACTATTTTCTTTAATTTTTATTTGTATTACGCCCAAATTCTGGCAGAAAAAAAATAAAAAAGTTGTATTAAAACTGTCGTTAGCGCAGTGACTTTCGCATAGAGAAATACTAAAGAGAAGCCATAAGTGTTTCAGTTCCACCAAATTCACGTCGAAAGTCACCGGGCTAACGAAAGTTTTGATACAGTTTTTTATCCCAGTTTTTTTTTTGCCAGAATTTGGATGTAATACAAGTTAAAGTGAATGAAAATATAATGTTCTTAAAATCAAAACTAATTTATTGCATATAAAGTTATTTTAAAAGTCATAAGTGCCAATAAAATCAAATTTAAAGTCAGTTTTTTCAGTTCGCCTATCGCTCACTCTCTTTCACATTCTGTCCTGTATCAAATTTGCAGCTAGGAGGTCGACCAGCTGTGCCATCGAACCCCCCTCGACTTTCGACGAGAATTTGGTGGAACTGAAACACTCATGGCTTCTCTTTAGTATTCCTCTATGGTTTATGAAATGAAACTTTTGACATATACATATGTAACGATTTCTGTAAAAGACTACCACGGTCAAAATTAATAAAAATTGTCTACGAAGCTCAAACCAGCAGTCAATGGAAAGCGCTGGCAATTCAGTTCAATGGGTAATGGAGCAGAGTGAAATCAATGCCAATTTTTCAAAATAGTCATATTCTCGGATAAAGCTCATTTCCATTTGAATGGCCACGTGAATACACAAAATTGTCGAATTCGGGGCTCAGAAAATCCTCATGCAATTCATGAGAAACAAATGCACCCACAACGAGCAACTACTGTCTGGTGCTGATTTTGGTGAGGCGGCGTGATTGGGCCTTATTTTTTTGAAGATGAGGACGACATCCGTTACAGGTACATGATAACGGAGTTCTTGTGGACTCAACTGGACGACATATGGTTTCAGCATGACGGCGCCACCTGCCACACCGCGCATGAAACAATCGATTTATTTCAGCAACGATTTCCAGAATAAATTATCTCAAGAAATTCTGATGGCAACTTGCCACCTAGAACATGCGATTTAACGCAGTGCGATTTCGTTCTTTGGGGTTTTGTGAAATCTCGGGTTTATGCGAATAAATCAGAAACAATTCCTGAGCTCAAAGACGAGATCCAACGCCACAGCTCTGTGAAAAAGTCATGGAAAATTGCATGAAAAGAGTAATGGCCTGTCATCAGACCCCTGGGGGCCATTGGACGGATATTTTATTCCATACTTAATCGGAACATTCTTCTTTACAATCCAATAAAAAAGTCACAACTATCTCAAAAAATACTTGCTTTTATTTTAAAATGAAAGAGTGCATTCTTACTGAGAATTTGTGTTTCCAACATGTAATATTGTATAGCAAACACCATGTGTTTGAATGCAAGTATACTATATTTGCGACAAGTTAAAAACACGTTATATTTACATGCAAACAACAAAAACGATAGACGTTTTCAGTGTGTATGATAAAACACAAAACAAAAATATTTTTGACATAAGCTTACGGAGAAACTTGGACGCGCTCTGTGTTATCGCAAAATATCCTTGAGCATAATCAACGAAGTTGCTCGAAATATTGGAAAATATTAATAAAACTTAAAAAAAAAGAAATGCAATGGTTTTTTTTTATTTCTTATGACGTTACATTTAAAACAAATACAAACTAATATATCTACAAAGGTCAACTATGTAGGGCGGATAAAGTCCGTGACTTTTTGAATGAAACACAGTTTTTTTTTTTGCAAAAAAAAAATAATTTTTCAACATAATTTCCTTTTACCTCAATACACTTCGTCCAACGTTTCTCCAATAGTTGTATCTCTTTCAAAAAATAGGATTTTTCGAGGTCCAAAAAATAGGCATTTGTTTGATAAATAATTTCATCGTTGGAGCTAAATCTCTTTCCACCGAGCCATTTCTTTAGGTTTGGAAATAGGAAATAGTCATTGGGGGCTAAATCCAGGGAATATGGCGGATGAGGTACCAATTCGTAGCCCAATTCATGGTATTTTGCCATTGAGACTATACACTTGTGCACCCGTGCATTTATGGTCAATTGAGAGCAAACGCGGCACCCATTTTCTAGACAGCTTTCTTAAACCCAACGGATCGTTTAAAATTCAAACCACACTGCCATATGAAATGTCTATGGCATCAACGATCACACACACTTTTACTCTTCGATCGGCCTACACCATATTGTGGATTTTTCGACATTTTCGGTTGTATTGATTGACCTCAATTGGCCGTCCAGAACGTTGAGCGTCATTTGTACTTGTGCCACCACAACGAAAATCAGTAAACGAAAATCAGTAAATGTAATTTTTTTACCATTGAAATCGATGGTATTTATCAAGCTTTTCCTTGGTTTGATTGACGGGTTTTTCGCAAAAAATAATGTTTAATGAGCGCCTGAAATTCACTTTTTTCCCATTTTTAAAAAACTGCACGAGCTTATATGTTTTGTTAAACGCAAAGTAAATGACTGAACTGCTCAAAATTTGACAGTAGTCTATTATCAGGTGGTACTTGATGGGAGCAGTGTTGCATTTCATATAACTACGAGGGAAGTTTGTAAAGTCACGGAATTATTGATCCACCCTCGTTTATGCGAAAACAAAAAATATTTTTATGATAATGAAATAACTCCCAAAATTAAGAAAATAACTGGCAATGCTAGGAGAAAAGAAATATTAGTTGGGAATTATTTATTTCACTTTTGCAATGTTGGGATTTATTTCATTGAAATAATCCCAAGGACAAAAAGTTTATAATTTTCAGAGAAAAAACCCGTGGAATATCTCCCAAAATGTATAAGTATTGGCCCCGAGACACATATACTTATATACTACATTTTTGTTTTTCTGACTAATTTCATTTCATTGCGCCATAATCCTCACAAATCCTTTAAAATTGCGAAATATTTGCAACTCCATTCATGCACTCAAGGCGCTAAACCCTTTCTGTTCCCTTTATTCTTTGAAATTCGTCTACCTACACTTCACCACCCACCAATCGCGACACAGCGAGGTTTCGAAAAACTAGATTCCGGATTAATGCCAATGAAGTTGTTGCTGCGAATGGTGGGTAAGCAGGTCATTGAAAATATGCGCATCGACTCTTAAAAAGGATTAAGTTATACGCCATAATGCCAAGGAATTGCACCATAAGCAAAACTCGGTATATACACAGGGATTGTGTAAAATATCGTCGACTCATGTCCTTTTAGGTACGCGACTTGCTCGCGACAGTTAATCCCGAGACTAGTGTACGGTGACTGTGTGCACCGAATGTGTGCATTTATCTATGGAAAATCTACTGCTGACCTCATACTTTACAATTTACTAGAAATTCCACAAGGAAAATGGATTTACACTAACAGTGTGTGTGCTACAGTAATCCCTGCTCAGTTATAAGTGGCTGGAAACTTTAAATTTTGTTGTTGGTCTGCGTTTGCAGCAACAAGTTTTCGCGGAATCAATCCATACAAGGTACACGATTTAAGGCTTGTTGTTTTCATAGCTTGTGGTCTGATTAACCTACTTAGTGGAGATTACTTACTTACTCAATTAGGGAGTCATGTGCCAGCAAAAAGGGTAAACTAATCTCTTTTCGTTTTTCCTAGTTGGTAGCACCAAGAGTTCCAGCAGGGATACTTCCACCTGGTCCTCGTCTTCCACCTGGTCTTCATCATCCACCTGGTCTTCGTCTTCCACCTCGTCCGTCTTCGAATACATTTCGTGTTAATTAATTTTAATTGATTCTACTGAAGTAGTCTTCGCCAACGTAACGAATTTTTTTGGATTCGCTTAACTACGTACGTGGAATTCGGGTTTCAATTCATACAGCTCGTGGTTCCGAAGTCGTCGATAGAGAAATAGACAAGAGCCGCTATCCCTCTCTTTACGTTCTCTTGATGGCGACGTGGTAGTAGGCCATTCCATCGTGTTCGAGTTGCTGTTGTATGTTACTCTTTGGTTGGACATAATACGGACAGAAATTAAAGGGAATGCGTATTTTCGTTAGATGCCAACAGCATAAAACATTATTTAGCTGTCATTAGTATCAATCAAACACTATTTAAACTTAGTTTGCTCATAGAGTAATACTTTCTATTACTCTCTTCGTTGCCTCTTCATTACGACGAGGTAGTAGGCCATTTCATAGAGCTGTATTTTACCTGCTGCTGCTGTATTTTACCAATTTTATACTTTCGTTGGACATTAAACGGACAGAAATCAAAGGGAATGCGTATTTTCGTCCAATGCAAACAACACAAAACATAATTTAGCTGGCATTAGTATCAATAAACACTATTTAAAATTAGTTCCTGTCTTCTTTGCTCTCTCATTCTCTATCATCGGCCTAGTACCTTTTCGATCAGCTGTACCATAGAAACCCCCTGTTTAAACTTAGTTTGCTCAGGGGGTTTCGATGCCACAGATTATCAACTATGAAATTGGCAAATCATGCAAAAGAAAGTGGAAGAAGGAATGAGAGATGAGCAACCTATGCTTAAATTATGTTTGATTGATAATAATGTCTTTTCAATTATGTTCGATTGATACTAATGGGGTTTCAATTATGTTTGATTAATGATAATGAGTTTTAAATTATGTTTGATGCTAGTTTTGTCATCTGCAACTCCAACTCGATGAAATTCCAACTTGCGACGTGACATCCGGTCTAAGCTTAAATAGCTGTTGCAAACTCTTAGTACATTTCTCTATGAGTTTGCTGCATGGTCTCTAATCTGTATGTCTTCTTTGGTCTCTCATTCTATATCTTTTCCCTAGTACCCTTTCGATCAGCTGTGCCATAGAAACCCCCTAGATTAACTTTCTTCTTTCCCCTTTACACCACATCGTTGCTGCTCACGTTATGACTAATTGATAGATTGTCATGCTTCAGAGTTCTTTACATCAGTTACCATGCGTAACCATTCATGGTACCATGGCTTGTCTTGAGGCGGTTTTTTATAACCAACCAAGCACGGATTTTGCTGCAGGTCTTATAGAATTGGAAATGTGTATCCACTGCGCTTCAGAATCACCGAAAGGCGTTGCGTTCTGGGCTTGTATTTTAGAGAGTTTAGATGAGTAGGCCGTGGTTACGTCTGGTAATTGCAGGCTCTCCGATGACCAGATTTCTTTGTTTCTTACGATTTTCGCTTTACTCAACCTCTACTTAACCTTGTGCGATCTTTTGCTGCAACCCAGTAGTGGTCCGAATCAATATTATCACGCATAAGTCCATTACACTGATTACATAAATTAGCAAGTGATCAATCTGGTTGTTCGTTACCTGAATAGGAGATACTACCCAAATAGCCTTGTGGGTGTCTGTATGTTGGAATCTCGTACTACTGACAACCATTTGTTGCTGCGACGAAATCCATAAATCTCCTACCGTTGTCGGAATTGCTGACGTGTAGACTGAATTTACCCGCGGTTGGTACAAAGATCAATCAATTACTTTTGCATTCAAATTACCTAGGCCAATCTGAATGTCATTGGTTCTTCTATCTACTTGGTGTCAACGTCATCAAAATCCAGTCTACGCAGAAGATTTAACACCACATCGTATATATTCATTGAAGCAATGAACACTTTTACACGTTGCTGGTTAAATGAACAATTATAATTTTAAATTTCATTACCACAATGTCAATATTAATTGAACAAATCACAAAAATCATAGAATGAATGCAACGCTGTGCATTGCAGCAATAAATATTTATGTTATGGTGATGTACTTTGTAGCTGTCAAACGAACTGTCACACTGCGCTCACGTTATGACATTTGTAATCAGAATACTCCGGCAAATCATCATGAATAGATTCACGCTTGTACAACGCCATCAAAATATCTAAAGCGATCCACAGACTTGTCATTCATGAACATGAGCTTGGTCGATAATTTAGTATCTGAGTGATGAATTTGCAAAAAAATATTAGCAAAACAATTTGTGAACATCATAGTGATGCGAACAACTTCGATTACATTGGTATCAAGAAGGGCGGTAAACCGGCAGTAAACATCAACTATAGCTCATGTTCATGCTCATGAATGATTCGTTCATGGTCATGGTTCGCTTAAATTTACTTTGAAAATCAGTCACCGATTCGTGCAACTTGTAGACGACTTCGTGATTTTTATGGCGCACATAATCGTTCATCTGAGCAAGCCATCCGTCGAACTGTGGATAGATTCCATACCACATATACTCTCTAAATGATGCAATAACACCAACACGTCGAAGGAATGTGCGTACTGAAGAGAATATCGGCGCTGTTCACGAAAGTGTGGAAAAATATCAAAATTTATCGATTCGTTGTCGCTCGCAGGAATTGGGGCTTTGCCCGCCCACTACATGGCAAATTTTGAGCATAGATCTTGGACTACAACTGGATAATATCCAGCTGGTTGAGGAATTAAAGCCACGAGGCCATCATATGCATCGTTCTTTTACCGATTGGGCTCTAGAACATGTGGAAACTTGCCCGATGTTTTATCGAAAAATAGTGTTCAGCGATGAGGCTCATTTTTGGCTTAACGGATTTGTTAATAAACAAAATTGCCGCATATGGAGTGAGACCAATCCACAAGTGATCCTACAGACTCCATTACATCTAGAAAAATTCACCGTTTGGTGCGGTTTACACGCTAGTGGCATCATCGGACCCTATTTCTTCAAAAATGAAGCCGGAGCTCGCGTTACTAACAATGGAGATCGTCACCGCACCATGACCAATGATTTTTTGTTTGAAAATATGGATAATATTGATCCGGGCGAGATGTGGTTTCAACAGGATGGCGCTACGTATCATACGGCGACCGCAACCATTGATTAATGAAAACAAAATTTGGCGATAAGTTGATTTCCAGAAATGGACGTATCAATTGGCCTCCAAGGTCGTGCGATTTGACACCTCTAGATTATTTTTTGTGGGACAATCCACAACAGACCCTACAGACTCCATTACATCTAGAAAAATGCACCGTTTGGTGCGGTTTACGCGCTAGTGGCATCATCGGACGCTATTTCTTCAAAAATGAAGCCGGAGCTCGCGTTTCGGTCAATGAAGAACGTCACCGAACCATGACCAATGATTGTTTGCAACTGATTTTTTGTTTGACAATAAGGATGACATTAATATGGGTGAGATGTGGTTTCAATAGGATGGCGTTAGGTGCCATACGGCGACCGAAGTCATCGATTTATGGAAAACAATATTTGGGGATAAGTTGATTTTGAGAAATGGACCTGCCAATTGGTCTTGCGATTTGACACCCCCCGAATTTTATCTTGTGGGGCTACATGAAGTCACTGGTTTATGCTGACAAACCAGCAACAATCGACACTTTGGAGGCCACAATTGTTCGTGTTATTCGTGGCCGTCGGTGGTGCAATGGGTAGCGTGCGCGCCCCTTGTAAATGAGATCCTGGGTTCGGTCCCTGCTCTGACCACCTTACAAATTTCTTTCGGCGGCGGTCACCTCGCATGGTGATGTCGACACTATCGGGTATTTAGCCATGAAAAGCTTCTCAAAATACCGTTCGGAACTGGTGTAAAACTGTAGGAATCAAGTTGAGAAAAGTTATCTGCAATTCCTTCATGGGATGTAAAGGGAAACCAATTATTATTGGAACGAAGTTCCTTATAGCACGTCGCGCGATGGGGGCTAAATGAAAAAAAATTTAACAACTTTTTTTAACAGTATTATGCTACAACCCAGTATTATCAACTATATTGGGTACTTTTGCTTTGGTTTGTGTCTAGACTAACATATGTTGGGAAACTTCTTGTTTAATGGGAAGTTGTCTAGATGGAGCCTGTAACCAATATTTAGTATATATTGTAGTTTTGAACAGAATAAAAAGTAAATTTCAAAAAGCCAAGGTGAAAGAAGTTTAAAAAAAGAAAATTTCTGAAATAAGTGCTTTTTCTTAAAAAAAGTAAATTTTCTCAAAAAAAAATATACCTTTCCTTAAAACAAATACCTTTTCTTTAAAGAGTACCTTTTTGTGAAACAAAATAACTTTTCTTGAGATAAGTACCTACTCTTAAAAATGTACCTATTCTTGAAAAAAATACCAATTCTAAAAAAATTTCCATTTCTTAAAAAAAACTTTTCTTCAAAAAAATACTTTCTCTTAAAGAAACCCTTTCTTACAAAAATTCCTTTTCTTAAAAATAAAATAATACCTTTTCTTTTCATGAGATAAATAGCCTTTTTGAAAATAAATAAGTACATTTTCTTAAAAAAATTAACTTTTATTAAAAAGAGTACCACTTCTTTAAAATGTACCTGTTCTAAAAAAAGTACTACTTTGTCAAAAAAAAAATCATAGTCATAACTTTTACTACTTCTTAAAAATTTTACCTTTTCGTGCATATTACGAATTTATTTTGTATATATGAAAGAGGTTAATTGAGAGAGAATAACTCCCATAGTTAAACACATACTCTCTCGCTCTCATAAGCAGGGTGGCCATAATCTCATTTATTACCAATTTGAAGTTATTTTCTCTATAGGACGATTCTTGCAAAAAGAGTGTGGTCAGCCTAGCTAGAAAATAATTCAAACAAATCAAAGTAGGCTTTGCTTTTTAAAGAAGAAAAACATTTCGTTTGTTTTTTTCAGTTTTCAGTGTGAAGAGGAGTGGTGTTTGTGTATTGTGAGCTAAATAATAAAAACGAAAAGTAATTAAAATGAATTGATATCTGTGCCAAATATTTCTGCCAAATGAAAGCATTTCAGGCTAATGCAGAATAAAAGCAATAGTTGTGGCTTTACTTGCACTTACAACAATTGCGGTGAAAGAGTTTCAACTATAAGTGCTTTCCAAAATCATTCGAAATCAGTTTCCGATATCCATGCAAATATTGCACTATCGTCTGATGAGATTCCAGGTGTATTCCAAGTGTTGACCATCCTACAACTAGTTCGCGAGCGTAATATTTATAAAAGATTTTCTGAAACTAAAAAACAAATTTCGTAATTTTACAAAATAATTTTCGTACTTCTACGAAAGTTTTGTAAATAATACAAAAAAATTGTAACTCATTCATACGAGAGTTTTTCGAACATTGTATGAAATATTGAGTAGGTTCAAAACCAGGGTCGCCAGTTTTTATTTAGGCGAAATCCCCGAATTGTTATTTTTAATTCCCGAAAATCCCCAAAATAAAGCAAAAATCCCCGGAAAAATCCCTATTGTTTGAAAGGTAGTTCGAGAAAGTTTTAAGTTAAAAAATTAAAATTTATTTAGAATTCAGTTTAACAAAACGAAAGCTTTTAAATATTGAAAAATTTAAACGTAAATAAATTATTATGTTATTATTAATATTATATTATTATTAAACTATTATTTTAAAAATAGTTAGTTATAACAAAAATATTATGATCTGGCTTTAATTTATGTACACATTGGTTAAAAGTCATTAAGGCTTAGTATATAACGGGTTTTTCAATAAGAGCGCTACAAAAGTTTTTTTAAATAAAACAAAACCGGTTTTAGATACCAATGAAATTCTTTATTCCTGTGAAAGTACGTTCGATGCCATTATGTATGGAATTCGATTTCTTTTGCAGGGCCACCACGGGCACGCTTGCAGAAGTCCAGACGCTGAACCCAACTTTCGACAGTTTTCAAGCATAATTCGGCCGATACTGCTGCAATTTCACGTTCGATATTCGTACGAAGTTCATCAATCGTCGCTGGCTTGCTGGCATAGACTATAGACTTGACGTAGCCCCACAGGAAATAATCTAACTGCGTCAAATCGCTCAACCGAGGCGGCCAATCGACTGGGCCATTTCGTGATATAACACGTTCACCAAAGTTGGTTTCCAATAAATTGATTGTGGTATTCGCTGTGTGGCTTGTGGCGCCGTCCTGTTGGCACCACATATCCTCCAAGTCCATATTATCCAATTGGGGCCAAAAATATTCGGTTATCATTGAACGGTAGCGATTCGCATTCACAGTAATGTGCCGGTCTTGATCATCACGGAAGAAGTACGGCCCAATGACGCCACCGGCCCATAAACCGCACCAAACCGTAATTTTTTCGGGCTGCAATGATGACTCATGGATTACGTGTGGATTGCTGTCTGACCAATAATGCATATTTTGCTTATTGACGAAGCCATTCAGCCAGAAATGAGCCTCATCATAAATTGGACGTAGCGCTTGTAAAGTTGAGGCCACTGACTCCGAATTTCGGTAGTAAATTTGAATAATTTCGACTCGCTGTTGGGTCGTATATTTTTTCATGATGAAATGGCAAAACTTACTGAAGACAAATGTCAAAAGAGCGGGAAAAAATATGGCGTCGTTTGCTATCCCTATCGATTTACTTTTGTAGCGTCTCTGTTGAAAACCCCTTTATATCGAATACTTCAGTCTCATAATCTTCAGATTCATCTACTTAATTCTTTGTTTTGTACATAGTTTTAGTATTTCTCGTTATTTATTATCCACTGCTTCTATCCTTTTCAGTAACACCAAATATCAAAAATGTTTTTTTACTTGTTTTATTGCCTTGCCAGTAAAATAATTTGATATTTTCAGGAACTGACAAGTGTATGCAGTTCTTTTTGCTGACAACATTTAGCAATAACTCGGCAAATTTATGACATTTGGCCTAGCGTGATATGAACGTTGGATGTTGAAAAGAATTGCTTCAATAATACCAGATATAGGCGATGGTTCAAAACAACCAACGAAATAACAACAACGGTATTTCGGTTTGTGTGCCAAAATTATTGTGTTAAATACAACACTAATGTATGCTAACAATGACAGTCAATAAAGAAGTGTAAAACACATTTAAATTTCACAGTTTTCACCAAAACGACATGAAAGTCAGAGGTTATTGTAATTCCACATTGTCAAACATCTCTCTATCACACCGACCGCATCACAAAGAGTGTGAAAGGAAACGTCAGATGAGTTAAATATTCTCTCTAGTAAGATTTACTCTATGCCAAATATTACTTGTGTGTTTATGCTTGCTTTGATTTAAGTAGTACC
The DNA here is from genome assembly GCA_963931995.1 of Phaonia tiefii. NCBI lineage: Eukaryota > Metazoa > Arthropoda > Insecta > Diptera > Muscidae > Phaonia > Phaonia tiefii. Next base: position 25,986,580 of record OZ008367.1, read on the forward strand.
AGATCAAATCTTTCAAGGGATGATACAAAAAATGCGCTTTTAATGCAGCTTAAATTTTCATCCCCAAAAAATAGCCAGATCCCCAAACCAAAACAACAATCCCCTGTTTTGAAAAAAAATCCCCAATTTGGGGATAAATCCCCTTAACTGGCAACACTGTTCAAAACCACGAATATTTTCGTACAATGTACTACGATTTTCGTGTATTTTACATATAACATAATTTTGAGTGTAACAAGTTATCGACCAAGCTCATGCATATGACTGATAAGTCTGTGGTCCACTTTAAATGAACAATTCGCTAAATCCCATCGAATCCTCAGTGATTTTTCTCCCTCGAAACCACTGTGCTCTAGTGTGCCCTAAACTTCTAACATCATTTAGCGTAGGCAAATATGTATTGAAATTTTTGCTCTACAATCTATAAATACTATAAAATATGAAATGATGCTACCGTTTTCCCCAGAAATCTATCAATAAACGGCCAGATAAAATTTCCATTTTATGTTCCTATATACATCATTGTACTATATCATCCAGCAACCGTTAAGTGGAGTGGGTTTGTGCTAAGGATACGCAGGACTCTTTATCTGCAGACAGCATCTTTTAAAAACATTAACATTTCTGTTTCCAAACCCCCCTCATGGATAAGAGAAAAACGATTTCCCAGCCAAGCGATGATATTAGCCTTTTCATGGCATTTGTAGTCGCATTAAATTATATGTGTGTTTGAATGTACATGGGACTTCTTCGGGTATCTCTGCAAGGCTGTGTACGATGGGCAAACGGGCCATGAAGCCTTGGCAGACACACATACACATATAAACCACCCCTCCTCGTTGGGCGAATAACTAAAAGGGAGTAAAGCCCTCAAAACAATTTTTAGGGCTTTGATTTTGGTTGCTGTGACTCGATTATAAATAATACACACACCAAACGGAAATTATATACAGACATTCACACACATATACATACAGACGTAGGTAGTATGTGTGTATGTGTGTGTGTAGACAGGACTATTGTGTGTTCTTATGCATGTGTATCCGGGTTACTATCTATGTGTGAATCATATTGTTTGTATGTTTCGCTGTGCTTTTGTGGTAGAATAATTGTGAATTTTACGCTTACCTACTGGCAAACCCCCCAGAAAGATGGAAGAAAGCATTTTTGCCAACACCCCAGACCCAGCAAATCGAGGAAACTGGGAAAAAAGTTGTTATCGAGGGCAGGCAAGTAGGCCTTTAGATTGAAATACACACATACACATCGCAAGTTATTGTTACTTTTTTTTTGCGGGTGAAGATGAAATGGCCATCTAAATGGATGATGCTGTTTGGTGGTACCCTACACACTAAGTAAAAGGAAACTTGCGTTGGCTTAAATGATAAAATTATAACACGAACTATGAGATTTGAGAACGTCAAATATGAACTATTGTCGGATAAATACGAACTAATACGAAAGGTATTCGAAGACGTGCTCGAAGATGTTTTCGAAGGAGGCTGTAAAATGGGATGGCCAGACTTAACTGGAACTATCAGGTGGATGACTTCCTGCACTAAAAGAGAAGCTTCATCAAATTTACGAATTCGATCCTTAATTTAATGAAACAGTTCCTCATTATCCAGCCTACGACACATTTCATTGAATTGATGAAGAACATTTCATAAGTCTTTCATCAATAGTTTACATTGATTCAAAGACAATACTACATCAAGTTGATGTAAATTTTTCCTCAGTTTGATGTGAGTTTGTCATCAAGTTGAAGTACATTTTTCACCATTTTGATGTGAATTGTTCACCAATTTTCATCAATTATATGTAAGGTTGTCATCAATTTAATGTAAGTTTGTCGTTCATTTAGTGTAAATTGGTCATAATTTTTATGTAAATTGTTTGTTAATGAGTAGCCAAACACTTTTGACTATTTTTCATCCTAAAAAATCCACAATAAAAGCGTACAAGACCACATAAATTATGTATTTAATTTCAATGTTCTAATACTTTTTACCCAGGGTCACCCATTATTATTGCCGTGGGGAATGGGTAGCTATCGTTTACCCATTACCCACAGGGTATGGAATTACCCAATTATTACCCTCAGGGTAATGGGGAAAACAATGGGTAGCTACCCACGACAATGAGGAATTGCCCTCAGGGTAATGGGGAAAATAATGGATAGCTACCCACGACGATGGGTAATGGGTTACCCAGGGTAGCCCATCCCCATTTTTGATCGAAAATGTCAAAAAATTAGAAAAATATTTCGGAAACGGAGCGTCCAATCGAAAAAATAACCAATTATTGCGGATTTCTAAGGGGTTTTCATAAAGTGGTCCAATTCCCCACAACGATGTGTATGGGTTACTCATGGGGGGGGGGGGGGGGTAAATACGAACTCTGATTTTGAATCGATCCCATTAATTATTTTCAAATTCCGATGATGAACATTGATGTCAAAAATATCATCAATTCAATGACGCTGGAAAGGTTGATGGAATGCACAATCTTCAAATTGAGGAACTTTTTCATTGAAATGATGAAATTTGGCATCAATTCAATGAGGAACAATTGATGAACATTTATCATCGATTTGATGTAAAGATTTTCTTTCAGTGTGCGAAAGCTTGATATTACCAATCCGTTTAGAAAAGTATGTTGTCTTTGTTATGTAATGCCCCCCAAAAGCGTAAATAAAAGTAACGTAAGTATCCGGTTAATCTCGGTTTCAGTTCATGCGAAATTTTCCCTTATCTCTAAACGGATTTTCCTCCTGTCATCCCATTTTAATTTTAACGCATGTGATTTTAATTTTGTTTGACAATTTTGTTGAAATCTCAATATTTCGCTTGTAAACAAATCGCGCAGTTGCCTATAATGATTTTCAAAGTAATTTTTCGACCATATTACTTAATACAAACATAAAATACGGATTAAATACGAGTATAACAATAGTGACTAATACATACTTATTCCTAACATTAAACAATGTTTTAAGGACTAACCATTCTACTAACTATATGCTTATAAAGTTTTTCAGCATGAGGCGCTAACATATAAATTATACATTTCTTAAAACTGTTCAACGGCTACGGGAGTTTTAACACTAAAAAAAACTGGTCTTAAAAACTAACACTTAACACTAACACTTAATAACTACTTAAAACCACTATTTATATATGTATATACAGGTGAAGGTGCAATCACTGCGCGGTATTATAGACAGTGTTGCTAACGTCAAACGACCCTAATCTCCTATGGTAAAATAGAAGTCTATCGTCAACAAAAGGGATCCCCTCCCTATTCAGCGTAGCGAGGCTGATCGGCGCTCGATAATTTTCTCCTAACGGTCTACCCAGATCCCCGTCGTGGTCTAAACTGTGTCTAACTAATTCATTATCTAGACAGGCCGTCCTCTCTAGAAATTCAAGCGCCTGCCTTCCAAGGAACTCATCGATCCTACGGAAATTCCGTACATTTCAGCAAGGATGCTTCTCTCCATTTTCCTACGTTTCACCATCTGACTGGAAGAGATTTCTAACCAAACAAGGAAAGCATAGGCTAAAATTGAGTATTTAGGTACATATTTCATCAAACCTTATTTAACATACAAAATTCCAAATTAATGAGAATTGTTTCAACACCCAGCACAATACACAATACGTCGAAAATAATGCTTCATCGTAAACATCAATATTCACAACTTCTTGTCTATGCAGGCTTTCTTGAAAGCAAGTACAAATAAAGCAAGTACAGAAAAAGTGTTTTTAGCATTAAGATTCCATGAGATAGACCGTTTTTAAAAAAGGTATTTTGTTTAGTTTTTCAAAGAAATGTTGTACTTTATCTAAAAACAATGTATACAGTAGTAGTATCATATGAAAGGGATTTTTATGGCGCGTCCAGCGTTATTCAAGTCATGTCCTGAACCATCCATTTTTCAGGGAAAGTCAAAAGTCAGCTACGATTTTAAACTTGGAAGCCAACATTACTCGAGATACTGGTCCATTTCTGTTCGAAAAGTGGACTTTCGGAATGAACCACCTACATTTGAATGAAAAAGTAAATGTCAAAGATTGTCATAATAAAGATTCCGACATCCAATACAATTTAAAATGTTTTATTTAAACTGAAAAAAGGTGGTAATGTATCACCCGTTACACGCTGAACATTATGCAGGAAACAAAGATGATAACCATTCGATTATTCACCATTTTCACCAGATGGCAAAGGCTGTTTCCGTGCGACCACTTTTCACTCGGATACGACGAAAAATCACTTATTTCAATTTTGATTCTGCTGATTGAATTTGAAAATGAAATTGAAAAATAGTAACGTATATCGATGTTGATATATTTTGACACTACAAAAGGCAGAAATGCATGGTTAAATCATAGAATAAGACATACATAGATAAACTTATTCTCTCATCTGACGTTTCATTTCACACTCTTCATCGTAGGTTTGTGGAAATGAGAGCAATTAAATTTAAAATTACCTTACACCAGGTGGAGTTACAAAATATGTTCAGTTAACTTTTTCCTGTCGTTTTGGCGTAGAACTGAAAAATTTAAATATATTTTGCACTTTTTTGTTAACTTTTATCGTTGGTATACATTTGTATTGTATTTAACCCAACTAGTTTGCCACAAAAACACGAAATTCGGGTGTTGTTCCTTTGTGGATCGCTGTATACTATTGCCACCATCTGGTATTATTGAACCCATATTTTCCACCATCCAATGTTTACTTTCCATCGTACCTATGACGTTTAATTTATTGTTGCGAATAAAAGTTTCTATGTATGTATTATTCTGTAGGTTAAATAGTGTTTTCAATAGTTTTTGTTTTCAGGGAAATTTATTCATTTCCACCACTGCCGCGCCGTCTAGAAAATTTCCCTTAACTTTCAAATACCAAACCAAAGATGATAGAAATACCCTAGATGGTTCATTCGATTATTCCCCTTTTTCACAAAATGTGAAATGCTGTTTGCGTACGTCCAGTTTTCACTCGGATATGATGAAAAAGCTGGTGGTGCAATGGCCGTCGCTGGTGCAATGGTTAGTGTGCGCGGCTCTTGTACATGAGATCCTGGGTTCGAACCCGGCTCTGACCACCTTAAAATTTTCTTTCGGCGGCGGTCACCTCGCATAGTGACGGCGACACTATCGAGTATCTAGCCATGAAAAAGCTTCTCAAATTACCGTTCGGAATCGGTGTAAAACTGTAGGTCCCAATCAGTGAGTGAAAACTGGAAAGCGCACAGCTCAGTGATTGTGAGAAGTTCTCCCCAGTCCCTTCATGGGATGTAATGGGAGACCATTTATTTATTGTTTATGATGAAAAAGCACTCAAAAATCATTTTTATTTCGATTTGAATTTGAAAATAAAATATACACGGTGATAAAAACGGCCCCTTACACATATTTTTTCAAACATGTTATCCAAGAACCATGTATATGTTTGGAATACACTAAAAATATTCATATATTTGCAAGTCCTAAACTAACTTATATTTAAATGCAAACATAATCATGTTTACTTGCAAATATGCATACTTTTAAGTGGAGTCATCTGCGTGTTTCATCCCAAATATTCACAGACTTAAATACGTCGAAACAAATATTTGCGTGTTACGTCTCAAACGAACAATTGACGACAGAATGCATGAAACTAAAACGCAAGAGTTCAGTCAACAGTATTCAGGAAATTTATGAATCGCTGACCGAAAGAATAATCCAAAAATACAGTTATAAAGTTGCAATAACATTAACTTAGGCTAAGCTCTATTACTCTTTGTCCCTCTTTTATTATTTTGCTGTAGGCAGAGCATAGCGGCAAAAATATTAAAGAAACAGTGCACCAAACACAAGTGTATTTGGATCCCAAACACATATATTATAGCATATTAATTATTGTGTGTCACAATGTATTTGGACACAAGTATTAAGTACTATATTTGCATCAAGCTTCAAACACACGTTGTATTTGCACCCAAATAAGAAACAAGTCAGATTTATCAGTGTGTAGATAATAGCAGGGCATATCGCTTTTGTAATTTTTTGACAACCCAAAATCTAAAAAAGCATGGTTAAATATTGTTGTTAATAGTTTTTGTTTTCACGGAAATTTTTCCTATTCCACCATTTGTACGCCATCTGGAAAATTCCCCTTGACTTTCAAATCCACCACTTACATTTCACTATCTAAGGTTTTCTAGCAACTTTGGCAGGAACCATGTATATTTTTGGAATAATCTTTTCATGAATTAAAGATCTGCTGCTTTTTCGTTTCTTTGTTGTCTGTCACGTTTTTGTTTTTTTATCCGTTTTCAACAAACAAAGCCACATTTGGGTCACAAAAGCATATATTATAACATATTAATCGTGTCAAATATGTAATATTGAATAGCAAACAGAATGTGTTTGGACACAAGTACACTATGTTCGCGACAAGCTACAAACATGTTACATTTGCATCCAAACAATAACAAAATTCAGATTTCTCAGCGTGTACAACTGTAAAACCCATTTTAATATATGGGAATAATTTGATGACCAATTCGAACCTAAAATCTTTGTGCCAATCCATTTATTTTCAGGATGTTGGGCACTACAGTTTAATACGATTTTGTTGATTCGGTTTAATTGAATTTGAATGAAATTTGTCTCAGAAAATTTAACAGCCTGTTCCTCGATTTCAAACGAAAGTTTTCGTGCGTATTCTAGTCGAAAGAAAGTTGATTTGAGTTCCACAATCTTGTCATTTCAAGTTGAATGAAAATATAAAATTGTTCAAAACTTTTCAATACAACCTTTGGTTCCTCTATTTCGAATACGCCGTCATTTGGGAACAAATGTAGAGTCAGTCGAACGAATTTCGACACAGAGTAACTGAATTTGAGTCGAATGCGAGTGACTAACTTTCGTTCGCTTAGCTTTTCGTCCGAGATCCGGAAATTTGAGTTCATACTCTTTTTACAAGTACACTCAGGGAAAAGCTGCAACTTAAAAATAAGAACCCACCATATTAATTCAATAATTTTCAATATAACAGAAAAATTATGTTGAAATACATTAAATCAATAATTTTCAACATTGAATTAATGTTGTTTCAATTTATTTCGTGGGATATAACATTGATTTAAAGTTGAAATAAACTATTTTAAAATTTTTTTATTCATGAATTTCTTCGTTATGTTGAAATTTAAATTGCAACATATTGAATTAATAAGAAACATTTTAAAATCTATATGGCGGCACTTTAAATCAATATGTATGCCATATTATCTCTCTTTATTAGGCCTATCAGCTGATTCACTTTTTATTACTTTGAGCGTTGTGGGCGGTTTAATAAAATGCCTGTAAAATTAATGCTAGTGGATGGTGTATTATACACAGAAAGTGGAGATAGAGTGAATGTTGTAGAAAAGGAATTGGCAGATCACGAAACATTGATTTCGTATAACATGGTCCTCTGTAAAAGCATTTTAAAGCATGCGTCTGCTACTATCGAAGAAGCCACATGTTTTGATGTTCAATCTCTAAGGACATACCATCAGCCATTGAGTCAGTCAGCCATCGGAAGATGAAGAAAATACAAACAAATTCATGGAATGGTTGGAAGAGGCTGAATTGTCCAATACTTTCCCTTATTTAAAAGGTAAGTTTGCTTTTTGTCTATGGTTAAGAAACAAGTGTTAATATAGATACTAGTGTAGACGCCAAGGTTACTTTTGATAGCCTGCAATATTTAGACACACTGAAAGAAAAACCTTCATACCATTAATGAATTCTTACAGTGCATCAATGAAAAGTGTCATTGTTTTTGAGCCAATGTCGGGCTTCATTAATGCTATGAAGAATGTTACATTAAGCGAAAAACGTTTCATAGACCTGAAATTAATGTAAATTTTCTAACCGGAATGAAACATTATCATTGTATTAAAGAAATAAGTTTCATTGATATTATAAACAGTTTCATTGATGTAATGAGATATAGTCATTGATGTAATAAACATGTTACATTGATGCTATGAACATGTTTCATTGATGCTATGAGCATGTTTCATTAATGCAATGAACATGTTTCATTGATGGAATGAACATGTTCCATTGAAGGTCTGAATAGGTTTCATTGATTGTATGAACATATTTCATTGATGGTATAACACGTTTCATTGACGGTATGAACATGTTTCATTGATGATATGAACAAATTTCATTGTTGGTATGAATAGGTTTCATTGTTAGTATGAACAGGTTTACAAGGTATACAAGCCGATCGATGACTCTCATAAGAAAGGCATAAGAATTAAAAAAAAAATGTATGTAGTATGTACATACGTATGTAACAATGCTTTTTCAAATGCCATTAGGATATGCTATAAATTTCACATTCTTTATGATTAGATGTAATTACATATCTACATACATATGTACATACATAATCATCCTTTAACCAAATTAATGAATCGTTAAAAATTAATGAAATGGTACATTATATTAAAGAAAAATGTTTCAGTATTGCTTTTTTATAAAAAATATTTTAAAATTCAATAAAATGTGTATAATGTAAAGGATGGCCTATTTAATAGATTCTACTTTACAATGTCGATAAAATGTCTGCAATTTTTCGCTATAGTTTCCCATATTTACATGAAAAACATACTTCATTCCATCAAAGTAAAAGGTTTCTTACCATTAACGGTCCACAAATTCAAAAACTGCAGCAATGAAGGAGTTCATTGAAGTAATGTAACATTTCATAGCATCAAAGAAACTTTTCATTGCATCAATATAAACCCATTAATGTAACCCATTCATTGATGCTATGAAACATTTTTCTTTCAGTGTAGAGAGGACAATCTTAAGCGGCTCAGTTGATATTATGAAAGAAGCAACAGCAGATGCACCAGAAGAATCTTGTGAAGTTGATTATTCAGTTGCTTCAGCTCTTAAAGCATCGCTTAGTCGAGATACGTCGAATTGGAATGAAGTAAGCGAGAAATGGTAGAGAACATTAAGCATACGACACAAAGAGCTGAAGACGCTAAGCAATATTGAATTGTTAAAGGCTCGGCCTATATATACTGATGCCAGAATCCCAGACTTGCTAAGTATATTTTTTTATGATTTTGCTGTAATCTATTTTAATATTAGATAAAGCAAGACTTCAACAAGTTATATCCAAGTACAGAGCACATGCTGTATTCTAAATGGGGCAACTTTAAGGAAAGAATTCAGAAGTTCTATGAAACTGAACTGCGCAACGACTATTACAAGGAACATTTCCGGATTGCTAAGACCACGCAACCTATAGTTAATAATTTTTCAAAAAAGGGTTAACAAACATAAACTTTACCATTTAATTATTTTTTTTCAGATGCTCAAGATTTTATAATTGCAACTCTGCTTAACCGAATTCTTCCATTTTCAACAAGATTCAAAAACTCTTCCGGAAAATGCTGCACAAAAGCTACGATTGCAGATGCACAGGAAAGTTTCGCAGTACGTTTATTATGCATTAACGATTACGAGAACAAAATTAAAGAACTTGTTGCAAACTATTATTATTCCTCTGGACTAACCGTACAACCTTTTCTGCTAGTAGAGGGACATTCTGATGGAGATCTAAATAGGGTTTTATATATACTTCGACAAAACTTTGTATAAATTTCAATCTTTTCTTAAAAGCTTAGATACTTGCTTCAAAATATTTCATGTTCTTGATTTGAAGTATCCGCTAGCAATCTGTCTTAAAATGGATTTTTATCCAGCAATATTTCTATAATATTCATACTACCTTTGACCATAAATCACCAAATTTAGCATCTCTAAGTAATTTCATTAATATAGGGTTTTTCAACAGAGACGCTACAAAAGTAAATCGATAGGGACAGCAAACGACGCCATATTTTTTCCCGCTCTTTTGACATTTCTCTTCAGTAAGGTTTGCCATTTCATCATGGAAAGATATACGAGCCAACAACGAGTCGAAATTATTAAAATTTACTACCGAAATTTTGAGTCAGTGGCCTCAACTTTAAGAGCGCTACGATTCGGATTTTCATCGGAAAATCATCTTCAGCGATGAGGATCATTTCTGGCTGAATGGCTTCGTCAATAAGCAAAATATGCGTTATTGATCAGACAGCAATCCACACGTAATCCATGAGTAATCATTGCATCCCGAAAAAACATGGTTTGGTGCGGTGTCATTGGGCCGTACTTCTTCCGTGATGATCAAGACCGGCACATTACTGTGAATGCGAATCGCTACCGTTCAATGATAACCGAATATTTTTGGCCCCAATTGGATAATATGGACTTGGAGGACTCCAACAGAAGGTTCCAACAGGACGGCGCCAAAAGCCACACAGCGAATGCCACAATCAATTTATTGGAAACCAAGTTTGGTGAACGTGTTATCTCACGAAATGGCCCAGTCGATTGGCCGCCTCGGTCGTGCGATTTGACGCCTTTAGATTATTTCCTGTGGGGCTACGTCAAGTCTATGGTCTATGCCAACAAGCCAGCGACAATTGATGAACTTCGTACGAATATCGAACGTGAAATTGCAGCAGTATCGGCCGATTTATGCTTGAAAACCGTCGAAAATTGGGTTCAGCGTCTGGACTTCTGCAAGCGTGCCCGTGGTGGCCATGCAAAAGAAATCGAGTTCCATACATAATGGCATCGAACGTACTTTCACAGGAATAAAGAATTTCATTGGTATCTAAAACCGGTTTTGTTTCATTAAAAAAAACTTTTATAGCGCTCTTATTGAAAAACCCGTTAATATCTAATTTAAAATGTATGAGTGTTTCAAATGCCACAGGCAATTTCCAAAACCAACTGCCTTGATTCAATATTTAAATAATAAGTAAAATATTAAAATTTCTCATAAATCTGTATAAACTGTTGCATCAATTCTAAATTATTTTGGCCTGGTATCAATAGTGTGCATTTCAAATTTCATAACGTTTCAATATTAAATCAAAGTTGAGCAACCTTATTTTCAAATTGTTTTAATCTTAAATTAACATCGTTTCAATAACGTTTCCACATTGTTTCTATAAGAATTCAATATTAATTCAATACCGAAAAACATTATTTCTATATTGTTCCATATAAAAATTATGAACTTTAAATTAATATTATTCCATATTAAAATAAGAAATTTCAACATTACTAGACTTTCGTTAATGTGTCTTATTGATTCAATATGGTTTTTATTGATTTTAAGTTGTTTTGCCTCTGGGTGTAGTCGGATTAAGTAAAATTTCAACAGATTTAGTTCAATTTCCTAATTTTAAGTGCAAATGAACTACAATTGAGTGCATATTTTGAACTTTATGCAAGTTTTGATCACACAATTATGAAATCTTGTTTTCTGACTGAACTTTTAAAAGCTTATAATTTATTTCATCTAACTATTAGTATAAGACATTTTTAAGTCTACCACTACCGCATTTTCTTCACTGATATCTCCTGATATTTTGGTGGTGATTTTAGTCTACGATTTGCCAGCGAGAATGTGTATGATTGAATGTACAAGTTTCTTTGGGAAATGGCAAAACGCGCCCTTAATGCTTGGCGGGTTTTTGATGGTTTCCCTGCCAGCATCGAGGCTTTAATGCTCAAGTGCTGCTGTATGAAGAAGTCTGTACGAAAGTATCTGTACATACACATACACACATCCATCCATATAACACCAGGGTGTTTGTTGTATTGTGCAAAACCATTGGGGTTTATTCACTCTTGAGCATTTTGTCATTTATTGAAAGCAAAAACAGCAACAAAAAAATCAAAATAAAGTATGGCAGGCAACCCAAGCCATAACACACACACACACAGACATTAACTTAGGCTAAATGTGAAAAGCGTTATGGAGGTGAAATGTTTTTAACAGCCTTTGGTGGCCGTACACTCTGATTACTCGGGGGGTTGTTGATGTTCACTTTTTTTCCACTTCGCTTGACTTTCTGGCACTTTTTTTTTTGCAGGCTCTATCCTTTGGATTTTTTTTTGATTTGTTACTCTTATTCACGTTTTGAGGAGGAGAAAAAGGGCTTTTAAATGTGATTATCTGATGTGCAGCAGTTAAAACAAATGATGCCACAACCCTCCACCACCACAGCCCAAACCTTCCGTGGAACGACAGATAAGAGCTTAATTCACAAAGATTACATTTACATTCAATATTACCCGTACCCCCAACACGACCCCAAAGATGGGGCAAAACAAAATGTAAAGAGAGACGACGAGATGAGGAAAAGTGAAAACAATTTCGGCCTAACAAATTAAAAACAAAGTTGATGATTTCTGGGCTTTTACATTTGAAATTGAAAAATGAAAGTAAATTTGTGGATATGTAAAGAAAATTATACTAAATGGCTCAAAGGTTGGGTTGGTCGGCTCCTCAAGGTAGGCTTTACAATGACTCAGTGTACATGTTCAAAGAGAAGAGACAAAATTAATGACTTTGCACAGAGCAGGAAGAATTACATAGTTAATTTTTCAAGTCAACAATTCTCAATTTTCACTCGAATATTTACGATACCGAACTAAAATATGATTTACGATGATGGTCATGATCATGGACATCGTTGGTGTCGAGTTTCCATTGCGTCACCATTGTGTATGGGATATATGATTCCAAAACCACTGAGTGCCAAATTCATCGGAGTTTATTTCTCGATTTAAGAAAGATTCTTCAAAGATTACCGTTGCAGCTTTTTAGTTGGCAAAGAACTGCGACATCTAGTCTCTAGGTTCAATCCTGTCAGTGAACGTATAGCCATAATCCCCTCAAAACGATATTTTTTATATTTGTGTTCATGCCCCGACAGAAGAGACAGATGATGATGATGCCAAAGACATATTCTATGAACGCCTAGAGGAAACGTATGACCGCTGCCCTAACAATGACATTATGCTTGTACTAGGAGATTTTAATGCTAATGTAGGCAGGGAAATGTGTTTAATCCAATTATTGGCAATTTCAGTCTACATGCTGACAGTTCCGACAACGGTATGAGACTGATTGACTTTGCCGCTGCAAACAACATGGTCGTTAGTTGGTTGGTTTTCGTGGTCGCTAAAGATAATATTTAGCATCAATTAGTGTCTTGAGACACGGTTTTGCATACCACATCACTCCGGAAGATTCAAAGTACCGTGTCTATGTCCAGCCTGTTAATCGGAGATATCTCATTAGATCCCCTAGATATATCTCGTGTATCTCAGTGAGGTTATGCAGGAAGGGACGGCCCATAGTCTTCAGGCGTCTATTCATCAGAGCCATACCACTGTAGAGGAGATGCTCCACCGTCTCCTCCTCTTCTGCGTCATCGCAGGCACGGCAGTGGTCAGTATATGGCAGCTTCAACCGTCTTGCGTGATTACCGATTGGCCAGTGACCGGTCAGCACGCCAATTAGCCTAGATATGTCTCCCCGATTATGGCTGATCAGGGAGTTACTCCGGTGAATGTTATATTCTGGCCATGTGTTTCTGGATATGCGGCACGTTTCCGACCTGTGCCATTTGGTCTTCGCTCGTTCAAGGTAATACAGGAAAATAGCTCTTTTGACCAATCCTGACCGACTGACACCATATGAATCCTCTCTGCCCTAGCTAGTTCGTCTGCGTTTTCGTTCCCTAGGAGACCCTTGTGGCCTGGTATCCAAGTAAGAACCACATTGGCCAGCCGACCTAGCTCGACAAGTTTTCCCTACATTCACTTACGAGTTTAGATGCAGTGTTGTAAGATTTGAGTGACGGGAGAGCCGCTTGGCTATCTACATATATTCCAATGTGCAGGCTTCTTTGATGGCCAGTAGTTCCGCTTGGAAAACGCTGCACTTGTCTGGGAGTTTGAATGATAAATTGAGGCCTGCCTCTTCGGAGAGAACACCTGAGCCGGTTCCACATTCCATTTTGGATCGGTCCGTAAATACTTTGGTGTCAAAACCTGTAAGTGGTTCCCCTTTATCCCACTATATTCTCTTGGGAAACCTGACATCGAATAGGTTACCGGACGTCAATGAGGGGGTGCAGTAATCGGTTGGTCGGTAACTCGTATGTCCATATGCGTTGCTCTTCCAGAGTCCAAGAGGGTTTAGTCGGGTGGCACTCCAGGCCGCACTAGCTATGATGTGAAGGTCGCATTGCATTAAGGGCTTCAGCTGGAAATGTCCTCATTGCCCCTGTTATGCCGATGCAAGCTGATCTCTGTACTCTATACAATAGTTTCATGGTGGACGTCTTCCCTGCGACAGGCCACCATACCATTGCTCCATAGGAGAGTATTGGTCTGATTATGCTAGTGTACATCCATAGCACCATTTTCGGCCGGAGACCCCACCGGCTTCCGAACATTTTCCGACAAACGTAGTACGCAACGGTTGCCTTCTGTGCGCGGTTCTCTATGTTACGCTTCCAGGAAAGTTTAGGGTCTAGAATCACGCCCAAGTACTTGGCGTAGGTTGACAGTGGAATCTCTATTCCACTTAAACTTTGGTATTTTGGTCTTCGTGGTAAAAAGCATGACCTCAGTTTTCTCTGGATTAACTCCAAGACCACTCCCAGTTGCCCAATCGTTAAGTGATTTCAAAGCCCCATTCATGATTTCGTTCCAGACACCATTATTACCACGTCATCCGCATACGCATACGTCAGTAGTATTTTGTTGATCACGAGTAACCAAAGTAGGGGAGATATGACTCCACGCTAGGGAGTTCCCCTATTCATTCGCTTTGTTGACTCGCTGTTTCCCATAGAGGCGTTGATAAGTCTGCTCTGTAGGATTATCACTATCCAACTCTTGAGGAATGTTTCCACGCCTAGATCTTCAAGTGATTCTTCTATATCCGCTGAGCTCACGTTATTGAAAGCAGCCACTATATCCAAGAAGGCAGCGAGGGTATATTCTTTGTGTTCCAAGGACCTCTCAATAGTTCTAAAGACTTCGTGCAGGGCTGGGGATATGCATGTTGGCTGCATGATATTTTGGGTCATCCATCCATCTTCTTGCGGATGTGTGCGTCGATTAGCCTTTCAAGCGTTTTCAGAAGAAACGAAGAGAGGGTGATCGGTCTGAAATCCTTTGCGCTCTCATGACTCCGTATCACCGCCTTGGGACCAGACCACTCTTACCTGGCTCCAACTCTTTGGTAAGAAGTTAAGAGTCATGCAGGATCGCAATATAATACAGAGCCACGGCCTAATTATTAGTGGTACAAGATTCCAGCATAAAGACATCCACAAGGCTACTTGGGTGATCAAAGGACGAAAAACCAAATTGTTCAAGGGGTAATTGATAGCAGTCACTCATCCCGTGTAATGGGCGTATGAGTGACCAGAGGAGCTAACATCGATTCTGATCACCACCTGGTAGCAGCAAAGGTTCGCACTAGATCAAGTAGACCGAAAATCGTTCGAAATCAGACGCAGAGAAAGCTCGACATCGGAAAGCTGGTAAGCCACAGCCTACTCAAGGAAGCTCTTACCAATTTTGCCACAGAACCCCCCCCCCCCCCCCCCCAGATTACGATCCTGAAGCGCAGTGGAAACCCATTTCCGTCTCTATAAAAACTGCCACAACAACCGTACTTGGTTTTGAAAATCCGCTTCGCAATAAACCATGTTACGATGAAGAGTGTCGCATATCAAATGATGAAAAGAACGCTGCACATATGGCAACGCTTAAGTCAATTGTAACGCGAGCTTCCACTAACCTGTATAGGTAAAAAACAAAGGAGGTAAACCATTTCTTTAGGCGTAAGAAACGGCAGTGGAGAAAGCGCGACAGTGATCAAATTGAGACATACAGAAGGATGAAGAAAGCCCGAAAATTCTACCAAAAAGCCAAAAACAGAACTAATGGGCATGGTTCAGAACCAGCCTTCAGTAACCACAAGGACGGAAATCTTATCGCAGATGTACAGAGCATGTTGGAAATATGGAGAGATAATTTCTCCGCGCTACTGGTAGCTGAGATATCCAATGACGATAAGACAATCGATCAAAATTTGGATGACGGCGTCGATTGCTCGCCTCCTAACCAAGATGAGGTCAGAGCAGCTATTGCCACGCTTAAGAACAACAAAGCCGCAGGAGCCGATGGATTATGGGCGGAACTGTTTCAGGCTGGCGACGATGAGCTGATAAGCTGCATGCATAATCTCGTTGGCAAAATTTGGTTCGATGAATGCATGCCCGACGTTTGGGGTCTCACTGCACTATGATGTCAACTACCGTGAAATAGACCTTTTATCCACAGCATAAGGTTATATGTCCGAAAGACTAAGACCAATTATCGCTGACCTGATTGGACCATACCAGTGTGACTTTAGGCCTGGAAAATGGACAACTGGCCAGATTCTCACCCTACGCCAAATCCTGGAGAAGACCCACGAAAAACAAATCGACACCGATCATCTATTTGTGAATTATAAGGCGGTCTTCGATAGCCCGATACGGGAGAAACTCTACGAAGCAATGCCTGAGCTTGGCATTCCTGCAAAACTCATACGTCTTTGCAGGATGAAATTGGCGAACACAAAGTTCGAAGTTAAAAGTTGGTAAGGATCTTACCGAACCTTCCGAATCTAAGCGAGGCCTTAGGCAAGTCGGCAACTTATCGTGCGATCTCTTTAAAATCTTAATGGAGGTCATTAGGAGAAAAGGTGCAGTCAATATGAATAAAACCATCAGCAGCAAAAGTCACAAGCTCCTCGCATATGCTGATGATATATATATCATTTGGCGCACAATGAGAGAAGTTCCTGCCGGGTTTTCGAGAATATAGTAAGCTGGTCAGAGCAGTGACCGAACCCACGTTCTCTCGCACAACAGCTGCGCCCACTAACCGTTGCACCACCGACGGCTACGTGAACATTGATAACCGTTATAATTTCGAGCTGGTCGATGAATTTCTATACTTCGGATCTGCTTTAAACAAAAACAACAAGAAAACGAGATCAAGCGGAAAAGTGTGATTGCGAATAGATGTTATTTTGGGCTAAGCAAGCACTTTAGAGATAAAGCCTTCTGTCGAGTAACAAAAGTCCAGCTGTACCAGACTCTCACACAACTAAGGAAGACGAAAAATAGGAAGACCAAGACTCTGCTGGGGGATCAGGTTGACGAATTCCTGCGTACACTTTGTATTACCAGCTGGAGAGATAAGACAAAAGATCGAACTGGTTGGCGAAGTATGTTATCTTCGTTTTGTAAAGTCTCTGGCCCCCCGGGGTTGTTCGAGACCGGATAAGTAAGTAAGTATGCAACGAGCACAGCCTCCACACACAAACCATATGTAATTACTACTGGACCACATTTTGATTGTTATATTATTTTATGTTATTAATTATACAAAGTTAGTCCTATCCCATCAATGATCCACCGAAACCTAATTGAGGGATGAAATGGGAATTTATTGAATACACACTTTAGAATGTTTTCGTAACCCTCTATTACATTGTTGGATTTGCCAATAATTTCATATGCAGAGAGCGAATGGAATAGTGTCGACAGGAGCAGAACGATTTCTTTAGATTTCCCTAATTTTTAATTTTCCTTCAAAAGTGATGCGATCACGGTTCCATTTGGAATGAATTGAATAAAAACAAAGAAACCGGGAGTAACAACTTTAATATCATCACTTTTTCAAATCCATCATCTTTGTTCACAAGTTTCTTTCATCTGTTTACTTTCTAACTGTCCGATTTTGTTTGACAGCCACCTTTCAAACAGTTGATTTGGATTCTCCCAAATTGATAGCGAAAATCTAAACCAAAATAAGGATACGATTAGTTTATGCCACAAAAAATAGTTTTATGCCACAGTTTTTTTTTGTATACAAATCATCAGGACGTTTCGATGACACAGCTGTTCGACCTCGTAACTGTAAATTTGATACAGGATAGAATGTGAAAGAGAATAAGCGAGAGGCGACTTGAATAATTGACTTTGATTGTATTGGCACTTATGACTTGTAAAGTAACTTTATATGCAATAAATTAGTTTTGATGTGAAGACCCAAAGAGAAATAGACAAGAGCCCCAATCCCTTTCTTCACATGATAGTAAATGCGTATTTTCGTTCGAAGCAAACATAATGCAAATATAATTTAGCTGTCATTAGTATCAATTAAACATTATATAATCTTAGTGTGCTCATAGGGAAATAGACAAGAGCCGCTATCCTTCTCTTCACGGTCTCTTGATGACCGCGAGGTAGTAGGCCATTTCATCGAGTTCGAGTTACTATTGTAATTTACTCTTTGGTTGGACATAATACGGACAAAAATAAAATGGAATGCGTATTTTCGTTCGATGCAAACCACATAAAATATAATATAGCTATCATTAGTATCAATCAAACACTATTTAAACGTAGTTTGCTACATCCCAATTGACATTTATTCCGCTTGCTCGCGGAGGTCCGCGCTGACGGGTTAAAATTGGTTGTTTCATTCTCTTTTTGTGTATACTCGCGTCTCTTTAGTTATTTTTTTGTGTACACTCGTTTGCATCATAGAGTAAACTCATACTAGAG
Organism: Phaonia tiefii; assembly: GCA_963931995.1. Taxonomy (NCBI): domain Eukaryota; kingdom Metazoa; phylum Arthropoda; class Insecta; order Diptera; family Muscidae; genus Phaonia; species Phaonia tiefii. The sequence goes on from OZ008367.1 coordinate 26,005,148, forward strand.
AGAATATTTTTCTCATCTGACGTTTCCTTTCACACTCTTCTTGATGCTGTCGGTGTGATATAGAGAGATGATTGACGGAGTGACATACACCAGGTGGAATTACAATAACTTCTTGCTTTAATTTTTCATGTAGTTTTGGTGAAAAACTGCGAAATTTAAATGTGTTTTAAACACTTTTTTATTGACTGTTATTGTTAGCACACATTTGTGTTGTATTTAACACAATAATTTTAACACACAAAACGAAATGCCGTTGTTGTTATTTTGTTCGTTGTTTTGAACCATTGCCTCTATCTGGAATTAGTACAGAAATTCTTTTCAACATCGAACGTAATTATCACACCAGACCAAATGTCATAAATTTGGTGAGAGAACTATTAGGTCTACTACAAGTATTAGTCTATGGTTTGCATGCTCCCTAACAAAAGAACTGAAATAAAAATGTAAACAGAATGAAAACAAAAGAGAATAAGAATTTCATTTCTCATAGGAACATTGGAATATGAAACACGAAAAACCTTCGACTAGCCAGGGGGATTCTATAGCACAGCTGATCGAAAAGGTACTAGACCGATGATGGAGAATGAGAGAGCAAAGAAGACAGGAACTAATTTTAAATAGTGTTTATTGATACTTTACTTTTTTTGACTATATTACAACCTCATGAGGTCAGACGTCTTACACATATTAATTAAACAAACAAATTGAACAAATTTCAACATATTCTTCCAACTGGCTCTATCCTTCGCCTTTTCTCGCCAGTTGGTAACACCAAGGATACGGAGGGATTCTTCTGCCTGGTCTTTCCAGCGGAGTCTTGGTCGTCCTCTTTTCCTGCTTCCATCGGGTACGTTATCAAAAATCTTTCGCGCTGGCTCATCTTCATCCATTCTGATAACATGGCCTAGCCAACACAATTGGCCCACTTTGATTCGTCTAGCTATGTCCACGTGAGAATAGAGATTACATAGCTCTGCGTTCCAGCGACGTTGGTACTCGCCGTTTTTCCTAACAGGACCATATATTTTACGGAGAATTTTTCTCTCGAAAACTCCCAGCTGTTTTTCATCAGCTTGCGATATGACCCAAATTTCGGAGCCATATGTAATGAGAGTCTGATATAGCTGGACTTTTGTCCGTCGAGAGAGGGCTTTGTTCCTAAACTGCTTGCTGAGCCCAAAATAACATCTAATTGCAAGCACAATTCTCCTATATATCTCCAGGCTGACGTTGTTGTCCACGTTCACGGCGGATCCAAGGTAGACAAATTCCTCTACCACTTCAAAATTAAATCGGTTGTCAACGTTCACGTGCGGACCAAGTCGAGAGGTTTTTCTAGTCGTTGACACCATCAATTTTGTCTTGCCCTCATTAACAGCAAGACCCACCTTCGCTGATTCCTTTTCGATTCTTGAAAATACTGCAGTAACCTCTCGCAAATTTCGTCCAATGATGATACTAATCATCGCCCAATGATGATACTAATGGCAGCTAAATTATGTTTTATGTTGTTTGCATTTAACCAAAATACGCAATCCCTTTGATTTCTGTCCGTTTTATGTCCAACGAAAGTGTAAAATTGGTAAAATACAGTAGCAAATAAAACTCTATGAAATGGCCTACTACCTCGTCGTCATGAAGAGGCGTCGAAGAGAGTAATGCAAACTCTTAAGTATTACTCTATGGACTAGCATCCGAAGGTGGATCCAAAAATGGAAGATAAACGGACAATTTTGGTGCCACAAACAAGGCGACGATGTGTCTTTTTTGGTATCCCTTTCGGATCTCTCTCATTCTACATCATTTCCCTAGTACCTTTTCGATCAGCTGTGCCATAGAAAACGCCTGGTTCGCTGCATTGTCTATAATCTCTATGTCATATTTGTTCTCTCACTCTACACCATTTGCCTAGTACACTTTCGATCAGATGTGCCATAGAAACACCCTGGAAGATCACAACAAATTTCTTTAGCGAACTACAGACTTGTCATTCATGAGAGTGAACTTTAGCTTTCGTTGACGTTTATTGTCGGTTTGCCGGCCCCTTGATACCAAATAAGAATGTAATCGAAGTTGTTCCCATCACTATCATGTTTAAAACATTTGTTGGTAATATTTTTCCAAATTCATCAGCCAGATAAAAAGTTATCGACCAAGCTCATGCTCTTGAATGAGAAGTCTGTGGTTCGCTTTAATATAAATTCGAATTACGTCCAAATTCTAGCAGAAAAAAAGTGGCGTGCAGAACGGTATCAAAACTGTCGTTAGCCCTGTGAATTTCGACGAGAAGTTGGTGGAATTGAAACACACATGCTCACCCTTTTATATCTTATTCATGGTACAACACCATGGACAACAAATACAACACGGCAAAAACAACAGGCTTCTGATTAAAAAAATAACGAAAATGTATGTAAAATTGGAAAAAGTGCTTTTTAGAAAATTATTGTGTATTATTTGATATTTGGAAAGAGTTTAAGTGTGAAAATTAAAACGTTTTTATGTGATTTGTACAGAGAAAACATTTCAAAAACAGCAGTTGTGGCCGAACGGAGTTTGCAAACAATCAAATGTAAACTAATTTTGACATAAGAAATAACTCACTCATGCTTACTCAAGATTTGTTTGCAAATCGTTCCACTCGCTCGAATAGTGTAACATTGGCTTTAGCAATACCCACCCAAACATCTTATTATTTGGCTGTTTTTTTTTTAGTTTGTTTAAATTTATTTACCTCAAATTCAAAAATTTACAATGAGTTTTGCATCAGCGTCATAAAGGCATTGTAGAGGCTGTCTGACAACAATTACATCGTATTTTTATCTAATTTAAAAAAAAATAAGTTTTTTAGTTTTAAATGATTTAAATATGAAATACATAGGTATATACATATTGTTTAATAATAGTGTTCGTTATTTATTTATTACAATAGAAGCATCTCAATGTTTTGCACCAAGTGATTTTTTAATCTATTTTTGAAAATAGAAATTGTTTCTGCATTTTTTACTGTTAAAGGTAGATTGTTATAGTATTCAAAAACACCTACTATGTATTCTACTCTCTCAGAGTAGTTGTGCTCAAAACCATATCAGCTGACAAAGATGGATACATAAGGTGGTAGCAGTAGCAATTGCATGTATTATGTATGTGTACTTTTTCTACTGTTCTAGTGCTATCACCTTATTTATCTATCCTAGTCAGATGACAACGAAATGTCAAAAGTTTACACGTTTCTCCATCCCACGTTTGCGCAGCAAATTTGCCTCGAAAACTTTCCACTTTTGAGCAAGTCGCTTTGTATGGGAAATTAGTTTGTTTTGACGTTTGCTGTGCAAGTTTACGATGTTTTCGAGTTTACGAGGTTCTTTCGAGCTTTCATGAAGACCACTATTATTAATTTTGTTTCCTTACTCAGTTTGTTTTCAAGTTTGAATAAAATCCCTAAAACGGGAGCCAAATTCGACATAATTTTCTGTATGTGAAATTGCCATGACATAGTGCTCTGAAGATAAACTCCCAAATACTGTACTGTATTATTTTCCTTAATTTCATTTCCGTTAATTGCTATTTTACATACAGCATTTCTGTGTGGCTGAGGTCTAAATCTGATGAAATTGGTTGTACTTGAGTTAAGGGCTAGCTTATTATTCTTTGCGAACTGTAAAATCAACCTAGCATCACTCTGAATAACATCTTCCAGAGGTGTTGCCGCATTATATGGGTAGAGTACACACAAATCATCAACATACATACAAATGTTACCCCTGAGACCAATATTATTTAAGTCATTCACATAAATTTTACATAAAAGGGGACCTAATACACTTCCCTGAGGAACGCCATATTTCACATATTCCATAGAGCTTTTACTTGAATTGACTTGCACATATTGTCTTCGATTACTTAAATAGCTTTTGAAAAAACCAAGTTCTCGTCCTGATAAACAATAAAAAGACATCTTTTCTATCAATATGGTATGGTCCACAAGGTAAAATGCCGTAGTAAAATCATAGAACATTCCCCAACTCCAGTAAAACTTTTGTCCAAACATTGACAAATGTAATTGACTACATTCACTACAGCTTCATCGGTGCCACATTCTTTCTTGAAACCATATTGGTTGCTTGATGACAAGTTTTCACTGTCCAAAAATGTCTCAAGTTGCTTGGTTATTATTTTCTCAAATATTTTATCAAAAATAGACAAAAGCGAGATAAGTCGAAATTTGTCTACGGTAAATTAATTTCTTTTCTTGTCAGCATAATAGAAAACTCTCTTGAGAATAAGGTCTTCGCTCTAGGGACCTTCCTGGACATCGAGGGAGCCTTCATTAACATTCAACCTTCGGCGATTCTTAGGTCGTTACAGAATCTATGAGTCGACAGCTTAGTGACACACCTATCTGGGAAGCTTCTGGTGGATAGATCCGTCAAAGCTGAATGGGGTGGTGTTACAATTGCTAGGAACGTTAACAGGGGGACACCGCAGGGGGGAGCTCTGTCTCCACTATTATGGTTAACTTCGGTCAATGAACTGCTTCTTGATTTAGACAGGGCCGAATGCCAGGTCTTTGCCTATGCCGATGATATTGCTATCATCTGTTACGGGTAGAAACCTCAATTTACTTAGCATTCGTATAACCTGCCTACTTAGTCTGATTTCGAACTGGACCGCTAACAACGGACTATCACTTAACCCACTTAAAACCGAGCTTATCTTGTTCTCTCGGAAATATAAAATACCCGCATTTGAACTGGCGTCAGTTAATGGGGTGCAATTACAGTTGACGGAAAAGGTCAAGTCTCTGGGCATAATTCTCGACAAAAAACTGTCTTGGAAACCGAATGTGGAGGAGAGGGTGCAGAAAGCGTCCGTTGCTCTTTACTGCTGTAAAGGGGCGATAGGAAAGCGCTGGGGACTGTCTCCTAAGATCACCATGTGGATTTACATGGCAATAGTCAGACCAATACTTCTCTATGGCATCGTAGTTTAGTGGAGGGCCCTCCAAAAGAAATATATTCTGAATTCGTTGATGAAAATTCAAAGATCAGCACTTATTAGCGTTAGTAGGGCAATGGGCACGACGTCAGGTACTGCACTTAGTGCTATCCTGAACACCTGTACTCCTGCTATCATGGCCGAATCGGCAGCCGCTACATCCCTGGTGAGAATCAGGGATTGTGGCGTTTTGATATCGGATTCCGGACACGCTGAATTACTACACCGGATCAACTCTATTCCCGTAAAAACGGACTACTGTATCCCCTACCTTCTACCAGCGACAAATCTAAGGATTTCTATTCCGAACAGGAATACCTGGGAAAAGTCACTGGAAGGGGATATCAGTACTATCTGATTTTTCACGGATGGGTCAAAGTTGGACGAGCAAGTAGGCTATGGGGTCCATTCACCGGACCTAAATATAAATATCTCCTTCAAGCTACCTGATCACTGTAGTGTATTACAGGCGGAAATTACCGACATACTGGAGGTTGCTGAACTACGGAAAAGTAGAGTCACAACCCTCCGGAGAATATGTATCTACACAGACAGCCAGGCTGCCATAAAATCCCTGGAAGCCATGTTTGCTACGTCCCTGACAGTGAAATAATGCCACTCATCACTTAGGGTGATGGCAGAGTATTTTGACATCAGGCTCATCTGGGTACCGGGACACAGCGACATTCCAGGCAATTGCGTAGCGGATGCGTTAGCTAGACAGGGTACTACGGCACAGGGTCTTCCGGCAAAAGAAGGTGTGTTAGTATGCCAATCTCTACCTGCCGTTTGCAGATCAGGCAGTGGGCCGATAATATGTTCAGGGACAAGTGGAGACTTACTTCAACTTGCAAACAAGCCAGGGTCCTCTGGCCATAGGTGGACGACGTCGCAATTTAGCGATAAGTCATTTTATTCAAAAATAAGAATAAGGGTTGAAAACGGTAGAAGATGTCCAAAAAAAAAATTTGATTAAACTTAGCGAAAATGATTCTCGTCGCTAAGTTCTCGCTAAGTCTTCGCTAAGTGCTTCATACAAAACAAGCGAATATATAAGCAAGCTTTGTAACCAAAACACGCTTATTGTCTTGTAGGAAAACACGCCCTAAGATTGGGACATAGAAACTCCACTCTCTGTAGATGCTGCATGGAAGAGGATGAGGAAACGACGAAACACCTTCTCTTGTATTGCCCTGCTCTGGCAGGACTGAGAAGTAGGACATTCGGTACACATTTAGTTAGCACCGTAGCCCTACAGGATATTCCTGTAGGTCTTATAGACAAATTTATTGAAAGGGCAAATTGGCTAGACGACTAGTCAATAGTAGGAGGAGGAAACTGCAGGTATCACAATGGGCTTCTTTAGCCTAAGTGTGCTAGACAGCGTGCTGTCTTGCAGCCTCTTCAACCAACCAAATGAATTTCTTTCCTTTGGAATTTGTATAATCTTTTGTATTTTTAGCATCTCCGGATACGTGGAGGATGAAATCGAATTATTAAAGATGCTAACTAAATTAGATGCTATTTCACTAGCACATTCTACATTTATTTTTGGAGTAATTGTATCAAAACCAGGAGATTTGTTTATTTCCATACATGATATAATTTCATTTACTTCAGTAATGTTAGTATTTTGAAGTGTAAAATAGATTCGATGGCGCCGTAAGTATCTAAAAGAATTCCAGTTATTTGTAACTTCTAAATCGATATTTTGTCTCAGATCAATTACACAATTAATAAAGTATTTATTGAAACAATCAGCCTTATTATCATCGCGGTCAAAATATGCTGATCTGTCATCTTTTGCAGTGTTATTTAATAAATTTGACAAAATCGATTCAAAATCCTCTTCCTTCTCCTTCCTTTAATCTCTTTGTTAGTCGAATGAAAATCTTTATTTCTTTAACTTTTTTTAATCGTTTGAAAATCTATATTTATTTGTCGTTCTTTTTATAAATTTTTCCTAAATTTCTCGAAATTCTCAACAGGAAGTAAGACTATGTATCACATGCAATCACAATCCGCGAATGTTTTGAAACGTTACGATACTAATTGATTGTTTAAACATGTGGAATTTCGTCCGTTCTGTAAATTATTTTTTTCCAAAAGGAGGAAAAACGCTCATTAGTAAATGCAGACAGGATGCTGTATGTAAATAGGCATAACATAATTACTTTATATAAATATTTGAAATTATTATTTATCTGGTTTTGAATTTCAAACAAATTGCTAATTCCTATCGGCTACTCGTCTATCCATTATCTGTAAAAATTTAGATACAAGTCCCTACCTTCCATCCCGGACTGCGTGGAGGAATTTCGAAGAAGTTCAAGATCACATGCACAATTTCTATGAAATTTGAAATAAAACTTTTGAATTTTTATAGAGGAAAGTGAAAATAATTAGAGCAGATTTCGTTGCCAGGACACTTGGTTTCATTGGGTAAACAAAAAAAAATCATTAGGTACAACCTTGCAGTTCCTAAACAGGTAAATGCAAGATTTTTGAATGAAATTTTCGAGCAGTATTTTGAACAGAAGTCGTCGATGCGAGAGGTAGGAAGGACAATGGCCTGGCAAAGAGGACATTCGATTGAAATATTTTTGTTTTTGTGATTAATTGCTTTTATGGTCCATTTCCTGTAGCGATTCATAATCGTCCATTGTTATAGGTAGGGCAGGATGGTTATATGATTTCGAAAAAACCCATGCACATGTATTCCTCAGCATAACCATCATCAACGACAACGGTGCGTTATTTATTTGAATAACGCAGACTTTGAGCAATAAGCGTCATTAGTAAGCAAATACTGCTGGACTGCCGCATCGACGGAAATTCCAAGTATTTATCATTAAACAGACAAACACGCGTATGCGCAGGCGCACAAGTGATGAGCTCAAGCTTGAGTACGTTACATCTAGCCTTTGTGGGTTTCCCCATCTTTATATGGGATTTTTATGACTCTCCTATTTGCAGAGGTGTTTTGAAACCGCATGACGATTCTTACGCTCTTAAGCGCACCTCTTAAGCTGCCGGATTTTGTGAATGAAATCCGCTATTGTTGAATAAGCCGTGAACGGTGACGGCGACAGTGACGGCAAAGTGCTACCTGCCATAAGTATTGTTTATGACCAGACACGATAGTAATAGCGTATTAGCAGACCATTTAGCGTCATTAGGACAATGGACTAACATCTTAATCCTCATGATTCCCTTTTGTTCCAAAGTAGGCATACTTACGTAGATGACAGACGCACACGGGCTGGGCACATTTATTATGGCCATCGTTGCTACTGCTCTCGATGACGGGTGTCATTTACTGCATGCAATTATGTATGATTGCGTGCAGCGGTGTCGTTGAGGCCTTGGGTGTTGTGTTTGTACATACATACATACATATGTAGATATTGTTGGTATGAAGCTGCGATTTGCGAAGGATTGTAGTAGTAACTGTACCTAATTGTTGCCGTAGTTGATAGTTTATGGCTAAGCGATTTACATGTGGGTTTTTTTGTGGCCACAATCTTAGAACTTGAAGATTTATGAGAACTTTATATGACATACATATGAAATAAGTAGATTATTATATTTGCTGGGGTGGTCACGTGGGAGGTCACATTTCATTGAGAAATAACCTACTTTACAATTTCGTGAAAACATAAAATCGAATAATATGATATTGTATTGGAATTAATTATTATGGATTGGGATTTGTAGCAATGTATTGTAGGAAACATGTATATGTTTGCAAGCATGGTATTCCTGTATTGAAGATCTGCTGCCTTTTTGTGTCTTTGTTGCCTGTCACGTTTTTGTTTTCAGAGGTTTTCATCAAACAAAGTCACATGTGGGTCACAAAAACATACATATATTATAATATATTAATCATTGTGTCTGAAACATGTAGTATTGAATAGCAAACACAATATGTTTGGACACAAGTATACTATATTTGCGACAAGCTATAAACACTTTATATTTGCTTCCAAACAGCAACAAAAATACAGAGCGTGTGTATTAGGCATATAACTAATTTTTACGAAAAATTTGGCATATCACTAAGTGGTGGCAAATATTGTACAAGTAATGAATATCACCTTTTTAGGTGATTTGGGTTCAAAAATGTTTCGCACCAAACGCGATTTCTATAAAAAGTCAGATTTTTGTTTTTAATATTTTTATTTCAAAAAACAAATGTTTTCAATTGTTACATGATTTTAAGTTTAAAGTATGTGATGATTTACAAAATGGCAAAATGTCTTGCATAATTTTAATTGCACTTTCTGCGCAGATGTTGCTCCGCTGATCTTCCTGAATAGCTGATGGTTTTTTGACCCAATGTCTGAAAAAATATTCATTTGCTTTTGTAAAGCCGGACGACAGTGAGTTTTGTAGTGTGGCGAAATTATTTTTGTTAAAAGTATGATCAGAAAACCAGACGTCGCTCCAATCATCACATATAAATTTACAAATAGGATATAATTGGCCGCCGGTGGTGCAATGGTTAGTGTGCGCGGCTCTTGTACATGAGATCCTGGGTTCGAACCCGGCTCTGACCACCTTCAAAAAAAAAAAAAAATTCTTTCGGCGGCGGTCACCTCGCATAGTGACGGCGACACTATCGAGTATCTAGCCATGAAAAATCTTCTCAAATTACCGTTCGGAATCGGTGTAAAACTGTAGGTCCCCATCAGTGAGTGAAAACTGGAAAGCGCACAGCTCAGTGATTGTGAGAAGTTCTCCCCAGTCCCTTCATGGGATGTAATGGGAAACCATTTTTTTTTTTTTTTTTTTTTTTTTTTTTTTTTTTTTTTTTTTTTTTTTTATATAATTGCAATCGATATTCGGAAATAAGTATAAAAGACAAAAGTGCCAGAATAGCTCTAGACTTCCAACGGGCATTACTGAATGCCTGGTATTTTATATGGGGGAAATATTTATTTTTCTGAAAGTATTTAAAAGCTTGGACCAATTCATATACATAAGTATTGTGTGTCATTTCGCCACTTAATGCTTTTAACCTTAATACACTCTTTATTTTATTTATAATTTTTTTTTAGTTCATCGTAATTTGCTATTAAAATTGTAATAAATTTGTATGAAATATTGGGAGATGATGCTTTTCCTTCCAATAGCTCATCCATGACATGTCTTAACATCAAATCTAGCACATGATGTTGACAACCAATATACTGTGGAGCGGATAATGAAAAGGATTTAAAAATATATTGCAGTCGTGTAACAACATCATGGTGTCTGCCAGTATTTACTGTAGTTGTATCGCAAATTATCATTTTAATTGATTTCAACAAGTCGAAATCACATAACATTTCTTTTATTCCATGTAATATCGTCGACGCATTTCCATCTTCCAGAATTAGTACACCTAATTTTATTTCCTTAGAAGCATTTTTCAGTACTATGACCTGATATTCTTTCTTTCCTATTTTTTTCCGTCAAAATGCAAGCACCAGTTTTCATCTTTGAGAGTGATTTTGAGCAGTTATTTCTTTTTCTCTGCATTTTTAATGAAAGCTTTTTATATTCCAGGTTGGTATGGCGACAATATATCTACTCCAGATTCAGACAACTCTTTGCTAATTTTTGTTGCCTGTCTAGTGGTAACATTTGCATTCATAACTAAGTTTACAGCTGGTTTTACAGGCTTTTGTTTTGGTATTAGTCTGGCAGGTGGTTTGTAGACAATATCATCATCTGATGACACCTAATCATTGTCAATTATGGTTGGAAATTGTAGTCATCATCCAACGACGCGTAATCGGTATCTAACATTGAAAACGGGAAATGATCCAATTCGTATGATTGTAGCTCTCCCTTGTTTGAAGTGATATCAAACAAATTATTAAAATTATATTTATAAGGACGTTTTAAAAAGTTTTGGTATGACGTTATTAATTTTTTCACATTTCTTTCAAAGTTTTTTCAAATTGAGTTTATCCCACAAAACTGAAAGTTCAGAAACGATAATTTTTGTTCTTTTGACGTAGAATACGTCTTACCTTACGGTATGAGGAGTCATGTCAGGTTTTTATTGTTGTAATCTTTATTTCATTGAATTTGAGGAAACGGCTAGATGAATTTTTTTAAAATTTTTTTTGTAGGTAAATGAAGATGTTATCTTTCGTTTGATATACATTTCATATTGGTTGATATATTTCTAGTATTTTAATTTCTCAAATGAAAATTGTTTAAACACATACACTCAAACATATGTGTGGTGTTTGGTTGAGTGTTTTTGGTTGCTTAACATTGCTTAGGAACATGTATCTAGTAAAAAGTGAAACGAACAGCAAGCTAATGTTGCTTGGCAACATGTATCTAGTAAAAAGTGAGACAAACAGTAAGCTAACGTAATAAAGCTTTTTTGCGAAAGCTTCAATAAAGATGTTGTAACATTAATTTTGAATTGTAAAGCGTAAAGCTTCCACACAACGCTCGAATGCTAATGCGAAGACTCGATAAGGTAAACCTTTTTTAATATTAGGGCGGCCCTCTCAACATTCGCAGAACTTATTTCAATAAAAATATTAATTAAAATACATAAATTAAATTAAGTTTAAAAAAATTTAACATAATACTTTTTTTATAAACGGACTTGAATCAAATGCCGTTGGTAAATATAAAAATTACAGCAGACAGTTGTCCGAGGCCTTCGGCCACGGACTGTCCCTGCAGGCTGTGTCAGAGACACGGCCATTAAGTTTAACGTAGAATACGCCATCCGATAAGACAGAAAACATATATAACAATAAATGATAAATAATATAAGCAAATTAATTTATTGTTATATATATTTTCTGTCTTATCGGATGGCGTATTCTACGTTAAACTTAATGGCCGTGTCTCTGCCACAGCCTGCAGGGACAGTCCGTGGACGAAGGCCTCGGACAACTGTCTGCTGTAATTTTTTTTCTTACAGAGTATTTCTTTTGCAAGGCTTTTAAATCTACCAATAACAAACTTTTCTTTCGGCTTTTTACATATGTAGTTCGAACAATGGATTCTACATATTTTGTATACATTGTTTATTATTAGCAAATTTTTTTTTCCAGTTATTACAATTATTTTGCACACTTATATCCATAGAGTAATCTCAGACTAGAGAGAATATTTGGCTCATCTGACGTTTCCTTTCACACTCTTCGTGTTGCGGTCGGTGTGATAGAGAGATGTTTGACGAAAAGTGGCATACACCAGGTGGAGTTAGAATAACTTCTGGCTTTAATTTTTCATGCCATTTTGGTGAAAAACTGTGAAATTTAAATATGTTTTAAACTTTTTTTACTGACTGCATACATTTGTGTTGTATTTAACACAATAATTTTAACAAACAAAACGAAATGCCGTTGTTTTTAATTTGTTCGTTATTTTGAACCATTGCCTACATATATCTGGTATTAGTAAAGCAATTCTTTTCAACATCAATTGTAAATATCACACCGGGTCAAATGTCATAAATTTGGCGGGAGAACTATTGGATCTACTATAAGTATTAGTCTATGTTTAAACATTTTTACACAAATGTTATTAATTCAGATTTCTAAATTGAATAATAAAACAAATGGCTACAAGGTTTATATCATAGAGTAATCTCATACTAGAGAGAATATTTAGCTCATCTGACGTTTCGTTTCACACTCTTCTTGATGCGATCGGTGTGATAGAGAGATGTTTGACGAAAAGTGATATACACCAGGTAGAATTACAATAACTTATTGCTTTAATTTGTCATGCCATTTTGGTGAAAAACTGTGAAATTTAAATGTGTTTTAAACATTTTTATTGATTGTTATTGTTAGCATACATTTGTGTTGTATTTAACACAATAATTTTAACACACAATACGAAATGCCGTTGTTGTTAGTTAGTTCGTTGTTTCGAACCATTGCCTCTATCTGGTATTAGTAAAGCAATTCTTTTCAACATCAAATGTAAATGTCACACTGGGTCAAATGTCATAAATTTGGCGGGAGAACTATTGGGTCTACTATAAGTATTAGTCTATGTTTAAACATTTTTACACAAATGATATTAATTCAGATTTCTAAATTGAACGATAAAACAAATGGCTACAAGGTTTATATATATATAAGGTTAGATGACGTAGTTCGTGATAAACGTCAAAAAGAACTGGGCTGCCACCTCTATATCTGCCTACTATTAGATAATATAGTTAAGATTTCAAGTGAAAAAATGTATGTATTGCTGTGAGTTGGTAACCCTGTAATTGCAATCACTTTGACAGATTTGTGAAGAAATAACACAACAAAGCAAAACGTCAAAAACAGCTGATGGAATGACGTAACCTTTGTACGAAAACCTTGAATGGCTATACGATCTGAAAACACAGTAATTGCCTTTGGTGCGGAAACTTTTTTGCAATTTCGAAAAAAAATAAATAATGGAAGTTCATACATTTTTATGCTCTATCCGACTATGCTATGCCACTTTTCCTATTTGCAAAAATTGTCAAAAGTTATATGTCTAGTGTATATAACACTATTTTAAGCTTGAATAAGCCTGTCTCGGCTTATTATAAATGATCGGTAATATGAGCTCGTGGAATGGCTTAGAGTGGACTGTAAATGGATGGTTTAGCTAAGAGTTTGGGGTTTATACAATTTCTCAAAGGGAGAGAAATTGTATAAGCCGCAGAAAGAGAAGAACAATACGAGAAGTATTAGCGAGTGTGTATATGAGTTAGAGTAAAGTTGTGGAGGGAGGATTCTCACCTTATAAGCGCCAAGTAAAACACACCAGTAGCTTCAATAAACGTTATAAACCGTATGGCGTTTATTGGTTTAATCCACTTAAATGTTTAATTCGACGTATGCGAATGTAATTTAAATGTTGAATTCAATGTATGTAAATGTAATTTAAGTGTTGCTTTTGATGTATGTAATTGGAATTTAAGTGTTGATTTTGATGTATGTAAATGTAATTTAACTGTTGTAAAAGTTTAAACCGAAGCGGTTGAGTGCAGTTGAACGACTGACTTCTGCTTCGCGCACTGAAGGAGAGCCAACTGCTTGCTCATAAACCAATTCACAATGGTGACTTATTCTAAAGTATTATAATAATCTACAATGGTTAAGCTTACACTAAGTTACAATTCATTTCAAAATATTCTACTTATAAAATAACAAATTATTAAGCCTAAACGATTGGCGTTTAGACAAAGCTTCTACCTTAATTGTGGTGGTAGGCCTAAAATCTTTCACAACAAATGACATGTCATTTTATCATTGCACTCTAATAAAATAACACTACACATTTGTTACATGCATTATTTATGATGGGTACTTATTCTGTGCAATAATCGGGTCGGGTGTGTTCTCCGAAGAGGCAAGCCTCAATTTATCATTCAAATTCCGAGACAAGTGCAGCGTTTTCCAAGTGGAGGTACTGGCCATCAAGGAAGCCTGCGCCGAACTTATACTACAATGGAGAACAGAGCGCATCGGAATTTTTGTAGGTAGCCAAGCGGCTCCCCTATCGCTTAAATCTAACAACACTGCATCTAAACTCGTTGGTGAATGTAGGGAAAAACTTGTGGATCTAGGTTGACTCGCCAATGTGGTTCTTACTTGGATACCACAAGGGTCTCCTTGGGAACGAAAGGGCAGACGAACTCGCCAGGGCAGGATTCTCTTCCACCGAACTCGATATGGTGTCAGTCGCAACACCTATAGGGTTGGTCAAAAGAGGTATTTCCTGCATTATCTTGAACGAGCAAAGGCCAGTTGGGATAGGATGGAAACGTGCCGCATATCCAGAAGCACATGACCAGAATATAACATTCACCGGACTAACTCCCTGAATATCCAAAATCGGGGGAATATATCAAGACTAATTGCCGTGCTGACCGGGCACTGGACAATCGGTAATCACGCAAGCCGGCTGAATCTTCCATATAATGACCACTGCCATGCCTGCGAAGACGCATTTGAGGAGCAGACGGTCTCCTCTGCAGGTTGGATATAGACACTGTACATTGAACTATGAACATTTGTGAAAACCCGGTTTTAAAATACTCTAGTTAGAATGCATTTGTTTCTCAACAATCACTCGTGGGGTTTCTGAACTCCAAATATAATAATTTGGAAGATTAACGAAGACATGAAGATGAAAATAAGCTTTATCGCATAAGATAATGAAATAGGAACTGTAGATGTCAAACCTTCATTATTTGTAAAATATTGCTCTACAATGAAAATGCGTTGTTTTTTCGAGTAGGGCTCCATATTTAATAAACCTGAACTGTCAGCTGTCACGCTTTACTTTTTTTTGTCAACAAGAACACTTTACCGCACAAATGACGCGAAATTCAATTCTTGCGTGAATTTTACTAAAAAAAAATATTTCGCATTACATCCCATAAAGGGATTGGGAAGAGCTTCTCACAACCAGTGAGAGGTGTGCGCTTTCTAGTTTTACACTCTTCGATTAGGACCCACAGTTTTACACCGGTTCCGAACGGTGTTCTGAGAAGCTCTTTCATGGCTAAATGGTCGTAGTGACGCCGTCACTAAGCGATGTGATCGCCATCGAAAGAATTGTAAGGTGGTCAGAGCAAGGTGATGTATCGAACATACGTTCTCATGTACAAGAGCCGCGCACACTGCTATTGCACCACCGACGGGAGTTTAAGTGCATTAACGAGTTGGATAACAAAACCTGTCCCCAAGATGGATGCCGTGTTTATACTTAATTGACCACACACCGCAATCGTGTGACAACTTTGAAGGAGTGTTTTGGCGTTGCTTATTCACAATCCTGACGAGATTTGTTGAGGCCTTCGAACAACAAACCAAGTGACAATCGAATCAGTTGATGCGTCCACTACCCTTAGGCTTAGAATTCACAATTGTGCGCTCAGATTTCAAGCAACACTCTAGTATGAGATGTGTCGTATATTGTCTCTTTTTCTTAGTTAAATGCTGCTAGAATGTAGCACTCTACAATAACGAACAATAAAAGTGGTGAATTAAAGTTACGGCAGTACAAAACCACCAAGTAACCAGCATCCCTTCTACCATACTGAGAAAATTCAATAATAATTTCCGAGATGAAATTCTCTAATGTCGACAAAAATACATGAGTTAGTTTTTGTAGTTATCATAAAATACTCCCCATTGCTTTGCCGGCAACAACGCGGTCGAATCTAAACAAATTGAAAGTGTAAAGTCAATAAGGCTTTTCAAAGGCGTTTCACGGATTTCCTGTGCCGGAAAAGAAGTGAAATGCATTAAAAATCCTGCATACAGTCAGTCAGGAGATATGGAAGCGTAAATTAAATTCACAAATAAAAAGCAGCAGCGTAATAGTTAAACGACGTTGAACTTGTGACAATAGATACAATTGTTCAGACACAGGCATGAGCGTAGCTATATTGTAGGAACCACATTAACATGGGGTTGTAAAAAAAACTAAAAGTGGGATTGGCCGACTGGGATGGAGAAATTGTTGCCATAGATGCTGAGTGCGATGATATTATATTCCCTGAGAGCAATATCGGCAACGTTAATTCTGTGCGTTGTGCTGTACATACTCTGCAACTGGCAGTATATAAATTTCGGAATATTAATGTCAAAATTGCCAAATGCTCATCATTAAAGCACTCCGAATGAAACATCCGATACTGGACACAACTACTCGGTGGAACTCGACCATAGGAATGTTTGAACGGCTCCTTCAACTCAGACCATTTTGTGACAATAATGCCAGTACACATAAAGTGTTATTCGTACCAGAGCAAATTTGGGAATTTATGAAAAGCTTTGTTAATATTATACAACCGGTTAAAGAAGCAACGGTTCTACTGCAAACAGCGCATTCGGTGGTTGGTGATTTTATGGGCATATGGCTGAAAATGAAATTACAACTTTCAGCAATGAATGAATATATGGCAAATGATATTTTAGCTTGCATTCAGGAACGTGAAGAATTATTATTTAAACAGCCAGCGGTAGTATCGGCACTATATTTAGACCCCCGTTTCAAAAGCATCCTCAAACCTGAAGCCATATCAATAGCAAACCAATCTCTGTTGGAAACATGGCGTAAAATCCAATTTGTGAAGTCGGCAAGAATAGATACTATTGATAACGATGACATCGTAGTCGCTTCTCATAATTTGGTAGGTTAAATACTTTGATGAATACATTGCAATGGATATATTTTCTATACTATAAGTCGTGTATCGTCAAAAGAATGGTGAAATAGTGTATAGCTACTTTGTCAAAACAAATTTCGAATCTCCACATTTTGAACAAAAAATTTCCATAAACTCAGCTTTTCTACATAACATTTTAAAATATATTAAAAAATATTGTGCGCAAAAACTAATTGTATGAAAGATTTGTATTTGTCAAATAGGGGGGCTCGAAATTGATTTTTGACATATGATTTCATCCCCAAAGTTGCCTCATGATTTTGCACACTTTTTTCCCTATACACTTTATATAAACTATAATGGACTTGATTACGATTGACAAAGCTGACATTCGAGTAGTGTGAATTCGTTGTAAATTTAATAAAATTTACGAAAGTCGAATTCGCCAACCTAATAACCCCCAACATAAAATAGAACATATTTTCTATATCTGTAAATTTATTTTTATTTTGCACAGTTACACCATATGAGTGATGTGGATGATTTTTTGCAATCAAAGACGGATTCCGTTTTATGCGACAGAAATATGCACAATCGATTTTTTACACTGTCCACGAATTTCGGCTATCAGCGATGTATTGGAGTTTTGGAATGACCGCCGTGCACTCGCCGCAGCATTGGCTGTTCCATCAACGCAAGCCAGTGTTGAACGCAATTTTTCCACACTTAAATTTATATACACCCATTTACGTTGTCGATTGAGTGAACAAAATCTCGCCAACATTGTCTTTGTGAACCTGAATAGCAAATCTGCATAATTCAATGTTTTTTTATTTTATTTATTATTTTCATTAAACTTATAATTTTAAAACAGTTACTTATGGAATAAAATATGAAATATTAATGTTTTTAGTTTGGCCAACATTGGTTTTTGCATTGCAAAAAAGAAATGGAATTTTTATTTACTAAACATTTTGGATAATATTATTGGTGTGAATGCGGAGCAAAATATTTTTACCCGGAGCGGGAGCGGAGCGTAAAAATAGCACCGCTCCGAATCCCTGGTTTTGACACTATAAAACTATCCTGTCTGCGCTTTATAAAATATACGCGTTCTCTTAGCTAAACTCGTGTGGACGCAGCGGGCACATACGTGATATCAAAAACATTCATTCTGGGAAAAGTGATGTATTGCGTGTCGCGCGATAAGCTCGTTAGTTTGAATAGTTTTTAAATCTCAACATTTTTAAAATGTGGCGTTAGAAAAATTTGCATTTGAGTATTCTATTAGTTGTTAGTAGCAAACTATATTTTTCTAAGTGTAATTACAAGGGGTTTTAATAAACTACATTTTAACACCCTCTCTGTGCGCTCCTGTTCCAAGGCAATGTAACGATTAGCAATTGTGGCTTCTTGGCACAGGACCAACAAAACAAATCCGACAAAACCTCGGTGGTCACCAGATACTTATGTTACATCTCTTGAAATAAAAGGGGGAAATCAACCCCTCTATATTTTTGGATGGCGTGTGGTATTGTCGAAAGTCAAGTATCATCATCAGCATTGTCCTCCACGTCTCCGTTGCCGTCGTTCTCATATAAAAGTGGATAACAATACAATTTGTAAAAGAGCTGCTCCTTTCTGCTCTTCCAAGGGGTTTATCAATAAAGGCAAAATACATACATACATACAAACCTATAAAAACGGCAACAAATAACAAATGATAGATAGTTTCGGCTGGATTCACGGGATACCCGGAGATGATAACAAATGTTTAGTCGCTCGTCGTAGTGGTTTGGGGAAACAATGGAAAGAAAACCCACGCTCGTTTTGAAGGGCATTCCTAGGAAAAAGTGGCGATGACAATGAAAGGAATTGGCGGGCAACACGTGATCTCCAATTGAAACGAAACTGAAACACTCAATAATGGCCTACAAATGTAACAGCAGACTCTGTGGGTTCGTGTGGCTGCAATAGCTCGTGGTTTGCTTTTCAAATCTCAAAAGGCAACGCTGCAGATGTAACCAGTACATAAGGCACATGTGAGCGGGTCTCTCCATCTATATACATACGTATGTGCTACTAAATGCATAAATCACTTTACTCTCGTACCACTGTGTCAGATCGACAAATGGGGGATGAAACAAAATGCAACGCAGCGTTATGGAACGCGTGTTGCCTTCTTGGCGAGCGTGTGCGTGTGTGTGTACTCGTATATGAAACCAACAGATGCTGGCCCGAGTAATTGCCAGAACGACCAGGGCAAAATACAAATGGCGCTTGTGTGTTAAGCTCCGCCTCTTTGTCAAACCCGCCCGTGATCAACACAACACAAGGAATACGTTTGTTTTTAACATCCTTGTGGATTTTGAAAGGCAAAGTCAATGATCGGTTTAGTTGTGCGTTTTTAAAAATGATTTTTTAATTCCCATTTTCAATTTGCAGTTTATTAAATTCGGAAATATGTAATAGAATTTCGAAACTACAATTGTTTACAATCCGCTTGTGTCGCATATCCTGACCATTCATAGCCAGAATATTAATTGTTTCCCTTTAAATATTCACTTGATTTTCAGCTAAGGCTTAAGCGAAACTCAATTTTCATTTTAGAACTAGGGATTCGCCAAAAAAAAAATAGAAAATCCTACCCAATACATTCAGAATGAAGTCTCCTTGTCATGTCCTACCTACTGTGACATGTAATCGTTTATTAATATTTACTCTGATTTTACAATTTGAATAAACGAAATGTAAAAATTGTGTTTTAATCGCTTTAATCCTTAAAGGCGATCATTGGCTTTGTTTTCTATTACCATGTCATGTTGTATTTTCAAATATTGTAGGTTAGGTTTGACACACTCGGACATTGGCAACATAACGGACACATGCTTGACATTGTTTCCTTTGGTCCTTTGGTTCATTCTTCCGTCCTTCCTGGCATCATGCCTGAATGACTAACAAACTCGTGTGGAGTTATTGTTTTGCGATTTCGTTTTGTCGTGAATAGGAAAAGTAGATTAAGTGAGTTATTGAGGTGATTTTGTCGCTTTAAAATGTTTGACAGTCGGCAGCATAAAATGCTTGAAAACGTTTGGTGTTAAAGTGTTTTTCATTTAAATATTATGATGATGTTAACCACTACATGCACAGTGGCTTCAACAAATTGGAATTGCCATGCAACTTAAGTGGTAGTTATCAGTGTTTGAATTGCTCCCTTCAAAATAGCCACAGCACAGAAATTTTTGCTTTAATTTTGCATTTTAAATTTTGCATTTTCAAAATAAAAATAAAAAAAACAGCAGACAGTTGTCCGAGGCCTTCGGGCACGGACTGTCCCTGCAGGCTGTGTCAGAGACACGGCCATTAAGTTTAACGTAGAATACGCCATTCGATAAGACAGAAAACATATATAACAATAAATGATAAATAACATAAGCAAATGAATTTATGTATTTGATAGTTACTTTTGATAAAATACATAAGCTTATGGTAGGAAAAATAGGATAAATATGTTTTTAAATTAACAACCACTCGTTGCTTTCTGGTATTTCGTGTAGGTGCCATTTTGATTAGTAGTTTTTATTTTAATTTACTAAACGTCAACTGTCAGCTGCTGTCAAACAGCATCAAGCAGCATTGTTATTTTGCTTACTTGGCAGCACTTTCATTTAACATAAAAATGTATGAATTAATTTTTTCAATAAATAATCAATATTCTTCGAGCTTGAGGTGAGATTTGCTGTAGTTATATTTATTTTTCTCGATATTTCGCTACTCCTTTGTGAGACCACTGACTCCAAATTTTCGTTGTTGGCTCGAAATGTCAAAAGAGCGGGAAAAATATGGCATCATCAGGAGATATAAACAATATTCAACAATTAAAACAAAACAATTTTTTTTTTGTTTTGTTTTAATTGTTGAATATTGTTTATATCTCCTGATGATGCTACACAAAGGAGTAGCGAAATATCGAGGAAAATAAATATAACTACAGCAAATCTGACCTCAAGCTCGAAGAATATTGATTATTTATTGATAAGGAAAAGGTCGAACAACAGAATAAAAAAAAAAATTAATTTTTTCATATATTTTTTATAATTATATATCGATGTTAAATTCAAATTCACATTTAACATTTTGTTTCACTTAAATACTTAAGTAAATATACGAAATTTCAATATTTCATCAATCAAAACAACAGCCGAAGGTTTGTGTCCACACTGAAACAGCAGCATAGTTTGTGTTCACGCAACAAACTCAAACACTCAACCAAACACCACACATATGTTTGAGTGTATGTGTTTAAACAATTTTCATTTGAGAAATTTAAATATTAGGAAGATATCAACCAATATGAAATGTATATCAAACGAAAGATAACATCTTCATTTACCTACAAAAAAATTTTTAAAAAAGTTATCTCGCCGTTTCCTCATAATCAATGAAATAAAGATTACAACAATAACAATCTGACATGACTCCCTATACCGTAAGGTAAGACGTATTCTACGCCAAAAAATATTATGTTCAATTTTTTTAAACTTAATTTAATTTATGTATTTTAATTAATATTTTTATTGAAATAAGTTCTGCGAATGTTGAGAGGGCCGCCCTAATACTAAAAAAAGGTTTACCTTATCGAGTCTTCGCATTAGCATTCGAGCGTTGTGTGAAAGCTTTACGCTTTACAATTCAAAATTAATGTTACAACAGCTTTATTGAAGCTTTCGCAAAAAAGCTTTATTACGTTAGCTTACTGTTTGTTTCACTTTTTACTAGATACATGTTGCCAAGCAACATTAGCTTGCTGTTCGTTTCACTGTTTACTAGATACATGTTCCTAAGCAATGTTGAGCAACCAAAAACACTCAACCAAACACCACACATATGTTTGAGTGTATGAGTTTAAACAATTTTCATTTGAGAAATTAAAATACTAGAAATATGTCAACCAATATGAAAAGTATATCAAACGAAAGATAACATCTTCATTTACCTACAAAAAAATTTTTAAAAAAAATCATCTAGCCGTTTCCTCAAATTCAATGAAATAAAGATTACTACAATAAAAACCTGACATGACTCCTCATACCGTAAGGTAAGACGTATTCTACGTCAAAACATTTTCAAATACTGACTTAACTTGTTGTTAACAGCCAAGCAAAGGCAAAAGATAAAATGCGAAAAAGAGAAACGAAATAATTTACTTCAACTGACTGCGCAGGTGGTTTTTGCTTACGCACTCAAGCGAAGTAATGGGTTTTCAGAGAATTGCTTCTGCTGTAAGCAATCAGTTGTTTATATGTAAAGGGTTTTTCAACAGAGACGCTACAAGAGTAAATCGATAGGGACAGCAAACGACGCCATATTTTTCCCGCTCTTTTGACATTTCGAGCCAACAACGAAAATTTGGAGTCAGTGGTCTCAACTTTAAGAGGCCTCAACAATCAGCTATGAGGCTCATTTCTGGCTGAATGGCTTCGTCAATAAGCAAAATATGCGCTATTTGTTAGATAGCAATCCACACGTAATCCATGAGTCATCATTGCATACCGAAAAAATTACGGTTTGGTGCGGTTTATGGGGCGGCGGCGTCATTGGGCCGTAGGTACTTCATCCGTAATGATCAAGACCGGCACATTACTGTGAATGCGAATCGCTACCGTTCAAAGATAACCGGATATTTTTGGCCCCAATTGGATAATATGGACTTGGAGGACATGTGGTTCCAACAGGACGGCGCCACAAGCCACACAGCGAATGCCACAATCAATTTATTGGAAACCAAGTTTGGTGAACGTGTTATCTCACGAAATGGCCCAGTCGATTGGCCGCCTCGGTCGTGCGATTTGACGCCGTTAGATTATTTCCTGTGGGGCTACGTCAAGTCTATGGTCTATGCCAACAAGCCAGCGACGGTTGATGAACTTCGTACGAATATCGAACGTGAAATTGCAGCAGTATCGGCCGATTTATTCTTGAAAACCGTCGAAAATTAGGTTCAGCGTCTGGACTTCTGCAAGCGTGCCCGTGGTAGCCATGCAAAAGAAATCGAGTTCCATACATAATGGCATCGAAGAATTTCATTGGAATCTAAAACCGGTTTTGTTTTATTTAAAAAAACTTTTGTAGCGTTCTTATTGAAAAACCCGTTATTTGCTCTTGTGCATTTATATTGTGTTTAGTTGTGGTTGTAGAAAGAGTTTTGCTATAGTAGTCCAATTACATAATTACTCTTAGAAATGTAAATTGTAAAGAGAAGATGCTCTTAGAAATAAACAAAACTGACGCAAACGTAAACATGTATTTTGTACAGAGTTTGTTTTTACCCCCCCTTGAGTAACCCATACACATCGTCGTGGGGAATGTGTAGCGATCGTTTACCCATTACCCGCAGGGTGTGGGGAAAATAATAGGTAGCTACCCACGAAAATGAGAAATTACCCATCGCGATTACCCCCAGCGCAATGGGGATAATAATGGGTAGCTACCCACGAAATGGGGAATTACCCATTACCCTCAGGGCAATGGGGAAAATAATGGGTACCTACCCACGACGATGTGCAATGGGTTACCCAAGGTAACTCATCCCCATTTTTGATCGATAATATGAAAAAATTAGAAAAAATGTCTATATCTCGGAAACGGAGCGTCCATTAAAAAAAATAGCCCATTTTTGTGGGTTTCTAAGGGGTTCTCATAAAGTGGTCCAATTCGTATGGAAGAATATTTTTTCGAAAAATCGCCAAAATAAAAAAATTATTTTCCCCATTGCCCTGAGGGTAATGGCTAATCGTGATGGGTAATTCCCCATTTTCGTGGGTAGCTACCCATTTTTTTCCTCTGCGGATAATGGGTAAACGATTGCTACCCATTCCCCACGGCAATAATAATGGGTTACCCTGGGTTAACCCACGAAATACGAACCCTGATTTTGTAGCCCGATAACACACCATCGCAACTAAGTCATGTTTTAGATTTTTGCGTCTTCAGCCTGCCTTAATAGTTAAATTCTCTTTTGAACACCCTTCTTTACCATTTACACTCTCCGTTCTACCCATGGGTTCTTTTTCGTCTAAACGGCTGTTGTACTTCTTACTTACATTCGTAATAATTAATTTTTTCAAACAAAGGTGTCTGATTTTCACGTTGCTGATATTTGTTAATCAAAATTTCTACGAATTATTGTATCTACACATTTTATTTAATATTTTTCGATTTATAAATAATCAGAAAGTAATATACCCAAACGATGTTGTCCCTTCAAAATCAGAAAGAGTGTGAAACAACATAGCAGAGCTACGAAAGCGAATAAAGAGAAACATCAAAAATTCTCTCGAATTCTCGTCTCGTGTGTGTTTGTTTACCCCTCTTGTTTCTTCCCACCTCGCGGAAACTGAACGCGAAAGTCGTGGGTGAAAGCCACGGGTGAAACGCATAATCTAAAGTGTATCTAAGAAAAGCTAGTTACTCTTCTATTTAAATAATTTTGAGTATTTCTCTTTAATAATACATGTACAAAAAACCTGTTGGATAAATTTTAATTTTTCGGTCAGGGTGGACCTTTCTGTGGAAATGCCCATGTACAAAAATTATACACATTGCTATGTATGTTTAAATGGATTAAGACTAATATTTATAGTAGACGTAATAGTTCTCTCACCAAATTTATGACATTTGGCCTGGTGTTACTAATACCAGATAGAGGTAATGGTTCAAAACAACGAACAAAATAACAACAACGACATTTCGTATTTTGTGTTAAAATTATTGTGTTAAATTAAATACAACACAAATTTATGCTAACAATAACAGTCAATAAAAATGTTTAAAACACATTTAAATTTCACAGTTTTTCACCAAAATGACATGACAAATTAAAGCAATAAGTTATTGCAACTCCACCTGGTGTATGTCACTTTTCGTCAAACATCTCTCTATCACACCGACCGCATCACGAAGAGTGCGAAAGGAAACGTCAGATGAGCCAAATATTTTCTCTACTAATGCTGTGTGTTTATCGAGCCAAATAATTTTGATTCTATCCGATGTTTCTAACATTCTAACATGTTCTATCCGATGCAGTATATACAGAATATAAACAACATTCTCTATTTGATACATCACATACCTATGTACATCCTTTGGCGTAATCGCAATTTATTCATTTTGTTTATAATTTGAATAAAAATAGCGAAATATTTTTAAAAATTATGTTAATTTCAAAAAAGTGCAAACACATGAATTTTCAGCTGTCAACATTTTGATTTTCCATTTCTCACAGCAAAATCGGAATTGTATCTTCACCACACAAAAATAAATTCAACACAATTTACCACGACCGAAATATTTTCGATGAACACACAGCATAAGATTTACTCTATGACGCTTTTTCGTGTAAAAGTCGTAAAAGTGGTAAAACTAGTAAGTTGTAGTACGTACGGGAACAGAGCTATTACCATAGTGTCCAGTTAAACTGCCTTTAAAATTCGTTGAGCTCTGCCCAACGAGCTTTTTCGTACAAATACATATGTATGTATACGGACCGCTTCGTGGCGGGTTTTGGGGCAACATGGTCTGTAGTTAGAAGAAGTTCAGGAGTGTTCGAAAACTGAACTTCAACACACGGGATGCATTCACTATTTGCACAGGGTGATTGTGTCAGGGGGTATCCATGACACAGCTGATCGACTATGTAGTAGAAAATTGATAGAAAGCAGAGTGGATAGGTGAGAGACCGATAAATTGGACAGATATTACATTTAAAAACGCCTACAGTCCAAACAAAATAATAAAACATTTCAAATAAAATGGAAATTATGAGCACGACGATCGAACGGAACGAACAGTCATTCCCATAGAAAAATGGCGTATAGGAGAACGATTTGACTCAGTAAATTTTCGAATTTTGGTGTGTTGCATTTTGGAAAGTATTGCTTTAAAAATACCAGTTTGAGGCAATGGCTCAAACCAACCAACAATAAATCTTCAACGGCATTTCGTTTTCCGCGTTAACATTTTTGTGTAAATACACCACAAACATGTACTGACAATAAAATATAACAAAAAGTCCACAATATGTTTAATTTTCAAAGTTTTTCATCAAAACGACATGCAAAATTTAAGTCAACAATGTTTGTAATACCACCTGGTGTTAGTCAATTTACGTCAAATAACTCTCTATCGCACCGACCGCACCACGAATAGTGTGAAAGGAAATGTCAGATGAGAACAATGTCAGCTCTATATGACATTACTCAATGGTTATTCCCTTCGTCAAAGAAAATCTAAAACAAAGCGCTGTCATATTAAATTGAAAATTAAAGACTGATCTGGGAGTAACTGTACCCGAGCAAACTGTTCGCAGAACCATCAAGAAAGAAAAAAAAACCGCTCCTCAGAGCTGTGAACGACCAAAGACGGTAATATTCACTGATGAGTTTATAGGTTTTGGGAGGTGGAGGCCAGAATGTTAACTCCACAGTGAAACATGGAGGCGGCTCAGTCAAGGTCTGGGGATGTATGGCTGCAAATGGAGTTGGTAAACTTAGATTCATCGATGGAGTTATGGACAATACCCTGTATGTGGGTAATTTAAAGGACAGCTATCTCCTTAGTATCGCAATTTTGGATTTGGAAGGAAAATACATATTTCCATAACAAACTGGAACATCCCCCACAATCTCCTAATCTAAATATTATTGAACGAGGTCTGAAATTCGTCATATAACATCAATTCCATCTCTGAAGGTAGCGTTGAAGGACGAGTGGAGCAAAATTAATCCTGAGACAACCAAAAAAATTGGTTGAACAAAAAAAAATAGCACATTTTTGGACTTTTTTTTATAAATTGCTCAACAAAAGTTCTTTAGTTAAGGAACCACTATCGTCATGATTGTTTTTATATCTCAAGATGTCTAGCTTCCATTTCCATTTTACAATTCTGCAATCGGTTACAAATTGCAAAAGATACAGGCTGCTGAATATGGAATTTTTAGTGCCATTAAAAAAGTGAACTGGAGTGTATATCGGCCGCACCAATAAAAGAAATCCGGATTGTTTTTACACAAAAGTTTTCTTGCTCATTTTTATTACTATTTCCAAAATGTTACAACGGAGATTACTTATTTTTAACTTGTTAGCAGAATGACTCTTTTTCTTCATGTAGGGATAACTTTTTATTTCAGCTTACGCCAACTCTTCTTCAATGATTACAAAGGCAGAAATTTTACAACTGTGGCGCGTCTGTCAGGAAGTTTTCTGATATAATACTATAAATTGGGTTAAACCCTGACCGCCTTATTCATAAAAAGTTGTGAGAGGTTTGAGAGACGTTTTTTGTATGATAAACTGTCTCTCAAACCTCTCACAACTTTTGATGAATAAGGCCGTGAGGGAACAGTTTTTGTTTATTTCAAAATTTTTTAATTTCCATGCATCATAAAAACATTAAGCTGTTATAGTCAAAAATTTACTGAATTGTGAAGGGCGCGATTGCCAAGTTTGGGATATCTACCTGCTTCATTTATCAGGTATAATACTACAATTTGGGTTTAACCCTTTGTGTGGGTTTAGGTTGTGTTTATTACTACATTTATTTATTTCCAAGAGTCATAAGGAAACATTAGGCAATTTAAATGTTTTCCACCAAGGCGTACGACCACTATTTTATATAGGGGTTTGCCAAAATCCGTGTCGTAAAATGCACCTTACTGTGTTCTGCATTTTCATTATAAAATTTTCCATAGAACAACGGCGTAAAGTTATTTTTAAAATCATGCAATAAAACAACATTAATATTGACTATATAACCCTAAGAAAAAAATCACAATGCTTGTAAAAATGTGATACCTTCACTTAATTGTGAATAAAAAACAAACGTAACGCATTCAACGATTTCCATGCTCTATATGTCGTTTAATTCACAAGATATGTAGCTTCACTACAATAAATACAATTTAATAGTTTCTGCACTTTTAAAGTCTCTCCTGAATTTTTTCCTAAAAAAAAAAAATCTCAAGATTTTTTTTTTCTGAAACAATTTGTTTCATAACTCTGAAACTGTGTGTCGGATGGAAAATAATTGTAGATACAGGTCAAAGGTATTATAAATCAAAAAATTTTTAGAATCATTTTAAGACAATCGGACTAGTCGTTTCCGAGTTATTATTATATATGTAAGTGGGGGAATGTCTTAAAATATTTACAATATTTCTTAAAAAAACATTTTTCTGACTTTCTTCCTCATTTTTATTACTATTTCAAATATTGTACAACAGAGATAACTTATTTTTAACTTGTAAGCATAATGACTCTTTTCTTTATGTAGGTATAACGTTTTATATCCGCTTTCGCAAACCCTTCTTCAATGCTTATAAAGGAGGAAATTTTACAACTGTCTATCAGGAAGTTTTCTGATATAATACTACGATATAATTTGGGATAAACCCTTAAACCCTGAGGGTACAGTTTGTGTTTATTTCTAAATTTTTTTTATTTCCACGAATCTATTTCTTGTAGCTTGTAGTACTTGTAGATTTCCGATGTCCAGCTTTCTATGTGCCTGGTTTCGTACGACTTTCGTTCTGCTTAACCTTGTGCAAACCTTTGCTGCAGCCAGGTAGTGACCTGAGTCGATATTAGCTGCTCGAATTACACGCACTTCCATTACACTAGCAGAGTGCCTTCCACCAATTACCAGGTGATCAATCTGGTTCTTCGTCTGTTTACTAGAGGATATCCAAGTAGCCTTATGGATGTGTTTATATTGGAATCTCGTACTAGTACCAACCATTTTTTCGCCGCGGAAATAACAATATTATAACATATTAATCATTGTGTCTCTTTTCTATCTTTTGCCGGTATCGATGATTTGAATTGATTAGCACGCGTAATGATGTGTTTCAGTTTACATTTATTTAACAAGTGGAATGAGACTTAGAGAATACTAATATAAAAGAGAGAATGGGATTGAGATGACATTTGGTATACGTTCAGTGCTGCCATATTAATGTGATATTTACAATGAGACATAACAGTCTCCAACATGAAATATTGAATAGCAAACACAATGTGTTTGGACACAAGTATATTGTATTTGCGACAAGCTACAAACACATTATATTTGCATCTAAACAACAACAAAAAACAGATTTTGAAGCGTGTATCTTTTCTGAAGGTAGGAAAATTAAAACTTGTTGAGATGTGTCATAAATAACAAACTTGGCTCATATATTTGTTTCCGCTCGGTAATGAAATTAAATTTAATTATTACGACAATCTAGTACAGGAAAACTTTAGAAGTATTTTCTTCTTTCAAGCCATTGTCCTGCAATTTAAACGATTGAAATATTAAAATTTAAATGAAATTGATTTAAGTTATATGGAGCTGAATACAGCAACATACTTCGAGGCGGAACTGTATACAATTTGGCATGTAACACGCTTTAAGGATTATGAAGGATTAAGAAAACGAATACGAAATCTACTTAAAATCTAAACCCTAATGACACACGAATGCATGAATGGCCCACCGATCGACATTTCAATACCAACAGTAGCAGCAGCAGAAGAACTTCTGAATGAATGAGTCTGAAAATACCTTGAACTGCGTTATGGAAACGTTTATTGCAGAAAGACCATAAATGTTGTGCACTGTGAATTCATCAATAAGGTAGGAACCACTTCCTTATTTTCTTTCCATTCATGGTCAACACTTGAATGAAATGCGGCAACATAAGTGTTTTCGGTAGCTGCAAAGAATAGCCACAACTAAATGAAAAGAATTCCAAAGATGGGATGGACAGGCGGCTAATTCCATTATTTGGAAAGTCAAATGCAAATGTTCAAAGGTTAAGTTGTATTTTATTGTCACGACTCTATCCTGTGGCGGTCGGAGGTACAAGCCCTTTCACACTTACTCAATGCATGGAAAACAGAAACCCACAGAGCCAGAGTATGACCTGAAATGAATTCATCACTCCGACCAGCAATTGTATTTGCAAATCCTTGTAACTCGCATTGTCCTTAAAGTACTTTACACCCGAAATGACTTCCTACTGTGTAATTATTCGTAGAATTATGCATTCGGGCCAACAGAAGATCCGTTCAGAGTTACGAGGACAAAGGTGCAAATAATAACCGATAAATTTCAATGCCAAACAAAGGAACAACATGCGTTGGCCTAAAGACAGTTGCCAAAGGAAATCCATCATCATCATCACCAACAGTGCCAATGTCATGATGCATGATTATACAAAATTATTGTTTCAAGAGAAAAATAGTTAACCCAAAAAGTGTTGTTACAATTTTTTTTGTCAATGAAAAGGATAAGGAAGGAGCAAAGGACACTAATCACTGATATGGCTTAGCATGAAATTTGTGTAAAAGAAATCACTCTAAACATTGTTAAGGCCATGAAGGTTGGGTCAGTACACGAAACCAAACAAACATGGTGTCCAGACATCGGGCTATGTCCATAATCCTTTCTTATTAGTTTACTTAATCTGATTTGTTAACAGCGTGTGTGTGTGTGGGTTATACAATATATACGAGTGTTTAATCAAAATTCGGGGAACTGGTAGCTAAATTGTAATTTAACGAGTTATTAATCTCACAGCTCGAGCACTAATTTACCTATAAACTTTGCAGCTGGTTTCATTCAAATTCATTGATGTGACCATTAACAATGCAAGACTAGATGAGTGCAATGTAAGGAACTAGGAAAGGAAATTGTTTCGTTGCTATAACGCACTCGTTTCGCCATATTTAGGTGTTTGATAAAATGCTATAATAAATAAATAATTACAACAAAATAAAGGGTGGCCCATGTACAATTTAGAATTTAATCATTTGCCTTGCGGGAGGTTTTAGTCGGTTTGCTTTATAAATATCAGTTTTTTTTTTAAATTTATTCAAGCTCAAGTCCTTTTTAGTATTAAGATTATTTATTTTAAGATTATTTTCAAAAAAGTCGAGCACAAAAAGGGTTCCAATGATTCCAGTACCGGGATTTCGTAACTTTTCTAATGATAACGGGATTCCGTAACTTTTCTAATGAAGTAACGACAACTGTCGGTTGTTTTAACGATATTTGTATTCTCTATTTTTTAGTTAACGATTTTCTTCGTTTGGATGTGTCGTTAAAATTTAACGACAGATTCCAGTGGAAATCATAGAATAATACATACGTAGATAAACTTATTCTCTCATCTGACGTTTCATTTCACACTCTTCATCGTAGGTTTGTGGAAATGAGAGCAATTACATTTAAAATTATCTTACACCAGGTGGAGTTACAAAATATGTTCACTTAACTATTTCCGGTCGTTTTGGTGTAGAACTGAAAAATTTAAATATATTTTGCACTTTTTTGTTGGCTTTTATCGTTGGTATACATTTGTATTGTATTTGCATTGTCACAAAAACACGAAATTCGGTTGTTGTTCCTTTTGGATCGCTGTATACTATTGCCACCATCTGGTATTATTGAACCCATATTTTCCACCATCCAATGTTTACTTTCCATCGTACCTATGACGTTCAATTTATTGAGCGAATAAAAGTTTCTATGGTATGTATTATTCTATGGTCGAAATATGAAAACTTCAAAAAAATTTAGTAGTAAACATTTGTCAAAGAGAAATAAATAAAAACTTTTTCAAAGAAATATGGATAAATCGTTGTAAGTATTTATTATTATATGTAAATAAAAAAGAAAATTTATATAATATGGATACTTAAAAAAAAGTAAAAGGTCCAATAGCCACTCCAGCAAGACATGCAGCGCTATCGAATTTTTATATACACTCAGAGAACTAATTGTTTGAAAAGAGGTCGTAGCAACCGTAAATACGGCTGTTACCACCGAATTGAGGTTGCCACAACTGAATTGAGGTTGTCACAACCGGATTGAGGTTGTTACGACCGAATTTAGTCTCCACAACCGAAATTCGTTTGAAGCAAACCTCGTTTCATAATTGATTCGGTTGTGACAACTGACCGATTCGGTTGTAACTATCGAATTTGGTTCAATTCGGTTGCAATAATCGAATCTAGCCTTAATTCGGCTGCAACGACCGAATTTGGCGTCAATTCGGTTGCTGTAACCGGATTCCTCATGAATTCTGTAGGTACAACCGAATTCATTTCCAATTCGGTTACCACAACATAATTCTATGTATTTAAAATCTGACGTTTAAAATTTTATAATCAAATATTATTTTAAAAAGGTAAGTAAAATATAATTTGTATTAAACAGTCTTAGATTGCAGATGTTATTTAAGCAGATATCAACAGAAGATATATATCCGGTAGTCTGGATACAAAACGGCTTTGGACCTAGAGCAACCGATACAACACGTCAGAATTAGTGCGGTGCCCCATGATGGCCGGGACTTCAATAAAGGTTGGAAGAGGCATGTAAATTAAATGTATTATTCTACTTATATAGATTACCCCATATATATGACTTTATTTTCTCGCTTTTTAATTCATTTATAAAAATTCAAGAAAATAAATCATCACTTAATAATAAAAAAAAAATTAATAATTCATTTATGACAGTATCTAAATTAGGTTGTAACAACCTCTAATTCGGCTGTGACAACCTCTAATGAGGTTGTGCCAACTTCTCATTCGGCTGTGTCAACCTCTAATGAGGTTGTGTCAACCTCTGATGAGGTTGTGCGAACCTCTAATTCGGTTGTGACAACCTCTTAATTCGGTTACGGCTAATTCGGCTGTCTCAACCGAATTTTTCTGTGAGTGTACTGAAGGACTATGCAAGCGTTCACAATCACTCCAGAAAATGAAGAATTGTATTGTAATGTTCTATGTCTAGAAAGACACCGACACGTCACCTTCAAAACTCCGAATGCCCTCTCTACACAAGGTGTTTCAAAAGAAGTCATCCGATGTTGTTTGGCTCTCATTTTTTTTCCAAATGAAAAACTTCGATTCTGTTTTTTGGTTATGTTTATTTGAACCTTTAGAATTTTATTGGGTAAGTTGAGAAGATGATACCGGTTAAATGGGCGCCGTCACAATTGATTATCATACGGGCTCGTTTTATGGCACTCGTGTCGAATGTTGACCTTGAGGTCTTCCAGGGTTTTAGCTTGTTTACGTAAACACGGGACTTCAAAAAACCCCACAAAAAACGTCTGGAACGGTTAAATCGGGCGATCTTGCGGGCCAGTTCAAATCGCCAAAACGAGAGATGAGGCGACCCGGGAACGCCGCCTTCTGAATATCGGTTGTGGTTCACGCAGTGTGTGCCGTTGCTCCGTCCTGTTGGAACCACATGTCCTCCAGTCCTAATTCATCGAATGACGGCAGAAAAAACTCGGTTAACATGGCCCTATAGCGCGCACCGTCCACTGTTGTCGTTTGACCAGCGAGTCCGTAACTATAGTCCTAAATGACAAAAAATGGCCCGATGACTCCTCCATCGTGAACAACGCACCATGCAGTCACTTTGAGCGGGTGTAATGGTTCCTGGTGCATCACTCGTGGATTTTCGGTGCCCCAGAAGCGATAGTTTTGCTTCTTCACGTACCCGCTGAGGTGGAAATGAGCCTCATCGCTCATTATGATTTTGGCGGAAAAATCGTCCACTTCGTCCACGAGATTGAGGATGGCTTGGGCGTACGTTACACGTGTTTGGCGGTCGACAGACAGCAGCTGATGCACGGACTGGAATGTGTGTGGGAACGTGCGCAGGTCTTTGACCAAAATTCGCCATAGGGACGACCGGCTGATGGCTAATTGCGAGGCACGGCGTCTGGTCGATGTTTACGGCGACAGCTCAACATCCTCGGCAACAGCGGCGATATTCTCAGCAGAACGGGCGCTCCGGGGCCGGCCACTCCTGCCAACGTCTCGTGTGGTCCCATACTCTTCGAGGTTAGTGGCCAAACGGCGCAGTGTTTGCGCAGTCGGTGTCGGACGGCCGGGGAATCGGCGACGGTATTCGCGCTGCGCCAACACCACAGACGAATTGATACGCAAAAAATAGACACGATTATTCCGCGTTCTTGGAGAGGGTATCGCTCCATGGCTTGTTTAATTGTATTCTACATCTGTCTAGTCCACAAATGTCAAAACAGATTTGACATTGGCGGCCAGTTGCAAAAATAAGAGCATCTTCCAATAGGGTGGTCACTTTTGAAACACCCGCACAATTACGACTTTTGCATACAGCTTCATTATACAGGAACCTAGGTGTACCAGGAACTCCATCAGGCAAAGGTTCATTAACCATGGCTCTAGAGGGTATCCCGAATCACCTAACAAACGTTATTAGTAAAATATTTAGTCTTCTGAAAATACTTTTAATACCAATTAAAAAAGTTCTTCGCCACTACAGAAGGCCCTGTCCTTCACTGTTTTTACGGAACTGCAGCTCCATATGAATGAATCATACCTAGCTCCAGGAAATTTTGCATTCACATATAAAATGTTAAGTTTTCCTTTGCACAATTACTTTCGTACATCATCGTTGGAAGAGAGTTGTTGATGGCTTTCGTAACTCTGTGTAAACAACGGCAAATTGAAGTTTGGCTAAGAAAAAATTTCCATTGTTGTCCCACAGGCCGCTCGTGGCGTAAACTCGAATTGCATATAAAACCTTGTAGCAACATAGACATCATAAGGCTTTGATTGGCTTGAATAAAAGAAGAAAAATACCTGCTTATCGGGAGCTATTCCAGTTATTCTATTGGAAATCAAACAGTGTTGGATTGCGTCCAAAACGTCGTATACTTGGTTTTTGTGTAACCTATAGAGCGTCACATATTCACTATTACTCAAGTCAAATGGATCTTCAATTTGTCTTAGAATTCTTCTTTCCTGCGTCCGTTTTTGATGCACACAATTTTCTAATAGCATACCAATGTATTGGAATGCCAATTTGGATAACAATTTTTGTTTTATTCCATATTTTGTTGAATTTATATTGAACGCCAGTCTCAATTTCATTCAAAATTCAAATGTTTATTTTTTTTTTATCGAATATCGGTATGACTTTACTACAGATTTTTTTTTTGTAGTCGGTGAGCTCCGACACCGACAATTTTCGTAATTTACCGATTATTTGAACGATAAAATTCGGTACAAATAATTTATAGAATAGAATCACTTTTAACGACAATTGTAGTTAAATTCCGAATTTTGACAAGTTAACTACCGAATTTTGTCGTTGAAAAGTTACAGAATTGCGGTACAAGGCTGTCTGTATAGCTATTTCGGATCTTGCCAAGATCTTTATCAGCAGACGTTTTTGTTATGATTTTCGGTGAATTCATCAAAACTGTATGTATCGAAACACTCATCATATCAATGAGAATTCCTTTATGCATACGTTCGAAGACTACCAAGCACTAACAATGGAAACACTTTCTTGCACAACTCTTTGCATCATGCCGAAAAACCATCGGTATCAAATAGGAATGAAATAGCTAAACCGACAGCCATAGTATCAATAGAAACCTTTTTGCTCTCGACTCTTTTAAAAATTGTATTAACCTAATAAATAAGGTTTATAGTAAAAAGGTCTAGAGTTTGAATAAATTTAAAATAATTGATGTTTAGAATTTAAATTATGTTCGCTTTAAAAAAAATACTAATATACATTATTTCAAAATTAAGATTTTATTGGTCAGGCCCATCGTTGACATTTATGAACGAAATAGAACATCGTTCAAATGTCTTCTAAATCTTGCTTTTCAGTACCTCATTCCATCTACCCAATTTGTCAGTATATTTTCGTTTGTTTGGGCCTCTATCTCGTGAACGACAGCTTCGATTTTCATGTTTTAAGGTCTCAATGGACGACGTGTGGATTTTCCGAGCACCAAGTGCGACAATTTTTTTTGTTAACGTAGCCCCCGAGATGAAAATGCGCTTCTTCGGATAATTATTCGAATTATTATTATATTTATTATTTTATTGTTATTATTATTATAATAAGATTTTTCGGTTAAAATTCTCATCTTTCGAACTCAGAACTTTGGAAAAAAAGTTTTTAATATTTCCCAATTATATTCAAGCGTAAAACGGCCCATTTCGCAAACGTCGAACCTTTAGCTAACAATCTGTCACTTTATAAATGTCAAATTGGTCATCTGCTTCGAAATAATAGGGGGTTCAAATTCCAAATTTTATATGTACCACTCTTTATAAGGTAACCCCAATAACAATTATTCAAGACTCAAACGATTACTATTTTTTATTGTTAAGTTTTTTTTAATTATTTTTTTTTTTAAAATTCGTGTTATTGGAACGAAGTTCCTTATCGCACGTTGCGGGATTGGGGCTAAATGAAAAAAATTTAACAACTTTTTTAACACTATTATGCTACAGCCCAGTATTATCAACTATATTGGGTACTTTGCTTTGGTTTGTGGCTAGACTAACATATGTTGGGAAATTTCTTGTCTAATGGGAAGTTTTCTAGGTGGAGCCTGTAACCAATATTTAGTATAAATTGTAGTTTTGAACCCAATAGGAAGTAAATTTAGAAAAGCCAAAGTGAAAGAAGTTTAAAAAAAGAAAATTTTCTTAAATGAGTGCCTTTTCTTAAAAAAGGTAAATTTTCTCAAAAAAATACCTATTCATATTTTTAAACAAAGTAAAGTTTCTTAAAAAAAACCTTATCCTAAGGATAAAAAGTACCATTTCTTAAAAAAAGTGTTTTTTTTAAATAAGTACCTTTTCTTAAAACAGTAAATTTTATTGCAATAAATTTCCTTTTCTTAAAAAACTACCTTTTGTTTAAAGACTACCTTTTGTGTGAAACAAAATAACTTTTCTTCAGATAAGTATCTACTCTTAAAAATGTGCATATTCTTGAAAAAAAGACCAATTCAAAAAACCCCATTTCTTACAAAAATAACGTTTTCTTAAAAAAGTGTCTTCTCGTAAAAAAAATATTTTTTCTTACAAAAATTTCTGAAATTTACTTTTTCTTAAAAATAAAATAATACCTTTTCTTTTCTTGAGACAAGTAGCCTTTCTGAAAATAAGTAAATTTTCTTAAACAAATTACCTTTTCCTAAAAAGAGTACGACGTCTTTAAAAAGGACCTGTTCTTAAAAAAATACATCTTTGTAAAAAAATTCATACTCTTTACGGGCCCTTAGACCTGTAGATAAGTTGATCGACTTCGAGTTGACATCAACTTCGATTTTGCCCTTACACTCTCAAACTAGTTGACGAAACTTAATTTTTTTTGTCAGATGTCGAAACACTCAAATCACAAATTTTAAGAAAAAAAAACAATTTTTTTTTTCAGTAAAAATTTATAAATAACATTACAGATCATATTTATTTCGTTTATAATTTTCTGATAATGTTTGTTATTTATATTGTTGGTTCATTTATTTACGTTTTGCCGACAATGTTGCCTCCTGAACGTTTCTCGTCGAAATGCGTATGAAAGTCGATGCAACTTCCCCTTACACTGATGCATAATTTAATATCAACTTCAAAAAATCAGAATCGCTTTTATATTACCGCAACTAGTTTGTACAAACCACCAACTGCACCTTACACCATGGATAAGTTGATGCCAACTTGAAGTCGCTGCAACTTATCCACAGGTTTAAGGGCCCCTTTAGATTTTACATCAACTAGTTTGTACAAACCACCAACTTCACCTTACACCATGAATAAGTTGATGTCAACTTGAAGTCGCTGCAACTTATCAACAGGTCTAAGGGCACTTTAAAGAATATAAATTATGCCTTGTTCACGCTGCCACAAAATTGACAATTTCGGATTGAAATTGTCGAACAAAATTGAAATCGTTCACACTGGCATTTGAGCAATTTCGTTGGAAAACGACAACGGTTTGTTTACAAACATTACCATTAGTAAAATGTTAGTGCCTGGGCTCAATAACCGAAATTTAGCTAGGAAATGAATGAAAACAATAAAAATAAAATTAGATATTTTTTTTAGTAATTCGGGACTTTAGAAGCGGCTTAGGCGATAATATCGACCTAGATTTTAAGTCGAAGCATGCCTTAAGGACGGCTGCGTGAACTTGAAAAAAAAATTATCTACGACGGCGGCACACCGGAAAATGTTCTGTCGGCTTCGTTCTCCTTGCATATATGCAAAAAAGAGTACTACGTTAATTTTGTTGAGTAAAAACAGCGTTGTATACGACAATTTCAAGTCAATTTCAACGAAATTGTTGCAAATATCTCAATTTCGTGGTTGTCAAAATGTATGCGAAATTGAGCAATTTCAACTCAATTTCAGCCCAAATTGCGAAGACCTCAATTTCACGGCAGCGTGAATAAGGCATTATTCTCTCTGCCATTTTATCTCTCGCTCTCTGTCTTATCGATAACCTCAAATAAATCGTTTGGTTCTCAAACTGTTTTGAAGACCATCATATTTATCTGACAATAGCTGTTCACATAAACAATTTTTCTTTAGGTTCGACAGATCGTCAAATCCGTCTGATAATCTGAACTCCACTTAAGGTGAAGTCGGGCAGTCGACCGACTAGTTGGGCAAAAATCAAAACTAGTTTGATTTTCAGAAAGTCGGCTAGTGTAAGGCGAAACAATGCCCAACACAAAGGTCGGCCTGACAAATAGTCGGCCGACTGGTCAAAAATCAGAACTAGTTTGATTTTCGGAAAGTCGGCTAGTGTAAGGCGAAACAATGCCCAACACAAAAGTCGGCCTGACAAATAGTCGGCCGACTGGTCCGCACATAGAATAATACATACATAGATAAACTTATCCTCTCATCTGACGTTTCATTTCACACTTCATCGTAGGTTTGTGGAAATGAGAGCAATTAATTTAAAATTACCTTTCACCAGGTGGAGTTACAAAATATGTTCACTTAACTTTTTCCTGTCGTTTTGGTGTAGAACTGAAAAATTTAAATATATTTTGCACTTTTTTGTTGACTTTTATCGTTGGTATACATTTGTATTGTATTTAACAAATACAAACAAGCGCGAACAGGTCATAGTGGGCGCCGAGTGCAAAGCTGGTTGAATGCGATAAAACAGTTCCAAAGCGTTTTTCAGCGCCGAAATCATTGTTTATGTTATGTTGTTATGATTTCAACTTGTTTGGAAAACATAAAAAAAAAATTAAAAACAAAAATTTGAGAAAAAGTAAACAAAACATGCAATCAAAAAATTAAAAAAATAATAAAAATTAAAAATAAAATAAAAATTAAAAAATGAAATAAAAATTAAACAAAAAAATAAATAATAAATAATAAAAATTAAATAAAATTTTAACAATTATAAAAAAATTAAAAAACATAATAAAAACAAAATAAAAATTATAAAAAAAAAAATTTTAAATGAATATAAAATATATAAGAAAAACCTAATTAATAAATTATTGTAATGCATACAAACATACATAAAACATGCATACAAACATACATAAAACACAAATAATAGATCAAATACCAGCGCTGATTCACGCATCCACTATGCACACTCAAACTTGTTTCTCGCATGAACAGTTCTCGCAATAAGCGTCAGTCGGCTCGGCCCGGCAACAAGCGGCCACTCTGTACGCACCCTAAGGGCCCCGTTATGGCTTTTTCATACATAAAGTATTTACTTCTTAAAAAAAAAATCAATGAGTGTTCGAAGTCACGGGCGATGAGTTAACACCTTTTGGTTACACGGTACCTGTTCGATTTCTATGAACACATTAGTAAATGTTACATTGGAAAATAAAAAAAAGCGTTCAATCATATGATGACGTTACATTTAAATAATATTAATACTTAATAACA
Organism: Phaonia tiefii; assembly: GCA_963931995.1. Taxonomy (NCBI): domain Eukaryota; kingdom Metazoa; phylum Arthropoda; class Insecta; order Diptera; family Muscidae; genus Phaonia; species Phaonia tiefii. Next base: position 26,045,067 of record OZ008367.1, read on the forward strand.
CTTACACCCTGTGTCTCTATCTCGAACGAATAGCTAAGCGAACAAAAATCAGTCATTCACATTCGACCAAATTTTTGTACTGAAATATTTTATGTTTTCATTCGACTTGAAACAACGAGATTGTGAAACCCAAACCAACTTTCTTTCATATAGAACACGAACGAAAACTTTTGTTCGAGATAGAACGATCAAAATATTTAAAGACAAGTCTTGCTTAATCAGGGGGTTTCTATGGCACAGCTGATCGAAAATGTAATAGGGAAATAAATAGAGAATGAGTGACCAAAGAAGACGGGAACTTATTTTAAATAGTGTTTATTGATACTAATGCCAGCTAAATTATGTGTTATGTTGTTTCCATTGAACGAACATACGCATTCCCTTTGATTTCTGTCCGTTTTATGTCCAACGAAAGTGTAAAATTGGTAAAATACCGCAGCAAATAAAACGCTATGAAATGGACTACTACCTCGTCGTCATGAAGAGGCATCGAAGAGAGTAATGGATACTCTTAAGTATTACTCTATGGTTAAGTTCCTACCCACGGCTATAGATGTTAACACATCATAAGTTTATCATTTAACAAAAAAGTATCTCTTCTTAAAGATTCATTTAAATTATCGCATTTTTCAACGGGCACCTAGGCGTACTGGAACTAACTAGTACATAATATATAGCGAAAGGAACTTCGTTCTAACCGGGTGTCCACTGACACCTCATATATTTGTTTTTATTTTAGAGGCGACGAAAGGCGCAACAATGCAAACTGAATCACCAATGCAAACTTTGGATGAACCAAACTTTTCACTGCAGCAATGTAGACACACTAACGAACATGTTTCATTCTTGCGGCGAAGCGTTTTTTCCATCTGTTTATAAGTAAAGTTTGTGATTGAGGCGATAAGTTTGTAAGATATATAAATTCTTATATATTGAATCGTAAGGACTATTCAGACAAAATTGAATTCCATTCTTTTACTCGTGCTATATGTGGGCAATACTAAAGCCAACTGTTAATGATTACACCAGACCCTATTAATGCGGCGTACGATCTTATAAAGCAGTGGTAGGCAAAACCCAACGCACGCACTCAAATGTATTATGTGCTTGTGTGCGGTCGCAAACCCACAGCCACCCAGTGGCGGAAGTCATGACCTGGAAGGCCTGAAATCATGACCGAACATACCTTCTTTAAAATACGACAGGCCTTCCCTACACCTTACCTCCTCCTTTCTTTTTAACATTGCGTGAGATTGGGAGGCAAGGCCTTCCATCCCTCTCTCCTAGAAGGTCTTATGAAGGCCTGCAAAAAGAGTAGATTTAGAAGGACTTACGCAAAAATAAAAAAATATATATGGAAATTAGCTTCATATTTCAGATTTATACTTTAACCAATTGTAATTCTTATAAATGATTTTTTTTAATTCTGCAGCCACATGAATCGAACACATGACCTTAGAACTTACAATCGGACGCTTTATCTACTGGGCTATCGGATGTTATGATTTTGCAACGACGAATTGCGAACATGTGGAAAGCCAGGGTTTCATGAACAACAGCGTCTTCTGGCATTCTTTTAACAGGCCTGTGGAAGCCTTATAAAATCATGCATTTCGCAGGCATTATTAAAGTAGGCATTACCAAAGAATGATTCTGCATGCCTTATTCGTGGAAGGCCTCGCAAATTCCGCCGCTGGGCATAGACTGATGCTTCGAATCAAACAAAGTTGTTGTGTACATGTGAGTTGCCGATCGTGTGTGTGTGAAAAATACGAGAAAAATACGATTATTGACTACCACGCGTGGCTATGGAATGGCAATCACTGTTATAAAGCTTCAACCGATCAGAAATTAAGAATATGCCAGATCCAGGGAAATTGTATTTAGCCGAAGTACGCGGCTTTACAGGAACTCTCATCCGTTTTTTATCGAGTGGCCGATTGACCGCACTACATACTATAGAGAAAATTCGTTCTTCAGGCGTACAGTCCGTATGTGGAATAAACTTCCGGCTAGTGTATTTCCCACAAATTGTGACACAAACATTCAAGGAAAATGTCAACAGACACTACTCCCTCTTTCACCCTCCATTACCACAATCTTGTTGGTTTGATAAAAAAAAAATTTAACGAGAAACCAATGATAGGTCAAATCTTTACCAAAAACTAACGGCCTTATTCATAAAAAGTTGTCATAGGCTTGTTAAAGGTTTAAGAAGGTAAAGTCAAAAAATTGTATTCATAATCGAAAAATTCCTCTGTTAAGAGTTCTCTAACGTCGCCATTTTTGTTGAACGCGTAACCCTTCTTTAAGGCCATTTTATCCGCATTAATACACAAATGAAATATTTTTTTTACATTTCGCGCGTGCCGTACTTAAATATTTATGCGATATAAACAATTGGAATTATTTTGTGTATATTTGCAGCGTTTATAGTGCCACATTATCCTACTAAGCAACCAAATACTTTCGTTCCAATTTTTATAATTTTTAATCAAAATGAACTTTTGTTTACATAGTGATGTATATAAAATCAAAACATTGAAACTACAACCTATTATCCGGTTTACTACCCAAAACTGAAATCCAATTCAATATGATTTTTGGCACTTCTTCCAAATTTATGAATATAGCAAATACTAATTTATCTTTTTATTATATAGTTCTTTCCATTAATGTTTAAAATTTTGCAAAAATGAATTGACGCAATTCAATAAAAAAAATTTAATTCGGTCTATCGGTTATTGCTCATCTTGTTTTTACAACACAAGCACTATGAGAATACATAAAACAGGGTTGTCAGTCAATTATCTGTTCCCTAGTTAAAGTACTCATTATGAAGACGGTTCTAATAAAACCTTCGTCAAATCTTAAAGCTTTTAATAACTGATGAATGCTTTAGAGCAAATTTAATGATTTTTTATGAATAAGGCCGTAAATGTGGCAAGTCGACATATATTTCTGTATATGGGGCCATTGTCGTCTCCTCAGGCATTGATAAGTAATGGACCTTGTCTGAGGTAAACGAGGTCAATATAATGTTTAAAAGAGTTGTCACGTTTTATATGACAGCACAAAAAACAAAAGTTCCACTACAGAGTATCAATTTTATCACGCACACAGACGCATTCGTATTAAGAAATATATGTATCTACGTATAACATACAGATCACGAAAATGCCCCCTGCAAACATTTTCGATTGCGGAAGAGTAATCTGACACTCATCTGGAAGATCATTTCAATCGCGGCGATTGTTATCTGACACTCTTCTGCAACTCTCCAGTTGTGAGTAGTTGTGTCCTCGAGACGAGTCGCCATGAAGAGTGTCAAGCGAATCGCGTAGAAGAGTGTCAAGCGAGTTATAAGGAAGAGTGTCAAGCGAATTATAGAGAAGAGTGTCAAGCGAATTGTAAGGAAGACTGTCAAGCGAGTTGTAAGGAAGAGTGTCAAGCGAATTAAAGAGAAGAGTGTGAAGCGAATTGTAAGGAAGAGTGTCAAGCGAACTACAAATTCCATTAAAAAACACACGAAAATTCGAAAGAGTTTGCACGTTGTGCACCCATTTGTTTAATTATTTTTCATTATTTTACATAAGGTGTTATAAATTAAAAAGGTATGTATTAATTTTTGTTTTGTTTTGCCTTCCGTTTTTCTGTGCGGTCTTTTGCATGGACCAAATGTTGCTGTATAATGTTGTTTAATTTAGCATCGTCAGCGTTTGGAAATTTTTGATGGACCATATCTATTTAAAAATACAAAATTTTATGAAATGTTTGTTTGTAATAGTTTTATAAAACATCTACCTTTGAGTATTGAAACAAAGAAAAATGTTTGAATGCTTGTTTTCTCTTTAGTTCCTCTCCACGAAAGTTGCATGGCCAAATCATCGGTAATGATTCGCTTAATTGCCGTTCTTACAAAGGAGGGAAAATCGTGACCCCCAAGTCTTAGAATCATTCGTTTCTGAAAATTAAGTGAAAATAAAATATCTTGATTTAAACTTCTTATTCCTTCATATTTTTTTAAGCGTTTTAGACTACTTACAAATTGTGCAGCAACTTCTCCATTTGTTCCTTGTTGACACTCCAAATTATGCTCATTTATTTCACTGTTATTTGTATTCGATACAAAACTGTTTAACACATTGAGTCCATCGTTTACAAGACTGCTCCTATTTTCAACACCACTCCGATTGGGAATATTGCCTTCAGTATTAATAGTAGCACTACAAATGGTCCTTATTAATCGTGAGGCTTCTCTTTTGCTTTTTAATCTTAAAGCTTTTTCCGATAACATTATTCACTTCTTTATTTTATTTGGAAACCAACCTGTCACTTCACCGTTCACAAATTAAATGACAATTTTCGCTTAATCTATATGCTTCGACTGATATTATCCATTCACCATCGCGTATTCATTGCCCAAGCAATGGTCAGTCGAGCGTTGTTCGCACTTAGCAATAAACTTACTTACCATACGCATTCACTATCGCGCATTCATTGTATAAGCAATGGTCAGGCGAGCGTTGTTCACACTAATTGCCAAACAATTGCCAAGAAGAGTGTCAAACGAGTCGCGCAGACGATTATTCTTCCAATGCTCATCTAAATGTTTGCAGGGCCCATACAAATAACCAGTTTTGGAGTTTGGGGAAATACCAGTTCATTTAAAAAATAAAATGAGGTTTCCACCGTTTCCCGTAATATAATCTTACAAAATATTTTTATTCTAATTTAGGAAATCAAACCCATTTTTAATAAAATACGTTCAAAAATCCCAAATAAAACAAAATGCTTACTAACTTTTTTCGTTTAAAGTCCGGTACATATTTAGTTTTTATGAAATTTCCGTTGCCTTAAGACATACGTGTATAACAAATAACGAAAATTTCATGAACCGAAAATTTCACTTTTCATTTGCTTCCTAATCAGCACGACATCAATTACAGGGTTGTTCGCCAAAGTTATTTCGTACGAAAACAACTGTTTGTTAATTGTTTGGAACCGGAATTTTGGAAAAACCGGAACTCGGAGATATGTGGTAACTCTCCACCACAAAATTTCCCGCTTAGGGATAAGTAACAAACAATTTTACGAAAATTTCGAAAGAACTAAATGCGTAAAAGAAGCAACTTATATTTCAAACTATTTTTAATTTTATAGAAAGATTGCAAACCATTTTTTTTGTTAATTTCTCTGCATTATTTCGATTTGAAATACAAAAAACCAATTGCATTTTAAAAATTCCTTTCGAAATCTAATAAACATAGACGGAAATTTAAAAATTCCATACGAAATTAAAAATACAACTAACGAAATACACAGTGATGTGGTGCCGCTGCTGGAGTCGGAGTTTGGGATATTTGCCTGGAGTCAGGCTCAGAGTTGGAGTCGTATAAATTTTGACGATTTTCGGACTGATTCATTCAGAACGTCTGCTGTTGCTACTGGTGGTATTGAAATGTCGATCGGTGTATCAGTCATCCATTCTCCTGCCATTCTGACTTAGATTTTAAGTAGATTTCGTGTTCGTCTTCTTAATCTGTCATAATCCTTCAAGCGTGTTACAGCCAAATTATATAAAGTTCAGCCTCTAAGTATGTTCCTGCATTCAGCTATAAAATATACAGTGCTCTGGAGTTGGAGTCGGTGATGCAATGGTAGTGTGCGCCGCTCTTGTACATGAGTACATGGCAGAGATGATATTTGTACTGGATAAGGACTTGTTTACCTCCTTTCGATTTGAAAAAGTCCCCAACACCATTTGGTCCAATAAGAGTACTTTAGGATTTGACTCACCAAATTTTATGTGAGAGGATTTTAAATACAACATATGGCAAAATAATAAGTAAGGTAGAAGCAGTGGCAATTGCAGTAATTTTGTTTTAATATCAAGGGCCGACCTTGTCAAACTCAGCTGATCGAAATTGCCAAGATTTATTTATTGCAATTTTTGTGTAACTAACTAAAGCATTCACTGCATTTACGCCGAAAGATTAACAACTAGTACGCAGATAAAATATATTTTTTTATATGTTCTACAAAAACAGTCCGTCAATCTTTCGTTGTAAATACAGATTTATTTGATTATTTTATAAAAGTACTCTTACGTTGAAAAAAGTACTTTCGGAAGAATACAAAAAGTCCCCTCGAAAATTATCAAATATCGTCACTGGTACATGGGTTCGATCTCTGCTCAGGTCACCTAACACTTCTTTCGACGACGGTCACCTCACTTAGTGACGGCGACATGACGCTTAGTGACGGCCATGAAAAAACTTCTCAAAAAATATCACTCGGAAACGGTGTAAAACTGTTGGTCCCAATCCGTGAGTGTAAAACTAGGAAGCGAGAAGCTCTTCCCAATCCCTTTACTGGATGGAATGGGAAAATATTGTTAGTGTATTTTATTGTTATTGGGAAGAAGTCTTGGGAGTCGGAGTCTGGAATATTTATTTGGAGTCTTTCGATCAAAAGTCAACATTTTTGAAAAGAACGATGTATTGAACTATTTTTCCGGTTAATATATATTTTAAACCGTATTAGATACAATCAGTGTGCCGCACAGTGGTCGATTTTCATGTGTTTCCGGCCAAAATTAGAAAAATACCAATTGTGCAAATTAAAATATTAAGATGCTGCAATAGATTCACAACATAACTAAGTGCTCACAAAATAAAGTACGTAGCAATGTATCAACACTAACATCATTTATTTTTGCTTTAAAGTTGGTTACCAACACATCCAATTTATTGAGGTAAAATGTCTTAATATAAAAGTATACATTATATGCCCATTACCAAACATTTTACAAAATTGTTTCAATGATATGTAAAACTGTTAAAATTAAAAAAGAAACACTAATTAAACCAGCGGATGGTAAAACATTTTACCCCAAAATTTTTGGTTTTTGTAAGCGTCATATGCACTTTATATTTTTACCTAAATTTTGACTTTGAACTCCTATAACTCAATTTAGACGGATTTCGACAATTTCGCACATAATCCATTTAATTTATCAATGTGTAATATTCAAATACTGAAATTTTTAGCTGCGTTCGTTCACGGGTTTAGCCTTAGAAGTCATTTCCGTCAATCAATATTTAGTAAAAAAAAATCAAACATATAAAAATTCGTAGCAAATCAATTAAAGAAAACGGAATATCACGCCACATACGCTACTTTTAGCCCGAATTAAATTCTGCTGTGTATATGAGGTATCTATTTCAGCAGAACTGTGAGATTACTGTTGAATTAAAATATTGTTTTCCTAGAATGACTAGTAAATTTGAAATTAAACACGAGGTGTTATGTAAATGGTTGTGGCTTAACAAAGACAAGCAGAAGAGAAAATCGGATGTTATAATGGCAAAAATTAAAAGTGCTTATAATTACATCGAAAATGAAGTAAAGCAAATGAAAGAAAAGCTTAATACCAATTTTATGCCCTGTTATGAACGAAAGTGGAAAAAAGCTGAACGCTCACAATGCAGGTTCAAACAAAAATTTCAATACTTTCTGGAGGCATCATTAACAGTTGAGTTTGGTACATCATATCCTCTACGATATAAACGAAAATCTGATTCAACTACAAATAATAAAAATAACACATCCAGAACACGTAAGTACTCACAGTAAAGTTGGTCGGCCGCGTACTAGTTATGATTTTGCCTCGGAAAGAACTAAAAGGAGACGTGTCCAGGATTTACGGTCACATTTTGCATCCGAGGAGTTGTCCAAAGCTGCAGTTACACAAAGCAGCCAAACAGATGAATCAGCCACTGAAAATGCATTACCCGATCAAAATGATTTTATAATTGGGACGCTAGCAATGTATATGGATTTGGACCTTTCAAGGGATAAATATAACACACTTCGGTCATATAACAATATTTTATTAGGAAATAAACATTATCCTTCATATGATAAACTTTTAAAGGCAAAAACGGAGTGTTATCCTAATAAAATATATATTACTGAACGAGGTGCTGAAGTGGAGCTGCAATGTAAAAACTTTAAAATCTTAAAAGATGATTCTTTCATCTTAAATGGAAAATGGGGAATGGATGGCGCATCGGGACAACAAACCTTTAAACAAATGTGGTCAAATAAAAATGATGCATATAGCACTAAGTTCATTGAAAAAGATTTTTCAGACAAGTCTGTTTTTTGTATATGCTATGTACCCTTGGAGTTATCATCTAAAAAAGATGGTGTAATTTGGAAAAACGATCGTCCATCTTCTGTAAGGTATGGAAAAGAATCTACAGCCAACACAAGAGAAGAATATTTTAATTACTCTGAAAAAATTAAAAACCTTTTGCCGACTAACGCATTAATATTCGATAGGGAAATACAAATTATTCACCATCTGCAATGTACTATGATCGATGGAAAAGTCTGTAATGTTCTAACTGAGCAACAATCTTCGTCATCTTGTAACATTTGTGGAGCTAAACTAAAAGACATGAATAATATGGAAAGATTAAGAGAATTGGAATGCAAAGAAGAGTACTATAAGTTTGGTTTATCGACATTGCACTGTTGGATACGTTTTATGGAGTATCTTCTACATATCGGTTACAATTTGGACTTCAAGAAAGGAGCTGCAAGAGGGGATGACAAGATTTTAAAACAAAAAAGAAAAGAAAAAATACAGAATAAAATGAAGGAGGAACTTTCAATTTTCCTTTCTAAATAAATTGAAAAACCTAATATATTTAAAACGAAAAAAATATTAAATTTTTTTTACGTATTATGAACAATTGCATGAAAATAAGTATAATAAATGTTAAAGCAAAACAACAAAAAAATTTTTTTCTTGAAAATCGCCAAAAAGCAAAAAGTAGTCAACTTTGGAATTTTTTTAAAAAATACCCCGCTGTGCGATTTACATTATTGACTCCTTACTCCTTGTTTGTAATCAATTTTTTACAGAATTCAAAAATTTTCATTAGATCAAAAGTTACAGAATTTTGGCCACATTTTTTGTATTTCGACCACTGTGTGCCGTAGGTCTTCATTGAATTGCCGTTGGTTTCTTGGTTTCTCAAGCCTGGTGTTCAGTTTTCATGAAGTTTTCGTTGCCATAAGCAGTACGAGTATAAAATATAACGAAAATTTCTTGAACCGAAAATTTCGCTCACTTTTCATTTATTTGGTAGTACTCAGCTCTTTGTGAAAATTTATGTAGGCAAAATCAAGTACAGGGTTGTTACGCTAAACTTATTCCGTACGAAAACCATTGTTTTATAATTCTTTGGGACCGGAATTTTGACATTTCGCTTATTTTAGTAAACAAAAGTAATACCACATGTGTTAAAAATAAAGTGGAGTGCAATTATGAATAATTAATGAAATATTTGCAAGAAATAACAAAATTTTTCGTTTAGAGATAAATGATAAAATTTCTTAGGAAAACTTCGCAAAAATTGAATACGGGGCTTCTTGGTATTCTTGGTACCGGTAAACAATTTCCAACTCACATTTAAATTATAAAGTACTCGCAAATAGATAACGGAACTCCAAACTATTTTTTCAATCCGAGAATTAGCCACTTTTATTTAAAAGTGAATTCGATTTGAAAAGAGGGTCAAGGTTTTAGTTTAAACAAATTTTAGTTTAAAACAAAATAAATATTTGTGTGTTGTGCTGCCAGCAGTGATATATTATATGCAGTTCAAATTATTTCGTTGTTAATGGAAATGATACCTTAAAAAATGGTTTAATTTAATATTGGATTCAGTTTCATGAATGATAACACTGTGCGACACCAAAAAAAATGATGGGGTTCTGTCAACGGATTCTGGTAGAATGGTCTAAAAAAATCTAGCCCAAGTGCTAGATAAAAGATGAAATATGACAAAATTCATTATATTACGTGGACTATTTTTAATGAAAACCGCAAAATGACAACATTTATTATTAACCCTTAGAAGGCAGTTAGTTCTTGCTTATTATCTACCACTTGGGCTAAGATTTGTGTTTTGGAGTGTTCGGACATATGTATATTAGGGTGACAATCGTTTGTATGAAAAAAAAATTTTGTTTAAATTTTGCGGGGTGGATTATTGTGACGCTAGGTCTAAAACTTCAGTGCTCAAAACTTGAGCCAAATTGGACAACTCTTTCGGGACGCGCATCGAGGTCAAAGGTCAGATATATGCAAATTTTACTATTTATATGAAATAAATTTGTGAAACTCATTAACTTTCTACATTATTTTGCGAAAATATGTAGATTTATTTATTTTAATAGAAAGTAAAATAATTTTTCTTCGAAATTAACCCTAAAAAGTAAAACAATTTTTTGGAAATTATGCCTGGTATGTCCTTTGAGTCAAAGTGACCCAGAAACTATATTATCGCTAAATTCTTTAATATTCTTCATTATTTGGTGTAAATTGATAGACGCGTTTATTTAAATATATGAATTGGTAACTGAAAAAAAAAATTAAATTTATATGAAAAATTTTGAAAATTTCATATTTGATATGAAAAATGTATAATTTTTTTATTTTAAAAATATAAAATAATTTATATATACATATATAAAATAATTTATAGACCAAAATCTATTTGTAGAGATTGTAGATTAGCATTTTTCGAATACAGCTGCCTATAACTTTGTACCACCTGTAATATATTAAAAAAAAACAACGATAACAAAAAGTAATTGAACACACAAGTTATAAAAGAAGATACTCACTTTCATTAAATGTTGTTTCTGTTCCTCATATTTTGTAATTATGCCATGGTATTCTTGAATCAATTTAATACCTCTTTCGGCACTATCGTTGACAACACTTAAGCTTTGAACAATATTTTTTCCTTTTACGAACTCCTCCAAAACATTCCAAGAATGCGGGTCTTTGTTGAAAAAGTCCGTGGGAATTGCAAATCTCTTGAAAACTTTTTTTTTGTAGTTTTTGAAAATAAATCTTGTAAAATATCAGAATTATCTATAAATATATATAAACTATAAACGTTTTCAAATTTTCCTTGTTTATTACAAGCTTTTTTGGTATTTCATCATCATCAACATTTTCAGAAGTGTCTATAGACAATGTCATCTTAGCCACTAATTTTAATTTTGTTACATGATCTATTCTTTCGTCAAATAAACAAAAGCCCACACATTCCTCGTTTAAATAATACAGATGATTTAATATTTTTGAAATGGCTTTGTCGGCAATATTTTGGTTAATTGCTTTGTAGTTTTCTAATTTTCTCAAAAACGTAATATCATTTAAAGCAGCTTTATTCGAATCAATCCAAAAAATTGAATAACAGCTTACAATAAAGCCAGCCACTTCTATCAAACCATTGATTTCCAAATCGGTAATATCAGAAAACTTATGGCGAAAAATTACTATTTTCAAACAGTATATAGCCTTGGCCATCCATCTAGCGTAGTGTAATGCACCAGGTTTT